>OZ021690.1:8436930-9778775 GCA_963978525.1 Ornithomya fringillina
TGGAAGGCGTTGTTATTATTGGGGACAAAGAAGAACTATCACGTATTTCTATAGACATGTTTCGTTTTATGTTTTTTCTCACTTTTTATTTTTATACATTTTTTTTTTAGCAATAATTATTTTAAAAAAAAGACAAATAATTAAACCGTGCAGGTTTAATTTTATTAATTTTATATTTGTTAAAAATTAATTATTATGTTTATCCTTATTATTAGTTTTTATTTTTATTTTTTTTTTTTTACAATTTTTGAACTTCACCCGTTGGCGGTCACATTAGCTATGATTTAGTGATGTGGCCGTATGTTTCGTTTACAGTCATAATAAAAAAAATTCAACATTCCCCTTTCGCAGGAAAAGAGTGTCCTTTATTTTATCTAACAATTGCCATCTCTTGCTGTCTCACATAAGTTCTATGCGTTTTTAAAAAAGGGAAACGCCCCTTTATTCCTTATCTTTTACATACATTTACGTTTATCTTCTTAAGGGGTAGTTTGGTGTATATAGTGAACAAAACATATGCCTGGCGTGGTGTATAATGTATTTAAGTGTGTGCGTGTGAATGTTGTTGTATAAATTCCCTTGTTTGATTTTTTTTTTTTTTTTTTTCCTGAAACATTTCCATTTAATTCCCCAATTAGTGTGTTATTTAAGTCTTAACTGGGTTATTTTTTATTTTTATATTTTCATTTTATTACCGTTGAGGATGTGTAAGTGTGTGGTGGGTGCGGATGTTGCTGTACGTACATACGTTTTTTATCATCATCATTGTCATGTCAAAGTATTTTTCACTTCATTAAGTGTGATTACATGGCTTGTTGGCTTATTATTGTATATTGCTATTAGTGTTGCATCTGCTGTTGCTGTTGTTGTTGCTGCTGCTGCAAATGGTGTTTTTCCAAGTTTCCTTTTACATTGCACATGTATACATACATATTAATTGTAAATTTTTACCATAAACGACATAAGTATTCTCAATTTATTGATTATTTTCATACCCACCAACACAGGGTTAGTCATATAAAACGTCTTTGGTGAAATATTTGCAACACTCGAAGGAGGCTTCGCAGACCCAAAAAAGTATACATATCAGTATCGAATACTGAATCGATATAGCCTTGTTTGCATGCCCATACCAATGTGGAAATAATTTTCCAGGCCAGCAAATTGGATGTCGTTTTCAAACAAGTGTAGTTGATAGTTTTTGTACTTTAAACGGAAAATGCCACATCCACCTTAAATTGTATTCATCGATCCGAATAAAAATCTAAAACGACTTAGCTTTGCGACTTAGCTTAGCGTCGCACTTTTTGACATATTTCGATGAAATTTGGTACAAGAACATGTATTGGCCTAAAGAGGAACTCTATTGAAGATGATCTGAATTGAACCATTTCTAGAACCTCTCCCCATATAAGGTCCTATTATAAAACAAGCAAGAAAACTAAATTTGGCTTAGGCCAAATCTTAAATATACCTTCCACATCCACAATGGTGGGCGTGACTAATATATATATATTGCGCCCACTAATAGTGTATGTCTTACGTATCAGTTTGGAAGTCTAGTTTTATGGTGAATATGGTTTTTTGTAAATTATGGGCGTATCTGTTATCCGACCATACCCATTTTTGGTATATTTATAGATGGGATAAGCTTTATTAAGTGCACTAAATTTCAAGTCTACAGGTCAACTTTTGTGGCAGATATAAGGATTTTAATTCATTGTGGGCGTGTCTGTTATGCGACCACGCCCATTTTTGGCATTTATATATATAGATATAGCTTATATAAATAGAATGTACATATCAAATTTCAAGTTTATAGCTGAATTTTTGTGGCAGATAAATAGATTTTTGTTGATTGTGGGAGTGGCTCTTAACCGATTTTGCCCATTTTCAAAACCAATCTGTGTGCAAAAACTAAAAGTACCTATGAGATGCCTCAATTTTCGACGCTGATCAAGAATATATATACTTTGTAGGGTCTCTGACGCCTCCTTTTAGGTGTTGCTCATCATTAATGTGGAGGGTATAAAAAAATCTTTATATGGCAAAAAGTCGCAATTCTTAATATTTTTGGACAAAATTTGATGAAGAATAATTAATTAGTGCCAAATTTGAACCAGATCGGACCATTTCTAAAACCCCTTCCCATATAATAATATATCACAAACAGACTTGACATATATGGCAATGCCTCACGTTTATTTATTTAATTAAGCTAAATGTAGTATAATTTAAGGTAGTGTGGGTATTAAATTGTCGAGCTTTACCGACTATAAATTTTTTTTCTTTTTTTGCACAAAAAATTTTAGTGACTCTATAAAATAAAAGTCGATTTAGGAGTTGCTATTCCAATTTGGCAAAATCATTTGAGATTCATGCCCACTATAGACAGAAATCTACCTATCCACCACAAAAATGAATTTGTGAAGTTGAATACTATGTAGTATACGTACTATATTTATAATTAACCCATCCATCCATATACCATAAATGGGCATGGTCAACTAATATGCACGCCCACAATTTAGAAAAGACCTTATTTGACATAAAATCCGAATAACAAGTGAATACGTAGTACATACAGACACTATCCACTACGCATCTGTCACGCCCATTACTTGCATATAGTTGCAAGGAGTATTTAAGACTTGAGCAAAATTTTATTAGTTATTTTACTTGTTAGAATTTTGCTTTTTCACTCCTTCTAATACAATGTTTTTGATGTGACTATTCGCTTAAGTTGGCACACATATTTAATATTATCTATATTTTGAGGAATTTTAAAAATTTTATATATACATATAAATATAAATAAATTTTAATTATACTTTATGCCTACTGTGCCAAGAATTTTGCTATGTTTATCATTTGCTCCTAATTAACGTTCCATATGCATTACATACATTTATGTATATGCTTTGAACGTAAATGTCTGTATATATGATATACATAAATATACGTATGTACGTTTACGTTAAAAACCACAATTAATGCAATTAATTGATGAATAAATGCTATTCAGTATCTCCATAATGATAAAATTTCATTATTGCTCATAATACCATGAAACCTTACCAAGGTATTAAAAAACAATAATTCAAAGTTTCGATTTAAAATATAATCGTATCTTAACTAAATTTAAATTAATTTTATTCTTTTTATTTTTAATATAAAACAAGTAAGAAAACTAAATTTGACTTAGTCCAAATTTTAAATACTTTTCACATCTACACATAAATGGTAGGTGTAGCGGAAACATTATTACGCCCTCTAATAGTGTCTGCATCACGTATCAGTTTGCAAGTTCAGCTTTACGCTGAGTATGATTTCTTGTAAATTGTGGGCGGACCCCGCCCAATTTTAGTTTAACGATGGATGAGATAATTATAGATATGTGTACAAAATTTCAAGTTCATAGGTTAACTTTTATGGCAAATATATAGATTTTTGTCAATTGTGGGCGTGGCTCTTGACCGATTTTGCCCATTTTAATTAGCGGGCAAACAAAAACTAAAAGTGTCTGTATAAAATTTCGGCTTAGTGTCACAAAATTTACGACCATGGGAATGGCAACAAAAGATGGACACCCGGACATACATGTCTAGATTGATTCAGTTTTTAATGTTGATTAAGAATATATATATTTTGTAGGGTCTCTGGCGCCACCTTCTCGCTATTGTAAATGGAATTACAAACTTAGTTATATTCATTTTATGTGGAGGGCATAACAAGTGAAAATTCAGCTTTAAAAGTCGGTTATACCTGAGCATTTAATACCCTACGTTTCTCAAATTATGTTAATATATCAATAATGAAAATGAAATATCATTGTATGGACAGGGGTTGTACGAGCGGGTCCAAATTTTGCACAGCTTAATATGAAGCTAATTAACTATTTAGGAGTTGCCATTTTTGGTCATATAAAACCTTTCTTTATGATTGGACGTTACATGGGAAACGGTTCCATTTTCATTAGGCTTCATTTTTGGCCTTGAAACGTGCCCTTGTAAACAGCGGTACAAACTTAATATGTTTTCATTTAATTTTTATTATTATTATTGTTATTATATCTATTTTTTTCCTGCATTAGTTTGATTATATTTTACTTGTTTTGTATTATTTAGTATTTAAATTTTCTATTACTATTAGATTAACATTTCTGTTTAAATTTTTCTATTCTTGTGCTTTAACTAATTTTGTATAAAAATTGATCAATAGTTCATAAATTGCTAAATTTATATTGTAGCACAAAATGAAATAAATAAATAAACAACCTTTGCCGTTAGATTATTGCAAATACTGAAACCAATTTAATAGAGTGCTGTAGGGTATAAAAACTTACATTAGGATAACGTAACGTATGAGTAACATGTGATTAATTTAATATCACAATGACTGGAATATATCGTTTAGAAATCTTAGATGGTATGATTAAAAACGCGGTATAATGGACACCTTGGTGGTTTTGCATCACTTTAAACTTTACAAATCTCCACCGCATTTATGTATCATATATTATAATATATATATATAGAGAGAGTTTTCTAAAATTAAATAACAACTGTTGTCACTAATAAAATATTAAAAGCTCATAACATGACTTCATAAGGGAAGCAAAAGCAGAGATAAGTTCATATTTTTTTAACCACCACCGCCACCATAATAAAATGTAGATATTGTTGCTATATTGATTTTGTGCAAACGTTTGTAACACCCAGAAAGGGGTGTGCCGATTTGAACCGATTATGCCCATGTCAGCTCAATAACTCAACCTATGCAACCATAAGAGTGCCGATCAGAAATTCCCGCGGACACGTAGAAGTGCTATTGATGCCGAGCAAGGATATATATTATATATATAGATTTTGTGGAGAGTGGCACAAACATTGGCACAAAATCAATATACTCCCATTACGTTATGATGGTGGGTATAAAAATATGTTCAAAAATATGTTCATCCTTTTATAAATTAAGAGGTCATAATATCATATTTAGAGAGGCAAACACACAACCCTTATCCAGCTAGCATGAACATTTCATAAATGAAGGCTTTCAGAAAAGTGTACACGTACACACATACACACACACACAATACATACGTTTAGAAAAGAAGAAACAATTTAAGCCAACAACTACGTTTAACAGCAGCTAATGATGGAGGATTATTGTATAAAAGTAGAAAATGTGAGAATTCCATCAATAAATAGAGATGGGAGCGGTTTTGGTTGTAGCTCTAACTCAAACACCAATCAAAATATAGTATATGCATAAAGATGGGCAAGAATATGAAAATGGGGGATGATTGCTTTAAATGTAAATGCTTTGAATTTGTATAATCCTGCTAACATAACTGGTTGTCCTTTTCTAACTATTGCTGCACAGTTTGTGGTCGATGACTCAATTGTGGTGGTAGTGGTGCTGGCTTCTATTGTATTAAATTCATGATAAAAAGCGGGTACATATTAATTATGAAAATTTGAGGGGGGGACAAAATTTTACATAACATTTTTGTAAAATATCGAAGGGCGTTATTATAATTTATTAAAAGGTAAAAATATTAAATTTCAAGAAATTTTTTACATCACAATAGACAGAAAATGATCAAGCTGATCAGACCAAACTTGGTGTTATAGTGAAGATCATAATTCTTGATATTTTCCAATGAAACTTGGTACTTTCATTCCGTTTATCATACGCTTGAATTGTCATTTGTGACAACATTGAGTGCAATCGTTACATAATTCTGTTATCAACGGAAATAATAATGTTGGAATGGAAAGCTTTGTTTTCACTCTTCAATGGAGAAAACGTTCAATCAATCATAACATACATGTTTCGATAAAATATTTTGAAAATTATCAAAATATCATAAATTGGTAAATAATCTTGTATTTGTATATATGAACGGCAGAGACCTTGTACATCTGAACATTTTGGGGGGTACTAGCTACGTGCCTGCTGAAGAGTTATATAAGCACAGGCATGTACGTGAAAGTACAACATAATGACATATGTTAGCAGCGCTCAAGTATCACTTCTTACTTACTGGCTTTCCTTACAAGGCTTCCAAATCAGCTAACAACCCACATAATAGCAAAGACGAATAAGAAAGGCTTAGACGAAATCTTGAGGCAGTAAGCTTACTTCGACAATACATAATTTTTAATATGCAATAAAGCAGGAAGGTCTGGTTAGTAGCATATGCTCGTAAACGTGGACGTACTTATCTAGATGAACTTAAAAATCGATGTTGATCAAGAATATTCTACATACGTAATGGCCAGGGCCGGCTTTTATTGGTAGCATACAGAATGACCAACTATGCATACTCCCTCACATATAGAGGGATTTCATGAAAATATATTCATATATACTTTTGCGTTGTACAATATGTTGTGTTGCCAGGCATTCAGTACTTGCATCCTTTTAAAATATTACGTGGTTGTTACATTCATTTAATCATTCATTTCCCCTCTTTACCACCACAAAAACTCAAAGCAGTATCCATACATGAATAACATTACTAACATATGGTATTTCCATATACGTATATAGTAAGAATGGTTGATACATGACGTGTTCAGATATCGATCACAGGCAAGAAAAGAGTCATATCTGTAATGACTATATCATAGAAGATGTGACTCTTTTCTTGCATATATACGAAATGTATTTATTCGGTACACTTATTTAAATGGAGTTTTTCCATGGATGGTCAAAGGGGCGGTATCGGCCACAGCCATGTCCGACTTTAGAAAAAAAACTCTTTTGCGCAAAATCCTACGTATACGTTGACACCTAGTAAATAAACTATGAAAGGGATCTAATTATATATCTGCCATGCCCACATTTTATATATATACGTAGAAGGCTTCATGGGATATTTTGATGATGAAATTTGGAAAACTCCAGTTGAGGGGAAATATGTTCGTGATCATTGAAATTGTGCGTTTTCTCGGAGGGTTGAGGGAGAGAGAGTCGTAAAGGTTTAGCTTCCAAGTTTGTGCGGCTGTTCGGCAAATGCCACACTCACCTGTAATGTTATTGATCGATTCAGAATCAAAATCTGAATCGATTTAACTATGTCCGTGGATATGTCTGTCGGTCCATGTGCGGAAGCTACAATTCACATTTTTGCAGTTATTTTGATGAAATTTGGTACAAGGACATGTATTGGCTCAAAGAGAAACTATATTGAAAATGGATTATATCGGACCATTTTTAGAACCTCTTTCTTTATAACGACATGTTATCATGAAAATTTTTATTTGGCAAAAAATCGCAATTCTTAATATTTTTTGACGAAATTTTATGAAGAATAGTTAATTAGCTTCATATTTGGAACCAGATTGAATCATTTTTAAAACCCTTTCCAATATAATGATTTTTCACGAACAGACCTTCATGGCAATGCCTCGTGTTTACTCACTCAATTAGACTAATTGTAGCATAATTTAAGGAGCATGGAATATAACATTTGTACTTCTTTTCTTAACACGTAACCGATTAAAAAACAAATCAAAAGTCCTTCACATCGTGCACATAAATCATTTACTACGTTATGAGTTAAAATTGTACGCCTTCACGGACTATAAAATTTTCATTTTTTTTGTACGATATTCTGTATTGTTTTTGGAATTATTTTCTTTTTTTTTTTTTTTTTTGACAGAGAGGCTAAGCTAGGCATGTAGAACGTGCGGAAGTGCTGTGAATTTTACAATCCTTTAAATATGTTAACAGGATATACAATATACAAAATATAATAATTGCGTATTCAACTTTATTATTGAAATATATATAAAATTGAGTTCATGTCAATGATGAAATATTTGAAATTTTTATAAAATCTATTTAATGAATTTATTCACTTGTCATATCCTTTGATGAACTTCCCCTAGACAATCCAATCCATTTTATGATTATTTACCTAACGTACAATTACTGTACAAGTAATAGCTCAACATCCATCTAAGCACCGCATACAAGCGTACATATGTATAACTTTTAAACTGCTGCGCTTCATTGGCCAACAATCTGCTAATAATAAATTTACAGATAACATCGCCAACATCAAAGTCACGTGAGAGAATACTAATTTGATTAAATTGTCGTAGCAACGTACCCAGCATGCGATGTTTAATAACGCCTAGTCTACAAAAGATATAATATTCTAATATAAAAGGAGGATGGCTGACATTCATGGGCAGTTGTTGTACGTTATATAAAAGTTAACTTAAGCAGTTGTTAACACGCTGGCTACTTATGGTATAGAGAGGAGGAATCTTCCCTTTTTACCATTCCATCCTTTCCATTCCTTTGACTTTTACGCTTATTATTACAAAAGCTGTTCATTAATGCGGGTTAATGAAAAGTTTATTTTAAACATTTCTTTTTTATCAATATTACACCATGAATAAAGTGCAGAGTACTTGTCGCGCTTTTATTTTTCTATACCCACCACACCAGATGGGGGGTATATTAAGTTTGTGTTTTCGTTTGCAACACCCCGAAGGAGGCCTTAGAGACCCTGTGTCGATTTAGACATGTATATCCAGGTGTCCGTGTGTCTGTCTGTTGTTGGCATTCTCACGGGCGAAAATTTTGAGACATTTAGCTGAAATTTTGAATACACACTTTAACTTTATACACGCAGATCGCTATTTAAAATGGAAATAATCGATCAAGAGTCAGGCCCACAATCGACAAAAATCTATTTATATGCCACAAAAATTGAGCTATTAAGTTGAAATTTTGTACATATATTTACAATAATTCCCTCTATGGATGGGCCCGCAATTTACAAAAAACAATACTCGACTAAACTCGACTTGCCAGCTGATACGTAATAGATACACTATTAGAAGGCTTTATACGTATATATCTGCCACGTCCACCGTTATAGAAGTGGAGGGTATTTAAGATTTGGTCTAAGCCAAGTTTTCTTACTTGTTTTTTTTACCATTATTGCGTTCTTTTGATTCAAGTGTTTCGTCAACGATTACACTTCAATGCAGCTTGCATTTATTTCTTTTGATTTAAATATTTTCACATGCTGATAGGTCACGTGTTGACTGTTAAACTTATATAAATATTTACCCTCAACTATCGATTGTAAATATGTCGCTGTCTAACAACCAACCGACATACCGGCAATACAAGCAGTACGTGATGAGAGTTGATGTAACAAGGAATCGGTCATTTATCATTATCAAGTACTACTGAACCCTTGCCGTTCTTACCATCATTTCTTCATCTTCTCGTCATTTGTCAGTTTGTTATATAAAGAGCACTTGTAAGGACGATTTAAACGTGTAAAGTACTGGTGTTTAAAAAAATATTCCTCACACTTCTTAGGTAAAGTGCTTGTTTGTAATTATAAAGGTAAATATTGTAATAAGAAGCTGAAATGATTTACATCAGATGTTTTTAAAAAATCGACAGCAATGTTTCCGAGAAGTCTTTTACTGGCTGTATGTCAGTATATGTACATGTTTTGGCACCCTGAACAAACCTATAAATAGTAAATATCTTGCAAATTGTAAGTTACTTTGGAATTTCATTTCAAAGAAGCATTTGCTAGAGGAGAAGAATTATAAATACTCGGTGAAATAAGGCGCTGCCTCTTAGATTATGTTGTTAATAACGAGTAAAGAGTTCACAATACCTATTCTAGCAAAATCTTAAATACCCTCCACAAACGGAAATCTTAAATACCTATACAAATGGCGGGCGTGGCAGGTATATTATTACGTCCTCTAGTAATGTGCGCATTACGTATCAGTTATGACTGTGAGAATGCCAACAATAGACGGACATCCGGACATACATGTCTAAATCGACTCAGTTTTTGATGCTGATCAAGAATATATATACTTTGTAGAGTCTCTGACGCCTCCTTCTGAGTCAACGAAGTTATTATACCCCCGCTCTGTTGTGAACGTTATAAAAATTACCAAGTCCACAATGTCTTTATGGAGTTCTTTCCTCATTTTCTTAATTTAACATTATAATTTATCGCTTGTCTATTTCATCCAATTGAAAATCCTGATACTATATAGTCAGCGAAATTATAGGTAAGTTTATTACCCACAGTATATTTCATAGGTGGAGAACGTACGACCTTTAAGAGTTTCTTAGGCAAACTCCATATTTTATGCTTTAATAAACAAGAATACTCACAATGAAATATGAAAAAATTTACAGTTGAATTCAGGACTTTCTCCCTATTCCCCCTACGGAATATTCCAAATGGCGTCAGCCTCACGATATTTCAATGTTTTTTTACATTTAGAAATGGTTTTTAAACGAAAAAGCTTGACGAGTAGAAAGCGATAAATGTAGTCATTACGGTCTATTTAATATTTGTATCAAACGAGAAGGTAGACGGATAGAATGATAATGAACTAAATGCTATTATTCCAAAACAAATGCGATGCTTTAAAAATAGAAGATACCATCTTTCATTGAAACTCTCTTGACATAAGTAATTCACTTTAGGTGGGCGTGGTTAATTTAACTTTTCCAAATATATAAATAATTAATGAGTAAACTTTTGTTTTTCTTTATCTTATGGTTTCAAGGAAAAAATTAGGGAAAAACCCTAAAAACTATACGTTTTGTAAAATTGCAGGATGGACCGATTTAATCCATTTTCAATACCAAAGTACTTACATATATAAGAATGATTTGTATTAAATTTTAGATTTACAGGTCTTATGATTCAAGATTAATACCAAAGTAACTTTCAAGTAGAATTTAAAGCAGAAAAGAACAATTTTAAATATAAGGGTATGAACAGATCTGCTAAATTTCAGGATATTAGACTGACTAGTTCAGGATTAATGGAAAATTTTAAAAAAGTAGGCAAATTTGGATAAAAGCAAAGGTGCTTTTGTGTTTTATTCATATTAATCACTCGATGTGAGATTATTTCAAATGATATCATTTTCTTTGTAACATATCTTCCGTACGGCTGGTCCAATTTCTATCATTTATATAGCGTTAGAATGTACAAAAAAAAAGATTAATTTCGGTTTTTTATAAAATCGGAATATACTAAACTAGAATCGAAATATATAGCACTAGCTGTTGTTCGCGGCTTCACCTGCGTGGAATTCGGTTATCTCGCGAGATAAAACGTTGCCTATGCCCAAAATCCTCTCCAGAATCTAGTGATGCATCTGGAGTGGTATCCACACATGCCGTTGTCAGATTTCAGATTTCCCTACTATTTAAATATTGTGAAATACTTATTGTGAATACTTAATTTCTTAATTGGCAATATTACTACCAATGGTGGGTATAAAAAGGGGTTATAGTGACATAAGTACAATAGTTGGACATATGGTCTCGGAAAGTTTTTTGTAGATATTGATATGTTCTATAATATTGTAGAACATTTTTTTGTTTTAACATCAATACTTTCCGCAGCGTATTCGATGAAAGATATTTTATGACTAATTTTTTTACACCTTGGGTTAGTAATAGTAGGAATGTCCAGGGATCCCCAACAATTTTTGGCAATAAATATAGCCTATGTTACTCAGTGATAATGTAGCTTTCTAATAGCGAAAATATTTTTGAAATCGGTCCAGTAGTTTTTGAGTTTACTCGTTACATACAAAAATATAAAAATACAAAAATACAAAAATACAAATCTTTCCTCTTTATAACATTAGTATAGATGATTCAACACATTGACTTTTTAAAGTTGTTGATCGATTTTGCCCACTTAGAACCGTCTTTTTTACGTTAATAATGGCTATGTATACCAAATTTAAACTTGATATCTCAAAATTTGCGACTGGAAAAGTGCTAAAAGCCCCGGATTGAAGTCACTGTAAGCGTGTCCTTAGAAATTACAAAATTACAGAGCGATATCTCAATTTTTGGTGATTGTGAGAGTTCCAACAAAAATGTGTAGAAATTTACATGGACAAACGAACGGTTACATGGGCTAAATTGACTTTTCTATTGATACTGATCAAGATTATATGTACTTTTGGGGGTGTGGCTCGCCCGCTTCTGATACTTACACACAAACTTCTGAAGAAAAACAATATACCCACATATCATTATGATAATGGGTACAATATACATATATGTAATAAATAAAGAAATAATTAAAAAAAAAAAATAATTTCATTAATTTTATATAAATTAATTACTTCTTAATTATTTAATTTTTTCAATTGAATTAATTAAAATTTAGCGTTTTGTAGAAGTTCACACCCATTGGTTTTGGTACAATTTTCTTTTACATAAAGTTATTGTCCTCTTAAGAGCCTCGCATCCTGAATGAAATTTTAGTAGAGAAGTATGTTTTTTAGTTCGTAAATCTTTAGCACGTGTCACTTGCCACAAATTCGACGAAATCAATTTGCTAACTAAACTTTGAACAAAGTAAGCATCGGCGGAGTTTCCGTTCGATTAATTAGTGGATTTTATGTCAGCTTAAAGTTTTTTATTATTATGATTAACAACGGTTATGGTGAATAAGAGAACAATTCTTAGAAATCAAGTCTGAAAACAAGTACAAAATGCTGACACTAAATACATAAAACCAGATAAGTGTGTCCGAGATCAGGTTACTGTAGCTTATAATCATAATTTTCAATCTATTGTACAAATAATATAAAGAGTCCTGTGTAAAATCTCTACAAAATATGAACTTGTATATGTTGTTGTCATTGTTGTTATTGTTGTTGTACCTTTCACAGAAGATAGGGGTGTATTAAGTTTTCTATTTCGTTTACAACGCCCAGATGGAGGCGTCATAAATACTAAAAATCTATCAAAAATCAGAGTCGATTTGTTGAGATTAAATTTTGTACAGACATTTCTATTTTCACAACGCAGATCGCTATTGAAATTCGGCAAAATCAGTTACTAGGCACGCCTATAAAGTGGGCATGGTCGGATAACAGGCACTCCCACAATTTATTTTATTTGGCGTAAGGTGCGAACTGCACGTATGTATATTATTAGAGGGCGTGAAGAGGTCCCTGCCACGTTTATATATAAATGTGGAGGGTATTTAAGATTTGGTTTAAGTCAAATTCAGTTTTTTTACTTGTTTCATCATTATAATTTATTCTCTGAAAATTAACTTATGTTTTTATGTTTTTTTTTTAAGAGGTGGTGAGAGATGTTTTCGCAATATGCTTTTGTTGTATTGTTATTATGAAGAAGGGTGTTTGCTTTGGCACTTTTTTTTGTTTTTTTGTTAATTTAATATTTATGTATGTAATAATGAAAAAAGTATAAAAGGTTACGCTCAGTTTATGTTTTGTTGATTAACTCTTGACATATGTACTCGTATGCTTCCATACCCAAGTTGAGATTTTTAAGAAAACAGCAGATCGTGTTAAGTTGATATTTCCGTTTAACAAAGAATTTTGTTAATAGGTGCTAAGAGCGACCCTCGTAGTGTGGTATATAGATAATGTGAAGACAATTATCATGAGAGAGGGAAAGAGGCAGTAGAAAATTTACAATAATAAGTTCAAATGAAGAATAAAAGTAATGAGAAAATTTTTAAAAAATTTATATCCTAAAAAAATAATTATTTTTTACTCATTTCTAGAGAGTGTTTACCGATGTTTACTACATATATAACAAACGTGTGAAAAAACTAAATTTGGTTTAGGCCAAATCTTAAATACGCTACATATCTACATATAAAAGGTGTGCGCTACCGGTACATGATTCCGCCCTCTAAAAGTGTCTATACCACGTGTCAACTTACAAATTGTGAACGTGTCTGTTATCCGACCACGCCTATTTTTGGCCCATTGGTGGATGGGATAATTATAAATATGTGCATCAAGTTTTTAGGACAATTTTTGTGGCAGATATATAAATGTGGGATGGCAGGACACACGCGAGAGAGTGAAGATGCGGAATTGAACAGCCGACTAAATAAAAAACCAGTGAGATTTAGAAATAGCAGGTGAAATACTCTATCGAGGCCTCGGCTGAATCGCAATCGTATCAAAGACTTATTAAGTCTTAACAGGAAATCGCTTTCTGCAATCGTTCGAGTACTTACGGGACTCTGTCTCATAGGAAGTATGGTGCTCCGTATAATGACTTCTATAGGAGCTGCACAGATGAGGAAGAGGTTGTGGAGCATCTGCTGTGTGAATGACCGGCTCTACAGGGAAAACGACACAAATTAATTGGACTCAGATGCTCAAAGGGTCTAAGATCAATAACAGATGTGATTTGTAAAGATTTTCGATCTTAAATAATTTGTAACATTCTCTGGATGGCTGTCCGGAGCATTACGGTACTTTTTTACGGGTAACATAACGGGCCTACATGGTCTAGGTGAATCGCCTTTTGGCTTACACCCAATCAACCTAACCTAATCTTTTAGGGTCTCTCACAGTTCTTTGAGAGTGTTGCAAATGGAATGACCAACTTACTATACCCCCATCTTATGTGTAGGGTATAAAACGTAGATAACAATTCTTTTCATTTTTTTTCTAATTTCATGTTTCATTATTAATTGTTCTTTGAATAATCATACATTTCATGCCGTAAACTTAAGTTAATTGCAGGGTTTTCATAATTTAATTATATCGTAGACGTGTATTTAATAAATGCTTGCAATTTGCAACAAGAGTAAAAAAAAACATAACAGCAACAACAACAACACACATTTAGAATTGTTATTGAGACGCGTGCCACTTATTAAATTACCATGTAGACCAAAGTCAGCACAAGTACCTTACATACAATACGATACGATGCGCGGACGATAAATGATTTGATGATGGTAAGCACAACACACACACAAATCGGGCGAATTTCTCCCTTATATGAGTAGAAATAAACAAAATAATTATAGAGGTGGCAACTCACACACACATGTACATTTTATATAAAGTCACCAATTTACCACTAATTCTACTTAAAAGGATTTCTAATAGGATTTAACACCATTAGCATAAAAATATAGAAAATAAAGTGTAGCGGTGAAAATATGGGCAAGAGTTTAGTTTCTTATCATTTGTGTAAATGTTTTATTTTATGTAAAATTGGCAATTTTTGTATCAATCTTAATTAGGGGGTCAAGTTATAAGTTGCTGCTAATGCCAATTTGAATTCTTTCAAATACCAAATGATAATAAAATATTTTTTTTTTGGTTTAATTTCAATTTAATTTGTAACTTTATTAAGTAATGGTTTTTGTTAAAGTTGTTGTTATTATTATATTATATAGTATATCCACAAAGCAGTAAAGGACAACTTAACATAATATTTAGATAAATCACACTTGGCTTATAATAAAAAATTAAATTTTTCATTAGATAAAAATATTTTTTTGTTGAATTTTAATTTTTATTAAAATATACATTCTCAAATTCGGAATATAATGTATATAAATAAAATATATAAATAGAAGTAAAAATTGTAAAAAACTTTTTCAAAAAAAAAAAAAAAAAAAAGTGAATTTTTACTTTATATTAATCATCAATGTATCAAAATTTACGAAGAAAGAAAAAAATATTTTTTAATTTTTTTTACATAAATATGTATATAAGTGAAAATAATTTATTTTGAAAAGTCAATTATACAACAAACTATATTTATTGTGCATATGTGTATAAATGAAATTTTCATATAAATTTATGTTGAGTACATTTTATTCTTTTATTACTTTATTACACAATTATAATTTCGTACATTTTGTAATAATTTAAGAGCATAAGCACAAGTTACATAATTTTCTTTTTCAATATACGTAAGTATGTATGTTTTATATTATTAGGGGAGTACAGGGTATGTGATCATAATGATGTTGGTGGTGAAATGTTGTGTAAGCCTTTTTTTGGTTTTTATTTAATAATTTTTAATTTCTTGCGCTTTTTTATGTGCCAAGCGACCAATTCCTTTGAGAAAGTTTTCAAAAAAAAAAAAAAACAACAAAACAACAAACAAGGTCTTCCATAATGAAAGAGAATTTCGGATTTTTTTTTTTTTAAATATTTTAAAAATATTTTTCGAATATTTTTTATTGTTGCATATGTTACGTTTAAATTTTATGTTTTTCATTTCGTTTATAATACTTTTATAACTTTGTTTATTACGTGTACAGTATATTTTGGAAAATATTTTCAAATTATATAATTATTAATTATTAATATTTTTTTGTTTCATACTATAATTTTATCAATTCATCTATCAAACGTACAAAATATGTATTTTTGTTTTGTTTTTCAAATTCTATTTATTATATTTTTTATTAAAGCTTTATTTTTTAATACATAAATTTATAATATTATATTGTTTTCCATGTTGTACACATTATGTATGCATGTATGTGTTTGTGAAAATTTGGCATTTATCAGTCTACCATTTTTTAAATATATTAATTCATTACAATGTTTACCTTTTTTGTTACTATAAAATAAAATTTATTGGTTCCCGAAGTTATATATGATGTGGTTGTTGTTTATCTTGTAATTTTATTTAATAATTTTTTTTTATTTCATAGTACTTTATAACAATTTTTATTTTTATTAATTCTATATATTTATTATATATTTGTGTAATTGTTATTTTTTGCATTGCTTAATTTATTAAATATTTATTATTATTTTTAAATCGTAATTCAATTGTTTATCATTATTAAAAACAATAAAAATATTTTTTTATATTTTTTATCAATTTATTAGTTTAATTATAAAATAATAATTTATTATTTAAAAAAATAAATATTAATTATATTTATTTGAATTAATATCATTAAGATTTTTAAGGTTTTTTATTCTTTAAATCATAATTAATTTTTTATTTTAAATAAGTTGTTTTTTTTTCTTATAATTTTTATCAATTCATTTGTTTATTTAACTAAATAATCTATTGAAATAATAAATAAAAAATAATTAATTATATTTTTTAAAATTCATATAATTATTAATTGAGAATTTTAATTTTTTTTTAATTTTTTCATCATTATTTAAGAAAATGTTTTACATAACTTTTTCAAAATTAAGATAATACTTTTTAATAAATAAATAAAAAAATTATAAATTTTATGAATTGAAATAAATTAATAATGTTCTCTTATGTATATTTGTCATTCCGTTTGCAACACCCAGACGGAGGCGTCAGAGACCCTACAAAGTATATATATTCTTGACCAGCATCAAAAACTGAGTTGATTTAGCATGTCTAAATCGACATGTCTAAATGTCCGAGTCTTTGTCTATTGTTGGCATAGGAGCATGTTTATTATCCGATCATGTCTATTTTTGATCGACCAAACTTTTATGTCGTAGCTTAATTTTTGTGGCTAATAGATACATTTTTGTCGATTGTGGGTCTAGTACTCAACCAATTTTGCTCAATTCAAGAGGCTACATTCGTGCAGAAACAAAAATTGTCTGTGCAAAATTTTAGTGCAATAATTCGACTCTGATAGCGTAACCTAGACGGATACCTGAGGCCTTCTTCTGGGTGTTTTGAATTGAATAGTAAAATTATCCTCTCACTATTGTGATGGGTATAAATATATTTATATATATATTATTAGAATTTTATTTTTCAAAATCACATTCTGAATTCATATAATAATGTCCGTCTGTCTATCTATATAAATTTTTGTACAAGCTACATGTCGCATTTTTTGGGATATTTAAATGAAATTTACTATAAAGATATGCTTTGGCCCAAAGAGGAAAATGGACCATGTTAAACCATTTTTAGAATTACTACCCATATTAAAAAGTCAACCTTAATATAATATTTTTTGACAAAAATTGAATGGTCGGATCATTTTTAGGACCTCTTTCCATATAACGATATTTCATGAAGTGAATTTTGTATGACAATGCCTCGCGTTTATTGACACAACTGTGGAGCTAAGTGGTGTAGGGTTTTATATATTATTATATGGTTGATTTTGACGGAATAGAGCCTTTTCAATTGTTTTTATTATAATAATGATTTTATATATTTTTAGAATTTAATTTTTTTATTTCATTCGATTAAGTACTTTTGATTAAGTTTTTTTTTGTAATTTTTTTAAATTGAAATTTATTATTTATTAAGTTACTAATATTTGCAAGTGTCCCCTTGAAAGTCGAATAAAAACGTTAAATTAAATGTGTCCGTGTGTCCATCTATTGTAGGTAATAGTGGGTTAGTTATTCAGTCAGCTAAAATGCTACATATCATAAATAGTTTTTCTTTGCAACCACATTGAAATTGTCCATAGGAAAGCAGCGACCAGATTTTCTTTTGATTAAAGATTAAAAGCATTTACAGTAAAGCAAAGACTGAGACATATAGTTTGGCCTTCATTTACGGTCACCAATAACTTTTTTATATATTTTAGAATACAATATTTTTTTCTAAATACACATACTTTTGATTATCTTGTATTGTATTTAGAATTAATTGTAACTCTGTTTTATACCCTCCACATCAGATGGGGCGTATACTAAGTTTGTCATTCTGTCTGCAACCCAGAAGCAAACGTCCAAAACCCTACAAAATATATGTATATTTTTAATCAGCATCAAAAACCGAGTCGATCTAGATATGTATGTTTGTGTGTAGGTCTGTTGGTGGTATTCTCCACGGTTGGAAACTTTGAGATATAGACCCTTTTAGTATCTGCACCCAGATCGATATTTAAAATAGGCAAAATCGGTCAATAGTCACGCCCACAGTCGAAAAAAATTATACATCTGATACAAAAATTGAGCTACAAAATTGAAATTTGGTACAAATATTTATAATTAACCCATCCATTGACGAACGACAAATGGGCTTATCCGACTTAACACGCCCACAAGCGACAAAAATCTGCTACAAAAATTGAACTTGAAATTTTATATGCATATCATAAGTTATCCTATCCATCGATGTGCCAAAAATGGACGTGGTTAACAAACACGCCCACAATTTACAACCGTACTCTATGTAAAACCAGACTTTCAAGCTGATACGTAATACATATATTATTAGAGACGGTAATCATATACCTGCCACTCCCACCTTTATGCAGATGTGGAAGGTATTTAAGATTTGGCGTAAGCCATTTATTTTTCGTTCCTTTATTTTTCCTTTTTATCGTGTAAAATATTTAGACACATAATGCCATATAAATGAATTTTTTTTGTAATAAGTTGGCATGTTTAATATCTTCGGTTCTTGATTCTTTTTCAAGTTCGTGTGTCCATAGATGTACAGGGGATGGATAAAACAATATAAACACATGACATATACGCAATATTTATTTATTAATAAGGTGTTGAGCCACCATTTGCTTTTAGAACAGTTGCAATTCTTCGCGGAATAGATTCGTAGAGTATCTGAATAGTTCTGCCGTCACTTTTGAACAACATGAAATGTCGCCAACATGCAAAAAGATGTACTATATTGCATGCGGTTCATATTATTTTGTTCATTCCCTGTATATGCAAACGCTGCAAACATTGACAATTCCCCTTAAGCATTGAAGCTCCTTCCATTAACTTGAAATTTAATTAAATAAAAGTATTAAAATAAAATTTTCAAAAAAAAAAAAAAAATTAATGAAAAAAGAAAATATTTTATTTATTTTTAATGTTTTTACATTTATTGAATATTTACGATTTTTTGTTATAAAAATGCACATATTTATTAACATAAAAAATTAATAATAAGTTCATTAACACATCTGCCTTGTTAGTTTGGATTAAACAAAAATTTAATGTAAATTAGGGAAAACTTAGTCAAAAATCGTTGCAAATTTTATATTATCATTTAATAAAAATAAATTAATACAAAATTTTACAGCAAAATATTCCATTAACAGTTTATAATTAAGATTAAATATAATGTATGAAAATAAAAATATAATAAAAAAAATACAAAACAATTTTAAAAAAACAAAACAAAAATACCAAACAGCAAAATAACAAAACACATGAAAAATCTTATAATTTACATTAAAATTTATTAACTAGAAAAAAATTTGTTTACTCTTGTAAGTTCAAATGAATTGCAATAAAACTCTTTTGCAGATTGTGTTAAAATATAAACATAGAAAAAAAATTAAAACCAATTTCCAAATTTATTGTTTTCTACCATAAAAGAAAATGCCAACATTTAAATGTCGTTTATTATTGTATATAATTATTACTGAGAGAATAAAACTTCAGTTTAGAAGTTTGGAAAACATTTTATCGAGCTAGAAATAAGGGAAAAAGTTTCGAGTCTTTTGCAGTCTAAATCCATACTTGGAACACTTTTACTTTTACTTTTACTTTTAATCAATATACCAAAAATGCAAGTCTTTGGGGTATTTTCCCTATTTTCTCCTTTTTTTTAAGGAAAATACAATTTTTTTATGCAACCCATTATTTCTTTTCAGTCAGTTTTATTTAAATTCATTCATGAACGTTCCTTTGTTTTATTTTGTTTTGTTTAGTCTTTTGAAGCGTGTTGAGTAGAAGTCTATCTCTAGTTTATTATTAATATTATTATTATAATGGTTATTAATTGTATAAAAAATCTTATTTAATTAACTAATTTATTGTAAATATATGTAGAGAAGGATTTTATTGTTGGCTTTGTGAACGCGATTCGAACATAGCGGTAACATCACGTATGGAAAACTGAGGTGAAATCTTTTCACGGCTGTAAAGAAATTAAGAAAAAATATTTCATATTTTATAAATATATATTTATTTCAACAACTCTTTACTTAAATATATTTTTATATTTTCTTTTACTATTTATTATTTCATTTAAAAAAAAACTTTGTTAATAATAATAATTAGTAAAATGATAAATTTGAATTGTACTTGTTGTTTTTTTGTTTTTAACTTACTTGGTTACTAAACTATTTCGACCAGTTGGAGCAGCTGTGTATGCATTCGAGGACATTTCCAGTGATGAGCGCTGTTGACGTTCTCGGTTACCAGTAATTGTACCATTAATACCATTTACAAAGTCCATACTTTTACGTTCAAATTTCTGAACGGTAGCACGTGCAGAAAACTCATCGGATCGTCCCTCTTGAACGCTTGATTTGGTTATTTGTGTTCTACGATTCATATCGGCAACACAACTCGCATTCGGATTCGAATTCGAATTCAAATTCGACTTCAAATTCGTATTGGCATTAGTATTGTCATAATTATTTTGATTTTTCTCATCCGAAATGCTCCGTATACGATGTTGTCTACTGTTAAGATTCAATTCGGAAACGGCTGTAGATGGCGGATGGCGACCACCAAATTCCTTCAGATTGTCCATGTCCTTTTGTAAAGTGCGCATATCTGCTCTCGATTTTGATTTTACCCTTAACGATGAGTTGCTGGAGAATTTCTCATCATCATTTTTGTAGGAATGTAAATCAGTTTTAGATTTCGACTTGAAATCGTTGTAATATTTTTGTGTCAACTGTTGACGTCTTTCTTCCTTGATGCGATCAATACGTTCGCGATCTAACTTAACACCAGACAATACTTTTAGGCTATTCGACATGCTGCTGTTGGCAGTGGTACTGATAGTGGTGCTGCTACCGGTTGACACGTTACTCAAATTATTGGAATTATTTAAATCGGCGGTTGTGTTACTATTATTGGCTGCATTATTATCGGCTGCTATTATAACGTTATTTTGTATAAGAGATATGCGATTTTCGGTAGTGGGAGTTATTTTCAATTCACCACTTTCTAAGTGATTTTCCAACGCAGAGGAACCGGTCTGTATGTACGACAATGTATTAAAATTCTTCTCTTTTGCCGGCTCTTGCTTCAGTTGAGTTTTACACTTAGTCTTAACGTACACTTCTTCAGTGATGGGCATACCGGGTAGACGTTTAGGTGGGTTTAGGGTTTTTGGTCGCGTAAAATCAAATGATTTGCGACGATTATTCATTTCGGTAATGTCGGGCAACTGTTGTGAACTTCTAACACTAAAGTCTTGTAAGTTCTTTGCACCAAATTCTCTAACAAATGCATTCTCGTCTAATGAACGAGTTATTTGTTGTTGGGTTTTGTTTAATTTTGGCTTGAGAAGATTTCCACTTGTTATGTTGGGGTTCCTCGGTGGTTTATTTTCATTATTGATGTGTTGAGATCGTTTATGTGAAGCACGCAATGGATGGTTGTGGAAATCGAAGGCTGGCAATTGCTCCACGGGGGAAGACTCGAATTTATTGGCTAATTCCTTAACGCTCAGGTTGGATGGTGACCTTCTAGCTGCCGCCGCTGTGAAACGCTGACTTTCTATTCCTTCCTCTTCTTTAATACTATCCAAACTGTCTAACTCCACCTCTTCTTCTTCTTGAGGTAAAAGATGAGCCGTTTCGGAATCGTCCTCCAGTTTAATGGTACTAACGGTACGTTCAACGCCACCACCACCTTTCATTTCTTCGCCCAATAAATTTTGATAAATCGTTGTTGGTTTACGTATTTGAATATTCTCGTATAGCATTAATTTGTCACTCTCCGAGCAATTGTCCATCATTAAGATATCGTCTACGTGCTGCTCTAAGTTACAATTATTTAAGATACTGTGCGTCCCGTTCTCATAATTTTCCTCATTACTGTCATTTGACAGTAACAAGAGTTTTTCCGCCTCATTTTCACTGTCACTTAACTCCTCCACCTCAGCCAAATTCTCCAACTCGGTGTTATGATATTTGTGTTCATCACATAACAGCTGATTCACTTCAGTTACAGAATTACGGAAAAATTTCACCTGCTCGTAAACGGTATTCTCGTCAAAGCTCGTCTCCAACATTGGTCTAGATTTGTCTTTCGTTTTGCCAAAAAACTTATTCGTCGTATGGTCCGGTTTGGTTGGACTTTTCAAATTGTACGTTATACTTATGGTCGATTTTAAAGGACTAGTGGCCAGTTTCATGGGTGAATTCAGATTGCTGGGTGTGTTCTCGTATTCCTCATAAGCTGGCGAATTATCTTCCGTTTCGATTAGCGAATGCATACTAAGCTGACGCTGTAAATGTTGGTAACCAAACTCACTGGGTGTTACCGATTGACTGGTGTTGTCGGTAAAATTGGAATTATTGGGCGATACTAAATTTATTGGCCTCTGGCCCAAATGTATCATTTCTGTGGACAGTTTTGTACTTAAAGGATTCAAATCCAAAGATAACTCGCGCTTTAGTGCTTGTATGTCACGCGTATCGGTCATCTAGTTAGAAACAAAAAGAACAAGAAAGACGTTTACCAAATTGAAAACATTATAAAACAATTGTCGTTAGATTAACTTACGTTGCTGCCTAAACTTTCGTGTGAGGTGCCCAAATAATTCATCGTCTCCACACCCAATAACAATTGTTGCATTTGATTGGAGGAAGCGGCCGATATGCCCGACGTAATTGAACCCACCATTAATGGATCCAGATCTTGTTGGGGGGTATTCACAGCTGAACTGTTTTCTGAGCTGGTCTCACCGCCCATTAATAACGAATAACGGGGACTTTGTACAGGCGAAGAGGGTGTAACTGATATTTTAGATATTTCCATATCATTTAATGATGGCTTCGACTGGACGCCGACATCCCCGCTTTTGGTTATCTCAGCTGAAGAACTGCGCAATAATTGCTGCTGCACGTTATCCAGACCACCGCCACAACTGTTGCGACTTTTCAATTTCATTACATCAAATGATGTTGGCTTGGACACCATATGTTGTTGCATTGAGATTTTCGGTGATGAATTTGTTGAGTTTGCAGCAGTTTTTGAGCCACCAAATGAAATGTTTCTATGAGAAATAGGAAATTATTACAGTCATCATTAAACTGTCAGCTTTAAGATAATAACTGCTGGACATTTATTACCTTAAAGCATTAAAACCATATTTATAATTTATAAATGGCCATGCTTCTAATGTATTGTGGGCGTGGTATTGGTTAATGATAGTTTTTTTCTTTCTTTTCGCAGAGCAAACATTTATGACGGACGTGGCCACATTTAGTCTGGTGACCATAGCTGATAGATACCATTTTTAAAGGTGAGGAATTAAAATCACTTTTAGAAACGATCAATAGAATGTTTACTACACACGGACAGACAAATATGATTAAATTCTAATCATTACTGGGACCTCTAAAGCCTTTGGCGACTTTTTTACAAACCAAACGAAATTGAAACTTTAAAAATAATTAGAAAAGTAAGCTGAACAACTGTCATTGTCGTCGTTGTCATAAACGCTCTTACCTCAGATTTATGTTATGATGACGCTGAGCATCGTCCTTCTTATTAACACCACCACCACCACCACCACCACCACCACCACGACCATTAATTTCTATTTCTTCCACCAGTATCTTACTAATGGCATCTTTAGCTGAGAAATGTCTGTCAATATTCAGATTCGAGCCCGGATAACTAAAACGTTCTTTTATATTATTAGTAGCTCCCATATCCTGATCTTTACGCTTTGAGCCTAACTGTACCGTAGGATAACTATAACGCACATTTTGTGGCGTGTTTGTTGTTGCTGCTGCCAATGTCTTATTCATCGTTTTAGGAGATTCTTTAGTTTGTTGGGTGTTCATTTCCAATGCACCATACGGCGACGATTTCGCAAGAGTGGCTTTCATGGGTCCGTGTATTTGTGCACTGGCGTATAAAGTTTGTGGTGGTTGTGAAATGGTGTGCTCTGGTGTACCGCAATCGATAAATTGTATATCAGACAACTGATCTTCCAATTTGTAACGTTTACAGCAACTTTCATCGCCGTGATGTTCGTAACAATTGTCACTTGAACATTCCGGTTCACTGGCCGACTTGGACTGTGACCAATTTGATGTTGCTGAAGTGGTGGTGGCCGAGGAGGGCGATAATAGTAGATTGAGACGTGGCTGCTTTTTGGGACTCGGATTGACGCTGTTCGTTTGACTGGAGAAGTCTTCAGGACGGGCGCGCATAATGCGTCGTGTTGCCGCACCCGAAGATGGCGGTATATTCTCTTTCCCAACACGGGGCGAACTAACCAAACTTTCGCTTTCTGAGAATATATGCATTTCGGGTTCTTCCCGGTCAAAATTCAAACCAAGTTCCGACAGTTCTCTGTTAATATATGAAAATCTAATAAAACTCAAACAATAGAAATTTATTCGTTCTTACCGTGATGGACAAGTCGTGATATTGCTGCGTTGCGGCGATTGCAACAAATCGAAATATGAATCGTGCGATACGGATCGAGAATGGCCAGCCGTTCGCAGACTGTCTATTGAGTTGGAACGTACACAAACTTCTATCGGTTTGCTCGGTTCACCACAATAAGAGCGCGATGTTTCAAATAGTTCAATGGATTTATGTTGCTTGTCTTCGCGTTTAGATAATGAACCCTTGGTTGTACTCCTACCGCTTAAGCCTATAATGGAGTCTGTGTCAGCGAAAGTCACCTGGGCTGACTCCTTGTTGCGCGGCAATGGTGTTGCCATCGCATGGTCGCAGTCATGCTTATGCACTACTATGGATGATTTTAGATCATGAGCTGCTCCATTACTAATGGGCCGTTGATTGCGCGTAAACAATGACTTCCACGAATGAGTTTTACGTTTTTGCCAACTACGTGGCACTGATAAAACGGTATGATATTTATCAGGCAAGCTCGAGGGCCCACCGCCCACCTCTATATATGAACCTATATTGGGTCCGGAATTGACACTGCTTGTCATATTTATAGGCATAGAGTGCTTCATTTCGAACGTTTCCAATTTCAAGTGACGTTCTTGAGCCTCCTCTAGACTAATCAATTTGGGTCCACCAGTACCCAAACTCTTCGGTCTCTCTGCACAAGTTAAAGACTGATCGTGTTCACGTTGTTCCACTAGCAGACTTTCGCAATCGGTTAAACTGTCTAAGCGACTGTCAATGCCATACAGCGGTGGTTGACACGTTGGTTGAGCGCCTTGTGTAGCTATATAGCTGAGACGAGTGGTGGCATCTTCTAGTGTATCAAATATTTGCTGACAATTTTTAATTAAATATTCAGTAACCACAGCCTGAACGCCCACACCGCGTAAGGCGGCCACACCGCCCGATTCCAAAGCCGGTGAACGGAGTAAATTAGGAGCCCATACTATAGCCAAATTTTTATCAGTCATTCCGGTTCTTTCCGCATGTTGAGAGATCTTATTTAAATGTTCGGCCAGATATTTGAGAGTCCTTTAAACAGAGTAAAAAGAAATAAGCAAACTACGCTATTTTTTAGCAACCTATACGCTATTTACCTATAATGAGGTGGTGGCAACTTTAAAACCGTCTCCTTCATAAGACGCAGCCGCTCATTGCTTTCCACTTTAGCTTGTATGGCCTCCACAAAATTGTCGTACAATTGATACGTACACAATGGATTTGGCAACTCACGAAAGTACATCTTCAGCAGTGAACTGACCGCGTGTATGTCTTGTTTCATTTCAGGATTACCCAGATCGGGTATGCGTTCCTCATCAAAAGCACGACGTAATCTTTGTATATTCGAAGTGATGCCGGACAAACGATAAATGCCATCAACTATGCCGTACTTTTCTAAGAATTCGGCACAACATTTCAAAACCATTGGTATCTCTTGTCCGCTGTTCAATAAATGCTCGGACAAATCACAGGAAAACACCCGTTCCCGGTAAATGCCGCTTTGTTTTAAACGACGCCGCGAAGGACGCGACAATATAAACGAACGAAAGAAGGCAATTAGTTTGCCGTGTTTGCGTAAAACTGGCTTTGTGGGGGACACGTCCAACTGACCGACCAACGGAGCTGGCATGGGAAAGTGTCGTGGCACCTTATCACCTATGGTGGCTACACAGGATTGCGGAAAGAAGCCCACCTCGTAGTGGGACTTTTGCAAATGGGACTTTTTGCCCCGCCACCAAATGGATTCGGCTGGCGCTGGCATATCAATAACTGATATCATGTCGCCCACCTCAATGGAGATCTCATCTGAAGCCTGAGCCTGATAACGTCTCACACCATAAGCCGCCCCCACTGCCGGTGTATTAATCGAACGCATAGTATCGCCATCAGCTAAGGGTAGACGGCGGCCTTTATTATCCAATTGAAACCACGTCAATATGGTGCCGCAAGTTAGAGAATCTGAAGCAATTTTGGAGAATCTTTCCAAATACTTGGCCACAGCATATTCAACATCTTCTTCGGACTTGTAGTCGACCTCATTTAAATTTTTCAAGCCACTTATCTTGCGATCATAAACGCAACGATGCAACATTTCGTCCAGCATTTGGACATTATCGAATGAACGTTTTATAAGGAATGCATCCGAACGATGTGGCGACACTTTGATAATAAACCAACAGGTGGAGGGTGAAAAGGAACGTAGAGAAGAAAGTCCACCACTGCTCATACAAAAATTACCCGCCGTGCCGGCTATATCGCCACCAATGGATTGGGAGGCAATGCTGCTGTTGAGCAAGTCGGCTTTGTCATCACTTAAACGCACCGTCAAAGGTCCCAGTTGTACGCGCTCATAATGAAAGTGAGCACACTCTTCAAGTTTCGGAAAACGACAAGATTTCTAAAATTGCGACAACAACAACGAAACAAGAACAATAAGCACAAATAAAGAACGCTACCCCTAAGGTAACTGTAAGGTTATGTTAATAAAAAAATATATAAAAATATATAGCATACAATCAGGCTTAAGTGATTACATTTATTTTTTTTTTTTTCTTAAGAACATTTCCAAGTGATGAAGGCATGGGAACATTGCATACCCTTCCGAGTAAGCGAACAATTTGCAGCGATTAGTTAACTGAAAGATTATTTTCGCTCTTCTACACCCGCCCCTCTCTACTTTGCTGCTTAATCAAAAACATCTTATCTCACATGAAGTATTTTTCTTTGCTCAACCCCCTCCAGCAATTTTGCACAATATATAAATCTTGAAACACGGAGTACAAGCACTATAATGTTCCGTTTAACTATCAAACAACATTGACCCAAATTCACTACTTTCAATAGTGGAAAGGAATGGAAAGGAAATTATATGAAAAAAAAACAACATATTTTTGATGTTATATTCAATTTATACAAAAAATTGGTTTGTATGTGTGTGTAAAATATAAAAATGTGTGTTTATAGAGCACAATCTGTGGCAAGGCATAGAAATGCCAAAAAATATATATATTTATAAAATGTATTGTATCTACAACCAAATATTTAACTATGACATAGATTGCGAACAGTGCACAAAAGACATATATGCGCAAATGGCACAAAGCAACAATTTGTTGGGAATGTTTTTGTGGGAACGGAAACCTTCACTCGACCGCTAAATAATGAGGTCTTTCTGTGTCTTTCACTCTTCCTTCTAATTGTGTGCGTGTGTGTTATAGTATTGCAAAGTATTAGAGAGAAATGTGTGTTTAGTGTATAAAAAAAAAGGACGTTTTCAAGGCGTTGCCTACTCTTTGTACGCAATAGTTCGCTGGTGCTAAATATAATAAAATGCCATCATCAGTACACCACACAATTACTTTAAGTTACCGTTTTAGTTATTCATACACACAAAGTTTATAAAGACAAGTGCATAAATGGATTATATTAGATTAGATGTATTGAGAATTTTTTTCTAATATATAGAAAATGTGTTTACAATTTTAAATTTGGAGCAACAGTGAAAGATGTAAAACTATGATATATAATTTTGACGGCAATTGGTATAACAATATCAAATTTAAAACATAACAAATATTAAGGATTATAAGAAAATAATCGAAATTACAGAAATTGTGTATATTTGTGTGTATTTAAATTAAATTACAATTAAAAAATTTGAACTTATGAACTAGAATTAAAAACTAGATTTACATAGTAAATAAAAGAAGACGATAAAAATACAAGATAAGTCAACTTTTGTGGCATATATAAATATTTTTATTGCGGGCGTGTCTGTTATTCGACCACGCCCATTTTTGGCACATCGATGGAGGTTATATTTATATAGATGTACAAATCAAATTTCAAGATGTACAAATCAAATTTCAATAACTCAAATTTTGTGGCATATAAATAGATTTTTGTTGATTGTGGGCGTGGCTCTTGAGCAATTTTGCTTATTTTAAATAGCCATCTGGGTGCAAAAACTAAAAGTGTCTGTACAAAATTTCAGCTCAATATCTCAAAATTGTCGTCTACCTTTTATAATAACAACCAAATCATTGAATCGACTTAACTATATCCGCCTGTCTGTCCAAATAAATTTTTTTATTTATTTAGCTAAAATTTGGTTCAAGAACACGTTTTGGGCTAATTAAAGCATTTATTAAAAAAGGAATAGAAACCGTTCCCATATATCGTCCCATTGTAAAGGAAGTCTATGTCGACAATTTTTTTTTTCATTTATATTTTATAAAAATGTTAAACACTCAGCAGTAATTACATTTCCTTTTTATATCGCAATTTATGTTTATTTCATATTTCTTCTGTTTTGTTGTTGTTGTTATCTCGTACATACGCTCACTCACTGTTTCATATTTTTTCATTACATTTTTTATTTAATACGTTTCAAAATAATATAAATTAATGTTTCTTGAAAACCACACAAACCTGTTAAACACACAACAGTCTATACACAGAGAACCAGAACCAATCCAACAGTGAGAATGAACTGATTTGAATACAAAAGGTATTTTCCTTGCACACGTTATAGCTTAACAACAACAACAATAAAAACAATAACATTCACATGCATCAGCCCATCTCACATGCAGATAACGTGACTTGGGGTTTACGATTACAAAAAAAAAAAAAAAATTTATATATAAAAATAAAAAATAAAAAAACAGCACATACTATATTCTTCATCCACGTTTACTGTTTGTTTTTGTTAAACTTTTATTATGTTTTCTTGTGTGTGTGTGCGTGTTTCAATTTCTCTGCACAAAAACAATAAAATAACCCAAGAAGAGAAAAAACTGCATAATAATTTTGTATGATTCACTTGATAATTGTTAATGATTAAAAAAAAAAAAACATATTAACTAAATCATCACTAATTTAATAAGAAGCATGTAACGAGAATCGATACATGGTGAAACAACAACAACAAAGAAAACTATATTTAAGATATGATGTAACAGTAAACAAGTGAAAAAGAGCTTAGGGCATAACTGCACTAATTTCTATGTAAATTGTGGGCGTGGCTGGTATCTGATTTCGTCCATTTTCAGCGGTTCAAGAATAAAAATGCATTCAAAATATTTATACCAAATATTAACATTTTAGTTCATTTTTCATCTACATATGTGGGCATGGCTGTCAAAAGATTTTTTCTACATAGAATAGAAGAAGCTTTCTATATGGACTAAGAATATTTCATTTATCAACTTTTATAACTCTAAACGATTCTACATATATGACGCGGATATACGGACATGGTTAAAACGTTTCAAATTTAGATGCTGATCAAGAATAAGTAATGAATGATTTAATTATATATATAGTACCTTTTATGATGATTTTTCTTAATTTTGGGCAATTTGTCCGTCTGTCTATCCATGTAAATTTGTGCGCAATATATAAATATATATATATATATACTCCCTAGTACCTATTGGCATATATAGCATAACCCTTCTGTAATTTGGTTAGCATAAAAAAACGCTTGGTGATATGCTGAAGTAATCGTTAAGAAATTATTATTAGTTTTATTTTGAGAACTTCTACTAATCAATATACTTATACGTACTGTGTTATGCTTTGCTTTGTAATATTTATTGTGTTCACTGTATAGAAATTCTCACATCAACCCTAAGAATGTAAAATAAAATGAGTCATAAAAGTGGTAAAAAAAAAAACCCAGAGAATTCTCTACCTTTGACATTCTCATAGGAACTAACTGAATAACTATAAATAAATGAATGAATGTGAAAACGTACAACGACAACTTCGTAATAGACCAGAAGCAAAAGCAAGCACACACACACACACACAAAGTGTAATTCCTTAACACGATTGTGATTTCATGCTTGGTCAAACGAACCCAACGCACGTACGTGAACGTATGTACGAATGGAATCATAATTGCATTGTGAATGCGGCCTGATGTCGACTTATCATCGTCTGCTATTGTATTGTATTGTGCATGGAAGAAACATATTTTACATTTCACCAACTCTTTCACCATGGCCATAACGTTTTTACATAAGCTGCTTGTTTGAAGGGTTACGCGTTATGTGTTGTTATGTTATGCGTTATAGATTGGGGTTGCAACGGTCATTTGTCTCAGTTTCAATATAGAGAAATGTGTGTGCATTGTAGTGTAGTTACGGCAAAGCCTGTGAAGCAACAGGAAAAGGGGAATTACAATTAAGAAAAATGACATCAAAAACCTTCATATACTGGTTCGCTTAAACAACGAGCATTGTTCTGTGAACTGCAATATATATTATGGAATAGTGTCTTGTCAGTCAATCCGTATTGCTTGCATAATGAAAATCTCTTCTATTACCTAACAGTTCACTCAAGTATTACTAAATTTGGCATTAGGCCAAGTTTTATTATCACGAGGAAAAGACAGATCACACAGCCAAAGTATAGAACCGAACACAGTATAGAAGTCAAAGTAAAGAAAAGTTTTCAAACCAATACTTTCCCAAACAATTACTCATTTCTTCTACTTCTACTTCTACTTCTACTTCTACTTCGTACAGTTGGCTGTTATCTTGGAAATCGTTTGCTTATAACTCTTATACACCGCCTGCATAAATAATACTCATGGCGATTGCATATATTATGGATGCATGTACAGCACAATTCTGGTCAATGTAAAATTGCGGGCATTGTGGGTGGTAAGATAAATAGATGGATTTGTTCTATTTGGCCAAAGTTGTTGTCGTTATGCGTTTGCATGTTAGGTGGGTGTAAATAGTACTTTTCTAGATTTCTCTTTTATTTATATAACGACATGAAAAGGCTTTTCTAGCTTATATGAATAAAGTTTTATATAACTCAAGGTACTTTACATAAGTAAGCGAATTATAACATATTTAGCAATACTTTTTATAATGACCGTCTTCATCTTTTAGCTGTAGAGAAAACAAATTCTTAATCCTACCATATGTGATGAGATGAAGATTTTTTTTAAAGAGACGCAATTCTAATTTCCATAATCTATTCTTTGAAATCGTGCAAATTTATAAGTTTCTGGTAAATGAACTTCTATGATTTTCTAAAAAAAAAAAAAAAAAAATCTTATTTATTTATTTTTCTGTTTAGGTCGTAATCATTGAGATATTTCAACGAAATTTTATATAAAAGTGCAAGGAAGATTTTTATTAAAAATTAACCAAATTGAAATTTTTTTTGGGTCTCTTTCCCTATTCTTTATTACTACTTTTACCTTCCACATAAGATTTGCCATTCCGTTTGCATTCCCAGAAAGTGGCGTCAGAGAGCTATATATAATCTTGATCAGCATTAAAAACTGAGACAGTTTAAGTTTAAGTTTAATTTTATTGAGATTTTCTTATTATGATACATTAAAAAAGTATGAAAAAAAAAAAAAAAACAAATTAACAGCATAACATAGGAGTACTTAAAACTATAGTGTATTATTTTATTTTTATACAGCTTCGTGCTATTTACAATAAGTGTTACAGAGTTATTAGGGTGTGGCTTAAAACTAAATTTATTTAAAAAAAATAGGAAAAAGTAATAATAAAAATAATAGTCATTGAAAGTTTTACAAATAGTGTATGTGTAAGTGATTAACCCCTATAGGTATTGGGGTATGACTGTTTACAAATTATGTTGACTTAGGAGTAAACGAAATGGATAAATTTTAACATCAATTGATAATAAATACATAGTGTTAGACTTTGAAAAATTCGCTGAAAAAATTTGTTATCGTGAGAAGATTACCGATTAACGAATTTTTCCAGCAAATTAAGACAGTAGATTGAAATTGGAATTATGTTTGCATTTTCATATATGTATTTATTTGAATATCTCTTTTAAAGTCTTCAAAGTTCTTTCCTATGCATCTATTCTATTTCTTTTATTACGGACAGAGAAATACTGAATCAAATTGAAAAGGCGTATAATAAAAGGGAACGTATACTAATTTTATATATTAGTAATTTTGTTTCAATCGGCAGATATTTATTGTTAAGAAGGCGTCCAAAGTAACCTTTAACTTTATTTTTGCTTTATTAAGCATTAAAGGGGCGTGTTGATTAAACTTAACAAGTTTGTTAAATATAACACAATTTACACAAGGCATGTATTGTAGAGTTCTGTTTTTTAAACCCAAATTGAAAGTTAGGGATGTACTCAGAAACACAATGTCAACATCCATTATGTTGCGAATTATCTTTTCAAAAAGTTTTCCTAAATTATATAATAATGAAATCGGACGAACATTATTTAGGTCTGTGCTAATCGACTTTTTAGGAATGACTGCTGCATAAATTATTATTATTATTATTTTTTTATTTTTATTTTTACAAAACTATAAAGTAGTTTTATGTATATATATTTGTTTTATTTTATTTTATTTATCTTTTTATTTTATTTTACTGCCAAATCCTACAAACAGTAACCCTTCTTAAATTACTAATGGCCTTAACGTTTTAAGTAACCTTTCGTTAAGATATGATGGTCTTGTATTAGGAGGAGATCTAAATTCAAAGCACATTTCTTGGGGCGATAATTGCAACAATAGCAATGGTAACACGTTGTTTAATTGGCTGCAGTTCTTTTCCCAAGATTTTGTCCGTCTTTCAGATAACATGCCTTTTTACCCTAACGGTGATTCTTTTCTCGATCATTTTCTATTATCTACAAATTTAGTTGATTTTGCTAGGACTAATTTTAATTTACGCTCTTTACCAAGTTTTTCGGATCATTTTCCTCTGAAACGTCTATTGAAATTTTTAGACTTTGATTTTATTATAACTCCTTCCAATTCTTTCTCTTCTTTCAAAAATACTAATTGGAATGTTTTTAAAAGAAATTTAGAGCGAGAAATCGCAGTACATTTTCCCGCTTCGAATAGAAATTTATTAATATCTGAAATTGATAAGCATATTAAAAAACTTTCGCAGTCAATTAATACTGTTTGCAATGAGCATTCTTTTCAAGTTGAATTTTCTAGTAATAAATTTGTAATATCTGATAATATTAAAAATTTATTTAAGATGAAATATAATTGGCAAAAAGAGCTGAAAATTAATTACAGAAGAACACTTAATAGAAGCTCTTGTCTAAACAAATTGACTTGCTGTAAAATATTATAAAGAAGCAAATACAAATATTTCGCGAAAGTTTAGAATGCATTGTTCTTGGCCCGAAGCTTACAGGGACTTTTTTCATATTCTTGGCGGTAAGAAGAAATTTTCTTCACCTAATTTAATCATCAATATTATTTCTGTTAATAACGCTGTTAAAAAAGGGAATATATTAAGGGACCATTTCTCAGCAGTTTACAGCCCCACTGCTCCTATTAGAGACATTACTTATATCTCTTCCACAATAGATTCTGTTATTTCCTCGACTTCTAATTCCATATTTACTTTTGATGAAAGTTTTAATGCTTTGAATACACAGCGAAATTCCAAATTGACCACTTTAAGTTCAGTTATTGTTAGAGTTAAATATCTAAATTTTAAAATATCTTTTGGTTCTGATAATATTTCTAATTTTTTAATTAAGAAATTTCCTGAAAAAGTATTCCAGTACTTAGTTGTTTTATATAATAACTGTATTAATAAATGTTATTTTCCGGATTCTTGGAAAATTGGCAAGATTTCTCTAAAAACATTCCAATTAGTATTTTTGAAAGAAGAGAAAGAATTGGAAGGAGTTATAATAAAATCAAAGTCTAAAAATTTCAATAGACGTTTCAGAGGAAAATGATCCGAAAAACTTGGTAAAGAGCGTAAATTAAAATTAGTCCTAGCAAAATCAACTAAATTTGTAGATAATAGAAAATGATCGAGAAAAGAATCACCGTTAGGGTAAAAAGGCATGTTATCTGAAAGACGGACAAAATCTTGGGAAAAGAACTGCAGCCAATTAAACAACGTGTTACCATTGCTATTGTTGCAATTATCGCCCCAAGAAATGTGCTTTGAATTTAGATCTCCTCCTAATACAAGACCATCATATCTTAGCGAAAGGTTACTTAAAACGTTAAGGCCATTAGTAATTTAAGAAGGGTTACTGTTTGTAGGATTTGGCAGTAAAATAAAATAAAAAGATAAATAAAATAAAATAAAACAAATATATATACATAAAACTACTTTATAGTTTTGTAAAAATAAAAATAAAAAATAATAATAATAATAATTTATGCAGCAATCATTGCTAGTTTTTTTTTTCAATAGATTTGTAGATTTCATAGATTCGTTTGTATGTAATTAGTTAAAAAAAAATTTGGAGAAAAAATTCACGAAAAGAAAACGTGAATTTAAATTATTTATATATATTATTTATTATTTTTTAAAATATATTTAAAAAGGGTAATAATTTATAATTAATTGTGTAAATGAAGGTGCTTAATAATATATTATTTTAGGGTTTGTTTCCTATTGAACCCCTTTTCTTTTACTTTTACTTATTTACAACTGAATTTGTTGTACATTTGATGACCAGCAAAAAATTTAAAAACAGTGATAAGAAAAGTTTAAATGCAGTTGAAAAGCTTTAAGTAATGGCGTTTGGGTGTTAATGCATCACATTAAAAAGTAAAGAAATTGTTGGATGCAGATATATAGATCCATAAAAAGGCGTTTTGAGGTTAAGGCATCACAAGCTCAAATAATATTTCAATAATTCGTAAAATAATTATATTATTAAGTAATTTTTTGTTTCCTAGTTACAAATCAACACCTGTATTTCTGGAGGAAGTGCTTTCGCCGTGGAATGCACAGGTTATTTAAAAACTTACATTTTGTTTTAATGAAAATGATTTATATTTACTCTAATTGAATTTTAAAAAATTCAGATCTGGTCAATCCACGGTTGACCAGATATTCCTGCAAAAGACCCAAGAAAAACAAATCGGCCACCACCTTTTATCGATTATAAAGCCGCATTCGATTCTCACATACGCACGAAATTGTGTGCTACCATATCTGAGTTCGGTATCCCTGCTAAGCTGATAAGGCTTAGCAAGAAATGTCAAATTGAGTCGTAAAATACAGAGATTTTATTAATATTCGGGAAATTACAAAATTTTAATGTTTTTCATTTTACTACAAATTAATAGTAAAATATAAGAACCGAATAAGAAAAATTCCCCAAATGGTTTTAGGGTATTTACTCATGAGTGGGAGAATAAAAATGCCAAACATTTAAGTTTGAAAGAAGCTACAGATGCAGCAGGAAAATTATGGGCGGGAATGGATGCTGAAGCACGAAAATGCTGAATAATCGCAGCCATGCTGAGAAAGTTTAAAAATTTTCACCAAACGTTAGTAATATTCTGATATAAACACTGTTTTTGCCTAAATAAAACATAGTAGGCCATGAAGGTAACTCGCTGATAATGATGTTATTAAATTAAAAAAGTCATATTGAAAAACTTTAAAATCTATAATTTCTTGAAATTTTTTGAAATCATATATTCAGAAAACTTTTCAGCTTCATTCTCACAACAATGGCACGAAAAAATCTACCTTTTATGAAATTACTTAACAAATAGTGCAAGAGGAGGCTGTTTATATTAATAATAACAATAAATGGAAAAAATAAAGTATATTTCTTTTTAAGGAGAATATAATCAACACCATTATCGAAAGCCAAGCAACAAAAATACTCAAGAAACAGGAAGAATTAAATAAAACAGGGACGAATGATTTAGTAAATCTCATAAATAATTTAAGTAAGAGTGAAGGTGATCCAGAAGCAGGTTTCTTAGTGGCAGCACTTATCGACATAATTTTCAACTTATTTGGGCGCAAAGGATTGGACACCGAATCTTTGATAAATCTTAAAACAACTTTTATATCTAGCTTGTTAGAGGATAACAAAAGAGTCCATAAACCAACCAAATCAATGAATTTTCTCATAAATAGTATGTCGAATTACGAAGAAGCAAAATATAATTTCTCTAAAGGAAACGATTCCACTATGATGATCAGGTGCGATTAAAAATATCGTTTATAAAATAACCTGTTAAAATGTGCGAAATAGCAAAACACAACCCTTAATTATCGATATTGTAATCGTAATCGTTTTTATACCACAACAATGTACTTGGGGAATCTTTCTCTTTTCTTTTCTACGCTACAAAATGTCTATATTTATTTTAACATATTAAACATATGCTGATATAAAAAAGAGCATTTGTTTTTATTACCAGAACTGAAATCGGGAACAGTACAAACCGCAACAGGTTATGGGCCCAGACAATTCATAAGTCTGCGCGTAAAAAATAAAATAAAAGTGATTAAAAGTTTCGAGCGGTCTATTAATTAAACAAAATGGCCAGCGCTACAGTAAGAATCGGAGAATTACGACACATGGAAGCTTCAAATGAAGGCCATACTAATTAAAAACGATCTTTGAAACTATGTAAATGGTGAAGAAAACTTTCCTGAAGATGGAAATGCAGATCTCAAACATAAATGGAACGAAAATGACCAAAAGGCGTGTGCTGATATGCTTTCTGTTTCCACTTCTGAACTTGGCCTATTAGCAGAATGTACGTCATCAAATGGTATGTGGGTAAAATTACGCCATACTTTTCAACCTAAAGGTCCGGCTCGAAAAGCCACCTTGGTGAAGCGTGTGGCATTAGCCCGAATGAAGGAGGAAGTCAGCGTAAGGAAACATCTAAACGAATATTTTGATGCAGTTTCAAAGCTAAAAAAAATTAATGTTGAAATGGAGATGATCTGCTAGCAATTTTATTATTGTACAGCCTACCATCCACGAACCAAACATATAGATGTTCGGCAACACTTTATAAAAGAGAAGCATCAAGAAGGTGACATTATATTAGAATATATGCCCACTGAAGTTATGCCTATCGATGTTTTCATAAGAAATCTTCCTACAACCAAACACTACATACGAGTATGTATTTCTGCAGCCAGTAATAGTAGTAGGCCATGAAGGTAATTCGCTGATAATGTTGTTATTAAATTTAAAAAGTCATAATAAAACCTAACTCAAATCGAATCAATTCGAATAAGAAAAATTAAATGTTATAATTATTTTAAGTTTGAAAGAAGCTACAGACGCAGCCGGAAAAATATGGGCGACAATGGATAAAAAAGCTAGAAAACCCTTTAATGTTGTTATTAAATTAAAAAAGTTATATTGAAAAACTAAATTCGTCAGTTTGATCGACCTCTTTTTATAGTATATAAAATCCCTAGCGGATCACTGCAAAACAAGAGGTCATTTACCAGATTGGGACAATGTTAGGATCATTCACAAAGAGAGTAACTACCAAAAACGATTAACATTAGAAATGTTACACATACTGAGAGAACCGGAGAAGAATAGAATGAATTACAAAACAGACACAGATGGTTGCGCTCACATTTACAAAACGATGCTCTAAGCAGAAATTGAATAATAAACCGTTAACTAAAAGCTAATACACGTAATATACTTTTCACCTATACTTTTCATTTATTCTTTCCATTAACTCCAGTTTAGTAAGCAATGTAATTTAATTAATTTTCTACCAAAATTTAATGTGTTATTAAATATTGAATATGTGTATAAATAGTATAGTACAGATGGTAATTAGATTATACATCACATGAATATTAACTATGTTGTAAACCATATTTACATATTTTAGCCGAATCACCCTGATGATGACTACAACACAGTAGTCGAAATATTGGTTTTTATATGAATAATTTAACAACATAAATAAAGAAAAAGGACCTAGAGCTTGAAAAGGAAAAAGTTTTTATTATATATATTGAAAAACTTTAAAATCTATAATTTCTTGAAATTTTTTGAAATCATATATTCAGAAAACTTTTCAGCTTCATTCTCACAACAATGCCACGAAAAAATCTACATTTTATGAAATTACTTAACAAATAGTGCAAGAGGAGGCTGTTTATATTAATAATAACAATAAATGGAAAAAATAAAGTATATTTCTTTTTAAGGAGAATATAATCAACACCATTATCGAAAGCCAAGCAACAAAAATACTCAAGAAACAGGAAGAATTAAATAAAACAGGGACGAATGATTTAGTAAATCTCATAAATAATTTAAGTAAGAGTGAAGGTGATCCAGAAGCAGGTTTCTTAGTGGCAGCACTTATCGACATAATTTTCAAGTTATTTGGGCGCAAAGGATTGGATACTGAATCTTTGATAAATCTTAAAACAACTTTTATATCTAGCTTGTTAGAGGATAACAAAAGAGTCCATAAACCAACCAAATCAATGAATTTTCTCATAAATAGTATGTCGAATTACAAAGAAGCAAAATATAATTTCTCTAAAGGAAACGATTCCACTATGATGAGCGGAATGCAAACGCAAAATGATTTCGATTAATCAGGTGCGATTAAAAATATCGTTTATAAAATAACCAACCAAATCGTGAGTGTTATATTTAGTGCTTCTATGGGAGGGGTGGCTGGTTTAGCACAAGATCTTAATCAGTTCGTATTTCTTCATTAATGAGGATGCAATTCTCAGTCTCGTCTTAGTCATCTGTATCAGTTTCAGTATCAGTCAATTATTCAATTATATAATAAAAATGGTATTACAGCTGTGCCCACGTTTATCTTCAATCACAAATCTCTCAAGGCTTTTATATAAACTTTTATATATTCTCCTCTTCATCGATTATTCAAAACCTTTTTAAGCATGACTACAATTTACAAAAAAAAATTTTAATGCAGAATTTGGCCAACGAAATGTAACAGCGGTTAAAAGGAGACGCATTTGCAAAGATGCCACGCCCACATTCCGGGTATTAGTTGAAATGGATCCCAGATATTAATTTAAGCTAATAATAGCTTTTTAATTTTGTTGTTGTTTATGGTTTTGTATTTGAAAAATGTATGTTTTAATTGCACAATGTCACTCTTGCTTAAATGCGTCTTTCATGCTTCTTCACTTATATATCACGCACAAATTTTCATTAAAATAAAATAAATAACAGATTAATGAAACTTAACTCAAATCGAATCAATTAGAATAAGAGAATTGACCTAATGGTTTCATGATTTTTACCCATGAGTAGAAGAATAAAAATGTTAAACATTTAAGTTTGAAAGAAGCTACAGATGCGGCCGGAAAAATATGGACGGTGAGAAAGTGTAACCTTCCCTAAATATCAATTCTGTTAAACTCTCTCTTTTCTATATACTTTGTCATCTCTGACATACTTATATATGTAGAAGGGACAAAGACGGGACAAGCCGTGGACAGTAAATTATTTAGTATAGTACCCAAACACTATAAGTATGTTACATGTTAATATTTTAAAACATTCATATACCTTTGCCTTTGTTGTGATGATTTTATGAAAATTTTTATATTAGTCGTTTAAGTAAATTTGAAACAAAAGCATCAACTTTTTTTTTATGAAATCTTAATTTTAATAAATTTTGTAATAAAATATATAAAGTTTTCTTTAAATTTACTAAACGCTCCACATATATGTAGCTTTTTATATTCAATATCTCTGTCTTGTGTATAAATCAATTGAAAGTCGCTAATAAATATAAAGTCAGGTTAGATCTTCACGTTAACCTTCACATTGGGTGCCGACCCAAAATTCGCTTTTGAGGAAATAATTAAAACAATTCCATTAACTACAAAATAATTCCCAGATATAAAACGGCCTCGGAATAGCCAACTTCCTCCGGCCACCAAAACCACTTGCCGTGAAACACGACAAGGACATGGACAAAGAGTGGAAGCTTTGAAAACAGCAGTACGAGGAGTACTATGAAGTAGGCACAGAACTAATCTCAAAAGGCGAAAGAATTCAAATTGCAACATTTATGTCAGCTATTGGTGTCACAGCAATCGAAATATATAATTGGCTGACAAATGAAAAACCAAATACGGAAGCAAAACAAATATTTGATGCATACTTTATGCCAAAGCCGAAAGTAATATTCGAACGGTATAAGTTTCACAAAATTACCTAAATGGAAGGTGACCATAGATGAATTGATGACGCGGCTACGCCTGCAGGTAAAAAACTGCGCGTTTGACATTCTTCTGCAAAAAATGTAATATAAAAAATCATTTCGAAAGCATGTGCAAAAATACTAAAAGAGGTCCCACTAAAAACAAAGGCAACAAAAATCGAAACAAACAGGTCACTGCTGTATCTGATAACACCCCTGTACTTATGGGTGATGAAGTTTTTATTGGCAGCATTGGTCAACATATGTCACCAAAAACAGACGGTAAATTTAATGAAATGGTCATAATAAATAATCAAAAATTCATCATGAAATTAGATGCACACAATACGCACAATGTAATGTGTTGCCCAAAAGAATTGCAAATTCTGTAAAAGCTTCAATTCGTCCATGCGATGTAAAACACTTCATTGCATTTGGCAATTATAAATTAAAAGTGATTGGTGAAACCACTTTAAAATGCAAAACGTCTACACCAGATGCAAATATTAATTTTAAAATTGTTGATTCTGATGTGAATCTTATACTTGGCGCTACCACATGTGAAGCATTACATTTTATAATTAACACGATCCATTGGGACCAATCTTTATTTGAAGGTTTAGGCTGTATAAACAATTTCGAGTACAATAAAGATCTGGTCGATAATCCTAAATTTGACATAAGTGCACCCAGGCGAGTACCGTATAAAATTAAACAAGAAGTGCGTGACGAATTTAATCGTATGGTAGAATTAGGTGTTATCGAACCAACAACAAAACCGACGCCAGCCGTCTCACCTATGGTTATCTTAAGAGAAAATAATAAAATAAGAATATGTATCGATCCGACAAGCGTCAACAAAAATATTCAACGTCGGCATTATCCGATGAGAACATTGGAAGATATAGCAGCAAGCAAGCAGCAAGGTGCCAAATATTTTACGTTACTAGACTGTGTCAAAGGATTCCTGTAACAAAACGGACTCAAAAAATTTTAACTTTTAATACGCCGTGGGGTAGATTTTCCTGTAAAAGGTTGCAATTCAGAATTAGTGCAGCCCCTGAAGTGTTCCAAGCTATTATGGCTAAACGGTTTTCGAATCAAAAGAACGTTAATATTGCTGTTTAAGTCTGTCGATGCAGTGTGTGCAGCTTGGCTGCATTTTATTCGATAGCAACTAAACGCCTGCAATTGACAGATAGTTCCATCTTTATATTTTTATATATAAAGCTGTCTTTCGTTTTAGCGCTCACTTAAAAAAACACCCAAAGTTGTTGCACTTAACTCACGCGGTCGCGCACATTGAAAAGGTCTTTTTAATTTTGAATTTTTTCTCGCCGAGTTCTTTCCTATTACTTTATATTTTGTTCTTTTACTTATTAATTAACAGTGTAAAATTATTGAAAGTATTATATTATTGTAATATATACCACACAATCACTATATAAAGTGTAATATAGAAAATATTATATTAGACACATTATGTTACAAAACTACTGTACTAGGTATTTGTAGTATTTACGAAAAGATTTGTTAGAACCTTTTGTTTATTTGTCAATAAACTTTTCATAAATTTTTCACTTACTTTTTCGATAACCACAAAACACTGCGTTTTATTCTGCCCAGAGGTTATGGGGCCAGAGTGCTTGTGAGTTTAAAATAAAGAGTCATGAATTCGGTTACAACGGTAAACCATATAGAGAAACTTGTCGGCTTAGAAAACTGGTCGACATGGAGTTTCGCCATGAAGACACAATTGGAATTAGACGATTCCTGGAAGTGCGTGGAACCAGAAGAAGGCGCACAGATAGATGCTGTAAAAGACAAAAATGTCCGCTGCAGAATGGTAATGGCTTTAGATAAGAGTCTGTACGTGCATGTTAGAGATGCCAAATCCGCAAAAGAAGTGTGGACAGCTTTAAAGAATCTATTTCAAGATAGTGGCTTGGACAGAAGGATTGGCTTGTTGCAAAAGTTGTGTTCTGTTCAATTGTTGGAGTGTTCATCTATAGAAGATTATGTGAACGAAATAATATCAACAGCACAGAAGTTAAACGAAATTGGTTTTGTTGTAAACGATGAATGGATTGGCAGCCTACTATTAAAGGGTCTACCAGATCAATATAAACCAATGATAATGAGTATTGGGAGCAATGGTAAACCAATTTCCGCTGACCAAATAAAAATGAAACTTCTTCAAGATCTAAAAAGAAATCTGCAAAGTACCATGGTGATTCAATGTTTGCTGCATATCGTTCTCAAAAGTTTTCTAAAGAGTGGTACATTGATAGTGGAGCTACAGACCACATGACATCAGATTTATCGTACTTAACGAATGATGAAATGTTCGACGGTGAAATAAAGACAGCAAATAATGCAACAATGAAAGCGGACAAAAAAGGCGAAGTTGAACTCAGCTGTAGTACTCCAGGAGGTTCCAGAAAAATACAAGTGCATGAAGTTTTATATGTACCAGACTTGGGTGTGAACTTGTTATCCATTGCCAAAATTGTTAACAAAAATAATACAGTAGTGTTCAACAAACAAGAATGTCAAATAAGGAATTCTCAAGATGAAATTATTGCTACCGCGTCTATTGTAAATGGGCTGTACAAACTGAATATTGACACTAAACAAGCTTATATTGGACAAAGTAATAATCATAATCTTTGGCATCGTCGTTATGAACACTTAGGAACAGAGAATATCAAATTACTTGAAAATGGTCTTGTGAATGGTATCAGTACAAAAGGAGAAAATGCATTATCTTGTCAAGTATGTGATAAAGCTAAACAACACAGAAAAAGCTTCCCCAAAGAAGGTTCCAGGTCTTCAAAACCGCTCCACGTAATCCATTCAGATGTATGTGGACCGATGGAGGTAAAATCAATAAAAGGAAGTCTTTATTTCGTCACTTTTATAGATGATTTTACCCGAAAAGCGTATGTATATTTCATTAAACATAAAAATGAAGTTTTAAATTGTTTTCGTGAGTTCAAAACAGAAGTGGAAAACCAAAAAGGGGCTTCCATTCAAATTCTTCGTACGGACAATGGAACCAAGTATGTGAACAAGGCAATGGAAATTGAACTAAAGAAATATGGTATCATACATCAAACCACTGTACCATACACGCCTGAACAAAACGGTCTTGCCGAAAGGATGAACCGTAATTTATTGGAAAAGGCTCGAGCGATGCTGTTTGATGCAAACATGCCTAAGTTTTTTTGGGCAGAAGCTGTAAATACCGCTTGTTACTTAATTAATAGATCGCCTCATAAAAGGCTAAATCAAACCCCTGAAGAATTGTGGGGAGGAAAGAAACCAAATGTAAGCTATTTTCGTATTTTTGGTTGCACTGCAATGTCGCATATTCCCAAAGAAAAACGTCGCAAATTAGACTTTAAATCAGAAAAAACAATTTTTATGGGGTACTCAGAAACTTCTAAAGGTTACCGTTTGTACAGTTTTAAGCGAAAAGATGTGTTTGTTAGCCGTGATGTTGTTTTTCATGAAAATGACTTTCACTATAAAGGGCAAATGCAACCTGAAGAAGTAATTAATCCTACTTACGTAACTACAGTTCACACTGACCAATCTATTGTTGAAATAGATAATGATTACATGTCATGTTCATCAAAAGAAATGAATGAACCTGAAGGGGGAGAAATGAATGATTTAAATGAATTCGAGGACGAAACTTCTGAAGTGGGGGATACCGAAAATGAAGTAGTGGTCCCACGTAGGAGTGAAAGATTTAAAAACAAACCTCGAATAGTTTACAACCGAAAAGCTTTCACAGTTACACAGGATAAAATTGATATCACATCAGATCCTTTGACAGTTAAAGATGCATTATCTCGGACAGACAAACGGAAATGGCAGGAAGTAATGAAAAACGAAATCGACTCTTTAACAGAAAATAAAACTCGGGAAGTTGTAGATAAACCGAATAATGTAAACGTAGTGAAGACAGAGTGGGTGTTCAAAATTAAAAAGGAGCAAGAGAATACCGTTCGCTATAAGGCACGTTTGGTCGCAAAAGGTTATGCACAAAAACACGGAATAGACTACGAAGAAGTTTTTTCACCTGTTGTACGATATACCTCCATAAGATACTTAATGGCCTTATCTGTCAAGTTCGGTTTAGAAATATTTCAAATGGATGCAGTCACTGCTTTCCTTCAGGGAGACTTAAGTGAAGACATATATATTGAAAGGCCCGAGCGCATACGTGTTGGTAATCATGGACAAGTACTTAAGTTGAAAAAGGCTATATATGGCCTGAAACAATCAAGTCTTGTTGGACGGAGCTCTTAGAACATACAACTTGAAACGTTCCAAAGTGGATACGTGTGTTTACTACAATCATTCAAATGAGAAGATGACTTTTGTTGCAATATATGTAGACGATATCCTGATATTTAGCAATGATAAAAATTTTTGTGATGAATTAATATCCAAATTGATGAGCGATTTCAAAATGAAAATAATTGGCGATGCTAAACAATGCTTAGGAATAAGAATTACCCGGAAAGGAGATGATATATATTTAGATCAAGTAAATTATATAAACGACTTATTAGAAAGATTCAACATGACTAATTGTAATCCTGTGTCAACGCCATTCGATGTTAATGTCAAATTATCTAAACCGAAGGCCCCTAAAACAAAGGATGAAGAAGAATATATGAAGAGAATACCTTATCAGCAAGCAATTGGTAGTCTAATGTTTGCTTCTCAATGCACGAGACCTGACATTTGTTTCGCAGTAAACAACCTTAGGAAATTTAATAATTACTTTGGCCAAGATCATTGGTCAGCAGTTAAAAGGGTTCTTCGTTATTTGAAGGGAACCAAGGATTTTAAATTAAAGTATTCAAAGTCATCTATCGATGGTTTTCAAGTATATTCCGATTCAGATTGGGCAAGCGACATCGATGAGAAGCGTTCCGTAACGGGTTATGTTTGCTTACTTCAAGGTGGCGCAATTTCTTGGGCATCAAAACGTCAACCAACAATTGCCTTGTCTACTACAGAAGCTGAATACATGGCTCTGTCTGCAACAACTCAGGAGACTGTTTGGTTACGAGGATTAGATAGCAAACTTAACTCAGAATTTAAAGATGTTCCAACCGCAGTTTTTACAGACAATCATAGTGCACAACATTTGGCCTCTACAAGCAAATATTTGGCTAGAACAAAGCATATTGTGCACTTTGTTCGAGAGAAGAAAGAAAATAACATCGTTTGTTTCAAAGCCATAGCAACACAAAATATGGTGGCCGATAATTTAACGAAACCTGTTCCTACAGATAAACATATTTTTTGTTCATCGGCTATGGGTTTAACATCAAATTAAAAGGTTAAAACAAATCTGTTCGAGTGGGGGTATTAGACACATTATGTTACAAAACTACTGTACTAGGTATTTGTAGTATTTACGAAAAGATTTGTTAGAACCTTTTGTTTATTTGTCAATAAACTTTTCATAAATTTTTCACTTACTTTTTCGATAACCACAAAACACTGCGCTTCATTCTGCTCATATATTATATTAAATAAACCCTATCACTCAAACAATTGCTATGGACGATATACTAATTCACGGTAAAACTATTGAGGAGTTATGCTCTACTACAAATAAGGTGTTACAGATTATAAAGGAAAATGGTCTTAAGCTTAACAAAAGCAAATGTTTATTTGAACAAAAATCAGTCAAATTTCTTGGACACGTACTTAGCGCTAACGGTTTAACAGTAGACCTCGATAAAGTTGAATTATTAAAGAGGCTCAAAGCTCCACACAATAAGAAGCAACTGCAGAGATCCACTAAGCCGTGATTGTGTTCCATTACGCAAAAAAAGAGTGTAATTTACATATACAAACAGTTCTTACCATTTCCGAAATACAACGAAATAAACTAAGCCAAAATATAAAAAATGATCCTATCTGCAAACAACATATGTATTATGTTCAAAATGGTTGGGCATCAAACAAAGAAAGGATTCCACAAAACCTTAAAGAATATTGGAGCTATAGAAATGAATTATCAATTGATAATGATGGTATACTTCTTAAATCAGGCAGAGCATTTATACCAACACAAATGCGGCCAGAAATTTTGAAAAGTATCCACACTGGACACTTCAGTTATGCTAAATGTACTAATGTGGCCAGACATATAGTTTATTGGCCCAACATGGCCCGTGACATATTTAACTTTGTCAAAAAATGTGCAGCTTGACAAGTGTACCAGCGAAGCAATAATAAGGTTACCATTGATAATAAAGTAATACCAAATCATTGTTTCGATATTGCAGCTACAGATATTTTTCATTTTCAATCTGATGATTATATAATATTTATAGACAGTTTTCGGGCTTCCTTAAGTTTAGGAAATTAAACCATTTAAATACTACATCTGTCATAACGTTCCTCAAAGAAATTTTTTCTTCATTTGGAACACCCTTGTGTGTTTAAAGTGATAATGGCCCACAATTTTCCAGCGCCGAGTTTAGAGAATTTGCCTCTAAATGGAACTTTAACCACACCATAAGTTTACCATATCATCCAAGTGGTAACGGATTAGCTGAAAGAGCTGTACAGATAGCCAAAAATATGCTTAAAAAGTCCACATACTATGGAAGTGACGTTTATTTAGGTTTGTTAAACTATATGAATACTCCAAGAGGTAATTTGGGTTCCCCAGCACAGAGATTATATGGTCATAATATTCGTGGTGCATTACCAATAAACCAGTTGCAACTGAACCAACTCTTTTCCATAAAGGTCAACAGATGTTAAACAGAACTAATGTGCATGAACCATGGAAGCCTGCAACAGTTCAAAGTCAGGTCCATGACCGTTCTTATATTATGAAGAATGAAAAAGGTACGTTATCACGACTGAACAGCATCAACATACGCTCTACGGAGGCCACAGTTTACAATCCACCAAACGTTGTAGCTGAAAGGCAGCAGGTTATTAATCAACAGCAGATTACTAATCAACCTGTTCAATTGCATAGTGATGCTGGCAATGCTACTGATATTAATCAAGCTTTACGACGATCGCAAAGGACTCGAACTGCCCCTGTAAGATTGAAGTATACTTAAAGAAAGAGGATGAGAAAGTGTAACCTTCCCTCAATATCAACCCTGTTAAACTCTCTCTTTCTATATACTTTGCGATCTCTAACATACTTATATATGTAGCTTTATGTATTCAATATCTCTGTCTTGTGTATAAATCAACTGAAAGTCGCTAATAAATATAAAGTCAGGTTAGATCTTCATGTTAACCTTCACAGGCGGGAATGGATGCTGAAGCACGAAAACCCTTCAATGAAAAAGCTAAAGAAAGAAAGCGGAATAATCGCAGTCAGTAATAGTAGTAGGCCATGAAGGTAATTCGATGATAATGTTCTTATTAAATTTAAAAAGTCATAATAAAACCTAACTCAAATCGAATCAATTCGAATAAGAAAAATTAAATGTTATAATTATTTTAAGTTTGAAAGAAGCTACAGACGCAGCCGGAAAAATATGGGCGACAATGGATAAAGAAGCTAGAAAACCCTTTAATGAAAAAGCTAAAGAAAGAATGCGGAATAATCGCAGCCAGTAATAGTAGTAGGCCATGAAGGTAATTCGCTGATAATGTTGTTATTAAATTTAAAAAGTCATAATAAAACCTAACTCAAATCGAATCAATTCGAATAAGAAAAATTAAATGTTATAATTATTTTAAGTTTGAAAGAAGCTACAGACGCAGCCGGAAAAATATGGGCGACAATGGATAAAAAAGCTAGAAAACCCTTTAATGAAAAAGCTAAAGAAAGAATGCGGAATAATCGCAGCCAGTAATAGTAGTAGGCCATGAAGGTAATTCGCTGATAATGTTGTTATTAAATTTAAAAAGTCATAATAAAACCTAACTCAAATCGAATCAATTCGAATAAGAAAAATTAAATGTTATAATTATTTTAAGTTTGAAAGAAGCTACAGACGCAGCCGGAAAAATATGGGCGACAATGGATAAAAAAGCTAGAAAACCCTTTAATGAAAAAGCTAAAGAAAGAATGCGGAATAATCGCAGCCAGTAATAGTAGTAGGCCATGAAGGTAATTCGCTGATAATGTTGTGATACCAACCCAGTTTTATAAACTACGACCCAGTCTTAAAATTGCATTTATGCCTTGTGCGTAATCTTTCTTGTCTAGTCCGTTGTCAACAGCTTACGCATTACCACGCAGTTTGCCGTGAAATCTTTTAAAACTTTTTACTTTTGTGTCTTGATGAATTTTATTAAATAAATGAATTATTTTTGTTTTACTTTATAAAAACGATTCTTTTTAACTTAGAAATGGGATAAACACACATCCTAAATAACGCGTCGATATGAAAATGATGAAGTAATGAAAAGCGGAGATATACGTAAAAGAGAAAAAAAAAATATATATTAACGATATGAACGAATAATTAAATGTGATATTAATTAATTAAACGGTTTAAAAGAAAAACGATAAACGCTTAATAAACGACGAAACGATTATTTGGAAATATCAAAATTCAATTTCATCATATTGCGTCAGCCATTTCATGCTTCTATCCAAAACATATAATATAAACGTGTAATAAATTTCTTGTGAAAGAAAGAGACAAACGTATAAAATATATAAACGAACAACGAAAAAGCATACAAAAAATCGCTAAGAACCTAAAACAAATGATAAAAATGGTACGTTTAGTTGATTTAAGAATCGATGAATTAAAAAAGATATTACGGGAATTAAATATGTCTACAAGTGGTTCAAAGGCAGCGTTAGTCGAAAGACTAACCGAAGCACTTGGTAGCGACGAAGTGGAAATGCCTCCAGAAACTTCTGATATGTCGGATTTACAAAAGCACGTGGAGAGGTGAGTGTTAGAAAATATAATACCTCTTTTACAACAATCTATTAATCATAACTCTATAAATGCACCGAGTGATGATGTTGCTTCACCATGTTCTGCGGAATCTACACCACAACAACGTAATTACTCAATTAATGAAATAGCCGATACGCTACCGGAATTTGATCCAACAAAGGATTCTATGTTTTCTGTTGAACAATTCATAGATCGTGTAAATAAAACGATAGATGTTTATAATTGGAATGAAAAATGTGTACTTCTGGCTTTATGTAAAAAGTTGAAAGGGCCGGCTAAGTTATGGTTAGACGGTAGTCAGAGCTTATTTGATAAATGGAGTGATTTAGCAGATGCTTTAAAATCAGAATTCGGCAAAACGGATGATGAAGCAGATATACATTTTAAAATGAGTAAATCTGTACGAGAAACGAATGAACGTGTTACCGATTATTGTTTTCGTATGAGCGCATTAGGTAAGCGTTATCGACTTAGTGAGACAGCTGTAATAAAATATACGCGTGAAGGTTTAAAACATCCAGAATTACAAACGGCTATTGCAGTAATAAATTTTCGTTCCATGAAAGAAATGCGTGAAACGCTAGACAACTATTTAATAAATATATCACATTATAAAAGTAAACCAGCCAGTACTAAGAACATAAACAAGAGCGATAACGGTAATGAACCATGTATTACACATAAAGATATTAAGAGAATCGTGTGTTATAATTGTAATGAAAGTGGACATATTTCATCTAAATGTCCTAAACCACCCCGTCGGATGCGCTGTAAAGATTGTAACAAAGTACATCCACGCAATCAGCCAGAGAACTGTGGAAATTCAGTACGCAAAACCACTATTCATGAATTAGAACAGCAATTCGAAAAGACTGTACAAATAAATGGCAACACTTTTAAGGCTTTCATTGATACTGGTAGCCAGTGCCACATGATTCGTAATAGCTGTGCAGAATTGTTGGAATGCAAAATAATACCATGTTCCATGAAAATAAGAGGAATTTTTGGAGGAATCCAATATGCTACCGGAAAAATTAATGTTAATATGATGGTCGATAATATGTTATGTAATATTTCTATGTATATTGTGAAAGATGAAATATTAAGTACAGACTGCCTTCTCGGTCAAGGAATATTTCAAAATGCATATGCAACTTGGGCAAACAATAAACTAGTCTTTGACAATAAAAATTCTAAGGCAGATATAAATTGTAAAGAAGCGACAGAAAGTGTAGCTAAAACCGAAATCGACATTAGTGTAAAGGATATTGCTACAAATGAAAATGGTAAACATATAAATGATGATATGTCGAAACAGTACGAAACATTATTGAAATACGAAATATCACACGGAGATGTAAATGAAGAAACATTATTTAATTTGAATAAATTAATTAATTCATACCAAGACGTATTCGCACTAAACTTAAGTGAAATTGGTTTAACAAACGCAATAGAATTTAAAATTGAATTGAATACTTCTAAACCAATTGCACAAATGCCCTATCGTATTCCTGCTCCAAAAAGGAAAATAGCAAATGAAATGATACAAGAATTGCTTGAAAATGATATTATAACTAAATCTGATAGTGAATATGCAAGCCCTATTGTGATGGTAAATAAGAAAAACGGTGGTGATCGATTATGCGTTGACTATAGAAAGTTAAATAGCTTTACAAATAAGCAAGTTTATCCGACGCCAAACATTGAAGAGAGATTACAAGATGCCAAAAGTTTTAAATTGTTTTCGATATTGGATTTAAACAGTGGTTACTATCAAATTCCAATTGCATCTAGTAGCCGAAAATATACAGCATTCATTACAACGGACGGTCTTTATGAATTTAAGCGTATGCCATTTGGACTTAAAAACGCTCCTATTATTTTTCAGCGCCTCATGTCTAAAGTTAAAGCGGAAACTGAACCAAATGATATGATACACTACATGGATGATATACTTGTTGGAGCCCACACCGAAGAAGAAATGCTACAAAAGTTACATCGTGTGTTTGAAGTACTCCGTAAATTTGGTTTAACGTTAAATCCAAGGAAATGTGTATCCTTTAAAGATAGTATTCAATTTTTAGGTCATGAGTTAACTCCCAATGGTATTCAACCTGGTAAACAAAAAACTGAAGCGATTCGAAATTTCAAACGACCAACAAATGTTGCTGAAGTACGCATGTTCTTGGGCTTGAGTGGTTACTTCCGTAAATTTGTCGCTAATTATTCTAATATTGCCGAACCACTGCGGGAATTATTAAAAAAAAATGTTAGTTTTGAATGGACAGAACAACAAGAAAACGCATTTAATGCTTTGAAATCTGCTCTAACTACTGCTCCCATATTAGTAGCTTATGATGTCTCTGCGGAACACCAATTGCACACAGACGCCAGTTCACATGGTATAGCGGCAGCATTAATGCAATATACTGAAAATGGTTGGAAACCTGTTGCATTTTACAGTCGTTCAACAAGTCCTTCAGAAAATAAAATGCACAGTTACGAGTTAGAGGCATTAGCTGTTGTCGAAGGTCTTGAACGCTTTAAATATTATATATACGGTAAACCGATTACAGTTGTGACAGACTGCAGCGCACTTAAAACATGTATGAGTAAGAAAGAACTTATACCACGCATAGCTCGATGGTGGTTACGTGTTCAAGAGTACGATATAAGCATAGAACATAGATCGGAACAACAAATGAGTCATGTGAATACACTAAGTCGCATGCCTAATGAAGAGCCACATGAAGTAGAACCAGCTTCTCTGCAAATAAATAAAGTCAATATAAATGAATCTGATTGGATTTACGGTATGCAATTACAAGATGAAGGAATTAAAAAGATCATACAGAAAATTAATAGCGGTGACAAAGAGTACACGAATGACTATGTTCTAGAAAATGTTAGACTTTTTAGGAAAGTTAAAGACAAGATATTATGGGTAGTCCCAAAATCTCTTCGTTATCAAATTGTACGAGATGCTCATGAGAAGTCAGGTCACTTAAGCATTAACCGTACTATTGAGAAACTACAACATATGTTTTGGTTTGCTAGAATGCGAAATTTTACTAAGGCTTACATAAAGTCATGTATAGAATGTGCTTATAACAAACAACCAAACAATAAACGTGAAGGTGAATATCATTACAGTGAAGTGCCGCCTGTTCCATTTAAAATAGTGCACGTAGATCATTTAGGTCCGTTTCCTAAATCCAGTCGTCAGAACGAGCATATACTAGTCCTCATAGACGCCTTTACTAAGTTTACAATCATACGAGCAGTTCGCAATACATCTACCAAATATGTAATAAATGTTTTAAATGAAATTACTAGCTATTTCGGAATGCCACAACAACTAGTTAGCGATAGAGGAACTGCTTTTACTTCCAAGGAATTCAAACGTTATTGTGAAGCTAATACTATAAAACATGTTCAAATCGCGGTGCGTACACCTAGAGCAAATGGTCAAGTAGAACGTATGAATAGAACTATATTGTCTATGTTGTTACCGTCAACGAAAAATGATAAACGTTGGGATGACGAATTGCGCAGGATTCAGTGGAATATAAATACAGCTACCAACGCTACAACAAATTGTACACCCTATGAGTTATTATATGGTTATCAACCACGCGATTTATTATGTAACAAATTGGTGTCGTCCTTACATGAAAATGTACATGAAAATAACAAAGAGGATAGCAGATTAAATCAGCTAACTCTACGACGAGAAATGGCCGCAGCTAGAATTACTATGGTTAGAGAAAAGGCTAAACAAAGGTTTGATCGACAACATGCAATACCCAAGTTGTACAATGCCGGTGATTTAGTACTCATCAAAAACGAACCACAGTATACCGGGAATTCAAAGAAATTAGAACCGAAATATAAAGGTCCGTTTGTTGTTACTAAAGTGTTAAACAATGACAGATACGTAGTTGAAGATTTACCTTGTGCTAAAAGAACACAACGTCATTATAACTCAGTACATGCTTCAGACGGGATGAAATTATGGTGTACCTTGCCACCTCCAGATGATGACGATGAGTCAACCAGCGAGGACGCTTCTAATCGGGATGGACGAGTTGATACCAACCCAGTTTAATAAACTACGACCCAGTATTAAAATTGCATTTATGCCATGTGCGTAATCTTTCTTGTCTAGTCCGTTGTCAACAGCTTACGCATTACCACGCAGTTTGCCGTGAAATCTTTTAAAACTTTTTACTTTTGTCCTTGATGAATTTTATTAAATAAGTGAATTATTTTTGTTTTACTTTATAAAAACGATTCTTTTTAGTTGTTATTAAATTTAAAAAGTCATAATAAAACCTAACTCAAATCGAATCAATTCGAATAAGAAAAATTAAATGTTATAATTATTTTAAGTTTGAAAGAAGCTACAGACGCAGCCGGAAAAATATGGGCGACAATGGATAAAGAAGCTAGAAAACCCTTTAATGAAAAACCTAAAGAAAGAATGCGGAATAATCGCAGCCAGTAATAGTAGTAGGCCATGAAGGTAATTCGCTAATAATGTTGTTATTAAATTTAAAAAGTCATAATAAAACCTAACTCAAATCGAATCAATTCGAATAAGAAAAATTAAATGTTATAATTATTTTAAGTTTGAAAGAAGCAACAGACGCAGCCGGAAAAATATGGGCGACAATGGATAAAAAAGCTAGAAAACCCTTTAATGTTGTTATTAAATTAAAAAAGTTATATTGAAAAACTTTAAAATCTATAATTTCTTGAAATTTTTTGAAATCATATATTCAGAAAACTTTTCAGCTTCATTCTCACAACAATGCCCCGAAAAAATCTACATTTTATGAAATTACTTAACAAATAGTGCAAGAGGAGGCTGTTTATATTAATAATAACAATAAATGGAAAAAATAAAGTATATTTCTTTTTAAGGAGAATATAATCAACACCATTATCGAAAGCCAAGCAACAAAAATACTCAAGAAACAGGAAGAATTAAATAAAACAGGGACGAATGATTTAGTAAATCTCATAAATAATTTAAGTAAGAGTGAAGGTGATCCAGAAGCAGGTTTCTTAGTGGCAGCACTTATCGACATAATTTTCAACTTATTTGGGCGCAAAGGATTGGACACCGAATCTTTGATAAATCTTAAAACAACTTTTATATCTAGCTTGTTAGAGGATAACAAAAGAGTCCATAAACCAACCAAATCAATGAATTTTCTCATAAATAGTATGTCGAATTACGAAGAAGCAAAATATAATTTCTCTAAAGGAAACGATTCCACTATGATGATCAGGTGCGATTAAAAATATCGTTTATAAAATAACCTGTTAAAATGTGCGAAATAGCAAAACACAACCCTTAATTATCGATATTGTAATCGTAATCGTTTTTATACCACAACAATGTACTTGGGGAATCTTTCTCTTTTCTTTTCTACGCTACAAAATGTCTATATCTATTTTAACATATTAAACATATGCTGATATAAAAAAGAGCATTTGTTTTTATTACCAGAACTGAAATCGGGTACAGTACAAACCGCAACAGGTTATGGGCCCAGACAATTCATAAGTCTGCGCGTAAAAAATAAAATAAAAGTGATTAAAAGTTTCGAGCGGTCTATTAATTAAACAAAATGGCCAGCGCTACAGTAAGAATCGGAGAATTACGACACATGGAAGCTTCAAATGAAGGCCATACTAATTAAAAACGATCTTTGAAACTATGTAAATGGTGAAGAAAACTTTCCTGAAGATGGAAATGCAGATCTCAAACATAAATGGAACGAAAATGACCAAAAGGCGTGTGCTGATATGCTTTCTGTTTCCACTTCTGAACTTGGCCTATTAGCAGAATGTACGTCATCAAATGGTATGTGGGTAAAATTACGCCATACTTTTCAACCTAAAGGTCCGGCTCGAAAAGCCACCTTGGTGAAGCGTGTGGCATTAGCCCGAATGAAGGAGGAAGTCAGCGTAAGGAAACATCTAAACGAATATTTTGATGCAGTTTCAAAGCTAAAAAAAATTAATGTTGAAATGGAGATGATCTGCTAGCAATTTTATTATTGTACAGCCTACCATCCACGAACCAAACATATAGATGTTCGGCAACACTTTATAAAAGAGAAGCATCAAGAAGGTGACATTATATTAGAATATATGCCCACTGAAGTTATGCCTATCGATGTTTTCATAAGAAATCTTCCTACAACCAAACACTACATACGAGTATGTATTTCTGCAGCCAGTAATAGTAGTAGGCCATGAAGGTAATTCGCTGATAATGTTGTTATTAAATTTAAAAAGTCATAATAAAACCTAACTCAAATCGAATCAATTCGAATAAGAAAAATTAAATGTTATAATTATTTTAAGTTTGAAAGAAGCTACAGACGCAGCCGGAAAAATATGGGCGACAATGGATAAAGAAGCTAGAAAACCCTTTAATGAAAAAGCTAAAGAAAGAATGCGGAATAATCGCAGCCAGTAATAGTAGTAGGCCATGAAGGTAATTCGCTGATAGTGTTGTTATTAAATTTAAAAAGTCATAATAAAACCTAACTCAAATCGAATCAATTCGAATAAGAAAAATTAAATGTTATAATTAATTTAAGCGTGAAAGAAGCTACAGACGCAGCCGGAAAAATATGGGTGACAATGGATAAAGAAGCTAGAAAACCCTTTAATGTTGTTATTAAATTAAAAAAGTTATATTGAAAAACTTTAAAATCTATAATTTCTTGAAATTTTTTGAAATCATATATTCAGAAAACTTTTCAGCTTCATTCTCACAACAATGCCCCGAAAAAATCTACATTTTATGAAATTACTTAACAAATAGTGCAAGAGGAGGCTGTTTATATTAATAATAACAATAAATGGAAAAAATAAAGTATATTTCTTTTTAAGGAGAATATAATCAACACCATTATCGAAAGCCAAGCAACAAAAATACTCAAGAAACAAGAAGAATTAAATAAAACAGGGACGAATGATTTAGTAAATCTCATAAATAATTTAAGTAAGAGTGAAGGTGATCCAGAAGCAGGTTTCTTAGTGGCAGCACTTATCGACATAATTTTCAAGTTATTTGGGCGCAAAGGATTGGACACCGAATCTTTGATAAATCTTAAAACAACTTTTATATCTAGCTTGTTAGAGGATAACAAAAGAGTCCATAAACCAACCAAATCAATGAATTTTCTCATAAATAGTATGTCGAATTACGAAGAAGCAAAATATAATTTCTCTAAAGGAAACGATTCCACTATGATGATCAGGTGCGATTAAAAATATCGTTTATAAAATAACCTGTTAAAATGTGCGAAATAGCAAAACACAACCCTTAATTATCGATATTGTAATCGTAATCGTTTTTATACCACAACAATGTACTTGGGGAATCTTTCTCTTTTCTTTTCTACGCTACAAAATGTCTATATCTATTTTAACATATTAAACATATGCTGATATAAAAAAGAGCATTTGTTTTTATTACCAGAACTGAAATCGGGTACAGTACAAACCGCAACAGGTTATGGGCCCAGACAATTCATAAGTCTGCGCGTAAAAAATAAAATAAAAGTGATTAAAAGTTTCGAGCGGTCTATTAATTAAACAAAATGGCCAGCGCTACAGTAAGAATCGGAGAATTACGACACATGGAAGCTTCAAATGAAGGCCATACTAATTAAAAACGATCTTTGAAACTATGTAAATGGTGAAGAAAACTTTCCTGAAGATGGAAATGCAGATCTCAAACATAAATGGAACGAAAATGACCAAAAGGCGTGTGCTGATATGCTTTCTGTTTCCACTTCTGAACTTGGCCTATTAGCAGAATGTACGTCATCAAATGGTATGTGGGTAAAATTACGCCATACTTTTCAACCTAAAGGTCCGGCTCGAAAAGCCACCTTGGTGAAGCGTGTGGCATTAGCCCGAATGAAGGAGGAAGTCAGCGTAAGGAAACATCTAAACGAATATTTTGATGCAGTTTCAAAGCTAAAAAAAATTAATGTTGAAATGGAGATGATCTGCTAGCAATTTTATTATTGTACAGCCTACCATCCACGAACCAAACATATAGATGTTCGGCAACACTTTATAAAAGAGAAGCATCAAGAAGGTGACATTATATTAGAATATATGCCCACTGAAGTTATGCCTATCGATGTTTTCATAAGAAATCTTCCTACAACCAAACACTACATACGAGTATGTATTTCTGCAGCCAGTAATAGTAGTAGGCCATGAAGGTAATTCGCTGATAATGTTGTTATTAAATTTAAAAAGTCATAATAAAACCTAACTCAAATCGAATCAATTCGAATAAGAAAAATTAAATGTTATAATTAATTTAAGCTTGAAAGAAGCTACAGACGCAGCCGGAAAAATATGGGTGACAATGGATAAAGAAGCTAGAAAACCCTTTAATGTTGTTATTAAATTAAAAAAGTTATATTGAAAAACTTTAAAATCTATAATTTCTTGAAATTTTTTGAAATCATATATTCAGAAAACTTTTCAGCTTCATTCTCACAACAATGCCCCGAAAAAATCTACATTTTATGAAATTACTTAACAAATAGTGCAAGAGGAGGCTGTTTATATTAATAATAACAATAAATGGAAAAAATAAAGTATATTTCTTTTTAAGGAGAATATAATCAACACCATTATCGAAAGCCAAGCAACAAAAATACTCAAGAAACAGGAAGAATTAAATAAAACAGGGACGAATGATTTAGTAAATCTCATAAATAATTTAAGTAAGAGTGAAGGTGATCCAGAAGCAGGTTTCTTAGTGGCAGCACTTATCGACATAATTTTCAACTTATTTGGGCGCAAAGGATTGGACACCGAATCTTTGATAAATCTTAAAACAACTTTTATATCTAGCTTGTTAGAGGATAACAAAAGAGTCCATAAACCAACCAAATCAATGAATTTTCTCATAAATAGTATGTCGAATTACGAAGAAGCAAAATATAATTTCTCTAAAGGAAACGATTCCACTATGATGATCAGGTGCGATTAAAAATATCGTTTATAAAATAACCTGTTAAAATGTGCGAAATAGCAAAACACAACCCTTAATTATCGATATTGTAATCGTAATCGTTTTTATACCACAACAATGTACTTGGGGAATCTTTCTCTTTTCTTTTCTACGCTACAAAATGTCTATATCTATTTTAACATATTAAACATATGCTGATATAAAAAAGAGCATTTGTTTTTATTACCAGAACTGAAATCGGGTACAGTACAAACCGCAACAGGTTATGGGCCCAGACAATTCATAAGTCTGCGCGTAAAAAATAAAATAAAAGTGATTAAAAGTTTCGAGCGGTCTATTAATTAAACAAAATGGCCAGCGCTACAGTAAGAATCGGAGAATTACGACACATGGAAGCTTCAAATGAAGGCCATACTAATTAAAAACGATCTTTGAAACTATGTAAATGGTGAAGAAAACTTTCCTGAAGATGGAAATGCAGATCTCAAACATAAATGGAACGAAAATGACCAAAAGGCGTGTGCTGATATGCTTTCTGTTTCCACTTCTGAACTTGGCCTATTAGCAGAATGTACGTCATCAAATGGTATGTGGGTAAAATTACGCCATACTTTTCAACCTAAAGGTCCGGCTCGAAAAGCCACCTTGGTGAAGCGTGTGGCATTAGCCCGAATGAAGGAGGAAGTCAGCGTAAGGAAACATCTAAACGAATATTTTGATGCAGTTTCAAAGCTAAAAAAAATTAATGTTGAAATGGAGATGATCTGCTAGCAATTTTATTATTGTACAGCCTACCATCCACGAACCAAACATATAGATGTTCGGCAACACTTTATAAAAGAGAAGCATCAAGAAGGTGACATTATATTAGAATATATGCCCACTGAAGTTATGCCTATCGATGTTTTCATAAGAAATCTTCCTACAACCAAACACTACATACGAGTATGTATTTCTGCAGCCAGTAATAGTAGTAGGCCATGAAGGTAATTCGCTGATAATGTTGTTATTAAATTTAAAAAGTCATAATAAAACCTAACTCAAATCGAATCAATTCGAATAAGAAAAATTAAATGTTATAATTATTTTAAGTTTGAAAGAAGCTACAGACGCAGCCGGAAAAATATGGGCGACAATGGATAAAGAAGCTAGAAAACCCTTTAATGAAAAAGCTAAAGAAAGAATGCGGAATAATCGCAGCCAGTAATAGTAGTAGGCCATGAAGGTAATTCGCTGATAGTGTTGTTATTAAATTTAAAAAGTCATAATAAAACCTAACTCAAATCGAATCAATTCGAATAAGAAAAATTAAATGTTATAATTAATTTAAGCGTGAAAGAAGCTACAGACGCAGCCGGAAAAATATGGGTGACAATGGATAAAGAAGCTAGAAAACCCTTTAATGTTGTTATTAAATTAAAAAAGTTATATTGAAAAACTTTAAAATCTATAATTTCTTGAAATTTTTTGAAATCATATATTCAGAAAACTTTTCAGCTTCATTCTCACAACAATGCCCCGAAAAAATCTACATTTTATGAAATTACTTAACAAATAGTGCAAGAGGAGGCTGTTTATATTAATAATAACAATAAATGGAAAAAATAAAGTATATTTCTTTTTAAGGAGAATATAATCAACACCATTATCGAAAGCCAAGCAACAAAAATACTCAAGAAACAGGAAGAATTAAATAAAACAGGGACGAATGATTTAGTAAATCTCATAAATAATTTAAGTAAGAGTGAAGGTGATCCAGAAGCAGGTTTCTTAGTGGCAGCACTTATCGACATAATTTTCAAGTTATTTGGGCGCAAAGGATTGGACACCGAATCTTTGATAAATCTTAAAACAACTTTTATATCTAGCTTGTTAGAGGATAACAAAAGAGTCCATAAACCAACCAAATCAATGAATTTTCTCATAAATAGTATGTCGAATTACGAAGAAGCAAAATATAATTTCTCTAAAGGAAACGATTCCACTATGATGAGCGGAATGCAAACGCAAAATGATTTCGATTCATCAGGTGCGATTAAAAATATCGTTTATAAAATAACCAACCAAATCGTGAGTGTTATATTTAGTGCTTCTATGGGAGGGGTGGCTGGTTTAGCACAAGATCTTAATCAGTTCGTATTTCTTCATTAATGAGGATGCAATTCTCAGTCTCGTCTTAGTCATCTGTATCAGTTTCAGTATCAGTCAATTATTCAATTATATAATAAAAATGTTATTACAGCTGTGCCCACGTTTATCTTCAATCACAAATCTCTCAAGGCTTTTATATAAACTTTTATATATTCTCCTCTTCATCGATTATTCAAAACCTTTTTAAGCACAACTACAATTTACAAAAAAAAATTTTAATGCAGAATTTGGCCAACGAAATGTAACAGCGGTTAAAAGGAGACGCATTTGCAAAGATGCCACGCCCACATTCCGGGTATTAGTTGAAATGGATCCCAGATATTAATTTAAGCTAATAATAGCTTTTTAATTTTGTTGTTTATGGTTTTGTATTTGAAAAATGTATGTTTTAATTGCACAATGTCACTCTTGCTTAAATGCGTCTTTCATGCTTCTTCACTTATATATCACGCACAAATTTTCATTAAAATAAAATAAATAACAGATTAATGAAACTTAACTCAAATCGAATCAATTAGAATAAGAGAATTGACCTAATGGTTTCATGATTTTTACCCATGAGTAGAAGAATAAAAATGTTAAACATTTAAGTTTGAAAGAAGCTACAGATGCGGCCGGAAAAATATGGACGGTGAGAAAGTGTAACCTTCCCTAAATATCAATTCTGTTAAACTCTCTCTTTTCTATATACTTTGTCATCTCTGACATACTTATATATGTAGAAGGGACAAAGACGGGACAAGCCGTGGACAGTAAATTATTTAGTATAGTACCCAAACACTATAAGTATGTTACATGTTAATATTTTAAAACATTCATATACCTTTGCCTTTGTTGTGATGATTTTATGAAAATTTTTATGTTAGTCGTTTAAGTAAATTTGAAACAAAAGCATCAACTTTTTTTTTATGAAATCTTAATTTTAATAAATTTTGTAATAAAATATATAAAGTTTTCTTTAAATTTACTAAACGCTCCACATATATGTAGCTTTTTATTTTCAATATCTCTGTCTTGTGTATAAATCAATTGAAAGTCGCTAATAAATATAAAGTCAGGTTAGATCTTCACGTTAATCTTCACAGGCGGAAATGGATGCTGAAGCACGAAAACCCTTCAATGAAAAAGCTAAACAAAGAAAGCAGAATAATCGCAGCCAGTAATAGTAGTAAGCCATGAAGGTAATTCGCTGATAATGTTGTTATTAAATTTAAAAAGTCATAATAAAACCTAACTCAAATCGAATCAATTCGAATAAGAAAAATTAAATGTTATAATTATTTTAAGTTTGAAAGAAGCTACAGACGCAGCCGGAAAAATATGGGCGACAATGGATAAAGAAGCTAGAAAACCTTACAATGAAAAAGCTAAAGAAAGAAAGCGGAATAATCGCAGCCAGTAATAGTAGTAGGCCATGAAGGTAATTCGCTGATAATGTTATTAAATTTAAAAAGTCATAATAAAACTTAACTCAAATCGAATCAATTCGAATAAGAAAAATTAAATGTTATAATTATTTTAAGTTTGAAAGAAGCAACAGACGCAGCCGGAAAAATATGGGCGACAATGGATAAAGAAGCTAGAAAACCTTACAATGAAAAAGCTAAAGAAAGAAAGCGGAATAATCGCAGCCAGTAATAGTAGTAGGCCATGAAGGTAATTCGCTGATAATGTTGTTATTAAATTTAAAAAGTCATAATAAAACTTAACTCAAATCGAATCAATTAGAATAAGAGAAATTCACCAAATGGTTTCATGATTTTCACCCACGAGTGGAAAAATAAAAACGTTATACATTTAAGTATGAAAGATATTGTAGATGTGAAACAGTACATCAACTTGTTCTTCTTACACGTATTTAAATCCAAGTAGTTTTATAATTATAAGTTTTATTTTCAAATAAATTTTTTCATTATTCAATAAATATTTTTATTGCTATCAAAAGAAGCTACAGACGCAGCCGGAAAAATATGGGCGACAATGGATGCTGAAGCAAGAAAACCTTTTAATAAAAAAACTAAAGAAATAAAGCGGAATAATCGCAGCCAGTAACAGTAGTAGGCCATGAAGGTAATTCGCTGATAATGTTGTTATTAAATTTAAAAAGTCATAATAAAACTTAACTCAAATCGAATCAATTAGAATAAGAGAAATTCACCAAATGGTTTCATGATTTTCACCCACGAGTGGAAAAATAAAAACGTTATACATTTAAGTATGAAAGATATTGTAGATGTGAAACAGTACATCAACTTGTTCTTCTTACACGTATTTAAATCCAAGTAGTTTTATAATTATAAGTTTTATTTTCAAATAAATTTTTTCATTATTCAATAAATATTTTTATTGCTATCAAAAGAAGCTACAGACGCAGCCGGAAAAATATGGGCGACAATGGATGCTGAAGCAAGAAAACCTTTTAATAAAAAAACTAAAGAAATAAAGCGGAATAATCGCAGCCAGTAATAGTAGTAGGCCATGAAGGTAATTCGCTGATAATGTTGTTATTAAATTTAAAAAGTCATAATAAAACTTAACTCAAATCGAATCAATTAGAATAAGAGAAATTCACCAAATGGTTTCATGATTTTCACCCACGAGTGGAAAAATAAAAACGTTATACATTTAAGTATGAAAGATATTGTAGATGTGAAACAGTACATCAACTTGTTCTTCTTACACGTATTTAAATCCAAGTAGTTTTATAATTATAAGTTTTATTTTCAAATAAATTTTTTCATTATTCAATAAATATTTTTATTGCTATCAAAAGAAGCTACAGACGCAGCCGGAAAAATATGGGCGACAATGGATGCTGAAGCAAGAAAACCTTTTAATAAAAAAACTAAAGAAATAAAGCGGAATAATCGCAGCCAGTAACAGTAGTAGGCCATGAAGGTAATTCGCTGATAATGTTGTTATTAAATTTAAAAAGTCATAATAAAACTTAACTCAAATCGAATCAATTAGAATAAGAGAAATTCACCAAATGGTTTCATGATTTTCACCCACGAGTGGAAAAATAAAAACGTTATACATTTAAGTATGAAAGATATTGTAGATGTGAAACAGTACATCAACTTGTTCTTCTTACACGTATTTAAATCCAAGTAGTTTTATAATTATAAGTTTTATTTTCAAATAAATTTTTTCATTATTCAATAAATATTTTTATTGCTATCAAAAGAAGCTACAGACGCAGCCGGAAAAATATGGGCGACAATGGATGCTGAAGCAAGAAAACCTTTTAATAAAAAAACTAAAGAAATAAAGCGGAATAATCGCAGCCAGTAACAGTAGTAGGCCATGAAGGTAATTCGCTGATAATGTTGTTATTAAATTTAAAAAGTCATAATAAAACTTAACTCAAATCGAATCAATTAGAATAAGAGAAATTCACCAAATGGTTTCATGATTTTCACCCACGAGTGGAAAAATAAAAACGTTATACATTTAAGTATGAAAGATATTGTAGATGTGAAACAGTACATCAACTTGTTCTTCTTACACGTATTTAAATCCAAGTAGTTTTATAATTATAAGTTTTATTTTCAAATAAATTTTTTCATTATTCAATAAATATTTTTATTGCTATCAAAAGAAGCTACAGACGCAGCCGGAAAAATATGGGCGACAATGGATGCTGAAGCAAGAAAACCTTTTAATAAAAAAACTAAAGAAATAAAGCGGAATAATCGCAGCCAGTAACAGTAGTAGGCCATGAAGGTAATTCGCTGATAATGTTGTTATTAAATTTAAAAAGTCATAATAAAACTTAACTCAAATCGAATCAATTAGAATAAGAGAAATTCACCAAATGGTTTCATGATTTTCACCCACGAGTGGAAAAATAAAAACGTTATACATTTAAGTATGAAAGATATTGTAGATGTGAAACAGTACATCAACTTGTTCTTCTTACACGTATTTAAATCCAAGTAGTTTTATAATTATAAGTTTTATTTTCAAATAAATTTTTTCATTATTCAATAAATATTTTTATTGCTATCAAAAGAAGCTACAGACGCAGCCGGAAAAATATGGGCGACAATGGATGCTGAAGCAAGAAAACCTTTTAATAAAAAAACTAAAGAAATAAAGCGGAATAATCGCAGCCAGTAACAGTAGTAGGCCATGAAGGTAATTCGCTGATAATGTTGTTATTAAATTTAAAAAGTCATAATAAAACTTAACTCAAATCGAATCAATTAGAATAAGAGAAATTCACCAAATGGTTTCATGATTTTCACCCACGAGTGGAAAAATAAAAACGTTATACATTTAAGTATGAAAGATATTGTAGATGTGAAACAGTACATCAACTTGTTCTTCTTACACGTATTTAAATCCAAGTAGTTTTATAATTATAAGTTTTATTTTCAAATAAATTTTTTCATTATTCAATAAATATTTTTATTGCTATCAAAAGAAGCTACAGACGCAGCCGGAAAAATATGGGCGACAATGGATGCTGAAGCAAGAAAACCTTTTAATAAAAAAACTAAAGAAATAAAGCGGAATAATCGCAGCCAGTAACAGTAGTAGGCCATGAAGGTAATTCGCTGATAATGTTGTTATTAAATTTAAAAAGTCATAATAAAACTTAACTCAAATCGAATCAATTAGAATAAGAGAAATTCACCAAATGGTTTCATGATTTTCACCCACGAGTGGAAAAATAAAAACGTTATACATTTAAGTATGAAAGATATTGTAGATGTGAAACAGTACATCAACTTGTTCTTCTTACACGTATTTAAATCCAAGTAGTTTTATAATTATAAGTTTTATTTTCAAATAAATTTTTTCATTATTCAATAAATATTTTTATTGCTATCAAAAGAAGCTACAGACGCAGCCGGAAAAATATGGGCGACAATGGATAAAGAAGCTAGAAAACCCTTTAATGAAAAACCTAAAGAAAGAATGCGGAATAATCGCAGCCAGTAATAGTAGTAGGCCATGAAGGTAATTCGCTAATAATGTTGTTATTAAATTTAAAAAGTCATAATAAAACCTAACTCAAATCGAATCAATTCGAATAAGAAAAATTAAATGTTATAATTATTTTAAGTTTGAAAGAAGCAACAGACGCAGCCGGAAAAATATGGGCGACAATGGATAAAAAAGCTAGAAAACCCTTTAATGTTGTTATTAAATTAAAAAAGTTATATTGAAAAACTTTAAAATCTATAATTTCTTGAAATTTTTTGAAATCATATATTCAGAAAACTTTTCAGCTTCATTCTCACAACAATGCCCCGAAAAAATCTACATTTTATGAAATTACTTAACAAATAGTGCAAGAGGAGGCTGTTTATATTAATAATAACAATAAATGGAAAAAATAAAGTATATTTCTTTTTAAGGAGAATATAATCAACACCATTATCGAAAGCCAAGCAACAAAAATACTCAAGAAACAGGAAGAATTAAATAAAACAGGGACGAATGATTTAGTAAATCTCATAAATAATTTAAGTAAGAGTGAAGGTGATCCAGAAGCAGGTTTCTTAGTGGCAGCACTTATCGACATAATTTTCAACTTATTTGGGCGCAAAGGATTGGACACCGAATCTTTGATAAATCTTAAAACAACTTTTATATCTAGCTTGTTAGAGGATAACAAAAGAGTCCATAAACCAACCAAATCAATGAATTTTCTCATAAATAGTATGTCGAATTACGAAGAAGCAAAATATAATTTCTCTAAAGGAAACGATTCCACTATGATGATCAGGTGCGATTAAAAATATCGTTTATAAAATAACCTGTTAAAATGTGCGAAATAGCAAAACACAACCCTTAATTATCGATATTGTAATCGTAATCGTTTTTATACCACAACAATGTACTTGGGGAATCTTTCTCTTTTCTTTTCTACGCTACAAAATGTCTATATCTATTTTAACATATTAAACATATGCTGATATAAAAAAGAGCATTTGTTTTTATTACCAGAACTGAAATCGGGTACAGTACAAACCGCAACAGGTTATGGGCCCAGACAATTCATAAGTCTGCGCGTAAAAAATAAAATAAAAGTGATTAAAAGTTTCGAGCGGTCTATTAATTAAACAAAATGGCCAGCGCTACAGTAAGAATCGGAGAATTACGACACATGGAAGCTTCAAATGAAGGCCATACTAATTAAAAACGATCTTTGAAACTATGTAAATGGTGAAGAAAACTTTCCTGAAGATGGAAATGCAGATCTCAAACATAAATGGAACGAAAATGACCAAAAGGCGTGTGCTGATATGCTTTCTGTTTCCACTTCTGAACTTGGCCTATTAGCAGAATGTACGTCATCAAATGGTATGTGGGTAAAATTACGCCATACTTTTCAACCTAAAGGTCCGGCTCGAAAAGCCACCTTGGTGAAGCGTGTGGCATTAGCCCGAATGAAGGAGGAAGTCAGCGTAAGGAAACATCTAAACGAATATTTTGATGCAGTTTCAAAGCTAAAAAAAATTAATGTTGAAATGGAGATGATCTGCTAGCAATTTTATTATTGTACAGCCTACCATCCACGAACCAAACATATAGATGTTCGGCAACACTTTATAAAAGAGAAGCATCAAGAAGGTGACATTATATTAGAATATATGCCCACTGAAGTTATGCCTATCGATGTTTTCATAAGAAATCTTCCTACAACCAAACACTACATACGAGTATGTATTTCTGCAGCCAGTAATAGTAGTAGGCCATGAAGGTAATTCGCTGATAATGTTGTTATTAAATTTAAAAAGTCATAATAAAACCTAACTCAAATCGAATCAATTCGAATAAGAAAAATTAAATGTTATAATTATTTTAAGTTTGAAAGAAGCTACAGACGCAGCCGGAAAAATATGGGCGACAATGGATAAAGAAGCTAGAAAACCCTTTAATGAAAAAGCTAAAGAAAGAATGCGGAATAATCGCAGCCAGTAATAGTAGTAGGCCATGAAGGTAATTCGCTGATAGTGTTGTTATTAAATTTAAAAAGTCATAATAAAACCTAACTCAAATCGAATCAATTCGAATAAGAAAAATTAAATGTTATAATTAATTTAAGCGTGAAAGAAGCTACAGACGCAGCCGGAAAAATATGGGTGACAATGGATAAAGAAGCTAGAAAACCCTTTAATGTTGTTATTAAATTAAAAAAGTTATATTGAAAAACTTTAAAATCTATAATTTCTTGAAATTTTTTGAAATCATATATTCAGAAAACTTTTCAGCTTCATTCTCACAACAATGCCCCGAAAAAATCTACATTTTATGAAATTACTTAACAAATAGTGCAAGAGGAGGCTGTTTATATTAATAATAACAATAAATGGAAAAAATAAAGTATATTTCTTTTTAAGGAGAATATAATCAACACCATTATCGAAAGCCAAGCAACAAAAATACTCAAGAAACAAGAAGAATTAAATAAAACAGGGACGAATGATTTAGTAAATCTCATAAATAATTTAAGTAAGAGTGAAGGTGATCCAGAAGCAGGTTTCTTAGTGGCAGCACTTATCGACATAATTTTCAAGTTATTTGGGCGCAAAGGATTGGACACCGAATCTTTGATAAATCTTAAAACAACTTTTATATCTAGCTTGTTAGAGGATAACAAAAGAGTCCATAAACCAACCAAATCAATGAATTTTCTCATAAATAGTATGTCGAATTACGAAGAAGCAAAATATAATTTCTCTAAAGGAAACGATTCCACTATGATGATCAGGTGCGATTAAAAATATCGTTTATAAAATAACCTGTTAAAATGTGCGAAATAGCAAAACACAACCCTTAATTATCGATATTGTAATCGTAATCGTTTTTATACCACAACAATGTACTTGGGGAATCTTTCTCTTTTCTTTTCTACGCTACAAAATGTCTATATCTATTTTAACATATTAAACATATGCTGATATAAAAAAGAGCATTTGTTTTTATTACCAGAACTGAAATCGGGTACAGTACAAACCGCAACAGGTTATGGGCCCAGACAATTCATAAGTCTGCGCGTAAAAAATAAAATAAAAGTGATTAAAAGTTTCGAGCGGTCTATTAATTAAACAAAATGGCCAGCGCTACAGTAAGAATCGGAGAATTACGACACATGGAAGCTTCAAATGAAGGCCATACTAATTAAAAACGATCTTTGAAACTATGTAAATGGTGAAGAAAACTTTCCTGAAGATGGAAATGCAGATCTCAAACATAAATGGAACGAAAATGACCAAAAGGCGTGTGCTGATATGCTTTCTGTTTCCACTTCTGAACTTGGCCTATTAGCAGAATGTACGTCATCAAATGGTATGTGGGTAAAATTACGCCATACTTTTCAACCTAAAGGTCCGGCTCGAAAAGCCACCTTGGTGAAGCGTGTGGCATTAGCCCGAATGAAGGAGGAAGTCAGCGTAAGGAAACATCTAAACGAATATTTTGATGCAGTTTCAAAGCTAAAAAAAATTAATGTTGAAATGGAGATGATCTGCTAGCAATTTTATTATTGTACAGCCTACCATCCACGAACCAAACATATAGATGTTCGGCAACACTTTATAAAAGAGAAGCATCAAGAAGGTGACATTATATTAGAATATATGCCCACTGAAGTTATGCCTATCGATGTTTTCATAAGAAATCTTCCTACAACCAAACACTACATACGAGTATGTATTTCTGCAGCCAGTAATAGTAGTAGGCCATGAAGGTAATTCGCTGATAATGTTGTTATTAAATTTAAAAAGTCATAATAAAACCTAACTCAAATCGAATCAATTCGAATAAGAAAAATTAAATGTTATAATTAATTTAAGCTTGAAAGAAGCTACAGACGCAGCCGGAAAAATATGGGTGACAATGGATAAAGAAGCTAGAAAACCCTTTAATGTTGTTATTAAATTAAAAAAGTTATATTGAAAAACTTTAAAATCTATAATTTCTTGAAATTTTTTGAAATCATATATTCAGAAAACTTTTCAGCTTCATTCTCACAACAATGCCCCGAAAAAATCTACATTTTATGAAATTACTTAACAAATAGTGCAAGAGGAGGCTGTTTATATTAATAATAACAATAAATGGAAAAAATAAAGTATATTTCTTTTTAAGGAGAATATAATCAACACCATTATCGAAAGCCAAGCAACAAAAATACTCAAGAAACAGGAAGAATTAAATAAAACAGGGACGAATGATTTAGTAAATCTCATAAATAATTTAAGTAAGAGTGAAGGTGATCCAGAAGCAGGTTTCTTAGTGGCAGCACTTATCGACATAATTTTCAACTTATTTGGGCGCAAAGGATTGGACACCGAATCTTTGATAAATCTTAAAACAACTTTTATATCTAGCTTGTTAGAGGATAACAAAAGAGTCCATAAACCAACCAAATCAATGAATTTTCTCATAAATAGTATGTCGAATTACGAAGAAGCAAAATATAATTTCTCTAAAGGAAACGATTCCACTATGATGATCAGGTGCGATTAAAAATATCGTTTATAAAATAACCTGTTAAAATGTGCGAAATAGCAAAACACAACCCTTAATTATCGATATTGTAATCGTAATCGTTTTTATACCACAACAATGTACTTGGGGAATCTTTCTCTTTTCTTTTCTACGCTACAAAATGTCTATATCTATTTTAACATATTAAACATATGCTGATATAAAAAAGAGCATTTGTTTTTATTACCAGAACTGAAATCGGGTACAGTACAAACCGCAACAGGTTATGGGCCCAGACAATTCATAAGTCTGCGCGTAAAAAATAAAATAAAAGTGATTAAAAGTTTCGAGCGGTCTATTAATTAAACAAAATGGCCAGCGCTACAGTAAGAATCGGAGAATTACGACACATGGAAGCTTCAAATGAAGGCCATACTAATTAAAAACGATCTTTGAAACTATGTAAATGGTGAAGAAAACTTTCCTGAAGATGGAAATGCAGATCTCAAACATAAATGGAACGAAAATGACCAAAAGGCGTGTGCTGATATGCTTTCTGTTTCCACTTCTGAACTTGGCCTATTAGCAGAATGTACGTCATCAAATGGTATGTGGGTAAAATTACGCCATACTTTTCAACCTAAAGGTCCGGCTCGAAAAGCCACCTTGGTGAAGCGTGTGGCATTAGCCCGAATGAAGGAGGAAGTCAGCGTAAGGAAACATCTAAACGAATATTTTGATGCAGTTTCAAAGCTAAAAAAAATTAATGTTGAAATGGAGATGATCTGCTAGCAATTTTATTATTGTACAGCCTACCATCCACGAACCAAACATATAGATGTTCGGCAACACTTTATAAAAGAGAAGCATCAAGAAGGTGACATTATATTAGAATATATGCCCACTGAAGTTATGCCTATCGATGTTTTCATAAGAAATCTTCCTACAACCAAACACTACATACGAGTATGTATTTCTGCAGCCAGTAATAGTAGTAGGCCATGAAGGTAATTCGCTGATAATGTTGTTATTAAATTTAAAAAGTCATAATAAAACCTAACTCAAATCGAATCAATTCGAATAAGAAAAATTAAATGTTATAATTATTTTAAGTTTGAAAGAAGCTACAGACGCAGCCGGAAAAATATGGGCGACAATGGATAAAGAAGCTAGAAAACCCTTTAATGAAAAAGCTAAAGAAAGAATGCGGAATAATCGCAGCCAGTAATAGTAGTAGGCCATGAAGGTAATTCGCTGATAGTGTTGTTATTAAATTTAAAAAGTCATAATAAAACCTAACTCAAATCGAATCAATTCGAATAAGAAAAATTAAATGTTATAATTAATTTAAGCGTGAAAGAAGCTACAGACGCAGCCGGAAAAATATGGGTGACAATGGATAAAGAAGCTAGAAAACCCTTTAATGTTGTTATTAAATTAAAAAAGTTATATTGAAAAACTTTAAAATCTATAATTTCTTGAAATTTTTTGAAATCATATATTCAGAAAACTTTTCAGCTTCATTCTCACAACAATGCCCCGAAAAAATCTACATTTTATGAAATTACTTAACAAATAGTGCAAGAGGAGGCTGTTTATATTAATAATAACAATAAATGGAAAAAATAAAGTATATTTCTTTTTAAGGAGAATATAATCAACACCATTATCGAAAGCCAAGCAACAAAAATACTCAAGAAACAGGAAGAATTAAATAAAACAGGGACGAATGATTTAGTAAATCTCATAAATAATTTAAGTAAGAGTGAAGGTGATCCAGAAGCAGGTTTCTTAGTGGCAGCACTTATCGACATAATTTTCAAGTTATTTGGGCGCAAAGGATTGGACACCGAATCTTTGATAAATCTTAAAACAACTTTTATATCTAGCTTGTTAGAGGATAACAAAAGAGTCCATAAACCAACCAAATCAATGAATTTTCTCATAAATAGTATGTCGAATTACGAAGAAGCAAAATATAATTTCTCTAAAGGAAACGATTCCACTATGATGAGCGGAATGCAAACGCAAAATGATTTCGATTCATCAGGTGCGATTAAAAATATCGTTTATAAAATAACCAACCAAATCGTGAGTGTTATATTTAGTGCTTCTATGGGAGGGGTGGCTGGTTTAGCACAAGATCTTAATCAGTTCGTATTTCTTCATTAATGAGGATGCAATTCTCAGTCTCGTCTTAGTCATCTGTATCAGTTTCAGTATCAGTCAATTATTCAATTATATAATAAAAATGGTATTACAGCTGTGCCCACGTTTATCTTCAATCACAAATCTCTCAAGGCTTTTATATAAACTTTTATATATTCTCCTCTTCATCGATTATTCAAAACCTTTTTAAGCACAACTACAATTTACAAAAAAAAATTTTAATGCAGAATTTGGCCAACGAAATGTAACAGCGGTTAAAAGGAGACGCATTTGCAAAGATGCCACGCCCACATTCCGGGTATTAGTTGAAATGGATCCCAGATATTAATTTAAGCTAATAATAGCTTTTTAATTTTGTTGTTTATGGTTTTGTATTTGAAAAATGTATGTTTTAATTGCACAATGTCACTCTTGCTTAAATGCGTCTTTCATGCTTCTTCACTTATATATCACGCACAAATTTTCATTAAAATAAAATAAATAACAGATTAATGAAACTTAACTCAAATCGAATCAATTAGAATAAGAGAATTGACCTAATGGTTTCATGATTTTTACCCATGAGTAGAAGAATAAAAATGTTAAACATTTAAGTTTGAAAGAAGCTACAGATGCGGCCGGAAAAATATGGACGGTGAGAAAGTGTAACCTTCCCTAAATATCAATTCTGTTAAACTCTCTCTTTTCTATATACTTTGTCATCTCTGACATACTTATATATGTAGAAGGGACAAAGACGGGACAAGCCGTGGACAGTAAATTATTTAGTATAGTACCCAAACACTATAAGTATGTTACATGTTAATATTTTAAAACATTCATATACCTTTGCCTTTGTTGTGATGATTTTATGAAAATTTTTATGTTAGTCGTTTAAGTAAATTTGAAACAAAAGCATCAACTTTTTTTTTATGAAATCTTAATTTTAATAAATTTTGTAATAAAATATATAAAGTTTTCTTTAAATTTACTAAACGCTCCACATATATGTAGCTTTTTATTTTCAATATCTCTGTCTTGTGTATAAATCAATTGAAAGTCGCTAATAAATATAAAGTCAGGTTAGATCTTCACGTTAATCTTCACAGGCGGAAATGGATGCTGAAGCACGAAAACCCTTCAATGAAAAAGCTAAACAAAGAAAGCAGAATAATCGCAGCCAGTAATAGTAGTAAGCCATGAAGGTAATTCGCTGATAATGTTGTTATTAAATTTAAAAAGTCATAATAAAACCTAACTCAAATCGAATCAATTCGAATAAGAAAAATTAAATGTTATAATTATTTTAAGTTTGAAAGAAGCTACAGACGCAGCCGGAAAAATATGGGCGACAATGGATAAAGAAGCTAGAAAACCTTACAATGAAAAAGCTAAAGAAAGAAAGCGGAATAATCGCAGCCAGTAATAGTAGTAGGCCATGAAGGTAATTCGCTGATAATGTTATTAAATTTAAAAAGTCATAATAAAACTTAACTCAAATCGAATCAATTCGAATAAGAAAAATTAAATGTTATAATTATTTTAAGTTTGAAAGAAGCAACAGACGCAGCCGGAAAAATATGGGCGACAATGGATAAAGAAGCTAGAAAACCTTACAATGAAAAAGCTAAAGAAAGAAAGCGGAATAATCGCAGCCAGTAATAGTAGTAGGCCATGAAGGTAATTCGCTGATAATGTTGTTATTAAATTTAAAAAGTCATAATAAAACTTAACTCAAATCGAATCAATTAGAATAAGAGAAATTCACCAAATGGTTTCATGATTTTCACCCACGAGTGGAAAAATAAAAACGTTATACATTTAAGTTTGAAAGATATTGTAGATGTGAAACAGTACATCAACTTGTTCTTCTTACACGTATTTAAATCCAAGTAGTTTTATAATTATAAGTTTTATTTTCAAATAAATTTTTTCATTATTCAATAAATATTTTTATTGCTATCAAAAGAAGCTACAGACGCAGCCGGAAAAATATGGGCGACAATGGATGCTGAAGCAAGAAAACCTTTTAATAAAAAAACTAAAGAAATAAAGCGGAATAATCGCAGCCAGTAACAGTAGTAGGCCATGAAGGTAATTCGCTGATAATGTTGTTATTAAATTTAAAAAGTCATAATAAAACTTAACTCAAATCGAATCAATTAGAATAAGAGAAATTCACCAAATGGTTTCATGATTTTCACCCACGAGTGGAAAAATAAAAACGTTATACATTTAAGTTTGAAAGATATTGTTGATGTGAAACAGTACATCAACTTGTTCTTCTTACACGTATTTAAATCCAAGTAGTTTTATAATTATAAGTTTTATTTTCAAATAAATTTTTTCATTATTCAATAAATATTTTTATTGCTATCAAAAGAAGCTACAGACGCAGCCGGAAAAATATGGGCGACAATGGATGCTGAAGCAAGAAAACCTTTTAATAAAAAAACTAAAGAAATAAAGCGGAATAATCGCAGCCAGTAACAGTAGTAGGCCATGAAGGTAATTCGCTGATAATGTTGTTATTAAATTTAAAAAGTCATAATAAAACTTAACTCAAATCGAATCAATTAGAATAAGAGAAATTCACCAAATGGTTTCATGATTTTCACCCACGAGTGGAAAAATAAAAACGTTATACATTTAAGTATGAAAGATATTGTAGATGTGAAACAGTACATCAACTTGTTCTTCTTACACGTATTTAAATCCAAGTAGTTTTATAATTATAAGTTTTATTTTCAAATAAATTTTTTCATTATTCAATAAATATTTTTATTGCTATCAAAAGAAGCTACAGACGCAGCCGGAAAAATATGGGCGACAATGGATGCTGAAGCAAGAAAACCTTTTAATAAAAAAACTAAAGAAATAAAGCGGAATAATCGCAGCCAGTAATAGTAGTAGGCCATGAAGGTAATTCGCTGATGTTGTTATTAAATTTAAAAAGTCATAATAAAACTTAACTCAAATCGAATCAATTAGAATAAGAGAAATTCACCAAATGGTTTCATGATTTTCACCCACGAGTGGAAAAATAAAAACGTTATACATTTAAGTATGAAAGATATTGTAGATGTGAAACAGTACATCAACTTGTTCTTCTTACACGTATTTAAATCCAAGTAGTTTTATAATTATAAGTTTTATTTTCAAATAAATTTTTTCATTATTCAATAAATATTTTTATTGCTATCAAAAGAAGCTACAGACGCAGCCGGAAAAATATGGGCGACAATGGATGCTGAAGCAAGAAAACCTTTTAATAAAAAAACTAAAGAAATAAAGCGGAATAATCGCAGCCAGTAACAGTAGTAGGCCATGAAGGTAATTCGCTGATAATGTTGTTATTAAATTTAAAAAGTCATAATAAAACTTAACTCAAATCGAATCAATTAGAATAAGAGAAATTCACCAAATGGTTTCATGATTTTCACCCACGAGTGGAAAAATAAAAACGTTATACATTTAAGTATGAAAGATATTGTAGATGTGAAACAGTACATCAACTTGTTCTTCTTACACGTATTTAAATCCAAGTAGTTTTATAATTATAAGTTTTATTTTCAAATAAATTTTTTCATTATTCAATAAATATTTTTATTGCTATCAAAAGAAGCTACAGACGCAGCCGGAAAAATATGGGCGACAATGGATGCTGAAGCAAGAAAACCTTTTAATAAAAAAACTAAAGAAATAAAGCGGAATAATCGCAGCCAGTAACAGTAGTAGGCCATGAAGGTAATTCGCTGATAATGTTGTTATTAAATTTAAAAAGTCATAATAAAACTTAACTCAAATCGAATCAATTAGAATAAGAGAAATTCACCAAATGGTTTCATGATTTTCACCCACGAGTGGAAAAATAAAAACGTTATACATTTAAGTATGAAAGATATTGTAGATGTGAAACAGTACATCAACTTGTTCTTCTTACACGTATTTAAATCCAAGTAGTTTTATAATTATAAGTTTTATTTTCAAATAAATTTTTTCATTATTCAATAAATATTTTTATTGCTATCAAAAGAAGCTACAGACGCAGCCGGAAAAATATGGGCGACAATGGATGCTGAAGCAAGAAAACCTTTTAATAAAAAAACTAAAGAAATAAAGCGGAATAATCGCAGCCAGTAACAGTAGTAGGCCATGAAGGTAATTCGCTGATAATGTTGTTATTAAATTTAAAAAGTCATAATAAAACTTAACTCAAATCGAATCAATTAGAATAAGAGAAATTCACCAAATGGTTTCATGATTTTCACCCACGAGTGGAAAAATAAAAACGTTATACATTTAAGTTTGAAAGATATTGTAGATGTGAAACAGTACATCAACTTGTTCTTCTTACACGTATTTAAATCCAAGTAGTTTTATAATTATAAGTTTTATTTTCAAATAAATTTTTTCATTATTCAATAAATATTTTTATTGCTATCAAAAGAAGCTACAGACGCAGCCGGAAAAATATGGGCGACAATGGATAAAGAAGCTAGGAAACCCTATAACGAAAAAGCTAAAGAAAGAAAGCGGAATAATCGCAGCCAGTAACAGTAGTAGGCCATGAAGGTAATTCGCTGATAATGTTGTTATTAAATTTAAAAAGTCATAATAAAACTTAACTCAAATCGAATCAATTAGAATAAGAAAAATTCACCAAATGGTTTCATGATTTTCACCCATGAGTGGAAAAATAAAAACGTTATACATTTAAGTTTGAAAGATATTGTAGATGTGAAACAGTACATCAACTTGTTCTTCTTACACGTATTTAAATCCAAGTAGTTTTATAATTATAAGTTTTATTTTCAAATAAATTTTTTTATTATTCAATAAATATTTCTATTGCTATCAAAAGAAGCTACAGACGAAGCCGGAAATATATGGGCGACAATGGATGCTGAAGCAAGAAAACCTTTTAATAAAAAAACTAAAGAAATAAAGCGGAATAATCGCAGCCAGTAACAGTAGTAGGCCATGAAGGTAATTCGCTGATAATGTTGTTATTAAATTTAAAAAGTCATAATAAAACTTAACTCAAATCGAATCAATTAGAATAAGAGAAATTCACCAAATGGTTTCATGATTTTCACCCACGAGTGGAAAAATAAAAACGTTATACATTTAAGTTTGAAAGATATTGTAGATGTGAAACAGTACATCAACTTGTTCTTCTTACACGTATTTAAATCCAAGTAGTTTTATAATTATAAGTTTTATTTTCAAATAAATTTTTTTATTATTCAATAAATATTTCTATTGCTATCAAAAGAAGCTACAGACGAAGCCGGAAATATATGGGCGACAATGGATGCTGAAGCAAGAAAACCTTTTAATAAAAAAACTAAAGAAATAAAGCGGAATAATCGCAGCCAGTAACAGTAGTAGGCCATGAAGGTAATTCGCTGATAATGTTGTTATTAAATTTAAAAAGTCATAATAAAACTTAACTCAAATCGAATCAATTAGAATAAGAGAAATTCACCAAATGGTTTCATGATTTTCACCCACGAGTGGAAAAATAAAAACGTTATACATTTAAGTTTGAAAGATATTGTAGATGTGAAACAGTACATCAACTTGTTCTTCTTACACGTATTTAAATCCAAGTAGTTTTATAATTATAAGTTTTATTTTCAAATAAATTTTTTTATTATTCAATAAATATTTCTATTGCTATCAAAAGAAGCTACAGACGAAGCCGGAAATATATGGGCGACAATGGATGCTGAAGCAAGAAAACCTTTTAATAAAAAAACTAAAGAAATAAAGCGGAATAATCGCAGCCAGTAACAGTAGTAGGCCATGAAGGTAATTCGCTGATAATGTTGTTATTAAATTTAAAAAGTCATAATAAAACTTAACTCAAATCGAATCAATTAGAATAAGAGAAATTCACCAAATGGTTTCATGATTTTCACCCACGAGTGGAAAAATAAAAACGTTATACATTTAAGTTTGAAAGATATTGTAGATGTGAAACAGTACATCAACTTGTTCTTCTTACACGTATTTAAATCCAAGTAGTTTTATAATTATAAGTTTTATTTTCAAATAAATTTTTTCATTATTCAATAAATATTTTTATTGCTATCAAAAGAAGCTACAGACGCAGCCGGAAAAATATGGGCGACAATGGATAAAGAAGCTAGGAAACCCTATAACGAAAAAGCTAAAGAAAGAAAGCGGAATAATCGCAGCCAGTAACAGTAGTAGGCCATGAAGGTAATTCGCTGATAATGTTGTTATTAAATTTAAAAAGTCATAATAAAACTTAACTCAAATCGAATCAATTAGAATAAGAAAAATTCACCAAATGGTTTCATGATTTTCACCCATGAGTGGAAAAATAAAAACGTTATACATTTAAGTTTGAAAGATATTGTAGATGTGAAACAGTACATCAACTTGTTCTTCTTACACGTATTTAAATCCAAGTAGTTTTATAATTATAAGTTTTATTTTCAAATAAATTTTTTTATTATTCAATAAATATTTCTATTGCTATCAAAAGAAGCTACAGACGAAGCCGGAAATATATGGGCGACAATGGATGCTGAAGCAAGAAAACCTTTTAATAAAAAAACTAAAGAAATAAAGCGGAATAATCGCAGCCAGTAACAGTAGTAGGCCATGAAGGTAATTCGCTGATAATGTTGTTATTAAATTTAAAAAGTCATAATAAAACTTAACTCAAATCGAATCAATTAGAATAAGAGAAATTCACCAAATGGTTTCATGATTTTCACCCATGAGTGGAAAAATAAAAACGTTATACATTTAAGTTTGAAAGATATTGTAGATGTGAAACAGTACATCAACTTGTTCTTCTTACACGTATTTAAATCCAAGTAGTTTTATAATTATAAGTTTTATTTTCAAATAAATTTTTTCAATAAATATTCAATTCAATATTCAATTCAATAAATATTTTTATTGCTATCAAAAGAAGCTACAGACGCAGCCGGAAAAATATGGGCGACAATGGATAAAGAAGCTAGGAAACCCTATAACGAAAAAGCTAAAGAAAGAAAGCGGAATAATCGCAGCCAGTAACAGTAGTAGGCCATGAAGGTAATTCGCTGATAATGTTGTTATTAAATTTAAAAAGTCATAATAAAACTTAACTCAAATCGAATCAATTAGAATAAGAAAAATTCACCAAATGGTTTCATGATTTTCACCCATGAGTGGAAAAATAAAAACGTTATACATTTAAGTTTGAAAGATATTGTAGATGTGAAACAGTACATCAACTTGTTCTTCTTACACGTATTTAAATCCAAGTAGTTTTATAATTATAAGTTTTATTTTCAAATAAATTTTTTTATTATTCAATAAATATTTCTATTGCTGTCAAAAGAAGCTACAGACGAAGCCGGAAATATATGGGCGACAATGGATGCTGAAGCAAGAAAACCTTTTAATAAAAAAACTAAAGAAATAAAGCGGAATAATCGCAGCCAGTAACAGTAGTAGGCCATGAAGGTAATTCGCTGATAATGTTGTTATTAAATTTAAAAAGTCATAATAAAACTTAACTCAAATCGAATCAATTAGAATAAGAAAAATTCACCAAATGGTTTCATGATTTTCACCCATGAGTGGAAAAATAAAAACGTTATACATTTAAGTTTGAAAGATATTGTAGATGTGAAACAGTACATCAACTTGTTCTTCTTACACGTATTTAAATCCAAGTAGTTTTATAATTATAAGTTTTATTTTCAAATAAATTTTTTTATTATTCAATAAATATTTCTATTGCTGTCAAAAGAAGCTACAGACGAAGCCGGAAATATATGGGCGACAATGGATGCTGAAGCAAGAAAACCTTTTAATAAAAAAACTAAAGAAATAAAGCGGAATAATCGCAGCCAGTAACAGTAGTAGGCCATGAAGGTAATTCGCTGATAATGTTGTTATTAAATTTAAAAAGTCATAATAAAACTTAACTCAAATCGAATCAATTAGAATAAGAGAAATTCACCAAATGGTTTCATGATTTTCACCCACGAGTGGAAAAATAAAAACGTTATACATTTAAGTTTGAAAGATATTGTAGATGTGAAACAGTACATCAACTTGTTCTTCTTACACGTATTTAAATCCAAGTAGTTTCATAATTATAAGTTTTATTTTCAAATAAATTTTTTCAATAAATATTCAATTCAATATTCAATTCAATAAATATTTTTATTGCTATCAAAAGAAGCTACAGACGCAGCCGGAAAAATATGGGCGACAATGGATAAAGAAGCTAGGAAACCCTATAACGAAAAAGCTAAAGAAAGAAAGCGGAATAATCGCAGCCAGTAACAGTAGTAGGCCATGAAGGTAATTCGCTGATAATGTTGTTATTAAATTTAAAAAGTCATAATAAAACTTAACTCAAATCGAATCAATTAGAATAAGAAAAATTCACCAAATGGTTTCATGATTTTCACCCATGAGTGGAAAAATAAAAACGTTATACATTTAAGTTTGAAAGATATTGTAGATGTGAAACAGTACATCAACTTGTTCTTCTTACACGTATTTAAATCCAAGTAGTTTTATAATTATAAGTTTTATTTTCAAATAAATTTTTTCATTATTCAATAAATATTTTTATTGCTATCAAAAGAAGCTACAGACGCAGCCGGAAAAATATGGGCGACAATGGATAAAGAAGCTAGGAAACCCTATAACGAAAAAGCTAAAGAAAGAAAGCGGAATAATCGCAGCCAGTAATAGTAGTAGGCCATGAAGGTAATTCGCTGATAATGTTGTTATTAAATTTAAAAAGTCATAATAAAACTTAACTCAAATCGAATCAATTAGAATAAGAGAAATTCACCAAATGGTTTCATGATTTTCACTCACGAGTGGAAAAATAAAAACGTTATACATTTAAGTTTGAAAGATATTGTAGATGTGAAACAGTACATCAACTTGTTCTTCTTACACGTATTTAAATCCAAGTAGTTTCATAATTATAAGTTTTATTTTCAAATAAATTTTTTCATTATTCAATAAATATTTTTATTGCTATCAAAAGAAGCTACAGACGCAGCCGGAAAAATATGGGCGACAATGGATAAAGAAGCTAGGAAACCCTATAACGAAAAAGCTAAAGAAAGAAAGCGGAATAATCGCAGCCAGTAATAGTAGTAGGCCATGAAGGTAATTCGCTGATAATGTTGTTATTAAATTTAAAAAGTCATAATAAAACTTAACTCAAATCGAATCAATTAGAATAAGAGAAATTCACCAAATGGTTTCATGATTTTCACTCACGAGTGGAAAAATAAAAACGTTATACATTTAAGTTTGAAAGATATTGTAGATGTGAAACAGTACATCAACTTGTTCTTCTTACACGTATTTAAATCCAAGTAGTTTCATAATTATAAGTTTTATTTTCAAATAAATTTTTTCATTATTCAATAAATATTTTTATTGCTATCAAAAGAAGCTACAGACGCAGCCGGAAAAATATGGGCGACAATGGATAAAGAAGCTAGGAAACCCTATAACGAAAAAGCTAAAGAAAGAAAGCGGAATAATCGCAGCCAGTAATAGTAGTAGGCCATGAAGGTAATTCGCTGATAATGTTGTTATTAAATTTAAAAAGTCATAATAAAACTTAACTCAAATCGAATCAATTAGAATAAGAGAAATTCACCAAATGGTTTCATGATTTTCACTCACGAGTGGAAAAATAAAAACGTTATACATTTAAGTTTGAAAGATATTGTAGATGTGAAACAGTACATCAACTTGTTCTTCTTACACGTATTTAAATCCAAGTAGTTTCATAATTATAAGTTTTATTTTCAAATAAATTTTTTCATTATTCAATAAATATTTTTATTGCTATCAAAAGAAGCTACAGACGCAGCCGGAAAAATATGGGCGACAATGGATAAAGAAGCTAGGAAACCCTATAACGAAAAAGCTAAAGAAAGAAAGCGGAATAATCGCAGCCAGTAATAGTAGTAGGCCATGAAGGTAATTCGCTGATAATGTTGTTATTAAATTTAAAAAGTCATAATAAAACTTAACTCAAATCGAATCAATTAGAATAAGAGAAATTCACCAAATGGTTTCATGATTTTCACTCACGAGTGGAAAAATAAAAACGTTATACATTTAAGTTTGAAAGATATTGTAGATGTGAAACAGTACATCAACTTGTTCTTCTTACACGTATTTAAATCCAAGTAGTTTCATAATTATAAGTTTTATTTTCAAATAAATTTTTTCATTATTCAATAAATATTTTTATTGCTATCAAAAGAAGCTACAGACGCAGCCGGAAAAATATGGGCGACAATGGATAAAGAAGCTAGGAAACCCTATAACGAAAAAGCTAAAGAAAGAAAGCGGAATAATCGCAGCCAGTAATAGTAGTAGGCCATGAAGGTAATTCGCTGATAATGTTGTTATTAAATTTAAAAAGTCATAATAAAACTTAACTCAAATCGAATCAATTAGAATAAGAGAAATTCACCAAATGGTTTCATGATTTTCACTCACGAGTGGAAAAATAAAAACGTTATACATTTAAGTTTGAAAGATATTGTAGATGTGAAACAGTACATCAACTTGTTCTTCTTACACGTATTTAAATCCAAGTAGTTTCATAATTATAAGTTTTATTTTCAAATAAATTTTTTCATTATTCAATAAATATTTTTATTGCTATCAAAAGAAGCTACAGACGCAGCCGGAAAAATATGGGCGACAATGGATAAAGAAGCTAGGAAACCCTATAACGAAAAAGCTAAAGAAAGAAAGCGGAATAATCGCAGCCAGTAATAGTAGTAGGCCATGAAGGTAATTCGCTGATAATGTTGTTATTAAATTTAAAAAGTCATAATAAAACTTAACTCAAATCGAATCAATTAGAATAAGAGAAATTCACCAAATGGTTTCATGATTTTCACTCACGAGTGGAAAAATAAAAACGTTATACATTTAAGTTTGAAAGATATTGTAGATGTGAAACAGTACATCAACTTGTTCTTCTTACACGTATTTAAATCCAAGTAGTTTCATAATTATAAGTTTTATTTTCAAATAAATTTTTTCATTATTCAATAAATATTTTTATTGCTATCAAAAGAAGCTACAGACGCAGCCGGAAAAATATGGGCGACAATGGATAAAGAAGCTAGGAAACCCTATAACGAAAAAGCTAAAGAAAGAAAGCGGAATAATCGCAGCCAGTAATAGTAGTAGGCCATGAAGGTAATTCGCTGATAATGTTGTTATTAAATTTAAAAAGTCATAATAAAACTTAACTCAAATCGAATCAATTAGAATAAGAGAAATTCACCAAATGGTTTCATGATTTTCACTCACGAGTGGAAAAATAAAAACGTTATACATTTAAGTTTGAAAGATATTGTAGATGTGAAACAGTACATCAACTTGTTCTTCTTACACGTATTTAAATCCAAGTAGTTTCATAATTATAAGTTTTATTTTCAAATAAATTTTTTCATTATTCAATAAATATTTTTATTGCTATCAAAAGAAGCTACAGACGCAGCCGGAAAAATATGGGCGACAATGGATAAAGAAGCTAGGAAACCCTATAACGAAAAAGCTAAAGAAAGAAAGCGGAATAATCGCAGCCAGTAATAGTAGTAGGCCATGAAGGTAATTCGCTGATAATGTTGTTATTAAATTTAAAAAGTCATAATAAAACTTAACTCAAATCGAATCAATTAGAATAAGAGAAATTCACCAAATGGTTTCATGATTTTCACTCACGAGTGGAAAAATAAAAACGTTATACATTTAAGTTTGAAAGATATTGTAGATGTGAAACAGTACATCAACTTGTTCTTCTTACACGTATTTAAATCCAAGTAGTTTCATAATTATAAGTTTTATTTTCAAATAAATTTTTTCATTATTCAATAAATATTTTTATTGCTATCAAAAGAAGCTACAGACGCAGCCGGAAAAATATGGGCGACAATGGATAAAGAAGCTAGGAAACCCTATAACGAAAAAGCTAAAGAAAGAAAGCGGAATAATCGCAGCCAGTAATAGTAGTAGGCCATGAAGGTAATTCGCTGATAATGTTGTTATTAAATTTAAAAAGTCATAATAAAACTTAACTCAAATCGAATCAATTAGAATAAGAGAAATTCACCAAATGGTTTCATGATTTTCACTCACGAGTGGAAAAATAAAAACGTTATACATTTAAGTTTGAAAGATATTGTAGATGTGAAACAGTACATCAACTTGTTCTTCTTACACGTATTTAAATCCAAGTAGTTTCATAATTATAAGTTTTATTTTCAAATAAATTTTTTCATTATTCAATAAATATTTTTATTGCTATCAAAAGAAGCTACAGACGCAGCCGGAAAAATATGGGCGACAATGGATAAAGAAGCTAGGAAACCCTATAACGAAAAAGCTAAAGAAAGAAAGCGGAATAATCGCAGCCAGTAATAGTAGTAGGCCATGAAGGTAATTCGCTGATAATGTTGTTATTAAATTTAAAAAGTCATAATAAAACTTAACTCAAATCGAATCAATTAGAATAAGAGAAATTCACCAAATGGTTTCATGATTTTCACTCACGAGTGGAAAAATAAAAACGTTATACATTTAAGTTTGAAAGATATTGTAGATGTGAAACAGTACATCAACTTGTTCTTCTTACACGTATTTAAATCCAAGTAGTTTCATAATTATAAGTTTTATTTTCAAATAAATTTTTTCATTATTCAATAAATATTTTTATTGCTATCAAAAGAAGCTACAGACGCAGCCGGAAAAATATGGGCGACAATGGATAAAGAAGCTAGGAAACCCTATAACGAAAAAGCTAAAGAAAGAAAGCGGAATAATCGCAGCCAGTAATAGTAGTAGGCCATGAAGGTAATTCGCTGATAATGTTGTTATTAAATTTAAAAAGTCATAATAAAACTTAACTCAAATCGAATCAATTAGAATAAGAGAAATTCACCAAATGGTTTCATGATTTTCACCCACGAGTGGAAAAATAAAAACGTTATACATTTAAGTTTGAAAGATATTGTAGATGTGAAACAGTACATCAACTTGTTCTTCTTACACGTATTTAAATCCAAGTAGTTTCATAATTATAAGTTTTATTTTCAAATAAATTTTTTCATTATTCAATAAATATTTTTATTGCTATCAAAAGAAGCTACAGACGCAGCCGGAAAAATATGGGCGACAATGGATAAAGAAGCTAGGAAACCCTATAACGAAAAAGCTAAAGAAAGAAAGCGGAATAATCGCAGCCAGTAATAGTAGTAGGCCATGAAGGTAATTCGCTGATAATGTTGTTATTAAATTTAAAAAGTCATAATAAAACTTAACTCAAATCGAATCAATTAGAATAAGAGAAATTCACCAAATGGTTTCATGATTTTCACTCACGAGTGGAAAAATAAAAACGTTATACATTTAAGTTTGAAAGATATTGTAGATGTGAAACAGTACATCAACTTGTTCTTCTTACACGTATTTAAATCCAAGTAGTTTCATAATTATAAGTTTTATTTTCAAATAAATTTTTTCATTATTCAATAAATATTTTTATTGCTATCAAAAGAAGCTACAGACGCAGCCGGAAAAATATGGGCGACAATGGATAAAGAAGCTAGGAAACCCTATAACGAAAAAGCTAAAGAAAGAAAGCGGAATAATCGCAGCCAGTAATAGTAGTAGGCCATGAAGGTAATTCGCTGATAATGTTGTTATTAAATTTAAAAAGTCATAATAAAACTTAACTCAAATCGAATCAATTAGAATAAGAGAAATTCACCAAATGGTTTCATGATTTTCACTCACGAGTGGAAAAATAAAAACGTTATACATTTAAGTTTGAAAGATATTGTAGATGTGAAACAGTACATCAACTTGTTCTTCTTACACGTATTTAAATCCAAGTAGTTTCATAATTATAAGTTTTATTTTCAAATAAATTTTTTCATTATTCAATAAATATTTTTATTGCTATCAAAAGAAGCTACAGACGCAGCCGGAAAAATATGGGCGACAATGGATAAAGAAGCTAGGAAACCCTATAACGAAAAAGCTAAAGAAAGAAAGCGGAATAATCGCAGCCAGTAATAGTAGTAGGCCATGAAGGTAATTCGCTGATAATGTTGTTATTAAATTTAAAAAGTCATAATAAAACTTAACTCAAATCGAATCAATTAGAATAAGAGAAATTCACCAAATGGTTTCATGATTTTCACTCACGAGTGGAAAAATAAAAACGTTATACATTTAAGTTTGAAAGATATTGTAGATGTGAAACAGTACATCAACTTGTTCTTCTTACACGTATTTAAATCCAAGTAGTTTCATAATTATAAGTTTTATTTTCAAATAAATTTTTTCATTATTCAATAAATATTTTTATTGCTATCAAAAGAAGCTACAGACGCAGCCGGAAAAATATGGGCGACAATGGATAAAGAAGCTAGGAAACCCTATAACGAAAAAGCTAAAGAAAGAAAGCGGAATAATCGCAGCCAGTAATAGTAGTAGGCCATGAAGGTAATTCGCTGATAATGTTGTTATTAAATTTAAAAAGTCATAATAAAACTTAACTCAAATCGAATCAATTAGAATAAGAGAAATTCACCAAATGGTTTCATGATTTTCACTCACGAGTGGAAAAATAAAAACGTTATACATTTAAGTTTGAAAGATATTGTAGATGTGAAACAGTACATCAACTTGTTCTTCTTACACGTATTTAAATCCAAGTAGTTTCATAATTATAAGTTTTATTTTCAAATAAATTTTTTCATTATTCAATAAATATTTTTATTGCTATCAAAAGAAGCTACAGACGCAGCCGGAAAAATATGGGCGACAATGGATAAAGAAGCTAGGAAACCCTATAACGAAAAAGCTAAAGAAAGAAAGCGGAATAATCGCAGCCAGTAATAGTAGTAGGCCATGAAGGTAATTCGCTGATAATGTTGTTATTAAATTTAAAAAGTCATAATAAAACTTAACTCAAATCGAATCAATTAGAATAAGAGAAATTCACCAAATGGTTTCATGATTTTCACTCACGAGTGGAAAAATAAAAACGTTATACATTTAAGTTTGAAAGATATTGTAGATGTGAAACAGTACATCAACTTGTTCTTCTTACACGTATTTAAATCCAAGTAGTTTCATAATTATAAGTTTTATTTTCAAATAAATTTTTTCATTATTCAATAAATATTTTTATTGCTATCAAAAGAAGCTACAGACGCAGCCGGAAAAATATGGGCGACAATGGATAAAGAAGCTAGGAAACCCTATAACGAAAAAGCTAAAGAAAGAAAGCGGAATAATCGCAGCCAGTAATAGTAGTAGGCCATGAAGGTAATTCGCTGATAATGTTGTTATTAAATTTAAAAAGTCATAATAAAACTTAACTCAAATCGAATCAATTAGAATAAGAGAAATTCACCAAATGGTTTCATGATTTTCACTCACGAGTGGAAAAATAAAAACGTTATACATTTAAGTTTGAAAGATATTGTAGATGTGAAACAGTACATCAACTTGTTCTTCTTACACGTATTTAAATCCAAGTAGTTTCATAATTATAAGTTTTATTTTCAAATAAATTTTTTCATTATTCAATAAATATTTTTATTGCTATCAAAAGAAGCTACAGACGCAGCCGGAAAAATATGGGCGACAATGGATAAAGAAGCTAGGAAACCCTATAACGAAAAAGCTAAAGAAAGAAAGCGGAATAATCGCAGCCAGTAATAGTAGTAGGCCATGAAGGTAATTCGCTGATAATGTTGTTATTAAATTTAAAAAGTCATAATAAAACTTAACTCAAATCGAATCAATTAGAATAAGAGAAATTCACCAAATGGTTTCATGATTTTCACTCACGAGTGGAAAAATAAAAACGTTATACATTTAAGTTTGAAAGATATTGTAGATGTGAAACAGTACATCAACTTGTTCTTCTTACACGTATTTAAATCCAAGTAGTTTCATAATTATAAGTTTTATTTTCAAATAAATTTTTTCATTATTCAATAAATATTTTTATTGCTATCAAAAGAAGCTACAGACGCAGCCGGAAAAATATGGGCGACAATGGATAAAGAAGCTAGGAAACCCTATAACGAAAAAGCTAAAGAAAGAAAGCGGAATAATCGCAGCCAGTAATAGTAGTAGGCCATGAAGGTAATTCGCTGATAATGTTGTTATTAAATTTAAAAAGTCATAATAAAACTTAACTCAAATCGAATCAATTAGAATAAGAGAAATTCACCAAATGGTTTCATGATTTTCACTCACGAGTGGAAAAATAAAAACGTTATACATTTAAGTTTGAAAGATATTGTAGATGTGAAACAGTACATCAACTTGTTCTTCTTACACGTATTTAAATCCAAGTAGTTTCATAATTATAAGTTTTATTTTCAAATAAATTTTTTCATTATTCAATAAATATTTTTATTGCTATCAAAAGAAGCTACAGACGCAGCCGGAAAAATATGGGCGACAATGGATAAAGAAGCTAGGAAACCCTATAACGAAAAAGCTAAAGAAAGAAAGCGGAATAATCGCAGCCAGTAATAGTAGTAGGCCATGAAGGTAATTCGCTGATAATGTTGTTATTAAATTTAAAAAGTCATAATAAAACTTAACTCAAATCGAATCAATTAGAATAAGAGAAATTCACCAAATGGTTTCATGATTTTCACTCACGAGTGGAAAAATAAAAACGTTATACATTTAAGTTTGAAAGATATTGTAGATGTGAAACAGTACATCAACTTGTTCTTCTTACACGTATTTAAATCCAAGTAGTTTCATAATTATAAGTTTTATTTTCAAATAAATTTTTTCATTATTCAATAAATATTTTTATTGCTATCAAAAGAAGCTACAGACGCAGCCGGAAAAATATGGGCGACAATGGATAAAGAAGCTAGGAAACCCTATAACGAAAAAGCTAAAGAAAGAAAGCGGAATAATCGCAGCCAGTAATAGTAGTAGGCCATGAAGGTAATTCGCTGATAATGTTGTTATTAAATTTAAAAAGTCATAATAAAACTTAACTCAAATCGAATCAATTAGAATAAGAGAAATTCACCAAATGGTTTCATGATTTTCACTCACGAGTGGAAAAATAAAAACGTTATACATTTAAGTTTGAAAGATATTGTAGATGTGAAACAGTACATCAACTTGTTCTTCTTACACGTATTTAAATCCAAGTAGTTTCATAATTATAAGTTTTATTTTCAAATAAATTTTTTCATTATTCAATAAATATTTTTATTGCTATCAAAAGAAGCTACAGACGCAGCCGGAAAAATATGGGCGACAATGGATAAAGAAGCTAGGAAACCCTATAACGAAAAAGCTAAAGAAAGAAAGCGGAATAATCGCAGCCAGTAATAGTAGTAGGCCATGAAGGTAATTCGCTGATAATGTTGTTATTAAATTTAAAAAGTCATAATAAAACTTAACTCAAATCGAATCAATTAGAATAAGAAAAATTCACCAAATGGTTTCATGATTTTCACCCATGAGTGGAAAAATAAAAACGTTATACATTTAAGTTTGAAAGATATTGTAGATGTGAAACAGTACATCAACTTGTTCTTCTTACACGTATTTAAATCCAAGTAGTTTTATAATTATAAGTTTTATTTTCAAATAAATTTTTTCATTATTCAATAAATATTTTTATTGCTATCAAAAGAAGCTACAGACGCAGCCGGAAAAATATGGGCGACAATGGATAAAGAAGCTAGGAAACCCTATAACGAAAAAGCTAAAGAAAGAAAGCGGAATAATCGCAGCCAGTAATAGTAGTAGGCCATGAAGGTAATTCGCTGATAATGTTGTTATTAAATTTAAAAAGTCATAATAAAACTTAACTCAAATCGAATCAATTAGAATAAGAGAAATTCACCAAATGGTTTCATGATTTTCACCCACGAGTGGAAAAATAAAAACGTTATACATTTAAGTTTGAAAGATATTGTAGATGTGAAACAGTACATCAACTTGTTCTTCTTACACGTATTTAAATCCAAGTAGTTTCATAAATATAAGTTTTATTTTCAAATAAATTTTTTCATTATTCAATAAATATTTTTATTGCTATCAAAAGAAGCTACAGACGCAGCCGGAAAAATATGGGCGACAATGGATAAAGAAGCTAGGAAACCCTATAACGAAAAAGCTAAAGAAAGAAAGCGGAATAATCGCAGCCAGTAATAGTAGTAGGCCATGAAGGTAATTCGCTGATAATGTTGTTATTAAATTTAAAAAGTCATAATAAAACTTAACTCAAATCGAATCAATTAGAATAAGAGAAATTCACCAAATGGTTTCATGATTTTCACCCACGAGTGGAAAAATAAAAACGTTATACATTTAAGTTTGAAAGATATTGTAGATGTGAAACAGTACATCAACTTGTTCTTCTTACACGTATTTAAATCCAAGTAGTTTCATAATTATAAGTTTTATTTTCAAATAAATTTTTTCATTATTCAATAAATATTTTTATTGCTATCAAAAGAAGCTACAGACGCAGCCGGAAAAATATGGGCGACAATGGATGCTGAAGCAAGAAAACCTTTTAATAAAAAAACTAAAGAAATAAAGCGGAATAATCGCAGCCAGTAATAGTAGTAGGCCATGAAGGTAATTCGCTGATAATGTTGTTATTAAATTTAAAAAGTCATAATAAAACTTAACTCAAATCGAATCAATTAGAATAAGAGAAATTCACCAAATGGTTTCATGATTTTCACCCACGAGTGGAAAAATAAAAACGTTATACATTTAAGTTTGAAAGATATTGTAGATGTGAAACAGTACATCAACTTGTTCTTCTTACACGTATTTAAATCCAAGTAGTTTCATAATTATAAGTTTTATTTTCAAATAAATTTTTTCATTATTCAATAAATATTTTTATTGCTATCAAAAGAAGCTACAGACGCAGCCGGAAAAATATGGGCGACAATGGATAAAGAAGCTAGGAAACCCTATAACGAAAAAGCTAAAGAAAGAAAGCGGAATAATCGCAGCCAGTAATAGTAGTAGGCCATGAAGGTAATTCGCTGATAATGTTGTTATTAAATTTAAAAAGTCATAATAAAACTTAACTCAAATCGAATCAATTAGAATAAGAGAAATTCACCAAATGGTTTCATGATTTTCACTCACGAGTGGAAAAATAAAAACGTTATACATTTAAGTTTGAAAGATATTGTAGATGTGAAACAGTACATCAACTTGTTCTTCTTACACGTATTTAAATCCAAGTAGTTTCATAATTATAAGTTTTATTTTCAAATAAATTTTTTCATTATTCAATAAATATTTTTATTGCTATCAAAAGAAGCTACAGACGCAGCCGGAAAAATATGGGCGACAATGGATAAAGAAGCTAGGAAACCCTATAACGAAAAAGCTAAAGAAAGAAAGCGGAATAATCGCAGCCAGTAATAGTAGTAGGCCATGAAGGTAATTCGCTGATAATGTTGTTATTAAATTTAAAAAGTCATAATAAAACTTAACTCAAATCGAATCAATTAGAATAAGAGAAATTCACCAAATGGTTTCATGATTTTCACCCACGAGTGGAAAAATAAAAACGTTATACATTTAAGTTTGAAAGATATTGTAGATGTGAAACAGTACATCAACTTGTTCTTCTTACACGTATTTAAATCCAAGTAGTTTCATAATTATAAGTTTTATTTTCAAATAAATTTTTTCATTATTCAATAAATATTTTTATTGCTATCAAAAGAAGCTACAGACGCAGCCGGAAAAATATGGGCGACAATGGATAAAGAAGCTAGGAAACCCTATAACGAAAAAGCTAAAGAAAGAAAGCGGAATAATCGCAGCCAGTAATAGTAGTAGGCCATGAAGGTAATTCGCTGATAATGTTGTTATTAAATTTAAAAAGTCATAATAAAACTTAACTCAAATCGAATCAATTAGAATAAGAGAAATTCACCAAATGGTTTCATGATTTTCACTCACGAGTGGAAAAATAAAAACGTTATACATTTAAGTTTGAAAGATATTGTAGATGTGAAACAGTACATCAACTTGTTCTTCTTACACGTATTTAAATCCAAGTAGTTTCATAATTATAAGTTTTATTTTCAAATAAATTTTTTCATTATTCAATAAATATTTTTATTGCTATCAAAAGAAGCTACAGACGCAGCCGGAAAAATATGGGCGACAATGGATAAAGAAGCTAGGAAACCCTATAACGAAAAAGCTAAAGAAAGAAAGCGGAATAATCGCAGCCAGTAATAGTAGTAGGCCATGAAGGTAATTCGCTGATAATGTTGTTATTAAATTTAAAAAGTCATAATAAAACTTAACTCAAATCGAATCAATTAGAATAAGAGAAATTCACCAAATGGTTTCATGATTTTCACTCACGAGTGGAAAAATAAAAACGTTATACATTTAAGTTTGAAAGATATTGTAGATGTGAAACAGTACATCAACTTGTTCTTCTTACACGTATTTAAATCCAAGTAGTTTCATAATTATAAGTTTTATTTTCAAATAAATTTTTTCATTATTCAATAAATATTTTTATTGCTATCAAAAGAAGCTACAGACGCAGCCGGAAAAATATGGGCGACAATGGATAAAGAAGCTAGGAAACCCTATAACGAAAAAGCTAAAGAAAGAAAGCGGAATAATCGCAGCCAGTAATAGTAGTAGGCCATGAAGGTAATTCGCTGATAATGTTGTTATTAAATTTAAAAAGTCATAATAAAACTTAACTTAAATCGAATCAATTAGAATAAGAGAAATTCACCAAATGGTTTCATGATTTTCACTCACGAGTGGAAAAATAAAAACGTTATACATTTAAGTTTGAAAGATATTGTAGATGTGAAACAGTACATCAACTTGTTCTTCTTACACGTATTTAAATCCAAGTAGTTTCATAATTATAAGTTTTATTTTCAAATAAATTTTTTCATTATTCAATAAATATTTTTATTGCTATCAAAAGAAGCTACAGACGCAGCCGGAAAAATATGGGCGACAATGGATAAAGAAGCTAGGAAACCCTATAACGAAAAAGCTAAAGAAAGAAAGCGGAATAATCGCAGCCAGTAATAGTAGTAGGCCATGAAGGTAATTCGCTGATAATGTTGTTATTAAATTTAAAAAGTCATAATAAAACTTAACTCAAATCGAATCAATTAGAATAAGAGAAATTCACCAAATGGTTTCATGATTTTCACCCACGAGTGGAAAAATAAAAACGTTATACATTTAAGTTTGAAAGATATTGTAGATGTGAAACAGTACATCAACTTGTTCTTCTTACACGTATTTAAATCCAAGTAGTTTCATAATTATAAGTTTTATTTTCAAATAAATTTTTTCATTATTCAATAAATATTTTTATTGCTATCAAAAGAAGCTACAGACGCAGCCGGAAAAATATGGGCGACAATGGATGCTGAAGCAAGAAAACCTTTTAATAAAAAAACTAAAGAAATAAAGCGGAATAATCGCAGCCAGTAATAGTAGTAGGCCATGAAGGTAATTCGCTGATAATGTTGTTATTAAATTTAAAAAGTCATAATAAAACTTAACTCAAATCGAATCAATTAGAATAAGAGAAATTCACCAAATGGTTTCATGATTTTCACCCACGAGTGGAAAAATAAAAACGTTATACATTTAAGTTTGAAAGATATTGTAGATGTGAAACAGTACATCAACTTGTTCTTCTTACACGTATTTAAATCCAAGTAGTTTCATAATTATAAGTTTTATTTTCAAATAAATTTTTTCATTATTCAATAAATATTTTTATTGCTATCAAAAGAAGCTACAGACGCAGCCGGAAAAATATGGGCGACAATGGATAAAGAAGCTAGGAAACCCTATAACGAAAAAGCTAAAGAAAGAAAGCGGAATAATCGCAGCCAGTAATAGTAGTAGGCCATGAAGGTAATTCGCTGATAATGTTGTTATTAAATTTAAAAAGTCATAATAAAACTTAACTCAAATCGAATCAATTAGAATAAGAGAAATTCACCAAATGGTTTCATGATTTTCACTCACGAGTGGAAAAATAAAAACGTTATACATTTAAGTTTGAAAGATATTGTAGATGTGAAACAGTACATCAACTTGTTCTTCTTACACGTATTTAAATCCAAGTAGTTTCATAATTATAAGTTTTATTTTCAAATAAATTTTTTCATTATTCAATAAATATTTTTATTGCTATCAAAAGAAGCTACAGACGCAGCCGGAAAAATATGGGCGACAATGGATAAAGAAGCTAGGAAACCCTATAACGAAAAAGCTAAAGAAAGAAAGCGGAATAATCGCAGCCAGTAATAGTAGTAGGCCATGAAGGTAATTCGCTGATAATGTTGTTATTAAATTTAAAAAGTCATAATAAAACTTAACTCAAATCGAATCAATTAGAATAAGAGAAATTCACCAAATGGTTTCATGATTTTCACCCACGAGTGGAAAAATAAAAACGTTATACATTTAAGTTTGAAAGATATTGTAGATGTGAAACAGTACATCAACTTGTTCTTCTTACACGTATTTAAATCCAAGTAGTTTCATAATTATAAGTTTTATTTTCAAATAAATTTTTTCATTATTCAATAAATATTTTTATTGCTATCAAAAGAAGCTACAGACGCAGCCGGAAAAATATGGGCGACAATGGATAAAGAAGCTAGGAAACCCTATAACGAAAAAGCTAAAGAAAGAAAGCGGAATAATCGCAGCCAGTAATAGTAGTAGGCCATGAAGGTAATTCGCTGATAATGTTGTTATTAAATTTAAAAAGTCATAATAAAACTTAACTCAAATCGAATCAATTAGAATAAGAGAAATTCACCAAATGGTTTCATGATTTTCACTCACGAGTGGAAAAATAAAAACGTTATACATTTAAGTTTGAAAGATATTGTAGATGTGAAACAGTACATCAACTTGTTCTTCTTACACGTATTTAAATCCAAGTAGTTTCATAATTATAAGTTTTATTTTCAAATAAATTTTTTCATTATTCAATAAATATTTTTATTGCTATCAAAAGAAGCTACAGACGCAGCCGGAAAAATATGGGCGACAATGGATAAAGAAGCTAGGAAACCCTATAACGAAAAAGCTAAAGAAAGAAAGCGGAATAATCGCAGCCAGTAATAGTAGTAGGCCATGAAGGTAATTCGCTGATAATGTTGTTATTAAATTTAAAAAGTCATAATAAAACTTAACTCAAATCGAATCAATTAGAATAAGAGAAATTCACCAAATGGTTTCATGATTTTCACCCACGAGTGGAAAAATAAAAACGTTATACATTTAAGTTTGAAAGATATTGTAGATGTGAAACAGTACATCAACTTGTTCTTCTTACACGTATTTAAATCCAAGTAGTTTCATAATTATAAGTTTTATTTTCAAATAAATTTTTTCATTATTCAATAAATATTTTTATTGCTATCAAAAGAAGCTACAGACGCAGCCGGAAAAATATGGGCGACAATGGATAAAGAAGCTAGGAAACCCTATAACGAAAAAGCTAAAGAAAGAAAGCGGAATAATCGCAGCCAGTAATAGTAGTAGGCCATGAAGGTAATTCGCTGATAATGTTGTTATTAAATTTAAAAAGTCATAATAAAACTTAACTCAAATCGAATCAATTAGAATAAGAGAAATTCACCAAATGGTTTCATGATTTTCACTCACGAGTGGAAAAATAAAAACGTTATACATTTAAGTTTGAAAGATATTGTAGATGTGAAACAGTACATCAACTTGTTCTTCTTACACGTATTTAAATCCAAGTAGTTTCATAATTATAAGTTTTATTTTCAAATAAATTTTTTCATTATTCAATAAATATTTTTATTGCTATCAAAAGAAGCTACAGACGCAGCCGGAAAAATATGGGCGACAATGGATAAAGAAGCTAGGAAACCCTATAACGAAAAAGCTAAAGAAAGAAAGCGGAATAATCGCAGCCAGTAATAGTAGTAGGCCATGAAGGTAATTCGCTGATAATGTTGTTATTAAATTTAAAAAGTCATAATAAAACTTAACTCAAATCGAATCAATTAGAATAAGAGAAATTCACCAAATGGTTTCATGATTTTCACTCACGAGTGGAAAAATAAAAACGTTATACATTTAAGTTTGAAAGATATTGTAGATGTGAAACAGTACATCAACTTGTTCTTCTTACACGTATTTAAATCCAAGTAGTTTCATAATTATAAGTTTTATTTTCAAATAAATTTTTTCATTATTCAATAAATATTTTTATTGCTATCAAAAGAAGCTACAGACGCAGCCGGAAAAATATGGGCGACAATGGATAAAGAAGCTAGGAAACCCTATAACGAAAAAGCTAAAGAAAGAAAGCGGAATAATCGCAGCCAGTAATAGTAGTAGGCCATGAAGGTAATTCGCTGATAATGTTGTTATTAAATTTAAAAAGTCATAATAAAACTTAACTCAAATCGAATCAATTAGAATAAGAGAAATTCACCAAATGGTTTCATGATTTTCACTCACGAGTGGAAAAATAAAAACGTTATACATTTAAGTTTGAAAGATATTGTAGATGTGAAACAGTACATCATCTTGTTCTTCTTACACGTATTTAAATCCAAGTAGTTTCATAATTATAAGTTTTATTTTCAAATAAATTTTTTCATTATTCAATAAATATTTTTATTGCTATCAAAAGAAGCTACAGACGCAGCCGGAAAAATATGGGCGACAATGGATAAAGAAGCTAGGACACCCTATAACGAAAAAGCTAAAGAAAGAAAGCGGAATAATCGCAGCCAGTAATAGTAGTAGGCCATGAAGGTAATTCGCTGATAATGTTGTTATTAAATTTAAAAAGTCATAATAAAACTTAACTCAAATCGAATCAATTAGAATAAGAGAAATTCACCAAATGGTTTCATGATTTTCACTCACGAGTGGAAAAATAAAAACGTTATACATTTAAGTTTGAAAGATATTGTAGATGTGAAACAGTACATCAACTTGTTCTTCTTACACGTATTTAAATCCAAGTAGTTTCATAATTATAAGTTTTATTTTCAAATAAATTTTTTCATTATTCAATAAATATTTTTATTGCTATCAAAAGAAGCTACAGACGCAGCCGGAAAAATATGGGCGACAATGGATAAAGAAGCTAGGAAACCCTATAACGAAAAAGCTAAAGAAAGAAAGCGGAATAATCGCAGCCAGTAATAGTAGTAGGCCATGAAGGTAATTCGCTGATAATGTTGTTATTAAATTTAAAAAGTCATAATAAAACTTAACTCAAATCGAATCAATTAGAATAAGAGAAATTCACCAAATGGTTTCATGATTTTCACTCACGAGTGGAAAAATAAAAACGTTATACATTTAAGTTTGAAAGATATTGTAGATGTGAAACAGTACATCAACTTGTTCTTCTTACACGTATTTAAATCCAAGTATTTTCATAATTATAAGTTTTATTTTCAAATAAATTTTTTCATTATTCAATAAATATTTTTATTGCTATCAAAAGAAGCTACAGACGCAGCCGGAAAAATATGGGCGACAATGGATAAAGAAGCTAGGAAACCCTATAACGAAAAAGCTAAAGAAAGAAAGCGGAATAATCGCAGCCAGTAATAGTAGTAGGCCATGAAGGTAATTCGCTGATAATGTTGTTATTAAATTTAAAAAGTCATAATAAAACTTAACTCAAATCGAATCAATTAGAATAAGAGAAATTCACCAAATGGTTTCATGATTTTCACCCACGAGTGGAAAAATAAAAACGTTATACATTTAAGTTTGAAAGATATTGTAGATGTGAAACAGTACATCAACTTGTTCTTCTTACACGTATTTAAATCCAAGTAGTTTCATAATTATAAGTTTTATTTTCAAATAAATTTTTTCATTATTCAATAAATATTTTTATTGCTATCAAAAGAAGCTACAGACGCAGCCGGAAAAATATGGGCGACAATGGATAAAGAAGCTAGGAAACCCTATAACGAAAAAGCTAAAGAAAGAAAGCGGAATAATCGCAGCCAGTAATAGTAGTAGGCCATGAAGGTAATTCGCTGATAATGTTGTTATTAAATTTAAAAAGTCATAATAAAACTTAACTCAAATCGAATCAATTAGAATAAGAGAAATTCACCAAATGGTTTCATGATTTTCACCCACGAGTGGAAAAATAAAAACGTTATACATTTAAGTTTGAAAGATATTGTAGATGTGAAACAGTACATCAACTTGTTCTTCTTACACGTATTTAAATCCAAGTAGTTTCATAATTATAAGTTTTATTTTCAAATAAATTTTTTCATTATTCAATAAATATTTTTATTGCTATCAAAAGAAGCTACAGACGCAGCCGGAAAAATATGGGCGACAATGGATGCTGAAGCAAGAAAACCTTTTAATAAAAAAACTAAAGAAATAAAGCGGAATAATCGCAGCCAGTAATAGTAGTAGGCCATGAAGGTAATTCGCTGATAATGTTGTTATTAAATTTAAAAAGTCATAATAAAACTTAACTCAAATCGAATCAATTAGAATAAGAGAAATTCACCAAATGGTTTCATGATTTTCACCCACGAGTGGAAAAATAAAAACGTTATACATTTAAGTTTGAAAGATATTGTAGATGTGAAACAGTACATCAACTTGTTCTTCTTACACGTATTTAAATCCAAGTAGTTTCATAATTATAAGTTTTATTTTCAAATAAATTTTTTCATTATTCAATAAATATTTTTATTGCTATCAAAAGAAGCTACAGACGCAGCCGGAAAAATATGGGCGACAATGGATAAAGAAGCTAGGAAACCCTATAACGAAAAAGCTAAAGAAAGAAAGCGGAATAATCGCAGCCAGTAATAGTAGTAGGCCATGAAGGTAATTCGCTGATAATGTTGTTATTAAATTTAAAAAGTCATAATAAAACTTAACTCAAATCGAATCAATTAGAATAAGAGAAATTCACCAAATGGTTTCATGATTTTCACCCACGAGTGGAAAAATAAAAACGTTATACATTTAAGTTTGAAAGATATTGTAGATGTGAAACAGTACATCAACTTGTTCTTCTTACACGTATTTAAATCCAAGTAGTTTCATAATTATAAGTTTTATTTTCAAATAAATTTTTTCATTATTCAATAAATATTTTTATTGCTATCAAAAGAAGCTACAGACGCAGCCGGAAAAATATGGGCGACAATGGATAAAGAAGCTAGGAAACCCTATAACGAAAAAGCTAAAGAAAGAAAGCGGAATAATCGCAGCCAGTAATAGTAGTAGGCCATGAAGGTAATTCGCTGATAATGTTGTTATTAAATTTAAAAAGTCATAATAAAACTTAACTCAAATCGAATCAATTAGAATAAGAGAAATTCACCAAATGGTTTCATGATTTTCACTCACGAGTGGAAAAATAAAAACGTTATACATTTAAGTTTGAAAGATATTGTAGATGTGAAACAGTACATCAACTTGTTCTTCTTACACGTATTTAAATCCAAGTAGTTTCATAATTATAAGTTTTATTTTCAAATAAATTTTTTCATTATTCAATAAATATTTTTATTGCTATCAAAAGAAGCTACAGACGCAGCCGGAAAAATATGGGCGACAATGGATAAAGAAGCTAGGAAACCCTATAACGAAAAAGCTAAAGAAAGAAAGCGGAATAATCGCAGCCAGTAATAGTAGTAGGCCATGAAGGTAATTCGCTGATAATGTTGTTATTAAATTTAAAAAGTCATAATAAAACTTAACTCAAATCGAATCAATTAGAATAAGAGAAATTCACCAAATGGTTTCATGATTTTCACCCACGAGTGGAAAAATAAAAACGTTATACATTAAAGTTTGAAAGATATTGTAGATGTGAAACAGTACATCAACTTGTTCTTCTTACACGTATTTAAATCCAAGTAGTTTCATAATTATAAGTTTTATTTTCAAATAAATTTTTTCATTATTCAATAAATATTTTTATTGCTATCAAAAGAAGCTACAGACGCAGCCGGAAAAATATGGGCGACAATGGATAAAGAAGCTAGGAAACCCTATAACGAAAAAGCTAAAGAAAGAAAGCGGAATAATCGCAGCCAGTAATAGTAGTAGGCCATGAAGGTAATTCGCTGATAATGTTGTTATTAAATTTAAAAAGTCATAATAAAACTTAACTCAAATCGAATCAATTAGAATAAGAGAAATTCACCAAATGGTTTCATGATTTTCACCCACGAGTGGAAAAATAAAAACGTTATACATTTAAGTTTGAAAGATATTGTAGATGTGAAACAGTACATCAACTTGTTCTTCTTACACGTATTTAAATCCAAGTAGTTTCATAATTATAAGTTTTATTTTCAAATAAATTTTTTCATTATTCAATAAATATTTTTATTGCTATCAAAAGAAGCTACAGACGCAGCCGGAAAAATATGGGCGACAATGGATAAAGAAGCTAGGAAACCCTATAACGAAAAAGCTAAAGAAAGAAAGCGGAATAATCGCAGCCAGTAATAGTAGTAGGCCATGAAGGTAATTCGCTGATAATGTTGTTATTAAATTTAAAAAGTCATAATAAAACTTAACTCAAATCGAATCAATTAGAATAAGAGAAATTCACCAAATGGTTTCATGATTTTCACCCACGAGTGGAAAAATAAAAACGTTATACATTTAAGTTTGAAAGATATTGTAGATGTGAAACAGTACATCAACTTGTTCTTCTTACACGTATTTAAATCCAAGTAGTTTCATAATTATAAGTTTTATTTTCAAATAAATTTTTTCATTATTCAATAAATATTTTTATTGCTATCAAAAGAAGCTACAGACGCAGCCGGAAAAATATGGGCGACAATGGATAAAGAAGCTAGGAAACCCTATAACGAAAAAGCTAAAGAAAGAAAGCGGAATAATCGCAGCCAGTAATAGTAGTAGGCCATGAAGGTAATTCGCTGATAATGTTGTTATTAAATTTAAAAAGTCATAATAAAACTTAACTCAAATCGAATCAATTAGAATAAGAGAAATTCACCAAATGGTTTCATGATTTTCACCCACGAGTGGAAAAATAAAAACGTTATACATTTAAGTTTGAAAGATATTGTAGATGTGAAACAGTACATCAACTTGTTCTTCTTACACGTATTTAAATCCAAGTAGTTTCATAATTATAAGTTTTATTTTCAAATAAATTTTTTCATTATTCAATAAATATTTTTATTGCTATCAAAAGAAGCTACAGACGCAGCCGGAAAAATATGGGCGACAATGGATAAAGAAGCTAGGAAACCCTATAACGAAAAAGCTAAAGAAAGAAAGCGGAATAATCGCAGCCAGTAATAGTAGTAGGCCATGAAGGTAATTCGCTGATAATGTTGTTATTAAATTTAAAAAGTCATAATAAAACTTAACTCAAATCGAATCAATTAGAATAAGAGAAATTCACCAAATGGTTTCATGATTTTCACCCACGAGTGGAAAAATAAAAACGTTATACATTTAAGTTTGAAAGATATTGTAGATGTGAAACAGTACATCAACTTGTTCTTCTTACACGTATTTAAATCCAAGAAGTTTCATAATTATAAGTTTTATTTTCAAATAAATTTTTTCATTATTCAATAAATATTTTTATTGCTATCAAAAGAAGCTACAGACGCAGCCGGAAAAATATGGGCGACAATGGATAAAGAAGCTAGGAAACCCTATAACGAAAAAGCTAAAGAAAGAAAGCGGAATAATCGCAGCCAGTAATAGTAGTAGGCCATGAAGGTAATTCGCTGATAATGTTGTTATTAAATTTAAAAAGTCATAATAAAACTTAACTCAAATCGAATCAATTAGAATAAGAGAAATTCACCAAATGGTTTCATGATTTTCACCCACGAGTGGAAAAATAAAAACGTTATACATTTAAGTTTGAAAGATATTGTAGATGTGAAACAGTACATCAACTTGTTCTTCTTACACGTATTTAAATCCAAGAAGTTTCATAATTATAAGTTTTATTTTCAAATAAATTTTTTCATTATTCAATAAATATTTTTATTGCTATCAAAAGAAGCTACAGACGCAGCCGGAAAAATATGGGCGACAATGGATAAAGAAGCTAGGAAACCCTATAACGAAAAAGCTAAAGAAAGAAAGCGGAATAATCGCAGCCAGTAATAGTAGTAGGCCATGAAGGTAATTCGCTGATAATGTTGTTATTAAATTTAAAAAGTCATAATAAAACTTAACTCAAATCGAATCAATTAGAATATGAGAAATTCACCAAATGGTTTCATGATTTTTACCCATGAGTGGAAAAATAAAAACGTTATACTCGTACATTTAAGTTTGAAAGATATTGTAGATGTGAAACAGTACATCAACTTGTTCTTCTTACACGTACGAGTATTTAAATCCAAGTAGTTTTATAATTATAAGTTTTATTTTCAAATAAATTTTTTCATTATTCAATAAATATTTTTATTGCTATCAAAAGAAGCTACAGACGCAGCCGGAAAAATATGGGCGACAATGGATAAAGAAGCTAGGAAACCCTATAACGAAAAAGCTAAAGAAAGAAAGCGGAATAATCGCAGCCAGTAATAGTAGTAGGCCATGAAGGTAATTCGCTGATAATGTTGTTATTAAATTTAAAAAGTCATAATAAAACTTAACTCAAATCGAATCAATTAGAATATGAGAAATTCACCAAATGGTTTCATGATTTTTACCCATGAGTGGAAAAATAAAAACGTTATACTCGTACATTTAAGTTTGAAAGATATTGTAGATGTGAAACAGTACATCAACTTGTTCTTCTTACACGTACGAGTATTTAAATCCAAGTAGTTTTATAATTATAAGTTTTATTTTCAAATAAATTTTTTCATTATTCAATAAATATTTTTATTGCTATCAAAAGAAGCTACAGACGCAGCCGGAAAAATATGGGCGACAATGGATAAAGAAGCTAGGAAACCCCATAACGAAAAAGCTAAAGAAAGAAAGCGGAATAATCGCAGCCAGTAATAGTAGTAGGCCATGAAGGTAATTCGCTGATAATGTTGTTATTAAATTTAAAAAGTCATAATAAAACTTAACTCAAATCGAATCAATTAGAATATGAGAAATTCACCAAATGGTTTCATGATTTTTACCCATGAGTGGAAAAATAAAAACGTTATACTCGTACATTTAAGTTTGAAAGATATTGTAGATGTGAAACAGTACATCAACTTGTTCTTCTTACACGTACGAGTATTTAAATCCAAGTAGTTTTATAATTATAAGTTTTATTTTCAAATAAATTTTTTCATTATTCAATAAATATTTTTATTGCTATCAAAAGAAGCTACAGACGCAGCCGGAAAAATATGGGCGACAATGGATAAAGAAGCTAGGAAACCCTATAACGAAAAAGCTAAAGAAAGAAAGCGGAATAATCGCAGCCAGTAATAGTAGTAGGCCATGAAGGTAATTCGCTGATAATGTTGTTATTAAATTTAAAAAGTCATAATAAAACTTAACTCAAATCGAATCAATTAGAATATGAGAAATTCACCAAATGGTTTCATGATTTTTACCCATGAGTGGAAAAATAAAAACGTTATACTCGTACATTTAAGTTTGAAAGATATTGTAGATGTGAAACAGTTCATCAACTTGTTCTTCTTACACGTACGAGTATTTAAAACCAAGTAGTTTTATAATTATAAGTTTTATTTTCAAATAAATTTTTTCATTATTCAATAAATATTTTTATTGCTATCAAAAGAAGCTACAGACGCAGCCGGAAAAATATGGGCGACAATGGATAAAGAAGCTAGGAAACCCTATAACGAAAAAGCTAAAGAAAGAAAGCGGAATAATCGCAGCCAGTAATAGTAGTAGGCCATAAAGGTAATTCGCTGATAATGTTGTTATTAAATTTAAAAAGTCATAATAAAACTTAACTCAAATCGAATCAATTAGAATATGAGAAATTCACCAAATGGTTTCATGATTTTTACCCATGAGTGGAAAAATAAAAACGTTATACTCGTACATTTAAGTTTGAAAGATATTGTAGATGTGAAACAGTACATCAACTTGTTCTTCTTACACGTACGAGTATTTAAATCCAAGTAGTTTTATAATTATAAGTTTTATTTTCAAATAAATTTTTTCATTATTCAATAAATATTTTTATTGCTATCAAAAGAAGCTACAGACGCAGCCGGAAAAATATGGGCGACAATGGATAAAGAAGCTAGGAAACCCTATAACGAAAAAGCTAAAGAAAGAAAGCGGAATAATCGCAGCCAGTAATAGTAGTAGGCCATGAAGGTAATTCGCTGATAATGTTGTTATTAAATTTAAAAAGTCATAATAAAACTTAACTCAAATCGAATCAATTAGAATATGAGAAATTCACCAAATGGTTTCATGATTTTTACCCATGAGTGGAAAAATAAAAACGTTATACTCGTACATTTAAGTTTGAAAGATATTGTAGATGTGAAACAGTACATCAACTTGTTCTTCTTACACGTACGAGTATTTAAATCCAAGTAGTTTTATAATTATAAGTTTTATTTTCAAATAAATTTTTTCATTATTCAATAAATATTTTTATTGCTATCAAAAGAAGCGCTACAGACGCAGCCGGAAAAATATGGGCGACAATGGATAAAGAAGCTAGGAAACCCTATAACGAAAAAGCTAAAGAAAGAAAGCGGAATAATCGCAGCCAGTAACAGTAGTAGGCCATGAAGGTAATTCGCTGATAATGTTGTTATTAAATTTAAAAAGTCATAATAAAACTTAACTCAAATCGAATCAATTAGAATATGAGAAATTCACCAAATGGTTTCATGATTTTTACCCATGAGTGGAAAAATAAAAACGTTATACTCGTACATTTAAGTTTGAAAGATATTGTAGATGTGAAACAGTACATCAACTTGTTCTTCTTACACGTACGAGTATTTAAATCCAAGTAGTTTTATAATTATAAGTTTTATTTTCAAATAAATTTTTTCATTATTCAATAAATATTTTTATTGCTATCAAAAGAAGCGCTACAGACGCAGCCGGAAAAATATGGGCGACAATGGATAAAGCTAGAAAACCCTTTAATGAAAAACCTAAAGAAAGAATGCGGAATAATCGCAGCCAGTAATAGTAGTAAGCCATGAAGGTAATTCGCTGATAATGTTGTTATTAAATTTAAAAAGTCATAATAAAACCTAACTCAAATCGAATCAATTCGAATAAGAAAAATTAAATGTTATAATTAATTTAAGCTTGAAAGAAGCTACAGACGCAGCCGGAAAAATATGGGTGACAATGGATAAAGAAGCTAGAAAACCCTTTAATGTTGTTATTAAATTAAAAAAGTTATATTGAAAAACTTTAAAATCTATAATTTCTTGAAATTTTTTGAAATCATATATTCAGAAAACTTTTCAGCTTCATTCTCACAACAATGCCACGAAAAAATCTACATTTTATGAAATTACTTAACAAATAGTGCAAGAGGAGGCTGTTTATATTAATAATAACAATAAATGGAAAAAATAAAGTATATTTCTTTTTAAGGAGAATATAATCAACACCATTATCGAAAGCCAAGCAACAAAAATACTCAAGAAACAGGAAGAATTAAATAAAACAGGGACGAATGATTTAGTAAATCTCATAAATAATTTAAGTAAGAGTGAAGGTGATCCAGAAGCAGGTTTCTTAGTGGCAGCACTTATCGACATAATTTTCAACTTATTTGGGCGCAAAGGATTGGACACCGAATCTTTGATAAATCTTAAAACAACTTTTATATCTAGCTTGTTAGAGGATAACAAAAGAGTCCATAAACCAACCAAATCAATGAATTTTCTCATAAATAGTATGTCGAATTACGAAGAAGCAAAATATAATTTCTCTAAAGGAAACGATTCCACTATGATGATCAGGTGCGATTAAAAATATCGTTTATAAAATAACCTGTTAAAATGTGCGAAATAGCAAAACACAACCCTTAATTATCGATATTGTAATCGTAATCGTTTTTATACCACAACAATGTACTTGGGGAATCTTTCTCTTTTCTTTTCTACGCTACAAAATGTCTATATCTATTTTAACATATTAAACATATGCTGATATAAAAAAGAGCATTTGTTTTTATTACCAGAACTGAAATCGGGTACAGTACAAACCGCAACAGGTTATGGGCCCAGACAATTCATAAGTCTGCGCGTAAAAAATAAAATAAAAGTGATTAAAAGTTTCGAGCGGTCTATTAATTAAACAAAATGGCCAACGCTACAGTAAGAATCGGAGAATTACGACACATGGAAGCTTCAAATGAAGGCCATACTAATTAAAAACGATCTTTGAAACTATGTAAATGGTGAAGAAAACTTTCTTGAAGATAGAAATGCAGATCTTAAGCATAAATGGAACGAAAATGACCAAAAGGCGTGTGCTGATATGCTTTCTGTTTCCACTTCTGAACTTGGCCTATTAGCAGAATGTACGTCATCAAATGGTATGTGGGTAAAATTACGCCATACTTTTCAACCTAAAGGTCCGGCTCGAAAAGCCACCTTGGTGAAGCGTGTGGCATTAGCCCGAATGAAGGAGGAAGTCAGCGTAAGGAAACATCTAAACGAATATTTTGATGCAGTTTCAAAGCTAAAAGAAATTAATGTTGAAATGGAGATGATCTGCTAGCAATTTTATTATTGTACAGCCTACCATCCACGAACCAAACATATAGATGTTCGGCAACACTTTATAAAAGAGAAGCATCAAGAAGGTCACATTATATTAGAATATATGCCCACTGAAGTTATGCCTATCGATGTTTTCATAAGAAATCTTCCTACAACCAAACACTACATACGAGTATGTATTTCTGCAGCCAGTAATAGTAGTAGGCCATGAAGGTAATTCGCTGATAATGTTGGTATTAAATTTAAAAAGTCATAATAAAAAACTTTAATATATATAATTTGTTGAAATTTTTTGAAATCATATATTCAGAAATTTATTTAGCTTGAATCTTACAAGAATGTCGAAAAATAATCATATCATATATTTAAACAACTTTTATACCCATTTTGGACGTAGGAATAATAGCACGAATCGAGCATTTATTTTACTTATGTTATGAATGCATTTATTTTCACATGTTAAATATCTCCAATAATGTCAGCATGGAGATAAAAAACAGAATTATGACTGCTAAGAGGTGCTTCTATGGGCTAAGTAGGCAGTTCAACTCCAAAGTTCTCTCTCGTGCAACAAAACTTACACTCTATAAGTCCGCGTGCTTCTTTATGGCGCTGAAGCATGAACGCCAACACAAAATGATGAAACTCTTCTGAACGTTTTTGCGCAGAAATTAATTTCTGGATGCTCAAAGGTTCCGTTTATAAAATTTTGTTAAGACATTATTTGTAAAAATTATATGAAATAAATACATTCATACAATAAGGAAAAACAAATTTTCATGCGTTAACATATTCGGACCATTTTTAAAACCCTTTCCCATATAATTTTTTTTTTTCGTTTCATAAACAAACAAAAATTAAAAAAAAATTCTGTCATATGTAACATTTTGAAATTTTTTGAAAATACATGTCGGTAAAGAAAAATTAAATTTTACATTTATTAAAGAAAAAAATTAATTGAATAATATATATAGTGGTGTAGGGTGTTTTTTATCCCACCATAATATTTTGAATTGTTCTAAATATAAAAAAACTGCAAATTCTTAAATCTTGAAACGACCATTAGAAAAAGATGACCAATCGGCTCTTGACTGAATTTCAAGCTGATCTTTCCCTATATAAGCAAAAAAAAAAAACATTATTCTTAAATGTTTTTAACGATACAGCCAAATTTAAGGCTTAAATCGAACCATTTTTAGATTCTCTCTGTCTACGCATATGTTTGAAGAAGTTAAGTCTTACCGATACTTTTAAATTTTGTATATTATCGGTTACAACCGGTAACAATATTTTCATTTCATTTAAATTATTTATTTCTAAATACTCTTGAGACAGTCATTGTTTCAAGGCAAAATTCTTTATATGAAAAACGAATAATTAATGCAGAGAAAATCTCATTAATTTGTAAATTTCTCCAACAATTTTCAAGATTTAAATTGAAATGAAAGAAAACTCCTATATGCCCATGCCACCATGCAGAGTGAATGTATAATTGTAAGTGTAAATATCCCTTTTTACAATAAATATTCCAGATATTATCTAAAGATGTAAAGCACATGGGGTCAGACGTACATACATGCAATGCGTATAAATGTATAACCGTAATAATGATAGAAGCAACAATATGGCATCATTACTCCGAGTGGCGAAACAAGTATGTTAAAGGATTGGGGAATATGGGGAATACAACTCTAACAACAAAGAACAAATAAATAATAAAAAGTGAGTTAGGGAGGGTGACAGTGATATTTCCAGTTTATAAACAGTGTGGCGCAAGGATGGAATGATAATAGAATGCTTTAAATTATAATGTAGATAGAAAGACAGAGGACAGACATAATTGGAAGTGTATGAAAATGACATGTTAGGATACGGATCAAACCAATATCAATGCCCTTCCCCCCTTTAAGCTAGAGGCAACACTTAGCTCTTGCGCGGAGGGTTGCGGCTTTGATACCTATAATAGTCGAACCTGTGTAAGAGTTTTTTTCTTTTTTTTTTTTTTTTTTTTAATGGAGGAGAAAATCGGTACAGTAAAAAAAAAAAAAAAAACATGTCGAGATGAATGTTTTGGAACAATATGGATTTCTATACCAAATATTTTCATTCCCTTTAATATGGTGTTCTCATAGTATGCTTAGTTATTCGTTACTGTATAAAATGTTTACAAAATTGAATTTTTTTTTTGCACAGCACTTTAGAGGGCACGTTAAAGCAGACGTAAAGCAAATACATACATATACATCAGTTACATAAATTATGCAATGCAGTGTTGCATTAATGCGTAATCGTACCGTATTGTTTATGTTGTATTGTTATTGTTGTTGTTAAATACACAATATGACAAATAATAAGTAAAAACACGTAAAAAAGCTAAATTTGATTTTGGTTAAATCTGAAATACTCTTTACATCATATATAAATAGTGGGCGTGACAAATGCAAAAATTTAACTAACATTGTCGGATTCTGGATGCAAAATGAAATTTTTCATACTATATATGTTGTGGGCGTTTTTGTTATATGAACACACCCATTTTTGACACAAATTAATTGACTATTATTATTAAGATTATACATAACATATTTGTAGTAAAATTCTAGTTAGTTATATTTTTGTGTTGGATAGATAGACTTTTGCGCGTGGACGAGGGCGTTTTTTCTAATAGAAATAGAAACCTCTGCACAGAAATTAGAATTGTTTATAGAAATTTTAGACCATGAACATTACCGCGCACACACGGACACGCGGACGAACATGTCTAGATCGCCTCAGATTTTGAGGCTCTTCAAAAATAAATGTATATACAGTCAAATTTTGGTTTCCCTCTACATTTAAGCGATTTTTGCAGAATACGTTATATTTTAACTAAACGATCAAAGTTTGCATCAAATCAAGTTATTGCGGGCCTGTCTGTGCATAATTATGTATACGAGTATATGTATATATATACATATATATACGAGTATATCTTATATAAATTACATTAACTTATTATTATTATTGTCTGTGAGAGCTTTTTCGTGAATTGGGGGGTCGTGACTGTTAACCCATTTTTATACCTTTTAAATAACAATACATTGTCATGAACATGAACTAAGAATGTCTGTATTTTAGTTTAAAATATTTCACTTTTTTTTTGACAAAACAGCATGCGGACGTACGGACATTGTAAAATGGACTCAGATTTTGAAGCTGATGAAGGGCGTGTATATACTTTGTAAGGTGTCCAAAGCCTCCTTTTGGTAAATTCCTGCGGAATGACAAGCTTACCTCACCACAATCTGATGCGGAGGGTAATGCAACTGGACGATCTCTTTTCACTTGTTTTTCCATTTCTCTTTTTTTCCATCCCTTTCACTACATTAACTTTTAAATAAAGTTTAATGAAACAATAACCACAAAAAATATCGATGTTTTAAGCAGAAATATATATATTCTTTTTTTTTACCACTCTTAGTATACTCACCAATTCGTACAAACACATTAACACACTTCAGTTAAGTGAAGCGTAATACATGCACGCGTAGGTTAGAGTTCTTCGGTTTCCCTTTCTTTGTTTTCATTCTTTTCTCCTTTGGTTTTAAACACATGCAGTCTCCTTTCATTTGTCTAAATTATTGTCTGTCTCATTTAGTTTTTTTTATACCCTGCACCTTAGGGAAGAGGGTATATATTCACTTTGATCATCCGTTTACAACACATTGAAGGAAGCCTCGGATTCCCCACAAACCATATATATTCTTAATTAGCATGAAAAGAGAAATCGTTGGAGACATGTCCGTCCGTGTGTCCGTCTGTTGTTGGCACTCTCACGGTCGTAATTTTTGAGATATCAAATTGAAACTTGGCACATTTATTCTTAGTTCAATTTCGCTGTTCCGTATTGAAATTGGGAAAAATCGGTTAAGAGACACGCCCACAATAAACGAAAATCTCAACATACCTCGAAAAAATTGTATCTTTAAAAAATTATACATCGCACAATTTGAAATTTGGTATAAATATAAGTGGTACCGTTATCCAACACTGTGCCAAAAATGGGTGTGATTGAATACCGCAAACGCCTATAATTAAAAAACACTATTTGTTGTTTAAAATGACCTGAATAATAATGTACACGCAACATGAAGTAGTCATTATACATAAATATGGCAATAGGAACTTATTTTTTAGAGTATTATAAAAGGTGGAGGGTATTTAAGCTTCGGTCTTAACCGAACTTTTCTATCTTGATTTTTTTTTGTTTGTTTGTTTGTTTGTTTGCTATAATTCACATTACACTTCCTGCGCTTTTTTCTTTGGCATGCATAGATATATAATACAACAACCATCTTACATGACAGCCCGATTTTTTTTACTCTATATTTTTATATTTATCCTACAATTGTCTTTGAGTGTTAAAGCACAACACAAAGGGAGTTCTAGCAAATGTAAAAAATTTGCATAAAAGAACTGATTTACAAAAAAAAGAAAAAAAACAAGCGAAAATGTTATATTTGGTCAAGCCCGATCATTTAATACTGTACACCACTTAGCTGCACATATTATGCTACAATTAGTTTGGTTACATCAGTAAATACGAGACATCGAAAAAACAAATTACTTCGTAAAATATCATTATATGAGAAAGGGTTCTAAAAATGGTCCGATCAGATCCAAACTTGGCACAGCCTATTATTAAGCTAATTAAATATTCTTTAATAAATTTTGTCAAAAAATATTGAGAATTGCAATTTTTTGATACATAAATGCTCCTATTACAATAGGACCTTATTTGGGGAGGGGTTCTAAAAATGGTCCAATTCGCTTCATATTCAATAGGGTTCCTTTCTGAGCCAATATATATCCTGGTACCAAATTTCATCGAAATATCTCAAAATATGCGTCCTATAGCTTAAGCACAATTTTCTATAGACACTGAGACGGACTTGGTTATATCAAATCAGTTTTTGATACTGATTAAAGGTTGCCGTTTAGGAGTTACAAACATTCGCAAAAACTTAATAAAGCCTTCTACCATATGTGGTTTAGGGTATAAAAAGACTAAAGGGGGTGTTGCAGCACAGCTATTGAAAGGTGAACTCTCTCTCTCTCTTTGTATAAAGGCAGGACTTTTTGTGGTGGCCGTTTGTACTGTTGTAAGGGCTATGCTTTTATTCTTTTCTTTTCTTTTTTTCTTTTTAAAGTCAAAAAAAAAAAAAAAATAAAGGCTTTCACTTTTTACTTTATACCCTCATCAACGACAACATTAAATTCAAGCTTTAGAAAATACTTTTAATGTTGTTATTGCCACACTGTTAGCAGTCGAATTTTATCTAATTTTAAGGGTTGCTCATTTGTTGTTGTCGCGTATTTTTGTTTAACAGTTTTAAAATGTACGGCACCACGCCACCTCACTATTTTATGTTCATGTAAATTTTTCGATTAACACATAAAATCTTTACATTTTACATTAATTCTGTGGTATAAAGAGGAAGAAGGAGAATAAATTCATTATTTACTTGAACGTTTTATATTGTGTCATGCTTGTTCTTCTTCTTCTTCTTTACACACTTTAACCGTCATCAATATTGATGTAATAATGTTTGACAAGCCTTATGTAAATATTTCTTACGCCTGAATAAAAAATCCCATAAACATGACAATCGTGGTGTTGTTTATACTTATCACCTTAAAAGCGAGAATGTAATCAGTTTTTTAAAACGTTTGCAACACCCAGGAAATATGTATAAAAATTCTTAATTTATTCCAAATCCAAAAATATTTAATTGTGTCCATCTGTCCGTCTGTTGTGAACAATCTCTCGATTTCAAAAATATGATGACATTGCTTTCAAACCAGGCCTGATATTAAAAATGGGCAAAAATGATTAAGAGACACGCCTTTAAAGGAATTTTTAAATATTTTTTCACAATACTTATAATGAATAAAAAAGCTGAATTGTTTCCCTTGAGGAGGTTTTTTTATACTTTCAAAAATGGGTTGTATCAACCCCGCCCTAAACAAATTTTTATAAAGGAAAATGTATTTTATTTTATTTTTTTTGTTATTTTTGTTCTTAAGTTAAAACTTTTACTTAAAAATTGTGATCATTTTAGGCTTAAACCACATCCATAATATCAAAAATTCGTGGTTATAAATTTTATTTTACACTTTTTTAACGTTTAGTTGAAAAGTATATCAGGTTTGGTTTAAGCCATATATAACTTTTTTACCCGTTGTGTCACGCCCACAATCAATAAAAATCGTTTGCAAATGTAAAAAAAAAATGAGATATTCATGTAATATGTACTTTAATGAGCCATTAAAATGTATGCATCCGCTTTTACATACAAGCCCTCTCTTTAGTTTGCATTTAAATGTGGAAGGTACTCCAAGTTTGACTTCAACCGAATATAGACTTTTTTCTTGCATTTTTTTTTTTTTTTTTTTATTTGGCATCAGACAGGTAATGTCTGTGTTGTTCAATATACACTTGAAGAAATAAGACTTTTTATAATTTTTGAAAAAATCGTGTCTGGCTTATGATAACAATTTGCCATGTGTACCATTTTATTATACAAGAATATACAAATAAAAGAAAGAGCAACACGCAGAGACAACTGATTATGCCTTCCACATAAGTTGTAAGGTATGCTAAGTTTGTCATTCCGTTCGCAACACCCAGAAGGTTGCGTCAGGCGGATGACAAATACGCATATCTATAGTTATTCCACGTATTGATGTGCCAAAAATGGGCGTAGTCCGATAACAGACACGCTCACATTTTACGAAAAACCATACACAGTGTAAAACTCAACTTGCCAACTGATATGTAATACGTGCACCATTAGACGGCGTTATCAGGTGCCTGGCATACCCACCCTTTGTTTAGGGATGTGAAGGGTATTTAAAGTTTGGCCTAAACCGAATTGAGTTTTCTCACTTGTTTTATTTTAGTGTGTGTTTGTTTACAGTTTATAGCGAAAATGGAGAAAAACGGAAATGCAATTTACCAGCCAGACAAATTGACAAATGTAAGCAATAAATTGATTTGTTATTATTGAAACCAGACATACAGGCAAGTCACGGTATGCCTAAACGATTACATTTATAAAATGCAAACATAAATAAAAATCATTTATATATACAATATTTTATGTGTCATGTACAAGGGGAAGAGAAAAAAGTGTCCCCAAAATTAATTACACTCGCGTTAAAACGCATATACATGCAAAACATAAATTTGATTATATTACAAAAATTTCAATTGAACCCGAAATTGTTTACAATACTAATACTGCCACTCACCCCAGCCACACTTTGGGCTATTATCGGCTTGCCAGCACCAGCTTTCACCAACGACATACAGTTGCTCGGCATCGTTGTTGCTGGCGTCTGTGTATAATTATTAACCGGTAGCATTGAGTCATTCGTTATGGCCGAAATTTGCGAGCTGTTCATAATTGAATTATAGTCAACGCAACTGGCTGCCATTGCTCCATTGCCGCTGCTGTCGCCTGATATATGAAAATTTAATTGTGCAGTTACAGTTGTGCCAATGGCAATATTTGTACATGCTGTTGCTGTAGTGGCAGCGGCTGCCGCTGCTAATGTTGATACCATTTGAATGGCCGGAGGTGATGAATTCGTATCACGTGCATTGATTAAGTCCACAGTGGGTGTTAGAGTGTGATGGGTACTTAAAGTACTTGAAATTAAAGTAGGATTACCGATAGCGACACTGCCACCGCCAACACCACTATTCACACTGCCACTCACCGTTGGTGATATTAAATTGAAAGAGCGTATTTTTTCAGTCATGTTTCGCCGCCAGGAATAGGATTGGGAAGAGAGAAGTGTATCACAAGCGTATCTCGCTATAAATGAATGTAATGGGTTTTGGAAGTTGAAATTTTATGCTTAAAAAAAGGCAACATGGAGTGTTAAGTGGAATTGATTATAAAATGGGGAGAATTCTTCGCGCTTTAGGATAATGCCTTCAGGCTTGGCATTACATTTAGTTGTGTATCTGAAAAGAAATTTAAGAAAAAAAAAGTCATTAGAAACGATCATTTAAGCCTTACAGTATATGCGAGTATAATCATTGATTGGGTTGATGCTTTTATAACCACCACCTCCTTGAGAAAACGGTGGTTCGAAAACATTTATAAGCCCTAAGAAGAGTCATGGAGTATAAATATTGTTGATAATGCAGATAAATAGATTTGTGTTGATTGTGGGCGTGGCTTTTGAACTATTTTGCCCATTTCAAATAGCGATCTGTGTGCAAAAGCGCCTATACAAAATTTCAGTTACTACCTATACAGGTACCAAAAATGGACGCGGTCGGTTAGCAGACACGTCCACAATCTACAAAATTATATTTATCTGCGACAAAAATTGGGCTATTTACGTGAAATTTAGTACAAATGTGTATAATTATCCTATCTATAGATGTGCCAAAAAAGGGCATGGTCAAATAACAAACACGCCCACATTTTACAAAAAATCGTACCCAGCTTCAAACTCAACTTGTAAGCTGATACGTAATACATAGACTATTAAAGGACGTAATCATATACCTGCCACGCCCACCATTGTAGATGCTATGTAATTATTTAAGATTTGGCCTTCAGTTTTCTTTCTTACTTGATTTATTTCATTAAATTACTAAACTCCAGTTTCACACATATTTTGAGATTTATTTTTGATTGCGGATAAGGAACCAGAAGCGTCTGGAAAGCTTTCATATATTCCAATTAAAGATTGATTATATTAATTATTTATATTTACTTTTGTGTAAAACAAGTTGGTTATTGTTATTATTGTTGTTGATTCACTTTGAAAATGTACTAAAATAAAACAAGGAATTAAAGTTGTCATCTTATGCCAAGTCTGTAAGATCCCACCACCTTAGAGTAAAGGGCCGGTAAAGGAAGAAGCTCTACAGTAAGGACGGGGTTTATATTTTTGAATAAAAAAACAGTGCGCATGTCTTGTCACCGATTTTTTTAATGTCCATCAATAGCGAATTAATTGTTGCGCCCGGAAATTTACTACCACAAATGGACAGATGGACAGATGAATAGACTGAAGCAGTTAAATCGATTCAAAATTTTATAAAATGTAAATATGTATAGTTTGCTGGGATCCGATCACTTAACAAAACCATATGGAAGTTGAAAAATCTTAAAAAAGTCGGCCAGACTTCAAACTGCTTATACAGCAGCAGCAGCAATTGAAACGTCCATATATAAAACACTCATAAATTAACTGTTAAACCAAAACAATAATAATAATAACAACAAAAAAGGAAAACGAATACATTCACAAAACCATGGCAACCAGCCGTAGCAGCAACAGCAGCAAATCGAAAGTTATTGACCGGAACTAATAAGTTTTTATGTGTTTTATTTTTCTTTTTTTTTTTTTTACAAGAGTTGTTTTTGTTTTTACAGAGACTTTATTTACGTTGATTAATCTACTTAGCGTAAAGATAAAATAAGAGGAAAATACAAAATGTAACAATTGTTTGTTTTGTTTTTTTCGTGGATATTTATAAAAAATAGAAAAGTACAAAATTTATATATTACGTTTTTTATAACCGCCATTTTAAGAGTAAATTGAAATTTACAAACTCCCAAAAATATATTTACAATATTGGTGCGATTTTAGAAGAATTTAAACCTTCGAGTGCCTTCGAACAAATCTGTAAAGTTTGGGCATCTTTTTAACAGTGGTATGTGTTTTAGTGCGTAGGCATAAACAGGGGGGAAAGTAGCCCCACCCCTGTTATGTGGAGGGTATATAAAAATGCGACGACTTCATATTTATTATACTAAGTTGTTATTGTTATTTTTATACCCTCCCTATAAGATGGGGATATACTAAGTTTGTTTTTCCGCTTGAAATACCCAGTTGGAAGCGCCAGAGACCCTATATTGATCTTGATCAGAAACTGATTTGATCTAGATATACAATAGTTTCTGTGTACGCAGATTGCTATTTAAATTTTGGTGAATCGATCAAGAGTCACACCCACAATCGACAAGAATCTATTTATGTGCCACAAAAATTGAGCTATGAAGTTGAAATTTGGTTTAAGTAGATCGATGTGCATGTAGAAGAACAGACACGCCTACAATCGATAAAAATTTATATATCTGCCATATAAAAAAATATTAGCTATATATGTATAGTTATCCCATCCATTGATATGCCAAAAATTGGCGTTGTTCGGATAACAGACACGCCCACAATTTACGAAATCATATGTGTATACCGGCCAAGTCCACCGCTGCAGATGTGGAGGGTATCTAAAAAATTGGTCTAAGCCAAATTTAGTTTTCTTACTTGTTTGCCTTAGCACAGGGTTCCGTCTGCATGATATTTTTAAGGCGATTTTCCCAGGCTTAAAAAGCAATTTGATTTAATATTTGTTGTTATTGTTGGATTGAATTTTTTATTTATTTTTTTTTTTTTTTTTGTAGAGGAGGGAAGGCACGTGATTGTTTTAAGGCGTTTTGCATATTTTCAATATCAGTTGTTGTGTGTGTGCACATATTTCTATTTATTTCAATAAACAAAAACACAAATGTTCACATTTTTATTTATGGTTCGTCATGGGCGTCACATTTACATATTTTTGTTGCTGTTTTGTTGTTGTTGTTTTTGTTATTGCATGATTGCCTTGCTATTGAAACGCCTGATTTATGAGCATTTGAAATGCAGAGTGTTTAAACCACAAAATGAAACATTGAGTAAACAAAAGCAACAATACGCTTATGCGGAGGAAACACTCTGTATACCACACGAGTGTGTTATTAACTTTCACAATTCACAATTAGATGTTATTGATTGCAATAAACCATAACTCATTATTTTACAGGAATTCAAGAGCTTAATACTAAATATAAATATAATAATAATATGAATTTTAATTTTGACTCTAATTTTTTATAATTATTAGAAAAAACATTTAATTTAGTGCAAGGTCCCTGTTTATGTGATTCATTTCAAAGCACTCGTCTAATGTTTTCACTGTTTTCTTTATCTTTATGTTTATCTTTAAATGATTTTTAAAAAATAAGGTCACCGTTGTACTTTTGTTTATTTCTATTTTTTTTCATTTTTTTTCATTTTTTTTTTTCAGCATAGAAATAAATTTAAAACAAGTAAGAAAATTAAATTTGGCTTAGACCAAATCTTAGATACCCTCCACAACAGTGAGCGCGATTACGCCTTATCATAGTGCATGTATGTATAACGTTTTAGGTTGCAAGTCGAGTTTTATGGTGAATATGGTTTTTTATAAATTGTGGATGGGTTTATTATCCAACTATGCCCATTTTTGGCACATCGATGAATGGGATAACTATAGATAAGCATAAAAAATTTCAAGTTCATAGGTCAATTTTGGTGGCTTATATATAAATTTTTGTCGATTATGGGCGTGGCTTTTGACCGATTTTGTCTATTTTAAGTAGCGATCTGCGATCAAAAACTAAGTGTCTATACAAAAATTCAGCTCAATATCTCAAAATGTACGATCATAAGAATGCCACTAACACCCACATACATTTCTAGATTGACGAGGTTTTTAATGCTGATGAAGTGGTGTTCCAAACGGAATGACAAATTTAGTATACTCTCCATCTTATGTGTAGGGTATAAAAAAAAAAAAATGCTACTGAATATAAACATTTTTACTTTCCATTTTTCATTTTCTACATTATTTTCTTAAAAGGTCAAAACAATTAATTATATTACAAGTTTTGAGTCACATACACACTTTATGTGCGATCGTGTAGTTTCTAAATGAAGTAAGATTTACTGTTATGTTGTTATGAGAAAATGTTATAAAAAAACGTTTTATATGCATGTTTATTAATTAAAGGCAAATAATGTTAAATTTATGGGTCACATAAAACAAATAAAATATTGTAGTAAAATATCACTTGTTAACAAACCAAAAAACCAAAAAAGCATTTTTTTTTCTATAGCTTTCACTTTAACAGCTTTGGACGAGCGACAGACAATGCTTTTATTGGGAATATAATAAAAACGTAATATAAAAACAAGTAAACTCGGCTTAAGCCAAATATTAAGTACCGTCCATCTTTATTTAAGAAAATTGAGCGTGGCAAGTAGCTGATTACACCTGTAATAGGACACGCGAACGGACATGCCTGGAACGACTCAAATGTTGATGCTGAACAAGAATATATATATTTTGTAGGGTTTCCGAGGGGCTTCCTTTTGGATGTTTCAAATGGAAAAGCAAACTATGTATGTGCAACCCCATCAGGAAGGTAAAGGGTAAAAAAGTTAAACCTTATGGCAAGTCTGTTATAACCTATACATTTATAGATAACCAGTGGGCGTGGCATGTACATAAAAGTACTTTCTCTCAACGACTGTTATTCTATATATTCCAGTTGATGCTTAAGATCGAATTCATCAAAAGTTTTTTTTTTAATTGTAGGCGTGTCTTTTGTATTAGTGGTTAATTTAATAGATGGGGAATGTACGCCTTTAAAGTTATGCAGCAGCAGCTGTCACAGGGTCCGGATCAAGCTCAAATTTACACCATTGAATTTGTTAGGCCAATTACTATCGATTGGCTAAAACCAAAATTCGATATAAATGAAATTTGCGAAAATCAACCATTTTCAACCATTTAGCCTTTAATACAAAAAATGGCAAAAAAAAACAAAATCGTCTGATTACACTCAAACTAATGCCTTCCAGCAAATGGAATTAATGTGATTAATTTTTATTGGGATATATCGAGAATTGTGGATATTTTGTCATATAATGTTTTTTTTTTTTTTAATGGGGCGACAAGTGGTGTTTTTCATCATAATACAAAGTTTGAACTGTTTGTAAACGCTGCGAAAAATGAACGTAGAAGAAAATGTTTTACAAAATTTTTGTCAATACAGAATTTTACATTTAACATTCATATTGAGTCGAAATGAGCCACTTCCTCTAATAGAATTTCAATATTATGTTTTCATGGTAGCTTTAAATCATCTTAGAAGTTCAGTTTTTGATCCTAATCAAATATATATATATATATTTAGTAGTCTTTGACGCCTCCTTCTGGGTATTGCTAACGGAATGACAAACTTAGTATACCCCCCATCTTATGTTGAAAATGTAATAAAAGTTGCGGCCACAGGGATCCAATGGCGGATGTATGGCGGCAGTAAAGATGTTTCAAGATTTGGTCTCAGCCAAATATAGTTTTTTTTTTTTACTTCTTTATAACTGATAACGCGCAGATACAAAGAAATTGGCTCAGATATAACTGAGTACGTGATCTGTGGTTAGTTAAAAACTGTATAACAAACTTAGTATACTCTCATCTAATAAACAGGCTATACAAAATAACATGGCTATATATGGCGTATATGTATGTCTAGTTATAAATTTTTTATTTATAAAAGCTATAAAAACCATTAAAAACAATTTGTTATTAAACAACCATCATAAAATGCAACTGGAGAGCTCTGGGGATAGTTAGTATGTTGCATCGGTGGTAAACCCGATAATTTAATGATTTGCAAACACAAGCACATAGATATACATGTATATGTATAAAATACAAAAGGCAAAAAAAAAATCTTTGTAAATATTGAAAAATATTTTATAAGAAATTTTTTTTTTTTTTTTTTTTTTTTCAAAATGCATATTGGTCAATTGCCATATGAAATGAAACCACATAAATTTTGTAATGCTTATATCAGCATATTTTATATATGTAAGTAGAAAGCTGTGCGTAATATTATACCGGACTAGTGGTAGTTGTGGTGGTAATGGTGGTGAGTCCATCAGGATGCGGTCAATAAAGCAAAGCGCCTGCTTTGATCCCGTTTAATATTCTTGAAACAACACATGCGGGGACGTTACAAAAAAAAAAAAAAATTAAACTCGTTCCAATAATATTGAATAATAAACTCATTAAAAAATAATATGTAAAAAGCATTTTTAATATTACTTTAACTCTTAATATTAAGTAAAAAACCAATAAGAAAACTAAATTTGGCTTAAGCCAAATATTAAATACATCTGCAACGGTGGAAGTGACAAATATATATGTATTGCGCCCTCTAATAGTATCAACTGGCAAGTCGAGTTTTACGCTGAATATGGTTTCCGATCACGCTTATTTTGGACACATATGTAGTTCAATTTTGTGGCAGATATAAGGGTATAAGGGTCTGCCTGCAAAAACTTAAAATGTTTGTACAAAATTTTCAACTCAATATCTCAAAATTTACCATAAATAATTAATTTAATAAATGTAAATTTCTGACAATTAGGAGAGATTTATATCAATTGTGAATATAGCTACTAATGTGGATTTTTACTATCCTAAACAGGAATCCCTGCCAATCATCATCATCATGGCTGGCCGATTTACAACCTATTTTGCAAAAGAGAACGCCACGCGTTTCGATCGTTGGCGCGCGTCCTCCAGTTTTGTAAACCAAGTGTTTGCAGGGCATCAAACACTTGGTCCCTCCACCAGAGTTTCAGCCAGCCTCTTGTGCGACGTCCTTCCGGTTCCCTTTCGAACACCATCCTGACTGGAGCTCTTTCGTCCATACGGCCGAGATGACCTAGCCATCGCAAACGTTGAATCTTTATGCGACGAACTACGTCAATTTCGGCGTAAAGCTCATACAGCTCAAGATTCGTTCTAGTTCGGAACTCATCGCCAACGCGGACAGGACCAAAGACCTTTATACCTGCCAACACATTTACCAAATTTCACCTCGATATCTTATATTCTTATTGCGACCATGAATTTTGCTACAACAAGATGAGCGTAAAATGTTCTTCTAATTTCAATTTTAATGCTAATCAAGAATAAATTTGTTATAAGGTTTGCTTCTTGGTAGGACGCAAACGAAGTGGCAATATTAAGAAGAGAATTCATTGCAAAATTGACCTTTTATAATCAAAGCTAAACGGAACAATCACTAATTCCTACTTTCCACAAGATTAAAAATCGAATAACACTTGTTGGCGTTGAGCGCCTAATACAAGATAATACCTTAACGTACAAGTAGACATGTACAACAATATCACTCGAATAGTAGTCATAACATTACAAAATAGCAAGAGAAAGTTTTCTATTTAATACTTACCACAGATAACAAATGAACACGTTTTGGACATTTATTCACAACAATATTGTATAATAATGCTGCCATTCAATATTTCAACAAACATGTTTATGAATATTTCTTGTTAAGTATTATTTGATGCACCGGCTCTTGGCCTGTTCGTTTCATGTTTAATCAACAACTAAATTAAACATTTTCTTATAAAATCATCTACAACTCTAAACATGTACGTAATACCATACATCTAGAAAATGCTCACTAACCACGCATTTTTTTATTTTGTTTTGTTTTGTTTTTTTTTTTTTTTTTTTTTTTTTGTTTCTGCTGTTGTTTTTAATAATTGAGCAGTTTGGGAGTAATACATGAAAAATTTAGTTTTGTAATGTTTTCGTTTTCTTTTTTTCTTTTTTGCATCATTTGGTAATAAATGGGATTGCCGCATACCATTAGTATAAATGTATGGTTTGTTTAGGCTTTAGCTACAATTTAACGGGGGTGTTGAAAATTTAAAATTCTTATATTAAGCAAATTGAAAAATGTTTAGTTATAATAAATCTTTGTTTCAAGGATAAACAGACAATTGTGATGATGAAAAACTAGGACCCCTAGGAATCATCATCATCATTACTAGCCGAGTACAACTTATATAGGTTTTAGGCCAACCAACTCAATTTATACATATAACATGGAGTTTATACGCAGTTTTCTATTTCGTCCGAAACATCCAGAAGGAAGCATCAGAGATCTGTTCAGTTTATTTACTCATAATCAGTATCAAAATTTGATTCGTCTGTACGTCCGTTTGTTATTGATTTTTTAAGGTTTTGAATTTTTTCAATATTAAGCTGAAAATTTTGTGACACGCCCACAATCAATGAAAACCTATTTATCAGTTATAAAAATTTAAGTTGAAATTAGGTGCATATATTTATAATTATGACAAAAATCCTCGTCTACCAGACACGTCCACAATTTACAATTTACAAAAAAAAAAAAACACAAATTCGACATTATACGTATCAACGTATTACAAACACTGTTAAAGGATGCTAATCATAATCAAGTAATTGCCACGCCCACAATTTGTGGGATAGTATTAGATGTCGATGATAATGTTTCACATGAGATGAGGAGTAAATTAAGTTTGTTTCTACCTTTGCAACACTTAGAAGGAGGCTTCAGAGACCCTACAAAGTTTATACGAGTACATTCTTGATTTCTTTACTTTTTTTTTTCTTCACTGTAAACAAAAATTTTTTTATTCGAGTCATTGGCATAAAATGTGTGTATGAGTGCGTGTGTGTGTATATACGTTTTAAGTTCTAAACACATAAAACGCTAAAAATTAAAACAATAAATTTTTATAGCTGCTGAAAACGAAAGGAAAGAAAGAACGAAAAAAACGAATGCATGTAAACAACAAAGAACATAATTGTGAACATTAAATTTTATGATGATGATATGTTTTTGCTATTGCTCAAAATGTTAAATAATTACACCACCATCACCATCACCACATATTGGTCAAAGGAAGGCATACGAAAAATTCTACCTTAAGACGTTTAGAGAATAAATGAATTCGAAAAACTTCACAGACACCAACCATATGTGTATGTGTATATTAATAATTAATGAAAAGCGGTGGGATGAGTAAATTCGATAAAATCGCTTCTTAATTATCCATGAAGATTAAGCGTGGTTGAAAATATATCCATTACATATATATGTAACCTATTATTCTATTCAATTAATGTATTTTGATTTTAGTCTCATAAGTATCTAATTTTAAATTGTTGTTCATATTTAGAGTCCTAATCAACTTAATATTAGCGGGCGTATGGACAATTTTTCGAATTTTTTTGATATTTCTGCCGAAATTTTTAAAAAATTTAATACTTTAGAGAACATTCTCAATAATTATACACTCGTGGACCAAAAGATTCGGCCAGCTTCCCTATTTTATTAGCATTACACGCAAAGATTACGCAGACAAAACAAGAAAATTATTATGGTTTCGATGAAAGAAGACTTTCTTTAGGGAGATGTAAGGCCTCCTCTGGCATTTAAAATGCACACAATCAACCTTTTAATGGTAGTTTGAGGTATGTTTTCCCATTCCTTCCGTTTTCGGTTCATGTAAGTTCTTTGGAGCTGATTTTCGCCAGCTTACTATTCGTCGTTTTAGCTTGTATTATATGAAATTAAGACACGGACTTTGCTCCGATCAATTCAGATCCTGTATGCCCACTTCCCGCAAGTAATTTCTGTTAGAAGGGTGCACATTATCATGCAATATTTTAAATCTTTAGCCGATAAATCCTGATTTTCTAAGAATATCAATAATGTGTAATAAACACCACCAAAGCTCACCCTCCTTCGTTCCTGCTGGTCTACTCTTTTTACGACCATCAGCATCATAAAGATACATACGGGACGCCGAACAACATATAAGTTTATTTGAATTTTTAAGCAAAAGTGCAATTAATTAAAAATTCAAAGAAATAGTGGAGGCCGAATTTTTTTATCCGTTCTTTAATGATGTATGTCTATTTAAAAGAAAATAAAGTTTTCCTTAAAAAAATCACAGCTTTAAAACTTATTTAAACTAATTTAATTATTTTTTATTTTTGTATACTCTGTATAAAGTATGTTAAATTTGTGTGAATGTTTGTAAAAATGACAAATGCCACACCTACTTTCAATAGTACAGTTGATCAAAATCTGAATAGCTTTAACCATGTCCGTCTGTCTGTCTATAGAAAATTGTGCTTAAGCTACAGATTGCATTTTTTGAAATATTTCAATGAAATTTGGTAAAAGGGCGTATATTGGCCCAAAGAAGAACTGTATTGAAAATAAACCATATCGAACAATTTTTATTACCCCTTCCCATATAAGGTTGTATTATAATGGAAGTCTTTATATGGTAAAAAAATTGCAATTCTTAATATTTTTTCACCAAACTTAATGAAGAGTAGTTGATTAGCTTTATATTTGGCTGTAACAAATTTGGATCTGATTGGACCATTTTTAGAACCCTTTTCCACATAATGATGTTTCACAAAATGACTTTTAAGACAATGTCTCGCTTCTACTGACACAACTATACCAATTGTAGCATACTTTATGGAACGAAGTGGTGTAGGGTAATAAGTGATCGGATATGAAAACTCTAACATTTTCACTTGTTTTCTCTATTTTATTTATATCAGACGCTGCTATTCATGCCATTCGATGAGTTTTTGGAAATATGCCAAAATATTTTTGGAGCATAGTGAAAGCATTTGTTTGCAAAACAATACAAAAAGAGTTTTTTCTAGGAATATATTTTATTTAAAAATAAAAAAAAATAAAAAAAAGTACACGAGGAGTGTCTACAACATCCCATTAATAAAAGTTTAAAAACGATCATCAAATTAAATTAACTTTGTCAGCTAAAGCGATAAAATATAACAACATTGAATTAGTAGCGACAATATGTTTCAATATCTACTTGTGCTATGTACATGCATGCCTCCCCAATGTAGTCGAGTTGAAGTGGGGTTTTTGGTTAAGTAACAACATATCTTTGTATTTTATATGCAACGTAAAAAAATTAGCGCAATTTGTTGAGGAATTTTTAAAAATACTTTTTTTTTATACTTGAAAAAATGAAATTTCCCCTTTTTACTCCAGGTATCCGTTTACAATAACTCTACGTACACTGAGCAAAATTGTTCAACAGAGGTGCAGCATTATATGTTATATTCAATGTCTTTAGGGCATGATTTTTAGGCTTTAAACAACAAATGCACATATATAGGGGATGAACAAAATAATATGAACACCTGACATATACACAATACTCGTATTTATTTATTAGTAAGGTGTTGGGACACCATTTGGTTTTAGAACAGCTGCAATTCTTCACGGAATAGATTTGTACAGTGTCTGAAGTTTTATATTGCCCGGCCACAATTTTTTTTTAAAATTCGTGGGTCTCTGTCGCCCAATATTTGGGCCCCGCCCTGAAACGGAGTACCGGAATAGGTGCTTCGTCCAAGGATCACGGGGCAAAAGTAATATGCTAATGATCCAATTATAAATAGATACCATGGACAAGATCCAGGTATCAAAACAAAAATCGTAGCAAATAAAATTAAACGGGACACCAGCCCGTGGGTAATAGGCTACCTGAATCTGGGAGACCTCTAGGGGTCGACAGTCCTACCAAAGACTAAGTTTGGTACCGCGGGGTACTGGAGCCCCAAGAACTAAGGTTCTTGCCAGTACGTACTTTTGGGTAGGCCCCCTTGTGGGAGCATCGCGGGGGCTGTAAAATCGCTGGTAGTGCATGGTTGAAAACCCTGGTTACCAAGGGGTGAACTCTACATAGCCTATGATGTAAGTTCTAAAATTGGGACCTCCTTCGGGGGGGGCGCCCAGGGACGCTCAATTCCCTAATAAACGTCCACTCTATGTCTCAACGATGGGTATTGGACGATAAACACATAACATACATGTCGCCCAATATTCCTCTTCGCCCATGATGTTTTACCATGTTTTGTGTACGCTGTTATTACCCTGGATGCTATCGCTCGTAAAACGTTAAACAATTTCATCGCAGACACTCCCAATAACCCAGCACCTTTTCAAAGTATGAGAGATCAAACATTTCACCGATCGCTTCAGAACAAAGCATATAATATACTGAAATAGAATCAAGACTTGGCACGTAAACGGTGCAATGCAGACGCGTCGCATTTTTTACACGCCAGCAGTGTTGCCAACATGCAATAAAATGTACTATATTACATTGTGTTCATATTATTTTGTTCATCTCCTGAACAGAGTACATGTACGAATGAGTATATATAGCAAGTGTTTGTAAAGTATAAAAGTATGACAGCAGCACCTATCATGTGTCAAGTCAATAAAAATAAAAAAAAATAAATTAAATATATTTTCGGTAGCACCTGTTAGTTGTTTTGTGCATAACCTTAAACATTTCTGCTTTAAGATAAATTCCACAAACATTTGGTTGGTGGATTATGTGACATTGTATCCATACTGCAATTGATTTATATTCGTGTCATACTCATATAAATACGAGATTATAAATCTGGCATAACTCGAGTGGATTTGTTTAGGCGTATATGCCGCACTGGGAACCTTATCAAAATGGAATTATTTGAAATATTTGTAATAAATTGAAAGGAATTTTTATGGTGGATAAGAATTTGTGCTACATTACAATTGGTTTTCATTTCAAATGCAATATTGGCGTAACGGTATACATACATTTAAAGACATGTGAATACATTTTTTATTAAATAGCTTCCTCTTGATAATGATAAACAAAATCATAATTATTTTCATTTATGTCCTCCTCAAATGTTTTGTACAATTTTTCATAACTAAGCTTGAGGGTAAAATTAATTTGTTCCTCAAAACTGAATGCAATCATTACACACTGCACCACTTGTGGCCAAGAATGCATTATGTTTGTAAGGATATTTGCAAAATGCCACAGTCTCCTTCAATTATGCCAATCAATCTGAATCTGCTGCATCCATTTAACCATGTCCATATGTGCGTCTGTCTGTTCACGTAAATTTTGTGCGCAAGCTACTGGTTGCATTTTTTGAGATACTTTGATGATATTTGGTACAAAGACATACCCATACAGGAACCCCATTGAAAATGGGCCGAATCAGATTATTTTTAGAGCCGCTCCCCATATAAAATCCTATTATAATGGAATTCTTTATATGGCTAAATATCGCGATTCTTATATTTAGTGACAAAATTTGGTGAAGAAATAAGTAAAAATTTGGATCCCATCGGACCATTTTTAAAACTCCTTTCCACATAATTATATTTCACAAAGTAACTTATAAGACAATACCTTGCGTTTACCGATTCAACTGAACGAATTCTGTGCCAAGTGAGGTAGGGTATTACATAATCGAGCTTGACCGACTAAAACATTTTCATTTTGTTTTTACATAAATAATCACTGTTTAGAGCACAAGACTAATATGTGCAGGCGGGTGACACTCTTCAAAAATCCCACATAATTGCATATGTATGTAGGTATGAAAATGACAAATTAAATTGTAAAAAAATGCTTATTAGAGAATTAATTAATAAAGATTTTTGCTTGTGTTAGCTTGTTCTCAATTGTGTGCAATAGAAACAGGGACGCCATCAAAAGTGCTTTGAATCTCAACTTGGCCGTTATTTTATTTATTTTACTTAATTTAATTAACTTGAACACATATGTTAGGCAATTTCGATTTCATTTTCATTTCGATTGAAGAACAGATAATTCTGGGACAAATGTATGATAAAATTGTGTTGATTGTGCGACAGGATTTTATTTGTGGATGGATACACTTCAGCTTTGTACAACATTTAGTATTTAGCGTTTAAATATTTCTACAGTAGTGCGACACAAGTTCAAGTGGACTGAGAAAGAAAGTGATTCTCTCATCATCTTTCAAACTTATTCTGCATAAAACTCGACTTGGATATTAATGCCCATCATACGAGGTGGGGTAGGATATTTAAGATTTGACCAATAATACTTTTATTATAATACTTTTTAATTTCTTCTTTTCACCAATCTCAAACTTTTATTACACATAACAGTTTTTTAGCTTTCTAGGTCATAATGTTATGACAGTGGTGAGTCTTGGAAATGTGACAAATAATAAATTTTGTTATAAACACATTTGAAGCATAACAAAAATTGTAGTTTAGTGTTCGTTTCGAACAAGTGGGAAAACTAAATGTGGCTTAGACCAATTCTTAAATACCCTTCAAATCTTTAATGGAAAACGCCCCCTAATGGTGCATATATTAGATATCAGCGTAAATGTTGAGAGTTTACGTGGAGTATAGTTTTATGTAAATAGTGGGCGCGTATGTTATATGACCACGCCCGTTTATATCCATACATAAATTCAAAATTTTTGTGGCATATATGTAGATATTTGCGGTTATTTTTAGATAGATATTAGATATTTTGCCCATTTTAAATAGCGATCTGCGATCTAAAATATCTGTACAAAATTTCAGATGAATATCTTAAAATTTACGACCGTTAGAATGCCAACAAAAGACAGACACACGGTTGTACATGTTCAGATCAACTCAGTTTTTGATAATGATCAAGAATTTATATACTTTGTAGGGTCTCTAACGCCTCCCTCTGGATGTTGCAATTTTATGTGTATTTGTTAACAATCCTGCCTTTCGAAATTCAATGTTATATTATATAGTTTATCTCCTGATTGTCTTTACACTAATCAATCTTATTACGTAAGTCATTATCGCGTTCGTTATCTTTCGCTAGCGCTGAATTTCATCTAACATTCGGTATTATGTAATACCTTATTATTCATGATATATGCTGAACTTAAGATGATACTGCGGCGACAGCCGCAGGTAGCGAAGGCGACTACACCACTTTGCAAACCAACCGTCAAGTTTATTTCAAATATCATTAACTATATATTTCATATATTACCGTTCACTAACAAAAATTGTCATTTGTGTTGAAAAAGTGAAAGTGAATTGAATTGAATGAAGTACAAATGGCGATTTTTAAAGATGAAATGCACAATGTTCAAGTGCAGAAAGTAATATCATCTTAAATGAAATAAGTTACATATTGCACTGTTTAATCTAAAGATAAGGGCGTGTCGTTGCTGTATGGAGTACTATAATTACTCTCTATATAAAATGATTTTTATGCCATTTTTTTTTTTTTTATTTTAACAAAAATGCCGAAGAATTGGAAAATAAAGGTTTGCGAACAAAATATAATAAAATTGTAGTTTATCTCTACAAATTACCACAACACTCCCAGTTTTCGTTTTCCTCTTATTTTTATTAATAAACCCAACTAACTAAGTATATATAATATATGTATAGTATACAGAGTAAGCAGTATTAAAACTTTGCAGACAGCTTGTGTTTTAGTTGTGTTTTGTTTTGTTTTATTTTTCTATTTGACTCTACCCATAACATGTTATTTTTATAATAAAAATAGTTGTTCGATAACATCACTAGAGTAGAAACAATAAAGAGGAAAAAAAAAATTATAAACAAAAAAAAAAAAATTTTTTTTTCTTATATGCTTATAAACTGAATAAACGTTGAAAATTTACATGTAGTTGTTGTTGCTGCTGTATTTTTTTTTTTTCCTTTTGGATGAACATACCCATCTCATAACATATCAGCTCTCTTTACATGTATATATATATATATAGAGCGAAACAATTGAATAATATTGTATATTTATTTTTTATTTATTTTATATCAGTCAATCTTGATTGATTGGTTATTATTGGTGGAATCGTTTATTAAAAAAAAAAAAAAATTATTATAAATAAAGAATTGTAAAAATTATATAAATAAACTAGTGTAGCATGTCTATTTAATTAATTGATATGAACTTGTACTTTAGTAGTTACAAACTACTGCGTTTGCCTAAAGCTTTTCTCAATAATTCACGACTTAGTTTATCACATGTTAGAAAATTGTCATATAAAGACAAATGATGACATTTAAAATTTATGACGATTCAACTTTGCTGCTGTGCTGTTGTCCCATGAAAAACAAACTTATAAAATAAATGACGATTTACAAATTGTTCAACGGATGAATAATATTGTGAAATATCACTTGCTGTGGTACAGAGTGCAATCAGGTTGGGTCTATGTTTGTATGCGGTACAACTTAATTTTTATTATATCCATTTATCTACAATCATTTTCCTAATCTATTAAAACTTGCCCGTCTATCTGTCTGGCTGTTTGTCTATGCATTTTGTAGGCTCAACCTACAGTTTGCAGTTTAATGATATCAAGGTAGGATTCTAATGAAAATAGATTTTGAAGGACTCTTGTATTAATTCAATCTTAGATAAAAAAACGTTCCGAATTCTAGCGAAAGACGTTCGTCTTAAGTAAAGTTCTTGAGCACAGCAGCAATGTCATCAGCCAAACTTGCAGTACTTTGTGTCCACACTTGAGCCTCGAATCATTTAGTATACGATAAATTTTTATTTTTCCCAAAAATTTCATGTAACTTTAACTTGTCACAACTTTACTTCACGATCGCCACATATGAAGTGTCAAAACTAATATTTACCAAAAATGGCGGCAAAACAAAAAAAAAATATCAAATCGTATCTCCTCCTTGGCTCCAACATAATAGTTTGTATTCAGTAAATATTAACCAAGTTACTTTAATCTGGTGAAAACATAAACAATATTCCATCATTCATTTATTTTAACAAACAATTGAGCAGAAGTTTAAGTTAATTAAAAACGTATACAGAGAAGAATATACTTCAAAAATAGCTTCCTTTAAATGCTACTTTTTTAAAACCACGGTCCAGTTGAAAAATTTTACAATTTCTATAAAGATAACGTATACATAGATCGCCTCGATTCGATTAGCTATGGACAATACTTGAAATAATCAATTTATAAACACTTCATTAAAATAAATTGGAATTAAATTGCTCACGCTGGCAACAGGATTTTCCATTAACTGCTGTAATCGCACCAAATATTGAAGCATGGCACCAACCGCCTTATATAAGTAAAGTTATTGTAGAGTTTATATATTGTATACAATAAATAGGAGCATTAACCAATTTGACCGCATGATTAAAGTTAATTTTTCGCTTAATATATTTTTTTCTCATTTTAGTTTCATTCATCTCAATTTTTCTATTTTTTATAGTTTCTTGTAATAAAATATTTTACATAAAAACTCTAATAAATGTTTTGGATAATAAATTTTATATATATAAAAATTACGGTAATAAATTGTTAAACGAAAAATTACATTAATCAACTTTTTCATTGAATTGATTTTTTACCAACGCTTATAATTATTAACAATTTATTATTTCCAGTCAAATTAGTAAACGAAATATCAAAAAAAAAAAAAAACTAGTTAAAAGCGAATAGAGTATGAAAATAAAACCAATATATTGTATAACTTAACGAATTGTTAAGTAACAAGAGATAGAGATGAAAAAACAAAAAACAAAAAAAAAAAACAAGGACATAACAGATAAACCAGATTTTCTTCCTTATTTACTGAATTTTATTGTTAATTTTTTATATATACATAAACATATGATACAAAACCTAGAAAGAGGGGGGAGGGGTTATATAACCTTCACGTTTCTTATTTAAGCATGTGTATAAATTATATAAAAAAAAACACGTAAGAAAACTAAATTTAGCTTAGGCCAAATCTTAAATACCCTACACATTTACATAGAGTCAATGGGCGTGGCAGTTATGTAATTACACCCTCTAATAGTGTATATATTACATTTCAGCTTGCAAGTCTAGTTTTACGCTGAGTATGGTTTTTTGTAAATTGTAATCGTGTTTATTATGCAGATAAATAGATTTTCGTCGATTGTGGGCGTGACTTTTGACCGATTTTACCCATTTTAAGTAGCGATCTGCGAGCAAAAACTAATAGTGTCTGTACAAAATTTTAGGGGCGTGAAAAAGCCAATATATGCAAATATAGAGAACGAAAGTTCACCGCAACCATTAGTTAAACCCAGGAGTCTTAAACCTTTAAAAAGGTTCTGGTGTTACCATTTTGAATAAATGGAAAAATTTGCAGGCAGCAGAACATTTTTAGAGGATGTGTTCTGGCGTCTCTGGTGAATAGTTTTAACTCGCCTCTTTATAGATTGTATAAATCTTTTGGCCTGTCTTTGTCCTTTACAGTTTTTACAATAGTTGGACACTTTACTTTTGATGATGTTTTCTGCTTTTTCTGGAATGTGTTTATCAGATACACCACAGAATGGTTCTGGACCGACTAATCGACACCGGGCTTTCTAGTTTGCTACAGAGTCAGTTCCCTTGTTACCAGAAATTCCCCGGTAGCGAGGCACTAAAATTAACAGTCCTTGAATGTAAAATTTATATATTTACACTTACAGACAGACAGACAAATGGACAGGGTTAAATCGATGCAGAAAGTAAGACTGAAGCGATCGATATAATGAAAAGTGGGTGTGGCATTTGACATTTAGCAGTTACAAACATCACCACAAACTTAATATACCCTATGGCCACCAGTGATTCATAAGGCTATAAATTTTTTTGTAAAACGACTGCGGGAAATAAATTAAAAAATATAATTTGTTACTGGTTTGTATCACATACATTTCATGCGTAGGTTTTGAAGTAAAGCAACTTTTTTTTAAAGCAATTTCAATTTTTAATCAAAATTGATTCAATTTAATTAATATTATGTTATTGTAAGATTGAAAGGCTTTACAAGGCTACATAAACTGCATTATATTGAAAGGGAAATTTAATTAAAATTTCTTATAAAGATACGTATATATAAAAAAAATAATTTAATGTTTTTTGTGAGTGTAAATGTCGGGCAATTCCAAATGGAAACTTAACGTTCACTTCGGTATTAAATTTCCTTTCAATATAAAGTCTTTTATTTCAGTTCATAATTTTTGTTGTTTTTTTTTTCAAATTGTAAATAAACGCATTCTTTGAAATATTATTGTGATGTATTGTAGTTTGAAATCCTGTTGAAACAGACGATTTTGTCTAAATAGTTTTTGCAAAAAAAAAAAAAAAACCAACAAGTTTTGTTTAGTTTCGATTTTAAAAATAACTTGAAAAACAAGACACACGTACTCAACAAAAAAACAAAACAAACAAAAAAAAAAAATATTAAGAAATTTTACCTTTTATGTATGGAGCTGTACTATAGCTAACAAACAGACTCTTTCATAAACATTGGAATTAATACGGAATGACATTGATTTATTGGTCTAGCATATAGTATAGAGTAGTTTCATGAATATATTGTCAGTGCAGATATGAGAGAAGAAAAAAAAGGTGTAAGATTTATGTGTATGTGAGTGTTACTTTAATCTTTATTGATAGTGTAAAGTTTATGGTGGAAAATGCCATCAGTGAAACTTTAACAACGATTGCGATTTTATCAATAAAAGAAATTTTTTTTTTTTTTTTTTTTTATTGAATTATATTATATTATATGGTTAAGCCTTTTTTTTCGCAATGTTAATTTATATGATAGAGATCAATATTAGCTAAAAAAGTCAAATGTATGCGTTATTCACTTTTGTGTATATTTTTGTAAGATAATATTTGCTTTTATCAATGCTTACATAAAAATTTTTATCGACTTAGTTTCCAGTTTCAAGCTTTCTTAATAATTTAGAGTTTTATACGCTGCGACACTTGTGCCAAAGGGTATATTAAGTTGGTGGGAATCCTAAACGGCAAATACTACCGTTTTAGAAACAAAATTTGAATCGATTTAACCATCAGACCGTCTGTCTGTCCGTTTAAAATTGTGCTTAAGGTACATGTAAAATATATTTCGATGAAATTTGGTATCTGATAACAATAATAACTGTTGGGTTAATTGTATTGAACGTAGATATATTCGACAGTGAGACGAATACTCCATTTTTATACTGTTCACGCCCACACAATCGATAAAAATCTATTTATCTGCCACAAAAATTTACCAATTAACTTGACATTTGGTACGCATATCTATCAAAAATGGGCATGGTCGGATAATAAGCACGCTTACAATTTACAAAAAAAAAACCATAATTAGCGTACAATTCTACTTCCAAGCTTTGGCGAAATACATACACTATTGGAAGGCGTAATCATATGCCTGCCACGCCCACCGTTCATACGCAGATGTGAAGAATATTTAAGATTTGGCCTAAACCACATTTACTAAATAAAATTTCGTAAAAATTTTCCACTTTGTTAATCCTAACGTATTTGTATTAAAAATAAATTGATCACCTTTCACTGTATCCACGAAATCATTCAATTGACATACACATATAAGCTAACTTTTAATTTATTATACATAATGGAGAATGCAATTTGACACTTAACCTAGAAAGAAACTGATAGTAATTGCCAACCAAAAAAAAAAAATTAATAATAATAATAAAAAAATAAATAACCAAAGTAAACGTTAAACGTTGGTTTTGTTTATTTATTGAGACAAATATCTTTCGAGTGGAAAAGCTATGAAAGCAAGCAGCACAACCCAATTTCATAGACTCACTAGTAGATAACAATTTTTTGCTTTATTTGCAATTTCACAGAATGTCATAAGAGATTATCTATATAGAAGTAAAAGCAATTTTTGCTATATCGATTTATATTGCAATTCATTTGAATGATTGTTAAGTGAGTATGGTAACGCTCGAATGGGGACACAGCAAACATTATATAATATAAAGTATGCTGGAGGCAAATTGTATTTATAACTATCAATATAAACTGGTTTATCGTCCATAACATCAATATAATGTTCTTCTATAATAATTGCAACAGAGAGAAAGACTTAAACTTCATTTACTATGTAGAGTAAGAGTTGAGGCACTTTTCTGCATTGAACACATTTCCAATGATGCATCTTTGTGCATATCTTTCAGAATATATGATTTTAATATACCGTTATGTGTAAATGGAAAACAGACTCCTTCTAACCGGAACAGTTTTTTCATTTTTTTTTTCTTTTTTTTTTTCATAATAAATGACATTTTTTGATTAATGCAGTAACTGCCTTCAAAGCACAATCGTTGTTTACAACACCCAATCTAAACTAACGGTTAGCTCTTATAGTGTCTACATGTAAAACTACTTTGCACAGTATGTGATGTTTTTAGAATCTTCTGCACTTGTTGTGCAGAGTATATGAAATTTTTTGCGCATGAACGTATCCAAGGAAAACAAATTCTATATCCTCTACATAAGATGTATGTATATTGGGTTTGTTATTTCGTTTACAACATCTAGTATAATGGGCATTAGAGATTCATCAAAGTATATATATATATCCCTTAAGCTAGCTGTGTCCGTCTGTTCATCTATCTTTTGTTGAATTATGTACCAATGCATAAATTAAGATATTAAGCTGAAATACAGGCGCTCTTTTCTAGGCTATATAGGTAAAATCGATTAAGTGCCATGCCTACAATTACCACAAAAAATAAAATTACAAACTTGAAAACAAGTAAGAGAACTAAATTTAGCTTAAATACCCTCCACATCATTTATTTAATCTAAAATTTAAATTTTCATAATTTTGTATTAAATCGGACCATTTTTAGAACCTCTGTTCAGGTGTTTTATTTTAAAAATGCTGGAAAATTATTGCGAAATGTCAAATAATTGCTTTAAATATTGACTGGAAAAAATGTTGTAAAATTTCTAGAAAGTGTTGTGATTTATATACGAGTACTTCACCCATTATGTAGCCAGCATAACTTATCACTTTGTCAAAATGGTTAAAATATTGATATACATTCTGAATCAGCATTGAATACTGAGTCGATATAGTCCGTTGATGTTTGTAATCTCTGTACGCTGATTGATATTGTAATTGGATAAAATCAGTCCAGTAGTAGGCAAGTAGTACTCCTTGTTTTGATTTTTCAGTGACATTTGAATGCCATAGACTTCTATACAATTTATGTCTTACAAAAATTTGATACAAAAAACAAAGCCTTTCCTGATACTTTTAAAACAAATTATGGTACAAATTATGTTATCTTAACCACTCTAACTAACATATTCTCATGTTCTTTTTTATGTACTTGTTGACTTGTTATTGCATGATTTTTTTTTTTTTTGTTTTTTTTTTTTTTTTTTTGTTTGACACCAATAAATCAATTCATTACACTCTTTCGCAAAGCACCTGGCTTGACTTTTTGATGTACCTACGAAAGAAAGAAAAAAAAAAAAAAGAAAATGCAACCAAAATGCACACAGCCAGCAGAAAAGTGCAATTGTGGTTGCGTGCAAATTGCACAAATTGCAAAATTTCCTCCTTTTATATGAATATGTTGATATAAAGATTTAACAGCAAATTCACAATGCGCGTTAACAAATAAACGAATTAAGTGTGAAATACCGATAACAGTTTGTATGTTTGTATGGATGTTGTAATTGTTGATGGAAGCAATAACTATATACACAAATATTTAACAGCTAATGAAAATGACAAATGATGTGAATGAATACATATATCGAATTCTGTTTACATTATATTATATGTATGCGTTGATTGGATGGATGCGGCAAAACGTATTGATTGAAAATTTATTCAAAAATTTTATTAGAGGTCCTACGGAGTAATCGTTGAAGGAGGTATGCTTTTTAAGGACAACTGTTCTTTTCACACAGAGTTCTAGTTTCTTTTATTTATCATTAACTTTATTAGTTATGATTTCCACCATCATATATGATATGGGGGTATATTGGTTTTGTGTTAAAACGTTTTCAAGTGTCAGAAGGGGGAAAGCTATACCCACTAAAAGTATACATATTTTTCATACGCATCGATTTTGGATTGGTCTATTTTTCCCTTCTATCCGCCCGTATGTCTGTGTGAAGTTCTTGGGTTTTTGCCCCAATAACCTTCTCTCATGGCGGCAAGCATTGAAATATCAAGTTGAAATTTATCACCCACAATCTAAATTTGTCTTTATTTTGGTATTGAAAATGGGCAAAATCAATCCAATCAGTGGTTTTGGCACTCTCGCGGTCGCAAAAGTTAAAGATATCGAGCTGAAATTTTCGTACACATTCGAAAAGTTTGAGAGAAAGCGAAATTCGCACTTTATGTGTACATTCTAACGGTACATGAATGAAAAAAATTGAACCAGCCATTCCGGAGGTAAGAAAACTAAATTTGGCTTATGCCAAATCTTAAATACCTTCCATATCTACATACAAACATACACATCTAGATTGACTCAATTTTTAATGCTGCTCCAGAATATATATACTTTGTAGGATCTCTGATGTCTCCTTCTGGGTGTTGCAAACGAAATGACAAACTTAGTATACCCCCGATCTTATGTGAAGGTTATAAATAAAACTATTTGTATCTGTTCTATAGAATAATTGTATATTGTGTATTAAATTCAGCAGAACTTTTTTTGCTTCTTATTTAGTTATAATTATTCTTATCCATATGCCGTCATTTAAACAGATTGTAAAATAATCTGCTTAACTTAAAAAACATTTGTTGGTTTTATTTTCATAGTTGTTATAATATTTAAACACACATGGTTACAACCCGTATCGTATACCATCACACTCAGGTATGTACCATACATTTACTTGAAAAGCTTATTGCAAAACATAATATATACAAGAGGTAGGTGCTGTTTTATAAAACGTAAATAAAACTTACCATTACTTATAGTCATTGTTCCTGGTACGAAAAATTCTCATAATCAAAGTCATCTGTAGGTTCTGCAAATAAATCAAAAATGAAATAAAATTAAAGCATTTCACAACCACTCAGGGACTAAACACTTAAGCACAAAATTTGTGTCATTCAAATTTTTGATATTTTATTGATTTTCTGTAAGTACATGTACACACATACACACATTTAAATAGTTGTTGCATGGGTTATGTATATAAATAGAAGCTGATATATAGTTTTGGCAAATTGTTTAGCAAACTTGTATGATATCATCTCTGTTCCTTAAGTATGTTTGCGTGCACATTCCCCATAACAACTTTTTTACAACTTTCAAAGTATAAGAATTCACAGAATGAATAAGACTTTCCTAAAAATATTCATCACAAAAAATTTATAACAAATTTCCCCATTGACTTGTGTACGTAAGTAGGTTTGCTTAAGTAGCATAAACCAACAAGCAAACAAGTTGCAATTTGGCTTGGGCCAAATGAAATTTATGATTGTGGGTGGTTTACGAATTCCTAAAATAATTTACTCTTTCTCAGTTTTTGTTTAAGTTCACATTTTCACTACCAAACTGCGTTTAAGAACTTTAAATATAGTCGCATTTGGAATCGATATCCCATTTTTTCTGTGACCGGTAGAATATTTATCACAATACGGGACATACAGACAGACATATCTAAATCGATTCAACATCAGTTTCTATGCCGATTTTTATTCTTTTTTCGGAAATTTGCACATGTTTTGACAAACTCAATATATAATATATATACGCCAGACCTCAAGGTCAGGGAAAGAAAAAGTTTCGGTCATTTTAATGCAAGTCCCATACAATTGCACTTAGACTAAATCTTAGATACCTATATTGTTTAACCATCACAACATTTTAATTCCACACCAAACAAAGTTTTTAATATCCTGCACCACTTGTGACAAAGGATATCTTGAGTTTGTGCGAATTTTTATAATTCTTAAAAAGCACAAATGCCACACCCAAATAAACGGATTGATTTAGAATCAAAATTTAACCATGTCCGTCTGTCTGTCCACGTAAATTTATGCGCAAGCTATAGGTAGCATTTGTTTAGATACTTCGTGAAATTTGGTACAAGGACATGAATTGTCTTAAAGAGAAACCCTATTGAAAATGATCCGTATTGGACTATTTTTAGAACCCCTCCCCATATAAAGTTCTTTTATAATGGAAGTCTTTATATGGCAAAAAAAAATCGCAATTCTTAATATTTTTGGACAAAATTTGGTAAAGAATAGTTAATTGGCTTAATATTTGGCTGTGCCAAATTTGGACCCGATCGGAACATTTTAAGAACACCTTTCCTTTCACGAAGTAACTTACACGCGGAACTAATTGTAACATGGTCGGCCTTAACATTTTTGCTTGTTGTGAACACTCCCACTCTTCTAACATTGATAGATAAATTTCGGGCGTGGTTGTTTTGACCGTTTTAAAAAGACACCTTTTCACATGTACACTATACTCCATAACAAATTTGGCTCAATATGTCAAGTTCCAACATAGACAGACGGAAGGATATTAAAAAAAAAAAAAAACGATTAAGTTGTTGCCTTAAATTCTATATAAGGTTCTTTAAGCCTTTCCTCTAAGAGTTATCAATTTAACAATACACTGAGTAAACCCCTCATTATTAAAATGGAGGATAGAAAAAAAAAGTTCCACTTAAAATAATCACCTAAAGCAGCAGCATAAATGCGAACAATACATAAAGTAAAAAAACTTAAAATAAAAAACAATATAAATAAACAAAAAAAAAAAAAATACATATGGCAACAATCGATCTTTATTGTAAGGAAATTACTTACAAATGTACACTTGTACGAATGTCTCAATTGTTCTTAAACAAAAGCACTCCTTAATACCCTGATGATTGTTTGCCCGGTAGTTACGCAATTGTTAACGTTTACGGTAAAATTCTATTGTGCATATGCACTGCTGCCGTGCTCTACTGTGAAAGTGGTATTGAAATTGAAATGTGAAAGAAGCATGAATACCAACCAAACAACCAACAATAGAAGTATTGTACGCACATGTTTTTGTGCGGTGGTGTCAAATGCACAAGCTGTTTATCTATTATTGTTATTTGTTTGTATTGAAATGTTGAGACGATTTCGTTATCAAGTGTCAAGTGTGTTATTAGCACGGTTTAAAAAAAAAGAAAAAAAAAAAAAAGATTAAAAGCAAAGGGGATTGGAAAGGATGATTATAATTAATCATATGAAAGATCTATTAAAAGCAATTTATTGCACAAACTTTAGTAATGTGAACCTAACTTGACAAAGTATTCTTATATAACTTTTTTTTAAGTGGGAAAGTGGGAGTGGCAGGTATATGATTATAGTCTATAATAATGTATGCATTACGTATAAGCTTGCAAGTCGAGTTTTACTCTGGATATGATTTTTTGTAAATTGTAAGCGTGTCTGTATTCCAACCACACCCATTTTTGGTACATAGATGGATGGGATATTTACTAATATGCATACCAAATGTCAAGGTCATAGGCCAATTTTTGTGGCAAATATATAGATTTTTGTTGATTGTGGGCGTGGCTCTAGACCTATTTTGTCCATTTTAAATAGCGATCTGTGTCCAAAAACTAAAAGTGTCAACTCAATGTCTCAAAATTTATGGCCGTGAGAATGCCAACAATAGACAGATACACGGACATACGGACGTACGGATAGTTTTTGATGCTGTTCAAGAATGCACTCGTATATACATTTAAGAGTCAATGACAAACTTAGTATACCCCCCATGGAGGATATAAAAATTTGTAAATTTCATTTTGGTAAATTTCTTGCATTTTTCGTTATTTCCACCTTCCACCGAAAGGAAGAAAAATTTCTTTTAAGAAAATATTTACTCATATAATATGCAAATAATCTCCGCCCCCCTCCCCCCTAACACTTGTTACATTACATAATGCATTCATCAGCTTTGGCTTGAATGAAACGTCAAGTGCGTTCCATGTTTTTATTTTTTAAATTTTCTAAATAAATTCCAAATTGCTGCTGCACTGCTGTATGAAATATAATATGTACGGTTTTTCTCTCTTCTCATCTCCTATATGTATCATGAGATTTACATATAAATGAATGAAGAAAGAGCAGAGATGAAAACCCAGTTCTACATATTAGAGCATTTGCATTAGTTTGTATGCATACACTGTTTACACAGTATAATGCAAAACTATGAAGATATAAAAATAAATTATGACCTTAATCAGCGTTTGAAATTACACTCCAAAACAACACAATTATGGTGACTCATAAAAGCGTACGTGTATGTGCGACAGTAGCAATCATTGACTTGTACGTTGAAATATTGAATGTTACTGTGCACTGAACGGTCTTTAATATTTTTTTTTTATACTCTGCACCACTTGTGACAAAAATTATATTATAAATGCCACACCCAACCATGTTTAATTATATCGATCGATTCAAAAGCAAAATCTGTTCGTCTGTCCATCCGTTGTGCGCAAGCTATAGATCACAATTTTTGAGATATTTCGATGAAATTAGGTTAAAGGATATATAATGGCCTGGAAAGGAACGCTTTTAAAAACGGACCGAATCGGATCATATTTAGAACCCCTCCCCATATAAAGGAAGTGTTTATAGGGAAAAAATCCGATCAGACCATTTTTATAACCACTTCCCTTCCATATAATAATATTTCATGAAGCAGTAGTAGCCTAAAACTCAACTTCAAAGCTGATATGTATACCTGCCACGCCTACCTTTATGTATGTAGATATGGCAGGTATTTAAGGTTTGCTTAAATCAAATTTACTTTTTTTAACTTTGTTTCCTTTTTTTTTTTGCAACAAATGTTAAAAAATTAAAAACCCAGGAAATAAATTTTTTTAAATGCCTTCAAGCTATAACTTTAATAATAAATTTCTTTTTTTTTTTTTTTTTTGTTAGTTTTTTAGGTTAATGCAAATTGTACATTTTTCCTACATAGCCAACTATTGAACATGTGACGCATAACTCATACGGTGTCAACTATTTGAGAACAAACACTTAAAAACCATTAGTGTTCAGTTTTTTTTTTTCTCTTCTTTTATGTCTTAGCCAAAAATTAGCAAACTGAAAATATTACCTGTTTGTAGTCCATTAGTAAAGTCATTTACATTAAACTTACCATGGCACACTAAACCATAGAACATGGTGCGTGAAGGTAAAAAAAAAAAAAAAACGAAAATGTCTCTATTTACCAACGCGTGTACCAGCACAGTATGCTGAACCATTAAAGTTATGATGCTGTATAGTGGAGAACAGCTGAAGTTTATATTAATTTATTGTCATTCATTTATGTTCACAATTATACAATGTTTTTGAAGAAACTTGTTTTAGTAAAAGTTGTTGTTGCATGCAAACAACATAATTTGTAAGCTAAACGGCTGCACCAAACCAAGCAACATTATTGTAATTGGGTTATGTACAATACATATATTAGCATATGTTGGGAAAAAGAAGGACTAATGGCGAGTATGCTACAAATACTTTAACAGATGTTCCTAAAGACAATATTATAAGCTGTTTATACAACTGTGCAGCAATATTTTGTATTCATTTTATTCAGGGAGCAAAAATTTAAATATTTATAATACATAATGATTGCATCCTTCATCACTTGTGGCAGAGGGTATATGCTCAATTTTTATAACTTCTAAAGGGCAAATGCCACACCCACTTTCAAATACAACAATCGAATTAAAAAGTGAAACGAATTAATCATGTTCGTCTGTACATCTGTCCTTCTGTCCATGTAAATTTATGCTCCAGCTACAGATGGCATTTTTTGAGATATTTCAATGAAATTTTGTACAAGGACATGTATTGAGTCAAAGAGTAAACCTTTTGAAAATGAACCGAATCGGGCCATTTTTAGAACCCCTCCCCATATAAGATTGTATTATAATGGAAGTTTTTATATTTGAAAAAAATGCAATTCTTAATATTTTTGGACAAAATTTGGTGTAGAATAGTTAATTAGCTTAATAATAAGCTGTGTTAAATTAGGACCCTATCGGGCCGTTCTTAGAACCCCTTTCCATATAATCATATTTCACGAACAGAATTATGCGGCAATACTTCGCGTTTATTTACTCAACTAAACTAATTGTAGCATAATTTGTGGAACTAAGTAAGTAGTGTAGGGTAGTAAAGGGTCGGGCTATAATATTTTCACCTTTTATTTTTTTTAAATAAAATTTGATGAAAAATAGTTAATTAGCTTAATATGTAGCTTTTTTGTAAGATTTTTTTTTTTTTTTTTTTTTTTTTTAAGGAAAAGTGTTGAAACTAAATTTGGCTTAGGGCAAAGCTCTCTCCACATATATGTACATGGAAAATTACACCCGTTAGTAGTACAGGTAATACATATTCAAGACAGAAAAGATTTTTTCCGTTCATTTTTAACATCTCGATGGAAAAGCTCAATATAAATATGTAGCAAACTCGTAGCACAATTTTTATGGCTAATAGATAGTTTCTTGTAAATTTTAGCCGTGGCCCTCAACCGATTTCACCCAATTTAAATATTGATGTGTATGCAAAAACTAAAAGTGTTTGTACAAAAATTTAAGCTCAATATGTTAAATTTACAACCGTGAGAATGCCAACACTAGACAGACATATAGACGGACATGCCTAGATGGATTCTATTTTGATGCTAATCAAAAATGTAGATACTTGTAGAGTCTCTGACGCCTTATCTTTAATATCTAACCTGTGTGTGTTTTTGTGTTCTTAGGGGCAACAGTGGAAATATTGCGCAGAAGTTTGTTTGATTTACTGATAAAAATTCATTCTTTTTAAGATAAACTTTTTTTTTTCTTTTTTTTTTTCTTTCTGTTTACCGAAAAGTTCACGAAATGAGAAAAATAATCAACGCGATTTCTAAATTGACTTCAATTGACTGCGAATGTATTATATACGAAATGTGTGTTGCGTGACTGTTTTGCGATGCACCAAATAACATTGAAATCTATGATGGTGTTTCTTTACAGATTATTACAATAATTTAAAACAATTGTTCTCTTTTATTAATGAATCATTTCCTATATAGTTTTGCGTAATGAAAAAATATATGAAGAGTCGTGAAGATATATAAGAATTAAATTTAGCAAAATTGAGGATGATTAGCATCTAAAAATCTAATTTTTTTTTTTTTTTTTTTTTTTTTTTTTTTTTTTTTTGAAGAATTTATTGAACGACATATTAAGAGTTTGAAACTCAGTCGATAATTGAATATAATTTTTTTTATATGAAAAAAGGTCTGCACCATCTAGCGGTTTAAACTTTTACTGTACAACAGGCTTTAAAACAAAATTTAAATTTATGAGGGTAGATCCAGAAGTACCCGATCTAGTAAAGAAAACGCAAAATAAATTCTTGCTCATTTTATAAAATTTTCAGCACTTTTTGAAATGCCTACCAGCCAGCTCGTAGATTTTCAATCAACTATTATGCAATACAACTATGTGGATTCTCTTCACAATTTCTAGCTTGGTCACCTCACTGATTATAAAAGAAGGAGTACACTGCGCCAGAGCTGAATCTAGCTCAACTTTGATATTGGTTAAATTATGACAATGGATTCAATCAATTTATTTCTTGCCTACAATTTCACTGAAAACGTTAATACTAAACAACGTAACATCTTTAAACTTGATCCTTAAGCTTTAGAGGGTCTGAACTTTCTAAAATAATTCTTTTTAAACAACCATCCATCTAACTCGCATACTTCTGGGACTACCCTCGCATTTTTAATTATAAATTAATACCTAACGAGTGCAACTCTTACTTAACAATAAAATAATATTTTTTTCCCTTTCTTTTCTCGTTTTTCTTGAATAAAAAAATATCCTCCCATTACTTAATCTTATGTAGACAATCAATGCTCTTTGCATTATATTTATATAAATTCCCAGCTTCGTATATATATATGAACTCATAATTTGTAAAGTGATCCAAGTCAATGCTTTCTAACCAACACTTTTGCTACTCTTTTAATTCATATTCCTTTATAAATTTTTATATGTTGTTGTTTTTTGTAAAATGTGACTTACGCCACTTTGATAATGCATGATCTAATGAAATTGTACTCTTACGAAACTTATCTCGCAATAGTAATTGCTATTATAATGACCCATAATTATTGTGTACGCGTACTCGTATATGTTGTTTGTTTACAATCTGTAGAGTAATGGTTGTTACTGTTATTTGTTAATATATGTGTATAGTAAATAATAACATACGGAAAACTATAATCCGCTTAATGAATTGGAAGAAGTATTTTATTGCTTATCTGCAGTGAAAAATATACCATAAATTATAATGGTCTTTAGTGAGATGCAAGCAGTGTTTTAACCAAATAAGTTAAGCCCATTTAAAATAGGCGAAAACGGTTAAGTAACAGGCCAAAAATTTCATCAAAAGCTATACAATTTAAATTTGGTACAAATATTTTAAAAATGGGCGTGTGGTATACCAGAATTGATCTAAACATGTCCGCTGGTGTGTCGGCACTCGCGCGTTTGTACATTTCGACATTTTCGTTCAAATACTTCTGGTCTCTGCATGGCAGAATGCTATGTGAAATGGGCGAAGTCGGTTCAGAGCCACATCTATAAACGAAAAAAACCTACCTATCAATTACAAAAATTGAGCTACGAAGTAAAAATATGGTAAACATATTATCAACTAGAACTTCCAACGATGTCGCAAGAATGGCCGAGTTTGGATAACAGAAAAAAAAAAAACCTTTTTTTTTAGTAGAATCCAACTCGTGCAAGTTGTGACGTGTTATACACAATATTAAAGGATGTAAACTGCCACACCCCCAAGCCAAACTACTACCATACTAAGCGTAAAACTCGACTTGTAAGCCGATAAAACGATAACTTGCACAATCAATAAAAATCTATTTCTTAGCTGCAGAAATTTCACATATTTATAATGGAATCTTTGTGGATAAATATTCAAAAAATGGGCGGCATCTAATAACAGACTCTCCCTTAATTTACAAATTTTAACAAAGACTTGTACGTTGTTACCTAATAGAAGAGAATAGCTGAGAACATAAACAAGTAACTGCCACACCCACAATTTGCATATGAAAGCTCGGGACAGTTACTAATTTGGTTTAAGCCAAATTTCGTTTTTTTTTTTTAACGTGTGTGTATTTTTTTTTGTATTATCGCATACAATTTTTTTTTTTTTTTTTTTCGTTGTTAATTGTTATTACGTTGTTGTTTGTTCCTTTGTATGTATTTAGTATGTACAATGTATAAGCATGACAAATGTCAGCCGTTTGCCAAAATGCCTACAAAACATGAACACATTTACACTTAAGCAAATTGACAGGGAAACGAACAAAAAAAAAAACAAACCAAAAAAAAAAAACTAAACTTTCACTTTCATGATATGAACGCAAATTGTCTTTTGTAAAATCAACTGAAACTAACTAAATATAACAACAACAACAATAACAATAGTAATAATAATAATAATAATAATAATAATAACTCAATGTATTGAAACTTTATTTGAACGGGTAGGTGGTGGTGTGTAGAAATCATTCAATTTTAATGTATTGTATGTGTGTGTGTGTGTGTGTGTGTACGTGTGTTAACATAATATATGAAAGGAGCGTGAGAGAGGGGGAAACGTGCATAATTTAACTAAATATTACGGCAATAACTATTATTTCACACTTATCTGTATGTTGTACGTAAAAGTATTATATTGTGGCCAGTATGCATGCATGCCTTAATGATGCATGCATGCAGGCAGGCAGACACATACATACATGTAACGCTCACGCATGCTAGTGCTTTTATGGGCAAAAATTTAAGCACTTAATATATTTTAAGCAATAAATTTAAGTGCTTAACAACAACAACAACAATGACAACCTTCTTCTTCTTCTTCCTTTTCTTCTTCTTCTATTTACAAGTTACAACACGACAACAACAATTTCCTTCATCCCACATGCAAATGCTGTACCATTCATATAACATGAATTCAACTTGAGTCAACTTTATGGAGTAAATTAAAGTGGATTGAGTGAGCGTCGTTAAGAAGATGAAAATAGTTTTGATTTAATGATAGCAATTACGAATGTGTCAATCGTTGGTATATTATTTTCAAATTAACCAAATCTTTGTCTTCTCTTCCTTTTCCTATATATGGGAATGTGTGTGTAGAAGAGTATTTTCTTTTTAAAAGGAAAATTCCTGTTACAATCTACTGCTATTATATTGAGTTTTCTTTCCACTTACAGATCAATAACCTTTTTTGTATGACATTTTGATTTTTTTTTTATTTTTTTTTTTGCCTAACTGTATGTGTGTATGTGTGTGTGTGTGTTGTATGCCTATGTGTCATGTCATTTCAGTTGTTTTCATGTCTTTTCGTTGTCGTTGTCGTTGTCACTCTTCTTCTTCTTCTTCTTCTTTTTCTTTCTTTTTCTTTCTTTCACTTTCTTTGACAGTTTTCGGGTGAATGGTTTGTTAGTTAATTTCGGTTTTCAATTTTTGTGCATAATAATTCATTTTGTAATTATTTCTTTGGCACATACACGCGCGCGCATAAATAATTTTGAGGTTTCACGGTTTATTTGCGTTGGATTGATATCGCGTCAAAACGAAAAAAAAAAAAAAAAAAAAAATGGGGAAAGTTGCAATTTTCTATTATTACTAAATAAATAAATAACAACAACTACAATCAACCTACAATCAATATGTAACAAACATTAGGGTATAAATACTCTGCTTTTACTCTGCTTACTTAGTTTGTTAACCCGTTTGCAACGTTTTCAGTATAACGCCTTCCCGTCCAATATTAACTTAGGTCACCTTCATCTTCAAGGCATATTTTGCCTTGTATAATAACTATTTCATTATTAATGAAACAGGCACTCGATTATTTTCTTTATCTACAAAATAATTATATTTCAGAAAAAAAAAAAAACATCATCGTAGTTCATCTTTAAAGCAAATGAAAAATGTATGTCAAGCATTCTATTATATATGAAAAAAAAAAAAAAAATACAACAATAACAATAGTAAATCTTTTCATTACTTAATAACCTACAAACACTTGAACTAAATTTTACAATTATTATTATTGTTGTTGTTGTTCTTGTTATTATTTGATCACTTTAGTTTCTTTTTTGTAAATGTATGCTATTGTACCATATATGGGGCGTTTATATATGTATATGTGCAAAATATTAATTAGCTTAAAAACTTATAAATGTTTGGTTGGTAACCTTTAAAGGTGAATGACTTATATTTTTACTTAATAATATCTTTTTCATATTATAAACGGATTACAATGCTGCACAGTAGTTATTATAAGTAATTATTTTTCTTGAGCACCGCTTTTTGTTACATTGTCACAAAAGTCATAAAAAAAAAAATATATATGACGTGCTACAGAGGGAAATAAAAAAAGAAAAGAAAAAACAACAACAATACTTTTACAAGTATATTTACCGTTACTTTAGAACACAATCTGTTGAATAGGGAATTTTATACCTAACTACACACTACTCACACAAACACACACTATAGTTTTTTTTTTTATGGTCTCCTTGCATTATATTGGTCAACGTGATATTTGAGATGTCAACGTTATGCATAAACGGGCGTTGTCATAGTTTCCGTTTTAATAAGTAAGTAAGTCTGTACCCAACATATGCTTTCTGTTAAACTTTTTTCATATTTTTATACCCTCCACCTCCTTCCTACCCCAGTGAGGAGAGTATACTAGATTATAACCAGAGCATAACCCAGAAGTAGACTTCAGAAATTCTACAAAGGTATGTATAAACAGAACTTCATCAATATCAAAATTTGATCAGCATCGAAATCCGTCCGTATGTCTGTCTGTTGTTGGTACACTCCCAGTCGTACATTTTCCATCATTGATTCAAACTTTTGTACAAATATTTCTATTTTTTATTTAAATTCGACAAAATCGTTTGAAAAATCCCTCACATTGTAATATACGTTGACAGGTAATAGAAAAACTATAGAAGGCATAATCAGGTTTCTATGTGCGGGTGTACGGTATTTAAGAATTGGCCTAAACCAAATTTCGTTTTCTTATTTGTTTTATTTTTTGCCATTGTTGTTGTTTTTTTTTTTTTTTTTTTTTTTTTTTTTTTTTTTTTTTTTTTTTTTTTTTTTTTCATTTTCAAAACACACTGAGGGTGTCAAGTACACTTAAGGGTATTTTTTCACACTGCTTAGCATGTATAGTAAATGTAGTTAAACAGCGCTACCCTATATACACACGCTTAATTATTTTATACCTTTTTATTGTGTCCTTAGTTGTATGAATAATAGTGGAAGTAAAAGTGTGCGTAATAATCACCAAAGCATATATTCACATAATATTCAATTTTTTCATGTTTCAATTTTTTTATAAGATAGGATTATGCTAAGTTTTTCATTCCGTTTGATCCTACAAAGTATGTACATATATGTCTTATAAGCATCAAAAGCTGACTCGATCTAAACATATCCGTCCGTATGTCTATCTGTTATTGTCACTCTCACAGAAATAATTTTTCAGAAACACTGATTGTTTCTGTAAGCAGATCACTATATAAATTAAGTCTAAGAGCCTCGCCCCCAATCGACACATTTATCTTCCACAAAGATTTATTTATATAAAGTTGAAAATTGATACAAATATGTATTGTATTGTTACTCCATTCATAAATGTACCAAAAATGGGCATAATCGAATAACAGACACGCCCACAATCGACAAAAATCTCTCTATGTACTACAAAAATTGATCTATGCCCCAAAAATGGGCATAGTCGGATAACAGACACACCCACATTTTAGAAGAAAACCTTAAAAAGCTTTAAACTCTACTTGCCAGTTAACACATAATACATATACGATTAGAGGGTATAATAGTGTACCTGCCACGCCCACTATATGTATACACATGTACGGGATATTTAAGACTTGGTCTAAGCCAAATTTACGCTTTTTTCCTGGTTGATACTCAAGTCGTAGCTTGTCGTAGCTTGTCGTCATATGTTTTATATAAAATGTAACATAAATATAAGCGTTCATATATCCTTTATAATCAGACAGGCAGAAAGAAGTCTCTTTGCACTTCGTCTCACTACTTTCCGAATTACCAGAAGGAAGGAGAAGAATTTACGCTTTTAAAAGCGAAAGTTTATAGATTCAAAAACCGCTTTGTCTAATACTGTGATAAATGCAAATGCATTCTTTTAAATCGATGGTAAGTAAGTTTAAGTCTTTATTTTATCTTCATCAGCTTTAAACTTTAAAGGAAATTACGTTGCAAACAAGTCAATATTTTGGACTTCCCGCTGAATCAATAATACGTGAATAATTTCAGCATAATCGGAGACACGAAACAAATTCTGTGATAAATTGATTTTTGTATATTGTGGGCTTGTACAATTTGTTATCTCACCACGTCCTTTTTTTTTAGCACATCGACGATTGGGCTCTCTCTGGTTGTAAATTTCAACTTTATAACTCAACTTTCCTTTCGAATATTGTAAACGCGGAACACTAAATTTAGTATACCCACCATCTTATGATATCATTGATATCAATTATGGCACGACATGACCATAATTTTAACGAATTTTTCAAAACAACAAAATTCAATGTCATCTTGTTTCCACCATGTCGTACCGATTCAATTCGATTTATTAAACGTATTCCATTTAATCATTCACTGGAAATCTAATTAAATATGTGTAAATTTATTTGACTGACAACATGTAATGAAGTCGGACAAGCGTGATGATTATAAATGAATTTTACAGCGGCTTTCCATTTTAATCAACCATAAAGGTATAAAAATAAAGCTATAAAACAATTGTTTTTTGTTTCTTAAAAAAACAAAAAAACAAAATTAAAGAATATTCTATGAAATTCTAGAAGAGTTCTCTTTATTAAATTAAACAATTACCACGATATGTTGTTTGGGCAGAGAACTTGCTTACTTGCAATTACTTTCAGGGTGATAAGTACTTTATGAGAGACCAACATGGAGGTGGAAGATGGACAAAATTAAATTACTGGCAACTGGAGTATATATACTAATAATGTTCTTTTTATACCCTCCACATAAAGTACTAAGTTTGTCATACCATTTGCAACCCTCAGAAGAAGGCCTCAAACCCTACTCAAACCCTCAAAGTATATATTATCTTGATCAGCATAAAAAACTGAATCGATCCCGACATGTCACGGTCATAAATTTTGAGATATTGACATTCGCTTTTTAAATTAAGCAAAATCGGTTAATAGCCACGCCCCCAATCAACCAAAATCTATTTATCTGTCACAATAATTGAGTTATGAAATTGAATTTCGATATGCATATCTATAGTTAACCATCGTTGTGCCAAAAATGGGCGTGGTCAGATAGTAAACACGCCCACAATTTACAAAAATCCATATTCCACGTACAACCCGACTTGCAAGCTGATACTTAATGCATACACTATAAGAGAGCGTAATCCTGCCATTCCCATTATTGTAAATGTGGAGGATATTTAAGATTTGGTCTAAGCCAAATGTAGTTTTCTTACTTGTTACATTTAATAAACATAAGTGAGTTGAGTTGAAGCCAATTATAGACAAAGCACAACATATACGTCACTTAAGTAGACGTACGCATTCAAATTAAGACATAAACAAACATTTTACGTTAATTTTATACAATTTTCTCACTTTTATGATAAAAAGAAAGAAAAAAAAAAAGAAAAATAAATAAAACTGAAAATTAATTGAATGATGGATAGAATGAGTTGAATGAAGTGAATAAATCGTTGAAGTGCATAGAAAACACAACGAACATATGGATGGGAGTGCGTACAGCAATATGAGCCATAATAACAAAAGGAGCGTACGAAAACAAAAATGGACTAGAGCCGACACCAACTGACAGACAGATCGGCTGGCAAGCGGGCTGGCAGGAAGGCGGCAGTCATATAAAGTTGGTGGTGGTGGCCTTAAAAGTAAACTTGCACACATACACAAACATTTACAATTTAGACATGTTTATAGCGCATGTATATACTGCTGCGAGTAAATAATGGATGACACAATGAAGCTATTTTTATAGCTGTCAAATCTACTAAGAGTCACCACAGATGCACTTATAATGTGTGTGTGTGTGTGTGTGTGGATGTGTGGTTGCTTATACATACAGACTTGTCTGCACTGTTAAATAACATACACACGCGCACAGACATCTTATAAATATATGAAGTGAACATTTACAACAACAATAATAATACAATATGTATCTCTTTTCCACACTGCCATACAAGAGTGCGTGTAAAGCATTTCAATGAAATTGTAAACGCAAGCTTTTCTTCTTTTTTTTTTTTCCTATTTTTATGATAACACTACTAAATCAAGCAAGTGACAGCATATGGTGGTACACGCACATTCCTACACAACACAACTTTTACGAGCAGTACATGTGTTTATATGAGGAGAGAATCTTCGAGCAAAATGTATAAAAAGTTCATTTTAGCGAAACAAAACAATAACTTTCGATTAAGGACCCCATTATACATTCAGGTACATGTATAAATATAATAAAATATGAATAAGATCATTTAACGAACAATTTCAACTCTAAAGGCAACTCAAAGTCTGTGCAAATTATAGTAATTTTCCTTGGCCGCGTGCGTACTCTACGCCATACTTGCTAGAGGATATTTTAAGTTTGTACAGATGTTTATAAAGGACAAATACTACACCCACTTTCAATTATATCGATCGGATTAAAGTCATAATCCGTATCGATTTCTGTCCGTCTATCCGTCCATTTATTTCTCATAATCCAACGCAGTTTTGTACATTTTTTGAACAAATTTGATACAGAGATGTCATTTGGGCCGAGAAAAATCGCTATTATTATTAGACTCAACTAATTATAACATGATTTGTACAACTAAATGGTATAGGGCGCACCACTTAGCGACTTAAATTATGTTATAAATAGATTAGTTGGGTCCATTGTACAAATAAGTTAATCGTGACATATAATCATATGGAAAGGGGTTCTAAAAATAGACCGATCGGGTCCAAAATTTGGCACATCTATATATGAAGCCATGTCCAAATTTCATCGAAATATCTCAAAAAGTTCCATCTGTAGCTTGAGCTGAAATCTACATGGACAGACGGATGGACATGGTTAAATCGATTCAGCTATTGATTCTCAATCGATCGATATAATTTAAGATGGGCGTGGCATTTGCCATTTAGGAATGACAAACATACATACAAACTTAATATATTCTTTGGCACAAATAGTACAAGATTTTGAATCCAATTGGACCTCCTTACCTACAAAAATTTTCCACCAAATGTCTCATACGGCTTAGTGATACAACTGAACTGAAATTATGGTGCAATAAAAATTTGGAAAGTAAGTAGTGTGTAGAGTAGTAAAAGGTCGGGTATAACTTCTTATAACATTATTACTTGTTTCAAATGAAAATTTGTGTAGGATTTATATTTTGGTGAGAAGTTAAGTTTGGCCTGGAGCGGATCCCTAGAGGCCAAACTTTACTCGACTTTAGTCTTCTTTCGAAACAAATCCCTGTAAATTATTGTGTACTTGATTATATTTGACTGAGGATTTTAAAGGATCGCACTTGGACGCCTGGAAAGTCTTCACTTGTTTTCGTATTTATTTCTGTTTTTTATTTCTTTAGACCGAGACAACGTACCAAAATAACAAATAAAACACATCAACAACAATATTAAACACATGCCTGTGTAATATACTGAAACTAAATAAAAATAAATTTTTAACACTGACGCGGAAATTGCTTTAAAGTATAAGTTGGTGGCGAGTGTGTTGAAAATATATTTGAATCGAAAAATTGAAGAAACAATAACAAAACGGCTGTTGTTGTTATTGTTGTTGCTTTTATTGTTAAGCACACAATCATCATTGTAGCAATATTAGCAGTAAAACATTTATATAAGAAACGAGCGATCCCACTCTGACAATATTTAAAGATCTACGGGCAGTATATATATTTATACACGTATGCGCAGAACCGAATAAAGTGGAGTGGAGTGGAGTGGAGTGGAGTAGAGGGCCATAAACAACATTAATGTTTATAGTTATTGTACTAGGTATGCATGCATAGCATTACTGTAATGCTATGTTTTCATTTGGGTTTTTCTATAACAACAACAACTAGCCATTATAAATGTAAAGATGCTTTACGCTCGTAAATAAACTTAAAATCACGATTTGTATTAAAAATATATTTATTTATATATATATATATATATATGTGTGTATGCATAAGTGTGCCTTTATCATTTCATTTCCATCTTTATCTATGCAGTGCATGGGTTTGATTTTGTATTAAATGAAAATGGAATTGAATTATGTACCTTGGAATGTTAACACTAAGAAAATGAAAGGCGCAATGTGACGTTTCGTCTGCTAAGCAAATGATAATGTTGCCGCCAGTCAAGCGCCGCCATTTAATACTCGCTACACCACTTAGTTGGAATTGTATGATAATACAAATAAAACCAATAAATAACAAGTAAAAAAAAACTAAAGTTGGCTTAAGCCAAATCTTAAATACTCTCCTCTCCACACATCTACAATGGTGGGTGTGGTAGGTATATGATTACACGCTCAAATAGTGTTTATATTACGTATCAGCTTGCAAGTCGCGTTTTGCGCTGGGTATGGTTTTTTTGTAAATTGTGGGCGTGTATGTTTTCCGACCACGCCCATTTTTGGCACATTGATAGATGGGATAATTATAGATGAACTTACCAAATTTCAAGTTCATATTTCAATTTTTGTGAAAGATAAATATAGATTTTTGTTGATTATGGGCGTGGCACTTGAACGATTTTCCTCATAGCGATCTGTGTCTAGAAAACCCCATGTCTCTTGGCATTTTCACGATCATAAATTGTGAGATATTGAGCTGAACTTTTGCTCAGAAACTTATAATTTCAGCAAATCGGACAAGAGACACGCCCCCAATCGACAAAAATCTCTTTACTTGCCACAAAAATTGAGCTATTAAGTTGGATAACAAAAAAAAAAACATATTCAGCGTAACACTCGACTTGCAAGCTGATACATAATATAAACACTTTTAAAAGTCATATTCATATATCTGCCACGCCCACCATAATAGATGTGGAGGATATTTAAGATTTAGTTTTCTTACTCGTTATCTTTTATAAAACAGATCTCAAGAGATATTTTCTACAAATACCCATTCTGGGCCGATTTTACGCCCAAAATCTAAATTAAGAAACATATCAAAAACACCTCAAATGTAAAGAATTGCGAATTTCTGTCATATAAAATATATTCCGTTACCTGCAACGAATGTTGTAGTGTCTGTATTATAAAAAAAAAATTTAGCTTTTTGAAGGAATCAGTCAAGATTTGGTAACTTTTTTGTGTCTTGTTTTCCATTTCAATCACTTGAAACAATTAATTATACTTAATGGGTGAGTATGTCGGTTTTCCTTGATTGTAGAACACAACCCAACACCTATAATTAACGAACTGTGAAATTTTCTATACAAACTGAATTATACTTGTTACTCATACAATAGGTATGAGAGCAACAAAACATTTGTATGAATATGCTAACAAACAATATATGTTTTTTTTTTCTTTACACGATCTTACCGTTTATGGTTAAGTGGGTCATAAAGTGTATGCACAACAAGCGCGTGAGACTTAATGACTGTGCACAGTAGATATACGTGTATATCTACATACTTGGGCAATTCACACATTTCGATTACATATGTTTTTACAGAAACTACAACAACAACAACAACAACAACAACAACTACGATTACAACAACAATAATAACAATAACAACCGAACAAATTCTATACTGCGTTACTTAGTAGGAGTGAATTGTTATTATTGTATATTATGGTTACCAGTCAATGAGTAAATATTTTGCGTTTTGCTAAGAGTGCAAAAGTAAAGAGTAGTAGTAGTAGTAGTAGAAGTAGTCGTTGTTGTAGTTGTTGTCTATACTAATGAGAGTCAAGTTTACGGTAATCACTCAACGACTCAGCAAATGTATGTAAGAGTATGTTTTGCATTCTGTTCATTTATTTACAATATTTTTTATAGTAAACCAGAAAGTAAAAGAAAGAAGAACAAGCGAAAGAATGTTTCGCCTAAAGAGCCGGTAAATAAATGGGTCAAAAGCGAAATTCACGATTTATGTGTTTTCTTGCTTTTCATATTGTTTTGTTCTTGTTATTCTTGCGTATATATTTAGCCCAAGATTGATATATTTCTTCTATTAAATGCAATAAAAAAAAAAAAAAGAAAACTACACATACTTTATATTATATGTACAGCATGGTCTAATAAAAAAAAGTCAGGAATGATTTATGAAAAGTTACACTCTACACTGCCCTCTGCGCATGGCTACATAGGTGATGTATTTAGAGGGTATAAACATGAACGATTACTTTCTATAATGAAAAAATTATACCCCTGCGGCATTTAATGGACTGTGTTCGTTTATTTATATTATTTGTAACGGTTTTCAATGTAAAGGAAATAACACGATTTCTGTTAACTTTCAATTAATCTTTAAAAGTGATGTTTGCCTAGTTGAACTGTTTACAGGCTTGTCGATTTTTCTCTTTTTCATTTCCTTATAAACGCTTTACGTTACGCTGGAATGAGGCTATCATTATCACATTGTATACTTTTAATAGTTGAATATTTTCTTTTTTTTTTCTTTTTATACCCTCCACATAAGATGGGCGGTATACTAAGTTTGTCATTCCATTTGCAACACTTAAAAGCAGGCTTCAGAGACTCTATAAAAAGTGTATATATTCTTGATCAGCATCAAAAACTGAGTTGATCTGGACACGTGTGTCCGTATGTCTGTTTGTTGTTGGCATTCTCATGGGCGTAAAGTTTGAGATATTGAGCTGATATTTTTTAGATCACTATTTAAATTGGGCAAAATCGTTCAAGAGCCACGCCCACAATCGACAAAAATCTATATATCTGCGACAAAAATTTAAATATGAACTTGAAATTTGGTATGCGTGTCTATAGTTATCCCATTCACCGATATACCAAAAGTGGGCGTGGTCAGAAACAGCCACAATTTACAAAAAACCATATTCCACGTAAAACTCGACTTGCAAATTCATACGTAATACATACATTTTTAAAGGTCATAATCGTATACCTGTCACGCCCACCATTATGTATGAAGAGGACATTTAAGAGTTGGCCTAAGCCAAATTTAAGCTATGAAGTTTAAATTTTGTTTTTGTTTTTTTGCTTTTTGTTTAAGGTGGTCTCTTTTTCATTTTATTTTGATAGCCTGCACCATTTATAGCAAATAATACAAAAAGTTTCTGCAGATGTTTACAACTCCTAAGCGATAAATGCCACACCCCCCCTTCCCATCTTCAAATATACCGATCGATTCAGTATCAAAATATGAATCGATTTAACCATATCCATCTGTCCGTCTGTATGTCCATGTAAATTTATGTGCAAGCTACAAGTCGCATTTTTAGGGATATTTTGATGAAATTTGGTACAAAGGCACATATTAACCCAGAGAGCAACCCTATTGAAAAAATGCACCGAAGTGAACAATTTTTAGAACCACTCCCCATATAAGATTCTATTGTAATGGAAGTCGCCTCTATTTGACAAACATTCGCAATTCTTAATATTTTTTTGAGAAAAATTGAGGCGCAGGACACTTAATAATTGGCTATGCCTAATTTGAATCCGATATTTTACAAAGTGCCTCAAATGGCAATGTCTTCCGCTTAATTTAAGTAGTGTAGGGTATTAAAATGTTGGGCTTAACCGTTTATAACATTTCACTGGTTTTCTATATAAATTGGAGTTTGTTTGTTTAAATGTTTAACCGTTTTTAATTACATTTCGCGCTAATTATCAGACATTAATAAAATAAATGAAACTCTTTTGTTTGTTTTTTAATTCGCTCTAACACAAAATCTAACATCAATGCATTTTACAACTAAAGCAACAAACTTGCTTACTTACATATAAATATGTGTCTAGCGTACGCCATTGCGAGTAAAGTGAAACTTTTTTATATTTTTTATTATATATATATTTTTTTTTTTTGTTAATTTCACTTAAACAGGAACGTTTAACGATTCTTTTAAGAAGTGACAATTGAATGCCGTTATTGTTACCGTTAAAGAGAAATTTTTTTCAATTTTTGTATATATGGCGAATACGTGCCTCAGTTTTTATATTTATTGAGAGTTTATATTTTTCTTTTTTTTTTTTTTTAACAAATTGAAAAAAATTGACAATTTAATGACATTTTAGTTAAGTCAATTCTAACGTAGGCGTTTACAATAAGGAAAGTATACTAAGACTGTTGTTTCGTTTGCAACAACCACAGAAGGAGAAGTCGATGGCCTCACCAAGTGTACATATTTTTAATCAGCATTTAAATCGGAATCGATCTAGTGATTTTCAGTCATGCGGCAGTTTTGCTGTTTGTTGTTACTTCTAAAGATACGAAATGTATGCTTCAGATAATGTCACAGATTTGGAAAATAGATCGTTTGAAGAAAGGGCTTTTCAAAAAGCATTGGTAAACGGAAGAAATGTAAATGATCTATTGTGCTTGCCCTAGGTCTTGGCCCAGCAGTTTTATGGATTTTATGATTTTATGCTCTCCCAACACCCAATAAATACCTGGCATGTCCACGTATTCGCATAGAATGTGGTGGCCGCTCCTTCACAGAATCTGCTATCTGAGAAAATTATGACCCCTATAGAAAAGGAAGTTTTGATAACAAACATATATAAAAACTCCTTATAGTCCGGTTTTGGTCTTAAGCGTTTATCGGTTCTTTTCATCAGTTTAAGTTTGTTCGAACTTTCGAGAACTTATCCATCAATTATTATTAACCTGATAAGTATTATTATTATAAAAAATATTTTACGTTTTTCCCCAGCTTTTCAAACTCTTTTCGATTTCATTACAAAAATATATATGAGTATGATTTATTATAAATTGTGGGCGTGTTTGTTATCTGACCACGCCTATTTTTAGCAAATCGTTGGAGAAGATAACAATAAATATGTGTATCAAATTTCAAGTTCATAGGTCAATTTTTGTTGTTTGTGGGCGTATCTGTTATTCGACTGCGACACACATTGATAGATGGATTACTTGTAACTATGCCAATTTTGCCCATTTTAATTTCAATTTAATTTGAAATGCTGCTCAAGAATATATATACTTTGTAGAGCATCTGACGCCTTCTTCTGGGTGTTGCAAACGTAAGAACAAATTTAGTATACCCTTCATCTTATAATAATAACTGCTCTGCGATTACACAGGTAATGCTTACTTAATGCCATACGTAATTTTAATATCATTACTTTTCCATTGTGGGAGAAAACATCTAAATTTAATCTTTAACTAATTTTTTGATTTATATTTATTGCAAAAGATTAAATATTTTACGTTGATTAACAAGATTTTTCTTTCTGAAATGCTTTTAAAATCATAAAGAACAGTTATTTTGCTTTAATGGTTTTGTACGAAAATGGTCCTGTGGCGCAATGGATAACGCGTCTGACTACGGATCAGAAGATTCCAGGTTCGAGTCCTGGCAGGATCGCTTAGTTTTTTTTTTTTTTTTTTTTTTTTACCGAATTTTGTAAATTCGTATATTTTTCATACTCTATAATGTTGTCAACATTAAATAAACCAATGTTAAACAAGATGGAGAAGTTCGGTTAAGACCGAAGCTTAAATACCCTCCACCTTTTATAATTCTCTAAAAAATAAGTTCTTATTGCCATATTCATGTCTACGACTATTTCATGTACTTACGCAAATAGTGTTTTTTTTTAATTATAGGCGTTTGCGTTATTCTATCGCGCCCATTTTTGGCACAGTGTTGGATAACGGTACCCTTTATATATATACCAAATTTCAATTTGATAAACATAGTATTGTGCGATATATAATTTTTTAAAGATACAATTTTTTCGAGGTATGATGAGATTTTCGTTTATTGTGGGCGTGTCTCTTTACCGATTTTGCCCAATTTCAATACGGAACAGCGAAATTGAACTAAGAATACGTATGCAAAGTTTCAATTTGGTATCTCAAAAATTACGACCATGAGAGTGCCAACAACAGACGGACACACGGACACACGGACGGACATGTCTCAAACGATTTCTCTTTTCATGCTGATTAAGAATATATATGGTTTGTGGGGTCTCTGACGCTTCCTTCGATGTGTTGTAAACGGATGATCAAAGTGAATATACCCTCTTCCCTAAGGTGGAGGGTATAAAAATTAAACAGCAGCAAAAACTCCCTTTTATAGTATATTTCGTAAAGGTATAATATATTTAAAAAAAAAAGTTGCATAAAAATTTACTTCAATTTTAGCTTTTACCACACCACTCTCTCTAAATATGTCAAATTGTAAAATAAATACCAAAAATTTACCCAAATTCTATACAAACACTCTTGTAAAAGCATACATGAGATGTACCGTTATGTTTACCATGTTTGTGTGCAATAGATAATAGATAAAAAAAATATATATATATATATAAAAAAGCACACAGTGGCATTGGTATTAGTAAAGCCAAATGTGGTACAGTACATTCATATAGATAAAATGGTTGGCGGTTGACTGTGCCGAACTGATAGCGTACCATAAAAAATGAGGATTATTATGCAAACACATGACCAGGTAGAAGTTAAATAAAACAAAATGGTAGTTGTTGGCAAAGGGAAACTAAATCATATCAGCAGTAAATATTATATATAAATATATATGCATAAAGTAATCTAATATAAAACAAATAAAGAATAGCGTAATAAAATTATTGAATATTTTTCAACTAACCTTGATTAAAACTTCTTATAAGCTGTCAGTAATTACGTGGCATTCCTTTTTTTTTTCCGCTTTTTGAATAAAAGCCCTTTGAGTTGCTCTCCTCACTTGATTATTTGTATAAAAATAATTTCCTTTTCTTTCCTTAGGGGAAATAAACTATGCAGTAATCCCCTTTTGTTCAGAAAATTGTGTTAAACAACAATAAAAGCAACATGGGCCGTTATATATAAGAGCTTCAAGTACATACTTTTATGCAAGGCTTGCTTAGAAAAATCAAAAGTACACACGCGCTCGCATTTATATGCCACAGTACTTTGCTGAACACATTTACAACAAACGCACGCACGCACACATAGTTGGGAAGCATTTATAGAATGGAGGCTCCCTTAAATAATGAGGCGTGAAAAGTTCACCTTTCCTAATGGATACTTGAGCAAGATTAATATTAATGAAAATCTGTTAAAAAATTTCTCACATTTTCACGCGTTCGTGTTTCGGCTTCTAATTGGTTTTTTTTTTTTTTTTTGGTTTTTTTTTTTTTACTTTTTTAAATAGCCATGTTTTTGATCGGCGTTCTCATTTCGTGAGGGAATATACGAAAAGGCACAACAAAAACTATGATTTTTTTCTTTCTCGCTTCTTATGACTTGAAAAATGTATTAATTGAACTTTCTTGTGTAAATTTTTACTTTTAACATATGTTAAATGTAAGTGGGTTATAAATAAAAAACTTTTCCAAATTATATACTTTGTAAAATCAAAGCTTCACTTTTTCCGCTAGCAAAAATATGATTACTTGAGCACACGAACGCTTTTAATATACTAAACAACCTTATTGGACTTCTTTACAACACTGAATGAAGTTTGAATTGAGAGCATTGAAGAGTATGAAATTTTATGGTACGAAAATTTAAGGGATGCTTTTTTTGGTATCAACTTTTAAGTATCAAGAAAAACGTAACGTAAAACGTAGTGTTATGTTATGCTATGTCATATTATGCTTTAACAGAAAACTTGATAAACATTTCGAATAATACATAATAATAATAATAATTTTATGTTAACGAAATTTCATTTTATCTTACAAAAACTGGTACAGTTTGTTAAAGAACAAAAAAAAAAAAAAAACAAAAAAAAAAGCTGGTATACATATCAGCAATTAGCTGTTGCGATTCTACGATCATAATTAGTCTTACATTAATACAGGGCTGTTAGCTAATATTGGTATTTTTGTAATTGGGAAAAATTTACAACTTCTTAAAATATATCCCGTAACTGTAATTCATTTGTACATAATATATAAAATACTCAAACATGGAGTTTTTTTTTTTTTTTTTATTATCGAGTACATTTTTGATTTATTATTGTAATTATTTGGATAGAAAATTTCTCATACAAGAGTACAGCATTAAAATTCTCATCACTATTACTCTTTTGATCATATTTGCGTTTTCTTGATTACGTTAAGAGTTGTACTAGCAGCGATGTTTCGCTTATGACGCCTCATTGCTTCTCCTACACGTTCCACATTACCATTATCTACATCCGAACAAAATTCTGAAGCATCAGAATCTATAGTTTGCTTATAGGGATCACGATAACTGGTGTGATAATCGCCATCATCACTAGACGACACATCGCCCACATCATCATAATTATCTTCCTCATCATCTACTCAAAAAAGATACACATGCATGCACATAAAATAATTATTTTGAAAAATAATAAAAACTTCTTATTTACCAAACACAAATCTGTCAACAGCTGTTCTTAATGCTTCCATACTATTTTGACTTTCCTCATCTTCCGGCATATCGTCTTCATCGGGATAATCGTTAGTGAAATAATCTTCACGATTTGAATCCTCAGAATCATCATCATCATCCATGTCTGCATTATTACCATTACCCTGAAATTCCAACCAAGTGGAACGATAATCATAGGCGAGCGGACGACAACTAAATAGCAAAAAACGTTTGTTAAAGAACAAAATTACTAATGCCTGCGGGAGACTTGGTTTAAAAAACAAATGCGACTTTCGCTCATCAAGCAATAAAACAAACTCTTCTTGTGTTTAAAGTATTTTGTATGATTTTTATTGAAGTTTTGCTTTTCTTTTTCATTTTCATTTGACTTTCACAATAAACGTTAATTAGAAGATTGAAAGAAAGCATAAAAAAGTATTTTTTTTTTTTTTTAATAGCTTCGTTTTATTAATTATGTATTGTATTTATATTTATGCTTTGTTGGTTTTTAAACCAAGTACATGCATATAAAAACAAAATGGTTGAAAAATATAAAAAAAAAGGTTCGTTGATTCATCTAGAAGCAACAAGTATTCTTTTAGGGTAAATTTGAATAAAAATTACAGTTTGTTAAACTTAATACAACTTATTTTTAGGTTATGCACACGTTTGTCGAAAACGCAAATCAAAAAAAAAATTGTTGTAATATTTACTACAAAATAAAAAATGGGGGAATTGCAACATTAACATTTACATTAACATTAACATTAACACAAATCTTGAGAGAATGTTTTCTCCACAATTTAACCGTTCAATTTGCTCTATCCATCTTCTCCTTCTTCTTCCTTTTCTTTTTCTTTTTCTTTTTCATTTTCATTTTTATTTTTATTTTCTTCTTCTAATTTCTTATTAGCTTGATGGTTTAGTTAACTGTTAATTATATGTGGGAATGTGTATTTATTCCTAACTATTGTTTTACGTTTTTCTTATATGGTACATACATACATAGATAGATTAAGGACCATTTTAACTTAAGAGCTCATTTTTGCTGAGGACTACCAATATGTTTGCAGATTATTAGCATCTTGACAATAATTGAAAGAATATTGAAGCCTGTTTGTTTGTTTGTTTGTTTGTTTGTTTGTGTATAAATATGTGAGTATAAAAAATATAGATTGCGTATGGAAAAAACAAACAAATGGAAGAAAAAAAAAGTTACATTAATAAAACAAATACAATAGCAAATACAATGAATGGCATAAGAAAACGTGTTTCGGCAGTTTTCACATTAAAAAAAAAAAACCATAAAAAACACAAAAAAACTAAAGAACTTTTCAAGACTATGAAAAAAAAAATAAGTAAAAAAATTAAAAAAAAAAAAAAACAAACAACCCTACACATATAATGTAAAATGTCTTCTTACATGATGAGATAATTTGTACGCATAAGTATAACTACATGAGGCACAAACCTTAAATGATAATCCTCCAACAAATCAACCGAGTCGCTAGAGAAGGGTTCATTTTCAGGAAAATATAAATCGTACACGTAGCCATTATCCGAATCAACTGTACTGTTTTGCCGTCCAACTGCTGCCAGTGCTGCTGCCGATGTAGACGGCTGTTGTTCATTTTCATTAAAAGGAGCACTGCTGGTATCTAAATGATCACTACTTGGCTTTATATTGTCAGTTTGTTGCTTTTCAATATCCACTATAGTCAGATTTTTGGTTATTTGATTTTCATATTCAACACCCTCAACGTCAGCGTCTAGAGTTGTTCTCATGCAGTTCACCACACGAAATCTTTGCTCTTGTACATGTTTGCGCATTTCCTGACGTGCTTTATCCATTAAATTTGTTGGCTGTTTTGATTTTTGTGTCACCATTGTTCTGGCTTCAGCTTTAGAAAGTCTGGCGTATTCGGTAATGGCCTTGTCATCGTTCTAAATGTGACAAACACATTTTTTTTATATTTACTTAAAAAAGAAAAGCGCGTTAAAGAGTTTTACCTGCTCCTTTATGGTGCCCGCAAATTTCAATAACGTGGTTATCTCTTGTTTGTTAGTTGTTGTACCACTGCTTTCCGTGGTTATACATTTATTTGCTTCCTCTATGTCTACACGACGCCGTTTAGCATTCAGGACAAAGGCCGACAAAGGCTCTTCGTCAATGCGACGCTTTACACGCACCACAGCAGGCATTTATTATTGATTATTCAAATATATGACTTATTTTAATATCTAACTTAAATTAATTTTCTATAAACGTTGCAGTTTTACTTTATTTTTAATTATGTTAAACTTATGGCGTCTATGACCCTTTGCTAATACAACAAAAATTGCACTGCTGTTTATTACAGTTTGGTATTTGTTCTTTTTAGCTGTTATAATACTAAGCTTCTTCATTCTAATCGCATTACTGTCATTCACAATAAATAATGTCTTATACACTGTTTCAATATATTCCCACGAAGGCATAATATAAGAGAAAACATACATTTAATAAAAGTTAAAAATAATTCAATCAAATTGATTGTAAACAAAATATTGTACGTTCTTATATATATAAGTAAAAAAAAATTGATAAAAGTTAAAAGCATGTCATTCACATTGATTGTTTTAAATAAAACAGACATTTTTACTAGGATTTCTTCAGTTAAAACAGGGATGTTTTTACCACTATAAAACGCTTTTTTCGTTTTTGGCAGTCATCAATGCAATACAAAGCCCAAACACACTCGCGCTTATGCATATATGAAATGTATGTATGCATATGTAAAGAATGTCGAATACAGCACGGTTTACACCACGAATAAATTTATATTTGAAAACATTTATCTATTGTAGTTAACTTTATTCTCTTTGAAAGCACATTTAAAGCATTACTAGGGATTTGTTTTTGAAACAATAATTTTTAATTTGTAGTATACAGTATGATATATATATGTCTGTCCCGATTACTTAATCCGGATACAGGTAATCTTGGAGAATATTTTGAAAAGCAATTTTAATTTTACCACGATCACGACCATTTAATTTCTGTATATCAGGCAGTAGACTCATTAAAAACATGGCATCAGGATCCGTTTTACAATCACATAATTCTGGACTGGATACAGCGGAACTACCAAGAAGGTTGGATGCTGGTGTTACATTCGCTGTGGTTGAGTTGTTCGAATTTGTAGTTAAACCGGACAATTCAAAACGGTTCGTATGATGATGGTGCTGTTGATTGTGCGGACTATGTCCAAAGTGATTGTGATAAAACGAAGTACTGCTGCGCGTTGCATTCGCCTCGACATCACTGCTATTGGCTAAATTGCTGCTTAATGAATTATTGATATTAGCGGCACTTTGTGTCGTGGTGCTTACAGTATCCAAGGGCTTGGCAAAAGTAGGTCTTACAAATGATACATTATTGTTAGTGTTAGGGTTGTTGGAAGAGGCTATTGTAGTGATATTTAAAGTTGGCATGTAGCCATCCTGAGACTTGGCCCGTTTGGCACGAAATTCGTCATAAAATGTTCTCGTCTGCAAACGTTGTAAATGCTGTATACGTTGCTGCTGCTGTTGTCGTTTTTCCATTGTCCCCAAAATGAAACAGCGCAAGTCCTGATCATCCTGCTCAGTTTCCGGTTCAGCTTCATCTTCTGCATTGTTAAGATGTTGATGTGAATGCTCCGTTTCATATTCATCCGGATTATCCTCACACTCTGATTTAATATCATTTGCCAAAGTAGAGTGGACAAATTGCTGCCGATGTGCGCTTGCATTTTCTTCAATGATGTCATCCAATTCCGAAGCATTGGGTTCAGCTTCATCTAAATATTCTAAATAATTATCCAATTGATGCGGTTGTGCCGGCGACGTTGAATTTATGTTATGGGAAGCCAATGATTTTTCATTGCCCGAATACGTTGCAGCTCGTTCACGCTGCAAACGATTAGACAATGAACTAATTTGCACTAAAGCATCCTGTACTTGTGAATCTAAGGATTTGGTTTGTTGGTGCTTTCTATAATAAATGCATAAATAATGCTAGTATTTAATCTACATTATAATTACATTCCAAATGACTTACTTCCTTAGATAAGGGTGTAAAAAAAACATGCGATCAAAATAAGTCCAACAAGGCGGCACTTTTTCTTCCAAATAGTTAGTGTATTCACGGCGAAAAGAAATCCTTAAATTTGTCCACTTGGCCAAGCTTGCTCCAGCTTTAATTTATATCATAAAACTCTTTATTTTACTGGTGTGATATAATTGGTGAACACTTACGATTTTTTTCCAATTTTAAATCAACTTCTCGCCAGAAATTCTCCACATAGGGTCTACAAAAATAATATTTGTGACGAGTATTATAAATGGCTTCATTACGTTGCACCAATTCTATTAAAGCAAACACCTCCTCCGTTAGCCAACGTGTAGAAGTGCAAGCATTTGCAGTCGTTGAAGAAGCAGCTATAGAGGAGCTGTAGTAATCAGACATTATTACAATCTTTTATGTCCATAATGTATTATAAATGTTTTTTATATCTTGTAATTATTTTTCTAACAACAGTCACGTATTTTATTTATTTTTGCAATAATGTAAAATAGTGTACGCATCTGGTTACCAAAATAAAAGACAGAGTTATCTTTTGCGTAAATGAATAACAAGCCCGTTTTAAAGTGTAATTTGTATAACATAATAAATATTTTTAATATTACTTAAATGTTTATCATAAGTATAAAATTTTTAATTCTTTTATAAAAATAAATTATATTTTTAGGTAAGTAAAGTAAAAAATTTAATAAAACCAAACAAACTACATGAAACATAATATAACAACACTGCTATTGCGTTTATTTTAGAATAGATAAACATATAAATTGGCGCGCATATTATCAACGCTATTTAATTTTGCACATTCTATCGTTTTGCTGCTATATAATTTATATATTTTGATTAAATATTTGTAAGTGTATTGTGATTGAATTGAATTGTTTTGTACAATATGGATGTAGCAGATGCTCAAATTGGTCAATTGCGCGTAAAAGATGAAGTGGGCTTACGCTGTCAAAAGCTATTTCAGGACTTTTTGGAAGAGTAAGAAATTCGTATAAGTAGTTGATTTTAAGAAACTAATAATTCATATAAATAAAAACCTTGTAAAGGTATAAAGAAGATGGTGAAATAAAGTATATAAAATCGGCGCAAGAGTTAGAATCACCGGATCGTTATACTCTGGAAGTTAGTTTTGATGATGTCGAGAAATATAATCAAAATCTAGCCACAACCATTATAGAAGAATACTATAGGTAAATGGACAAGTACATGGGAATATTATTAGATAAATTTTTTCCATCGTAGAATTTATCCTTACATGTGTAAAGCGGTGACCAATTTTGTTAAAGATCATATAGGCTCGAAAATGGAAAAGGATTGTTATGTGGCCTTTGCTGATGTACCCACCCGTCATAAAGTTCGCGATATGACGACATCTAAAGTGGGTGCCTTAATACGAATATCTGGTCAGGTGGTGCGTACCCATCCCGTACATCCTGAATTGGTTATGGGTACATTTATGTGTTTAGACTGTCAAACTATTATACGTAACGTGGAGCAACAATTCAAGTTCACCAATCCGACCATATGCCGTAATCCGGTCTGTTCCAATCGTCGGCGTTTCATGTTAGATGTGGAAAAGTCTTTGTTTGTAGATTTCCAAAAGATACGTATTCAAGAAACACAATCAGAATTGCCACGCGGCTGTATACCGCGCTCTGTGGAGATTGTACTGCGCTCCGAATTGGTAGAAACTATCCAGGCTGGAGATCGTTACGATTTTACGGGTACACTGATAGTGGTACCTGATGTTGGAGTGCTGAGCATGCCCGGAGCAAAGGCCGATGCCACGTCTCGTCATAAGGTGGGCGAGAACGCTGAGGGTGTGACCGGTCTCAAAGCGTTGGGAATGCGCGAACTAAACTATCGCATGGCCTTCTTGGCTTGCAGCGTTCAGCCTACCACGGCACGTTTTGGTGGCACCGATCTACCTTTAGCCGACGTAACCGCCGAGGACATGAAGAAACAAATGTCTGATACTGAGTGGAATAAAATCTATGAGATGTCGTGTGATCGCAATTTGTACAATAATCTGATTAACTGTTTGTTTCCTTCAATATACGGCAACGATGAAGTGAAGCGCGGCATTTTGTTGCAATTGTTTAGCGGTGTGGCCAAGACTACACATGAAAGTAAGTTCTACTACAATTACGGGTAATAACTGAAACACTAAAGATGATTCCTTTAGAGACCTCTTTGCGTGGCGACATTAATGTATGCGTAGTGGGTGACCCGAGTACTGCCAAATCGCAATTCCTTAAACAAGTGGCTGATTTTTCTCCACGCGCTGTCTACACCTCAGGCAAAGCCTCGTCAGCTGCTGGCCTTACCGCGGCCGTGGTAAGGGACGAAGAAAGCTTTGACTTTGTCATAGAAGCGGGTGCCTTGATGCTGGCTGACAATGGCATCTGCTGTATCGATGAATTTGATAAAATGGATTTACGCGATCAAGTGGCCATCCATGAAGCTATGGAACAGCAGACTATTTCCATAGCAAAGGCGGGCGTTCGTGCTACTCTAAATGCACGCACTTCCATCTTGGCAGCTGCCAATCCAATCAATGGTCGCTACGATCGTTCCAAGAGTTTGCAACAGAACATCCAACTGTCCGCGCCCATTATGTCCCGCTTTGATTTGTTTTTCATTTTGGTGGATGAATGTAACGAAGTGGTGGATTATGCTATCGCACGGAAAATTGTAGATCTGCACTCCAACATCGAGAGTACCGTGGAGCGCACTTATACACGTGAAGAGGTCTTACGTTACATAACGTTTGCGCGCCAATTCAAACCGATTATAGGTGAGAAGGCGGCCAAATTGTTGGTGGAGAATTATGGTCATTTGAGACAACGTAATTCTGGCACAAGTTCCACCAGCACCTGGCGCATAACCGTCCGGCAATTGGAGTCGATGATACGATTAAGTGAAGCCATGGCCAAGTTGGAGTGCATGAATGAGGTGCAGGAACGTCATGTTAGGGAAGCGTTTCGCTTATTGAACAAGTCAATTATACGTGTGGAACAGCCCGACATACATTTGGACGATGATGATATAGATGCCGAGTTTGGTGGCGATGTTGAAATGGAGCAAAATGATGTAAATCCAGAACCCAGTACGTCTGCGAATGCTGCCAGCGCTGGAGTGGAAGCTTTGCAAAAGACCAAGCTGAAGATATCCTTCGAGGATTATAAAAATCTCACCACGATTTTGGTGCTACATATGCGCCAACAGGAGGAGCGGTGTGAGTTACAGAAAACCGCCGAGGCCGGCATGAAACGCAGTGCCTTGGTGGCCTGGTATTTAGAAGAGATGGCCGATCAAATTGAAACTGAAGAAGATTGCATAACAGTGAAAAATTTGGTGGAGAAGGTATTGGATCGTCTCATTTACCATGACCAGGTGATTATACCGTTAAGAACGGGGGAGTTGAGAAGACGTGGCAAAAGTCCAAAACGCTCCGAAGAGTATGACGAAGACGATGATCCCGTACTGGTAGTCCATCCCAATTATATAATTGATTAAGTTATGTTCGCCGTCACATTTGTTTCAACACGTTTTTCTTTTTATTATCATTTGGAATAAATTTGGAGCAAAATTCATTTTCTACTTATTAAGTACAAGCTAGTGAAAGGTTGCGCTGTGAATTCCATACGTTTTATTTAATTTAATAAATGTATTTTTGTGCTTAAAAATATTAATGAGTTAAAAAAATGACAGATCATGCGGAGAGCGGCAGCTGCTGCTTGGGGATGTTTAACTTTCATCATCTTCAATCTTGGGTGCCAAGTAGTAACGGATGTGGCCCAAGTCGGGTATGCGATATTCAACAACTAACGGCACATCCGCTGACATGGATAACTGTACTTGCGACGATAAGGGCGTAGCTTTGGTGAATGCATTTAAGTAGCGACAGGCAAACGTTAGAGACACCGGTTCCTGCATCTCAATAATAACGGCTTCCTCCTCTTTGTCTACGGTAGAGGTTTGCGCCAATTTCACATTGGCCGAACCCAAATCACCGGTGGCGGAAAATTTCACACCTTCTTTGGTGCAACATATGACCATGCTTTCGCTGAATTGCGCCAAGTCACGGCAAATGCGCGAAAATTCATTGGCCGGCATACGCACCACACACGAATAATCAGTCTCCGGTATGCCCAAATGTTCTTGATCCAAATTCATTAACTTCATTTCATAATCGGACACTTTCTCATGGTTCTGTGATTCAAACATAAATGTGACCGTATCGGCATTATCTTGAGCTTTTATAGTAACGGTATCATCATTGTTGGCACACTTTAATATCTTGGCCATGGTGCCCAAATTCATGCCCATTGATATGTTACGGTCACAGCGAAATTTATCAAAGCCATCTGAACGCATAGTCAGCGACACCAACGACACATGGGAATTGTCCATGGCTTGTAGCTAACACACATACATACGCATAAATTGTAATTTGCTTTTTTCTATAAACTTAAAAATATCAAAAAATTTACCTGTATGCCCGAATCGCTGCAGTCAAAGGTGCCTTCATTTAGCAAGTCTTTGATGGCATCCAAAATCTTCTTCAGCGTTTGCGAATTTATTAAACGTGCCTCAAACATTTCCTTTGCGTTCTTGTTTGTTCAATTTAAAATAGTATGAATACTGAAACTTTCTTAAATATACGACCAGCGCTTGCTTTGACTAAATTCTTCTTGTGAAATTTCACGCTTTCTGTGAGGTTATATGCTGGATTTTGGCGCCATATGTTATTTACAGTAAAACTTGACGAAAACAGCAGAGCCCTCTGCCCTTAAATAGCTATTAGCAGAACTTTTTCTAAACTATTTATAATATTTCATGCAGATTATACGACATTTAAAAATAATTTTGAAAGTAATCAGTTGGTCACTCAGTCCGCAGTATTTATTACTCTACAACAATTGTGTTGGATCTGCGCTGTAATGTGTTAACATGAGAGACTGCGTTTTATAAGGACACTCTAATATGTAACATGCTTTAAGAATAGTTATTTTAAAGATATATTTTTATTAAATGAACCAATAAGAAAACTAAATATCCGCCACATCCACAATAGTGGACGGTGGCATAATATATATATACGTCCTCTAGTAGTGTTCATATATTTATATTGCGCCCTCTTATAGAGCGCGTATTACGTATCAGTTGCAAGTCGGGTTTTATAGTGAATATGGTTTTTTGTAAATTGTGAGAGTGTATGTTATCCGACCACGCCCATTTTTAGCACATCTATGAATGGAATAATAATAAATATAAAAACCAAATTTCAAGTTTATAGGTCAACATTTGGGGCAGATATATAGATTTTTATCGATTGTGGGCATGTCTCTTATTCGACCACGTCCATTTTTGGCACATCAACTAATAGGTTAATTCTAAATAAGCAAAGTAAATTTCAACTTAATAGCTCCACTTTTATGACAAATATATAGATTTTTGTTGATTGTGGGCGTGGCTCTTGATCGATTTTGCCCATGTCTATAGTTTCAGCTCAATATCTCAAAATGTATGCCCGTGAAAATGCCAATACCAGACGGACACACGTTTGCGCTGTGTAATATTCATAATTATCTCCAGAAAAAAAATAAAAAATTAATAAAAATAAAAATAAAAAAATATCAAACATTATGAATTTTTCTTTTATATATTTTATTAAAACAATTAATTTATGGGTTGTCTATTTTTCGTTCATTTTTGACGAAAAATCACTTTTTTGTATTATCACAATAATAAGAGACAGAGAATATACAGAAGACATACAATAGAAGACAGACATGTAATTTATTTTAGACATATTTTACCCTCAACATGAGATGGAGCTGGAGATGGAGAACTTTGCTATTCTGTTTGCAACATCTAGAAGCATGCATCAGAGACCCCACAAAGATTACATATTCTTGATTAATATCAAAATCTATGTCGTTTGTACTTTCTGTCGGCACGGTCACAATATACAATAATTTTAATCGAAGCAAAACTCAGATTGCAAGGTGATACCTACTTACAAAGATCAATTATGTATCTGCCACGCCCGCTGTTTGTTTGTATAGGGTATTTAAGATTTTGCCCTTTTACCAAATACAACTTTTTAAATTGTTATGCTCTACACCACTTGTGTCAAAAGGTGTATTAAGTTGATGCAGATGTTTGTAACGCCTAAACAACAAATGTCACACCCACCTGCAATTATACGGATTGATACAGAAACAATTTAACCAGAGGTACCGTCCGTCAATCTGTCCATATAAATTTGTGCTCAAGCTACAGGTTACATTTTTTGAGATATTTCAATGAAATTTGGTACAAGGACATGTTTTAGTCCAAAGGGCAATGCTATTAAATATGAATCGGATCGGACCATTTTTAAAACATCTTCCCATATAAGGTTGTATTATAACGAAAGTGTTCATATGGTAAAAAATCACAATTCTTGATATTTTTTGATAAAATTTTGTGAAGAACAGTTAATTAGCTAAATAATAGGCTGTGCCAAATTTAGGCCCGATCGGACTATTTTTAGGACCCCTTCCCATGTAATAATATTTCATCAAGTAACTTGTACGGCACTGTCTCGCTTATATAACTAAACTAATTGTAGCATAGTTTAAGGAGCTAAATGGCTTGGGGTACTAAATAGTCAGGCTTAACCGACCATAACAATTCACATGTTTTTAAATAAATGAAGATTTTTGTTTGCATGTTATCTACTCAGATAACATTTTAATTAATTCACACTAATATTAAATTTCACATAATTAGGAGAAAATTTTCATCATCAATAATAAAATGTAATTTTATAGCATTCATGACAATTTAAATAAATGTTTACAGTTACAATAAATGGAATATAAAGTAAATGAATATGTTTTAGGCGGTTCAACGCAACCATTTAATACCCTACAACACATGGTTTAGGCTACAATTAGTTGAGTTGCAGCAGTAAACGCATAAAATCACTTCGTGAAATATCGTTGTAGTAATAGGGGTTCTAAAAATGGTCGGATCGGGTCCAAATCTGGCACACTCACTTAGTAAGCCAACTAACTTATCGTCACTACAAATAATAATAATTGAGGATTTTCCTCATATAACGATTTATTTGGAAAAAGGAGGAGGTCCTAAAAATTAACTGATCAGGCTCAATTGAAATAGTGATCGTCCTTGGCCTAAACGACAACTCTTTGACAAAAGTTTTTAAAAGTTATCCAAATTTGCGACTTCGAAATTGACTACAAGACAATGGACAGACAGACGGAAAATAAATTTAGATTTTGATCACTTGCCGTTTTGGAGTTGAAAACATCCACACAAATACCATCTGTGTACAGTTATACCATTTGGTGGTGTAGTGTGTAAATATTGTAAAATAAATATAGAAAGCAAACAGATATAATTAAGCATAATGTTATATGTTTGCTTATTTGTTGTAAGGACCTGTTCATATGCAATATATCTTCATTAGGATGTTGAAGTTATTTAGGCTCCACCTACTACTTACAATGCAGGAGGAACATTCAAATTGCATTTCTGCAATACATATACATGCTTTGAGTGTGTTAGTGTTCGTACGTGTAATTGCAAGTGTGAAACGTTCAACAACAGAAATCATTTTCAGCAACAACCTTTATATTGACTTTTACTCTACTTCTACTCCTACGCACACTTCATTAATATACATACTCGTATATGGTGGCAGTACAAGTGACGAATCAACTTTCACTCATTTGATGACGTCACTTAATAATATAAAAGATAATGGAAAAGCGTAAATTTTTGGTGGGAATGTATAAATGGGTCCTTATTGTGTAAAAACTTATCAATGGTTTCAGTCTTTCTCTTTTTACACAGTTTAGTTAAGACATCAACCTTAAATTTATAACTATTCAAAAAGAGAGAGAGAGAGAGAGAAGAGAGCAAGGATTTAAAAAAGCATATAAAAGCCGACAAAAAAGCTTTTACAACAACAATGTCTAGCATAATAATAATAATAACAACAACAACATCAACAACAATAATAATGTCAATGAACAATAGCAACAGGATGTTAACGAATCACCTCCGAATCATTCATATATTGTTGCGTTGTGTATGTTTGCATACAATTTTCTTTCTCGTTTATTAACTTCGTACAACTTCTTCTGTTCAGTTACACTGTACGGTGGTTGTTGCTGATACGAACCGAAGCCATATAAATACAAATGCTACCACAAATAGTCAAACATTCGCTTCTATAACGTAACGCTGGAAAGGTGAAATTACCTAAAACACAATCAGCTTGGTCTTCATATAAAAACGATCAAGAGAAAATCTATTCAAAATAAATTCAATTTTAAATGAATTTTTCCCATTTCCATTATTTGTGAAAAAGTGTTGCATAGAAAAATACCTAAAAAAAGAATTTCATAAAAATATCCTAAAAAGATTTATTGACAGATAAAAAAAAATTAAGTGTGTTTAAAATAAATTAAAAAATAATTATATCGTTAATTTACATAAAAGGTAAGTGCAATGCTGCAGTCTTGTTGGTCGAAAAGGAAATGAATAAATTCAAATCAATTTTTATACTCGGTTTAAAAAAAAATGTTTTTAAAAAATATTTCATTTATTTTTAGAGCACAATTTTTTTGGCGTTATTCGTTTTTTTTTTTTTATAAAAAATATTTATTTATTTAATATTTTACATATTATGTTTTTTTAAATATATTTAATAATATTAAATTTTTATTATAATGTAAATGAATGGATTTTATTTTAATTTTTGATTTAATTAATTTCATTATATTATATTGTTTAGGGAAATTAATAATTAAATTATTTAAAAAATAAAATAAAAATAATTTAACAAGTGTTGTTTTTGATGTACTAGCACATCGAAGGCTGTGGTACATGTGTGTGTGCTAGTACATCAAAAACAACACTTGTTACTAATATTTATGGTCTGGTTTGAATATTTAAACAACAATCAACTAAAAATATTTTAATTTTTATATTATATAAAAAAAAAAAATTAATTACGATGGAATTTAAAAAATAAATTATATCTAAAAAAATTACTAATTTAATTTGATATTTTTAAAAATTATTATTATCATTATGAATTAATTATTTTTTAATTTAATGAAAAATATTTTTAAAAAATTCTATTTCAATTACTTGTCAGAAATTATTCCAAATGTGATTAAAATTTTTAAAATATACTTGCCAAGGATATTACTATATACATAAAGGACATTTATAAGAGTGGAATTTATTCATACTGATTAGAAACATATAATTTTCATTTATCTCATTATACTCTACTCTACCCTGGACCTTAAGTTTATGCAGAAGTCTACAACGACACCACTATTCAATTATACTGATCGATTCAGAATCTGTCTGCTGTCTGCTCATGTAAATTTGTGCACAAACTATCCGTGTTGCATTTATTGAGATATTTCAATGATATTGGTTATACAAATAAGTTGTGGTTTAAAGTGGAATCCTTTTGAAAATGGTTTAAATGTAAACTTCTCCTCACATAACGCTCTTACTTAAAGTAATTTTTAATAAAACAAAAATCCATAAATCTCGATATTTTTTGATAGACTGTGGTGAGGCTTAATAATTGACCCGATTGGTCTATTTTTAGAACCCCATTCCCACATAACGATATTTCATGAAGTGATTTTTATACAACAATGACTCCTTCCTACAGATTCAACATAAATTCTAGGACTATGTGGTGTAGGGTAATTAATCGTCGGATAGAACAAATATATTCCATTCCGTTTAGAACACTCAGATGGAGGCCTTAAGAAAACATTCTATGTATTATGAAACCATACATAAAAACCTGACTCAATTCAGACTTGGTCGTCATTTTTTGTCCGTATGTCCGTATGTTGGCACTTTCACAATTTGCATATATTGATCTGAAATTTTGAACATATCATACACTTCTAGTTTCTTCATGCCGAACGCTTTTTTAAATAGGTAAAGTTGGTTGGGCGTCACGCCAGATTGAGCTAATAAGTTGAAATTTAGTTTACAATTAAATTATCAATCGATGTAATTTGTGTCATTTCGTAAACTTCAATCAGAGTAATGATGATTCATTGGGGTTCACAATTAATTCGCCTAAATTTTATGGGTTGCTCAGAGAATGCCAAAAATAGAGGAAGGAAGGAAATATAATAATGTTGATAGGCAGACAATGTCACAATAATTTAAATATAATAATTGATAAATGGTTCAGTTATTAATTATTTTTTACGGAAAACCATATTTACTTGGTTGTCGAGTTTTGCTCATACAACCACATTTTAATCACTCCCTCACATACAACTGGCATAGATAGATAACAAATATGTATTTTTATCAAATTTATTTATCAACCTGTTGCCGGAAATAGTTGACTATCATGCAAAAGTGCCGTTTGATACATTACTTACATTACTTATTAATTAACGCGAACTGTTCGAAAGTCCATAAATTGATTGAAAAAGTTTCAATATTATTCAATAATATTCGCGTTTCTGTGTATATTATTATCCATATAAAATGTACAATTTAAAATGGGCAAAATCGGTCAAGAGCCACGCCCATAATCAACAAAAATCTATATATCTGCCACAAAAAATGGCCTATGAACTTGAAATTTGTTGCTTATATTTATAGTTAGTTTATCCATTGATGTGCCGAAAATGGGCATGGTCGGATAACATATACGCCCACAATCGACAAAAATCTATATACCTGACACAAAAGTTGACCTATGAACTTGAAATTTGGTGTACATATGTATAGTTATCCCCTTCATCGATGTGCCTAAAATGGGAGTGATTGTGAATAACAGACACTCCCACAACTTGCAAAAAACCGTACTCCAAGTAAAACTTAACTTGCAAGCTCATGCGTAATACATACCCTATTAGAGGGCGTATTCATATATCTGTCACGCCCGCCGTTAGAAGGATATTTAAGATTTCGCCCAAGCCAAATATATTTTTATTAAATCATCGCTCATCCACTCATGATTATTATGTATTTTTATATATTTTTGCATTAAAAGAAAATGCAATTCATTATAATTATTATTATTAAACAGTTTGTATCACAGCGACCCTGTTAATTAAGTCAACAAATTGCTGTGATAACTGTGATAAAGATGAGGAAGAAAAACATAACAAAAGCACTCCAATGTCTGTGAGCTAATATAATAAATTCCAAGAAGTCCGCAAAAGAAAATTATTTAAAATCATTCCAACGCACTCACCAGTGAAAGGCTCATAATACACGTTACATGGCTAATTTACTAATAAAAACTGGTGAATACTAAACCAAACAAACAACAACAACTTTAGTAAATTTTTTTTAGTATTTTTTGTAAGTTGGTGGACAAGTACGCTATCAGCCAGCTATTGTCCGTTGATGAGCTATAAAATAAGTGGAAATTTAAAAAATAAAAGAGGATGAGGAAAAGATGGAAAAAAAATTGTTGAAAATTTCTGGAAAATATGCAACAATAATAAACGTTTGGTTGAAGTTTCATTTACTAGAAAAATGAATGAATTCTTATAGAAAAGTTTTTTTTTTTGTTCTGGTTAGAAAAGATGCGACGATAAGCAGAGAAATTTGATTTTCTAACAAAAGGTTGTTAAATGAGGAGAATAGAGTTCTTCAATAAGTGAAATTTTTATATATCCTCCACTTTAATGATGAGGGTGTACAAAGTTTGTTCTTGCGTTTGCAACACCCATAAGGAAGCCTACAAGGTACATACATTCTTGATCAGCATCAAAAACTGTTTTCCAACCACGCCCATAATTTACAAAAATCCTTATTTAACTCAGTTTGTCATATAAAACATGCTCTATTAGAGGGAGTAAAGTGGTACATGCCAACTCGAACTGTTTTTATATGGATTTAAAATACGACTGAGACAAATTTAGTTGTTTTACTTGTTATACCCTGCACCACTTTTGACAAAGGATATATTAAGTTTGAGCGGATGTTTGTAACTCACCTTCAATTATACCGATCTATTTTGAATCAAAATCGATTTAACAATGTCCGTCTGTCCGCCTGTGTGTCCATGTAAATTTGAGCTTAAGCTACAAGTGGCATTTTTTGAGATATTTCAATGAAATTTGGTACAAGGACATGTTTTAGTCCATAGGAGAATCCAATTAAATTTGAACCGTATCGGACAATTTTTAAAACATCTTCCCATATAAGGTTGTATTATAACGAAAGTCTTCATATGGTAAAAAATCACAATTCTTGATATTTTTTGATAAAATTTTGTGAAGAACAGTTAATTAGCTAAATAATAGGCTGTTCCAAATTTAGGCCCGATCGGACTATATTTCATAAAGTAACTTGTACGGCAGTGCCTCGTTTAAATAACTAAACTAATTGTAGCATAATTTAAGGAGTTAAATGGCCTGGGGTACTAAATGATCGGACTTGACCGACTATAACAGTTTTACTTGTTTATTCTCCTATAAAGTTCTTCTTCTCATTTATTCATACAATTTTTCAGCTGTGAACATTACTTATTCATTATTACAGAGTATTGTTTGCCTAAAGAAAAGGGATTTTCTTTTTAGGTTAAGTGGATTTAACACTCAGGTGAAAAAAAACTCAACATTAATTTACAACTTATACAAGAGTCTTTACTTTTAATCTTTATGCCCCTAGAAATTTGTCTCTTTCAAACAGACAAAACTCATTCTATATATATGTATGAGGGTACATATATTTTATCTGTATAACATTTTACTCACAATATTCCCATTATTTGCAATATTCACAGTTTAGTGGCAAAGGTATCTTCATATTATTTTTATAATTGTTTAAAAGTGTAACGGTTATTAATAAAACAATTTTGAAATCTGTTACAAAAATTAAGCCATTAAGTTGGAATTTGGTGCATATATTTATAATTAGCCTAAATGGGCGTGGTAGGATAACAGACACGCCCAAAATCGATAAAAATTTATATATCTGCCACAAAAGATGACCTATGAACTTTAAATTTAGTGCACATATATACAGTTATTCTATCCACTTATAGGCCAAAAATGGGCATGGTCAGATAACATACGCGCCCAAAATTTACAAAATAATACATACAATAAAAGGCGAAATATATGTATATATATATATATCTGTCACGCCCACTATTGTAAATATGGGGGGTATTTAAGATTTGGCCCAAGTTTAAATTTAGTTTTCTTACTTGTTTTTTTTTTTTAAGAGATATAAGAGTTTAGAAAGACACTAGAATTTTAGTATAACAGTTGGACAGTATAACAGTTTATCAGTATAACAGTTTACCGGTATAACAGTTTAAAATATACGAGCGGTTTTTTATATAACTAAACATAATTAATATAAACATAACTGTTTATAAGTTTGTCATTATAAAAGGTTGGCAATTAGTTATAAAAGTTCAACACCACAAAGATATTACAGCGATATAATTTAGTTAATTTTTTACATAAAAGTTATTGGTATAAATGGATCTTGCAACTTTTCTTAATCATATCCGCAGAAAAAATTGCAATAAAATGTGTTTAACAAGATCAGTCGCAAACATTTAACGTCAATTTATTCTTCAGTGTCTTCAGTAAAATTGCAATTGACACTAAATAGTATTATAAATAATTGTATAACACAAACGTGCTTGCAATAATCATGCATTCTTTGAATGACATATAACATGCATTCAATCCCCTCATAAACGATACCACAAAGAAATTATTATTCCTCGTGATGTTTGGTTAATAGGATTATTCTACATATTACTCAAGATACGATCAAATCATACAATTTGCTCTTTGCTGTCGAAATATAATGTTTATCTCTCATCACCTTCATTGTACACACATATGCAATAAGTGGCGTCAATTGTTATTGAATTGCGTGTAATTGAAATGTGCTGTAGTAGTAGTGTGTGCAGAAACTAAAAACGCGAGGTATTCCTATATAAATCTTTTTCGTGAAAAATCATTAAATGGGAAGAGGTACTAAAAGTGGTCCGATCAGGTCCAAATTTGGTCCAACTAAACATGAAGCTAATTAACTATTTTTCACTAAACTTTGCCAAAAATATTACGAATTGAGATTTTTTGCCACGTAAAGACTTCCATTATAATAGGACCTTTTATGGGGAGGGGTTCTAAAAATAGTCCAATACATGTCTTTGTGTTAAATTTCATCAAAATATCTAAAAAAATGCGACCAGTAGCTTGCGCACAAATGTACATGGACGGACAGACGGACAGATGGTTAAACATCCGCCAAACTTAATATACCCTTTGCCACAGGTGGTGCAGGGTATTAAAACATTTAATACAAATAATGCCTACGGGTTGCTTGATTTCTTTTTTATATGATTCTCATTATTATTTGTCTGTCTGTCTGTCCGTTTGAATACAAATATAATTTGCTTTTATTTGAAATTCTTAACCTTTTAATGACACTTTATACCAAAGATTGTTAAAATATCATAAAAAATCCTCTTTAAACATATTTCAATGAGACAATCTGTTGATAACGAGAATATAAAAACACGCATAAAAAACAACGTTAAATCCGTCAATCAATCAATTAGATGGTGATGCTAGCTGGCGGGCAACTCATGTCCAGCACGTTCCTATAAAATCCATAACACTTTATATTACACTGACAAAAGCAAAACAGCAAAAAAGGAAATGATTTGCTTCATGCAATAGTGTATAGATAGCGAAATAAATGCAGTGTTATAATAATATCCGTATGGTTGATGTTAAGCACTCGAACTAAGGCTCCACATATCTCGAGCTACTTACTCGTACCGCATTAACCTTAACTATGTTATTAACCAATTGAGATTGTAATAAAATGAAATGGGAGCGCAAATGTAATAATAACGAAATCCTATATATACACACACACTACCTATATATACACAACAGTATCAATCATATATATCAGAGCATCCCAATCAGTACACCGCCAACTACAATATCAATTAATACAACAACACAGTACAAGTTGTTTGTGTAGCCCCACAACTGTCAATGATTTTATACGCATAATTAATTGTTCAATGAGAGGATGAGACTGTGCTAACATTTGTTATGGATTTAACGTTTAATTGCACATTTTCACCCTGCAGAAGTTTTGCGGTTCACATGTGTTTTATGGCTTTTAATGTCAAAGGTGTACTTAGTTGGTCAAAAGTGTTTGTAACATTCAGAAACGAAGCTTCAGATATTCTATTTTCTAAAATATACTTAACGCTCAATTGAGACATTTTTTTATACGAATTCAAAGTTATATGACTCGAAATATTTATTTTCACGTGGTGGTCGTTTCTTCTCAAGAATTAATTATTCGTTGAAATCGACAGTTCAGTGTATATATAGTTATATCGATATCGTATAATGAGTCCTTCTAATCATATGTAAGAAGACTACATAAGGCTTAGGCCAAACCTTAAATACCCTTCACATCTAATCTACAACAGTGAGCGTGACAGATATATACGCCGTCTAATAGTTTATGTATTACGTATCAGCTTACAAGTCTAGTTATACCCTTTACATAATGTGAGGGGTATACTAAGTTTGTTATTCCGTTTGCAACATCGAGAAGGAGGCGTTAGAGACCCTACAAACTATATATATTCTTGATCAACGTTGAAAACCGAATCGATCTAGACACTCTGTTGAAACTTTGTATCCGTATCTCACTAGCGTAAATTTTGAGATATTGAGTTGAATTTTTGTTCAGGCACTTCTAGTTTCGTAGAACGCTATTTAAAATGGGCAAAATCGGTCAAGAGTCACGCCCACAATCAACAAAAATCGATTATCTGTCACAAAAAATTAAGCCATTAAATTGGAATTTGGTACATATATTTATAATTACCCGAAATGGGCGTGATCGGATAACAGACACGCCCACCAATTACGTAAATTTATATATCTGCCATAAAAGTTGACCTATGAACTTAAAATTTGGTATGAATATCTATAGTTATCCCATCCACACAATACAATGAACATTCTCTATAAAACTAGCCTTGCAAGCTGGTACATAATACATACACTATTAAAGGGCGCAATATATATATATACGCCCACTATTGTAAATGTGGGGGGTATTTAAGATTTGGCTTAAGCCAAATTTAGTTTTCTTATTTGTTTTTACTTAATTTACGAGAAGTAATGGTCGGCTTGTTGGATATTTAGTTGTCAATACTAACTGAATATCGATTATATTCTATGTACTTTCTATGCTTCAGTAACATCAAGTGCTACTTTATAATGACATTAAGTAATATAGCCAGACTCTATAAAGTCGGAATTTGAATGTGAATGTGAAAGTAGAAGAAAAGTCACTAAAACTTTAGGATGAACACCTTGAGTTTGAGCAATTACTAATCTTCTGTCAAGCCAAGGCAAGCCAAACCTTATTTAACATTCCATACACATAACAAAAAATTCTACATAACCGTGCATATATCATCACAAAATGTAGCAGAATATGAAGGGTATTAATGAATATATAGAGATGTACGGCATAGTGTGGTAAAGTATATTTTTACTTCCATACACACACACACACATTTATAATCTACCTGTTACTGTTCATTATATTAACATATGACAACAACAAAGACATGTATAAACATCACCATAGCTATTATTTTATACATCTAAGACATGTTATAAGAGTGGGCAACTATTGGCACCCGCGACACATTGGGTTTTTTCTTGAACTCTACGTAACACTTCACTACATGCTGCAAAAAGAATTTATCAGCATGTTCATCCGTCAATTTTTCTTATCAATTATGAAGACAACAAATACATTACACATATCTAAAGGTATTCAGTCCATTTTCATTAGGGATCAGTCCGCTTTGGGCCATCTTCTTGTACCAAATTTCATCAAAAAACTTTAAAAATGCGACCCATAGCATACGCACAAATTTACATGGACAAACAGACAGATAATCATTTCTCAATCAAATTTTGATTCGGAATCTATCGGTAAAGGTGTGAAATTTGCTGTTTAGAAGTTACAAGCATTCGGACACACAGTACCACAGTAGTGTATAATAAGAATAAGCAAAATATGCCAAAAATATATGCCGCCTAAACGATTATTACAAATATATGGAAAACACATTCAACTCCAGAAACATTCAATAAATAAGCAAAACAGCATCATTTGAAGATATGCAAACAACTTCTATATATACATACGTACATAAACTAAGTAAAAATCTTAACATTATAAAATATGCAAATAAGCAAAGTATGCAAATATGCATATATGTGAAAATAAGGAAAATAAGCAAAATATGAATATATATAAAATATGCAAATAAGCAATATATATAAATAAGCAAAATATACTAAAAAGAATTGCCGAGAATTTCATAAAAGTTAAAAAAAACCTGCCAAACATTTGCGAAAAAAGCATTTTATTTAAAAAATTATGCACAAAATATGTCAAAATATGCCAAAACTTGCAGTTCCCCCTGACAACTTTTAATCATTTTTCTTATACATATTTGTTGCGGCCCTTACCTTAACTAACCACAATGCATTTTGCACCTCTCTGTTCATCATGTATTCTCTCAGGCATTACTTAGTGTTAAAATTTTATTGTTGTTACATTTTTTCTATACACACACATAGCAGCCACACACAAAGCTGTATAACATTTCACTGCCATTGAAATTTTACCTTAGCTGACTTTTACAAATTGTAATGTGCATATAAGTAGAGCAATGTATTGTGTGGAGCATATGCATACATACATATATAAACCTATGAAGTGGCAAGTGTTGTGTTATGATGCTTAGGGTATTTTATGTGTGTGTGTGTGTGTTATAACATATAATCAGTAACATTTCTTCGTACCGAGTTTCTATGCAACATGTTGTTGACAATAGTCGTTCATAATATTGGTAATGTGATCTGCAACGCAAGCAAAAAGAGAAATGAAGAAGAAGAAACAGTAGTTGTTGATAAATGCATAAATCTGTTTGAGAGCAGGAAGGATACTTAATAAACCAATGACATTTTTATGGAGTCGTTCCTTCACGAATCATATCATACATAAAGAATACATTGCTTCACTGTCATATACAAACATACCTACGTATGTTAGACTATCTAGAGAAATGCATTACATAAAGTTCAGGTGTAAATTTCTACATTAAGGTCATGGTGTGTTTTTACATTATTTAACATTTTTTCATTGCATAAAATAGACAAAATATTGTTATAGATTTTTGACAAAAATTTTACAATTGTCTACTATTACATTTCACATTAAATGTACCATTAAATTTGAGGTTAAATGTATAACTATAAAATTTCATTGTATTTTGTTATTTATATTGCTCTCGGTCGGTGTCTGTGTCTCTCTTGCATTCCAAACGCATTACTATACCCTTCACATAAGATAGGGGGTTTACTGTGTTTGTCAATCTATTTGCAATACGTCAGAGACCCTGCAAAGTATAATAAATTCTCGATTCGCATCAAAAACTGAGTCAATCTAGACCTGTAAGCCAGCGTGTCTGTCTGTTATTGGAATTTCGAGATATTCAGCTGAAATTCTGTACAAACACTTGTAGTTTCTGACAAAAAATTGAGTTATTCAGTTGAAATTTGGTACATATATTTATAATTACCCCATGCATCGATGTGCCAAAAAAGAGCGTGGCTGGATACGTGACACGCCAACAATTTACAAAAAAACCATATTCAACGTAAAACTCGACTTGTAAGCTGATACGTAATACATACACTATTAGGGGGCGAAATCCTGTACCTGTCATGCCCACTGCTTGTATATAGATGTGAAGGATATTTAAGATTTGGTCTAAGCCAAAATTTTAATCTCTTACTTGTATTAGCTTAATTTCCAGCACAAGGCTAAAATAACATTTTGTTTTCATTTGAAAACACGCATTCCCCTAAAATACAAAATAATTTTGTCTAAAACAATATCATGCAAGTACCATATGAGTATGTTTACGATTACATATACCATATATTGTGTTGTGAAACTATATAACGTTCATTTACAATAGTCTTTGTTTAGTAATGTTGTACGGTGTCTCCACTTTACTTTCCAGTTGGATGAGCTATTTTATATTATATAATATTTATTTAGATTGCAAAAGCGTGCATAGAAAATATATATTTAATTAAAATGGAGAAAAATGTAAATTTTTAAAATCATCACATGTCATCAACATGTGCCTCGATTAGAATGTGTCATCATCATAAAGAAGTGATTACAAAATCGTTAGAATGTATAGAGTATACTTTTTTATTAAACCAATTATTTGTGTTGGTCAACTATTGAAAACATTTGAAAAAGCTGCTCTTTAATAAAAATATATATTTTGTCTGTACGTCCATATACAGTGTTTAATGACTAACTTATTAACTAAGCTGTTCTGGATTTGTCTAAAGTTCCACATTAGAATGCTGAAGAACTGCTTAAGCTGTACACTAATATTGAATTATTTAATCTAACATTAAGTGTAGATGTGTCCGTACGTCCCTATGGACTACCAGTATTTGCTCTTACTTCATTAATTACAATAATAAACTTATATAAAAACTTCTTTAAAAACTAGTAATAATCAAGATTAGTTTCGAATTATTGAATTAGTTCAACAGTTGGATAATATTGATAGAGTCCATCGCAAAAATCATACATTTGTACGAACGTCCATATGCTATTTTGAATTAACTTTTGTACTGTTGAAAGCCGAGGCAGGCAAATGATCATAACCTGTATAAGTTCTAATGTCTGCCATGGCGAGTTTGATTTACCCATATGACGGAAAATAAGTCAACCAAAACAATTTTCGAGCGGCAATCGGACAGAAGTCCCGTAATTGGGAGTTACATACGAAAGTAATAAAAATTTATTAAAAACAAGTAAGAAAACTAAATTTGGCTTAGATCAAATCTTAAATACCCTCCACATCTACAGGCAGGAATATGAGTAAGCCTCTGTATCAGCTTTCAAGTCTAGTTTTACGTTGAATATGGTTTTTTTGTAAATTGTTGGCGTGTCTGTTATCCGACCATACACATTTTTGGCACATCGATGCATAGAGTAATTATAAATATATGTACCAAATTTCGACTAAATAACTCAATTTATGTGGCAGATAAATATATAAATAGGTTTTTGTCAATTGTGGGCGTTCTGGTTCTTGACCGATTTTGCCCATTTTAAATAGCTATACGCTTGCAAAAACATCTCTAACGCCTCCTTTTAGGTGTTGCAAACAGATTACCAAACTTAGTATGCCCTTCATCTTATGTAGAAGGTATAATAAATATAGCAAATATGCGTCATAAAACCGTTTGAAATTTTGAACAAAATAAATGTTAAAAATTTGATTTACATTGCTGCAGGATATAACATACATAAGTAGACTGCCGCTTCCCTTTTAATATTCATGATTAATGTTTTAATATTCTGCTGATATAATCATCTTCTTTTTACAAGCAATCAGAAAGTTATCAATTTATTTAAGTGCTTTAACAATTCGTATCGATTTAATAATCTTTTCTAATATTTAAGCGCGTAACACGTAAACATAATTTCATAAAGTTTTCTTAATATTAATTAAGAATGAACATACATACAAACACATTCTATTGTACATTCAACATATTTGTAAATGTTTATAAAAGTCAATCAATTTGCTATGAGCTGGTCAGAATTAATTATAACGAATCATTTTTTTTTTCTACATGTGTTTGGGTGAAAAGTTAATAAATTTGTCAGAAAAATTAATATCCAAAGTGTTCAAGTAAATGCAAGACGTACTAGTTATCCAAAACATGTAATATAAACTTACTTGGATAAAATTTCGAATGTAACACAGTTGATTATAATTGGGCTTAAGGTCCAATTATACTGATTGATTCAAAATTTTAAATATGTCCATCTGTCCGACTCCATGACCATGTAAACTTGTGCGCAAGCTACAAGGTCGGATGAAATTTAGTACAAGAACCATTATTTATTGGCCCAAAGAGGAAACCTATTGAAAATGGACCGGATCGGACCCCCTCCCCAATAAAAGGTCCTCTTATGATGGAAGTCTTTATATGGGAAAAAATTGCAATTCTTAATATTTTGTGATAACATTATAGAAAAGTAGCTTCATATTTGGTTGTACCAAATTTGTACCCGGTCGGACCATTTTTAGAACGGCAATGCTTAGTGTTGCCTGATACAACTAAACTTTATTTTAGCATAATTTGTGTTCAGGGTATTTAATGGTCAGGTATAACTGACTATAAAACTTTCATTTGTTTTATTAAAACTTTTAGAGTTTATAGGATTTCTCTCTAGCTATATATCCATAGTTCTAATCACGTCCATATACTTTTATTTTTAATTCTAATTATTAAAGCAACAGGTGTTTTTAACTAATGTACATATAAAACAAGCAAGAAAACTAAATTTTGGCGTAGGCCAAATCTTAAATATCTTCCATATCTACAATAGTGGGTGTGACAGGTATGTGCTTACGCCCTCTAATAGTGTATGAATTACGTATCACCTTGAAAGTTGAGCTTTACGTAGAGTATAATTTTTTGTAAATTGTGGGCGCATCTGTTATTTGACCACGCCTTTTCCATCGATGGATGGATATGTATATCAAATGTCATAGGTCAAATTTTGTGGCATACATATATAGATTTTTGGTCGATTGTGGGCATGGCTATTGACCGATTTTACCCATTTTAAATAATGATCTGCATGCAAAAACTAAAAGTGTCTGTTTCTGCTCAATATCTATAAATTTACACCCACGAGAATACCAAGAACATACGGACACACGAACAAGCATGTCTAGGTCGATTCAGTTATTGATGCTTATTAAGAATAAATATACTTTTTAGGGTTTCTGAACCCTTCTTCTGGCTGTTGCATATGGAGAAACAAACTTAGTATATCCCCCATCTTATGTGAAGGGTATAATGAAAAAATTTTTATTATCCAAGTTTATGCTTGGAATCTATAAACATTATTGTTAAGTTTAAATATGCTTTCATTTTGTCATGTATGTACAATATCTCGGAACGATTGCATTTTGCAACATTTTATCTGTGGTATGTTACAGAGATGGATGTTTGCTGTGACAATATTTTTTCATTAAAATTATTTCAACCAATATGTTAACTAAGCAATATACTCACACATATATGTATATATATGTGTTTTTGTGGATCCAGGTAAAGAGGGAAAGTCTGTATTGTTTAATAAGATGTCAATCTTCTATGTTTGTGCACATGTTGCTTGTTTTATATATATATATATATATATATGTAAAAAACAAAAACAAAAACAAAAAAAAAAAAAAAAAGAAAAGAATTTTACACTTGAACAGTTTGTGTGCTCTAAAATTACTTTATACTGTATAATCATATACGTACATATATGTATAATCAACATTGTAGATTTCTTTTTGTGAATATTCCAATATAATGGGTGCCGTTTAGATGAATGTCACATTTCATATTGTTGCAAAATCCTACGTTTTTACCTTTTAATTATATACAGGGATATATATTATCACACCACAGAAGAGCACCTAACATATGTAAATATGTAAACAGGGTTCATACATGAACACTTTTTAGTTTAAGATAAATTTAAATTCTTTGGACGAATATTTGAATTTTCATGCACGAATTTATTTTAAACAATAAGTCTTCTTCTGTTGACAAAGACTTAATGAATTAGTGTTTACAATGTAATAAATATTACATAACTGTAAATGTATTATACATATATACATATGTCACTTTATGTCATTTTATGCTTTTTATACATTTTTACACATAATCCTTTAAGTAAATTCAATATGAATTATTTTGTAAAAGATAAATATCATTTGGATTTCTACAACACAAACATATACATATTTTATTTACACACTATTTGAATATATTTAATAAAAACAAGTAAGAAATTGAAAAAAAAAATATATGAAAAATGGACCAAACGTGACGATTTTTAGTAGCTATGTTCATATAACGGTCTAGTGTAAAGGAACTCTCTATATGATCAATAATTCCAACTTTTAATATTTTTGTGGTAAAATTGTGTTGAAGAATATATAATTGGGCAGATGTGGATCCGAGATGATCATTCTAGAATAAGTCTTTGACTTATGTAAAAATGCCGCCTGTTTAGTGAGGGATTTTTGTGGACATAATTTGTGCAACTAAGTGTGAGTAGGGTATTAAATGGTCGGCTATAGACGACTATAACATTCACTTCACTTGTTTATAATAAAATACAAATTTCTAATGAAAGATATTAAAGAGATATGAAAGTTAGTTGAAGTCTCCTTTGAATTAAATCAATTATTAAACACTAAGTACACTAAACGTCACGCCTACCATATTATTTTATATAAAGATTTTCGTTTCATATTTCCTAAAATACGTTTCAACTAGCTTAAATATTATTTTTACCAAGAACAAAAGTATCATTTAACTGTGAAAACTTAATGTGTTGTACGGATATTGGGCACTTGTTAAAATTAAAGTGTTTGTCAACATAACAGCAGTACTCCATGGGGAGAAATTTGTTAAAAAAAACTATATTTCAAATGGCCCGCGAAGAAACTAATTCACAATATTTTATGTTTAGAAAAAATAGATATATTTTTTATATATTATTTAACAATTTATACGATGCTTGTATAGGGAATGGAGGGTATTTAAGGTTTAAACTAAGTCAAATTTTAGTTTGTAACTTACCTAAAATTATAGCGATTAATTTGGAACCAAAATTAAAATCGATTTAACAATTTCCGTCTGTGGGTCTGTCTGTCCATGTAAATTTGTGTGCAAAGTTGGTACAAGAATATGTATTGATGCAAAGAGGAATTCTATTGAAATAGAAACGAATCAGATCATTTTTAGATCCTCTCCCCATATAAGGTTCCAATATAATGGAAGACTTTATATGGCAAAAAATCGCAATTATTAGTATTTTTGAACAAAATATGATGAGGAATATTTAATTAGCTTTATGTCTGGCTGTGCCAAATTTAGACCCGATCGAACTATTTTTAGAACCCCTTCTAATGGCCACACCTTGTGTTTATTGACACAACTAATTGTAGCATAATTTAAGGAGCTAAATGGTTTGAGGTATTAAAAGGCTGCGCTTGACCGACTACATATAACATTTTTACTTGTTTTTTGTTAACATTCTTTATACACAATTTAAATCTTTGTTAATTGTTTTATATGAAAGTATCCGTAAACATTTTGTACCGTTTTAAAGAAGCGTACAAAAAATAATACACACACTTACATGTATATGTAGTGTATGCAACAATGTCAGTAGCTTAATTAGTTTGTAAATGGAGTACATTTACCGATACGGTAAATGTGCCTGCAACATAAACATTTTTACAATTTTTATATTACGCGGACAATTTATAGGTTAGCACAAGTGTTGCAAAAAAAAAAAATAAAACATTTGATTAAAATTCATTGTCATTGTAGATAGTTTGTTGCTTTAATAATATCAACGTACCGTACGATACCTACCCTGTCTCGCGCTCTTTTTTTAGTAACTGGTGGTCTAAAATATGGTTCATAAGCTTAATAATTGTATCATTAAAACCTCATTGCGTACAACATATATATATAATTGCCGTGTAAACACGAAAAAAGGAATTCCAACAAAATAACAGCTTAACATAATTTCCCAGTTGCCCAAGGAGCCATAACTTGTAACAGCACAAGGTTCCTTTTACTTTTTCCTTTTGCTTCTTTTTGATTTCAATTAAAAGGCGGGCAAGAAGCTGATATGTAGGAAAAACGTATATATCTCAGGAGATAGGGTATGTATGTGTTAAGTATAAAACTTAACATATTAACTTCTAACGTTTTACTTGACTTTTCGGTCAGGATTACGTACCTTTATACCTTTCACATAAGATGGGGTTATGCTTTACAAAGTTTATATATTTTTGAGCAGCATAAAAAACTAAATCGATCTAAGCATGGCTGTTATTGGAACACCCATTGGCGATTCAATTTCAATTTTCTATTGAAAATGAAAATTTCAATTTAATTTCAACTACACTCCTTAGTTCCTTTGAAGTTGGAATTTTATTTGAAAATGGAAACAAAATTGAGTATAATTTTTTTAATTATTTTCAATAAATTCTTTCAAATTTAAATAAAATTTTTTCAAATTCAAATAAAATTCTTTCATTTACGAGAGAACGAAACATTTCCATTTGAATTTCAATTGGAAATCTTCCAATTTCAACTGCCATATAATACTACTAGTATGAATAATGAAATTATTTTCAAGTTTATCTCAATAGTAATAAATGTCTGGGCATCCTTTTCTGTACTGGAAACATCTGCTTGAATGTAATGTTTAAGAAATGTGATCTCAACTCTGACTGACAATTGCAGAGATTTTGAAAATTGTCGTTTTTCTGACGCATACAATACTTTTACGTATTAACCACATACATTACAACATCTCTTTATAAATAAAAGGCCAATAAAATTCAAGGCAATTAACAATATCAAATAGTCCTTGTTAAATCTATTATTATAATTTTATGATGATGTTACTTAAAAGCTTAAAAATTGAAATGTGTGTACACACAGTGAATAAGTGAATGTGTTGGTGTAGGTGTGTACGGTATAGCGTACATAATGTTCTCATAAATTTTATAATGATAAACAATATGGTTGCAATATTTATGTGGTTTCTTTTTTTTTTTTTTTTTAATTCCTTACATCCGCCATAACCCCACAATCGTTTATTACAATATAACACTTTAAGTTGCTTAAGTACGTGTATAAATAAATAACCAAGTGGTACAAGTGGTATACGCCTGAACAGCAAATAAATTTTATGTTAGCATTTGTGTATGGAGAAAGTCTTTCTTTTATTACTTAAAAGGCGACTTTTTGCCAAAACTATAAAAAACCAATATTTCTTTTTTATGTTGTCAATAATTTGAAGAGTGGAATTTAGCCGAACTCATAAGATTCGATTCTCTAATGCGGGAGGCCTAAGTTTGATTCCCGTATAATTGCAAGTTTTAAATTGAATTCTATCTATGAGGAGTTACAGTTAGCCCGATACACGATGCTCTTAAAAAGTCCTCCTCGGCATTACAAACATTTTGGAAATTAGACACACTTCATGCCACCTATTTATAAATAATATAAGCTTTGGCCAACTTGTCAAATGTAACCTTTTTTTACATCATTATTATGTTTTTATTTATTTATTATTTGTATTTAATTTTTACGATTTTTCAATCATAAAAATCTCTTTAATCTCAATCATTGAATTGATTGATTGATTGTATAATTGATGTTTTAATAATAATATATTATAATTTATTGCACAGATAATATGTATGTAAATAGGAGGAATTTCTTACACAGAATTATAGTTTAAAGTTTAAATCATTCATACCCTATAGTATATTAAGTTAGTGTGGACCACCTTTAATTAAACCGATCAATTTAGAATGAAAATCTAAGTCGATTTAATCACGTTTGTGTGTCTGTCTGTCCATGTAAAAAGTTGAATTTTTTGAGATATTTCGACGAAATTCAAAACAAGAATATGTATTGGCTCAAAGGGGAACCCAAGGATAATGGACCAAATTGTTTAATATTTAGAACCTCTCTTTCTATAAGGTCCTATTATAATACAAGTGTTTAAAAGGGAAAAAATCGCAATTCTTATAATTTTTTTTTTTGACAAAAATGGGTAAAAATAGTCAATTAGCTTAATAGTGGACTGTGCCAAATTTGGACCCGATTAGACTATTTTTAAGACCCCTTCGCATATAATGATATTTCATGCACAGATACTCGCAAAGCAATACCTCACGTTTACCGACTCAACTAAACTAGTTGTAGCGTAATTTGTGAAGTTGAGTGGTGTGACCGACTATAACATTTTCATTTCTTTAAAAAACAGATTTTTCCAATTATTTGATTGTAATTTTTATTTACATTAAAGGATTACTCCGTTGTTTTTGTCCAATTTAAATAGAAACTTACGAACAAACACCCGGATGGACATGTCTATATCGAATCAGTTAGTGGTGCTCATCAACCTCATTATATAAAAAATTTAAAGCTTTCAAACACAAACAATCGCTTTAATGTTGCTTTTCTCAAAAAATGATGTTTACTGCCTTTCACTCATTCTTCTCTCTCTCTATCTCTCTCTCTCTCTCCCACTATTATATATTTCTTCATTTCTACAGCAATTTTATGTATTTTGACAAGTATATACATAAGTACTTATTTAGAATAGTTTCTAGGAGCAATTAAAAAATGTTTCCATTATCCTTTAAAAGAAAAGATTGTGAGTTTTTCATTTATGCCAAGTGCTAGGGCTTTATTGTCAATTAATATTCATCATTTATTGTGTTAACAGTGACAGTTTATCTAAAAAATGTATATAAACTAACAATGTTAAAAATATTACCACTTAGCGGTAGTGTATACAATTTCTATATGTGTGTGCGTATATTTGTATGTATATAATGGAGGCCTCGGAAGTACACAAAATATATATAGTATATATATATTTACGATCGCAAAAGTGTCAACAACAGACAGACACACGGACATACATGTCTTGATCGATTCAGTTGTGGATGCTGCTCAAGATTAAATATACATACTGTGTAGGTTCTCTGACGTCTCCTTTTGGATGTTGCAAATGAAATGACAAACTCCCATCTTGGAAGATATAAAAACATGCGCTTTGGAATGTGAAATTAGGTACCTGCCATGCCCACAAGTTGCATATTAGAGTATTTAAGATTCGACACAAGTTGAAATTTAATTTTCTTACATGTTTGCACTTACTTTATATGCCCACAATGTTACAGAGAATACTGCTATTCCTGGTACACCATTCAGTAAAATGTTTCAAATTTTTAGTACACATATTCCTGATGATTAACATAACCTGAGCTGATTTATACATTGTAATGTCCACCCCGCTGTGTCCCCGCTGTGCTTCGATAACAGATAGTTAAGATTTTCTATAAACATTTACAAGCATCCATAGATGCAGCATCAGATAGAATCACGTTCATAATTATAATATTATAAAAATATAAAAAATTTTTTTAAGTGAAAAGTTTACTTTAATAAGAATAGTTTTTCAAATAGAACACATGGCGCTAAATTAAAGGGCCATGTGTTTTTTTTTTTTACTTGAGTAGTATGATTAATTTCAATTTAACTCTATAAACTACAAGGTGTCATAATAATGAATTTTTAAAGAATTACTATATAAAGCACACCATAATTCAATACTAATTAGGTAGTGAAAAATAATCTCCTTCATTGCGTAATTCTCAAATGAGATTTGCAACCAAAAAAGCAAAAAGCATTTCAATTAAATTTTAGCAGCATGTTTTTTAATTATTCATGGCTAATATGTAGGTGGTTATAGGATTAAATACAATAATTTAATAACATGTAAAGTACATATAATGTAACATGTATGTACTCGTATGTGTTAATCAATATGTAAATGTCTGAAAATGTCATAATTAAATTATATATGAATTATTTTTCAATGATTTTCTTAGTGATGGTGGTGTACTGATTTTTGCTATTTCGTTTGGAGACCCTACAAAGTATATACATCGATTTAGTATTGTCCGGCCGTCTGTCCATGTACCTATTGTTGGAATCTGCTGATAGTAGTAAATTTTGCGGCGTCAAGTTGAAATTTTGTACGCAGGTTTCTATTTAAATTGGACAAAATGGGCAAAATGTCACGCCCACATGCTTTAAAAATCCCTTATTGCCACAAAATTGCATCTAGGAAGTTAAAATTTCCTACACACATGTACAATTAAGGCATCCAAGGACGTAACAAAAATGGGCGTGGTTGGATAAGAGACGGGTTCATATTTTAAGAAAAAACCTTTTTCTGTACCGAATCTGACGCATAAGTTGAGACGTATTACTTACATTATTACACCTACATTATTACCTACTTGCCCAGCTCACTGTTTGCCTATAGAGCTGGAAAGTATTTAAGTATTTAAGGTTTGGTCCAAAATAAATTTGATTTTTTCTAAAAATGAATTTTTTTTCTGTAAATACAGAAAGTATTGCTTGGATAATGATAAAGATTAGGAGACCTAACATAACCTTTGTTTTCTGAAGTTTGAAACCATCAACTACAAGCATAAACTACCATGTAATAGAAAATGAATGAAATTTTTTTTTTTTGTTGATTACTAACATCTTTCAATGTGTCAATTTTGTTATTGTAATCTAACATAAACTACAAATATGCATGCTTATAGTAGCAATCAGCCTCTGTGACCAAAAAAAGTAAACGGATAAAGGAACAATCTTACTGGAGTATACAACACAAGAATTATATGGTATACATGTCGAAAACATTCACTTCACTTCACTTTCTCTGCTGTATTTTTTTTTATTGTATCCATACGATAAACAAGTCATTTTCCTAGATTACATCGGCAAAGTGAATGAATTAACAGTAGATCTTGAAAGTAATAAATATAACATGTCCATCTGTACCATTTACCATTCTATACTGCTCTAAATGGTTTCTTATTTTAATTGGGCCTCCCATTAGCCATAACATGCATGTTTCTAATGCGAGTAAAACAGTGGGACTGGTACCTGTCAAATAATAGGTATTTTAAATTAAATCCTTTCTTTGAGTGGTAAATGAATTTGAATTCAATCTATTGTCTCTTGAGTAGCTGAGTTGGCTAAGGCTTTGTCTTGTTAAACTCTGCGCGCAGGTTCAAATCTAGCTAAAAATCAAATGAAAAATGAAAAAAAATTATCCACAGGTAAAAAAATATAATGTAAATGTAAATATAAATGTCGAGATTGGTTATATAGACGAATGAGCGGGAATCTTGCAAAAAGTCATAAGTTTTTTTTTATGGCCAGTAAGATCTGTACGGTATTACCGGAGGGTCTAGGGTTACTAGCAGATGCAAAGATTTTCGATCCCAAACGATTTATAACATCATCTGGACAGTTCTCCAGAGCATTACGGTACGCTTTTGCTGGTAAAACAATAGGCCCACATATTGGCCTAAGTGAAAAGCCTTTTGACGTGCACCCGATCAACCTATATGGTACGCGTATTTCCAATGTCTGCCTATTATTAAAAATAGACAAAATTTAGATTGGTTAACAAATCAGTTGATGGCCCCAGCCTTAGTCAACAAAAATCTTTATGGCTATAAAATTTCAAATTTATTCAGTAAAAATCGATAATATCGAATAACATAATTTACAAAAAAAAATTTTTTTTTTTAATAAAAGTTGATCTTCAAGGTATTCCTTAGAGCACTAGAGCCACGCACTTTGTTTCTACAGCGTCCTATTGAAGTATGTTCTACATTTTACCCCAATGGTAATATTCAGTACTGAAGGATACGCTTCCTTCTGGGTATACCAAATGGAATAATACACTTAATATATTAAGGCCACCGCATCTCATGTGAAGGATGGCAAACATTGTTATACCACATAGTCGGATGCACTGTTGTTCTCTTTAAGCCAAAGATAGCATTCAATATCATCATCATTGCATTTGTATTCAACAGTTTGACAAGACTTCGATGCTGGTAAAATGACTTTTTTATTATGTCAGTGCATCAACAACAGTTGGCAGGCCTGCGTCACTATGATGCAATAGCACAGCATGAACAATAATAATATGTTGCAAACAGGGTCATTTTAATAATTTCACTTAATTTAATTATACTTGCATGTGATTTACATTGAATACTAAAGTAAACTCGGGAGGTTAAGGTTTATTGTTAAAGATTAATTTTTTTCTTAAAAATCGACATTTTTTGTTAATAATTTATACACATTTCAAGCAAAATTTCATAAACCCATTACAAAATAATTGCTCTTCTATGTGTCACACAAACAAAAGGAATTTAATTTCATTATACCACTTGGTATTAAGTTTGTGGAGATATTTGTAATTTCTAAACGAAAAATTATACCGATTCAGAATCAAAATCTGAATCGATTTAACCATGTCCGTCTGTCGGTTGGGGTCTCCATGTAAATCTGTGCGCAAGCCACAGATCGAATTTTATGAGATATTTCGATGCAATTTGAAGGTAGAAGGATTGACGTAAAGAAGAACTCTATTGAAAATGGACCGAATCAGACCAATTTTAGAACTCCTCCCCATATAAGGTCCTATTATTTTTTGAAATATTTCGATGAAATTTGGTACAAGAGTATTGGTCCAATGAGGAACTCTATTGAAAATGGACCGGATTGGATAATCCGTCAAAAAAAAGTCACAATTCTTAATATTTTTGGTGAAGAATAGTTAATTAGTTTAATAATTGGCTGTGCTCAATATGGAACCGATAGGATCATTTTTAGAACCCTTCCTCTTATAACGTTTTATTATCAAAGAAATCGGTTTATAAAGAAAATGCGCAATTTTTTATATTTTTTTTTGCCAAATTTGGTTAAAAATAGATAAGAGTAAGTATAAAAATTAAATTTTCGATTTTATAAATAAAATAATTTATTGTAAAATTTTTGAAAAATTTTTTTACCATTGAGATCCATGAAAATATTTCAAAGGCTTCTACGATTTACAATTAATAAGTGAAAAGTGGTTCGTAATTCTGCATGTTAAATATATTTCGTAGAAATAAAACGTAGTAGGCCATGAAAGCTCAAAAGTGATATTTTGTACAAAGCAACTTCATTTGTACAACGAATGTACAATGAAACGCATGAAAATTTATTTTTTCTTATTTTATGAATGTATTTATTTCATATAATTTTTACATATAATGTCTTAACAAAATTTTATAAACGGAACTTTTTAGCATCCAGAAATTAATTTCTGCACAAAAACGTTCAGAAGAGCTTCATCATTTTATGTGGGCGTTCATGCTTCAGCGCCATAAAGAAGCACGGGGACGATAAGGGTCTTATAGAGTGTAAGTTTTGTTGCATGAGAGAGAGCTTTGCTGTTGAACTGCCTACTTAGCCCATAGAAGCACCTCTTAGCAGTCATAATTCTGCTTTTTATCTCCATGCTGACATTATTGGAGATATTTAACATGTGAAAATAAATGCTTTCATAACATAAGTAAAATAAATGCTCGATTCGTGTTATTATTCATACTTCCAAAATGGGTATAAAAGTTGTTTAAATATATGATTAATTTATGGCATTGTTGTGGGATTTAAGCTGAAAAAACTTCTGAATTAATAAATTAAAACAGCACACAATTTTGTGCGTATGGGAGAATCGAATGCGGCTTTATAATCGACAAAAAGGTGGTGGGCGTCGATCTGTTTTTCTTAGGTCTTTTCCAGGATCTGACGTAAATATGAGAAGCTTGATATTTTTGGATCTTCTGACTACCAGGTATTGTAATGGGTGTACATTCGTCTACAATACGTTTTAAATCTGATGAAATGTATGCTTTCTTGGGCAGTGTTTTCTGCGCCGTGCATTTACTCATCAAATTTGAACTCGAAGCGAGAGTGCTTTTGTAACTACATAGTTGACGATTTTAAGCGAGATTCACACTCAAGGTTACGGAGAGCATCATATTTTAAATTTTTTGTTTTGGAATCTTGCACTAATTACCAACATGTTCTTTTGCCCCAGCAAAGTCTATTGGCCTCATTCCGTTATCGGAAATGTTGTCGAGGAGACTGAATTTGCTGATGGTGGGGCCAAACATGCTCTTCTTCCCAATCTTTGCATTAAAATCACCTAAAATCTTATTGCACATGCGCTCCAACGCTCCGAAAATTTCTGAAATATGTTGCCATTCTCTTTTTTGACCATTATAGGATGTATAGCTTTCCAAATTCAATTGGGTGTTTTATTTATTTCTTCCTGTTTCTTGTGTATTTTTGTTGCTTGGCTCTCGATAATAGTGTTGACTATATTCTCCTTAAAAAGAAAAATACTTCATTTCTTCCGTTTATTTTTATTATTATTATTATTATTCACAGGCTTCTTTTGCACTATTTGTTAATTAATTTCATTAAATATAGATTTTTTCGTGGCATTGTTGTGAGAATCACAAGCTGAAAAGTAAAGTTTAAAGTTTTAATGAAAGACTTTTTAAATTTAATAACATCATTGTCATTATTTAACAAAGTCAAAGAAAATAGTTTTTTACAGGATGAGATGTTGTAGACAAGTAAAAAAAAAATTTTGAAAAGTAACTAAAACGAATGTATTATAAAATACAAAACATTAAAAAATGCAAAGGCTACACAATGAAATTTTCAATTGAACAACAAATTCGAATTTTGGGCAAAGTGATCAAGACACTAAATTAGTTACAGTGATGGCGAAACCTATCCTAACTACCAACACTTCGACGTTTACTTCCACCTCGACTGCTTCGTCTAGAATGACTCACCTCTGAGTTATCTGCCATTTTGTTAAGCGGTGTAAAGATAATTTAATGGTCCTCCTTATTTGATAATGAATAAATAATGTAAGAAAATGGCCGACACGAATTTACCAAACTTTAATTCATTTAATTAGATTTTAAAAGTTGAACAAAATTAATTTGTAGACACGTGTACAGCTAATAGTCTCTAATCATTTTTGATGTACACACACAAGTGAAGTGAACATGCCTCGACTACTCAGCGGAACGTTCTGAGAGCGACTGCGACTGAACTTTTCAACCTTACAATAGCGAGAATTGATGTTGTACATTTTATATTTGTATTTTAATTTAACAAAGACAAGTAGTTTTCTACAGGATGAGGTATCCTATAAAAGGCGGCTGGCAAAATATCTTCTATTTCTTCTTTTCACAAAACCATATAGGACGCCTGCACTTAATGTATCCAATACAGCTGGTTTCTTTTATTTTGCATCCACATTAATTGCTTGCGCTATATAACTGACGATTTTTGATATCGTGGCGGGTTCTTCCACTTCATGTTAAGTACTTTGATGATGAGCCGATCTGAGCCATTCATTAACAATTCTTCACCAAATATTGTGAAAAAACATTAACAATTGAGACCTTTTACCATATAAAGACCTCCATTATAATATTTAATAAAATTTATTTTTTTATTAATTAATTTCTGGATGCTCAAAAGTTCCGTTTATAAAATTTTGTTAAGACATTATATGTAAAAATTATATGAAATAAATACATTCATAAAATAAGAAAAAATAAATTTTCATGCGTTTCATTGTACATTCGTTGTACAAATGAAATTGCTTTGTACAAAAAATTACTTTTGAGCTTTCATGGCCTACTACGTTTTATTTTTACGAAATATATTTAACATGTAGTACATGTAAGTGTATGTGTACGTTCATGGCCTACTGTGTTTTATTTTGACGAAGTGTATATATTAGACAACAAAATATTCCCAGCGTCTGGTGAAAATTTCGAAAATGAATGTGTTAGACAAAGTGAATCATCTTCGGATGAAACTTACGAAGATGCCCAGGCGTGCAAGATGTGTTTTAATGAAATTTGGTACAAAGAAATGTATTGACTCAAAAGGGAATCCTATTGAAAAAGAATTCGCGCAAAAAACATTCAGAAGAGCTTCATCATTTTGTGTTAGCGTCCATGCTTCAGCGCCATAAAGAAGCACGGGGACGATGAGGGTCTTATAGAGTGTAAGTTTTGTCGCACGAGAAAGGGCTTTGCTGCTGAATTGACATTTTTAATTTATGGCATTGTTGTGGGAATCAAGCTGGGCGTGGCAGGTACACAATTACATTTGGTTTTAACAACTATTGAAGCATGTGTTGCATTTTACCAAAATTAATTTTCTGTACGTTGTCTACGTTAAATATATACACACTGACTTTCAACTTTGTTAATTTATTTTCGCATGAGATCTTTGTTAATTGTGGGCGGGGACCGGTTTAACTGATTTTGGCCATCTTCAATAGAATAAACAAAGGATAGATAGATGACATCACATCTCCCCTTAGATGGAACCATAAGCCGGAGCTGTTCGGTTGTTGCGAAAGAAACTCCAATGTTACATATTCACAACCGAGACCATTAATTGTCTCTAACTCTGTTTATCATTATTTTTATATATAAGGCTTGAAAATGTGCCAAAAAAAAACCGTTTAATAAGATTTCAATTTGAAATACATTTCAATATATCTGGCAAGTAAAATATTGGCTTTGTTGGTTGTCATCTTTACGATGTATTTCTAGGTTGTAATCGCCCAGTTATGATGATGATGACCTTTGGAAGTGTGTTTCATGATGTATGAAAGTTGCATGAGGCACTAAGGGTAGAAACGAGGGGTGAGGCACTATTGGTTTCAAGGGCAATTTCAATAGTTTCTGTCGATTGATGTTTGAAATCTGTCCACCAAGAAGATATTACGATCATCCCAAATTAAAACTTAACCTTTTATTTTAATCACTTTGTTTAACATGGCGTGTATCGGACATGTCAGCTAATGGATGTAACAGGATGTATACCTCCACGTGGGTACTTAAACAAACATGACGTTAACGTTAATGGGGAGTACTCACTTCCCATTTTATGTGTAGGGTATAAAAACAAATCAAACTTTAATAATTCAAGAGACATTCCAACTGACTTTATGTATGACATTATGATTATAGGTGGCATGTGTGCAATACAAGTGATCAGTACAAATATGATTTGATGATTAGCTTGCAGCGAATAGTTTTTCTTTACACTCCCACACATATTGATTGATTTTGAGGCACACACACACACAATACATTTATCAAATATCAAATGATGACGTACTTGATGTTTTCATTAAAAAATTTTAACCAAAAGTCAATTTATCATTTTTACAAAAAGCATTTAAGCTCAACGTTTCAGTGTTATTATTCAATCACATGGAGATTTTTTCATCATATATACTAGCTACGTTAAAACATTAAACGTTAGCCAAAACCAATGTAAGGCTTTAGGGACTAATGGCAAACCATATCCTTACCGAACGTACGCTTTGTGCCGCTAAGATCTTTAATCGTTTAATAGAAAAATTCAAAGTGTAGGAGATGACTAAAAAAACACAACAAGAAATATGTCACAATCATGCATTGTGTTAACAAAGTTTTTGTGGTCAATTATGAATACATGCCGAACAAACCTCTTCTCTTTTCAAGCCTCGAAATACAATATGTCACTGACACATAAACGAAAATTCAACAACCACCGCAACAACTGTCATTGAATATTGTGTTTGTTTGCTGGCGAAGATTGTCAAGGATGACAGTAACAACAACAATAACAACAACAAACCAAACTATATATGGGAATTTTTGAATTTTTGCATTTTTCCTTTTTGTTTTGATTTTTTGTTGAATGAGAAAGAATTAGAAAGTATAAAGAAAAGAAAACTATGTATAACTGGAGGATAAATTAGAATTTCTCTTTATACGCTCTATCCACTAGGTTTGTCATTTTGTATTTATCCAGCAGCAGAATATCTCAAAGTCTTCATAAAATATATATACAGAGAATGGACAAAATAATGTGAACACCTGACTTGAAGGATCTCGCAATTGCAGTTCATATCATGTTTAGTAATTTCACCAGAATGCTAAAAAGATTGGGACTCATAGAATATAAACAGAATTTTTGGTATCGCTGTCACTTAAATAAAACTTTTTTCTATAATTTACCTTAAGATGGCTTAGCACTGAATCGGCTTCATCAGTTATAAAACCTGTCACTCATAACAGTTTTCGGACGACAATCGATACGAGTTGAACCTTCAGATTAGGAAGCTTTTAGGCAGGAATTTAGTCTGTTTCCTACCACATAATGTGGGGTCTTAGGACTAAGATTTCCTCCCAAGGGCGGACCCGCAGTTGATGAAGCGGTACTTGGCACTATACCAAAATTACGTTGCAATTTTCAATGACCCTTTTGCTATTGTAGATGGTTGTTGGTTTTGAATGGTTTGGGTATGTATTTGTTCCTGTTCAGTAGAAATTTCTTTGCGCAATTTGTCAATGGTTTTTTGAAGCACTTTAATTGTATCCAATGTCTTGCCACGTTGCGGATCAGACAGTTCACAACGTTCCACTAACTCATGAGCTGACTTCATTTGCTTAACATAACTTTGCAATAGCTCTTGTTTACGTTTACGCAAGCCATTGGCTAATTGAACAGCAGCTTTTACTTGTTCTTCTTGTTTCCTGTGGATAATAGCATTTGCAATACCGACTGGATCTGGCATATATTGTTTTTAAGACGTAAAGATGGCAGTTGTACGTGAGTAGCAGCCACCACTGCAACGGTCTTAGTTGGTAGTTGTTGTAGATGTGATTGACGTTGAGTCTTGTGCACTAATATTTTTATCACTGTTACTATTGGTTTAGGCATTGTTAGAATCTCTTAGTTGTAATTGACCAATGTTTTTTGTTTTAGCTGAATCAGCGACTGGAGTTGCTGGTACATTATTCAAATGGTACTGATTGTTGATCGTTATCGTAAGAAACTTGAATATTTACACTTGTACCAAATTTTGCAAAATGATTATTTAAGTGAGCAATGCTGTTTAGGTCACGAGGTATCTTACGCAACTCCAAGGAACAGTTTTGCATACTAGGTAAATGCGGACCTAAACGACAGTGTGCCGATAATATGCCGGTTTGCCACTGTAAGTGGACTGGCGCATCTATGATGATAGCGCTCCCCATCGGTTGCTTTAGTGTGGCTTCGCGATGAAGCACTTTTCGTATGCACACCATATTGGTGGAAATGATCAGATAGAGGCTGTGTTTGTTGGAAGGCCATGGGTTGGTGATGAGACGATGTGGTATTATTTGTCATCGTTAGTGCGACATTCTCATTTTGTACATCTTTTGATTTTGCCCTTTGTAAAAAATAATAGAAAAAGACCATAAAATGAAATTTGTTTAATTTGGAAAATAAGTGTATTATATAATTGCACCTTGTATAAATTTAGATGTTATGAAATAATTATGTCGGTAATAAAACGTATTCGAACGTTTTATAAATATTGCTTACTTTATCTTTCGTTTTATTAACTTACATTTTTCATTGGGGGCGAAAAAATCTCTAACTATGGTTGAAGGAAGTCTTTTTCTTTAGCTGCTTCAATATAATTTATTGTCTCACAGCTTTGATTTTGGAGTACCACATGTATCACTCCACTAACGGAATTAATTAAATGTTCATCTGAAGATTTTTCAACTGCGGTGGTGGTGACATCGTTGTTGGTGGTCTCTTCGGTAGCGATATTCATTTGAAGTGTGGAGGTCCATTGAGGAGTTATGGTAAACTCTTCAGTATTAATAGCTTCAAAGAGCCTCTCTACAAAAGGTTCCGTCTCCTCACTGAGAAAAACATCCAATTGTTCAATTGTGACACGTTTTAATTCTTCCTCGGGTTTATCTTTTTTAAGTAATCAGCATCACATCTTATATGAACATATACATTAAATAATTTTCTCTTATATACATATTTAGTAATTAAATATTTTGTTAAACTTACAAAGGCTCTAGAACTACAACCAGCCAATTTTTTAAAGCTTCTGTATTATTTATAAGCATTTTTGCACTTGATACAAAGTTTCCGCTCTTGTTATTTTTGTCGTTATAATCTTTATTTTTATTTTCTGCACAATGCTTTTTTTTTGTGAGAATTTTCTTTCAATTCAAATTGATGTTTTTATGTCTTAAATACTTGTAACGTATGCTTTGTTACAGACTAATGTGTTTATGTATTCCATTTAGTGACACTTACATAAAACAAACAACTTAAAGTTACTGGAGACAGACAAGTGGCAGTCCTTGTAAAATGTTGGAAAAATTGCGATAAAAGGATGCCAGCACATAACAAAGTAATCGCTTAACATGACACCTCTGTGGGGATAATCGGTGCATAATAATCGAGTTATTATACACAATTTATAATGATTAGATTTATTCAAATTGTTTTTATACCCTATATCGATCAGCTTAGAAGCGAAAGCTGAAATCATGTCCGTGTAATGGTTAATGTTGCAGTTATTGATGAAATTTGGTGCAGAGGTTTCTGTTAAGTCAAGTTTTGTTTCAAAATAAGGATGATGCAGGGTATATTAGGTTTGTGCGGAAGTTTGTAATTTTTACTAGGAAAATGCCACACCCACCTTCAATTATACCGATGGATTCAGAATACTGTCGTTTGTTAACATATTCACTACGCAGATGAAATTTTTTTGCATACATTTATATATTTTAAACCATTGCTATTTAAATTGTGAAAAATCGATTGGAAGGCACCCTTACAGCCAATAAAAAAAAAAAATTCCTAACTTCCACAAAAATTGATCCACGATGTAGATATTTATAATTGGTGCATGCATGCCAAGCCCACAGTTTACAAAAAAAACTTTTAATATGTATAGAATCTGATCAGTATTATTTATAATCTACTACTTGCTACATGCCATGCCCACTTTTAGCATATAAAGATGATGAAGAGATGTATTTTTAACTTGTTCCAAGTATTTTCATTCTATTTAATGGGAACCATTGATCATAAGTGGTGTGACTTTGACGTATTGTCGCACATAATAATTTACATAAGAATAAATAAAAAAAAACAAGTAAGAAAACTAAATTTGGCTTAGGCCAAATCTTAAATATCCTCCACATCTACAGTGAAAATGTTAACAATAGTGGGCATGACAGGTATATGATTACGCCCTCTAATAACTTATGTATCGAGTTTTATATGGACTGTGTTTGTAAATTGTGGGCGTTCATGTTATTAGATCACGCCCATTTTTAGAACATAGATGGACGGGATAACTATAAATATACATACCAAATTTCAAGATCAAAGGTCAAATTTTATGGCAGATATATAGATTTTTATTCATTGTGAGCGTGACTTTTATCTAACCACGCCCACTTTTGGCACATCGATGAATGGGATGATTATAAATATATGTACTATATTTCAATCTAATAGCTTAATTTTTAAGGCAAATAAATAGATTTTGGTCGATTGTGGGTCCGATTTTGCCCATTTTAAATAGTGATATGCGTGCAACAACTAAAATTATCTGTTTCTGCTCAATATCTAAATATTTACGCCTGTGAGAATACCAACAACAGACGGACATACGGACTTAAAAATATAGATTTATTCAGTTTATGATCAAGAATAAATATATTTTTTAAAGTCTTTGACGCCTCCTTCTAGGTGTTGCAAACAGAATGACAAACTTAGCATACCCCCCATCTTATGTGGGGGTAAAATAAAATAGTTAACAAGAAATATGAAATAAATGCAAAACATTCCTTAACAATATCACATTCGTTCCCACTACATAAGATGTCCCCTGGTAAACGCTAAGGTATTGAAAACTCAATCAATAGCGATAAATCATTTGTAAACGAAATAGAGAGAATGGAAAAAAAAGACAGTATTCGGAAAAATGAAAAATAATATTGTTGAATGGATTTTGGGGAAGCGTAAACGTAAACGGCAAAATCATAAATCATAACAAGACAACTACAACAAACTCTGCGAAATCTATAAACCATGAAGACAAATAGTCAACGGTGGGAGCATTTTGTTAAAGATATATTGTATAAATAATCCACAGTAATTATCCAAGTGTTACACAATTTATTATGAAAGAAATAAATTTTGTGTTAACATTTAAGCAATTTATACGAGTGCGTATAGTTGTATAATGAGTGGTTAGGAAAACATTTGTCTTATTGCCGACATATGTATTTATTGAGTTGTTTCAAAACAACACCATTGCAATATGTTTGAAAATTACTCTGTGACGTTTTATATATGTTTAGAAATATAAAAAAGTAGAAAAAGAAACAAAAATGGAAAAAAACAAATTTTGTCTTATGCGATGTATGCATCACTACACTATGGGTATGACCGTTATTCAACTCCATCCGGCTTTGTTACATAGATGCGTTTCCTACTTTTAAAAATATTCACAACATTTCCGTTTTGTGTCCGGGGAGCACTTTTTCTAGGAGCATGCAACACTTAAAAGGTTATTTATAAATAGAGAGCATCCTGAAAGTCAAAGTCAAGAGGGTTTACGGGTGAGAGGTCTTCAAGGTCTAAAAAAATCCATAGCGTTTTTGTAGCCGCTATGAAGTTGAAATTTGATAATTAAATTTATGTTTTCTATATAAGGATGCATCCTTTCAGTAGGTGAGTGGACTAAGCCTTAGTCTTAGGTAAAAGAGTTTTTTTTTAGCTGTAATTTGAACTCAAGTGTCGCGTTGGATTGGTAACCCCACCGTATACAGTTCAGAATATTATCATGAACGGTGGGTTCGATAGGCGAATGAGCTTGTAAAACGTCATACAATATTATTATTATGTGTATGTGTTAAAAATGGACGTGGTCACTTGTAAGAGATGCCCCCAAGTATGAGTACCAAATTTTAACTTCATGAATGAATTTTTATAGCTAAATAGATTGATTTTTACCTACTGTGTGTGGCTTTTAACCCCAAATTTCACCCAACTTAAATGGAATATATATATATGTATAAATGGCGGCAAAGTTCATTTCCATACGTACATAAATAAATGTCAACAACTTTGTGCAAATAATTCCAAAAACATAAATAGTTTGTTCCCGGTTCAAGTGGAAATACTACTACTTCTCACTAATTGCATTAACTAACTATACAAACAAGTGAAAATGTTGTAATCAGTCAAGTCTGACCATTTAATACCCTACCTCACACAGTTCCACAAATTTTACAATTAGTTTAGTTGCAAAAGTAAACGCGAGTCATTGCATATAAGTCACTTTGTGAAATATTCTTATATGGAAAGGAATTCTAAAAATGATTCGATTGGTAACTAATTAACAATTTTTCATCAAATTTTGTCAAGAAATATTAAGAACTTTTCTACATAAAGACTTATTCAAAACAAGGGTTCCAAAAATGGTCAAGTTTGAGGTGTTTTCAACAGTGTATACAATTGGGTCCAAGCATGGTACTGCCATCTTATTAAATGTCATCGAAAACTGTGCATAAAACCTTTATTTACATGAACACATAACAGCAGGCGGACAACCGGACATGTTTGTTGAAAAGACCAATCTAGGAGTTACAAACATCCGCACAGGCTTAATATAACGTTTACCACAAGTGGTGCAGGGTAAAACTATAACAAGAAGAGTTAATACTTTCCCTAACCTTTCGTTTGCAATTTAAGCTTATTTACGATGATACTGCATACCTGCTCTCTTTTGTATGTTGTAACATATAAAATTTACTTTTATGAATAATGGTGTTGATGACATGATTAAAAGGTGAATATCTTATTTTATTATTATTATGGAGACTTATTACACCCAACACTAAATTTATCATTCCGTTTGCAACATCCAGAATGGAGCGCCATTTTCATATATTGATTAGAAACAGACACTTTTAGTTTTTGCACGCATATTGGTATTTTAAAATGGGCAAAATCGGTCGAGAGCCACGCCCACAATCAACAAAAATCTATTTATCTGCCACATAAATTGACCTATGATCTTGAAATTTTGTACACATATTTGTGGTTATCCTTTTCATGAATGTGCCAAAAATGGTCATGATCGGATTACAGGCACGCCCACCATTTATAAAAAACCATATTGTAAGCTGAGATGTAATATAAATACGAGTAATCTGCCATGCCCACTATAGTAGATGTGGGGGGTATTTAAGATTCGGCCTAAGGCAAATTTAGTTTTTTTACGTGTTTTTTTATAATTCTTTACATAAAAAATTTATTAATTTCTCTAGTTAGATAAAATTGCTTTTAGGTAGCGGGTATTATATCATAATTATTCTTATTGTGGAATATTCTTTAAACAGCGTCTTCCATTCCTTAGTACTATGCGTTATTTTACCATGTGTGGTGTTAGCAGAATATGCACTCGAATAGGGTTAATAATGCCCTGTGGTGTTGTAGCTCGTAATTAGCACTCATACCAATTTTTGCTTATTAAAGCACGTTTTTGACTTTCCAGCTGGCATACAAAATTTCTCATAACAAAAATAGCAATCACGTGCTTACAACTTATATATATTCAGCTTAAAATGATATTTGTTCCAGTACATCTCAAGAACAAATTAATACTTATTAAAACCCGGCTATGCTTGCCCAAGCTTGCTGCCTTAAACTTTAGGAGATTTTGTAAAGTAAGACAAGAAGTTGAACCTGTATTCCTTAACACATCCCCTGCCAAGATGTTTATTAGTAGATTCCATTACGGCGCCTCGTGTACTGTTACCGGTACACGTTCCCCGTTACGTCGTCCAAGATAGTTATAACAATAACTAATTGTACGATTCTTGCTTTTTAGAGTGTGGCCACTGAAAGCGGTATAGGTGACAAGGAAGTTTTCAATGAAACATTTATCTTTTTATTTGTTTTTATATAAATTTTTTTTAAATTTTTTATTTTGCATTTCGTTCCTTTGTGTGTTACATATATGAGCAAAATCGTGCCTAATCTTTTTTCTTGTACAATTGAGTTTGAGTCCTTGTAAAATTGAGTATAAGATACAACACAAACCAAAAGTTTTATGCAAGTAAAAAAAAAAAGAATTTTTTCCTCTTTCTGTTCTTGTAGATTTCCTTTTACGTGATAACTTTATAACAGCAAAAACAAGAACAAGAACAACATCAGACACCATCATTATGTACTTAAGGAGTCAATTGTTTTGCATTACCGTGGGGGCGGTGTTTATAATGTTGTTCGCCTACACTTGGGCGGAAATGGCACGTGATGATAGTGATAGTAAGTAAACCAACTTGAACACATAACTTGGCACATGTTTAACGAGTTATTAATGGTTTGCTTTTAAGACTCATTTAACGCTTTGTATGAGAGTTTGCTGCAACGTGAATATGCGGAACCGGCTGTATTTCCCCAACACGAAGTGGAACGTAAGGCTGTACGATCGCCATCGTTACGATTACGTTTTGGACGACGTAGTGATAACGATATAATGTCGCATACCCCGGAAAAACGTTGGTTTGGTGATGTCAACCAGAAACCCATACGTTCGCCATCATTACGTTTAAGATTTGGGAGACGTAGTGATCCATCAATGCCATTACTAAGCCCCTTGGATATGCTAATGAATGCTCACCTCACCCAACAGAATTTTAACAATGATGATGCCAGCGATTATAATGATTTAATTAATAATTATTATGAACGCATGACACGCAAGCCACAACGTTTACGCTTTGGCCGTAGTGTGTCATCTTTAACAATCGCACCAAATCATGCGGAAAAGAATTTTGAAGATTTGCCAAATATAAATGAAGCAAATAATGAATTGTTTAATATTGTAATGCATTCACCGCGCTTAAGGAACTTGATAATGGCTTTAGCCGAATATGAAAACTTTCAAAATTTGGCCGCAGCATTAGATAATAATGAGAATGAGAATGTGTTAGCCGATGAGTTCGACAGAGATATACGTAAACCAGCTAGATTAAGATTTGGACGCAGTACCCCTTACAAAAACACCAACGTTAAGGAAAATGTCAATAAACTGAATTTAGAAACAGTTCAGGTATGAATATAATAAAATTAAGAAAATTTCCAAAAATCAAAATTTATCATAATTGTACAATCTCGTTTAGGATACCCACAGCAGCCCTGTCTTAAATAAGGTGGATGAAGCAGTTGAGCAGAAAAATCAAAACCAAAACCAAAACTAAATACCGTTACAAAGCTACAGATGGTTTGAATCTTCTTGAAGCATGGGCAACTCGGCAAGGGCTGCAAGAAAAAATTGAAAATGTTATAAAAGAAATAATTATTCTCAATATAAAATACACTAAAATCAAAATCTCCAACAAAGCTGAGCTAATTAAGAAGAATTCGAAAAAAAGCTTTTATGTGTCCATTTATTGTCGATTGTGTATATACAAAAATAATACCAAACAAAGGCAAAGACAAACAATTTGTTGAAATATTTTTAAAAAAAATTGAAGCACAATTGTTTTAAGCAAAATTCATGCAAACACAGCACATATACACCTTACCTTACCTAACCTAACCTTTGATAATCAAAATTTTGTCTAATCATTATTATATGTCAACTAGTAACCGATCCTTATCCGAAAAAATATGTATTTAACAAATTACATTCCACACAGCAGGAAATTTGCATAAGACGTAAAAAAATAATAAAATATTTAAGAAAAATTATTTATTACTTATTTTCAAATATATGTGAAATATAGAGAAAACATTTCACTTTATTATACACACTTAATATGTAAATAAAACAACATACATACACACATATATATATATGTATATGTATATACGGTATATATATGGAGCACTGTTTTAATTGGGCATATATTGTATTAAAGGAGGAGGAAGAGGAGGAGGAGGAGAACATATTGTAATTATTACAACAAATATATAGAAAAATATTAAATAAATGAATTAAAAATAAAATCAAACAACAGTTTTATTACTCAGGTGCCATAAAAAGCGTTTGCTACTACGAAAGATGCATTTTGGTACATTTATGTACAAGCAATTGATACCTATTCCTAACACCACTGCATACCTTTACTGGCCCATTTCCTTGTTAGTCTGTTTGTAACACTTGGAAGCATCAACCACTCAGTTGATTTAATTTTGTCCATCTGTGCGAGCGTATATTGTTCGAATGCTCATGGTCTTAAGATTATAAAACGGAGCTTAAAGCTTTAATATCAAGTAATTTATTACCGTGCAAATAAGCAAAATCTGTTAACGCCCACATGGCAAGAAAGAAATGGAAATTTGATATATGTGAATCTGTTCTAGTATACGTTTGGATAGAAGCCATGCTCACAATTTACAAAAAAGTATACTTGGCGGAGAATTTGCCAACTGTTACTAGAGGGAGTAATCAAAGTATCAGCTCGCCAACTCTTTATATATGGATGAAGGAGGTGTTTAAGTGTAGGCGTAAGACAAATTTCGTTTTTATACCCACCATCATAATTATATGAGTTTTCTGCAAACGTTTGTAACACTCTGACGCTAGTGTGCCACAACCCAAAATGTTTATTCCTGCACAGCATTGAAGTTTAAGTTAATTTAGCCCTTCATCTGTCTGTATGTCCGCTTGAACTTCTGACCGACACTCTCACGAGGAGAATTTTTATACGAGCGCATTTTTTTAGTATTTTGAATGGGCAAAATCGGTTTAAAAACTTTCCCATTATGCTAATAAAATATAAAATATTTTGCTTTTCCAATCTAACCCTTCTTTGCCGACACTATCACGGCTTCAATAGTTAAGATATGCGTCGAAAATTACAGTTTACAACATTTTTATATAAGTAGGTAGCTTGGTATTGAAATTGGGTCAAATTAGTTCATAAATGTTACAAAACATACAGTTTAGTTTTTAGGTTCTTTTATAAACTCTACATAAGATGGAGGGTATACTAAATTTGTCATTCCATTTACAAAACCTAAAAGGAAGTGGAAGACCCTACAAAGTATAAATAATCTTGATCAGCATCAAAAACTGAGTCGATTTAGAACGTATGTCTGTATGTCTGTATTTCCGTCTGTTTTTGGCATTCTTACAAATAATAAATTTTGAGTTATTGAACTGATATTTGGTACAGACACTATTTTCTGCACGCAGTTTACTTTTTCAATTGAGCAAAATCGGTCAAGAGCCGCACCCACAATCGACAAAAATCTATTTATCAGCCACAAAGCTATGAAGTTGAAGTTTCATACATATATTTATAATTGTCCAATCCAACGATGTCCCAAAAATGGGCATGGGCGGATGACAGAAACGCCCACAATCTTCACATCTGCCACAAAAATTGAACTAATCAAATTTGGTATATGGTATATAGCCTCGTATCTATAATTATTCCATCCATAAATGTACCAAAAATGGGCGTGGTGGCATAATAGGCACTATTTACAAACACCAATACTCAGCGTAAAACTTGACTTGCAAACTGATACGTAATACATACATTATAAGAGGGCGCCCACGCCCACCATTCTAGCTATAGAGAGTATTTAACATTTTACAGAAGCCATCGCATTAATATACTGTTAAAACATATGAAGGAAAAAAACAATAGGTGCCTTGTAAACATTATTTTAATGCGTTTCATTTATTTATTTAAAGGCTGTTGTTTACATATACGTTGCTAGTTATGTTTTATAAGCTTATATGCATATTATAGTGACATTTTGGTTTATAGTAAAACAAGTGAAAATACTACCCTACACCACTGAGTGCAAAGTCATTTTATGCTACACGCTGTACTACGAGTAATATTGAATCTAAAGTCACTCGCATTAAAAAGTCACTTCCATTGAAGAGTTTAAGTTTTAAGCTACCTTAAAAAAAGTTTTCAGCATTTTCATAAAGCAAGCGTACGAATCTGGGAATGGGTTCCAAAAACTATCAAAATTTGTTTTTTTTTTTTCCCTTAAGAAGATTTCTTTAGTGGTACAATGTTATATGAAGAATGGCTCGAGAAATGGTTCCATTTTCAATAAGGATAAACTTAGAGTTTAAGCAAGTCCTTGTAGGAAATTTTATGGAAATATCATAAAAATCTATCGCTAAGTTGTAAAAAAGTTAAGTAGACAGACATGCGAACATGGTGAAATCGATTAAGAACCAAGCGGTATAATACGACGTATGTGCCTTCTTAGCCGTTTTAAAGTTACAATTATTTGTACAAACTTAATATATATGCTTTTTTTAAATCAAAAGTTGTGTAGGGTATAATGGTCATTAATAGAGTTTCACATAATGTGTATAATAGTTGTACTTTTATGGGAGTAATCTAAAAGGATTTTCTTTTCTTTTTTATGGTAAACATGGCATTAGCGAACACATGCTATAAACCGCTAAGTACAGATTTACTTTTAATATTGTTGTTATTGCTGTTGATATACTAACTGTTGCTTCTATTTAAAATATTATACCCGACACCACTTGCGGTAAGAGGGTATATTAAGTTTGTGCGTATGTTTGTAAATCCTAAACGTCACATGCCATACATACCTTCAATTACACCAATCGATTCAGAATCAAACTCTAAAATGACTTGTCCGTCTGTCAGTCCATGTAAATTTGTGCGTAAGCTACAGGTTGCATTTTTCAAGATATTTTAATGAAATTTGGTACAAGGACATGTATTGGTCCTATTGAAAATGGACCGAATCGTATCATTTTTAGATCTCCTCCCTAATAATTTTTGACAAAAATTGGTAAAGAAAAGTTATATGGCGACGTCTCCAATATTTTTACTGATACAACGAAACTAAGGTGTATGGTATTAAATGATTGACCTTGACCAACTATAACAAGTATCCCATTTTTTGTTTCGGTTACAAAAGAGACCAGCGCATTAAAACTTTCATGTAAAGCCTTCCTTTAACTTTTTGTGTTATTGCTACCATTACACTTGCTACACTTAGCTTTTATTATACATAAACTGTATATCCATGTATTTATGAATGTATTGTAAACATTGAATTTTACATAATAAGAATATAAATATGTTGCAGACTATCCCAGATGTACAGATATTTTTATATGTACATCCCATAAACACAAACAATTACAATAAAAAATTCTCTTTAGTTTAAACGTCTACTGTAGAGTAGAAATTATAATCTTAGGCACAACAAGCTCAATAATTTGTAGGAATTATAAATTATTATCATGGATACATTCCGAAATTAGCATTAGCTGACATGTCCGATACACGCCATGGTAAACAAGTGATTAAAATAATAGGTTAAGTTTTAATTTGGGATGATCGTAATATCTTCTTGGTGGACAGATTTCAAACATCAATCGACAGAAACTATTGAAATTGCCCTTGAAACCAATAGTGCCTCACCCCTCGTTTCTACCCTTAGTGCCTCATGCAACTTTCATACATCATGAAACACACTTCCAAAGGTCATCATCATCATAACTGGGCGATTACAACCTAGAAATACATCGTAAAGATGACAACCAACAAAGCCAATATTTTACTTGCCAGATATATTGAAATGTATTTCAAATTGATATCTTATTAAACGGTTTTTCTTGGCACATTTTCAAGCCTTATATATAAAAATAATGATAAACAGAGTTAGAGACAATTAATGGTCTCGGTTGTGAATATGTAACATTGGAGTTTCTTTCGCAACAACCGAACAGCTCCAGCTTATGGATCCATCTAAGGGGAGATGTGATGTCATCTATCTATCCTTTGTTTATTCTATTGAAGATGGCCAAAATCAGTTAAACCGGTCCCCGCCCACAATTAACAAAGATCTCATGCGAAAATAAATTAACAAAGTTGAAAGTCAGTGTGTATATATTTAACGTAGACAACGTACAGAAAATTAATTTTGGTAAAATGCAACACATGCTTCAATAGTTGTTAAAACCAAATGTAATTGTGTACCTGCCACGCCCAGCTTGATTCCTACAACAATGCCATAAATTAAAAATGTCAATTCAGCATCAAAGCCCTTTCTCGTGCGACAAAACTTACACTCTATAAGACCCTCATCGTCCCCGCGCTTCTTTATGGCGCTGAAGCATGGACGTAGGTTTCAACCGAAGATGATTCACTTTGCTAACAGATTCATTTTCGAAATATTCACCAGACGCTGGGAATATTTTGTTGTCTAATATATACACTTCGTCAAAATAAAACACAGTAGGCCATAAACGTACACATACACTTACATGTACTACATGTTAAATATATTTCATAGAAATAAAACGTAGTAGGCCATGAAAGCTCAAAAGTAATTTTTTGTACAAAGCAACTTCATTTGTACAACGAATGTACAATGAAACGCATGAAAATTTATTTTTTCTTATTTTATGAATGTATTTATTTCATATAATTTTTACATATAATGTCCTAACAAAATTTTATAAACGGAACTTTTGAGCATCCAGAAATTAATTAATAAAAAAATAAATTTTATCAAATATTATAATGGAGGTCTTTATATGGTAAAAGGTCTCAATTGTTAATGTTTGTTCACAATATTTGGTGAAGAATAGTTAATGAATGGCTCAGATCGGCTCATCATCAAAGTACTTAACATGAAGTGGAAGAACCCGCCACGGTATCAAAAATCGTCAGTCATATAGCGCAAGCAATTAATGTGGATGCAAAATAAAAGAAACCAGCTGTATTGGATACATTAAGTGCAGGCGTCCTATATGGTTTTGTGCAAAGAAGAAATAGAAGATATTTTGCCAGCCGCCTTTTATAGCATACCTCAGCCTGTAGAAAACTATTTGTTTTTGTTAAATAAAATAAAAAATTTACAACATCAATTCTCGCTATTGTAAGGTTGAAAAGTTCAGCCGCAGTCGCTCTCAGAATGTTCCGCTGAGTAGTCGAGGCATGTTCACTTCACTTGTGTGTGTACATCAAAAATGATTAGAGACTATTAGCCAGTGCGCGCTTGACTTCTGAACTCGACGGACCTATGACTGGGGACTGCGCACACTCATTTTCTATAAAATAACGGGACTCTCTCTTTTGCACGATTTTGTGCTTGTGTTTTATCTAAATCTGATGTGATCCTGGCAGTGAAGGCTGCTGGCGTCTTTGTCAGTGCGACTTACTATATGGCTATATGAGTCTTAGTCACTCGGCCATTTTAATTTAATACGTTAAAAAAAAAAGAGACTATTAGCTGTACACGTGTCTACAAATTAATTTTGTTCAACTTTTAAAATCTAATTAAATGAATTAAAGTTTGGTAAATTCGTGTCGGCCATTTTCTTACATTATTTATTCATTATCAAATAAGAAGGACTATTAAATTATTTTTACACCGCTTAACAAAATGGCAGATAGCTCAGAGGTGGGTCGTTCTAGACGAAGCAGTCGAGGTGGAAGTAAACGTCGTAGTGTTGGTAGTTGGGATAGGTTTCGCCATCACTGTAACTAATTTAGTGTCTTGATCACTTTGCCCAAAATTCGAATTTGTTGTTCAATTGAAAATTTCATTGTGTAGCCTTTGCATTTTTTAATGTTTTGTATTTTATAATACATTCGTTTTAATGTTAGTTACTTTTCAAAATTTTTTCTTTACTTGTCCACAACATCTCATCCTGTAAAAAACTATTTTCTTTGACTTTGTTAAATAATGACAATGATGTTATTAAATTTAAAAAGTCTTTCATTAAAACTTTAAAATATATGATTTCTTGAAATTTTTTGAAATTATATATTCAGAAAACTTTTCAGCTTGATTCTCACAACAATGCCACGAAAAAATCTACATTTTATGAAATTAATTAACAAATAGTGCAAAAGGAGCCTGTGAATAATAATAATAATAAACGGAAGAAATAAAGAATTTTTCTTTTTAAGGAGAATATAGTCAACACTATTATCGAAAGCCAAGCAACAAAAATACTCAAGAAACAGGAAGAATTAAATAAAACAGGGACGAATGATTTAATTGATCTCATAAATAATTTAAGTAAGAGTGAAGATGATCCAGAAGTAGGTTTCTTAGTGGCAGCACTTACCGACATTATATCCAACTTATTTGGGCGCAAAGGATTGGATACTGAATCTTTGATAAATCTTAAAACAACTTTTATATCTAGCTTGTTAGAGGATAAAGAAAGAGTCCATAAACCAACCAAATCAATGAATTTTCTCATAAATAGTATGTCGAATTACGAAGAAGCAAAATATTATTTTTCTAAAGGAAACGATTCCACTATGATGAGCGGAATGCAAACGCAAAATGATTTCGATTAAATAATGATAATGATGTTATTAAATTTAAAAAGTCTTTCATTAAAATTTTAAAATATTTGATTTCTTGAAATTTTTTGAAATTATATATTCAGAAAACTTTTCAGCTTGATTCTCACAACAATGCCGCGAAAAAATCTACATTTTATGAAATTAATTAACAAATAGTGCAAAAGGAGCCTGTGAATAATAATAATAATAATAATAATAATAATAAACGGAAGAAATAAAGAATTTTTCTTTTTAAGGAGAACATAGTCAACACTATTATCGAAAGCCAAGCAACAAAAATACTCTAGAAACAGGAAGAATTAAATAAAACAGGGACGAATGATTTAATTGATCTCATAAATAATTTAAGTAAGAGTGAAGATGATCCAGAAGTAGGTTTCTTAGTGGCAGCACTTACCGACATTATATCCAACTTATTTGGGCGCAAAGGATTGGATACTGAATCTTTGATAAATCTTAAAACAACTTTTATATCTAGCTTGTTAGAGAATAAAGAAAGAGTCCATAAACCAACCAAATCAATGAATTTTCTCATAAATAGTATGTCGAATTACGAAGAAGCAAAATATAATTTCTCTAAAGGAAACGATTCCACTATGATGAGCTGAATGCAAACGCAAAATGATTTCGATTCATCAGGTGCGATTAAAAATATCGTTTATAAAATAACCAACCAAATCGTGAGTGTTATATTTAGTGCTTCTATGGGAGGTGTGGCTGGTTTAGCACAAGATCTTAACCATTTTGTATTACTTCATTAATGGGGATGCAATTCTCAGTCTCGTTTTAGTCATCTGTATCAGTTTCAGTATCAGTCAATTATTCAATTATATAATAAAAATTCTATTACAGCTGCGCCCACGTTTATCTTCAATCAAAAATCTCTCAAGGCTTTTATATAAATTTTTATATATTCTGCTCGCAAGATATGTTTTGATGAAATTTGATACAAAGACATGCATTGGCTCAAAGCGAAACTCTCTTGAAAATGGATAGGATCGGATCATATTAGAACCCTTCCCCATTGTTTTTTTTTTGATATATAAAAAACAAAAGAAATATTGTAAGATACAAGTCATGTTACTATTCTAAACCAGTTTTCAAGGTTTATATTTTTGCACATTTTATGCAAAATTTTCAATCGAATGAAGCTTGGCGCAACGCAAGAAGCAGCAGAACAAAAGAAGCAGCAGACTTAAAAGCAAAAGCATCAACAAAACAATGACGCCTAATTGCGGATGTAGAAGTAGACTTAAAAAACCTCATTGAAAAGCAAAAACAAAAAATTTAAAATATAGATGCTGACACCCAATTGAATTTGGAAAGCTATACATCTAATAATGGTCAAAAAAGAGAATGGCAACATATTTTAGATGAAAGTTTCGCAGCGTAGGAGCGCATGTGCAATAAGATTTTAGGTGATTTTAATGCAAAGATTGGGAAGAAGAGCATGTTTGGCCCCACCATCAGCAAATTCAGTCTCCTCGACAACATTTCCGATAACGGAATGAGGCTAATAGACTTTGCTGGGGCAAAAGAACATGTTGGTAATTAGTACAAGATTGCAAAAAAAAAATTTAAAATATGATGCTCTCCGTAACCTTGAGTGTGAATCTCGCTTAAAATCGTCAACTATGTAGTTACAAAAGCACTCTCGCTGCGAGTTCAAATTTGATGAGTAAATGCACGGCGCAAAAAACATTGCCCAAGAAAGCATACATTTCATCAGATTTAAAACATATTGTGGACGAATGTACACCCCTTACAATATCTGGTAGTCAGAAAATCCAAAAATATCAAGCTTCTCATACTTACGTCAGATCCTGGAAAAGACCTAAGAAAAACAGATCGACGCCCACCACCTTTTTGTCGATTATAAAGCCGCATTCGATTCTCCCATACGCACGAAATTGTCTGCTGCCATGTCTGAGTTTGATATTCCCGCTAAGCCGATAAGGCTTAGCAAGAAATGTCAAATTGAGTCGTAAAATACAAAGAATTTATCAATATTCAGAAATTACAAAATTTTAATGTTTTTCATTTTATTACAAATTAATAGTAAAATATAAGAACCGAATAAGAAAAATTCACCAAATGGTTTCATGGTATTTACTCATGAGTGGGAGATTAAAAATGCCAAACTTTTAAGTTTTAAACGTGTGCCTTCAGTAGCTGAGTGGTTAAGGCGTAGGCTTAATAAACTCTACATGCTGCGCGGGCACGGGTTCAAATCCAGCAAACTATAAGAGAGAAACAAAGTTTTTCGGCTGAAATTTGAACCCACTTAAAAATAAAGTTTGAAAGAAGCTTCAGACCCAGCCGGAAATATACGGACGGGAATAATGAATAACTGAAGCACGAGAAATCCTTTACCGAAAAAGCTAAACAAAGAAAGCCAGAGTAAAGGTAATTTTCAAACGATATAATTTTTGTCAACGATATCGTTTTTATAACGAAGAGTAATTGCTTAATATAATATTTTCTATAGTCTCGTTTTGACGATTTTTTTCTATTTGTATAAGCACTATACGATTGAATTCTATCGTCAAATTGTGTCACATGAAACGATTGAATATTTCGTGTCGTTTTAGTGAAATTTGATATTAAAGCAAAAATATTGAAAAAAGGTTTTAAAAATGTAAGTGTAATGATTATTATTAAAATAATAATGCATTATTAAATTATTACTTATGAATTAATATATTTAGGGATGCGCAGAAATATTTCATCGTGTGCATTTTTAATTCAAAAAAATAATTAATTATAACAATATTCATTCAAAAGCTAGGTGCATAGTAGAAAGGTGTATTGGAGTTTTTAAATGTAAAATTATTCAAAAACCATAACAAGTGGAACTATTTTTTAACTTTGTCCTAGGACGTTGGAGAATTCTCATGGAAGAGAGGAAAATTTTCTATAATTTTTTTCTTATATTTATTTATATTGATATACGAGTATAAAGTAAATAATATAATAATTACTATTTATTTGAATTACATTACATTCTTCCTTTTTTGTATTTATAATGTCATTCCAGCAGCGTTTAGCTTATTCTTTAACTCTTCCCATAATTCATTTAATTTTTGTCGTCCTAGGGAAGAGTTACTGTGATTTTGCGCCATGTCGCTGTGGTCTTCCATAAAACTTATAATCTATCTGTTCTTGTATTACTGACCTGTAACAAGAGATTTTTAAATTTTATTTTTAATTTATTAATTCAGAAGTTTTTTCAGCTTGAATCCCACAACAACGCCATAAATTAATCATATATTTAAACAATTTTTATGCCCATTTTGGAAGTATGAATAATAACACGAATCGAGCATTTATTTTACTTATGTTATGAATGCATTTATTTTCACATGTTAAATATCTCCAATAATGTCAGCATGGAGATAAAAAACAGAATTATGACTGCTAAGAGGTGCTTCTATGGGCTAAGTAGGCAGTTCAACTGCAAAGTTCTCTCTCGTGCAACAAAACTTACACTCTATAAGACCCTTATCGTCCCCGTGCTTCTTTATGGCGCTGAAGCATGAACGCCCACATAAAATGATGAAGCTCTTCTGAACGTTTTTGTGCAGAAATTAATTTCTGGATGCTCAAAAGTTCCGTTTATAAAATTTTGTTAAGACATTATATGTAAAAATTATATGAAATAAATACATTCATAAAATAAGAAAAAATAAATTTTCATGCGTTTCATTGTACATTCGTTGTACAAATGAAGTTGCTTTGTACAAAATATCACTTTTGAGCTTTCATAGCCTACTACGTTTTATTTCTACGAAATATATTTAACATGCACTACATATAAGTGTATGTGTACGTTCATGGCCTACTGTGTTTTATTTTGACAAAGTGTATATATTAGACAGCAAAATATATCCAGCGTCTGACGAAAATTTCGAAAATGAATGTGTTAGACAAAGTGAATCATCTTCAGATGAAACTTACGAAGATGCCCAGGCGTGCAAGATGTGTTTTGATGAAATTTGGTACAAAGTCATGTATTGACTCAAACGGGAATTCTGTTGAAAATGGACCGGATTGGACCATGTTTAGAACATCTCTCCATAAGAAGTCCTATTATTTTTTGAAATATTTCGATGAAATTTAGTACAAGGACATATATTGTCCCGAAGAGGTACCCTATTGAAAATGGATAAGATCGGGCCATTTATAGAACTCCTCCTTATATAATATCGTATTATATTCCCAAATTTTAGCTGAAAAATTTTGTTTCTCAGCTGGATTTGAACCCGTGTCTGCAGCAGCATGAAGGTTGTTATATGGTAAATGGTCGCAATACTTAATATTTTTCACAATATTTGGTGAAGAATAATTAATTGATTCAATAATTGGCTGTGCCCAATATGGACCCGATCGGGCACTCTTATAACGTTTTATAATAAAAGAAATCGGTTTATAACCAAAATGTGGGATTCTTTACATTTTTTCTTGCCAAAATTTGCTGAAATATAGTTAATAATAAGAATAAAAAATTAAATTTTGGATTTTATACATAAAAAAATTTATTGTAAAATTTTTCAAAAATTTTTTTTCCATAGACTTTCATGAAAATATTTCAAAGGCTTCTACGATTAACAATTAATAAGTGAAAAGTGAAATTATCTTTCTTTTTATCTTTTAATCTCATTCAATTAACAGGGTGATCTTTTAATGTAAATATATCTTTGCTTTTACTTTATTATTGTTAACAAGATAAATAAATTTATAGAAAATACAAGAGAAATTAATGAAAATAAATTAGACGATTTATTTATTGTTTGGCGTACATTGGAATACATATTTGACAATTTTCTTTTTAATTTAATTAACTTCCAATAAATACCCGCAGCGTTCTCAATATCACAAGTGCAAATGCCTGTTGCGGACTGTAGGTCCTACTGTTGGGTAAAAGGTGTCTTTGACTATGAGAAACTTTCAGCTATTTCTTTGGATAAGGTGGAAAATTGTATTCGGGATGCACAATGGGTAGAATTGTTGAAACGGTAAGCATGGCGAGAAGAACACCACAGATCGTGGGACCCAGAGAGGCCAATATCTATAAAACATAATAATGGTGAGTGAATAAATGAACGGCGAAGTGGAGGAAACTACAATTTTACTTACCACACTTTTGGCTCTGATATAAAACCAGCCACAAGCAAAACAATTGCTAACCGAGCTTACAGGCAACAGGAATGATAGGTTGCTGCCAAAAGCAATTGGATATAACAAATTTCCCGGGTGCCGGTTCGTTAATAAACACTAAACAAGTGGAGAGTATTTTTTAGTGATTCTCCCTACGAGGGCAAAACAATATGAATACCTTCCGTACAGCTCCGTTTATTAGAAACTCTGCAACGAAATGATTCTCACCCATAATGGACAAAAGGGCCGCCTCAAAAACGTAATAAGTTTTCTCCAGTGAAAATTTGTCAGTTCCATTATGAAAAGCGATGCGAATGTGATAATGCGCTTTCTTCATTCCCAATGCCAAAGCCATACTGCTACCTGTAAAAAGTAAACGTGCAAGTGACCATTCAAGTGACGCAATAGGCAAATCGCAAGATTACCATAAACAAGAAAATAACTCCACGACATGTGCTTCTGTACAGCATTCCAACTCAAAATACTTGATGCGGCTTTATACGCAGAAGGCCCTTGAGGTAATCATTTACATATTTGTATATATTAAATTTTATTAATCTACTTACTGTTGCATCTGAAATAATTGCAAAAGTCGAATGTGTTCGGGAGAAGAAATAGCACAAGGCAAATAAACGTGCCCACAGTGGAGTATTGTATTATCCTAAAAGTTGGGAAGTTGACGAGTAAAATGTGTAAATTTGGCTTAGGCCAAATCTCAAATGCCCTCCACACACACGTGGAAACTGTGGGCCTGATTAGACGCTTGTATTACGTATCAACTTGTAAATCGAATTTTGCGGGAAAAAAGTTTTTCGTAAATTGTCGAATCTGTTACCCAGATGGATGGGCATCAAAATTTAACTTATAGTTCAATTTTGTGGTTAATCGATGTGGCTTGATCGATTGCGGACGTGATTGTTAACCAATTTTGCCCACTACCTACAAATGTTACCAATTGAATCAACGTTTAGGTTGCTATCTCAATTTTTATAACTATTGACGGACATTCCCAAATCGTTCCAGGTTTGCATGATGATCAAGATATCTGACGTGTCCCTCTGGCAAAGATTCTAGCTTATGTAAAGGATATAAAAAAGCTTCAACGAAAGCCTACAATTTACCGTTCTCCAAAGATATCGACGATTCCCTTCATATAAATGGGCCTTAGAAAAATGCACAGCAAAACAAGTGCAAGCCAAGCTGCCAGTGTTATGATGTTGTGAGCACCGGGACGTGGCAACTCAGATATTATGTCCTTAAAAATGTTTTTAGCTGCTTCAGGGTCATACAAAATATTATTCGAACTGTAACTCTGTAGCAGGCCCATGTAAAGAATTTGTAAATAAAATATGGTGCAAACGAATAGCAGAGCACTAAGTGGCACACCCATACTTAAATAGGTCAAATATGTAATCGGGCCGGTTGAGTTTGGCAAGAGTCTGCAGTAAGAGAAAAAATTCATTAATTTTTCCTTACTTTTCATTGCGTTCATTCATTCATTAGATTACCTGTTAAATTCATCGTATAACTTTTCGCCAACATCCGAAGCGCACAATGTGGCCATACTGCCAATATTAGCTGAGAAGGCTACACCCAAACCGAAAGCTATTGATAAACTAGTCGGGTAAGGTCTTTTCCTAAATGGCAAGCGCCAGCAAGATAATATTTTATGTATTACTTTTCCATACCCATGAACGATTTTCTTACGAATTTTTTATTTTATAATTTTCATCGAATAAATGACCAATACTGATACTTTCCAATACTTGGATAATTGACTTACTCAGGGGCAACATTAGACTACAGACCACAGTTTGGGGTAGTACTGTTCCCAAAATCCATGTCGTAATCATTACACTCACCAACAAGCTGACAAAGTAAACTATATTTAATATGAATCGTTTGGAATAAGAACACACATACACCCGGGGCTTAAGCGAAAATCTTGAAATCCAGCAACAAGCCATCAGTTCAGAGGTTCTTGTTTGTTCAATGGCTATCGCAACAAAGTACGAAAGCATAAATGACCACACACAGTCCATGCCATAAACATTGTATAATATATCGGAACCCACAACGCCGTATAACGGCAGGAATATTATTGGCAGAACCGCTGTAACGCCAGGTGGTAAAATTTCAGCTGCATACCAAAGAAACATTAACTGATGAAGAAATACAACGCAATTCTCCTAAAAAAAAATTAAAACATTTCAGGCAAAGAAATTTAAGTCTCGCGTCTAACCTTAATGGGGCTTTTGAAACTGAATGGCAGTAATATGATGAGGGAGAGAGCATGAAAAAAGCCCCTCCAGTGGTATTTAAAAAATGACCCAAAACCACCTTGATCGATTTCATCTCTGGAATGGAAAGACCACATAGGTACAAAAACTCAATTTAATAATTTCTCATTCCGATACTCACTCCATTTCGTAGTAGCTTTTCTTCTAATTGAACCACCAGTACCATTAGAGTAGAGAGTAAATGAATCCGATCTAATCGATCAAATCGAAAACGTTCTTTTTTCCTTTGTCGTTACAGTTATCAAGCTATGAATAATTATATGTCAGTAGTACAAGGTGGTTCAAAAGAGGGTGACTAAATATTAAAACGAAACGAACATGTCAGGGTTGGATTATTTAGAATTTATTGTAGGTTCATATAGTATAATGGGTGTAAGATGTGGAGAATGTGAAAAATTCATTATTATTGGAATACATCATGGCGCATTAAATGTATGTGAATGCATATTAATAAATATATTGCTCGATTATACATATATATAGACGCTTAAGCATATGTGTACACAGGTTAGTACCAGATTTATTTGTAAATTGTAAAATATTTATTGTCGGATTATTGTCTTATTCCATTAGAGTGCAAATTTTGTTGCATAATCTTCATCTTCATTCAGTGAACTGCGAACACATTTCAAGCATAGTCAGATCCACTGTCCAATTTTCTCAACTAAGAGACAAATAATGGAGGGGCTTAAAAATTGACCTTTGACTCTACACTCATCATTCACTCACCTCCCGTTCATTGGCTGGTGTCCTATACTTGTCAGATGTTTCATTTATTTTGGGCGCTGGTTTTTCGAGGATTTGTGTATAAATCAAAGCGGCAGCTATACCACCCAAGAGTGGACCAACCCAATACACCCAATGTGAATTCCAATTGTTTGTGGCAAAGGCAGTACCTACCGTACGAGCTGGATTCATGCTTGCCCCAGTGTAACGAATCGTGCCCAAATGGCCCAGCGTAACAGACATACCAATAGCCAGTGCAGCAGTATAACGGGAATCTGATTGAAAGTGTTACGATAAAAATGGAAAAAATATTTACGATTGGTAATGATTTGTGGGCGTGTTCTTTTTGTAATTTCTTAGGACAATGTTAAAGTGTTATTCTTGTGCTTTTTGTGTAACAAAAATGGTCAAATATTTAAAAAAGTATATGTGTTGATATATTGTAAGGGGCGTGGTTGATTGTCTTTATTAAGTTTGTAACTCCTAAACGGCAAATACCACTCCCACCTTTAATTGTACCGATTGATTCAGAATCAAAATCTGACTCGATTTAACGATGTCCGTCTGTCTGTCCATGTAAATTTGTGCGCAAGCTATATGTCGTATTTTTGGAGATATTTTGATGAAATTTGGTACAAGAACCTGAATTGGCCCAAAAATGAACCAAATCGGACCATTTTTAGAACCCCTCCTATTATAATGGAAGTTTTTATATGACCAAAAATGGCAATTTTTTAAAATTTTTTTACCAAAATTTGCTGAAGAATTGTTAAATAGCTTTAACATGGACCTCATTGGACCAGACCATTTTGAAAACCCCTTCCCATATGATGATATTTCATGAACAGTTTTTTTTTGTGTTTACTGACTCAACTAAACTAATTATAGCATAATTAAGGGAGCGAAGTGGTGTAGGATACTAAATGGGGTCGGGCGTGACCACTTGTTTTTTGATACTTTTTTTAGTTTTTTATACCATCCACCCCCTTGAAAGTGTATATATTTGATCAAACCAAAATCTGAGTGGACTTGGCTAAATCGATTCCTATATGTCCTTCTTCGTACTTACCAGGTTTATTTGGATCACAAGCTCCGAATACAGTGAGAACTAAAACTAATCCTAAGAAAAATTCTATACCAACTCCTTGCAGTTCTGTGATATTAGGTGCCAAACTGGTGTGACCCAGACCATTGTGATAAACTTCATCGATAAGTATCTAATTGAGAATTTTTATAAAAATAAAAAAAAAACGCTAAATAAATAAATCAATGATTTGTATAATAGGTGGTATTACTCTTATGGCAGCAGTCCCCGCTATGGCGCCTAAACATTGAAAGATAATATACAAAATGGCGCGTATTAGAGTGATGCGTCCCGCAACAAGCATACCCAGTGTTACAGCAGGATTAACATGACCACCACTCAGATGCCCGACAATCTGCAGAATATTTTTGGTTGAAATCATTTAAAGTATAAAAATTTCACAACAAAAGTAAAAAAAGGGTAAATTTGGCCAAATACTCCATGATTTGTAAGTAACCTGCTTTTTTAATGATTATTAAAGTGTATGCATACATAACAATTTGAAGATCAATTTCTGCACAATTTTTTTATTTGTAAATTATAGGCGTGTCTAAATGATTATTGAACCGTTTTTGAGATCAATTTTAAATTTACCAAATTTTTAATGCAGCAGCTCTATTCTTGCGGTTATTGTTAAAATTGGGGCGTGACTGTTAACCGATTTGCCTACGAAGCCTAAGAACGTTTGCACTAAATGTAGCTTAATTTTTACAAAAGTTACGAATGGACACACGGACATTATTAAATCAACTTGGAATTTAATGCATATCCAGAATGCATATCCTTTGTGGGATATCTGTATAAATATATGTATAAGTGGAAATGGACCTTATCCATAATTAACGGTCATACTGACATACTGGTGAACATCTGTACGCTTGTACGTGCAAATACATTAATTTTATTATTATAATTACGCATTGTATTCAACACTAGACATGAAAACTTTCAAAATTTACCGTATTTGAGCACTTACTGTGATTGCCATAAAAACACCCAAGCCAAACGCTAATGCCTTAAATGTACCGTCCTCTGGTTGTGTGCATGCACCACAAGCGAAAAAATTTAGTATTAGATTGCCTGAAAAGACAACTTTAAACTGTACAAGTACACATATACATATAAACACTTAAATTCCATTACCAATGAATTCTCCAACCAGCGATTGCCACAAATTATGTTCTTTTGACCGTAATTCATTTATGCCCAGGGAATAACGAAATTTACCCGCCATACTACCTAAAAAATAATGGAAATAATTATTGTAGCTTTTTCCCTTAAGGTATGTCGAAACTGTTGTAATACTTAATAAGTAGAGCCAATGATTTGTGATCAGTTTGTGTGAGTCAAACCTAATTACTTAGCACTATTTCCAGATGTTTTTGGTAAAATTTAGTCCATAAAAACTTATTTTATACTGTTACAGTAGGAACAAGTAAGAAAACTAAATTTTTTTTGGCCAAATTTTAAATACACCCCACATTTATATACAAACAGTGGGCGTGGCAGATATATAATTTCTCTCTCTTATAGTGTATGTATTAAGTATCAGCTTATATGTGGAGATTATTTCAGATTTGGCCTAAGCCAAATGTACTTTTCTTACTTGTTCTTTCTACGTTAATTTTTGGAAGTGTTACAATAATTGAATCTTGGTATTGTAAAGAAAAAGCACTATCATTACATGGCATAAATGCCATAATTCTTGATATTTTCCGATAGAACTTGGCATTGTGACAATATCACAATTTTAGTACCTTTGACTTTTCCAACATAATTGATAATTTAAAAAAAATTTATATCATGTTAAAACAATAAAAGAAAAATGTGTATATCGCAACTGTAGAGAATTTGTATATCCAAAAAATCAGCTAGACGCCCGGTCTAATTTAAATCACATTTAATAAAGCTCGTCATTGGATCAATATATGCGCTTTTACAAAATTTTATCAAAATATTTCAAAAACTATATCCTGTAGGCTGCATATGTTATAGACGGACAGACGCACATGGATAAATTGATTGAGAAAATAATTCTTGGAACCAGAATAATTTTCTTTAATTTTTTTTTTTTTTATAAAAAGTACGCCTTCTGAAGCCATTGGAAAGTTACCAATCCATACTACTACAATATATGTATATCAATATATTTCTCTTCATAAATAATTTTGATTTTTTTATTATGAATCACATTATAAAGTATTACTTGTTAAATTCATTATATTCAGGCATTCATCCATTTCGCAAATTGTTTTCTTACTGTCAATCATTACTTACGATTCAATTAAGGTGTGAATTGTGGAAAAAAAATATATTCCTCTCGGGGCATGCAATTTCATAAATTATACAAATTTCCAAAGAAATCGAAAGCAAATTATCTAAAATATAAAAACTATACAATAACCTATAATACACACAGTTGAGAAAACCCATTTATGTTTCTAATACACATGATGTTTGTTAATGGAAAGGCGAATAATTATTTATTAATTTTTGTGAGCTGTGAAAGTTCATAAATAGCAAGTAAAAAAACTAAATTTGGCTTTGGGCAAATCTTAAACACACTTCACATTTATATATAAACAGTGGGCGCGGCATATATATATGATCACGCTCTCTAATATTGTATTCATTACGTATCCGCTTCCAAGTCGACTTTTACCCTAATAACGATTTTTTTGTAAATTGTGGGCGTGTTTGTTATTCGACAATGACCATTTTTTGGTACATTAATGGATGAGATTATTATACATAGATAGATTCCAACCTTATAGCTCAATTTTTGTGGCAGATAATTAGATTTTTGACAATTGTAGGCATGACTCTTGGCCTATTTTGCTCAATTTAAATAATTATCTCCGTGCAGAAACTAGAGTTTGTTGATACAAAATATCAGTTTTAAATCTAAAAATGTCCGACTGTGAGAGTGCCAACAATATCCGGACATACGGACATATCTATCTTTAGTTTTTGGTGCTGATTAAGGATATATATACTTTATAGAGCTCGCTTCTGGGTGCTTCAAATATAATGACAAGCTTAGTATACCCCCATTCCTTATGGAGGGTATAACATATAAAGCAATTTAGAATAACAATCTATTGTTAAATTAAAAAACATTAGTATATATTATAGTGAATAAAATCGAAAACATTAATAAGTACGTGATTAAACAAATTACAATATTCCATTCAAGGAAGTTGAGATATACACGATACATCCAGAGTACCTTAATTAACCATCTCCGATCATTTATCTGGTATCTGTTTATGCAAATTTATGCATAAGCTTCAGGTAGAATTTTTTTAAGTATTTTCTTGGATTTTGGCACAAGCACCCTCTCCATACAAGATCCTATTATAATGAAAGGGTTTTTGTGGCAAAAAAATGACACAATTTGGTGAAGAATAGTTTTTTGGACCTGATAGAACCATTTTTAAAAATCTTTTTCCATATAACAATATATCACAAAGTAACTTATTTGACAATGCCTCGCGTTTTCCAATACATCTAAACTAATTATAATATAATTGGTGGAACTATGTAGTAATGGTCGGGTACAGGAATTTGGTGCACAAAAGTGAGGACCAATAAATGAAGGCACCATTCTAACCCCTTACTCTTTACCTCTTTTTAGATACAATTTATTTTAAAACATCCATTTATTTCAGTGTTACGCCTTGCTCACAACTTTTTGCATTAGAAGCGCCTCGATTATTATGTCTTCGACTAAACTGTCTATGTTATAAAATATTTACTCACATTACTATCAATTTTAACGTTTAAGACTGAAACAGTTGAAAAGTTTAAATGTGTTTTTACACCAACATTTACCATTTATAGTATCGCAACAATTGTTCAAAAATGTTTTCACCTTTTATAGAATTGGGTCAATTAACAGGTTTGATTATATTTATCCATATATAACCGTTACACGTTAACGTACTGCATTATTTTTTATTATACAATAAATAAAATTTTTATGAGGCAGAGAAAAAATTCGATTATTTTACCACTATTGGGTTTCGAATCTTTTCATACTGAACTCTTTGACTTTTTACGTTTACTTATATACAGAAATTAAGAGTTTTTATATTCTTGTTCAGCATCGAATACTAATTATCAGGTCTGTCTGAATCTCTGTCTGTTTACTGTAAGCATTTTCGCGGTGATAAAATTTGCTATAAATTTGAGGAAGAGTTAACAGTAGTATCACTGGTTGTTATTTAAAATGACAAAGACTAAGAAGCACCCATATTGCAGTAGAAACCTTTAAACTCTAAGATAAGAATTGCAAATATAACTAAATATGCGATCAAGCATGACTGTGTAATACTATTTTGTCCAAAATAAAATATTCAATCCCTTCTGTATTAAATGCCATAAAAAAAGTTTTCGTCATAAAATTTTATAATTTTCCTTGGATAAGCAGTATCATTCCTTGAAGCAGTATCATTCAATCCATTTTTAATAGGGATTATCTTCGGCCCAGCAAGGTTCATTGCAAAATTTCGGGAAACTGTAAAAGCTGTAAAGTTAAATAACTCATATACATACATGGACTGACGGACATACTGAAATAGTTTAATTTAAAATAAACGATTACTATAATTAAATATATTAAAAGAAGTTGAGAGTTGGGTCATTTCTTAAATACTCTCCCTATCTATTGTACATAGAAAAATTGGGCATGGTAATAGGCATGATTACGCTTCCAAGACTTTATATATATTTTATATCAACGGATTCTGCAGCGTTTAAGGTTAATTTTTTCAATTGTAGGCGTTTCTGTTATCTGCCCCGTCCATTGATGAATGTACCGCTAAAATTAAAATTATTTTCTCGATTATGGGCGGGGCATTTGATCGATTTCGCCTAATTGATATGTTCTGTACGTAGATACAGAAATTAAGAATGTGTGTGTTCCACTCCATATCTAAAAATATATTGTACAATATATGGACATACGTACGGATATGGCTAGATCATCTGAGATTTTGAAGTTAATCAAGAATATACAAATAAAAACTTTACTATATTAAACCGTCAGTAAGTTTTTGTGGTAAACATTCGGAAACATGAGTTTTTATTGTACTTTAACGACAGCAGACGAATACCTGCATAGAATTAATTACATGAGTAATTAAAATTCTATGGAAATTAGAGACAATAACGGAAAAAATATATTAAAGTTACTAATTCTAATTTATTAACTCATCACGTTTCAACTTATTGACCATTTACACAATAACATAATAATAATGTGTGACAGCTAAGAAACAAGAGCATGACACTGGGATCATACATGTGTAGATGGACTTGGTTTTTGTTGTTGATCAAGAATATATGTGACGCCTCCTTCTGGGAGTGGCAAATGGAATGACAGAGTTAGTATACCCCTCATCTCTTATGTGGTGAGTACATACACATTCATGCGAAAACAATTGCATTTAAGGTGTAGCAATCAACCGAGACAGTTGAAACGAGGAAGTAAATTTATATATTTAATCATTTGTATAATTCACGTAAAGCATATCTTAAGCGTAATAAGCCTTTCGGCGAAACATTGTAACTGAGTAGATACGCTGTTGTTTTTCTATAGCAATTACTTTATTAACATAGGTGTGGATTAACAAATATTCTCAATTGTATACATGTACATATGTATATATATAATATGGATGATCGTAAATTATTACTGATGAAATCAATTACTTTATGTGTACGTAGTACTAATTTACGATCATTCATTCACTCTTGTACTCGTATATAACTATGAAACATTTTCAGCATTTGATGGAAATATTTCTTTTCAAGTGTAAAAGTCATGTTTTTATATCCTCCACATATGATGGGGGGTATACTAAGTTTGTCATTCTGTTTGCAACATCCAGAAGGATGTTTGTCATTCTGTATGTACAATCTTGAGCAGTATCAAAAAAACTAAATCGACCTAGACATGTATGTCCGTGCGTCTGTCTGTTGTTGGCATTCTCACGGCAGTATTTTTTAGATATTGAGCTTAAATTTTGTATAGGTACTTATTTATCTGCTACAAAAATTGATCTATAAATTTGAAATTTGGTATATAAATATTTCGTACATCGATGTTCCAAAAATGGGCGTGATCGGTTAACATATGCGCTCACAATCGACATAAACCTTTATATCTGTGACAAAAATTGACCTATGAAGTTGAAATTTGGTGCACTTATTTAAGGTTAGCCCATCCATCGATGTGCCAAAAATAGCCATAGTCGGATAACAGACACGCCCACAATTTACAAAAAGAAAAAAATATATTCATAAAACTAGACTTGCAAGCTGATACGTAATACATTCACTATTACAGGGCACAATATATATATTTGCCGCGCCCATCATTGTGAATGTGGAGGGTATTTAATATTTGACTTAAGCCAAACTTAGTTTTCTTACTTGTGTAATCACTCCCATAAGCTTTAACAAATTGCCAAGATTTTCTAAATACTTTAAAGCAAACCCGTTGAACGTTTCTTAAGTTAGAAACTATTTAGTAAAACATTTAATGCTGATTACAACCGGTTATTACTGAAACCTCTACAGAGGGCATGTCAAAGATTTAAGACAGAGTAGAGCAAGCCAAAGTAAAGTTTCCCTTACTTCTTACTTACATTTATATGGATTTGTTGAGTTGTCAGTTTGTTGTTGTTTTTGGTCAAATTCTTCAAGTTAAATGTTCAGCTTATTATATATTTCAAAATTTTTTTGCATGCATAAACATACACATACAAGCTGTAGAGTTGATCAATAAATTTACACTATAGTGTAAATTATACGTAAGAAGGATCTTTAGCACTCGACATGCAATGTCTTCAAAACAGTTAAGTTAAAGGCAAGTAAGAAATTTCAATTTTGACTTTTAAGAATTTATACATTTTGTAGGTTCTCTGACATTTATGATTATTGTGTTTTGATACAATTTTTTAAAAACTTCTAAAAAATATTCAGTTTTGGTTTAACTGTGTGTTGGTGTGACCTTCGGATGATTTTGCTCAATTTTAATAATAACTTAAAGTCGATATCACAATATTTGCGACCACTAGAATGTTAATCATAGGCAGACAGACAGACATAGTAATAACGGTTCAGAATTTCATGCTGATACAAAACATGCGTGCGCTTTGGGTTTTCTGGGTTGTTACCAACGTTTAAACGATTGTACCCCCGCCCTTAAGGTGTTGCATATAAATAAATAAGAGTCTATTAACATGTCCCTACATGCAAACAATATGATTTATTTATATTTGAACATTTTATTAACATCACTTATCGTAACAATTACAACAAGTAATTACCCCCATACAAGCTTGCTCTATATATTTATGAATGAATTTGTTGTTGATAATGTATTAGCACTTGAAGCAAGTTTATTAGTCTGCTTCCTAATAGCTATTTCGCACGGACACGCGACTTTTGAATATTGAATATTTCAAATCAGAAACGGAACTCACGTGCTTCTTTCTAATAAATCACATATTGCTACAACCAAATTCGATTCCTCCCATTTAATAATGAATGGTCATGAGAGCACTTAATAACAAGAAATCTCAACAAAAGAAACAATCGCAACGATGATCTGCTAGAAAGTTTACATGCAATGAACGATGGATAAAAATGCAAATCAAATGCAAAAGACTCAATTGAAACGGTGCACAGCATTTTGTATAAATAAACCGACATTTACATTTACGATTACGATTAAAAAACACATGAATGTAGTACAAGTGCAGTGAAGTGTTTCATTAGCGATGCGTCTTGTTTCAATATTTGTTCTGTCTGTTGTGTTATATGTATGAAAACCGCATTATAAGAGTGGGAGGATCTCTACTCAAGTACATGCAATGATGATAGAATAAAGTTTTATATAAACCTGATTGTATTACATGTAACGCCTTGTGTTGGTTCACCGATAAAATCGATAAGCCTTCGTTGTAAGGTAATTGCGCCTATCATTTAAATCATTTATTGATAAATCAAAAAATAATACAAAACGCATAGATGTGAAAGCGATATCTTTATATCAGAAACAATATCGATATTGTTGCGTCATGTTTATTTATTTTATTTACATATGCAATATTATCAAGGTACTCGTATATACGCACGTATAAAATTTCATTATACTACACTCGCCACATTATTCTAAGATGTTTACTAAATTTGTTATTTAGCACAAAAGCGGCCTGAGGGATATCATAAATTATATTACATTCTTAATCTTTATTAAAATCCGATCTTCATCAAAAAGCTCGGGTTTCATACAGACATTCTTAGTTTATGTAGGCAGTCTTCTATTAAAAATTCAGACATTCTTAGTTTATGTTGGCAATATTTTTTACAAAATTAAAATGAATATAAAATATAGAAAAAAAATGTTAAAAATCGGTTAATAATCACGCCTACAATCGAAATAATCTTTCACAGTCGTAAAATTGCAACCACCAAGGCACCAGCCACCATTCAATATTTATCATAAAATATTGAAAATGGACGGTGTAAAATAATACTCATGCCTACAAAAAACATTCGTTTTTTCATAATTCGATTTGATTTCGATGAGAAAATATGAAACACATACTAGTTGGTAAAATAGACGTTAAAAGAGGGTTTAATATACCCTATACATATGCCACGCCCATAGCTTATACATAAATCTCCCCCGCATTAGCCAAAGGCTTAACATTCAAGTTTGTAATGGGGCAGCTCATATATACGATTCCTGCAGCGTGTAGCACTATAGACTGCGGCAGATAAGAAGCCTTGCCACGCCTTGCAGTGCTTAATTCAGTATAGTCACTTAGACCGCTTAGCCGAGCATTCAATGTCAGATCAGACTATATTGCTTTATAATTTTTAAATATTTTTTGCATCATTTTTTTGTTTTTTTGTTTTTGTTTTTATACCCTATACGCTTATTAGAGTTTTCTTCTGAGTGTTGACCTTGCGGAGGGTATTTTAGATTCGTCCCAAGCCAAATGTAACTTTTTTTTTTTATTTAAATTTAACAATTGTTGCGGTTTTTATTGTTTACCAGTTAAAATTGTATTAAGATGGTGAACAAAAAATCTTAAGTAATGCAAGGTGAAGATATTTTGTTTAGCTTAAGTCAAATATTAGACACCCCTCACTTGCTGTTCCTGTTATATATATATAATGATCAGAAGATAAAGGCGCATTTAGTTTTTGTATCATGATCCTTATGATACGATATTCGGTGTACAGTTGGGGAAATTATGTCCGTCAGTCTGTCTGTATGTTCATACATATATGCGGAATACTTATTATGCAAAATTTGTGACATTTAACATTGATCAAGAATGTGTTGCATTGTTGCTAAAACTGTAGCAAACTTTATGACCACACTAATATACTCCATATGATGCTCAACTATTTGACTTAAGCACACACTCTTTGAAATAGACCGCATAGAAATGTTGTGTGCTAGAAAGTATTGTATTGTATAACGTACATAATTGTTTGTGCACTTTTATTAAAATACGTACACATGTAGTGAACAATTTCATTCTTATGTATGTGGTCACAGATTGTGCTCTGCTTTATTTTTATATAAATACATCCGTTATTTTAATTATTAAATTTATTAAGTGTGAGTTTCTAGTAAATATAATCTTAGAAGATCATTAACAAACATTCCGCTTGCGATTTAAAACCAACAGCAATTAAAGAAGCTACAATTCTGTGGTACTGGGACCAAAACATACAGTTTATTAACATTTCTTTTGCTCTGCACCACTTGTGTCAAAGGGTATATTATGTTTGTAACTTCTCAAGGGCAAATGCCACACCCACCTTCACTTATACCGATCCATTCAGCGAACCCCCTTCCCTATACATGGTTGGGTACATGGTACCAATCTTTAACTTTCTAACTCTTTCTTCAAGAGGTCATTACCTTTATTGTCCTCAATAAAGCGGCCTATTAACCCACTTTGTTTATTACCTATAAACCTTACAAAAAAAACAAAAACATTTATCACAATATCGGAATAGGCCTTTAAACGGGTGGCCCTCTCTTGTTATCACCAAAAAGCGATTTGTTTTGGGTAGGATAATTTCCATTTCTACGAGGTAGGTCCTTAAGTTTTCTTTAGAGACTACAATTCAATGAATCAAAATGCATACTCTAACACTTTCCACATAAATTTGTCAAAACGTATGCAACTACCAGAATGAGGCATCAGAGAGGGGATCATTTCGGTTTGACGTGAAGTGCATGGTACAATAGTCGATATAAGAAAGAGTACCTGGATATATGCCACGCCCTCTGGTTACATTTGTATGTAAAATAAAACTCCAGATTTATTGGTTTAAGAGAAAAATAGCTTTTTGACTTGTCATTAAATATTTTGTAAAATATCTTTAATATTACACTAAAATTCCATCAATCAAAATTGATATTTTTGCTAAATGTTAAAAAAAGAATTTACACCATTAGAATAGAAAAATGTCTATTTTCTAAAGATTAAGTTAAGTTAAATTATTTCCTGAAAGTTTTGTGGAAAAAATCGTATTTTTTATATAAAAATCAAGTTTCCTCCAAAAATGGTCTATTATAATCCATATAACGGTATATATATTTAAAATATTCAAATTCTCTGCTTTCATATGATGTATAGATAATTTAAGGCACCAAAGCCTTAACATCAACATTTTTGTAATAATTTTTGCGATTATTTTTTATTTTGACCAACTTTAGATGAAATTTTTTGAAGCCTATTTTTGGATATGAAATGACAAACGACTTTAATTTTTTTTTTTTTGTAGAGATATGCGATTGTTTATGACAACAGGCATTTACCTGTTTGTTTATTATTGTATGATCAACAATATTTAATTCGGAGTGACTGATATATATTTTTGATAAAAAATTCTCTGTTAAAAAAAAATTATTTTTATTGAACGTCGTTTTTGTTTGTGTTCTACTACGCGATTACCGGAATATTATGGGACTGTGCGCTTCGACTTTTCAAAGTAAACTGCTTCGCTGAATGAATTTCACATGTTAAGGAGACAGCATAAGATGTTTTTTTGGTGATATACACGAACAAGTAAATGAAATTGTAGATATTGGTTTAGGCCAAATCTGTGTTACCCTCCACATTTGTACAAGTCGTGGCTTTTAATTTACCTCCTTCTTTATCAGTTATTAAAATATAAATCACATTTTTCTTTCAAGATAAAATTTTGCACAAAAGGGGTTTTTTGTATAAATTGTGGGCGTGCCAGTTATCCCATTAGATAAATAAATGAATATGTTTTATTTTAATCTAAACATTGTAGATATATTTTAATCACATATGGGCGTGGCTACCCAATTTGATATTTTAAAGAAGGTTTGCAACATAATTCTGTTTGACTGCTCAATTTTTGCGATCGTGAACATTTCAACAAGAGCTGCACCTTCAGACAGACATGACTAAATCGTTTCAAAAGTTAGTGCCAAGAGATATAGCAAATATAGTATGCTTTCCATGGTGGGTATATGAATGTTATATCCGCCTATATGGATAGTACAATACAATGCAACGTAACTTAACAACAACAACAACAACAACAATCTATATATTTAACAACAACTGCAATGACCGAGTAATGTTTTTTTAATATCGCCTCAGACGTTAAAGGGGAAAATGTTTGTATTTTCAAGTATTCGCACTTGAGTAAAAACAATGAATTATTGCAACTGCACTGATGCACTACTCTCTTGATGTATTTATTTGTATGCGATAGAACAGGTTGTTGCATTGTTGTAATAATGTTTTAATGGCTATGCTTTCCTATATGTTCATTTATACAGTACAATACATGATCGTGTGTGTTTGCAGAAAAGATCAGACGTTGTGTTCGTTGTGAATGAATGCTTTTAAAATGAGTTTAAATTCAAATTGTATCCATTATAATTTACACACCATGAGTTGAGGTGTACGAGTTGCCATTTAAAAATCACATCAAGATCATACCATATCATCCATTGTGAAATATCATCCGCATGCTGGACGTAGATGCATTTTATACTTATATTAAAGTATCATCATTTGACTGGATGTTGGTTCATACTTTTCTTATATATAATTAACATCAAACGTTAAAACATCATTACCTTGCTGGACTTATAAGATAAATCGTAGTCCTGCGAACCCAAAATAATAGTCAAACACAAATCTTTTTTTAATGTTTTTGCCATTTTGTTTTTAAATGGCATTTATAACATAACTTTACATGCTTTCGATTTAATAAAATTAACTTTCAGGAATGAATTTATTAAATTGTGATATTTCATGTGGCATGTGTTGGTATTAAAGCAACTACCAGTTTGAGTGTTAATTCATTCAAACTATGGTTACAGACTTAACTAAATAGGTAAATAGCGCCATCTAGATATATTTGTTATTGTGTAATGCTAGTTAGTAAAAATGCATGGAATGGTCATAGTGTTAAAGTAGGGAGAGATCCACTCAAAGAAAGTTTAGCATCTAATCGAATCTCTACATATTATCAAGAGCACTAAAGTTTTTATACCAACCATAGGGGTATAAATAGGATAGGGGGTATACTAAGTAAAAGTAGGCGTCAGAGATTCTACAATATATATATATATTCTTGATCAGCATTAAAAACTGTGTTGATCTGGACATATATGTCCGTACGTCCATCTATTGCTGGCATTCTCACGGTCGTAAATTTTAAGATATTGAATTGAAGTTATGTACAAACACTTTTAGTTTCTGGACGCAGATCGCTATTTAAAATGGACAAAATCAGTCAAGAGTCACGCCCACATCAATTACGCGCCCACAATTTACAAAAAGCCATACTTCACGTAAAACTCGACTTGCAAGCTGATACGTAAGACATACACTATTAGAGGGCGGTATCACATACCTGTCACGCCCACCACTGCAAATGTGAAGGGTATTTAAGATATGGCCTAACCAAAATTTACTTTTTTTACTTGTTTTTCAATAGCTTTCTTTTAAAATTAAAATATTTAATGAACAAATTGCTGAAAGTGAAAAGTTAAACAGAGAAGCAGTTTAATTTTATCACAAAACTTCAAAACATACATTGTGCAGCTTAACATTTTTGGACATGACATCAGCTTCTTATAATACAAATTTAAATATTTACAAATATGTGTGTATTCGTTTTGTATTGATACGGTTTAGGTCGTTGAACTCTTCAACTGATCTTTATTTATGGAACGAAATGTTTATTTATAAATAACATTTATAATGCTTTACCTTACTAAGGTAAAGTATTGAAAGTTTTTTATACTGTTAGTAACACCCAGAGGGAAAGACTCACAAAACATCAACACGTGACTCAAGTTAGTCATGTCCGTCTGAGTGTCCGTTAAACAAGAATTGAGATATTGAACAAAAATTGTGTTCACGCACTGGTTTCTTTTTAAATTGAATAAAATAGAAAGCCACGCCTATAATATTATATTACGAAGTATCTTATATGACACAACTAAACTAATTGTAGCACAATTTAAGGAGATAAGTGGTGTGGGGGTTAAATGGTCGGGCTAGTAACTGTTTTTTATTATGTATGTATAAAATTCTTCACGGTCTGAATGTTATTTAGATGATTTATTATTGTAAACTAAAATATTGAGGCATACTTTTAGGTCAAAAGAAAAACATTTTATTGACTGTTCCATACGATTTTACAGTTGTTTGTGTTGTAAAGTAAGTTTTAGTAAATTGAGTAGTGTAGGGTATTATTTTTGTTGTTTTAAACTGTATTTACAGACTACAATGAGATATACTGCATGTTTTTTTTTCCGTCTATCTTTCCATCCTTCCAACTTTCTCTTCTTATGTTTTTCTTTCTCTCCGTCTTTTTGTCCTTCTGCCTGCCTGCCTACCTTATTCGGCCTTCCTGACTTTCTATTGTGTCTCTCTATTTGCACAGAGCGCAACGCTATAACTTGGCTTGCGCATATCACTCAGTATGAGCATGAATTTTATTTTACTGTTTAATGATATAGAAAATCGGTTAAAATGTTCTGAGCAAGATAAAATGTATATTATACAGCAGTAGCCGTGAAATTCTCTGGTAAGTCTCTTATCATAATTGTCGCCGAGTGTTTCTTGATAACAAAAACATTTAAATGAGATGTGTTCTAATATACTGTTATTGTACAATATGATAAGACCATTCGTATCTCTATAGTAACTGTGTTAACAACATTTAATATTATAACACAACGAATAATGGATTAATTAGCTTTTTTTTTTGTTTGTTTGTTTTTTGTAAAAAAAAGTTAAAAATTTTTGATATGTGTTGCACGATATAGTTGTGTTTTTGCGCTTATAAATTTAAAATATCTTTAAATAAAAGAAAAGGACATTTAAAAAGTGAATACTACGCAAGTGGGATTTGTTGTAAAATGGTGCTTATGGGTAAAGTGAAAGATTGAATTAAAAAAGTAAAAAAAAACATAAAATTTAGCTCATTTCAAATTTGGAATGTCCTTCATATATAGAAAGGGGGCGTGGCTGGTACCCTATTGCGCTCTCTATAGTTTATATATTTTGTATTAACGAAAATTTTTGATACATGTACAGATGAGTCAAATATCAACTTCATAGCTTGATTCTTTCAGCTAATAGATAGCTTTGTACCTATTGTGGGCGTGCCTCTTAACCAATTTTGTTGTGAGGGCCACTTTTAAGTGAAATATTTTTTAAATTTTATCTTTTGTCGTCTGTAACAAATATTCTTTTGTCGTATTTGGTGGTGGGTTTGGTCGATCCTATGCCTTGTATAGATATGTCACATATAACCTTTTAAGAAATGTACTCAGTTTTATATCTCTAAATGTTGTAAAGGTCTTAAAAGCCCTTGAAAAAATCACCCCTTTTCAAATTTTATTTAAATAACAAAAAATCCTGTAGTCAGTATATTTGTCTGTATTTGAAAACTGAAGTGAAGTCAATAACTGAATTTTCATAGCCAGGAGAATATTTACCAAAGACAGACAGACGGACATGATTAAAACAAGTCAGAATTGTCAAGATTTTATAAATATACTTTGAAGTTTTTTTCAACTCAATTGGGTGCGGGTTACAAAAGATTTAACGGATTAAGTATATCTCTGACCTCAAGGTGCTGTGGCTATAAAAATTATATTGTAAGACAATTAAACGTACAAATATTTGCATAAGTGTCAGTTAAAGTATAAACATGTTGTGTTGTGCTTATTGCATAAGTAAATAACTCTTAAGTGGAATTCGCAATTGGTTCATAAGAATGTTATATTTTTAGAAATATTTCATTTGAATTTTTCTTGCCAAAGAGATATTTGCAACTCTCTTGTTTCAGCTTTACTGTTTTGCTTGGACTTTTAATCAATAATTAAAATTCTTTTAAAGATATGACGAAAATTTTTGGCGTATACGATGTTATAGGGGTTGGGAAACTGTGGCGCATGTTGTTTGGCGAATTGCTTGGTACGTTCCTATTGGTTTTTATCGGCATTGGCAGTTGCGCTCGCAACGATGAAAGTACTCCGGATATATTACAAATTGCATTTACATTCGGTTTAACGGTGACCGCCTTGGTGCAAGTGAGTATAAAACTGAATGGCTGCGAAATTTTATGTCTTTCAAAATATTTTTATTTTTTTTTTTTCAAGATATTTGGGCCTATTAGTGGTGGTCATATAAATCCGGCCGTGACTGTAGGCTTTATGGTTGTGGGAGAGATGAGTATATTGAAGGGTGTTCTCTACATGTTTATGCAATGTTTAGGGGCCGTAGCGGGATGCGCTCTGTTAAGCGTATGTACAGTATGCACCTATTTTCTATTGTTTTTTTATTTACCTACAGACATGCATATGTTTTCAGATAGTTATACCTGAGGCAATGGGCAGTGCGGGTCTTGGTGTGTCCAATTTTCCATCTTACATGGCTCCAGGGCAGGCTTTATTAATTGAGGCATTAATTACAGCCGTTTTAGTATTTGTAGTGAAAACGGTATCAGATCCTCATCGTAAGGATACGTACGGAATGGGTCCTCTACTTGTAGGTTTGGCTGTTGCAATTGGCCACTTGAGTGCGGTAAATTTCTTTTTTTATTTATTTTAACAAAAAAGGATTCATTAAAAAAAAAAAATTGAATATTCGCAGATTAAATTGAGTAGTGCTGGTATGAATCCAGCACGCTCTCTGGGTCCAGCGGTTGTACATAATATGTGGGCTAATCATTGGGTGTATTGGATAGGACCAATGGTGGGCAGCGTTATCATATCAATTGTGTACAAAATTGCTTTTCGTTTACCGAAGGGAGACAACGAATTTAATTCCTATGATTTGTGATTATTAAAACGGCATTTACCTGATAATTGGTTGTCTTTTGCTAAAAAGATAAATGGCGTAAAATAATTATTGTTGCAGTTATGTTTTCGTTCAAGTAATGTTATTATTATTATATGCTCTCTTTCTCTTTCCCCCTCTCCTTAAGCAACTTAACATTGGCACAGTACAGTTTATGTTTTTATATAAAAGAATACAATTGCAATTACACACATATATAGTATATATTATCATCATAATAATTCTGTTTGTATGTATTTTATCTAAAATAACTGAAAGCTGATCATCTAAATAAACATTCGAGTATAATTCCATAACTATATACAATGCAATCAATAGTCGTGATGATGATAATACAAAATATAAAAATCTGAGGCGAAATTTCTAAGTCTTCCAAACATATTTTCCATTATTATTAAATGCATAGATAATCACCTGAATACTTGTTGACTTATATTATACTACAATATAAAATACTCTATTATTCTTCAATGAATCTGATTATTCATGAAGTCCACAGCTAGATTTTCGTTTAAAGCTAATAAGAAGTACATTCTATACCAAATTAACGGTAATTAATATTTTGTATATATGTTTACTTAATAATAATTCAATCTTAATTCAAAACAAGTAAGAAAACTAAATTTGGCTAAGGCCAAATCTTAAATGCCGTCCACATTTACATACAAACAATGGGCGTGGCACGTATATGATTACGCTCTCTAATAGTGTTTGTATTAGATTGTACGTCGAGTTTTACGGTTTTTTCTATTGTGGGTGTGTCTTTTATTCGATCACGCCCATTTTTGGCACATTGATGGATGGTATAACTATATATATTCATACCGAATTACCGAAGTTCATAGGTCAATATAAATATTTATCGATTGTGGGCGTGTCCGTTATTCGTCCATAGCCATTTTTGGCACATCGATTGATAATTTTAAATATTCATATCATATTATAAGTTCATAGGTCATTTTAGGTGGCATATATATTCATTTTTGTCGATTATGGGCGTGCCTCTTGACCGATTTTATGCATTTTAAATAGCGATCTGCATGCAGAAACTATAAATTTCACCTTAATATCTCAAAATTTATGACCATGAGAATGCCAATAACGGACAGACATACGGAAACACGGAAACATATCTAGATCGATTCAGTTTTTAATGTTGATCAAAAATATATATATTCTGACGCCTGCTTCAGAATGGAATGACAAACTTAGTGTACCCCCCATCTTATGTGGATAGTATAAAGAACTGACAATATTATGATCTCTTAAGCCATATAAAACTCTACACTTTCTCCCAATAGCAAATTAACGATTCTTCTCCAAATGTTGTTCAGAAATATTAATTCCTCCTGTATCAAATGTCGTCGAAATATCTTTAAAAATGTGACAGATAGACATAGTTAAACGGGTTGAGATTTTAATTCTGAATCGATCGATATAATTGAAGTTGGGTGTGGCATTTGCCGTTTAGGAGTTATGAAAATATGCACAAGCTTAATATACCTTGTGCTGCAACTATCAACTTTACATAAAAATTGTATATACTGCTTGAAAATAGACAAGACAATTGCAATATAACGGTGCACTACGTTTCTCTACACACTTATTGGAAACATTAACTTCAATTGATAGAATATTAGTTTGTATTGTAACGTTACAATCACTATTCGTAAAAAATGAACAATGAGCGACAAAGAACCGCTATTTATAAAACTAGTTGTATGAAAATCTAAGAACAGCTTAAGCCTTGATGTTATCCTAAGCTATTTATGTAACATAATTATAAGTGACGTTTTCAGTTTGGCCTCAACTGAGTCATCATATTGTAATGTTGCTGCTGCTGCTGCTGTTGTTGTTGTTGCTGTTGATGTGCTACTTGGTGCTGGTGCTGATGTTGCTGATGAGTCGATGCTAAACTTTGGTTTGTTGTATATTGATTTGCAGGCGTAGACGTTGTTTGATTTACTGCCACTACTGGGGCAGTAACTTTACGTTCAGAGTGCGTTCGAATAGGTGGTGGTCCATTGCCCATGGTATTAGGGTGAGGTGGTGGAGCATATAACAAAATGGGTGGATCATTGTTGGTATTACGGGATGGTGGTGTAGCAGAGGATCCATGATACGAACCATAGGAACTGTCATCGGATTGAGCTGATTGGCCGCGATTGCGTGGCACTGACATACCATACAAAGATTCTGGCCGACGATCGGAATATTTTAAATGGCCATCATTGGGATTTGGATTGTGACGCGTACCGTATACTGCTTGAAAGTTTGTTTGATTCTCCTGTCCAGACTGAACTTGCTGGTTACCCGATAGACCTGCCGATTGTTGTTGTTGACATTGCATATTCGGTGTTGAATGCTGTGGTTGTTGCTGCTGCTGTTGTTGTTGTTGTACATGACTTTGATGTGGTTGTTGTTGTTGTTGATGCTTCTGTGACTGTCTCAGGGAAGTTCTCATGCCGTAAATACTGTCGGAACGTTGCTGCAATTGATTTTGTACATTTTGATTTTGTAAATGAGACGATTGGCCCTGTTGTTGTTGTTGTTGTTGTTGTTGTTGCTGCTGTTGCTGTTGTTGTTGAGGTGAACTTGGACCCATTCGTAATGGGTATAAACTCTGTGCTGGTACTAAAGGACCAGAACGTGGTATAACGTCACGGTTTAGGTGTGTGTTGCTCTTGGCATACACAGACTGTGATCGATTTAAATTTGTACGCGTTAAGGTTGGTGAACGACAATACATAGACCGCGTACCGCCATACAGAGGCTCCGGCTGTTCAAATTTATTCAGTGGTGGTGGTGGTACAGTGTACAAATTTTGGCAATAATTTCCACCATTTCCGTTGTTAGCAGTATTTCCACCTTGTCCAGCAACTGGTATGCTGTTTCCAATAGCTCGTTGATAGCCACCTGGATACTTAGTATGCATGTTTTGTTTTTCAACATCCAAATCAAAGTTGAGTTCATCATCTGAATTGCATGAAGAGGCATCATTATCAACATTAGCCTTCAGATGACGCGAACTGCGACGACTGTTGAACACGTATTCATATACAATGCCAGAAGCGAAACCACCAACCAAGGGACCAAACCAATACACCCAATGATTGTCCCATTTATTTAATACAAATGAAGGCCCTAAAGAACGGGCTGGATTCAAGTATGGCATCTGCATAAAAATCAAGTACAAAAGAGAATAAAAAACATGGTTGGTTATAGTAAAAGTTATTGTAAAAGTTCGATGTACATGGTTATAGTTACCGAGACAAAGCTACAAGCACTGTATGCGGCCGCTATGGAGGAAGCCGAATGCCCCATTAGCTTTTTTACCGAGTCGGTCGATACGAAATATGTCAAGACAACTACAAATGTTAAAATGAATTCAACACCGAAACGTTCCCATGCAGCCAACGAAGCGCTATGTGAAATGGCAGCTTGCAAGTTGCCCTGATAACCAGGCACAGTAACACTAAACAACAATGGAAAACAATTAGTTATGAATAAATAAACATTTTTATTTGATTAGATTTAAAAGATATCAAAATATGTCTCTATACACGGAACGCTCGCGATGATAAAAAAATTCAGATAAAATTGAAATTAAATTAAATTCGATATAAATATTGTTAATATACTCAGTTTCTTATTTAAAATGGGTGAAATCGGTTAATAAGTACGTCCACAATTGACAAAATTCAGCTAAAACATTTAAATTCGAAACTCTCTCTACAGCAATGTACTTAAAATGAACATCATTGAATAACATACACGCCTATAATTTACCAAAAAAAAAACCTATTTTATGCATTAATCTACCTTTGAGGAGAAATATTACTCATAGTTTTATAGGCATTATAGACATGACACGCCCTCCAATTGCATATAAATGTAAAATGTATCACTGTGACTATGAAAACTAAAAAGAAAAAACTTTCTCCATATACCGAATATGGGAATTTTTTGCACTAATCGAAATTTGTCACCTTGAAAAAGGTTTATTGGTATTGAAAAGAAGACGTAATTGTATACATGCCACGCCCATATATATAGAGGGCATCTCAGATTCGACTTAGTTCAATTATACTTTGCTTTTTCACTTCATCTCTTTGCAACCTGTTGTTAATTTTAAAATAATAATAGTTTTGTTTTTTGAAGAGTGCCACATGGACTAAAAGATTTGGGCTGTCATATATAGAGGAAGGGTAGCTATGCATCATTGTAGTTACATAACAAAGAAGTAATTGATATTTTTTTTTTTTTTTTGGCCAGACAACTACTGAAACCACCACCAACTGAATGTGCGAACTGACTTGACCTTCCCCTTCATCGAATTCATGCAGGCGTCGACAGACGTTGCGGTTTATAATGTTAGATACACAAATAAAAAATTAATCAAATTAACCGGGCGGTGGCTTTTTATTTAAACATTAAAAAATGTTGCAACTTTTGTTGAAGTGCTTGCACATGTAACATCCTCCCTATTCAGCTGGCACTTGTTCACCGCCCTTTGTATTGTAAAATGAAAAAAATAAAAAACTAAAAAATTGAAAAAACCTCTGTTCGCATGAAAAGTTTAAAATGATCTGCTGATACTTGACAATTTGTGCAGTTTACACAAAGATATGATATGTGTGACAACAAAAGGTTCAGGTTTGGTGGGAAGTTCGAAAACAAGTGAAAAGTAGAAAATGCTACATTAATTACACCCCTTACGTGAACAGAAGCACTTGAATTATTTGCACATGAAAGATACAAATAATTGACACTGCTATGCTATTTTAAAACTTACATCAAATACTATGCGTTCATGTGTTTAATATTTTCATGGATTAAGATTTTACAGAAAATTGATCTTTCGATGGTACAATGGTAATAAAAGTAATGACCATGAAAAATGCAATTATATTTATTTTATATTTTGCTCAAAACGCTTCATTAAGCGTTTATTAAAGTGTACATTAAAACTATTTTTACGTTTTCGTGCTAAAATTAAAAAATAATTAAAAATTCTTCACTTTCCCTACATAACACAGTGTTGTTGTAGGTGTCTTTGCATTTAAGTATTAGTATATCCTCTACATAAGCTTGTTCGTTTTCTTCTTTTGAGATTGTTGGGGTTTTTGCCAACACGGTATACTGCAGTCTATGATTGATTGAGTTTTTCAGCAAACATTTTTTATAATTTGCATATTTTTGCAAATTAGTGAATATTATTATAATTTTGGCTGAGTTAATTAACCATGAAAACAGTGATGAATTGCTTGTCATTTAAATTTAACTTTTTAGCATATTATCCCTTAAGCGTATTTTAAAAAATCTAAATTTGACTTAGATTAAATCCTTTCTCAATACTCTTAAATATCCTCCATCTCCGTACACAAAAACTGGGTGTGGCAAGGAGCTCATTGTGTTCTCTGTGAGATTCTATATAAAAAAAGTATTTTTTTTTTTGTAAATTATAGGCTGTGTCCAGTTTGGAATCCTCCCTCAGTATAAATATGTATGTGTAGCGTAGATGATAGATAGTTTTTGTCGTTGTGGGCGTAGCAATTAAGAGATTTTGCAAAAATTTCAGATTAATATCGAACAAATGAAATTGTTATAGTCGGTCAAGCCCCACCCTACACCACTTAGTTCCTTAAATTCTGTTAGAACTAGTTTAATTGTAACGCGAAGCACTCGTGATATATTGTTATATAAAAAGCGATTCTAAAAATGGTCCGATTAGATCCAAAATTTGGCATATGAAGCTAATTAATTATTCTTCATCAAATTTCGTCAAAAAATATTAAGAATTGCGATTTTTTATCATAAAAAGACTTTAATTATAATATAACTTTATATGGGGAGGAGTTCTCCAAAAACTCCGATTCGGTCCATTTTCAATTGGATTTCTCTTTGCGTTAATACATGTCCTTATACCAAATTTCATTGAATTATCTCAAAAAATGGTACTTGTAGCTGGCGCTTAAATCTACAGGGACAGACGGACATGATTGAAGGGATTTAGATTTTGATTCTGTCACTTTGCCACAGAGTATAAACATTTGCGACCAAGACCGTTCCAACAACGCACGACCGGATCGACTTCCATTTTGATACTGATCAAATATATTGTTTATACCACGTAGTAGCCCAATCACTAAGGTGGAGGATACAAAGATTGCTTGTTTTAGTGATAGTCTACTGTAGTAAAGTGAAGAAAATCTCCTCTCGTGCTATAATTGCAATTGTTTTCTAATCAAATTATTAACGCATTTTCTGCATCCTTATCTCAAACACTATAACAATATTAACCGATCAGATCACAACATGTATAGAAAATATTGATAAAATATCTCGTATCAAATACTACTAAAACTAAGGATTATGATGTGAATAAGTAAAAATGTATAACTGATGGTGTGCATCAAACAATATTCTATAAATATTCGTACGATTACATAAACCGAATATATTTTTTATATAAGCAAGAGAAAAAAAAATTAATCGAATGAATAAAAAGCAACGCGTTAATCAATTTATCGGGGATAAGTAATTTTTTTTCTATTTGCATATTTAACCTTTTTGTAGACAACATGAACAGAGTGCACCCTTAAAAAAGGGATCGAATCTCGTGTAGCATATGTATGTAAAGTATGTACACATTTATAATTGCAACACTATTGCCCACATTGTTGCCTATCGTGTATGCGTGAGTACATGCGGTAGTAAATTGTTTGCTTGTTAAAATCATTGTCAATAATCTGAACAATTTTGCGGTTATTCGCGCTAACATCCTACAGAAGTGGAGAATGGAAAGGAATTGTTATTCAATTATCCTGTCGTGGCTCATAAACAGTATAGCAGTTTATTTCGCATAGGGGTAGTTTCATGATGTTAAACAACAAACAACAACCAACAACAACAATACATATTTTTTATTTTTATTACTTTTTTCACAAGATATGTGACATTTTTTTATTAGCCGCAAACGTTTAATTTTTATGACCTCTCTCATGGAAATGTTTGTCCTCCACCTTAATGGTGAGATTATTGTTACCTTAATCATAACGTTTGCAACGACTACACGGATACCATATATTTTTGATTCACCAGTCTGACATATTGCATTATTTTATATAATTTTTTAATGTTTTTTTCTTTTTCTTTTCTTTTTTGGTCAATAAACACTTTTATACCGAGCTGAAGGTCTTAGAGAGTGTTTGATGTTATGCAAGTACTTGGTGTACGAAACTGAAGAAGGCGTGTCCAAGACTGAAGCGCGTGGTGTTTGTAATCGGCCAATAATGATGTTGAACATCAACTTATATATCAACCTACAAAAGTCAAGAATAGTTTAAAAGCCTCATTTGGTATTTATTTAAACATATGGAAGATCGGTAAAAGGACTCTTAAGAGTTAAATAAAGGCTGTAACATGTGATTATCGTTCCTTTCGTCATAAGTTACCAAGTTTTTACCCACCTAGAGGGCAGTCAATACATTCCAAGTGTAGAGTGTATCAGTCTAACCTGCACTGCCCTCTGCTTGCCTTTATGTTGCTATTTATTGTCGCTTGGTACGACATGATTATTTTTAGGAAACCCAATTAGAAGAAAAAACTATTCATGAGTACGTCGTAACTGATGCACAATTATTAACATATGCGTTAAATTTACCAAAAAAATCCCAGCCACACGTCCAATTTGAATAAACAGGTACATATATAATATTGTTTTTATACAAACGCATAAGTAGTATAAATCGTGTTAAAAGTTAATACAAAGAAAATAAAATTATGTGGCAAACAGAAAACGTTATATTTGCTTCAAGGCAAATCTTGGATACCCGCCATCTTGTTACAATACAACAAGTAAAAATGTTACAGTCGGTTACAGTAGCCAAACCATTTGATACCCTACACCACTTAGTTTCACAAATTATGCTATAATTGGTTCAAAAGCGAGGCATTGTGATATGAGACATTTCGTAAAATAGCGTTATATGAAACGAGGTTCTAAAAATGGTCGGCTCGGATTCAAATTTGGTGCCGCCAATTAACATTTCTTTATCAATTATTGTCAAAAAAATATTAAGAATCGCAAAGTTTCAAATTGCGCCAAGGACTCACTTTATAATAGTCATAGGATAATGATAGGGGTTCTAAAAATGGTTCAAATCGGTCCATTTTCCATAAGGTTGCTTTTAGATCAAAAAATGACCTTGTACCAAATATCCTCAACATAGACAGAGAACAAATTGCTGTCCTACTGCATTATTAAATTGATTCAGAAAGTATTTCTAAATTTAAACTGTCCATACTCTTTTGTCAGGTTTGAAATCGATACCACAATTTTTATGTCGGAAAGAATGTTTACCACAGGCGGACTTATTAGCGGATAGGTAGACATGGCGATCTCGATTCAGAATTTAAATAAGAACAGGTGGTATTTCTTTTTAAAATTGGTGTTCAGGAGATAGAATTTATTTTAAAGCAACCATTTTTAGGCAGGCTCCGTACCTAAAATTATACATACAACCCTCTGCTGACTGCAGTGTTATGCCTTCGGCTGATTTTACAAAAAAATTCATTTAAAACGATTATATGTATATTAGAGCGCATAGTCAGCTATGTGCCACGCCCACCGCTTGGGCATAGATGTGAATTAAAGCTTTCGCTGAAGATTCATTTTAGTTTTTTTCTTTTAATTTTTGTATTCTATAGCCCAAGTGATATAGGGGTGAGGTAAGGTATCACGTTAAATGCCGGCTATTTTTTTGTTTTTCTTTTTCTTTTGTGTCAACCTAGCCACCGAAACTCAATCGTTTTTAAGGCACGTACCAAAAGCAATCCTGTTTGATTTCTTTTGATTTCGCTTAAAGCCATCGCAATCATAATTCTCACAAAGTGTTGTACATAGGACGAGTTGTGGGTTTTTTATTTTAATATGCAGAATGCGGCAATTGCATGTGACGCAGTCTTTCGATTATATTATTATACAAAGATCCCTAAATATATGTGTTTATACAGCATAATTATACGTGCATAAAAGTGTGTTTGTACCGAAAACGGAATTGAGAAACAAACGTATGCGCTTCAGGTATCTCTTTCAACTTCCATTTTGTGTTGTTGCTTCTTGTTCTTTTCTTTGAAAGTTGGACTTATTTGCTGCGTCTTTTCTTTTCTTTTGTGACTTTCATATTACAGCGGACACTCTGACTGGACATGTGTAGTAGCTGTATATACAATAGCATGAACAATATCTAGAGGTAAACGGCACGGCAGCAGCAATGAAACGTCATTGTGGAGCGCAAATCGTAAATGATAAGCACACGCTAACATCCTTTTGTTTTAATTTCGCATTTTCTGATTGCGATCGTTCAATGTCGTGCATTTTTGCGGTGTCTCTTGGCAAACAAGTTTTAATATGATTTTTTGAAATCCACCTGCTCTCATAAATGTGGGCATGAAAAAAGGTTAAAACACGTAAAGTTAAGAAGCCACAGACCTTTTCAAAATTTGCACATTTTTTGTGGAAACAAATTTTCTGAATCATTGTTTTTGAGATTGCTTGTTTGTTGCGCTTGACCTACATAGGCAGGAATATAAATGCAGGTGCAAGCTTTCTAACTAAGAATTGTCTTCATAGTGAAGAGATGTTATTAGTTAGCACATGCTATAATGCGAGACGGAATTCATTTGAATTAATTTGTGTATAATTTCTTAATAACCCACCTATAAAGCCAAAGCTATGGTTAGGTTCAAAATTTATTAAAAGGGCAACTTTTCCGCAACTGGGAATGGAAATTAGGCTTTAAAAAGGTTACACCTTGACTTTAGGTGATGCAGCAAAAAATTTCCTGCATTCTAAATATGCGTTATATACACATACACAAACATTTGCCAGATTTTCTCCATCCACTGTCTGAGTATATAGTGTTGCGTGAGAAGAGAAGCGGGGGTTGCGTACACGTAGCTACTTACATAAATATTTGTGAAAAAAAGCGGATAAAGAGTTTAAGTGGTTATTTCAACCAACTGGTGTTTTTTAATACTCTACTCAAGATGAGCAAGAAAAGACTGATAAGCAAATATTTGTTATAAGCCTTTTTCAATCATTCGTCCAGCACAAAAGATGAACTGGAACAAATGAAAATATTGCAAAAATGTTTGAATGGAAGTTTGACGAAAGTGTGTTTATTTAAGTTGGGTGATGACACCATAGAAAACGTTTGATTGCTTGAGGATAACAAGAATTCGCTGCGATTATCACACACAACTACGGACATTATTTAAATTTTATGAAACTATTTGTTCTTCTGACATCTTGAACACATGCTGCGACAGCTGTAAGATTGAATGACGGTTTTGGCTAAACCTGTTATATATGGACTTGGACCTTAATCACAATTGTCAGGAAAAAAGATGGAAACTGTCGAGTGACGTCGTAATGTGAAATATTTCGAAAAAACTTGGAATTCTTTATTTGATGGTACCCAGGTTTTTGATCTACCCTGATATATCTATATTTGCAAAACATAACAACTTGAAGGTGGAATTTTGAACCAAAAAAAGGTTTCTTGGCGTGATTTTGGGCGTGCATGTTATCTGACTCCATCCATTTTAGCTCATCGCTTGAGAGGTATTATAGATATTTATAGATTTATGAATGGTTGTCAATGATTTTTGTTAATTGTACGCGATTATATTATCCGACCACGCTCATATTAGCGCATCAATGAGTAGAATATTTCGATTATATATGTGTAATGATTTGACCGTGAGTAATTTTTGTCAATTGTGGGCATGGCAGTTTATAAGGGTGTACAAAATTTCAATTCAATACTTCTTTGTTCGTGAATGCAAGCATATCAATAACTGACAAACATATGGAAATACGGACATATTAAATCGAGTCAGAGTGCTGATGCTGATCAAGGAAATATTTATGTGATTAAAAAAAAACCATCTTAGTCAAACATTAAGAAAATATTTAGTTAAACGGGTAACTGACGCCTGCAAGACTTAAAAAAAAGTAATTTTTATGCCACACATCATTATAGTCAACATAATACTGTATATTATGAGATTACAAACATATATAAATATATATATATATACATCCATATGTATAACTATATACATAGCTCGGTAATAAATATATTAAAACATCTGTTTTACTTAAAGGTGAAGTCATCTAAAAGGAACAAAGCGAGTTGGCTGATGTGATCCTCAAAAAAAAAAAAAAAAAAAAAAAAAAAAAAAAAAAAACAGAAAAGAAACAAGATAACTCCGTTACTGGGTACATTGGCAAAAAAAAAGAAAAAATATATCAAATGTTAAGAAGAATGTGAAATAAGAAAAAATTAAAATAAGAAAAAAAATCTTTTTCAAAACGAAATTGAAACAGATGTTGTGCACTCAACAAAAGGGAACGTTTAGCAACGCATCGAATACAATCTTAAACAAGTAACAAGTAAAAAAGCCAGACTTAAGTACAAGCTTAAGTAAAATATTAAATACCCTCTACATTTGATTATAAGTTGTGGGCGTGGCATATATTTAAAAGTATCCTCTCTTATCAACTATTAAAGCATGCGTGACAAAACACCTACAAGATAAAATTCTATGAATTGAATGAATTTTTTCTTGTAAATTGTGGGCGTATCTAATCTTTAATAGCGCCCATTTTTATTATTTTAAGATATACTGAGATTTAAAATATATACATATTAATGCAGAATTATAATTTCAATTAATTTGAATGGCCATAAAATATTTTCGGTCAAATATGGGCGTAGCAATGTTACAATTTCTCTTCTTCTTAACAATCATTATAGCATACATTATATATTAACTCGAAGAAGAAACTTTTTCTACTAAACACAATTTTCTATAAATGCTGGGCGTGTCAATTATTTAATAATACTCATTGCTCGGCCGTAAATAAAGTTAAAATAAAAGTTAAAAGTTCAACTTTATAATTTTATGATAAAAAGTTTTTCTCAATTATGGGCGTGGCTGTTAAAAAATTTTGCTGCCTATTCATATAAGTATATGCAGAAATTTTTAGCTCAATATCTTATTTATTTCCGACCGTTAGCGTTTTAAAGGCAGTAAATAAAAACCTGGATATACGGACGGACATTTTAATGTTGATCAAAAAAAAAAATATATATATATATATATACTTTATAAAAGTAATGATAAACTTAGTATACCCTCTTCATAAATTTAGAAAGAGACAGAGAGCCGATTTTAGTTCTATATATGTGTGCATGAATTTCTATATACCATAGACACGTATTTATATTCACACACTTAAAGGAATTCTTAATTCATTGATTAAGAAAAAAAAAAAAAAACCTCTAAAGAGAATTTAAAATTAAATCGTTTATGTGTTTGTGTATATATGCACATGTGTGCGTACTCACAGTATCAAAAATTTATGTAATACATATGCATTCGAATATGACCGTGTGTGTGTGTGTGTGTGTGTGGTATATATATATAGAAGATAATGTAACTAAATCATGAACACAAAAAAGGATACACACTAAAATGTGTAAATTTACTGCATAAAAAAACACACAGCAACAATAATCTGAACACAACTTATAGTTATGGGTGTATTCACTTTGTCAGAGCGTTTGTAATATTCCATCAAATGTAGTCACCCTGTACGGTATGTACCGTACGGTACCATAATGAACAAGTATGTATCGTAGAGAATGAATGCACAAGCATGTGTTGGCATTTTTCCATATATTTCCTCCAACATACTTATACACCGCTGTGTACAGTATTCACTCAGAAGAGGATCATTTTTATTGTACAGTAATCAAAACCGACACATAAACAAGTATGTGTGTGAGTAGGCTCAAAAAAAAAAAAGAAAAAATCAATTCTTTTTTTTTTTTCCACTTCTTTTTAGAATAGTGTACCAAGCAGATGTTTTTTAATCATTTGTTTAAGTAATGACAATAAAAGATATCACAGAGTGTGTACAGGATGTAAGTGTGCGTACAAAAGGATAATAGAGAGCATAAAACTAGATTTTTCTAGTAGATAAATCATGATCGCGTTGGTACTAAAAATTCATTTTACTATTAATAAAATAATGCTGCAAAGTTGACTATTGTTTATAAAATGTTTCGCGTTTTTGGGATGGCGTTTCCAGGAAGGACGCCTCGGATAGGTCAGAATATATTCAAAAAGAAATCGTGATCAGTATTTATTATGGTCGGTATTTATAAATCGAATCGAGCTAAGTGGTAGTAGTAATAGCAACTTACCCATAAAGAAGAGCGGCTCCGGCTATACCGCCACCGCATTGTGCGGTTATGTACATTGCTGCTCGCATAGGCGATATAATCCGTATTACACAGGATGCTAATGTGACAGCTGGATTTATATGAGCACCTGTTCAAAGTAAACCACAATTGCGTTCAAGTTATTTGTACAAATTTACGGATTCAATTGATTAAGATAATAACGCATTTTTCATTTATAATTATTGTATATAAATTATTTCATTTTTATATATTTAATTATATATATATGTGGTTGAGAATATGGAGGATTTGGAATTGTCGAGGTGTATCAAACTTACCAGATATATGAAGAAAACATTGCGTTAATGTTCCCATAGCTAAGCCAGATGCCAAAGCTGTGGCCAATAAGACCGATGATACGCTTGCACCTACGCCAGCTCCAGCTGCTGCTCCGCATACGATGAAAACGTAAAAGAACGAGGCCAAACACTCGCTGATTATAGATCTAAAAGCAAAAAAAAATTTAACAGGTATAAGTACAGGTAAACATTGCTCGAAGGTTTAATACTCGAGTCTCTAATGCGGGAAGCCTTAGGTCCCTTAGATTATAACATTTTTGGCAATTTTCATTTCCAGAATATTATGAATTTTAAAATTTTCATCATAAATTTATTAAAAGGTAAAATCGGATGGAAGCCACGCCCATAACCGAAAAAAATCTATCTAACTGCCACAAAAATGTAGCAATAAAGTTGAAATTTGGCACAAACACATTTATATTTACTACCTACTTTAATGTATCAAAACTGGGCGTGGTCGCATAAAAGGCTTGCGCACAATTCCTAAAATAAAACCTAATTTGGCTTCGAATCCGACTTGTCATTTGATTAATAATACATACACTAAAGAGGGTATAATGATATACCTGCCACACCCACTGCTTGTAAATAAATCTGGAAAATATTTAAGATTTGACTTGAACCAAACTGAGTACTTTTATTATAGAAATAAAGCTCTCCATGCTAAGTGATTCCAAAAATGGTTACAATCAGATCTAAAAACTGAGAACTCAGCTACTTTCCAAGCTTACTCTTTGTATAAAGATGTAGAGGATATTTAAGATTTGATTTTGAGCCAAATTTAATTCTTTTCCTCTTTTTCCAAATAAAGTTTTATAAGAATATGATGCAAATCGGTTCATTTTACTACAAAAATATCTTCTTTTACTAGATTTGATCGAAATTTTTGAAAAAAGGACGACTTTTAGAGGGAAATATAAATTTGTGTGCAGTCACAGAGTTACAGTGAAAGTTGGATCTTAGAGCTTAGTCGTTTCGTAATTTAAATGTAGGGTCTAACCAGAGATTTCTAAATACAGAGACGTAAGTGAAACTTATAAGGATTTCGCCTAAAGCAAAAGTATGTAAATTCCGGTTAAAATTATGGCAATTATTGAGAAAAATGTGAATTTAAAAATTGAGAGACTGGAAATCTCAAGACACACAATATGTAGGTTCAAAATATTTAACAGCATGACTTTCCGTCTCTGTATGTAAAAAGTCTCTCGCATAACACTTAAGGAGGGAGCTTGTGTGACTACAAAAATTCTTACATGCAGGTTAGTTTATACTTGACACGATTTTGAATGTTTTCTCCTTCTTTTTTTATTTTTTTATACAGTATGTATTTAATGTTAAAGAACATGCCATGGTGTGATCATTTATTTAAAAAAAAAAAAAAAAAACCCTTCATACAATATTTTCAAACAATTAATATAACAACCATGCACTCAAGGAGGATACATCTTATTACGGTTCATATATATACAAATGTATGTTTATGTACATATATACAAAATGTGCTTATATACGATGGATATGAAATGTATCTCAACACATTATTGTTACAGTCAAAGAGATCATTTCCAAAAAAAATAAAAAAAATAAAAATTGAAACAAGTAAAAGCCAAATTTGGCTTAAGCCAAATTTTAAATACCCTTCTCCTAGGCGTGGGAAGTATATTTGTCAATTTTCAACTTACATTTTATGAATCAAACGGACAAAAACTCTTTTCAGTTTTCGGAAGCTGCTGAGTCTACTGTTATTTTTACAAATCGTTGAAATCGACATTTACTGATATTGACAGCACGGACAGACAGACATGTGACAAGAATGAGTTCTCTTTTCTTCTGTTGACAAAGCGACTATAACCTTCAATTCAAAGTCAAGTGGATTTGAGAAGATCTCATTTATGTTGAAGAAGATCATTTCAACATTTTCTCGAATATTTGTGGAAGACACGCGCTCATGCTTCTAATACGGGTGGTTGTAGGTACGAGTTACTGTAAAGCGAATAACTGCGACACTGGACTCTGTCGAAAAATGTTTTATATTGAAATCTATCTATGTGCGGGGGTAACATAGACACGGGCCCTATACTTATACTAGTTTTCCACTGAGCGCCGGTGTTTTGAAAAACTAACTGACTAACTATTACTGTGTATACAGAGGCTTTTGTCCCTCCTCTCTGTTTAAAGATTTTCATTTCTTCATCCCGAATATATCGGAAGCATCCTTTTGCAATTGTTTGTATTTATATGTAGTCTGACACACTAATTTTTAAATATAAAAGTAAAGCACGACCTTTCACCACTTAGCTCCTTAAATTATGCTACAATTAAGTTAATTCTCTTTGTATAGGCAAGACACTGCCATATAAGTTATTTCGTGAATTATAATTATATGAAAAGGGGTACTAAAAAATGGTCCTATCGGATTCAAATTTGGCACAACCAAAGTTGATGAAGTTGATTAATTTATTATAATTGATCCTTATATGGTGAAGAGTTCTAAAAATAGTCCCATCCGGTCGATTTTCAATGGGATTCCTTTCTGGGCCAATACATGTCCTTGTACCAAATTTCATCAAAATATCTCAAAAAATGCAACCAGTAGCTTGCGCACAAATATACATGGAGGTACAGACGGACAGATGGTTAAATCGATTCAGATTTTGATTTTTGAATCGATTGGTATAATTAAAGATGGCTGTTTAAGAGTTACAAACATACGTACAAACTTAATATACCAGTTGCCACAAGTGTGCCAGCATATGTAACCCAAATTTTCTGCCTTATTCTTTTTCATAAGTTACGCTTTATATTTATGTACATGTTCCAGTTTTTCCATCTTCTTGGTATTTGTAAAGATGTTTAATGAATAAATAAGTGAGTAAATATGTAAAATGATGAGACCCGCAAAAACGATAAGAAAGCAGAGTAAATACCACATGTAAACAGCTGCATCGGTTTTGCAAAAACAAAATGAAGGCATGTTATGCAGCAGACGCAAGTGTTTTTACAGTAACATAATGAAACGGTATATAGAGAAAAAAAATTATTTTTTTTTTCTGGGTAGTTTCCGCCCACGATCTACGTCGCGTCGGGCTGAAGATAAATTATTTCCATTGAAATAATGGAAATTATTGCATTATTATGCTGACATCTCAAATCCCAAGCATCGATTTGGTCACTTGAATAAATTCTTGGAAAAAGTTCTCATTCTTGTGTTATAGATTAAACATCATTACAACCTTCCCCATACATTTACAGAAGGACGCTTCAGAGACCGCACAAAGTTTATATATTCTTGAGAAGTCTGTATGTCCGTAAGTCCGTCGCTTAATCGGTTATTCTTGGTTAATCATGATCTCACAGCGTGGAATATTAAGGTGAAATGTGGTATAAATATATTCAGTTCATCCGGACAGTTTCCTTTTTAATTGGAAAAAACGTTTAAGAGACACGCCCATAATTTACAAAGAAGCTTTCAAAAGTGACAAACTTTAAGAAACGAAAATTGAAATCTGCTTATGTAAAAATGGGCGGAGTGGTATAACAGACACGCCCACATAATATAAAAATCTTTTTTTAGTGTGAAATTCAGATTTTAGGGAGAAACATACACACAGAGCAGTGATAGTCGTTAAAAGAGGGCGTCAATGTATAGAAGCAACGCCTATCTGGTATTCAAAATTTGGCCTTGGCCCTATTTAGATCTATTCTTGTTACGAGTATTTATCCATTGGTCCCAAAAAAAAATTTTGCAGTTTATTTATAGCTTTTGCAAAAAAAAAAAACACCTCAAAAGCAATACCTCCAAAATTCGAGTGTCCTGATTTCAGCTTGCATACTTTTCCTAGGCTGCATAGTATTGGACAAACGATTATTTAAGGCGTTCGTTTGATTGTCACGATGCATGGCCTCTAAACGCTCAAACAAAGTCATTATGTGAGCATCAACATTATTGCTCTCCAACGGTATAGTTTGCAGTGTTTCATCTGCCATTTTCTTCCGAAACGCGATCTTCTTCTTCTTCTTTATTTATTGTCTTAATAATATTCCAATTACAATCGTTTTGTTGTTGTGTATATAAATTTTATTTAACTTTAATTAGCGTCATGTATGAATGAATTGTTTCACTTAAAGAACACACGCGAAAAATCACTTGAGCGACCGTCCCGCAACGAACAACATTGACGATTAAATTTTAAACTCGCACTGTGTACGGTCGCTTCGATGATGAGAGAATTCCCACAACAAATGGTTTACCAAGTGTAATGCACATGACAAACACAAAACACGAGGAGAGCATAATCACACTCACCCATACACACACACACCCATGCAACTAATTCAGGGACGAGTACGGATATCATATCATATCGAATCAAATCACAAGACTGCACAAGCAAGATAAACTCAACTCACCACCAACGTTATGCGCTTCAACCTGATTTCTCGTTTACACCATGCGTCCACTTTATAGTCGCAACATAATATGTTGGCATTCATACAAGTGGTATTGTATGGTGTACCATTGTATGCCACCATTACAGTCCACCCCCTAACATACAATTCATAAATGTATGCATGTGTGTGCATGTGTGTAAAACACGGCGAACAGTCCGTGGCGATATTAATGTGAATGCAAATGCAAATGTTTGCTTATATATTAATAACGAAAAGTTAAAACTAAGCAAACACTTACTTGGCTCTTCGGTGCTTTTTGAAACAGTCGATCTTTTCTCATACACACACACACACACACACCACAAATCACAAATTTTTGTCATATTCGTTTAAAATCAAAAAATAAACAGTTCAGTGGTGACTCTTTTCATGACACAAAATTACACAGAGTAAGTGGAAGTAACCCTTTAACTCATAGAAATGTTTTTATTTTATTTTATTTCATTATTTTTTTTTTCAATACTTTTTACTTGTTAAACATACGCATAAAATGTATGTATGAGCGACTCACGAATTCATTTCGAAAATATTAATGATGCTACCACATCATTAATGTTTTGCATATGTACGTTGCATGTTTACCATAGAAACGCCGTATGCGAAACAATTATGTGTGCGAACAATTTTCACTCAGAACATGTGTAAAGTCATGACCTTCATGCCCATAATTGATCCTGCATGTTTAAGTGACACTTTATTTTTTTATTTTTTCATTTTTTTAAAACATCGCACTCGAGCAAACAAATCATAGTGTCATTATTCAAATAGAGGCAACCCTTTGATATGTGACGTGAATCTTCCTTCCTTTGCATTGTACGTGCATTTACATATTATGATAAACTTTTGAAAGGATTACCACGAAAACAATACGCTCCATTTTCATATGTACTACATGTGTTTATTGAAGCCTTTCCCACATTAGATACTTTGATGGATTTGTTATTAATTATTAATAAAAACATCGCGTTATTGAGCGCTTAGATAAATGTTTTCATCTATTTTTCATCTACATTTTCGGTAAGAGTATTAAAAACAAGTAAGAAAACTAAATTTGGCTTATATATATGCTCCACATCTACATACAAACAATGGGCATGGCAGGTTTAATGATTACGCCCTCTCAAAGTTTACGCATTGCGTACATATCAGCTGACAAATCGCGTTGTACGCCGAGCGTGCAACGACCATTTTTTTGCACATCGATAGATGTGATATATATAAAAACCTGTACCAAATTTCAAGTTCATAGGTCAATTTTTGTGGCATATATATAGATTTTTGTCGATTGTAGGCGTGCTACTACGCCCATTTTTAGCGTCTCTATAGATGGAATAATTATAAATAAGTGTACCAAATTTCAACTTCACAGCTTAATATTTGTGGCAGGTAAGTAGATTTTTGTCGATTAAGGACGTGGCTCTTGATCGATTTTGCCCAATTTAAATAGCGAACTGCATGCAGAAACTAAAAGTATCTGTACAAAATTTCAGCTTAATGTCTGAAAATTTACAATCGCAAAAATGCCAACAACAGACGGTTACCCGAAACACGGACATACATATCTAGATAGACTCAGTTTTTGATGCTGGTCTAGTATAACATATATATACTTTTTATCTGGCACCTCTTTCTGGGTGTTGCAAATGTAATGACAAACGTAATGCAACAAAGGGAATTTCTTCCACAACTTACTTTTTATATACATACATAACAATTTGCTTAGAAAATATATTTTTTATAATTGAACATAATATGCCAATACTTCATTTTTATAATGCTCAAGAATCCACGTTAATATCTATTACATGGCGATGCTCTTCTTATTTATTACAATGCTTGCTTGGTATACGCAAGTACAAGATAAACCAGGTACTTGAACACGCCCTTAATTAAGCGGGGTTCAATAATTTATTATATTTTGCAAAAGTGAACGTCCAGGAATTTAGAATAAGTGCATCAAATTATAAGTTTAGATGGATGTTTTGGCTGCTAGTCCTATTTTTTTTTTTAACGGACGGACGTATAGACAAAAAATACTGTATTTCTATATTTGCACAAATGCTAGAGTGAATTTAAAAAAAAGAATCATTTCATATAATATTTTTTTCGATCAGTCTCAGAAAATTCATAAGTTAAATAAACAGTCTAACCCAAAACAGCAACAACAGCAACATAATTGCCATTGGCCGTGAAGTGAAGCGAACAAAAATGATTGAAACATTTAAAAACTCTTATAACTTAAAATACCGTAATTTGTCCGTATTCTGGTATGCCTCAAATCATTACACAAATTGAGCGTACGGGGCAGATGCTTATCAACAACTGATACACTGAAAGATTTTAAAAAAGCGTCTGGGCAAAGCAATCTTAATGTACTAAATACTTACATGCAAGTAGGTGCCAAAGTATGGTCAACGAGCCTAGTTATACAGAAATTGATATGGACTGAAAACAGGTCAGAAAACGTTTCCTCTCCTAGCAATAAATAAAAACTTTTTTTGAGCTTTACTGTTGGTATAGACTAAAATGTACCTTATATGTGAGATTATGATGGGGTCTAAACTCCCCCTTTTCGTATTGATGATATATGAGTACTCTTCAAATTAAATATTTTAAAAATCCCTTTTTTCAACTGCCGCAAAAGTTATTATATTGAAAAATGCATGTACAGTCAAACGGTTAAATGAACATTTTAGAAATGAGATACCTTTCGAGGCTTAAAAAAAAAGTAATAATAAATACTCATATGGTGGTGAAAAATATAACCAGCTGAATAATGTTTGTCATACATCTCTGTTTTAGTAAATATTTTCTTCTACAAACATATTGCAATTAGTGAACTAGGGTACTAAAACTAGTGAATTAAATCAATTGAACAGTTGCAAATGCAACAACAACGAAAAATTGTTTTACACAAACATTGAAGGATTTTTAGTATTATTTAATACAAAAATTGAGAAAATCTAACAAACAAAAAAAAAAAACATTTTCAGCTTGGATAATTTATTAAGTAAACATAAAAGCTAAAGAAAAAGACGGCTCTGTTAAGAATTTGCTTGTAAGGATTTTCACTATATACATATGCGCAAATTAAATATGTTTCATATTCTAGCAGTGGTTTTTTATAAAAAAAAAAAAAAGAATTACACTATGGAGCCACCTTGTGTATTTCATCCCTGCGATGAAGCGGTTATTGCCACAAATGATGATGCCAGTGATTGTAAGCGTTGTGCCGTCAGATTGGGTTACTGGAAGGATGATTATATCGGTTATTTTGTGCGCAATCAAGATCGTAAAGCGCCTGAGATAAATCGAGGTTATTTTGCCAGGGTCAAGGGTGTTGAAATGTGCATAGAAAAGTTCCTGAAGGTCAGTATATATACAAGACGTTTATCCATATAACTCATACAACCAAACAACTTCAAGAAGGGGGGTGGTTTGGGATTAGTTCAGGTACGTGGCAAGCAGAATATATTTGTGACTGATTTTATTGTAAATAAAATCAAAAGAGTTTAATTGGAGAGTTTTTCGCCAAAAGGTCAGGTCCGCCTAAAACTATAGTCTTGTTTGGATGTTGCAACAAAAATTTATTTTTTTTTTTTTTTAAATAATTGCCGGTTTCTTCATATCTGCCTAATAGTGAACTAAATAGAGTGGATTGAAACGGTCCCCCAGTCTGCTTATAAAGAACTGACTTTATAGTTGAAATCATACAAGCATTCCCCTCTAATGAATGTAGTTTTTCTTCATTAGAAAACGAATGGAAATTGTCAAATAATAAATCTTGGCTGTGGCTTCGATACGCTGTATTTTCGGCTCCGCGATACACAACATCATGTAAAGAACTTTATCGAATTGGATTTTCCCACAGTTACGGCACGCAAATGTTATACGATTAAACGTAACAAAGCTCTCTTGGCCAAAATACATGATGAAGATGGCGAGGTGAAGTTGAGCCCAACAGATTTGCATGGACCCAGCTACCATTTGATGGGCGTTGATCTACGAAACCTGGACGAGCTGGACAATAAGCTGCAACAGGCCGAAGTGAACTATACACTGCCTACAATCTTTTTGGCCGAGTGTGTTTTGGTGTACATCGAAGTACAGAATTGCAAAAATTTGCTCAAATGGATTACGAATAAGTTTACCAATGCTGTGTTTGTCAATTATGAGCAGGTGAGCGAAATGTTTATGTCAATTGTGGTTGTGTTGAAAATTCTGAGGTATTTATAATGGGTGGCAGGTTAATATGAACGACAGGTTCGGTGAGGTGATGTTAAATAATTTGCGTAGTCGTGGCTGCAGTTTGGCCAGTGTTGAGGCTTGCCTTTCATTGGAGACGCAAATGGCACGTTTTTTAGAGTGCGGTTGGAATGGCAGCCGAGCCTGGGATATGGTTCAAGTGTACAAAAGTCTACCCGAAGTTGAGCGCCAGCGCATAGAACACATCGAAATGTTGGACGAAGGCGAATTGCTGGTGCAATTATTCCAACACTACTGTATAGTGATTGCTTGGATTGGCGAGCTGTTCCGTGACATTGAAAATACGTGCGTTGGACTGTAAACTTTCTTCCTTGTTCTGTTCGCAACCTAAACAAACTTTTGCTAATCGTTTGAAATTTTCGTTTTTGGCAGGGTAGAGAAACGCATGTCCTGGCTGAACCTTGAATAAAGACTGTACTACGCGTAAAAATTCAGTTCAGTAATAATAGTGGTCGGCTGTCGTGTGTACTAAATGAAGCATTGGATTTGATCTACGCTCTGGGGACTATTCAACATATGCTATATAGCAGAGCAGACCAGACCAGAGCAGAGTAACAACATATTTAACAGTTAAACATTCTTTTAATGTTATTGTTGTTTGTGTCTGTAATGGTTTTTGTTTGTTTAGCAATTTAGATGACTTTTCGTGCATAAAAAGTGTATGTACTCCTTGACATAGATAAAAAAAATTCTTATATATAAAAATGTTTGGGGCACACACGCGTCCACTCACTTACACACATATATACATAAGCAAAAAAAAAAAAAACAAAAAAATACGTAAATGTTATTTTTCTAACTCCATTCATTGAGTATCATTCAAAATAACTTTATTCAGCAATGTGTATGTACCCCCTCCTCTACAGCTTTTAATATTTGTATGCAACAGAGTGTAACAGTGTGTGTTTTAATGTGCTACTTTATCAATATAATTAAACAGAACAAATTTGAATAGAATGTAAACAAGAAACAAAGAAAGGAAGGATAAAAAAACAACAAACAAAACACGAACCAATGCCCTTTGACCTTTAAGTTATTAGTTTACTGTAAAAGTATTCGATTCAAACTACTCAGAAAAGTTTCAATAGTTATACAATTTTTTTTCTTACTACCTATATGTATAATTACATAGTTCTTAAATTATGAGAAATAAAAAATTCAAATTCAAATTCAAATTAAAATAAATCATTCAAATATAATTTGATCTTCGCTTCTTTACGCTTTTAATTAACAATCTCTATCTCACTCTGTCTCTTCGCCAATGTATAGCACTTTGTCATTGTGTTGCGTATTATCTTCTTGTCAGAGTCGTACAACAATTGCTTATTATTATTATTGAATCAATGTTTATTCCGTATCGGAAGATGACTGTGGCATCTTAGACGTTAAGAGGGTCAAAAGTGTGAACCACTTTAATTAAAAATTTAATTGAAGAACGCGCGTATGCAATGGTAGGGCTGCACATTGTACACACATCCATGCTAACAGCGGCAATACAATGTGAAAGGAGGCAAGTCTTGTATGAACCACGAGTCAAATTTGGTGCACTTTGCATAATTACACGACATGTGTAATTACGTTTATAATTATCTTTGTCCGAATGCACATATGCCGGGAGGCATTACAATAATTGATTATCTAATGTTTCCAATGACCATTCACAGCAACAATAATAATCATGTGCAATGAAAATCATGAAAGCACACTTTGACCCAAATCCATACTCAGCATTTCCTTTGTTACGGCCATTATCTCGCGCGAAACGGGGAGTATAGTCATTTTATCATAACTGTAAGACCCTAGAAGAAGCATCATACATTCAGACACACATGTATTTATAATAAGCATGAAAGTTCAAATCGTTTAAGCTATCTCTGTCTGTCTGTCTGTCCGTCTATTGTTCGAGTGTTTTTCTAGCCTTCACACATAACTGACAAAAGTATGAATCGATTTTGATCATAGTTTAGTTCAGATTTTGGATGGTATGAAAAAACGGAAAAAGTTTTTGAAAATAATTTTCTTATCGAAAAAGTAAAACTTCTTCTTTCACACAATTTTTATATTCACCGACATACAGGATGTGTGTGTGTAATATGCCGAAGGAAGGAAGTGTGACGCAGGCCAAAAAGTATACATTAGTTGCTCAGCATTGAAACCTTTGTGTCTGTATGTCCACGTGAATCTTTGACCGGCATACTGCCTCAGCTTTAAACAATGCCCCGTGGAACTGCCGTTGGGTGTTCCGGGGAGAGATTACTACTCTAGCCTCCTTAATTCTATGAGTATAAAAACAGCCATCACATTAATATTTTGCCAGTTATCTTCGCTTTGAGTCAAGAAATTTATAGTGTTTGCTACGCATGGCTCCCAATTCTGAATCGCAGAGAATGGTACAGCATTATCTCTTTCTCTCTACCTCGCAGAGGGGACATAATAGGGAGTTGTCATGCCCAAAATTTTGCAGCTATTTCCTGTCGAAGCCGAGGCCGCTTTTGTTGATTATCCCATCACCTCTGCCACCTTGTCAGAGAAGACCTCTTCATTAACTATATAGCGTGAGGACTACCTCTGAAGCTACGTCATCTTTTAGAATCCGCAGATTGTTTGTTCGATAGTTTAAATGAGCTAATTTTGTGCTTCTTCTGTTTGTTTCTCAGACCGTGGCCCCATACGAGACATTCGAACAGCAGCCCCGAGCTAACGTCTTCGCTAGCAGAGCTCTTTTTAATGATTGAGTTCCTCATACATTTGGAAGCATTCAGCCAATTACAGGGTTTTTAAAGCTCAACCAATTGTCAGTGATGATATTTTATGATGTGTTTTGAGGTTATGGTAGTGTTCCCTAAAAGAGCCCTTCTTTTATGTGAAAACTATAAAAATGTAGGTTTTGAAAATACATGGTTTGGTCTGATCCGAACAGTTTTTATAATGAAAACCTATTGTTTACCAATTTTCAGGGAAATAACTCATGTCTAAATAAGACTTAAAAATGGTACGATTTCAATAAGTGGAATGTTGAATCAAGGCATAAAAGATTCTGGCAAGATTCATTTAAAATATTTCGAAAACAAGGTGTGACCCGTGAGCTCAACAAAGAAAAAACATATATATCTCTTTCTCTCTCGCTTGCAATGAAAACAAAATACGCTTAAAATGAACGTTATTTGAATTTTAAAATTGCTAAGTAGTTCGAGTGGCTATCTCTCGTTTCTTTTCGCTTACACAAAGAGACTGCAGAGAACAATAATCTAATGAAGAGACAAAGAGAAAATCTGAACAAATACACTAAACTCTCGATTTACACGATTAATGAATTGCTGAGAACTTCTCATTCTAAGTATTAGTGAAAATCATAAAATCAATAATAATAATTAACTTACCTTAGTACGCTAAATAAAATGTTCTGGTTGGCAAGGCAACATTTATATTAAGAGCTTGGGCTTGGGCTTTGGAGCAACGTTTAGATGAAACTCTAACATCGTTTCTTTCTTATTCGATTAATAAAATTAAAAAAAAGAAACAGTCATTACATGTACTTGCTGGCGTGGCCTGCTGTCTTTACTTTTAGACATTTATAATACAAATATTTTGAATATTGTTTTTGTATCTTCTAGTTTAAAGGTCACTGAAATAATATCCAGAGAAGCTTCTCTTCTTTTAGTTGGATGTATCGTTTGACCGATTTGACCGATTTTTAATACCATACAATGTACCCTAGGACTGATGGCAAGTTTAAAATTGATATTTAAATTGTTACAGTCAAAGAAATGTTTACTTTGCATGGATAGACAGACATGGTTGTAATTTGTAGGGTCTCTGGATGGTTTCGTTAAAACTGTTGGGTAAAATATATTCCTTTCGCATTACGATTATAAGCTTGAATACTTTTATATGGTGGGTACGAATTTTGTTATTCCAGAACATTATCTTTTCATTCTTATAGACTCAGGTAATCCATATGCCAGACCCTTAGAAGACATATGTAATATTTGTATAGATTTAATAAAAATAAGTTAACGGCATAAAAAGTTGGCTTAACCTACGTTATGTGAAGAATGTTTTAAAGCATGAGAGAGGAGAGCGAATTGAATTTTATGAAATGGTTTGGAAACCTGTTAGTATTGTATTGTATTACCATAGAATAGTTTAACAATTTATATCAGTCGAGACGGTTCAAAGTTGCGGATGCATTTAAACTAATATCGTCAAAATTTCAGAAGCGGTCTATGGTTTATAAATTGATGAACCATTGAATGTGAATTTTAAGCAAGTAACAATATAACAAGAAGAAGAAGAAGAAGGAGAAGTTATGAAAGTATTTAATTTAATTTAATTTTTTTTCAAACAAAAACCTTTATGAGTAACAGTAATTTGTTTAAATACCAGTAACAACTACGTCATGAAGCGGCGATGATAACGAACACTACACCACGTATAGAAATGATTCGGTAGTGAATGCATATGTTTGTGATTGTGTTTATGTGTGAGCATGCCATTCGCAATATTGGTAACGTATACATGAACGCATGGCAAAGTGTACGACTGCACATGTATACACACACACCGTATAAAGAGGAAAATGTTGTTTTGAACGTAACATCATAAACGGGTTTTTGGTTATTTTACTTGTCTTTTTTATGCTTCGTTATTAATTTGGCTTCATAACGTAATAATGCAATATTTGCTAATATGCACTGTGTGCTGATATTTCTTTATATTTCACTTTTCCGATCCACGTTATTATATATTGTTTATTTTCTTAACATTCGTTTTGTTATTATTGTAGATTGTGTTCTAGAGAATATTATGTGTTATTATTAAAAAATGCTTTGTTGCCGATATGTTTATATGCACACCCTGCCTTTTATTAAGTTACAAAATTTTATTCGAATATTTGAAAAATCTTAAATGGCAAATACCATATGCACCTTCAATTAAAGTGATCAATTCAGAATCAAAAATTGCATCATTTTAACCATGTCCGTCTGTCTGTCCATGTAAATTAACACAAGCTACAGGTCGCATTTTTAGAGATATTTCAATAAATTTTGGTACAAGGACATATATTGGCTCAAAGAGGAACCCTATTTAAAATGGACCGAATCGGACTATTTTTAAGAACCCTCCCCATATAAGATCCTATTATAATCAAAGTCTTTATATGACAAAAAATTGCAATTCTTAACATTTTATAATAAAATTTAAGGAAGAACAGTTAATTACGGTAGTGTGCCAAATTTGGGCCCGATTAGATAAATTTTAGAACTCTTCTTTATATAATGATATTTCGCGACGCGACGTTATATTGTGAAACTATGTGATGTAGGGTATTAAATGATCGGGCTTGACCGCCTCCAACATTTTCACTTGTTTAATATAATTTTTTGGGGCGTTGTCCGTTTCTACGTTCCCCCCTTAACTCATATCGTTGTAATTAAATACAGAAGTTTTGTATTAATAGTTAACGGTACCCGAAGTGACAAATGTTTATACATAAAATAATATAAACAACATAATTGTGTGTGGGACAAACACAACATTCGATTGCTTGTCAACGGAATTTTTCATAGATCATATTCGATCAATTTGTATATGTGTGTGTGTATAAGCGTGTGTATATCTGTGGGCTTAAGTGGAGCGACACGTTAATGGAATTAAGGCAACTAAGCGCCAAACACCACCATCTCCACCTTACGTGTCATTATTCTATATGTGAAGTGTTTTTACTTTTTCTTTACTGCTCACCTTCATTTGTTTGGTTAATTAATTCTCGACAATAGTTCATTGTTCTGTATCTTATCGCTTTCGCTTAGTGTTCACTATACGAACACATCTATGATACATGAATGATTACCGTATGTGATCGCAACCACCTGTGCATGGTTGTGGTTACACTATTCCATAGAATAACTGAAGAGGGGGGTGTTGGTCTTTCCGATTGTGATGATTCATATTTAAATTATATTATAAGAGGGAGGGTGTACTAAGTTTGTTACGTATGTTGTACAAAAAATACTCATTTGTGGTCAGCTTCAAAATCGGAGTCGCTATAGTCATGACGTCCGTCTCTAATTACAACTCTTACGGTCACAACTATTGAGATATTAAGTTGACATTTTATACAAACATATCTAGTTTGTGTACCAAGGTTACTATTCAAAATTGCGAGGAATAAGTCAAGTGCCACGCCCATAATCGACAAAAAAAATCTCTCACCGATACAAGAATAAAACTTCATACAATACATATCATACAGGTAATGAACAGATACGCCCACAATTTTCAAAAAACCTTACTTTGATACCGACTTCATCCGATGATCGCTCATCGTTATATGAGAAAATATATTTTCATTTGAATGTAAAAGTTTTTGTACGTAAAAGTGAAGGATATCTAAAATTCGGCCAAAGGATAATTTTTTATATCCTACACTTCAAAGTAGTAAAGTGGATGTATTATATTTGTGGAAATATTTTGTAACTCCTAACGAATCATAATCAAAGACCCTGTCCGTCTGTACATCCATGTATTCCTTGTTATAAGCATAGAGGTTAAGGTGACAATTTTAGATAAAATCCCAGTAAAGCATAGCAAATTAGCGTAATAATTTGTGACTGTGTAAAATTTGGAACCGATCAAGCCATTTTTAGAACTTCTTTCCATGCAACGCTTTTTTACGATTGACTCGCGACCACTAATTATAACATATTTATAGTGATGTAGGGCATTAAATGATGATATAATAATCTTACTTTTTGTTTGGTTTTGTTTTCAAATATAAAATTTCTTTATTTTGCCAGGGACAAAGGTCAAACATTGTCGTTATGTCTAAACGTTACGCTTTTCAGTTTAAACTGTTTGTTAACTGTGCCTTAAAAAACTTTATAAATAAAGTATATGTGTATGTTTGTATTTAAAATGATGTGAAAATTGTGTTTTGTGTGTAAATTTCTTAAAAAAATTTTGCATAACAAGTTTATGGTAACTTTGCCTCCTTACTGGTTATCTTGGCAACGTTTTCTAAATAAAATTATTGTGGCCAGTTGATATTGTAGAATTTATAAAAAAAAAAACGGTGCAACTACTGGTCTGTTCCTGAGGAAAATTCAATTATCGTTCATACAATAAATACGTTCTTAATGAATAAGAAATAAAATCCCATCTTTTACCCCTTTTATCCAACGATTCAGAATCACTTTCTTGTTATAAGCATCACTTCTGAATTGAATTATTTAATTTGTATTACATGGTGGGGCTTGATCGACCTACACCACTTTGCTCCTTAAAGTATGCTACAATTAGTTCAGTTGTGTCTGTATACGCGTGGCACTGCCGCATAAGTTGCCTCATGAAATATAATTATATGAGGAGGGGTTCTAGAAATGGTCCCATCCGGTTTATTTTCAATAAGATTCCCTTTTGGGCCAATATATGTTTTTTTTTACCAAATTTCATCGAAATATTTAAATTAAAAAAAAAAGCGAGCTGTTACTTGCTCACAAATTTATATGAACTGACATACGGACAGAGGGACATGGTGAAATCGATTCAGATTTTAAATCTAAATCGATGGATATAATTGAAGGTGGATGTGGCATTTGACCCTGGTGTGGGTATTAAAATTTATTTACTTGGCACAAGAATTATACGTTTAACTTTGAACTGAACCAGACTTTGTTTGGAATCTCCCTTTCCATAATATAAATAGTTTTGACACAGATATTGACTTTACCCTGTTGTGCGACAAGGTTGCTAATATTTATTGAAATATCATTTCCTTTGTGAATTCAGATAATACACAGATAACAATAAAATTCACATTAATAATGGAATCATAAAAATAGTTCAAATAAAATTTGTATACCATGCACCTTCATGCATTACACGTGAAAGGGTTTTCAAAATAATAAACAAGTGTTGTTGTAAAAGATAAAAACATGATCAAGACGAATCATAGAACTAATACAACAAATCACAACAACACCCGCAGCAGATTGAAGAAAATCAAGTATCGTGATAAAACTTACGTGAAGCTCAAAACGATACTACTAGCAATAGAATTATCTGTCATAACAACATGTGGCATTCATGCCCAAACAATAGATGTAAGATTAAATGCAAGAGGTGCTAATGAGTATCAGTGGCCGAATCCGGGGGAACCCAACTACAGGTATACTTTTACATAAATACATAACGTTGCTATACAGTGTAAGGAACAAGAAGGGGAAACTCTCGAGTAACATGACAGAGTGAAGTTATACGAAAAACAACCGAAATATGAAAATTGTGGGATCGAAAGAGGAGAACTTGACTCGATCTCGATCTCGTTCTGCCCTCCTCTAACACAACTCCTTTTGTTTTAAAAGTTTTTTCCAAAAATATAACTGACGTTACTCGAGAGTTGTTATGCTTTTTCCTCACCACGTCGGTTTATATTAATTTAGATTTATTTATTCTATTGTGTAGAACATATATTTTTAATGGCCGGCGCTATGGTCGTTATCAAACGAGTTTTAATGGTCATTATTCGGGTGACAACTTGCCAGGTCGATATTCAACAGGCAATGCGAATGTAGAAAATTACCTCTTTGACCCGGTAAGCTATGAATTATAAGAATATTTAAGAATCAAATGGTGTTAAGCGTGTATGAACGATTATTGTATTCTAATGACATCAATGCCCACAAGCTAACAAATGTTTTGATCGTTGCCTTTATTAATCAATGAGGTTATTATTCGTTGGCACCATCACGACCTTATTACAGACATGTGCTTATTTGTAGATATATAAAAATGATTAGACAGCTGAGGAAGAGGGGATATCATTGAGTACATTGAGTAGTTACGGCAATTGTCTTTGCGGAAGATACTCTAGGCGGAGAGGATCCCCCTCTCCGCTTTTATTCACACTTTTCCCATTACATTCCACATACGTACGCACATATATATTCTATTAGCACAGCACTTAGGAGACAATGGAGACGGATATTCAATAAATCAAAAGCGATGTTTTTACACTAATATTTTGAAAAGAAATTATACCTTAAGAGCAAAAGTTTATTACCCCCCGTATACTAAGTTTGTTATTCCGTTTGCAACACTGAGAAGTAGGCAACAGAGGCCCTTCAAAGTATATATATTCTTGATCAGCATCAAAAACTGAATTGATTTAGACATGTATGTCCGTGTGTCTGTCTATTATTGGTATTCTTACGGGCGTAAATATAGAGATAATGAGCTAAAAGTTTGTACAGACACTTTTAATTGTTACAAATTGCTATTTTAATTGGGCAAAATCGGTCAAGAGCAACGCCCACAATGAACAAAAATTTATATATCTGCCACAATAATGGAGGTATAAATTTGAAATTTGGTGAATGTATTTATGGTTATCTCATCTATCGATGAGCCAAAAATGGGCGTGGTCACGAATCAATTTAAAATAAAAACATATTCACCATAAAACTCCACTTGCAAGCTGATACGTAATACATACAATATGAGAAAGCGTAATCATATACCTGCCACGTCCACAATTTTAGATATGGAGGGTATTCAGTATTTGGCCTAAGCCAAGTTTTCTTACTTGTTTAGATTGAAAGCAAGTTCCAGCTGCTGCAAATAGTGATTAAAACCTTCATCTTACAAATTTAGCTGTTTGAGGAAACGAGGTTCGCCACTCGCTGGAGTCAATAAATGAAAAATTGTTTCTGGCGAGAGGTGAACCTTGAACATTATAAAATATTATGAAAAAGTGTATACATACCTGGTATAAGGGCTCATAGCCACCCTATCCCAATCTACTTTCCATAAAAAGCAACTTTCAGTTCATGTAACGGTACATTTTTTCATATATTCAAGATTTTTGAAATGCTCATAGACCGCTTAGAGATCTCATATATATTTTTTATCCGAAATTGTTAAAGCTTTCTTTGCCAACTGGAACACAGCAAGATCTATTTTATAAATTATACTGAACACGAATCAATCTAAAAATTACAGAAAAATCCTAGTACAGGTGAAGTTTTATTTCCTGGCGTTTTAGCTGGTTGGCGTGAAGATCTACAAGGCAAACAAAGACGAGATTCTTTAACGTTGGAACGTGACGTCTTTGTTACAACAAATTATGGTGAAATTCAAGGTTTTAAGGTCTACATGTATGATAATCCGGATCCGAAATCATTTTATCGTCCCTACCATTCTACTGTGGATCGCGTTATGGGAGAATGTTCGGTATTTCTTGGTATACCGTACGCACTGCCACCCACCCAAGAAGGGCGCTTTAAGCCGCCAAGATTACACAGAGGTTGGCAATTGTTGCAGGCTGTTGATTATGGACCGGCTTGTCCTCAACCGTTGCGCTATACCGGTGGCACAAAAGGCATTAATGACATGGACGAAGATTGCCTGTACTTGAATATATTTTCGCCAAAGGTAACCGATTACACATTTTTGTAATAATAGATGATGGATTATTCTTCTTTAGACTGGAGCTGGTGTAGCCCAAAAATATGCTGTAATGGTGCATGTTCATGGTGGCGATTTCAACCATGGCGCTTCAAACCTATTTCAGGGTCATGTATTAGCTGCATTCTATGGTGTGGTTGTGGTTACGTTCAACTATCGTTTGGGTGCCTTGGGTTTCCTCTCGACCGGTGATGAGAATTCACCGGGAAATTATGGCCTATTAGATCAAATTATGGCTCTCAAATGGATATACGATAATATCGAATTCTTTAATGGCGATCGAGAGACTATAACATTGTTTGGACCTGGGGCAGGAGCTGCTTCAGCTGGCTTGCTTATGGTTGCACCACAAACGCGACATATGGTGCGACGTGTTATAGCCCAGTCGGGTTCGGCTTTGGCTGATTGGGCTCTAATTCAAGACAAATATCGCGCTCAGAATACCAGTCGTGCATTCGGCCAAGTATTGGGCTGTTCCATTGACTCAACGTGGAAACTTGTGAATTGTTTGCGCACGCGTAATCCTTTTGATTTGGGAGACGCGGAATTTCCCCCCGATATCGGCACTTTTCCATGGGGTCCGGTCTTGGATCATAATTTTACGGTTCCGAGCGATGATTGGTACGATGGTTGGAGTGAAAAAGATTGGCACTTTTTATCAGAAACGCCGCTCACCCTTTTACGTCAGGGTCGGTTCAATCAGGGTTTGCAATATATGACTGGTATTACCACTCAGGAAGCGGCTTACTTCGTTTCCCAAAATGAGAGTTTAGCACCTTATTACCAAATAGATGAAACATTTTTTACTCAAAAAATAAAAGAACTCGTGTTTCGTTACAACTATACTTTAAATCCTAACGGAGTGTACGAGGCTATAAAATATATGTACACGTATTGGCCCGATCCCAATAATAGTACAATTCTCCGTGAGCAGTATATTAATATGCTGTCGGATTTCTATTATGCCGCACCCGTCGATGAAATGGTTAAAGTGTTGTTGGAGAAAGGTGTTACAGTTTATATGTATGTGATGAATACATCCGTGGAAGCGTTAAATTTTCCAGACTGGCGCAAATATCCTCATAATATAGAAAACTACTTTCTGAATGGTGCACCTTTTATGGATGTGGAATTCTTTCCAAAAAGTGCACACCTCAAGAGGAATATGTGGACCGACAATGATCGGAACATGAGTCACTTTTTCTTGCAGACTTTTTCCAATTTCGCCAGATACGGGTAAAATATTTTGAACTTATGTTTTTCGTTTTATTTTTTTTATTCTCCACATAAGATGGGGGTGTTTACTAAGTTTGTCATTCCGTGTTTACAACACTGAGAAGTAGGCATCAGAGACCCAACAAAGTACATATATTCATGATCAGCGTCAAAAACTGAGTCGATCTAGTATAAGTATGTCCGTATGTCCGTCTGTCTGTCTGTTCTTGGCAATTTTATGGGCGTAAATTTTAAGGTATTAAGGTGAAATTTTGTACCGACCCTTTTAATATTTGCACGCGGATCGGTATTTAGAAACACACACAATCGGTCAAAAGCCACGCCCACAATCGACAAAAATCGATTTATTCAACACGACAATTGAGCTGTTTTAGTTGTAATTTTGCAAACATATTTATAATTATCTCGTCCATAGATGTACCAAAAATGGGCGTGATCGGATAACAGACAAAAACCCTTCTATCTGCCACAAAAATTTACTTATGAACACTCCCACAATTTACAAAAAACCGCACTCAGTGTAAAACTCGACTTGTCAGCGACTTGACGGCTTGACTATCAGAGGGCGTAATCAAATATCTGTCACATTGATATTGGGTATCCAAAATCAAGCGCAGTCTGAATATATATATCTTTTTCACTTTCAAGAAGATTCGAATTATATTTTTATAAATTTGTGCACAAGCTACAGGTCGCATTTTTTGAGATTTTTCGATAAAATTTCATACAAGGGCATGTATTGACCCAAAGAAGAATCGTATTATAAATGGACCTCCTATTATAAAGAAAGTCTTTTATGTCACAAAGTGACACAAATGTCAAAAACCTCCCGTTTACTGACGCAACTAAACTAAGTGTAACATCACTTAAGAAGCTAAGCAGTGTAGGGTATTAAATGGTCAGGCTTTCGCCCCTTTGAGAATGTATTCCGAAAGTCTTTGCGGGCTCTTATTATTGAATAGTATCAATAATGCGTTTAGTAAATGTATAAACATTTTACGAGTGATGACATTTTGCAGGAATCCCACGCCACAACAAGTATTGGGCTTGCATTATGAGCGTGCCTACCAGGGTGAATTGCGCTATTTGAACATTAACACCACCTTCAATTCTACGATACGGCTCAATTATCGCCAAACGGAATGCGCCTTCTGGACGCAATATCTGCCAACAGTTATCGGAGTGTTGGTACCAACATATCCGCCCACAACAGAGTACTGGTGGGAACCCAAGGAACCATTGCAAATAGCTTTTTGGAGCATGTCAGTAGCTTGCTTCATTTTAATTGTTCTGGTAGTGGTTTGCTGCATTATGTGGCGCAATGCCAAAAGGTAATAATCGTTAAAGGAAATAAAGCTGAAGCAGTAAACACTGTTTATATGGTTTCTTTGTACTTTCTTTAAAGCAGACAATCCGATCGATATTATGACGAAGATGTTTTTATTGATCCGGCCAGTGTCGAATATGAGCATGATTATCGAGCAACAAGTGGTGTTGAAAATACTCACATGTCCAGCAATCATCAGGCAGCACGTACCGGTGACAATCTGTACGAATTCCGCGATACACCTTCAATAAAAACGTTGCCAAGTAAAGGTGTAACGGAAATAACGTCGTTACGCTCGCCCAGTTCCATACAAAAGTCCGAAAGTCAATTGTCCATGAAATCGATTATAACAATGAAAGAATCCAGCGGCGGTACACCGTCGACCACAACAACCCGCCCGCTACGCAGTGAGATGAGTGAGCCTCTGCCGAGTAATGGTAATGCAAGAGCACAATTGAAAGCCATTGAAAGCAACAGGCTGCTAATAAAACAGCAGGAACCCATCCTTTTGTCCTCGACCACCACTGCAAAAGTTGTTAGTGGTCGTGAGAGTACAACACCAATGCCGAGCGCACGTACACAGCTGATGTCTAATGCGCCAGCCAAGAGGCAGGTGCGCACTCAAGTAATAGAAGGAATACCGCAAACGTCTGTTTAAAAGCCGCTCTCTCGCCATATTTCTACAATTATTTTTTTACACAAAATGGGGGAGTGGCAACTTTTTTGGCGAGCATTTAAGCAACATCACCACAAATGGTTTACATTTAAAATTTAAAATTTTAAATAAGTTTTTTCTTTCTTTTCTTATTCGTAATCACTTGTTTGAATTCATTTACTTAAAACGATTTAATTTTAATGTTAATTTTTGTATTTCTAAGTTTATGTAAATATTTTGTGTGAATTTGTACATTTGGTATGAAAATCTCGTGTATCAGTGAAATCCGTCCATTTTTATTATTAAGTATTCACTTGTTTGCTCTGTTTTTCAATTCATTGTATTACGTAACAGCAGCATTGAAATATTATATAAAATAGAAGAAGAAGAAGAAGAAGAAGCAGAAAAAGAAGAGTACGAGTTAAGTTATTATTAAGAATTGTATTATTTACATATTTTTACTCCATCTTTGTATACATTTTGGAAAGTTTTAGTGGCACACACACACATATGTACCATATTAATTAGTTCTACATCATTTTAATAAATACTTGCATAATTTAGTTTATATCGGTATGAGTTGTTATAGAGTTCTTTGGAAGAAGAAAAGATAGATTTAACAGCTCCTCTAATTGAAAAGTCAGCTTCAAAGGATTGGATTTCTTCATTTCTGAATTGCATGCACGGGAAGCTTGATTGAGAATTGAGGTTAGAAATAAAACGCCAAAGATTTGTTTGAATCGGTTTGGTTTTGTAATTGAACCAATATTAACAGAATAGGGCTAAACATATACAATTCGTACAAGTTGTCTACATTTACAAATACAGGGAGGCAGCAAATACAATGTCACGTTTGAGCAAATGGATCCCTTCCGAGAATTTATTCTCCAGGTCGGTGTTGCCAATCGTTTTCGCTGCTTGACACATTTGTCGCAACAACTCCTCCAGACGGCGCATGCAACGTATTATGGAGCCCTCGAATATGTCGGTCATTTTGCAGATTTTGAGAAAGGAGGCACCCTTACACCAGGCCAATACCACATCCATCAAAAACGGTTTAAACTTCTCCACATATTTGTCTTCATCCATTTCCAATTTGCATTCAATGGATACTTTAGCAACGCGGCGGGCCAGCTCCTGCATTGAACGTAACGGACCCGACAGCTCATCCGTGGATTTGATTGTCTCGGAAGATTTCTCATCGCATACGAAACATGACAGTAGCGACACCGTTTGCGGTGTACTTAAATCGTTGAACACTCCGTTGAATATCATTTCGGTCATGAGCAGTTCATCCGCAGAGCTTAGTTCGCAGGCGACGCGCCCCTTAAATCCAATTACATCGGAAACGGCGCAGTACTCCAAACGCCGCAGTACCCGTTTGCGGTGTTTCAATTCATCCATTTGCAGTAGACTTCGGGCTCCTTTCAATTTTGCCTTGACCGTCTGCAGTTGTTCAACTAGCTTCAGTTTTTCCTCGTAGGTAGCGTACAATGCATCCAAGGTTGGGGAGTTGTGCAAGGGATGGGCGTACAGTCTTTCCTCAAATTTTTCAATCGATTCCACGATGTTTTTGAATTCAGCCTCTTTGATGCGCATCTCCGTAATCGGATTGAGTAGCGGCGGGCCTTTGGGAAAGCGTTTCTTCACCTCGTTGATCGTTTTCAGAACGCTACGACGATTATCGGATGGCCTCAAATCGTTGGGATAGAAAACGCGCAGAGAGGAGATTTTTGAAATCAGTTTATGTAGCACGGGCACAACTTCCATGTTTCCCTTTTGACCCGGCCGGCAGGGTTTGGCGTCATCGTTTTTGATCGACTCCTCTGCTACGTGTAGCAAAACGTCCACAACAATGAAGGACTCATCCTTTAAAGGGTTCTTGGAGTTGTTGGATTGCTTTTTGAAGTTCACCACAATGCCCCAATCGAACTCGTCTGTTTCGTTGTGTACTTTTACAAGGCGGCCCGGCTGTAAGTACGGCACCAAATATTCCGGTTTCGTAATCCATTGGCGGAACTGTTTACCCAACGTATCCAGCTGTTGTCTTATATGATGATAGGATGCCACAATGTGTTCATCTTTGATGTCAAATGTCTCCAATTTAGCTTGCGTCTCCTTCACCTGGTTGTATAGTTCGGGTATGGAGGCCTGATTTTGAAATTGGAAGAAGGAACGCTCGAGCATGTATTCGGGATTGATTTCATCTACGCGCAGTAAATTTAAAACCATATTGTATGTTAAGTGGAAGGCCGAGTTGATGGGGTCAGCCTTGCCCTGCACAATAGCGCGCCCTACCGCCGGTGACACCTTTTCATCAATCATCAAAATAACAATGCCTCTGTCATCGAGTCCCCGCCGACCAGCACGGCCAGACATTTGTATATACTCCCCGGATGAAATCCAACGAAAATCTTTGCCATCAAACTTGCGCGGTGCGGTAAACAAAACCGTTCTGGCTGGCATGTTGAGGCCCATGGCAAACGTTTCGGTAGCGAACAGAGCTTTCAGCAAGCCTTCGCCAAAGAGAATTTCGGTAATTTCCTTCAAGATGGGCAGCAAGCCACCATGATGGATGCCGATGCCACGACGTAACAACGGCAACACATTTTCCACTTGCGGCAATCGCCTGTCCTCTTCCGAGAGCACATCGAGTGCATTGGTAAAAACTTCGTCAACCAGTTTCTTCTCCTCGGCGGAATTAAAATCCAATTTAGCCATTTGCATGGCGTACACCTCGCAGTCCTTTTTGCTGAATGAGAAAATAATCACCGGCGCAAAGTTGCGCTCCATAATCATTTTCACAATTTTAAATATGTTCGATTGGCCGCTGTTGACACCCTTAATGCCACCCTTCCGTCCCTTCACATCACCTTTGGCCGCATCACCTTGAATTGAAAATTGAAAATTGTTGCTATAGTCCAGGCCTCAATAATGAGGCATACATGTGCATACATACCACCTTTCAGCAATACGCCCATGGCGATGTTGAAATTGTCCTCTTTGAAGTGGCCCTTCTCGTCAACAATCAAGTGTATGCCGTCGCCGCCGGCAGGGAATATGTAATGCTGCAGGGGAGTTGGACGGTAATCGGTGTAGACTACATGGCAGGGTTGCTTGTGTAGATAACACACCCATTCGGCAAATTGACGAGCATTCGGAATGGTCGCCGACAGGAACACGTAACGCACATTGTCCGGTAACAAAATCAGGGTTTCTTCCCAAACGACGCCGCGCTCCTTATCGCGCATATAATGGATTTCATCGAACACCACCCAGCCCACTTCGCGCATAATTTCACTGCCTCGGTACAGCATATTCCTTAAAATCTCCGTCGTCATAATTAAGCAGGAGGCAGAAGGATTAATGGTTACATCACCGGTTACCAAACCCACGTCCTTAAATTCCTCATTGAATTCGCGATACTTTTGGTTGGACAAGGCTTTAATGGGTGTAGTGTATATGACGCGCTGCTTATTCTTGATAGACTTTGCTATAGCGTACTCGGCAACAACAGTTTTGCCGGCCGACGTGTGCGCCGCAACTAGAACGCTTTCCTGATTGTCAATGCAAAGAATGGCCTCCGTTTGGAATGGATCTAATACAAAAGTATATTCTTTAGCCGGTACACCCGTATACGGTTGCAGGGGTCTATAGCCCTGACCCGGATATACGGCCACCTCGTGCATGCAGGATTTGGGCGACTGTATAACATGAACGGTTATGCGAGATTGCAAGTCATTCATGCACATGTCGTCCAATGTAGATTCTGTAACTTTGGTACGTTTAAATGGCTCCGCTACATCTCCGATATCGGAAGTTGTACGCTTTTCAACGCTTTTTTGAAACATTCCTCAATAATTGCATAAATTATTAATAATAAAAACAGTTAAATACCTTTTTGTATCGCACTTTTTTCCGTCTCCCACATCATTTTCCACAATCGGTCCGTCCGATGCAATTTTAACTCCAGAAGGGATCGGCTCTGATCCATTGTTGAAACAGTTAAACAATTCATCAATGTCCGCCATTACAAGAAATTTTACAAAATATTTTATACGTTTAAAGGGATATAACAAAAATTTAATTTTAAAATTTAATTGGTCTTTATGACGTTAATATATTTTTACGCAATATATATAAAAAAAACTAGAGCGTCAAAAGCACAAAAAATGTAGTTTTTTGTCAGGTAATTAAATGGTATAATGATAGTTTTTATATAAAAAATTTTGTTAAAGTAGTTTTTATTAAATTTGTCAGTAATTTCCAATGGTTTTTAACCTCTTTTTTATTAATCCTATGTTTTTTTCACGTTTCTGAATTCTTAATAGACATAGCGGCGTGTACGTAGTGCATTGCAGAGATGGAGAATTTTAAGCGGTACAAATAAAATCATCTCACAAGATGGCGTTACTTGTTCTTCTTTTTCCATTGCACTTTTCTTTCGTAAACACTCGACTGTAATCAAACCAAAATGTTGCAATGAGTCTGTGCGATATTCAAAAATGGCAACTCTGTCTCTACTCAATTACCTTCTTTACAAAAAAAAGTCAATCTGCCAGTTGCAGAATCTTTCATAGACTTTTGATAAACATAATAATAAAAGTTATAATAGTTTAAAGAAAAAAAAAAAAAATGGCTTCAGATACGGGCGGTGTAAAACCTATTCCCATTGCGGGCCGTATGATACGAGAACGGGAACGTTTGATTGGTATGACCGATGAAGAACGTGCCTGGCGTAAGCAGTGGTTAAAAGATTTGGAACTGCCGCACGGACCAAGACATGTGCCTGCTTTGGAGCGCGAATTGCAAAATCCAATTAAACGTTTCTATAGAGCCCCCTTAGACAAACTTTGCGATGTTTTAACGCCAGCTATAGTGAGTCTTTTATATGAATTATTCATAAGTGAATTATGTAATCGAGAAAATCCATTTACGTATGAATATTCATATATAAGGATATAAGGATATGCGAAAAACCGAGCATACAAACTAATAATGCTAACATCTCTGAATATTCTTCATTTTCAGGGATTTAACCGTGCTTTTGCTGTACGCTTTTGGGCCGGGAAAGTAGGTCTATTCCTGACAGCTGTTTATGGTGGATTTTATTATTTTAAATACAATCAAAATGTAAGTAAATGCAGATAACGGGAGTGTTGCTGTAATAAAGCATTTGCAAAATTATTATATAGGATTGGACTCGTAAGGGAGGGTGGCGGGTGATCACTTCTAGAAAAGCCTGTGTGCCCGGTGATGAGGGCTTTCCCAAATTATCAGATCGCAGTTTGCCATCCGATTATGCGGCCCGTGGCTTTAAGCAAGCTCCGATATAAGTTTGCATAAATGTGATTGCGTTTATATCGATTTCATTCGAGCAATATGTACGCCGTACACTAGTTTAAATTGAATGATTTTATTGAAGGAAAATGTCTAATAGAATATGTGAGCAGTTATATGAATAGATTATTCGGCTTATGTAGAAATAATTCCTGATTAGAAAATCATCTTATTCCTAAATGGATTATCTAGAGTAATGAAAAAGTTTGCAATACTGGTAACAAGTATTTGGCTTGGTTTTTAAGATTTTTCTACGGAGTGCTCTTTCAATTGAGTTGAAACACATTGATATGTAGTTTAACACAGTATGTATTTTGTCTCGTTTTCACAAAGTCTCTTTTCTCATAAGCGGCCTTTTTCTACCCTAACGTGGAGGAGAAAATTGTTAAAAGTGCGTGTATTACACTAACAACATAATCAGCTGTTGGTTGAGTTTATTAAACAGCTGATTAATTTGTAAAATTTGAATGAAAGAGAGAGCCAGAGTGTGAGAGAAAGTGTGTAAAAGATTGGAGATGGAATTAAACCTCAAAACAGCGGTTACGAGTTCAGTTAGCATTTGCTGCTCTGTTCTGGTTCTGTGCTGTGGTTATTCTACTTAAACGTTCGTCAAACATTTTTTTAATGCGGAAAAAAAGTTAATTACCAAAAAAGCAATAAAATTTGGTTTGCTAGCAATGATTTAGTTAAGCACACGGTGAATATGGACAATGAACTAACAGCATATGTTGGAATGTATTGTGTGTTAAGTATTAGCAACGTGGTCACGCCTTGTCGTTTCTAAAATATGTACAATTCGGTGAAAAGTTATGCATATTCTCCACAATTCGTTCAAATTGGATTGATTCATTTCGGTGAAGAAATTTATGAGAAGAAAACGCGCACAGTTTTTATATAAACACGTTGTAAGTGTAAGTGTGATAAAATACAGGCAGCATTTATAAGTGGTGCAGCACCATTATTTAAGGGAGAATTGTGTTAATTAGAAAAAGAAATTTTGTGGAACATATTTTAAAGAAAAAAGAAAAAGGTGAGTTCAAGGTGTTAAGAAAAAATTTATTAAATTTACAAAAGTGCAGGCTGACTACGCGATCTGCAATCTATTTTCCTAGATTGAATAGTAAAATAATTTTTTTTGCTTAACGCATCAAGGTTTTTGCAGCAGTAAAGCAAAAAAATATTTTCATTAGATTTTTCGCTGTATTAATTTTCCTCAGTCAGTGCCTCTGTCGGTTTTGTTATATTTGGATTTTTACCGCTTTTTTAAGAAACGTGAAAGAAAAAAAGCAAATCAATTCGAATTGTGGCTATGTGGTGTTTTTTGCTCCAGTCCAGCTGGTTGGTCATCCATGCATACAGTAGGTCTCTCTCTTGCGGGGATCTCTGCTTTGCACACCACCACGCAATACATTGCGCGCAAATCTCATTTTTGTCAATCGGTGCTCTCTCGCCGTCACCTACTTTTTGGCACAAAAAGCCCGCGCGCGCCAAAATCCCTCCAAACAAAACGATCGTACTATTATTAAACAAACACTAATTTTTGATATTTTCAGAAAATTTGATACTACAGGATGTAGGCCTTCTGCCTATGCGGACATTAGGTGGACATTCATTAAATGAATGGCCGTAAAGTGGCATCAAAGTAGGCTCTGAAAGTGCTTATTTTGTGTTTGTTTTGTATACATTTTGATTACAGTTTGTTTGGGTTATGGATCAGTGTTGCCAATCTGTACGATTAAGCGAACAAATGATTTTACAGAGTTGTTTTAACTCGTACTAAATTAACTGTAGCCTATAAGAATGAAAAATCATTGTAAAGGAACAGCCTGTTAAGGGAAAATTCCATTTATTTCTTATAAGCGCTTAGTGAGATGCATTTTATACGTTTAGTTGTGGGAATTAAACAAACTCTTCATATAAATATTATATTCCAAATAGTTCACATACGTTTATTTGACCGTTTTTTCTGTTACTCTAAATGTGCAACTAAAATTCATTTTGTAGCAAAACTCAGTATCACACGTTCACATATAAACATGTAGTTTTTGCGAGAGCCTATTTTCGTCAAATCACTCACCACTCATATGGAATATCCAGATTTCGCGTATATGTAATTTGATTAACCGCTCTTTGACTTTGTTTCGAAAAAGAAGATAGAAAATTTTGTCAAGTAGGCGGTGAGACTGTATCATCCACCGGTCTTTGTCTGTTGTATAGTAATAACTGACGTTAGATTTCTGTTCTGATCTGTTCTGCTTTGAGCTCTGCTGGCGTATACGTATATGTATATAATATGTGGCACATAACATTGTTTGCGCGGGACTTGTAATTATTTGTGGAATTTATTTCTCTTTAATGGATATTTTTAGAGATTTGTTGTTGTTTTTTATTGCAGTTATCGTCATTGCTGTGTGTTATCGATTAACCGCTGGGGTGATATATATATTCAAACGATACTATAACTGTTGGCAATATTTTTTTAGAGTTGTGTACATGTGTGTGTTTGTATCAGATTTTCTTATACACATTTCTATTGCTGCATTTTGGCGCTTGAATATTTCTTTTTGGCGCAATTGCGCGGTATTCAGAGCAGTATACGTACGTAGTTGGAAACAATTCAGCCAATACATTTAGCATTCACGAATGCATACTCATATATGCATATATTTTGCATGTTCGTACGACCGTCAACTGAAAAAAGGGTCTAGCAGTCAGTATACGTGTGCGGCCGGTTCCAAATTTCATAAGCGTAATGTTTTGCAAAAACTAATTTCATTTATGAAAATAATCGTTATCCATGATTTTGCATTTTTAACTTATTTATATATATATCCCATCCTTGATTTGAAGTTTTTAATTTATTTTATGTTATTAATATAATTTATTTCATTTTCAGTTAATTAAATAGAAAAAGTACAATTTTTTCATTTATTGGTTTGAACGCTTGTAAAAATATGGATTTATTTAAGAGGTAAGATGTTTAAAATGTTTAAATTATAAATTATAAATGATAAATTATAAATTATAAATGATAAATTATAAATTGAAAATTGAAAATTTAAAATTGAAAATTGAAAATTAAGAGTTCCTTGACCAAGGAAAAGATTTTCAAGAAATAGTATATTGCTATACATAAATACTTACTAATGAAATAAAAGGCGGAACCACATATCTCAACTCTTTCGTTTTGCTTTATGTTCTCTTGTCATGATAGAAGAAAAAGGAGCTACAATTCAACCGTCAGTCCTAATGAAAATGGCACCCCACTGTATAATATGCGCTCTAAAATGCCGCGGTCTTGTCCATCCGCTACATCATCAAATCTATCAGCAACAATGTCAAGTACATCTTATTCGTGTGAATCAAAATTCCGCCCATGTACGGTTGTAGCAGCAATTCCTATTATTCATGGTAATGCAGCCAGATCATCGTCTTCATCACTTCATACAATCACAGATGACGGTCCCTCAACATCAGAAAAATGTACAGCTCGTTACAATAATACAGCACAGAAACGTAAGAGGCCAGCATCAACTTGGGGAGCTGAGGTAAGTGTTAAAGTTTTTCTATTTTTTTCCATGTTTTCTTTTTTTTACGCCATTTTGTACGAATGTTAAACATGGTAGAGAGGTGTTCTCTAAAACCGTCTTTAAATATGTGCGCCGATCAGACTTAAGACAGAATCAGAATTAAAATCTGTATCGATTTGTAAACAAGCTACAGATCACATTTTTTTAGATATTTCGATGAAATTCGGTACAAGGACATGTATTGGCCTAAAGAGGAAGTCTTTCGGAAATGCTTCGAATCGGATCATTTTTAGAACCCCCCTCCAGGGTTCTTCAAGGTTATATTATAGTACAAATCTTTATATGGCAAAAAATCGCAATTCTTAATATTTTTAGACAACTTTTGGTAGAAAATAGTTAATTGACATAATATTTGGCTGTTACAAAATTTGTATCCGATGGGACCATTTTTAGAAACCCTTCTCCCATATAATTAAATTTCACAAAGTAACTTATGTGGCAGTGCCTCGCTATTACAACCAAATTAATTCTAGCATAATTCAAGGAGCTAACTGGTGGCGGGATTAAATAGTCGGGCTATAGCATTTTTACTTGTTTTTTATTTTACATAACATTATAGAGGAGAATATATTAATTTTCTTATTCATTTTGCATAATCCAGATGGCATACTTCAGAATATCCAGCAAAGTTTATGTTTTCTTGACGAGAATTACAATTTTACTCCGTACAGTCGAGTCCATCGGCGTGTCTGCTTGTTATAGGTAACAACTGTAAACTGCTACCTCCTTAAAATGAACGTAGTGGATCCCAGATCCAGGCCAATAATCGAGAAAAACATAATTCAAAACTGTACTTACTCTATTATGGCCGCTATCACACACCATCTTCGAGTTGAAATGTAACATATACTTGAATATTTCATAAAAAAGTGGACAATGTTATACATGCCACGCCTACAGTTTATGCACAAATACGTAGAGTATAGAAGATTAGACGTAAGTCATTTAAACTTTCTTTTACTTGCTCTGTTTCTATTCTCTCTCATCACTCCTTCTCTCCCTCTCTTTATGTATTTCTTCCTTATTCGTACATAACTGGGGTGTTTCTTACGCATGGGTGCTGCTGCTGCCTTGTTTATCCTTTATACATACACAATATTCTCGTATGCAATGCACTGTACTGCACTGTATAGGCATTCTCATACATTTGCTTAAGAAATAAAATAACATATGTACACGCACATATGTTGTACGGTTGGTCCTGGCTGAATTTGTTCAAGGGTTGTTATTGCAATTTACATTTTGCTTAGATAGACGTCGTCCTTGCTTGCTTCGTATATTTTCTTATAATTACAACATTCCGTTAGTTAGAATGTATTCAACACTGAGATTGATGGATTAGAAAAATCCACTTTTTTTTTTATAAAAACATCGACATCTGGAAAATTATGAAGAAATTGGGAAAGCTAAAGATTTCGATATTTCTTTATTAAATCCTTTGAACTTGCGCTACTAATTGGAAAGCAGAGCAAATGAAATGCTGTGTGTGTGAAGAAAATGCCTTTGAAGAGCAATTTTGTATGAGGCCCTCAGCTTGGGTGGTAATAAAGTCATCTGCAAATTCAAGGCATCTTAAAGTAACACAAATATACATACAGCAGAGTACAGTACAGTACACATACTGCACATACTTTGCAAATGCATTTGATTTGTTGTGGGTTTCGTTTTCACATTTCATTCTCCATGTCATTCAGTCCAGGTGTGAAATATTTCCGACTTGCATACGCTCTCCCTTTCTTGATCTGTGTTATTAGACAGTTTCGAAAAACACATTTGTACAAACATAATTGTACCAGCATAACAAATACCGTCAACGCGTTAAGAAGAAAGTTTTTAATAAATTCAACTGAAAACTTACAACACCAAATAGGGAGACTACTGGGTATATAGGACACATAAATCTTGATGTATCTCTCACTTTATCTATTTTGTAATTGATGTAGTTTTAGTCGTAATATGTCTCGGTAGCCAGCCACTTCCTTAAGGGTTGTGAACGAAGTAGGTAGAAAGATTATGACAGTTGCACTGCTGCCATTGCGTTGCCTTTCATGTTCACGGTTTTCGTGATATTTCATTATTGGATTCTTTTCTTAAGGAATCGCTGTAAAGATTGTATGTTTGAAAAATGTTTTCATCTATGTTTCAAACCCTAAATTAACCGAATACACTAAGTTTAACCTTCGGTTTGCATACTTCACACATAAACCATGAAGTAGACATGTTTTTAATCTCTTCAAGGTGAGAATTCTTTTAACGAAAATGATAAAAAATTATAAAAAAAAGAGTAAAAAAAAAATGAAATTTTTTATAAAAACGTTGTATATGTGTCTGCACAAACCTTAAGGGCGTGCCAGTCAATGAATGACACCATTATGAAAGAATATCTCAACTAGTACCGCATTCACCATTCCGAATATAAATAAACACAAAGACAGACTGACAGACAAAAGAGCTATTTTCATATCCTCAATTAGAAATATTTATCTGAAATGTACAGATATCCTGTTTTCGTTTTAATGTAAATAGTTTCTTAATGAATATGTGCGAAAGGTTAGTTGAGGTTAGCGGTACGCTCTCAAGAAGTCCACTAGGTGGTGAAAAGTTGTTACATTTGTTTAAAATAAGGCGGTGTGGATATAAAGTGGTGATGCCACCATAACAGATTTGGAGTAAGAATTGGAGAATTTGGTAAATCCTTAAAATAGGCCGTAATCGCATTAATTACAAGTTCACGATGAGTGTATGAAGGGTACTCCAGATTTCGCCTAAACTCTTCTTGCCTTCTTCATTATATCTTCGTCTCTTTTCCTCCCCATTGAAAATGTCTCTTTTTTTTTTTTTTTTGAATTTCAAAATGCGTCCTATACAAAACCACCCTAATGTAGCGTAGTTTACTTGTATACTCTCTTGAAGGATCGCATTCTGTTAGTTTCACTTAGTAAGCAGCTGCACTTAGTTGGTGAGACATAAACGCATAAATACTCTTACAACGAGAACGACACCTAAGAAATGTGTGATGTTATGTGAAGCATAATTTTTATTGATCTTCTTTTCACTTCAAGGATATAACGAAAAAATTAAAATTAATTATCAATTACGAATTAAACCATAAGCAAAGTTTCATAAGCAAAGCAGTGCAATAAGTTTATAAAAAATTGTTATCAAATTTAACTGCTGATGCCAGTGAAAACGTTTCCTTTGTTCACGAGCGGTATACACATAAAAAGGAATTTTTAAAGAATTCTAACGAATTTTAACGAATTTTATGCTATGTACTCAGTTGTCTGTGTGTGTATATGTGTGTTTTATATACATTTAAATACATATTATGAAGAGTGAGCGCAAGAGATCGGTAGTAGAAATGGTAAGCTTTAAAGAAAATGAAGGATTTTTAAATTTAATGCATTTTGAACTAAATGGAGAGAATAGAGGCGGTTGGTATAACACTTTTTGGATGGTTTCCTTGTATTTTAGGATCCGGACTTAGATTGCGAACCATTAGCTAAACGTGTGCAGCAAGATTCCTCGCTACAATACGAGAAAGGCGCTGCTGCTTCTTCTTCAGTAGCAATGATACCTTCGTCGCAGCCAGAGCGCACTTCATTGACCGTCTCGAAGAAATCCACACAACATGAAGTTATCACGTGTTCGTACGAAAGTGATGACAGTAGCGATTGTATTACAGATGATGATGATGATGATGTTGATGATGATGATGATGATGATGATGATGATGATGATGCTGGTGATGACGATGATGAGGTTGAGCTTGCTTCAGAATGGAGCTCGTATTCGACACTTTCGACAGTCAGTTCAGAAAGTTCGGTAAAATTATTTGAAGAAAATGCTCGTGGTAATGTTGGATGTACGGCGCCTTTGAGTCGTGGTGAGCGAACGCCCGGCCAACCCTCTCCCCTTAACAAACAAGGCCAAATACGATCGTGCGACAAGTCCACTGTTCAAGATCAGTACAGTTATTTGACACCGGCGGTCGCTGAATGTGATCAACCACGTCAATGCCCTCTGCCTGCCCTCTCCTGGGCAAATGCTCGGGACGTTTGGCAATTGATGTGTCAAAAGGATGAATGGGCGGCATCGTTACGCGATCCCTGGATGATGGACCACCATCCCAGTTTACAGTCACGAATGCGTGCCATTCTGCTCGACTGGTTGATCGAAGTGTGTGAAGTTTATAAATTGCATCGTGAAACATTTTACTTGGCTGTCGATTATCTGGATCGCTATTTGAGCATCCAAAGGAATGTTCCGAAGACACATTTACAATTGATTGGCATTACGTGTTTGTTTGTGGCGGCCAAGGTTGAGGAAATTTATCCGCCCAAACTTGGAGAGTTCGCCTATGTAACCGATGGTGCTTGCAGTGAAGATGACATCTTGAAACATGAAATACTTATATTGAAGGCGTTAAAATGGAACATAAATCCCATCACTCCCATTGGATGGTTGGGTGTTTACATGCAACTCAAAGTTACCAACCGTACTCCCGCCTCGTTTAACCACAATAAACATGCATCCGCTCCGTATCGTCATAAAAAATTCGAGAAAATCACAAAGTCTCCTTCAACATCTCAAAGTGCCTCAAATAAAACGAAAAGTTTAGTAGCAAGCTGCCCTCAGGAAGTGGACAATGCTTTTATTTATCCGCAATTTTCCAGTCTCGAGTTTGTTCAAACTGCTCAATTACTCGACTTGTGTTCGCTCGATATTGGGATTAATCGTTTTCCCTACTCCGTTTTGGCGGCTGGTGCTCTCTCGCATACGTTCAACAGGTAAGTAAATAATAGAAGTCGTAAGTATTTCGATCTTTCGAGCACTTTATGTATCCGATTCCCAAATTCCCGAAATGACGGACGCTCAAGCTTGATTTTAAAATTTATTTCCAATCTGCATAATATGGATTTCACATAAAGCGGCTTGACGAGTAGAATACCTTAAGTTTTGTGGCATCATAATGAATTAAATAAGGCGGCCGCCCAAGTGTGTTAAATTTACAATCTGCAATCTATTCAAAATGGGTATTATATCAAGAGGGTTAACGAGTAGGATGCAAAACGTAATTGGTTAAAATCATATACGAGTGGTGCTCCTAGTCGCCATGACATATCGTCTGAAATTTTTTTAACGATAGTTGGAACCCTTTCGGCTCATTGGATCCGTTTCAATTTTTCACATAGTCCAACGTATTATGACTACAATGTAGTAAAATCAAAATTAAACTAAATTCAAAATGATGCACGTTCAAGGTCCATTATGTATTACTGTTATGGGTGTCAAATAAAAGGCCTTGACGAGTACGAAACTATAAGCTAAGTGGTAACAAAATAAATCTAATATGGCGGCCGCCAAAAGACACCACTCCACTCCATACTAAACTGTAATTTACAACCTCTTCAATATGTAGCTTGTGCAGAACAATAGAAGAAGGGTGTATTAAGTTTGTGCGGATGTTTGTAATTCTTAAATGGCAAATAACACCTTCAATTACACCGATCGATTTAGAATCAAAATCTTAATCGATTTAACCATGTCCGTCTGGTCACATTCTTTGAGATATTTCGATAAAATTTGGTACAAACATATGTGTTGGCCCAAAGAGGAACTTTATTGAAAACAAACCGGATCGAACCATTTTTAGAACCCCTCCCCATATAAGGTTCTATTATAATTGAAAGAAATACCAATAATTCTCAATATTTTTTTGACCAAATTTAGTAAAGAATAGTTAATTAACTTCATAATTAACTGTGGCAAATTTGTACCTAAGCGGACTATTTTTAGAACCCCTTGCCATATAATAAAATTTCACGCAGTAATTTATATGATAGTGCCTCCTCACGTATAGAGACACAACTAAACTAATTGTAGCACTACTTAGGGAGCTAAGTGGGGTAGGGTATTAAATGGGGGGCGCTTGACCGATCATAATATTTTGACTTGTTTTTTTTTTTTTTGCAGAGAAACTGCCGTTCTTTGTTCCGGCCTGGATTGGCAAATAATTCAACCATGTGCCGAATGGATGGAGCCATTTTTCCAAGTTATCTCTGAACAAAGTCATTCGTTGCTGCTGTTGGAACAAAATGAAAGCACCAGTACCAAGTATGGCCTGGGTCATGTATGCCCCAATATTGTGACGGATGACTCTCATACTACGCAAACGCATACTATAACAATGACTATGATTGTGAGTATAGGTGAAATAAATCTCTTTTTCTTATCAAAATTTTTATGATCCGTTGTTGTTTTGTATAGGATCGCGTTTGCCTTTTGCAGGAGCAAATTTTAACCGCCAAAATTAAGCAAGAAGCTTCACCTGCTAACGGTTTACTTTGTCCACATGGCTTATTAACACCGCCAGCCTCTAGCCGCAAACCACTCGATGATGCCCTAGATGTCAAGGTGACAGATAATCAAATCAACAGAGCAAGTCATTCAGTATAAATTATGTTTGTTGATCAAGTTGACATAAAAAAATCTCACTATAATTTTTTTTTTTTTTTATAAATAATCTGTGCCAACGGTATGGTCAGCTTTCTTATTGGGCCCTTTTGTAAACATGGGGGATGCCCTTTATTTTATTATTATTATTATTATCATATTCTATTAAATTTTGTTCTTTGTTTTGTTTACTGTGTAAAATTGATTTTTTTTTTAACAACATTTATATACAAATTTTAAACAATATTTAATAAGTGTGAAAAGTAAAGAGACGGAAAGCCGAATAACTCATAACACGCTTCTACTCTATTAGTGTTCTGTTATACCCTTTAGTGCTAATCTTTGTTTTGATTCATCATTCTATTCCAATTCTAACATTAAACGCATCAGAACTCAGAGCCACTGTATACCGTATTCGTAGAGGGTTAAGATTAAAGAAACACGACTGAAACCAAAGCAGTTGGAAATGACAGAAGAAGAGAGTCCGAGTCGTTATACCACCCGACCGACTGAAGTGGTATAACTGCTTGTATTTGAATTACTAACATATTGAATAGTTGTAATTGTTGTTAGTATTAAGTTGAATAAACTGAATTATATTACACGTTTAACTTTTTAGAATCAATAGTTCATAATAATCATTAATCTTGTAAATTTACTAACTTTAATTAATTAATCATAAGTTTAAATAATCATAAGTTTAAAATGTATCTGATTACAGCGTCATGTTCGTATGAATAGGATATACGAGTATATAAAAAATTTTGAATTCAAATTTTTTTTTTTTTTTTTTTTTGTAAGAGTGTTTAAAATGAGATTCATTCTGTGACAATGCTTTTAATTTTTACTTATATATTTACGTACAGTTGAAGTTATTTCTAAAAGTAAGTTGTTGATAAAAATTACAACAACAATACAACAACGGAGTTGAGAGAGCCATCACTTATAGTTCATATAGTGCTTTCATAAATAACAATAAGATAATAATTTTAAGTGAAACCTTAACAGTTAATATTTCAATTTTTTTATATCTATAATAGCTGCTAGTACATGTGTATATGTAAAATGTACATGCTTATGTTTGTAAGTAGTTATTAGTTATAATTGAATGTTTTTCTACAACATTTTCGCCTTGACCGTTTTGGCCTTGCTATCTGTACTTGTGTTTTTATATATATATCGCCATAATTTGCACAGCAAATGCGTTTTAAAAATTTAGGATAGTTTATATGGAATGAAACGAACAAAAGGAGACAAGAAACCTGTTTTAAGGTTAAAAACAAATACGTTTATATAAAGCAAAGCAATGAGAATTTTATGTATTTTTAGCAATTCACAAAACGCTTATATATCTATAAATTAATATTATTATTAAAATCTTTGCTTACGCTTGAAAAATCTGCAAAGAAAGGGAAAATGAACATTTTTTTTTTTTTTTAAACCAAGTGAAGAAATTAGTTTTTAAAATCAGCTACAAATGGCTTAGGCTGCTGCAAGTTGCAAGTTTTTGCAAAATGTTATCTAAAATACACGTTTTTCTGATTTCTAATGAAAACAAAACAAAATATATATAAACATATTAAAGTAGCGTAGTTTTTCGTTTATGTTTATGTTATTGAAATATTGCATCTTATCTTTTTATCTTATTAATTAAATAATTTAGGTAAATTCTTAATTTTAAGCCAGAACTTGATGCACATTTTTATTGTAATCATATCTATACACATATTATATGCTTTGAAATATGTACATAATCGTTTACTGCTGAATTTGTCAATTACTTAGCAATCGCATGTACGTCTAATAAAATCAATTTTCATAAATTTATTAAAGAATATGAAATTGTGTTTTATTGCGATCAATCAAAAGGGGGGTGCACGAGTATGCAGCAAGTTCTTGTACAAAAAAACACTTTATTTTATAGTCTGGCGTCTGCCACATTCGATTTAAACTGATAACACATACCTTATGGCATTATGCACACTTGTGAAGTCTTTTCCTTTCATCTCCATATTGAATAAATTGTTATTTAACATTTTGCAGCGGCTGCCATCACGTATTTGGTATAAAGCCACTTGGGTCTTGGCATTCTAATCGCTCAGGCCTTTCATTTGATACCCACATTATATACTCGTATTCATATTGTAAAGGTATAATTGATCCATTTTGAAGCGGCCGCCATATTGAATATACCACAATTTTGAGTTTACTATTGCATTGTATTGTCACCAGAACCAAAGATGCTTAACGCACAGAATGTAATAAACAAAGTAGTTTAAAGTTAAATTCAAAATGGCGGACGGCAAAAAATATTAATTTTATATTTTGAAAATGTGTTCAATATGGGTATCAAATGAAAGGTCTTGATGTTTAGAATACTATAAGCTAAATATTGTTATTTTAAATCAAATGTAGTGGATCCGACAAAATGGCAGACTACCAAAACCTTTACACTCCTACTTGATGTGAGTGTCAAATGAAAGGGCTTGATAAGTAAAATATCTTCTCATTATAAATCGTATATAGCGGAGCTAATAACTATTTTGTTGAAATCCTCTTGGGATGGCTATCAAACGAAAGAGGTTAACGAATCGAATTTAACTTACATTACTATAAAACAAAAGCTCTTAAAAACCATACAATTAAATACTTGTTTTAATGATATGCTTAGATACATATTTATAGATATAGAAAAATAGCACAAGATGGCAACTTTGCCACTACATTTAGTTATCCTTGACAGTCACCGGATATGCTAAATGTAAAAAAAATTGAAGTGAATTATTAACTTTCAAATTTAGGATAGTTTATATAGACTGAATTGAAGTATAGAAGAAATGTACTTTTTCGCAAATCATAAATAGCTTATAATTATTTTTCTATTCTAATCTATGCTTACACTTGAAAATCCGCCAAAGGGAAATTGAACATTTTTTATACCCTCCACTTAAGATGGGAGTATACTAAGTTTGCAACATCCAGAGGCAATATTTTAGACCCTTGAGCAGGTTCCAAATTTGAGTCTATCTAGACCTGTGTGTCCGTATGTCCGTCTCTTATTGTCATTTTCACTGTATTTTTGAGATATTGAGCTGAAATTTTGCACAGACACTTTTAATTTTTGCACGCAGATCGCTATTTAGAATGGGCAAAATCGGTAAAGAGCCACGCCTACAATCGACAAAAATCCATTTATCTGCCATAAAACAATTTTTATGGCTCAATAGCTATTACAAAAATTGACTTTTAAACTCGAAATTTGGTGAACATGTTTATAGTTATCCCATCAACCGGATAACAGACACGCCCACAATTTACAAAAAAATAACATTCAATGTAAAACTCGACTTGTAAGCTGAGATGTAATACATTCACTATTAGAGACAGTATATATCCGTTGTAGATGTAAAGGGTATTAAAGATTTGGATTTAGTGTTCCCACTTGTCTTGTCTAAATCCTCTTGGCATGTCTATCAAAGTAATGAGGTTATCGAGTAGAACTTAGTGAGGTTAGTTACATTACTATAAAATAAAAGCTCTCAAAAACAATATAATTAAATACTCGTTTTAATGGCTTGTTTAGATACATATATATATATATATAGGTATAGAAAAACAATACAAGGTGGCAACTTTGTAAATACATTTAGTTATCCTTGACAGTTACCGGATATGCTAAAATGTAAAAAATACGAATTATTAATTGCACATAAGAGGATGTGATAGTTTACATGATACAGCAGAAAGCTCATTGAAAGAGGCAACACAATGGTAACGAATCATGAATGCGACTCAGTTAATTGCGTGAACTGTTCGAAACTGGGTGTCTTTCATAATCAAGACAAAATTGAACGGGTGGTAGTTAAAAGGAATATAATCAAGAAAAGAAATCTATATTAAAAAACTAATATAATGAGATGCTGACACACAACTATTATATCAGCATATACTCTTAACAAATAGGAACAAAATGTTGTGTAATACAAAATAAAATTTGAAAGAAAGCGTTCTCCAAAATACTTTAAAGTCCTAATCAAGACAGCAGTGTAAGAAAAAGAAAAATTTTTCTTGTATCCACCTTTTTTTTTTTTTTTTTTTTTACAATATATAAAATCATTTTATGTAATTAGTATTAATGTTGTAAAAACATAAAAAAAAACGCGTATTGTTTGTGTTTATTAAAAAAAAGAAAAGAAAAAAAAAAAAAAAGAAAACAATTTTACATAATATTACAATCAAGAAAAGTTAAATTGTTGGAAATTTTCACGGAAATGTAAAATATGAAAAGAATCAAGTGCAGAGATTTTTTTTTCGAACAACAGAAAATTCTCTGTACATCACGACTGCTTACACTAACCGTCATCATAAAACTTGAAACATAAATGTCATCGTATAACGCTTAGGGTCGTAGTAGTGGTAGTGGTGGTGGTGTTGGTGGTAGTCAGTAGCGTTGTCGTTATCATTGTTATAATCATCGTATAGTATTAGCAGTCGAATAGAAACGTGTCGCGTGGTCGGGCCATTCATTCCCTTACACTTCGTAGTGCGGTGTGGCCTGAAGAGCCATTAAAATAAGTTCACTTCACACATCTAATACATTTATACGTACATGCACTTAATGCAGACTTATAACCAGTCCATGTTTGTACATTTAATTACTTATATGTTGATATGCATCTAAGTTTATTTATTTTTTTTTCTTTTTTCTTTCGTTTTTTTTTTTTTTTTTTTTTTTTTTTGTTAGCTGCCACAAAGTCTTAAACAATACGATAAGGGTGATGTTCGAAGTTAATTTCGAATTTCTTTTTAACGGTAACGGAGCGCATTTTCACTCCCAATTCTCTCATTTCTATACATCTCGCATCAATTAACTGTATGGCAGGCAGTGTCTGATATGAAGAGTATACCGAGAAACAACACTTGGCAAAAACCGGCCTCAAGGGTGTAGGGACACAGAGCAGGGCCATGTATCATATGACATCAACTGTTGTAAATTGTGTAAACAGCTGAAACGTAAATGTGTATGAAAGTGCGTATATACGTACGTGACTGATATTAAGTGAAATAAAATTGTTCGATTAATTAAGGAAGCTTGCATACATTTTGTACCATTAACTGGATAACAAACAAAATACATTTATTACTCCTTTAATGGCATTTCTCAAGGTTACCTTTATGATGAGCGCATGACAAGCAAGCTTCGAAGTGAGTGCCGCTCTGTGTATAACTATTTGGCGCCCGCATTGCATTGTATTCTACATACATAGTAAAATGTAAAACAACAACAACAACAACAACAACAACAATTTATTCTTTCATACTATATTTTCGTATAGTAAATACATACGAGTTATTATTGCATTATTCCCAGCATCGTATGCATGAGGGGGTAAATATATTACTTTATCAAAACGTCCAAAAGCAGACGAAGGGAGAGTTTACAAAGTATATATATTTTGAATTTGGAATACTGAGTCCATCTAACTCTGTCTGTCTGTCTGTCCTTCTGTCCGTGTGTATGTGTAATTATTCGATTCTAAAGTTGGCAAAAGTTCTGGTAAAGAGTTCATGCGCTGGTTGGTGTTGAAATTAAGTAATATTGGTCAAGCGACACGCCCACAAAACAACAAAAACTGAAACATTTTTTAGATGACTTATTAAGTACAGAAGATGTATTCGCAGACTCCTTTCGCATCGATGCTGGGTAGTCAAGATTTGGAACTAAAATTGAATAAATTTATGAATTCAATCCGGCTTTTTAATGCTCTACACCACTTAGTTCAAAAATGTGAATTATTTCAATAATTGCGCATCATTGTCATGTAAAAGTCACTTCGTAAGGAAGCGTTACGAAGGGTTTTACAAATGGTCCGATCGCCACTAAATTTAGTACGGTTATTTATTTTGCTAATAAACCATTCTTTACTAAATTTTATTGTATTAAAAATTCACACAAAAGCGTATTTTATGTGAACCTATTATCAAGAGTCCCAACCCTTGATGTAAAAAGTAGATTGATTACAAAATATTGCCGAAATACATGAACGGACCTAGGGAGGTTATATCAAGTGAGATTTTGATTCTGAATTTCGATACCTGGCATAGTTGGTATATTTACATTTAAAAATTACACCCAACCGCACAAACACATTACTAATAATTTTGAAAGCGGTCTAAGTTTTTTTCCCGTAATCGATCTATTTGAAAAATTGACTTGCATTACTTTCAAAATTACGACTTTATATGCTTGTATTACTAAGTGGTGTAGGGTATAATGATAATAATATAAATTTAAAATGTAATAAAAAATGAGAAAAAGGAAAAACTAAACTTGGACTAACACGCCCCTTAATGGTATATGCAATACATAACTGCTTTTAACTTGGATTCTGTACAAAAAAGGTGGCACATCGATAGCAGGACTGAATGTAAATGTGTATAATAAATGTTAGGTAGTTTAATTTTTGTGGCTTATAGATGGATTTTTATCGATTGTGGGCGTGACTCTTAACCGATTTTGCCTTATTTATATAGCTAGCTGCAGGAACTAGATATGTCTGTACAAAAAGATCAATTTTATATCTCAAAATTTACGAGAGTGCCAGCAACAACAACAAACACTCACAGAAACACACGGACGATTACGACTAGATTGATTCGGATTTTGATAAAGATAAAGAATATATAGGGTAGGGTTTTTAAAGCCTCCTTCTGCGAGTTGGTATACCTTCTCTTATGTGGAGAGTATAAAAATTAAATAGGGAACTTGGTTTTTGTTTGGCAGAGTATTGTAGGGAAAGACTCTTCTTATTAAATTTCCAATTTCGGTAAGTTCGAGTGTGTATTTCCTTACTTAAAGGCTAAGACAAGGTATTACGAAATGATTCTTGGATAATAACCTTTTGCAATCCCATACAAACACTAGCGAATTCAACTATGGAGTCTTAAAATTGCTTCATACCTCTCAACTAATGTTTGAAAAGTTTGAAACTTTTTATATTGAATACATACACATATGTATGTTTGGATGCATATTTGTTTTGCTAAACACTTCCTTTCATATACTCTCCATAAAATGAAACAAGTGTCACTTTAGAAGCGACCTGTCTTTTTGGGTTACCATAAGTATTGTACATCAGTGTGATGGTGATATGAAGAAAAAAAAAAAAAAAGAAAAAAAATTTTAAAAAACATTTTCAACTTTAATATATGTACAGCAACTGAGGATGGCCCGTTTTTCAGTTTCTTTTCCGTCTGATTTTTACACATACATTTACATACAAATGGAAAAATTTACACAGAACTCACAATCCTAAGTGTATACCTGTTACATAAAGTGTTGGAGGGTGTTGTTGTTGTTGTTGTTGTACATAAAGGAGGACATCAAATGGTTAATATAAAGTGAACATTCTATAATGTATTGCCCGTGCCCATACGCCCTCCCGTACAAACTGGACAAATGAATCGGATTGGTGAATGAAAGGAAATAGCGTAAAAACCGAGGGAAGCAATAATTTGACCTAGAAATAATAAAAAAAAAAAAAAAAGAAAACGTACGAATACACACTTGAGGGCATACATTGTACTCTATTAGCGTGTGTATGCGTGCGTGTATGTACTGTGAACAGGAACTCCAGATTTAGTATAGTATACTACAATATCTGTATATACCCAGTTTTGTGGTTTGTGTGTCTGTATGTATGTATGTGTATGTGTGTGTACATACGTTCGAAAGTTTCTTTTTAAGAAAAGCTTTTTAGCATCAGTTGCATATGAGACATGCTCTCTACTCACATTCGTGCGGGTGCTTTGCTCCCTTCTCCTCCTCTACACGTTCTCCAAGGGTGACCAGTAGTTCTGTACATGCCTTGGATACAAACAAGTACCTAAATGTATACATAATACGTTGATAAAGTAAATCTTTGGTTGTATAACATTACATGGAATCGCGCTAACTTGTTAAACTCCTCTTCTTAGAATCGATTGCTTTTGTGCACATTATTAAAAACACTTTATATAGGCACGAGTTTTTTATCGAGTTTAAATATTGAACAAGTAAGAAAACTAAATTTGGCTTAGGCTAAATCTTAAATACCCTCAACATGTACGTACAAACGATGGGCGTGGCTTGTATATGATTACGTCCTCTAATAGTGTATGTATTACGTATCAGCTTGCAAGTCGATACCCTCCACATAAGTTGGGGGGTATACTAAGTTTGTTCTTTCGTTTGCAACACCCAGAAAGAGGCATCAGAGACCCTAGAAAACATATATATTTTTCATCAGCATCAAAAACTGAGTCGATTTAGATATGAATGTCCGTGTGTCCGTGAATCTGTCTATTATTGGCATGGGCGTAAAATTTGAGATATTGAGTTGAATTTTTGTATGGACACTTTAAGTTTCCACAGATTTCTATTTAAAATAGTCAAGATTAGTCAAGAGCCACGCCCACAATCGACAAAAATCTATATATCTGACATAAAAATTAAGCTATGAAGTTAAAATTTGATAAGTATATTCGAAATTATCGTAGCCATCGATGTGACAAAAAATGGGCGTGGTCGGATAACAGACGCGCCAACAATTTACAAACAAATATCCTCAGTGTAAAAGTCGACTTGCAAGCTGATAATTAATGCACATATCATACATGTACTATTAGTAGGCGTAATACATGCCACGCCCACCATTTTTATGTACATATGGAGGGTATTTACGACTTGGCCAAACTTAGCTTTCTTGTTCATGTTGCTAAGCTTCATGTGTTGTTCTAAGGTCCTCCACTATGTTTCCACCATATCCTCGTTACTGCACAGTGAATTAATGTTGCTACAGCTGTTCGAAACTTCTTGTTACGTATACGTTACGTGAGCAAAAATGTGCACCAAGTATTTCTTTTCATATAAAAAATTATTGTTTTTTATCCACTAATATAGGAAAATTTCCAATTGATTGCAAAGCTTTATATAAAAAAAAAAAAAAATCAACCAAGTCTACCCCCTTGTATTGATTTTTATACATTTCTTTTAATTATAGTCGTGTACACACAAACAAACAAAAGAAGAAAGTGCATTAAGCGACTGTGCTCTTAATGCTTTTATCACATATAAAAAAAAAACTAATAACTGAGAGAAAGTGTTTCCAAATTTATTCACTGGACTATAATGGAGTGATCTAATGTTATGTGGTAGCGTGACAATAATGAATGAAGAGCAATAAATAATGTTGTGAAAAGTACAAGAACATGTCACAATCAAGCGGTGTGAATGATATGTTTGAAACACTAAATGGACAAAAGCACAATTTACAGCAGAAGCAACAACGTCAATTAGAAGCAATTAACAGGTGAACTCAGGCATACACACACACAGATACAGCCGCAGACACAGACACAGACACAGACACAGATACAGGCACAGATATATCAAAGCAATAGAAAACAGCATTTAAATCGGAAAAGCGTAAAAAACGAGACATTGAAAAAACAACAATAAAAAAACAATAAACTGAAAAATGCATAAAATAAAAATCTATAAACATAATAAACAAGAAACGCATGAGTTGAACATTTCTGCGATGCAGTACAAAACTACGAGTATAGTAACGATAGACAAACTTTCAATTTGAAAAACAAGTAAGAAGAATCATGTCTATTGGGTTTGAGCCGCTTTTTGAGTGCTCTCCACCACCTCTGATTATTTGAAAATTTCCAGATTAAAGCGTTGTTTTTGAAGTGATTTATTTAGAGTTATTCATCTATAAAAGTGATCCTAACATATATTAATATTGGGTTGGCAACTCTATATTTGCGGATTTTGTGTGTCGACTTTTTGGATTTTACCCTTTCTTTTGTTTCGTTAACGTGTTTAAAGTACTTAACTTTAATTTTTTTCTTATTGTTTGAACTTTAATCTTTCATTTAGTAAAAAAAAAATATATCGATTAGTTCTTCAGTTATGTTTTTATTCCAAATTAAAAATGGAAGAACAAACGTTTACGTTCAACAACTCGTCAAACTGAGCGAGCGGCCAGAAGTGGCAAATCGAAACCGTGCTGCTTTCCACCATAATAATACAAAGTCTCACACAAAAATGGTCGAAAATTATTGGATCTAGGTTGGGATCCGCCATATAGACCTTATCTTGTGCTGACCAGACTACCATTTATTTCGTTCCATGCAAAACTCCTTAAATGGTAAAATTTTTAATGACGCTAATGATGTCAAATCACACTAATTTTTGATTTTTTTTTTTGCCTGACCGAAGGCAAAAGGTCATCACCAGAAAATGGACAGTACCTAATTGAATAAAGGTATGTTTTTAAGCAAAAATTTTGAATTTTCATTCTTATATAAAATCCGCAATCACTTAGTTGCCAACCCAATAATTCAATAATTTTGTTTACTTTTCAGTTTTAAATGAAAAAATTTCAAATGAAATAAATAAAAATACTATATATATCTTAGACCAAGTGTTGTTTGTATCCACCACATTTTTACATGGCATGTATTCCATTAGGCCCTTTTTTTTAACAACCTTTAAAATGCAAATGAATTTTGCATCAAATAATATTTTTACATCCAATCCCTTAGTGATGGATGTATACTACTATAAGTTTGCTGTTCCGTTTGCAATCTGAGTCAATTTAATTTTATCTGTCCGGTTGTAAATTTTGAGATATCGAAACGAGCTGAAATGTTGTAGAAATAATTCTCGTATCGTAGGTTCCTATTTAAATTGAACAAAATCCGGTATAATGTAATCGTGATATCCCGATGTCGTTGCGGTGATGTGGCTTAAATCAAATAGCATGCCAATCGATTGTTACTTTTCAATTTAATTACTTTTAATAATCACTTACATTTGCTATTATTTAGGTGTTGCAACATCGCCTCTGCTTAGTACGTTGGACATGTCATCAATAGAGATAAGTGTAATCAATCTTAATATATAGATAAAGTACCAGTACCGTTATAAAAAGTTATATAAAGGATTGGTGAAAAGGGGAAAAAGAACAGAACTTTAACGTATCTGACCTCTCTCCGTTGTTATTACTATTGTTTGTCTAAGAGCTATTGCTGTTATTGTTATTGCTGTTGCTGTTGCTGTTGCTATTGTTGTTCTTGTTGTTTATATTCTTATTGATTATAACGAGGGCTCTCCATTATTATTACAAGTCATAATGAAACATAAGCAGTTGTGCGCGCTCACCCTGTGTTTGGGAGTTTTCATTTTGAAGTTGCACGATTTATTCGTGAGCTGTGAACAAGAGGAGGATATACCACATAATGAGTAAGTTGTAATAATTTTTATGTCATATTTTATGTATGGTACACAACAAACAAACAATTACACTTACATACATACATATATACGTAGGTAAGTGGACCAGCAGATTTTTGTTTGGATACTAATTAAATGCGTTATATTTAGGTACAGTACATTTGCTCTTATTATACAGTTACTATTACAATTGCTATTGCATTGTAATTATCATATTAGTACACTTGCAGCGAACGTGGAAAATTTGACAATAATTTTGAAATGGTTGGATTTTTAAAAAATTTTACATATTTTTTATAGCCTCCACATAAGATGGAGGGTAAAAGTTTGTCATACCGTTTACAACACCCAAAAGGAGGCGTCAGCGACCCTACCAAGTATAAATATTCTTGATCAGCATCAAAAACTGAGTCAATCTAGACATGCACGTCCTTGTGTTCGCGAAAGAAACTTGTTATGACCTCTAATGACTCCTTACCTAACTCACTAGTACACTTGGCATCCCCTCCATTTTATCTTTTTTCGCGAAATTTTCATGTTTTTTCAAGGACTTTTTTCAACTTTAGCGCTCTTGTGCGAAGGGAAGCTGTAAGCTGATATTATTTCTTCTATGACAACTTTTTATTAATCTCATCTATTCGCAACTTTTCCGCTCTTTAACAATTCGAAAAAACGAAAAAGTGTTTTTCGGCCCTTCCCCGCCCCAAATGCACATACCATAGCACAGGGTATACAAAATAAAAAAGTATTAATTCAAGAATGCTTCTCATAAAGTTTAAGTTACTAGTAGGCACACTCACTCATTTATATACATTACTATAGAGAATAAGGGTGTAACATGAACAAGTTATAAAATTCTCTTTTTAATTTACATAAAGATTAACTTCAACCCCGAAATAGCTTTGAAGCCACAAAAACCCAACGAAACAAAATAAACATTCGAAGAAAAAAGCAAAAAAAAAAACAAAATTAGAGAAAAAATATTTTAAAAAAGGAAATTTGGCTTACACCGAATCTTAATACCTGCTACATCCATGTATAAAAGGTGGGCGTGGCAGGTACATGATTACGTTCTCTAATGCGTGCAAAGTCGCTGCGTACAGCTTTATGTAAATTATGGGCGTGTCTATTATCCGACCACGCCTATTTTTTCCAAATGTGATGGATGGGCAAATTAACGGTACAATAAATGTGTATACAAAATTTTATCATCATGCCTCAATGTAAATACGGACCTGATAGTGCCGACAATAGACACACATGCGGACATGCAGGTCTAGATGCACTTAGTTCTTGATGCTGATCAAGAATATATACTTTGTGCAGGATATCAGGCGCCTCCTTCTGGGTGCAGCAAATGGAATGACAAACTTTATATACCCTTCCCCCCTCTAACGTGTGGGAAACGTAGAAATTATAAAAAAAAAACAGCAACAACGACTTTGTCTCTATAGCACATGTTATATTTTCAAAAATCCTATTATAAAATCGTTTGCACACATAAAACAAAACCTACAAAAAAGCAAAGCATTAAAAACAAGTGACATAAGCTGTGTGAAGAACGGTACAATACATTCCGACAAATCTCCAACGAAACTAAAGCTACAAAGAGAATGACTAACAAAAGGAGTTGTAATAAAAGAAAAGCTAAAAAAAATATGTTGAAATATGTAAATGTACGACGGAGAGGGCGGTACTAGGAGGAGATTTGAGTATTACATGAAAACCAGATATTAATGTTCTTTTATAATTTTACTTTTCTCTTCTGTGTACGTAAACACAGGACAATATGCATCGCGTTATAAATGAACTTATGTTCAATCAGTTCGCCAGTCCGTTTGCAATTCCGACAAGAAGACTTTAGAAATAATTCCATAAAACGTTTAAATGTTTGTGGAGTTGTTGTAAAACTTAATCCAAGTTCGGTTTGTATTCGGGATCTTTTAAGTGCTGTTGGAGCTTTAAGTACCTTTAATGTCACGCATTAGAATGGTTTATGATAAATGTTTTCGAATAATACCAAGTTGTAGGCGTGGCATGTATTTCCCTACTTTTTCTGTCTAACAAAATTTTTATATAATCTAGGATCGTTTTCCCGAGGAGAGATTGAAAATAATAATTATTTAATAGATAATATACGCTAGAAGGGTACTTGCTCTCATATTTTAGCCAACGCGCGGGTCCAGTATTTGCATAAGAATTTCTACGTGGAAACAGTTCATAGCGATTGTGGGCATAATTTTGCTGCAATTAAGACATTTTTTGTTTGTTTGTTCGATGAATTCCCTCAATTTAAGTCAACTCACTTGTATTAGTGCTTTACTTTGAGTATTCAACATAATTGAATTGAGCTTTTCTTTGTTTAATGCTTTAAACGTTTGCCAAGCGCGCAAAAAAAGAAACTAAATTTTACTTAGAACAAATATTAAATACTTTCCATTTCAATATATTGTACAAACAGTGGGCGTGGCATGCACCTAATTACGCCCTCTATAGTTTATGTATTACACCTTAACTAACAAATTCGAATTCGGTGTCTAATAAAGTTTTTTTTTTTTGGAAATTATGCACGACCACGCCCATTTTTGATACATAAATGTGTGTGTAGCAAATTTAAATTTCATAATTACATTTTTGTGGCGGATGCATAGATTTTTATCGATTGTGGGCGTGGCATTTTGCCGATTTTGTCCAATTCAAATAGAAACCTACGAAATATACGAAATAAGCGTTTCAATAATAGTCACGCGGACGGACATATATAGATCGACTTAGATTTTGATCACGATTAAAAATATATATACTTTGTATAGTTTTCGAGGCTCCCGGCTGGGTCGTGCAAGCATTGACTGACACAAACATTACATCCTAACCATGTAAAGACTAAAAGTTTTAGCCAAAGCCGCCAATGTCGCTGTTAAAATTGTTCTGCTTTACATTAATTTACACAAATTTACACTTAATCTGAAGGTTTTACGTGTGTATGTATCTCCATCTAAATAATTTAATAAATAGTTTATTTTCTATTCAATACATTTACAGAGTACGGAATTGGGCTTTAAAATTTGGTGTCGATCTGTGGGAGTTCGGACGTCAATTTACGAAAATGAATGAAATTAAAACGGTAAGTACGAATGCACGAATGAACTTTTATGTTTAAATTGAATTGTATAAAGTTTTTCTTCATTCACAACGTAGTACAGCAAAGTTACTCAATCTTAACTAAAATAACGATTTACACACTTACTGTTATAATCTACGTGCTAATTTCTGATATTCTTACACGTGTGTGGAATATAAACAACAATGCATACTGTAACGTTATGTCATACGTTTTTATATATATATTGTGTGTGTATGTGTGTGTGTGTGTGTGTTAATATTGTGCCATGCTATTAACATTAGGCACGTACTTGAATCTTTTTGCGATTATTATACCCTGCATCACTTGTGGCAAATTTGTACGGATGTTTGTAACTCTTAAACAGCAAATGCCAAACCATCTTCAATTATTCAATCGATTCAGAAGAGAAATCTAAATCGATTTAATCATGTTCGTCAGTCCGTCTGTCTGTTCATGTAAATTTGTATACAAGCTGCAGGTCGCATTTTTTGAGGTATTTCGATGAAATTTGGTACAAGACCAAAGAGGAACTCTATTGAAGATGGATATATATATATAACGATATTTCACAAGGTAACTTTTATGGCAGTGGCTTGCTATTACAATCAAACTAATTGTAGCATAATTTAAGGAGCTAAGTGGCGTAGGGTATTAAATGGTCAGGCTTGACCGACTCTAACATTTTCACTTGTTAAATGTACCGGTTGTGTGGTTGCCTGTAAGGTTGTGCGTTATTAGGCAAACGGATTTGCAGTTAAATGACGCAACCAGACATAAATATTTGCATAGAGCGAATATGTATTTTGTATATAATCACTCTCACCGGGTATTTATACCCTACACCTTATATGGTTTATTAAGTGTAATAAGTTTATGTATTGGTGGACCTTTCATTATACCGAAATCACTTTCTGAATCGATTTAACAAATCAAATGTTTTTCGTGGTATTTCAATAATAATTATATCGTTTTGGCGGAAAGTTCAAGCCCAAGCCCAAGCTTTTATTGAAAATGATTTAAATTGTACTATATGTAGAATCTCTTCCCATATAGCTTCTAGGTAAGGATTCCGAAATTTTATTACTTTTTTTTTAAACAAAATTTGTTAAGAAACAATTGTTAAATATAATTATTAATCAAGCCTTAGTTGAATCTAATTAAACCATTTTTGGAGTCCCGTTTTTTCCGATTTCATACATTATATAGAAAAAATGTATTTGTAATCTAAGAGTTCAAAGTTTTAATTTTGGCCCAGATCGAACTATTTTTGAAGTAATTTGCCATGAAATGTCCTAGAACTTTATATGACGAAAATGTTCAATTCTTAATATTTCTTTTAACAAAAGGAAAAATTAGAAACAGTCGGACCTTATAGGATCAATTTTAGATCCACTCCCCTTAAAACGTTTTTACCTTATGGATGTATTTTTGACAAAGGCTCATAATTTAAAAATAAAAAATTTATAGATATTATTTTCTTGGCCAAAAAATTCAATGTTAAAATAGAACATTCATCATACAGTTCGTTGGCTTTTAAAAGTTCTCTTCTTAAAAAGAAATTACTGTGAACTCACATATACTGGCAGTGTTTAATCAATTATAAGATAAATTGTGTTAACTTGTACGGGCGAACAGTTGGCATGACGTAGTGTAGGGTACTGAGTAGTCGGATTTGATCTACTATAACATTTTCATTTGTTTTCTTCTGCTAAACTGACCAAATATACACGAACACATACATATATGAATATGCTTATATGTACGGTATGTACCCATTGTACTACACATGGTATGTTGGTGCAATTGCTCAGCCATTGTTTGCTCGTGCATCTCACCCAAAATTATTCAGTTAGTGTTGATTTACGATTTGCTTTTATATACATATTTACACCTATACGTACCGTATTTGTCGATATATATTTCTTTTGTTTTTGCTTTTTTCTTTTTTTTTATTATTCCATTACAAGGGTGATTTCGTATTGAAACTTCCACAAAGGTGCATATGTGCATTTTGTAACATGTTAGGGTTAGGCTCAGGGTGATACATACATGTTGATGATGTGTATGTGTGTGGAGTTTGTTTATTATTGTATGAAAAACTTTGTCCACCCATTATGATTTGTTTTCGTTATCTATAATTTTTCTTATAGTTGATATTATCGGGGCTGTTCTCGTGGTGTAGAAATGTGTTAAAAATTATTTTAAAAAATTAATTAATAATTTATTAAATATAATCAATATATTAGCACTCGTGGGTACAAGGGTATATTAAGATTGTGGGGATGTTTGTAACTCTTAAACAGTAAAAGCTACAACTAACTATATCTGTCTGTCCATCTGTCTGTTCATGTAAATTTGTACGCAAACTACAGGTCGCATTTTTTGAGATATTTCAATGAAATTTAGTTCAAGGACATGTATTGAACCAAAGAGTAAAACTTTTGAAAATGAACCGAATCGGGTCATTTTTAGAACCCCTCCCCATATAAGGTCCTATTATAATGGAAGTCTTTATATGGCAAACAATCGCAACTCTTAATATTTTTTGACAAAATTTTGTAAAGAATAAAAACTTAGCTTTACATTTGGCTGTGCCGAATATGCACCCGATCGGAGTATTTTTAAAACCTCTTCCGATATAATTATATTTCACAAAGTAACTTATGTGGCAGTGCCTCACATATACAGAGAGAACTACTTTATTTGTAGCATAATTTAAGGAGTTTAATGATGTAGGATATTAAGTGGTTTTTACTTAATTTTTTTTCTTTTTTATTTAAATGTTTTCAAAGGTATGATTAAGAAATATTTTAAACGGATTAATATGAAAGTTGATGTGAATTCGTTGCATTCAGGCCACGCCCATAATGTGAAAACACCAACTGGAAGAATATTTCAGAGTTAAACTAAACGTAGTGTAACTTTTTTCTTGCTGAATGCAACATATGCTACTAGCCTTCGCCTTCTTGCCTCCATCGTGCTCCACGTTGAATTGTAAATCGTTTAACCAACACGTTTAAACAAAAACCGAACTTAATAAGAGTGCTCATTTTTATTCTGTTCACTATATTGCATATTTTTCAATACCATCGAATAATAATTACTTTTTAGAAAATGTTATCAAGAGAGAGTAAAAAGTTAAAAAGTTGTATTTTGCTTAGACCACCTATCCCGGGTACCCAGGGGTTTAGGGAGGTTCGATGATTAAGAACTTTTAAAGGATTAAGGGTAGGCGTATCTTTTGGCTGATATTTCAATAAGAACCCGCAAAGTTTGCCACAAGTAAATACGAGACGGACTGTCAGATCAATAATATAGTGAAGATATACTTTAGTCGAACCGTCTTCGATCCAAAGTTTATGTTGACCTCGATTAAAGCGCAGCTATTATCACAGTTAATGCTTTGCCACGGCTTAGTTTTTGTCCATGTAGAGTTCTTTACATATATTCACGGTTTGTTCTGATGTCACTATATAGTGTCTGACTAATGCACTTGTTCTTCATTAAAAAGGAACATAAACAAAATATGCATTTTATAAAAATATATTGTAATATATTTACGTGTTTTGCATGTATTCCGCATTTCGCCCTTGTGCCGTACGCATTTCACAACAGCTCATTTGTATTCCATTCATGACTGGGTAGTAAGATCTTTTAATTGTTTTAGTTTTCCGTTTTTCTTTCGCTTCTGTACGCAATACAATGGTTTATGTTTATTAATTTCTTAAACAATATCCTTTTTTATCTTTTAATATCTATTTTGCCATCGATGGTATTATTTTATGTAAATGATTTCAGTTATTCCCATTTTATCTGAGTATATTAAAAAGGAATTATTTTATATAATCTCATACCGTCCTTTTTACATTGTACGTGCCTTGTGAATGGTTGTTACCTTCTCTAATTTTAGCGCTTTAAAGATAACGATATTGAAGTGAAACGTAAAGATGGTATAATATTATTACGCGAACTGGCAGCCGAGGTGAAGAATTTTATGGATTTTAAGCGCAATGCAGTCATGGTAAGTTTATTTACAATATTGTTGCCATACATATGTGTATGTATAAAAGTTATGACTTATGCCGATCATAAGATGAATATAATATGAATATATAATACGGGATTCCGTAAGGTCTCCCTCAGATGGAGAGTTTAGGAGCATAGGTACAATATGAGAGGTAATGCAGAGCCCAATAACAAACAAGTAAAAAAATTAAACTTGGCTTTGACCAAATCTTAAAATACCCTTCACCCGTTCAAACAAACAATGAGCATGGTACATGGTACATGACTATGCTCTCAAATACTGCATGCATTACATATCATCTGACATGTCGAACTTTACATTTTGTAAGATTTTTTATGTCCTCCACTTTAGTGATGAGGGCACACTTAGGTTGTTCTTCCGTTTGCAACACCCAGAAGAAGGCGTCAGAGACCCTACACAAAGTATATATATTCTTGATTAGCATCAAAAACTGAGTCTATTTAGACCACCACAACTGATCAAGAATAAAAATACTTTGTAGGGTCTCAGAAGCCTCCTGCCGGGTGTGGCAAATGGAATGACAAATTTAATGTAACCTCAGTTTAGCTTTCAACTAACATCTATGTGTATATATAGGTAAATATGTAATGTGGCGATGACGATGATGAGGATGGTGGAAATAAAATAACTCATACTTATACAAAACTTGTATGTATTTACTGAAGAGTATTTTTTTCAAGAGAATTATTACCAATTTCACGTCACACAAGACTTTCCTTTCCTTTGAGTAGAAGAAAGTGTTAGACAAAATGGCTGCTAGTGTTTGAGTAGAGGGAGAAAAGGGAAAAAGAAGTAGAAGAAGAGCAAGAAATACAAGAAGAATACAAACGCATTGTTTAGAAAACATGATAATAATTTACTGTTGGCTGCAAAAGTATTCACGTTTGATTAGTAGACGTACACATAAAAGACATGTTATGATGAGCGACAGTCCCTCCCCACATATATACCAAAGCAAAAAAAATAAAAAAACAACAACAAATTGAAACATCTCATGCGACAGAGAATGACCGAGTAATGTTTACTATTTGACTGTGTATACGTACTGCAATATATGATGTACCTTGCATGTTTGCCATTCTTGTTGGCTTACATGCAGATACTTGTATGTAGTAAAGTTTTACTAGAAGTAATATGATCAAATAAGCATAAAAGGAAGCACGTATAACAACTCAGTGGCACTGGTAAGTAGGAAAAAAAGTTGCCCGGGAGGTGTACACACATTATATGCGAGGATGCTATCCTTGGGAAATTTTCATTAAATAGCAGCCCCTCCCTAATTCATAACAATTCGTTTGGTGCGTGTCACTGTGACCACAAATTGGCTGCGGTTACCAAAACGAACTTTAAAGCATCTACCACGTAATAATTGAAGATTCATTTTGTTGCATAATGTCTGTGCACACGTCCGTGTTGTATTTTATTTTGTTTAAATGAATTCCTTTTCCCTAAGTATCCACAGAAAAGCAAAGTATTTGACGATTAAAAATATTTCCAAATATACTCTTGCTGTACGGCACATACCGTGTTGAATATGTAAGCCCGTCAACATTTAGTTGCAAAAACATTACTTGTGTATGATTAGGGAATTGGGTGTTGAAATTAAATTCAGTTAAATCTGTGAGATTTAAAGATCGGCACAGAGTGTGCACTTGTGGACGTTTTCTTCTGAAAATCCGCCGATCTTTCTGGGACAGAAATATATGAATTGTTTAATCTGTTATCAACTTGTTAGCGCATCATGGATTCAGCTGAACAGGCTGCACTCTCTGAGCTGGATGCACAAGGTTCACATTCTTCAGCAGCTAATAATCTACACTATGATGCTCGACGCATTAATGAATATAGTGCTGATGGTAAGTTAGCGGATGGCGCTCGTCACATGGATATACGCTTTATGCGGCGCTTTGAACGACTGCCCGTTAATCTCAGTCTAAGTTCGATTCTGGTACCGAATGGTGTGTCTTTGGAGATGGCTGAAGTGAAAGCAGCCTTACAGTGGAGCTCACATTTAGATCCACTGTTCCAGAACAACTTGGAGAGAGATCCGGCATTGTCGTGGCAGTATTTCGGTTCTACGACAGGCTTTTTACGCCGTTTCCCGGGCACCGCCTGGCCACCGGAAGGTTCTAAGGGTAGTAAACAAATCCACGATTTTCGTGCACAAAACTGGTTTGTGCAGGCCGCTTCCTCACCGAAAGATATTGTAAGTAATTTATATTCACATTATTCTTAAAAGAATGGGTTGAATGGAATACATCGGGGATGTGTTTTAATGGTTGATCTTTTGTTAAAAATCGTATTTTTAATAATTTTTTCCAGATGATTTTATTAGATTCCTCATACTGCTTCTCTGAAAAGCTTTTCGAGTTGGCACTGGAAACCGCGTATAATATTCTGGATACGTTGGGTGAAGACGATTATGTCAATTTGATAACATTCTCCGATATGGTTAAAAGTCCGGTGCCCTGCTTTAAGGATCGCATGGTAAGAGCTACTCCTGACAATCTGCAGGAGATCAAATCAGCCTGCAAAGCAATAAAACTTGAAAACAAACCAAATTTTACGGCAGGATTAGAGTATGCATTTAACTTACTGCACAAGGTTCGACTGAAAATTGCTTTTTTGAACATTTAGTTCAACTTAATACAATTGCTTTTGTTTCTTTGCCCCCCTTCTTAGTATAATCAATCTCTCGACGGCAGTCAATGCAATCAGGCCATTATGCTGATTACGCTGTCTACCTCAGAGTCTCATGAAGTCATTATAAGGAAATACAATTGGCCACACATGCCCGTCAGAATTTTCACTTATATGATAGGGTCCGATGTGAGCAGTCGCTACCATTTACATGAAATGGCATGTTCGAATAAGGGCTTCTTTGTACAAATCAATGATATAAGTGATGCGCGTCGCAAGGTAATCGATTATGCTTTGGTAATGGCACGTCCGATGATTATGTATCAAGCCGATCATCCGGTACATTGGAGTCCGGTGTTTGTGGGTGGTAAATCTGGCGGTTTGGCACGCGATTCTGAATATCAGCGACGCTTAGTGACGACAGTTTCAACTCCGGTCTTCGATAGACGGAACCATTCGGTGCGTGTCGCCAATTTACTGGGCGTTGTTGGCACTGACGTCCCCATCGAGGAAATTAAAAAAATGATACCACAATATAAACTGGGACCGAATGGATATTCGTTTATCGTGGATAATAATGGTCGCGTGCTGTACCACCCGGACTTGCGTCCCTTGGGTGATGGTAATCAGTATATAGACCAATTGCGACCCAAATACACATCCGTCGATATAACGGAGTTGGAATTGCCGGAAACCGAAATTGGCAACGATCATGAAATTGTCGAAATGAATAAAAATTTATTATATGATGTAAGTATGTTTGAACACTAAGCGAAAGATGAAGCTTACTTGACTACATTGGTTTAATTTAGATGCGTAATGATATGATTGCTTCTAAAGAAGGAGAGACTGAATTTACCATATTGCAGCATTTCGACGATATGAAAAGAGTCAATGCCAGAACCCAGCGGTAAGAGAGTAGACATATATTTTACAAATTTTTGTTCATCGATACCATTATGTGAACATTCCAATGCAGGTATTTCTATGGTCCCATTGAGGATACGCCATTTACGCTTGCTGTTGTACTACCGGAAAAATACGGTAGCCTCGAATTAGTTTCCCAACAAGAGATACGACATTCCAGGAAGAATGGTAAATAACATTTACACAATCGGACAAATGTAATGGAATTGGTGCAAAATGAAATTGTTTTTTTTTTTTCTTAAGTAACGGAATATTTAAAGGGAGACAATTGGCGCGTTCACCCTGACTGGGTGTACTGCGAATATAACAGTGCTAGCGATTTGGAAAAAGAGCGAGAAAGTTCTGTAGAGTATGGATCGCGCGATCAAGAGCCCACATTTGGTTCCCCCGAAGAACAGGTGTTGCATTTTCTGGCACGAGCCGGTAGGCCAGGTTGGAAGTGGATGTCGGTAAGCATTTTTACGGTTATAATAATCAAAATAAAAAGACAAAAAAAAAACCTAAAGAATATTTAACATATTCATAGGTTCGTCCGAAACCGCCTCAACCATATCACAATATTCATGGTGCAACGCCTGTGGGTCATTTTGCCCAACATATAAGTGGCCAAGGTTCTCGTAAAGCTGAACCCTATTATTGCGATCGAACCTTGGTTCAAAGTTTAGTACGAGATGCCATGATTACCGATGGTTTAGATCGGAATTATACCAGCTCTTCTAATGGTAAAGAAGACAAGCAGTAAGTTTCCAGATGATATCTTTATATAAAAAAAATCGGTTTAGTCGTGGCAACCACTTGACCAAAATATAACGAAATATATAAATCGATTGACGAAATGACTACAAAATTGTACGCCTGGAGCCTGTTATTCTACACTGTCTTTTCTTGCCGTATCCTTGGGTAGAGTATATCTACAATAAATTTGTTTACCAAGTTTCAAACCGAGCTACAAACTTTTTGGGAGTGTTGAATAATTGTAGGCGTAGATTTTGCCCATTTCAAATTTTATTAGAAAACTACTGAAATACATGAACTGAGAATTTTTGTACAATAAATTATAAAAACAGACGTGCACACGGACATAACCGGCTGGACTCACGAAATAATAAATTTAGTACACATGTGTTGCCAAGGTTACGGGTCTAATAATTGTCACACAAACGCACGTATATGAATAAAAATGGTGAAAATTTGGTTCAAGCCGAATGCTATTTCACATGCAATATATTTTTTTGATTTTCTTTTTCTGAGATAGCACTCCTCGTTTCAATTGCACCAATAAACTAAAGGAACATACTTATCCTCTTTTTCTGTACATTCCTTATATAACATTTTTTCTCACTACTTACTTTTTGTTGATAACTTCAACTTGACATTTTCCTTTTTTTATTAATAATATAATTTAATATGTATAAACAATAAATGATTTTGTACGTCTCGATAATATTACAATATAGTCCAATTGCCACGTTATTGGCAATTTTAAAGAGGTAATGGTTAATCTGAATTATTATTTTGAATAAAAAAATTCATATCATTGTACATATGTATATAGGGGTAGAGAAATTTTTTTTAATAAAGTATTCGTTGAAGATGCTTGAAAAGAGTTGAGAATACGTATCGTAATTATATATATTTAAAAATCTTTTATTTTATAGTGGCGACCGCCATATTTGATTTAACATGATAAAACGCAGCTTATAACATTCTAATTGTCAAGCCCGTTTAATTGATACCCATATAATATTTATTGTAAATGAAAGGTAATCGTCTTCCTTAGGGCGGCCGTCATTTCGAAAGTAATCAAATTGTGTAACAAAGAATCGTGCTAGCTGATCTGCTAGACCAATTCTAGTTCAATTCTAAGTTGCCGTGTAGGATATTAATCGGATATTGATCAGGCTTAAACGACTATTTATACCCGGCAACCCAAAGTGTAGTAGTATCTATATTAAAATTGTGCGGTTGTTTATAACTATTAAACAGCAAGTATCGTACCCATCTTTAATTATACCTAATGAATTAAAATCAAAAACTGAATCGATTAGCCGCGTCCGTCTGTTCGTCCATATGTATAGTGTAATCAACCTAAAAGTCGTAATGTTTTATATATTCTTATGAAATTTGGCATAGGGATGTATTTTGGGCTAAGACTATCACTTTTGAAAATGGATTTGATTGGTCCATTTTTAAGATACCTTCCCATACAAAATTCTATTTTCAAATATATCTTTATATGACGAAAATTTACAATTCTTCATATTGATGGAGACAATTCAGCGTAGAATAGTTTATTGGCATTGGCATTAATAAATCATAACAAATTTAGACCTGATCGGATCATTTTTAGAACCCTTTACTATATTAGTAGTGAATTATATGACTTGCATTTACGGATACAATATGAATTTTTCAACCAAGTATTATATAGTCGAATAAAACCGACTAGAATATTTTCACTTATTTTCTTTTGTTTTTTCCATAGAGCATTTGATTTTAATATTAAATACAGTGTAAGCTTAACTAGAAAGTTGTTTTAGTGGTTGAAATTGTTTTAAGAACCATTTTTATTTTACAATATAATTGGAAAACACACAATTTCAGGCAGGGCTATCAAAAATTTGCAGTAACGACATCGTTTGTAGCTACACGCTCTGGTTTATTGCGTTGGATTGATCATATCAAAAAATCTGACGATTCTCCTGAACCGTAAGAAGATCACAATGATTTGTTTTGCATTACGCCCCTCCCCCCCCTAACGAGTAAACATTTTTAGACATTTTAGTGAAGAAAATGGACGTGCCATGGATATGACTTGGTATAAGCGAGCCATAGATCAGTATGCCGTTGAACAGGATAGTTTTGTGTATAGTGTGCCGTTTGGATCCGGTTATTCTTCTAAAATGAATGGAACTTTAGTAACAGCATCTCATGCTATTTATGTGGAACTGCGTGGTCATAAAGCACCAGTTGCTGTAGTGGGCCTTCAATTTCAACACGACTCCTTGGCCAAGCATTTCATCAACGTAACATCTACGGTATGTTAGGGAACGACATAACAAGTGTGTATACAAAAATCGATTTTCGATTTCTTGTTTTTTAGTGTACAGGAACGTCTGGCTGTAAACGTACCTGCGCCTCTGATAATTTGGATTGTTACGTTTTGGATAATAATGGATTCGTTGTATTATCCGAGGAACAAGAACACACGGGCAAATTTTTCGGTCAAATCGATGGCACTATTATGGATTCTTTAGTACAAGATCGCATATATAAACGTGTAACCATTAACGATTATCAGGGTATCTGCTCAAATTCGGACAACCCCTACACAGCAGCTGGAGTTACATGGAGAACGTATCGAACAGTGTCTTGGCTTTTTAAGTATTTGATTGAGTTTAGTGTAACTTGGTTGTCCTTATTCTCCGTGCCCTTGCACGCCTGGCCGCAAGATGAGTATAACTATAATGAAGATTTCGAAGAGTCCACTTATCCCGAAGACTATGAACAATTTGATGAAGATTATAATTCACCAATAGATGAAGAAATGGAAGAGTTTTTTACAACCGCAGATGTTGTAAGTGATTTTTTTTTTTGCTAAAGTGAACGCCACTCACACAATTTTACATTTGGTTTTTAATTTCCGCTCAAGGATTATACAACTCCAGTTCCACCAAAGCCACATAAACCATATGTCGGTCCTCGACCCAATCCAGATGCAACAAACGCTCGTCGCTGCGATTTACGTACAGACTTGTACATGCTACAGCCCGAACGACTGAATCAAGGTGGCCAAAATAATCCGCTCAAGGTTAGAAATGCATTTTCATTCAACTTTTATTTTTTATTTATTAATGGGTTATTATGTTTTAGGGTAAACTAACCAATTGCCACGTATCGGGTTGCGAACGTCCATTCAGTGTACAAAAAATACCGCACAGTAATTTGATATTGTTAGTGGTCGATACGTTGTGTCCGTGCGGTTCTAAACAATTAGATATTGATCCAATGGAAGAATCCGGCATCATTGGTAAGTAATAATGGGATATTTATGTCCAATTCTCATGACCTTCTGCACCTAAAAGACGATTGGGGGTGTGGTATGTATAAAGTTTCGCACTTTTTGAACTTTATACTTTAAGACTTTCATCAGTCGAATTTTATACAATTAAAGTTTTTTACAAATGGTCGTGGCCTTGACCATTTTCGCTCAATTTAAATAGGACACTACGGGGATTAAATAAAAATATTTCTTCAACATTTATATTAGTAGCCAATAATAAAAAGACATATGAGCGGGCATGGCCAGATCTACAGGGGATGTACAAAATAATATGAACACCCGACATATATGCAATATTTATTTATCAACGATTTGACCTTTTTCGAAGCCTGAGAGATCACACATTTCACCGATCGCTTCTGTGAACTGTCGCAGAACAAAGCGTATAATAAAACTTACTAGACTTGGCACCTAAACTGTGTAATACATACGCGTCGCATTATTTACACGGAACAATGAAGATTTACTATTTGCATGTTGTTCATATTATTTTGTCCATCCTCTGTATACAAATTGTCATGCTAATTAAGAATAAACATATCTTGGGGATGGTCCTTGACACCCATTTCTGGGTGGTGCCAATTAATTATAGCAAACGTCTCTATGATATATATAAACAATGCGATCTATTGTCTAATATTTGATTTCCAACGCAGGAGCTTGCAGTTCGCGGCGCCAATCTCAAGAAACTCAAAAACGTAAACGACCCAACAAGTGCATAAACTATCATCCTGAAGAAATTGAAATACAACAGTGCGGACGGGGTGCAAAGCTGTTGCAAAATCCTGCATCACTCCTGTTCGCTCATGTGATCATGTTAATCATCACTATACTATTAACCAATACGTGATACTAATCAAACTAAGCAACATTGCCAAGTGTTTTGAGTGAATCCAACACATATTCACAAATTCTGTAATTTATTTAGAATGGACTTATGTATAAGAGAAGCATATAACAGAAGGTAAACAAAAATTAAAACATTATCATTACTTATCATCCTAAAGGAAGGAACAAAGGAAATGGAACATTTGTTGGTGTATGCATGAGCAATGTGTTTGTGTGTTATGGCTAAGACGTAGTTATCTCAATTAAATTGTATTATACATATATTTCTAAAGTATGTATGGAGTATGGAGTGCATGAATGAATGGCCAAGTGTGACTGTGACTGATTGTGCTATACAATATTAAAATTTAAATTCATATAATGGAAGACATGACATTACCACACATACACTTTGTTATATAGTATGTGGATGAAGCATGTAACATGCGGCAAAACGCAAAAAATGCGAATTTATTCTGTAACACCAAATTAATCCGTGAACAATAACACTACAACACCACGAATATTTGTTTGAATGTACAAACTTTCAATTTTCAAACATTCTAGTCGTGCTTCTGGGACTTTATCTTTACGCGTATTAACCAAAAAAACATTGAATCTTCGATCATATGTTAAGACAAGGTGAAAACAAGTCAAAAAAAGTAAATTTGGCTGAAGTCAAATCCTAAATACCCTCCACATTTGCATAACATGGGCATAGCATTTAGGGTATATTTTATGTAACAGCTTGCAAGCCAAAATTTATGGTAAATTTAAAGTTTTTTGGAAATTGTGGGAGTGTCTGTTATGCGACTACGCCAACTTTTGACAGATGGACGGATGCCGTAAATATGTATATTAAGTTTCGTGGCAAATAAATATAGATTTGTGAATTGTGGGCGTGGCTCCTGGCATTTTCCATAATTTAAAAAGAAACTGTAAATCTCTATACCAAATTTTATTAATAATATCTTCAGTGCCAATAACAGACATTTATGTGGACGGATAGAGAGATTTGTAGGGTGTCTGGAGTCTTCCTTGGAGTACAAACAAAACAACACATTTAGTATACTACCCACGTCATGTGGAGGGTTTAATAAACTGCAACGTTGTAGATTAAAACCCTCAAGCTTTCTACGACTTATGTGGAATAATGGTTAAGATTAGATTAGTTTAGCCCATCACGACCAATCATCATCATCCCAATTATATGACTTCTTGTGTGATCATAATATCGATAGAAACGGATATAATATATACAGCATTACACCGCATTAATGAATGAAACGAGTGCGCATGCGATCTGACCGTGAACATGATCATGATCTGTCTAATTATCTGATTTGATTAAAATTTTATGGTTTTTGATAAAAATTTAAAAGCCACGAGCATACCATACATATACATATATGATATAAAGAAATTTTCCCATTAAAGTCCACTCACTCTATAGTATACATATATAAATTAAAAAAAAACACACAAATAAGTTCACAAGTAATGAACAAAATTGTTTTGTGTAAATAATGTTAAAGATCTCTATTCATGAAAGTATTAATAATAATTAATAATAATAATAAAATAAAATAAAAAAATAAAAAAAATTAATAAGAAGAAGAAAAAGTCACATTTTACAATATTGTATAAAGAACAAATTCCTACCGACTTGATTTTTTTTTTTATTAAATGCACACAACCACACAAATACTACTACATAAAAAAAAAGAAATGCACGAATGATCGATTGATTGGGATCGATCTTTCTCTGCACCCAGTATGCAATTATTACTCTTCGTTTAGAGAGCAAAACAGTCTGAATATGACCATTATGTGTGTATGCGTGTGTGTAAGTGTGTGTGTGTGTATACGAAAAACAATTAAAACCTTCAAAAACCGAATTACAACAACAACAAGCAAAAAAGTTTAAATTCAATTCGCACCGACCCGAAACGCACAAAATAACCAAATTTTTTAAACGAAACACATTTTAACACGTTTCCTGTATTTGTTGAAATTTTACATTTCTCTTTTTTTATTTTTATTTTTTTATCTAATAAAACCAAAACGAAAATATACCCAAAAATATTGTAAAATTTTTAATTGAAAAAATATACAAATTATGAATGACTATAAATAACATACATATGTACACATGCATACGATCCAAGAGAACCACTGAACACACGACACAAACAAATGTAAAATTAAAAAAATTGAAAACAAAACACTGAAATGATTCAAACAGAAGACTAACTAACTGAACTGTTCATATCAGCAATATATCTTTTTCTTTTTCTAATAACCTTAAGATTATCGACTTGCCAATATCCGAGGTATTTAAATAAAAAATGAAATATTCTACAATTGAAAATAAAAGTAAAAGTAAGAGTAAAAGTAAAAAAAAACATACACACCCCATCATATATTGTACGATAGGATGTCACATTAGTGGAAGCATTGTTTTGTATGAACAACGACCGATTGATACCCTTCGATGCAATTCGTTCAGATATTAGGCGTGGGCATGACCAAAATTGCTTCGATACGTATCAAGATGGAATGTTTAAATATCACCACAGAATGTATTATTCAGTAATGTATGGTATAAATAAAAGTTCAGTTTATATTATTCAGATCTATTCCGTACGTTTTGTAATTTGATTAAAAAAGAAACACATTACGGTGATGGGTTTATTTTGCTTGATTTCTTCGATCATTAAATACGCTGCACCACTTAGCTCCTTAAATTATGCTACAATTAGTTTAGTTGCGTCTGCATATACGTTACTTTTTGAATTTGGCGTAGCCACATATAAAGCTTTGCCATATACAAACTTTTTGCGATTTTTTTGCTATATAAGGATTTCCATCAAAATAGGTCCTTATATGGAGATTTTTAAAAGTGGACGGATCGGATCCATTTTCCATAGGGTTCCTCTTTTAGGCCAATTCATGACAATGTACCAATTTCTTCCGAAATATCTCAAAAAATGCGACCGACCTGTAGCTTGCGCACAAGTTTACACGTACAGACAGACGGACATGTTTAAATCGATTCATATTTTAATTCTGAATCGATCGGTATAATTATAGATGGATGTGGCATTTTCCGTTTAGTAGTTAGAAACATCCGCACAGACTTAATATACCCTTTGCCACAAGTGGTGCAGAGTATAATTAATTCTATACATAGATTGCAGTGTTTTATTCTTAATTGATCTTGGAATCATCATCATTAACATTATGCCCTGATTCTACAGTTGTGTAAAGTTGTTACTCATAAAACCTCCACAGGAGTCTCGATCCGCTTCCTGTTTCCGTTCAAACACCAGATAGAACATTTTCAACCATATTTCTAATATGACTTTGCCATCGGAAACGTTGAACTTTTATACGACGGACTATAATAATAACGATGTAAAGCTGAAAGATACAGCTCAAGATTCGCATACATGATCAAAGATCTTGCGAAGAACAATTCTGTCGAACGTACAGGGGATGAACAAAATAATATGAATACCTTGCAATATAGTACATCTTGTGGTAGGTTGGCAACATTGCTTCCGTGTAAATAATTGGCGAAGAGGAATAGTGGACGAAAATCAAAGTGACAAAAATGATAGCAGAACTCAACACTCACTACCGTTTCGACAAAAAAAAAAAAAGTACAGCGGGAGCTCCACAAAGCTAACATTCATGCGAAGGCGGCATTTGCGAAACCCTTTATGTCAGATGTTCATATTATTTTGTCCATCACCTGCACCCAGAAGAGGTTGATCATCGATGCGAATTTTGAAAACATTCCGAATTTATTCCTAAACAATAACACTTGACTCTAAAGTTATTTTGAAAACATTTATCCATGGAAAAATGATCATGGGTAACTCTGAATTTATTCCGTCTAAGGGTAGATTTTAATTTTACGACTACTTTCAGAGTTAAGTAATTAACTGATAACTTTAATTTTATAAATTGAAAAATATTTGGAAATATTTCACTGGCAAATCGTGCATTTAGACACTGGGTCACGTTTGTTCAACGTGCCACTGCTCAAGCTAGAGTTTAATAAAACATTGTAGGCCTATTAACAGCCTAATAACATCATTACTTGAAATCCTTTATAAGTAAAAATACAGATCTTGACATATCGTTTCTGTTTTATGAATCACAAAATATCTTATTTTATTAATAAGTATACAAGGGAAATGTTTAGGTTTGATTACGGAATCGTTTCGTAATATTGGGAAATGTATTGTTGGGACAGTCGTACTCGAATCTCCCTTTCTCGCACTCTACTCCCACTTTCCCCCAAGTATACATAATGAACTAATTAGAACAACTCATATACAATTAACTTTAACTAACTTACTAACTAACTAACTAACTGAATATCTAATCTTATACACTCTAAACAATTACTCATACAATTTTGTATTATTGTAAAATAAATGAAAAATAAAAAATGGAATATTTTTTCTGTGTCTTAATCTTGTATAAAAAGAATGTCTTCCATCAAAAACAACACTAAACAAAACAAAATCAAATAAAAAGCAAAACATTTTATTATGTATTATCAATTATATGAACACTACAATAATAAAAACAAAAAACAAAAAAACAAAAAAACAAAAAAAAAAAAAAAACAAATGAATGAATGTAAGCAACAAAAAACAAAATTGATTTGAATTCAATTCAATGTAATTCTGTATCTCATTCTCTTAGTTTCATGAAAAAAAAAAAAAAAAAAAACTTTGACAAATGCAATTGTACGATAATATGGTTCATATCTCAACTAAACTCTCCTCTTATTATACAATATTATAATGAATCATGCAATACCTACTCACCATACAAAACGTACTGAAAATGTTGTCGCGATTGTATGCAATGAATCGATGATGCAACAACTTATTGAGTGTGTGTGTGTTTGCGTGTAAGGAAATGAGGGCTCATTCAAAATAATTTTTGATTGTATTTTGTATAATATGTGTATTCCAGCACTTGAATTGTACTATACTCTCATCATCTTTATTTAGAATAATAATAAATTTGAATCAAAATAATGATTAAAATAAAAATATATCAAATAAATAAAGAAATTAAAAATTAACGATGTACTAATGTTACAAATAATTAAAATTAAAATTAAACAATAAAAAAAAAAACAAAAACAAAAAAACAAAGCTACATTTAGTTTTAATGAATATAACTCCGAACAATTAAGGAAACTAAATTTGGCTTAGGACAAATCTTAAATAATCTTCATATCTACAATGGTGGGCGTGGCCAAGTATATAATTACGCCTTCTAATAGTGTTTGTATTACGTATCAGTTTTACGGTGAAAATGGTTCAGTGTAAAATGTGATGCATCGATGGATGGGATAACTATAAAGCCACATACCAAATTTCAACTTAAGAGCTCAATTTTTGTGGCAGCTAAATAGATTTAATAATTTAAATTAGCGATAAATTTGTACAAAAGTAATTAACACATAATGTCCGAAATTATTCTATAGAAAAGATATACCTATTCGTTTTAATATATCTCCCAAATGGATGATCCAATTTTGTCGTTGAAATGTTTGAATAAAAAACCGATTTCGATTATCGTTGCTTGCTTGGAATCGAAGTATAGTTTAGTTTAGCATGTTGAACTTTTTCACTTGTGGGCGTGTCTGTGGTAAAAGTTTAATATATCATATACTTGCCATTGTGGAAGGGCTTTGCACTTTTGCAATATTAAACTATAGACAAACTTGAACATTATTGAAGCTTATTATCTTTATTTTACCGGCCATGAGAGTGTTACAAAGTAAAAAGTAAAAATTTATAAGGATACAAAGTCTAAATGGGCTCATCTATTGACGATCAAGAATATATATACTTTCGATGGTGGGTAAAAATGAAGAAATACTTTGCGAACCTACTCAGTTGAGACTCAAAATGTTAAAAATTCGACAGAAATAGAAAGCACGTCGTATTGGACGTTCATTATTCAATTTGATAATTTGATTTCAATAGATCGCTCACAAGTCTACGAAGCAAAGCAAAAGAACGTAACTTTTCAATTGAACACCACTGCTTGTATATTTAGAATTATTCATTATTTTAAATTTTATTTTAATTAAAAACCATTCCTATTTATAAGTACGTATAAAACACAGTTAACAATTAAAGCAATATCACTCTTACATATAAACTAGACTTACTGTTAATTATTATATTATTATTATACCCTCCACAGTGAAAGAAGGTTGCACTCGTCCATACATCTGAGTAGCTTTAAAATTTAGAAAATGTGTGGAAAGTTTTTTTGAGAAAGTTTTCTATCTAAAATTGGTGTAAATCAAATAACGGGCATGCCAACATTCAACAAGAATTGTTCATAATGGATTTGTGAAATTGAAATTGAGTGCAATTGAGTGCAATTTGAGCACGCCCAGAATTTAAAAAACAAAAAAACCTATTCAAATGCAAAAGAATGTAATAGAAGCGTTAATGGTTAAATTGGGGTGAAATTGTATACATGGCGTGCTCGCACTTAAACTCGAAATGTGGAGTATATGTTCGATTTGGCTTGAGCCAAATATAACTCTTTTACGTATTATTCTTAATTTTATTTTCTTGATACATTTATTAGAGAGGGAAGAGATAAACAAAGATCTAATTCAGCCTGCAATTAGTAAACTTAAGTACATAAAAGACTGTTGAAATGGCAGTTAATACAGTGAAATTGGATTCAACAGTAGCGCAAATCATTTCAAACTGCAACAGTTTACACTGTACTATCTACAGCCACATGACTTGACAACCATGTTGGGAAATGTCTTCTTAGTTAACGTGTTATTGCTGTCTCTGAAGAATAAGTCAAGTGTAGCGTATTCTTTGGCGGTACAGCAAGGTATTAATTCTAGATTCTTACGTTTAACACGATTCAGTTTTTGCACCGTGGAACTGTGCTGTGACATAGACTGCGCTATACTCGCTAAAGAATTGCACGAACCACGACAAAAATATGCATCGTAGCCGGGTGGATGTACGATCCAATCACCCCAACCGATTTCATTGAAGTTGATGTAGAGTTGTTCACGACAACACTCAGTAATTCCAGTAGTACAGTTAATGCTACGTTTTTGACGTACCAGACGTCGTCTATTCTGCATATCCACCTCGATAAAGGGCCGATAAACTTTATCAGTATATATCAGTTGGGCCATAGATTTAATATTACACGACTGACACGTGACTTGTATTAAATGACTAAGTTCGTGATTGCCGAACCAACGTTTTATCGGCCATTCAATATTAATTTTTAGCCATTCATCTAAAAAAAAAATACAGTAACAATAAAGTAAATAAGTTTGTTCTCACATATATGGGTACACACCTTCCACACTAACATCTTGTATGGCTATGGTTTTGGCTAGCGGCAGATAATCGGATAACAGTTGCTGCTGCACTTCCGACACTACAATGGTGTCCTGCTTAAGCAGAGTTGCTTTGCGTTTTTTGTGTTGACGACTTTTGTATAACCATAGCACCGCTGTATTAACATCAAAACTATCTGCATCAGAATCGTCGATTTTGAATGAAAAGCATACAGACGGCTGAGTGTGTAATTTACTGCATTCGCGTGTTTCTAAGGGAAATCAAAACGGAAACAGATATTTAAAAGCAAGTAAGAAAACTAAATTTGGCTAAAGCCAAATCTTTAATACCATCCACAGCAATGTACAAACGCCTACTGTTTAGCAAGAAGAGGTCGGATTCTACGACTAATAAAGATTTTTGTACATTTGTTTCTTTCATACAACTGCGTCCATTTTTGCTAATTATAAATATTTCAAATCATAGTAAAATGTTTGTAGTTGATAGGTAGATTTTTATCGATTGTGGGCGTGGTTGTCAATCGATTTTTCTCAGTCTAACTAGAAGCAAATTCTAAATACTAGAAATGTTTGTACAGAATTTTAGTTTTATAACATAAAATTCACCATCGCGATCGTTTCAACAACAGACGGACATGATTTCAGATTCAGATTTTGATGCTGGTTATGAAAGTATATACTTTATGAGGCTTCTTTCTGGATATTACAAATGAAATACCAAACTTAGCGTGGAGTGTATAAAAGTTCAGGAGAATTCGCTCTACTCACCCACTTCAAGAAAAATGAATTTTTTACTGGTTCTAGCATAAAAATCATCATATTCCTTATTAGGTGCTTCTCTCTGCTCCTCTTGAATGGTAACGTCCTCTAAAATAGGTTGCGGCAATTCTACCGCCAATACATTGGGTCGTTCTTTAAGCCTGAGCTTCTCTAATATTTGATGTTTAACAAATTCGATGCGCAAACGTGTGAGTTCTTCTTCACACAAATGGGCGATATTCCCGTTACTTTTACATTTCGGACAATGCGTATGCTGGTGACCCTTTCTGAATTTAGATTCTTTCTCGTAACTTTCTCGTAACGCATTACCATTCATCTCTTGTTCTGCAGAAATAAAACCAGAGTTGTGATCTTCATCGCCTTGCAAGTCGTGAAATTTTTGATTGGGATGAGGTAAAACTTTTATATCATTACGTGGATACCAGACCATTTCATGTGCCAGCTCATTTGATTGACTGCTAGAATGCGATTTTGCAAACTGTCGCCTATATATGTGACCACTTTCTAATGCCGGACAGGTAAACAGTAATAACAATATATAATAATTAGCCATTTCCTCCTTCTCCTCCTCCTTCTTTTAATATAATTAAGAAATGATTTTGAAACTAATTGAATGTATAATCCAGGAAATCAGTTGCCTTCGGCTACTATCTATTTGGTAGCATGGATAATTTCCTGTGCTGTGCGGTTTCGAATAATTGGTCAACTTTTACACGCTATATAAATTGAGCTGTTTATTCAAGGTATTGTTTATGTTTAGATGTTGTGATGTAATAATCCATTGTGTTGGTGCATTCATTATTGCTTAAACAAATTCAACAGCATGCAGAATTTCGCTTTGTTTGAACTACAAAAAGAGAAATGAAGTAAAATAAATTAAATTTAGACATTAGGCTTGATTTGATTTGAAAGCGTAAATATTTATTGTAAAAATACTTTTTATGTAATAAATTTATTCCCTATAAATTACTATCAATAATGTCGCCAACAAGCATATGTATTAAAAATTTCGTATCAGTACCGCCTGAGGTCAACCAATAAAGAAAATAATATAATAACAAGCGATTGACAACTAAAAATATCAAGTTCAAAGCTCTGGAATAACAAATTCTTAGAGCTGGGTTCAGCCCAATTCTCTGGTATTAGTCATACCAAGTCCTACTTTACAAAATATTTTATTAGTCATACCAAACAATGCTCTCAAATAACATTGACTTTAATCAAATTAATTCTTTTGTCGTGTGAATGCAAAATTTCGCTTTTGCATCTAGAACGAGGCGTCACAAATTTTTTCACTATATTAGCAACAAAATTTGAGTCGATTTAGTCATGACCCTCTGTGCGTCCCTGTATTGTTATTTTTTATTTCGCAAATTTTGAGATTCAATCAGTCAATTGTAGTGCAGGTAGACCCACAATGTCTAGCGGACTCACAATTTTTAAAAATAAATTTTTAAAATTATTTTACATGTCAATGGGGTCCAAAAATGTTCCGTTGGGTATGTATCACTTTGTCGCAATGTTTACAACGCTGAGGATGACATTCCGTTCAGCCTTTTTTAAACTTTTCCTCTTATTTTATTATTTTTATTTATTTTCGTGCTTAACAAGTGATGACCATTAAATTTTGATTCCTTCTACATTTATATGTAATTATGGGATATTTTAATGCAAATAAACAGGCATAAGAGACCCTACAAGGTATATATATTTTTGATCAGCATCAAAAATTTAATCGATCTGGACATGTATGTTCGTCTATTGATGGCATTCTTCTAGATTCTACACGCAGATCGCTATTGAAAATGGGAAAAATCGATTAAGAGTCACGCCCACAATCAACAAAAATTTATTTATCTGTCACAAAAATTTAGCTATAAAGTTAAAATAAGAAATACACCCAAAATTTATAAAAAACCATACTCAGCGTAAAACACGACTTGCAAGATGATACATGCACTATGAGAGGGTGTTATCATATACCTGTCACGCCCACCCTTTGTATGTAGATGTGATATCTGAATGAAATTTTAGCTCAATATCTTGTTTTTTATTCAACCGTGAGACAACTCAGGCAAACCCACATGCGGTCATCATTAAATCAATTCAGATTTAGATTCTGCGCTACATCTGAAGCTTCCTTCCGAAACTTGTGTTTGCCTACTTTACTAAATATTTTGTTATATATAACTTTAATTAGATAATAATATTTCTGAGTGATATTTTTTATTGTTGATAACTTTTATAAAAGATTTGAAATGGCTTTAAGAGTGTTCCCGCTTAAAGACCTCAAGTACCTTATTCCTTATACTGTCAATCTGAGATATTTTTATAATATTTCATAAAATTTCGTTTATCCAACCTGAGGGAGGGAAGGAGTCTCAGAAATTTTCCTTTTTTTTTTTTATTTTATCAGAACTTTTCAACTTCAGTTCAGTTCACTTTTGTTCTTAATCGTATATATTTTGTGTACAAGCTCAGAAATGTTTTAATTTTTTTACATTTTTTAATGTGACCGCAATCAGTTTCAATTAATAAAGTTTTGTTTTAAAAACTGAGCAGCGACTCAGTTTTGATTTTTTTTTTAACTTTGTGTTTGTTTTTAGTTTAGTCATTACTTTATATATATTTTTTGTAGTGAAATATTCAAACACTCGTGCACCAACACATACAAGCACAAGAAGGCGCCGGGTGGAATATTGAATTTTTATAATTTAACGCCGCATCAAGTTCAAGTGTTAGATTCAGAGCAAAGTACAACTGTTTGATAATGTTTTTGAATACAGATGTAACTTTATTATCGGGTAAAAATTACTGTAAGTACGAGATTTTAAAAAAATTCAAATTTTTATACGCGCTTGAATTGCCAAAAATCAAGCCAAACCGAACGATTTTAAACGTATAGTGTGCCACTTGACAAGTGAATGTGTTGTTCATGCTCAAGCAGCAGACATTTATTCAATTTATTAACTTTTTTCGATTTTGCTGTTTGTTAACAATCAATTTCACTCAAAGAACGCAACAAACATTTGTTAAACGATTGAGGTTCTCCACTCAAAAAACGATTTTAAGTGATCAGCGAATATGTACATTAGAGTAAAATTCAAAAATTATCCGTTACTTGCTCTTTATATGACAAAACCGTTGTGCAAACATTCTCTTAGAGGCAGTACAGCTTGTCGATTTGATAGAAATTGTAAACATTGCTCTCTTGTTACTGAATCACACTAACAATCGATCTATCGATCGAACACAAAATGTTGCTGGCCTCTCTCACTTAAGCAACTTTATAAGGTAAACGTTTGAGTATTTATCGATATTGAGAGTTATCCAAACATAACAACAGAAGTTGATTGCAGTATATGTTTTAAGTATTGAGTAAAATTGCATCATTCACTTGATGCTTACATGTATGGCAGGTATTTGAAGTTTGTATTCATCAAGTGTTGATACCATGTAACTGAAGTTTGATAACGGACTGGTTATGAGAAGAACCCTTAAAATTATTCATTTAATTGGTGTAGCTCATTAATTCGTGGGCGTGGCTCTCTACCGATTTTGCTCAATTTAAATCTGCGTGCAGAAACTAAAAGTGTCTGTACAAAATTTCAGCTTAATATCTTAAAATTTACACCCGTGAGAATGCTAATAACAGACGGATACACGGACACACCTATCTAGATCGACTCAGTTTTTGATCCTGATCAAGAATATATATACTTCGTAGGGTCTCTAAAGCCTTCTTCTGGATGTAGCAAAGAGAACCAAAAAATCAAATCAATCACGTAAATGGAATTTAAGCAGGTCACATTTATTAATATGTGCGTGAATGAATGTGTTTTTCAAAATTGGAAAAAAAAATTTAATCATACATGTCGCGTTTGTAACAAATATTATCTAATGATAGAATTTGAATGCAACCGAATTATAATTAAAGCAACAAATGCCAATGCACATACATACATGCATATATACATGTATACGTAGACATATGTATGCGTCGCCAAGCACTTGGTAATCATATTATATTATTAAAAAATTCTTATCATTTTTTTTTTTTTTTATTTTATTTCAAACTGTTTCAATTCCTTTGGCTGAATTATTTACATTTAATTTTTTTTACATGCATTTTTGTTTAACTTGAAAAATCTAATGTAATGCCTAAGTACACCCATAATCAGTATGTGGCGAGTTTAACTAACTAAAGCTTTTCAAATGAATCACTCTTATTTGTAATCAAGAAACTTTTGAACGTTTGAAATGAATCATATAATACCTCCAACAAATAAAGCGTGGGCGTGGTAGATTGTACATGATTGCGCCCTCTAATAGAATATGTACACATTATGTATCAACTTATAAGTCAGCTTCTCTGCCAAATAAGAATTTTTTAGAAATTGCAGCTATTATCCAACCAAGCGCACTTTTTGTACATCTGGTGCCGCACTAATTATACAAAATTGTACTAAAGTTCACTTCATAGGGTTCATGGTGTTATGGCCAATAGGTATATTTTAGTTGATTGTGGGCGTGGCAATTGACTAATTTCGAACAATTCAATTAAAAATCGAAAAACATAATAATAGGTATGTACTCGTATAAAGGGTTACAAGTCAGTTTGTCAAAACGTTTGCAGCGCTTAGAAGGAGGCGTCGGAAACCCCACAATGTATATATATTTTTAATCAGCTTCGAATATTTTTTGTTGATCTAGCCATCTGTTCGTGTGCCTATTATTCTGTCTATTCGTGCCGTGTATATTTTGTGGTAATCACTCTTCTGGTTGAAAAAGTTTGAAATATCGATTCTAAGTGTTGGTGGTTTTCGTAAGCAGGTTACCATTGGAATTGAACTAAATCGCTCCAATAACACGCAACATCTTTTTTACGAATTATATCATTATCTATGATATATATATTGACCTTGGTGCCTTGTTTTAATATCATTTAATATGCGGAAGTCTTTGAAATATTGTTGAAGATGTTTGTGATTGAAAATTTTTTGGCGAACGTCAAATTTGATTAAATACAATTTTGTTTTTCTTTTCATTTTATTTAGCAAATCTTTTCATTCAATACCAATATTATGTAGATTATATCGAATAAACATTTAATATATTGAGCCGGCCACTAATTTCCATTTAGCAAGGTACCACTCGTCGACCCCTTTCATTTGGTATCCACATCACTATTATTCTTATTATTAGACTTGGCTTAGGCCAAATCTTAAACATATCTATAAAGTAATGGTAGGCATGGCAGATATATGGTTACGCCCTCTAATAGTGCATGTATTACGTATCAACTTGTAAGAATAATTTTAAACTGAATATGGTTTTTTTTATAAATTTTGGATGTGTTTGTTATCCGACTGCGCCCATTTTTAGTATACCTCTGGATGGGTTTTTTATAAATATATGCATTAAATTTCGAGTTCATAGCTCGATTTTTGTGACAGATATATAGTTTTTTGTCGATTGTGGGCGTGGCTATTGACCAATTTTGCCCATTTTAAATAGCCATCGGCTCGCAGAAAATAAAAGTGTCCGTATAAAATTTCAGCCTCAATAATATCTCACAATTTATGATTGTGAGTATGTCAACATTGGACGGACACACGGACATACATGTCTAGATCGACTCAGTGATCAAATGATATACTTTGTAGGGCAGAGATGGATGTTGCAAATGGAATGACAAGCTTAGTATATCACTATTTTACGTGGAGGGTATAAAATTTTATAATCCGCCAACTTGAATATAGCAAAATGGGTACACATACCAGTACCAAAAAAGTATTGAAATATTTCTATATGAAATGATATGCGGAACTGTTCAAAAAATCGATTGCCAAATGGCAAACGGACAGAAAAGAAAGCATTCAAATTTAAGAAAAAAGTAAAGTTTTTCATAAAAACGGAACTGTAGGTAAAAATAGTTCGGTTTTTAATTGACTTTCCGAAAACATTTTTAAACCATCTACGTACACGTAACTGCATGTCGTATTGAACATATGGCTCCGATTTCTACATGCCACCCAATCCATCCACTACTAAATATTGCATTTGATTTGAAATAATCTTAAATCATGGTCATGCGGGTTATCAAAGAATGAGCCGAAGGGAAAACACCCCCGGCATCAGAACAGATAATATAGAAATTTACAATACAACGGAAGCAAAGACAATCTGTATGAAAATCGTTATAAACTTACCTTGAGTTTTGTTTTTTTTTTTTCTTCTTCAGCGAATAATTATTAAATCAATTTTATTAAACAAATTAGTGGTTTTGAGTGGAGAAGTTGCTTTGCAAAAAAGTCCGCTTTTATGTTTTTTAAATAATCATATAAAATTGTTGGCACATTGTAGGCACATATGAATGTTTGAAAACTTATTTAAACATACAATAAAATGAAAATGATTTTTAATGAATTGAAAGCACATTTATTGAAATACTGAGGGAGTAACGTTACCGGAAACGTCTTTATTAAGCTTCGTTCAACAAGCGAATGAATGATTTTTGTTTGAATGGATGCGACACAGCGCACACACAAGCTATCAAATCAGTACAATAAAAAAAATGAAGTGATAATTACCGCTTTCCCGCTAAAACACACATCGCACATCGCAACGCATGAACGTGACGAGAGCGACTTGATATTGATTGCTAGCTTACGATAATAATCAATCAACGACGAATTGCTTCTTGTTTACTTGTTGCAGTTAGCCTGATGAAGGAATACCCCAGAGAAGTGACAGAGGCGGAGACGGAGACCTAGACTGAGCGGAGAGAGTGAGAGGAAATCGAAACATGCACAAATGTCATGCACTTGTATACTTAAGCATATTTTATCTAAGTGTGTGTGTGTGCGGTGCTTCCCATTGCCCGCAATGTGGCTTTTTGATGAATGGAATGGAATAGTAACGTTACAAGAGCATTTCATTTGTAACATCTCACCCACAATGCGGTGCCAAATAATAATGCCCGCAAGCATAACGTGCGGACTATAAAAGTTCACCAAAAGAATTTCACAAGCTAGACAAACTTTGTGTTCAATCGTTGCTTCTTTCCGTTAAATTTACAGAAATTTATAGAAATGAATTAGTGTAGGGTGCACAGGTAATCAACTCTTATTCATTCACGTGTTAATTTTTTTTTATTTTTGTTGTGTTCTGCTGATGATTTACGTTACAATTCCAAAGTCCACTTGATGAATTCATATGTACGTACGGATGTATGTATGCGTGCATGTGTGTATGTTGTTGCAAACATTCTGTTTACTAATAAGGCGCTTTATTTTTAGAAACTGAAATGTAATCATTTTTAGAGAGCACACATATCACAGGCAGTGTACAGCAGCTTTGTGGAGCACGTATGGAGTGTTATGCAATTATGAGGTTTGGACAGAACCCTTATAACCCCGGAATGTTGCTTCGGTAAGCTATCAATTTGGTGTAGCGATATGACACGTAGCCGATTGCGGTCTATATGGTTTTTTGTTGAGTTGACATAGTGAGTGAATATGTCGTTGTGATGTGGTAGCGAACGGAAGGGCAAACCAGGTATACCCCACTTCACTAAGGTGTAGGATATTGATGTAGACAATTTAGTTTATTATTTATTAATGTACAGACAAAATGTGCCACATGAGTACATAATTGATTGCTTTTGATCACGAGTTGCATGCATGAGTCGCCAGACTTTGGACTTTGATATAAACTTAACGTCAGCACTAATACGTGGACGGCCAACAAATGCTAGCGTAGGCAGACAATTATTGTAAATGAATGGATATTCAATAAAATAAAATAAAAAAAACAAGTGAAAATAATACCCGACTTTTTAATACCCTACACCGCTCACTTCCACAAATTATGCTACAATTAATTTAAGGGTATCAAGCGTAGCATAAGTCACTCCATAAAATATTATTGCATAGAGAAGGATTCTAAGAAGCGTCCCACATGTGGATCAGCCAATTATTAGGCTAATTAACTATTTTTTACGACAATTTTATCAAAAAATATTTATATGACTTCAATAATAGTGGGGAGGGGTTCTAATAATGGTCCCTTCAGTCCTCTCTGGCCCAATTCATGTCAATATATGATTTTTTTCTAAAATATCTCAAAAAATAATAAGGCCTTATGGGGAAGGGTTCTAAAAATGGTCCAATCCGGTCCATTTTCAATAGAGTTCTCCATTGGGCCAATACATGTTTTTCTACCAAACCTAATCGAACTATCTCAAAAAATGCGACCTGTAGCTAGTGCATAAATAGATAGACGGACACGGTTAAATAAATTCAGATGTTTGTTCCGAATCAATCGATATAGTTTAAGGTGAGTGTAGCACAAACAAACAAACATCTGCACAAACTTAATACAAAACAAGTAAAAAACCAAATCGTAAACACCCACCGCCTAAGCAAACGTAGTATCCCCTTATGCCTAAGGTTTAGGTAACAACACCAATGTAATAAAAGAAGCCTTTAGTTAGGCCGGCTAAATAAATCATCTTCCTGTAGGAATGATTTCAGATTTCTATATTTTTCGATGCAAGTCAGTGCAACACTTGTTATAATTTAAAGTGTACAATCATCCGTGTATGCCCCGCATTTCATTTAGCATACACACTTGGTTTGCTAAAGTTAAAATTCGTTCAATCTATCAATGTAAATTACAAGTGATGGAGCTCCACTGATACATCAGATTATTTCAACACTTAATAGAAAACTATTCCGTTATAACAGGTTTTAGATATAAATATAACAACAACAATGCTAAAATCTAACCTGACTGGCATCGTATTTTGTTAAATCAGTTCTCCTCATAAATTGATTGATTTTTATAATAATATTGCACAACATAGTCAATCGAAAAAAAGAGTATTTTAAATCAACAAAAAAAAAATCCAAAACACGTGTTAACTACATATCTAATCGATCGGGAAGTATAGACTGAGATTCTTTACAAATAATTACAAAAAAAAAAAAAATGTAAACAAACAAAACCTTCTTATCTCTTATCTCAAAACCTCAAGTTTAATTTATTTAGTTAATTTTTTTATACTTCATTTATTCAATGTATATTTCGTGTATATTTATAACCACCAGCAAAATGATATGCTGGTATATTGGTTTTGTTAAAGCGTTTGTGTGTGCAAGTGTTAGAAGGCAGCGAGCTACATCCCAAAAAGGTATGTAAATTGTTGATCAGTCCTTCTGTTTGCCCGTGTATTTTTCTACAACGCAATGTAACGCAACGTAAGAAAACGCAAGGTTACGCAATACAATCCAATATAATGTAATGTTATGCAATGTAAGGCAACATAACGCAACGCAGCGTTATACAACGCAATTTAATATAACAGAAAGTAACGAAACGAAACAACATGTAACGTAACATGTGCGTATAATAAGTAGGATCTCCTAGATCTGGTCTACTCTTAATTTATTTATTTATCGATATTTATCGTAATCGAGCACATGTGTGCCATATTTGATTACAATTTTTTTTCAAAAATGGCAACAACAAATTCGCAAATGCAAGGGGAATTTCACTATCATTCGGCCATTTCAAAATAATACATAAAAAAAAAAAAAAAAAAAAAAAAAAATGGCGTCACAGAAAGAAAATATGGCTTCTTTACTTCTTATTAATTTATGTTATTACAAATTATTATTATATAAACTTTTCTTTTCATTTTTCTACTTAATTAAATTATTTCATTCAACGACAAATTATTAGATTAATTTGTCAGAATATTATTAAATCCATAGAATGATTACACTTTTAATGCGGTTTGATTTCAAACACATTTATTTAAAGAATTCTTTTATGTAAAACACTTTATTACATATATTACATGGCGGCAGTGTAGCTTTGACGTTAAATTGAATTGTATTTTAAGAATGTTGCTGCACGCCTCTTACTTCTTTTGTTTTTTATATTCATTCAAGCGAGCCTGAAATTGTAGCTGCAAGTCCTCAAACGTGGTGTACAGGGAAAAGTCGATTTCAGGCATAGAATTCAACGACAACATGTAATTAATACGCACTCGTTCCTCGGCAATTATCTCCATTAACTCTTTAACTTCAGGTGAATGAAGGAATTCTTCACAGGCTTCGTGAAAAATGGCACTCAAATCCGAAGCATCTTCTGAAACAATTATTGATATTGATTCATTATTTTTGTCTTGCTCTTGGGGTGCCGATTCCGGTTCTCCTTCATTTTTTGGGGGAGTAGCTTCCAATTGTTCTTCTGCGTTGGGGTTTGTATTCAAACCGCTTTTACGCGGTCTTTCGTCAGCACAAGCATTTTGCGATTCAGCCTGCTTATTAAAATATATTAAGGGTGGCACATTATCAACTGGTGCATTAAATTCGCCACCATTTTCCTCGTCCGAGTCATCAATTTTAATATAACTCATTATAATTGTTGCTATTTGCAATTAAAAAATGATTACGAAAATGATATGAACAGTTCGCGCTTCAAAGAAAGCTTCTCTTTTAAACAGATATGTATTTAATACTCATTCACAATAGAGCGCTGTAATTTTCTCTTCTTCTTTATGAATTTATCTATCACCTGCAAAAGATGGTATAAGAAGAGCAGAACAGGTGTGAACACAGTGTATATAAACTAAAAACTAGTATAACATTATATCTTAATACAAATAAAATAAAAGTAAAGTTTTAATAGAATAAATTCATTTTGAAAAAAAATTATTGAAAAAATTATAAAAAGAATATATGTAATAAATAAATAATAATAATAATAAAAAAAGTAGTTCAAAACCCACCTCTGGTATCTATGAAAAGAGATGTGAAGGTGTTTAGATAAATCTGATTGTATAATAATTTGTGAATATTATTATCATAATGAATTATACGTCGTTACAAAATTTGTTTGTTTTATTCCAAGAGCAGGAAATTTCTTTGCATAAATTTGTACAAAAAAAGGATGGCGTTGGATACTTTGCTGGAAGGTTTTTGCTATCTTTTAGCTATTACCTGGAACCATCTAAGCTATTGGAAACATATGTACCATGGATTGGTGCATTCAATTGTCAGCTAATGATACGTTTGGTAGGCGCTTTAAGTGTTATTAATGTTGGTATTTCAATGATAAAATGGTTAGTTAGTGTTATAGTGTGAAGAATGTATTCATTTATTTTACTATTTAATCAGGACCTGTCCAGCATATCGACCGTACTGGTGGATGAATGAAATGGAATATGCAACACATTCTCTAAATATACAACAGTTTCCTTTGACTTGTGAAACTTCTGCAGGCTTTCCTTGCTCGCATAGTGCTGCCTTTACCTGCCTCATGCACACAATTTTAACATCTACTTTGCCGCATCTTTTTAATAATAGATTGGGTTGGACAAGACATTTGAACGCACTATGTTACGTGCTGACGCTGGTATGCTCCTCTTTCATGTGGTTGAGCCGTTTGTACTTGGCCACTGAATTTCTTCACCAATGTATTGCCGCTTCATTTATGGCTTTATATTTGACAAATACATTCGATCGACATGCTTCACACATATATCAAATTAATCGTAAATGATTGATTGCTGCTGTCCTCTCTGTGGCTTGTCTGGCAGTGTTGGTTTATTTTGCCATGTTGCAACTGGATGTAGATCCGCACTGGTCTGTGCGTATGGTACGCTAAATATATTTTGGGTAAACTATTTTTTTTTTCTAATTTCTACTTGTTTCCATTAGGCTTTTAAATGGTGCGAGAATCCTGCCTTTTTGCGACATGAAACAGGTCCTATATTTAATTTAGGACGCAATATCGGTCTTCTAATGGGTGTCGCTCTGTCAGCTCCTTCTTTAAGTCAAAGGTACAAAACATGTAAACACAAAATATTAAGTCGCAAATTATTTTCTAACCGGTACAGATATGGATCGACAGCAGCGAGGATACGTCTTCCTTTTTTGTGTATTTTACAAATCCTTAACTATGCGGCCCGTTTGGCAATACCGAAAACTTTAGGCCGTTTCGCATTCGTGTCTTACGAATGTTTACGCAACATCTTACACTCTTACGCGCTGTTATCAGTACTACCAACTACATCTGTATAATTCTTATTAAAACAAGGTGACCGTATAAATATATTATTTATTTTAAAAATACATAAAATCAAAAATAATGCACAAAAAAAATTTTAACTATATATACTATATATGTACATACATAAATAAATAATTTAATTAAGCAGTTGTGGTAGAAAATGGATAACAATATAAAAGTAAAAGAGAAATACATCAACAAATACGTACATACACATACATATGTGGTTCAAAATTATGGGCACAATTGTACTACATGGATAGATGAAAAAGAAAAAGAAAAAGAAGAAGAATGCATTTTTAATATTTTGAACCCTCAAATATGAATGAACCGCTGTAGGGCGGGCGGTCTTACCATTACTATGAAATTCACTAATAACTGAATGGATTCTTTCGAAAGTGACCTAAGGGCACATTTCAAAAAGTACCAAGCCATGTAACTACCTATTAAAATATCGAAATGGGCGTGTTTTGAAAGTGGACTTATGCCACTTTGAAGAAAACAAATTAATTGATTGATTCATGATAGATGGAAATTGCACTTATAGATATATATATACATTTATAAATAATTTAAATGCCCGATGATATGTTACAAAAGTGTTGTTCAACCCATATAATAAATTAACCGAAATTTTCAAAATGATGTATGAAATAGGGCAGCTTACGCGTTTTATTAACTTCGTCACATGCTGACATGACACTCTTCGTCAATGGCCGGGGACCGCAAGAGAAGACGCCAATTTTTGAAACCTGTATGTATTGGTTGGAAAAAATCGATTACAACGCAAAAATTATAGCTTTGGAAATAACACAACACTCACATATGAATGCTTTTTTTGTACAAATTTCAAAAAACTGGACATATCTGGGCGGCCAAAATGATTGACAGCCTTCAAGCCGGTAAATATGGAAGTTTTTGATAAGCGTTGAAAGTGATTTTCGCAAATGTACTGTAATGAGGCAACATTACAAGATTTTTATTTATTTTAATTTCAAATTCCCAGTATTGTGGGTAAAAAGCTTACCAGCATTGTGGTCCTTAGGTCGAACTTGTGAAAGAATTGCGTTATGAAAATGTGTATTTCCAAAACATTTGTGACATCCTTCTTTTCCACATCGCGCAGCACATCGATAAACCACTCGAAATGTTTGTGCGACGGACATATCCACAAAAAGTACACCTTCTTGCAGGCGACGCCCGAATAACGATTTGTACTGGTGCCAAAGACCAAATCGTTCAAAATCGAAGCGTACGGTGTAACACCTATGCCACCACCAACCATAACAGCCACCTCAAATTTATACCAGTCTTGATTGCCACCACCGAATGGCCCTTCAATGCGTATTTTCGGCTGTTCCTCCGGGTTATAGTTGCACGGATCAAAGTAATTGCGCAACTTCCACGTCCATGGGCCCTGTGCCTTAATGTGACAGCTAAGAAAATTCTCATGGGGTGCCGATGTTAAAGTGAAACTATGCATTTCATGCGGTCGGAAGGCAGTACACGACAAGCGCACCCATTGCCCCGAAAGGTATTTTAAATTAGGCGGGCGATAGAATTTAATTTTAATAACATCCGATGGCAGTAAATCAGTTTCCATAACATCCAGTGCCATATACTTGGTGCGCAGCGATACAATTTTATCTAAAGTGTAAATAATACCGGGACCCAGGAAAAACATGTAAAACCGTGGTGGACCGGTTAGCCGGGCCAAGCCATGTATAAGACTTAACAGATACAATCCAATGTAGAGAGAATGCATATTCCAAAAGAACTTGTACGCTTTCTTCCGTATGGTGGGATGGGCAAACACAAATATAATGCACATGATAATAAACAGTAGAACACCGGTGGTACCTAAATTTTAATTTTAAATAAACGAAATGAAAATTATTATAAAGACACACCTGTCACCGTTTGGAAGAGCCAAAAAGTTATATCCGGCTTGTAGTCTGAAGCAAAGTGCACTTCACGCGTTAAGCATCGTAAATTTTCATGCGATTGCGTTGACACGTGATAAAAATTTACAATGTGTCCGACGGTATGCAGCACGGAAAAGAATAAAGCGGTACAGGCGGCTATTTTGTGAAACTGTATGTGCGAGTCCAATGGAATATACTGTTGAATTGGGAACTCTTTCAGCTTCGTTATGAGATTCCTTAATGAAAAAGTTAAACATTTAAAAATTTGGATCTATGACCATAATCCTAAATGTAAGCGGAAACATTTACAGTGGACTAAAATGGTCAGTTCCAAAGCAGATGAAAAGAAAAATATCAATAAAAAAGGTTTTGGAATTGTAAAGGAATTCCGTTGATTGAATGTTTTAAAGAGAGTGCAAAAATCAATTTCGATTCGAATATTACTGCAATCTGTCGATCTACTTAAAAGTTTCCATTTGTAAGATTAATATTGAGCTGCTTACCTGGACATGGTCAGAAGCAAGAGTGAATAACAAAAAGAGAGGGACGCCGCCGATCCACGGGTTATGGCTATGCCAACGCCCATTATGTGTCGCAGATCTGTATGCTCCGCCATAAACGAATAATCTGGAAGGGAGCTTTATACTTCCGGTACATTATTGATTTAATATTTTTACACTTACGTATGAAACGTTCCACAAAGAGAGCAATCGTTATAACGTAAAATAAAAATAAATAGAAAATATTTTGTCGATTTTCCTCCAAAAATGTTATATAACTTTCCCACTTTTTTAACATCCAATGTCGTGGTCTCTCCTGAGTCGGCTCAATATTAAACGAAGTCATGCGTGCAACATTTGTTGATGTATCGAGAAAGTTTTGTTTTGCACCTTTGCAATCTAAACCGATCGCCACAAAGTCCCCCTTATACTCCTTCATCATGAGCTTAAAGTCTTGATAGGTTAGATGGTTTTTATGCTCCAAGCCAACATCTTGAAACATACCATCAATGAGTTCGGTAACCTGATCATCACCCAAACTCGTTGTTCGTGCAATTTCCACCAATGAACGCATCATCTCACTTAATTCACCCTTATCAATAACACCGTTACGATCGTTATCGCACATATCGAATATAATACGCAACTTATCGTCAGTTTTTCCGCGTGAGAAGAGTACCACAGTTTCTAGGAATTCTTGAAAACTAATACGACCATCTTGATCTTTGTCCACTATGTTAAACATTTTGCGAACAAACATATCATTCGGCTTCATGCCGAGGGCGGATGCGAATTCTGCTTTTGATAGACTGGTACGCATTACGGTCATAACTTCACCATCCGTAGAAGCATCCGATCGTCGCCGTCTCTCTCCAGGCCTTAAGCCAAATGTAAGGGCGTACGCCTCCCGGAAAAAGTATTCTAAGCGTTTTTGGCGTCTTTCACGTGTCTCGGCGCGCGCCAGCATTATATCACGATTCACCTCCACCAAATTCATCTCTTTTTTGTGCAGTATAAGAAAATCTTCCAATTTTTTAACAAACTTCCTTCGGGCCCCATACGATTCTAATTCTAAAACTAAATCGTGATCATTGGGCACTCGTAGTAAAATGTACGGTTTCTTTTTTATATGATTGGTGGCCGATTCTTCCACCGTAATAAGTTCTATATTTTTTAAGCTGAACGTTCTCAGCTTGTCACCCTTACGGTCCACCGTGTAAATAGCTGCTTCGGGACCGAATTTAACGGTAACCAAACGTTTGTGATTTGCATGCAACCATTCGCGAGCCAACATTTTATCTACGGAACCTTTATGCTGAGGTGCCCGTAAGGCTTCTTGACGAATTTTCAATTTTCTTCGTTTACTGTTTTGAAGTTTAACAACACAGTAGCCCGCTCCGGCGCACAAAATGGGCACGAAACCCAAAAATACACACACATATATGAACATTAGTTCAGAGCCTGAAAAGTAATCATAACCCTCCAGGTGAGTGCAGGACTCCAACTCTGTAGCATTCAATTGCATTGGCTGAGGGCATGGATCGCCCTCATACCATGTGAACACGTTCTCCTGAAGATCCTCAGGATTTATATCGGTGCTATTCACTATAATATCATACATGCGCAATTTTCGAATCTCCTCGATTTCTTCTGCAGTAAAAATAGCATTTTTTGTATTTTCAAACCAGAAACGATCTGCATCGCGCAGCCGCTGAAATTGTTCTTTGATTACTATGGTAAATAGTTCTCCTGGTTGACCATATGATTCCAGCATACCACCCACATACACATCAACGTCATCCAATTCATTGTTGTAAGCTGATTTAAGTGATTCCAACAAATCGGGTTGTTCGGCAAATAGCTTAGGATTGATTTCAGTCCAATTTTGCAGTTTCTTCAAACCGAACGCTTGACGGGCACTATTATAGTCTGGAAGACCATTATCACGGCCACGCATTATATTTAAGGCACCCAAATCCCGTCGCGTAAATTCCATTGGTCCAAAAAGTTTATCCCTTACATCCGAACACAAGACAGGATCTTCTCTTTCGGAGATTTGTGACGATAATCCCATAAGTATTTCCTCCACTTTAGTGTCCGTTAAAAAGTCCTATAAAAGGAGAAGATCACAAAAATAATAAAAAACAAATGAAAATGTTATAGTCAGTCAAGCCCGACCATTTAATACCCTACCCTTTAATTTAAGTCACATCGTGAAATATAATTGTATGAAGAGAGCTTCTAAAAGTGATTCTAACGGATCCAAATTTGGCCAATTAAGTGTTTTTTACACATTTTTATCCAAGAATATTAAGAATTGTGATTTTTAGCCAAATAAAGACTTCCATTATAATAGAACCTTATAAAGGGAGAGGTTCTAAAAACGATCCGATTCGGTCCATTTTTAATAGAGTTTCTCTGTGGGCCAATACATGTTCTTGTACCAAATGTTATCGAAATATTTCAAAAAATGCAACCTGAAGCTTGCGTACAAAATACATGGACAGACAGGCGGACAAAGTTAAATTGATTCCGAATCGATCGGTTAGCTTTAAAATGGTTGGAGAATTTGCCATTTAGGAGTTACGAACATCCGCTACAGGGTATAAACAGTCGGCTATCAAATAGTTTTAGGTACTTACACTTGAATCCCACCATGTGGAGCACAAGCGTATGGCTGGATAGCCCATCGGTGTTGATTTATAATTACATTTTCCATCCCGACGATAGATACCAGGCGGTATCATTGTGTGACCGAAGCGGAAAGCGGCCGCTTGAAATACATGACCCACACCCGGATGAACATCTTGTTTGTAGCCCTCGTACGGCGGCATCTCAGTACCCAGCAAAGCCGGCAGGTATTCGTAAAATATCACATTTTGCAGACTGGCTATTACGAAGCGGCGAGCTCTTTGAAAAATGTCTTCATCACTCCAGTCGGCGTTGGCCTGTTTGATACGTTGAGCCAGGATATTGTGCCAACGCAAAAACAAGATGCTAAACGACAGAACGGCCGGGTTCTGATTAGTGCGCGGATCACCGAGTACTACATAAAATAAATTAAATATTTATTTATAACTATTTCCACGTTCAAAAGTTCATCTCGCACTTACAAAACAATCTCTCTGGACTCAGCATTTTCATGACATTAGGCACTGGATTGTTAAACAGTGGCACTCGCATCGTATTCTTAATCGGTAATTTGCCGCTTTTATCAGTTAACAGAGTACCATTGTGAAAGGAACGCATAGCATTTAACCATGCTTCTGAGGTGCTGTATATAAAACTGCCATCAATCCAGGCGGTCATTTGATTTATTTGCTCTCTCGGTGCATTCGGACTTTGACCGGTGCTCCGGTCATATGCCGCTCTATGAAACGGTATATATTTATCACCGCGACATTCTCTATCATACATCTCATCACACCGTTCAATTTCAATGCGATGCATTTCAATTGGACAACCAGATTCGGATGCCATTACAATCTCATTGGCCACCACTTGACCGAAAAAGGCCAATAGAGCGGTGCGATTATATTTGGAGCCAAGACCATCGCGCCCACGCATAAACAAGCGGCTTAAACGTCTGGTCGAGGGTCGATTTAATCCAGCTATAGCATAAACACCATCTGAATAAGATGGGGGCGATTTCCGCACTAAATGACTATCTAAATGATGCGTGTGCGTGTGCGGAGGAGGGGGAGAGAAAGAGAGCTTTCGTTACAGTAATTGCAAATAAGAATGAAAAAGTTATGTTTGGCTCAAGCCAAAACTGAGATACCCTCCATTATGGACTTGCCTTATTTTATACAGGACCAAGAACCTCAGCTTAATATTTCAATTTTTACAAACATGAGTGTTACCACAACACTCGATAACGCGGACATTGTTAAATCTACTCAAATTTTCGTGTTAAAGAAGGAACTACTTCATAAAATCCCTGAAATTTCTTCTAGGTTTTGTATACGGAATGACAAACTTTACATATCTCCACCTTATGGAGAGGATATGGAAATGAAAAAATATAGTTTTTTTTTTTTTATTCATTTACCTACAGAACCCCAATCAGGATGTGCTAGATTGTTGTACCAGCCATCATATCGTTGCTTTTCAAATTCGCTAAAAGCCTTTTCTGAAATGAAAAAAAAAAAAAAAATTTATCATTCGTCTAAAGAGGATGTTTACGCATAATTAACAAATAAAAAAACTAAATATGACTTATATAGGCCAAATGCTAAGTTAAATACCTAACATTCTACATTTACAATAATGGGCGTGGCAGGTACATTATTATTCGAAAAGTGTATGTATTGTGTATCAGCTTGCAAGTCGTGTTTTACGCTGAAAATGGGTCTTTCAAATAAAGTCAGATAAAAAAAATTCATAACATAGATTTTTGTCGATTGTGGGCGTGGCTCTTGATCTGCGATCTGCGTGCAGAAACTGAAGGTGTGTGTACAAAATTTCAGCTCAATATCTCAAAATTTACGTTCGTGAAAATGCTAACAATAGACAGACACACGGACAGACAAATCTAGATGGACTTAGTTTTTGATGCTAATCAAGAATGTATATATTTTGTAGGGTCTCTGGTGCCTACTACTGGGTGCTGCAAATAGTATGACCAACTCAGTATACCCCCATTTTTTGCAGAGGGATACTTAAGTGCCTATCAAGAAGAAGTTTGTTACACAAAGTCAAGAATATTTATTTATTTGCCTTTTTGTTTGTAACGCAATAAATAATTTATTGAAAAATTCCCCCAAATATTTTATTGTCTTTTACTTTACTAATGTACTTGCGTACTATATATAACTTTCTTACAGCACATACCCACGTAATGCGTTTGGGTTTATATGATATATGTATTCGTATAATGGCAAATCAATACAACTGCAACTGCAACTACCACTTAGTGGTTGCTCCTTGAACTGAATTTGATTTATTTCGTAATTAAATCACCAACACTAGCAACAATTAGATGACAGGTGTCTCTAAGGCAGCCCTCTTAATAAAACTAACTTTTGCTTAATTGACACACATATATGCATAAATTAGATCACAACACAAGACAACGTTTATGTCACAGCAAACAATTTAGTTGAGGCTGTTTAAGCTGCTGTTTTTTTACAAAGTATATATTTTCTCTATTGTCTTGATCTTGACACATGTTCTCTCGTTATATGTAATATCACCTCTCAACTTAGTTTAATGCTGACATAATGAGATGTATCATCCATATCAGAAACGTAATCTGAACAGATCATCTTTTCATCATGGTTCCGTTTCCATTAAAACGTGACAATAAGAAAAACATTTATATGTGTTAAAAAATGAGCTTAGAGAGAAACACACACATGTATAGGAATGTACATAAGGGGGCGTGACAATAAATTAAATTAATAATTGCGCTGTTATGGTATAGGTTACTCCAATGATATAATTTTGCACTCCAAAAAAATTTATATAAATTGTGGGCATGTCCACTCATTTCGCTTACATCAACAAATACAATAAATATAAATGTATGCAGGTTATATCAACATTACAAGACCATTTTTTCATTCATTTTTTTTTGTGCTGATCACAAATATTTATTTTGTGTAGTCCCTGAAGCCTTTTTCTGAGTGTATCCATTTCAATTTTCAATAGTTCATAAGGGGAACGTATTCCAGATTCGGCTTACCGGTTTGGGTGAGTTCGGGCGATAGCAAAACACTTTCAATAATTTAATTTAAAATCCGTTTTAATTAATTTACCGCCCTTCCACAATACTACTCTCAATCCATTGATGCCTAAATACTTGTACAATGATTCTCACCTGCACCTCGAAGCAACTGACGTACCTATTGCTTTATTAATTTATTTATTGGAAAATAATTTACACATTTGCTAACTTGTTTTATATTATAAGCTGTTGAATACTTTGGCATAATTTGAAGAGCATGTGATGCGATACTATTGTAAAGCACGATTAAATATATGTATATACCCATACCTGTACCTACATATACATATATATATATACTTATATATAACATATCATTTAATGATATACGATAATATTATTACAACAACTACAACAATTGAATTTAAGAACTGATTGTAGAAAGAAAATTTTAACTTGAACGCAGGTTTTCATGAAAAATTTGGCAAAATCGTTCAAGTGCCACGCCCACACACATAAATGACAATTTATTCGATGACAACTATAAAAATAAATATAAAGCTGACATCTGTACAAGCTAAAAATGGGTAGTATCGAACAACAGACATGCCCACAATTTGGAAAGTACGTAATACGTAAACGATTAGTAGGCGTAATCAAGTAAAAGCCATGCCCCTCTCCCAATCCCCTTTGATTGAAGTATTGAGATTGAACTTAAATTAAGTTTAGTTACAATTTAAGTAAATAACAAGTTTGTGCCTTAAGTCTTTTATAACGTCACCCAATAAATCATTTGCAAACCATTCCCAAATATTTCATTTTTGACGTCTTAACATTATCATTAATATTTCTTTATATTCTTTACACTTTTCTGCTGGTTTTTTTGTCTTTTTTGACTTTCATCCAACATTGAAGCAAAACATTTTGTAATAAATTTTTTCTACCGTTAATCGTTGGTACGCTGGCATGAACTTCATCACCTTATAAATAATCGATTTGATTTTATTTAATTATATGCGTTTGATGTTTGTATCAACCCCAACACGAACCATTCATTTCATTCAAATATGTTTTCCGCTATTCATGTTGTTGTAGCTGCTGTTTATTGGATAGAACATAAAAAATTGTCATCGTCATCTACATCAATATCATCATTGCTGACAACGTCGAACACGATGCAAATTCTTTAGTTCGTTTCCTTAAACATAAACTTTCAGTATTAGGTGGCGGTGGTCTTGGTGCATAAAGTGCTTAGAACCACACCCCAACACAATAAACAGCATTTTATCATCATTGTTGCTATTTATTATGATTATTAGGTACTTGATGTTTTTTAATTAATCAACAACAACGGCTAACATTTCAAAAGTGTTGCTGTTGTTGGAATGAATGTTTGGTTAAGATGTGTACATTTGTGTGTTTGAATGTTTTGGATGGATTTTGTTTCACTCTATTATGAATATTGGCGTCTGCCACCATGTCTGGGCTGGTCACGTTTACAGTACGCTTACGTACAAACAAACGTTTAAATATGTTTCGGAAGTATGTGTACTCGTTGGAATGGCTCTATAATGAACCTGAAGAATTAACACTGCAGTGAGTGTGTACATAAATACGGATACAATTCATATAAACGTTAAATGGTCAAGTGCACACACCATACTTATGCACTAGTGTAGAATTTTTAAGGAAATGTTCACTTTCATGATTTTTTTGAATCGTATAAGGCATCATTTAAGCCTATAGTGCAGCTTTTTGCACAGAAACGTTAAGGAGTAAATCAAGTTTTTTATGTTAAATAAGGTGCAGACATTGTGACTACATAACCTAAAGCTGAAATACATTGCAATCCACAAGAAGTAAATGCAAACACAAGTGAATCTCATAGATTACAGTTTTTCTGTTGGTCATGATCGATCTTCCTTATTTGCCTCCTCATGATTTAATATGTGAAATAATTCGTATCACGCGCATGAAGATTTTCGGATGGATGACCACATAATGACGGTTTTGAAGGTTAATGAAGAAAGACCTAATTTGGTACGGCCGTGCTGTGAAGAGGATGCCATAGACATTCTAACGTACGATGTCATAAGATTCATAAAATTTACGTGATTGAAATATTTTCTGAATCAAATTGAAGCGTGCATCACATCACATTACACTCTGTGCTATACATGCACACACACACACACACACACACACAATGCTTACTACACACCTGTCTAGGTAGAGCAATTACAAATATTTTTTAAGTATTGTTTAGAAAAAAAGCCGAATATAAAACACGCACTTAATATTTATAAATGCAATTATAATTGGAAGCCGCTAAAAAGTATTTGCAATGCCCAAAAAAAACGAAACGAAACTGGCCCGATTACTGACAATTAACAACATTTAATGCATGACTTCATTAAATTTGACAAAAATGCTGTAACGTGTTTAACAAGGCAGCAAAAGGAAAAAAAAACAAAAAAAAAAAACGTAAACATAAGAAAACTCCACTAATTGGCAGTACAGACCATTTTCGGTGTCAAGTTGTTAGAAGTTAGAAACAAACAGCAACATACACACACACACACACACAAACATACAAGTCACCCCATGTTAAGGTGAAGTAAACAGATGAACGGATGACTGACTTATTACAACAACATAAATTTGCCTAATAGGCTTCTTTGCTCAAACTTGCAAGTCCAACGCTCTGCATACAATGCCAATCATTAGTTTGTATGACCGATGGATGGATGATTTGGAACCGAAGTTGCTTCAACTGAAGTATTCTTAGATAGATCTAACTACACATTATGCAATAAATAAAAAACAAGTACCTATGTAGGCTCAATATTGAATACTTTCCACTCTATACAATTAATGGGCTTGTTATGTACGCCACTCTAAATGTTGTTACGTATCAGCTAACAAGTCGAATTGTACGCCGAATAAGTTTTGGTAGTAAATTGTGGACATGTTTGATACCCGACCATGCCCATTTTTGGCGCTTATATGAATGGTAATTATAAATCGTTGGTGTGAACCAAATTTCAATGTTATGGGAAAATTCTTGTGGCTGTTAAAGTTTTCATTTTATCGATTATGGGCGTGGCTCTCAACCGATTTTGCCCAATCGGTTGTCAATAAGGTAGATTTTGAATAGTTGAAAACGGGGCCATCACCTATTTTAATATCCTAATATTTGCAATCGTGTACTTTACACAAGGACACCCGAACGGACATATCTAGATCGAACAAGATTTGAAGAATATGACTACTTTAGAAGGCAGTTGCAAACGCAAATGATAAACTTATTATACCCTTCATCTTATTTAGAGAATATAAAAATTTAATATTATAACAGGTGGACACTTGTTAGAGGTTTTTAATATTGCAAAAAAAAAAAAAATAATGTTGATCTAAAGCAGTGTCAATAATCGTTTAGACTCAAAGTTTATTTCACAAAAGCAGCGGCATTCATTTCTTTCTTTATATAGTAATAGTATTAAACTTTCATCAAATACTACGTTATGCTAGAACGAGAAAACACAAATTGTCTATTATTGTGTTCTTGGAGTATTGTGAAGGCAGACAACAACGGGTATCGTTTGAAAATATAAACCAACGCTATAAATATGAAATTAACTTTGCCATTACAACTATTATATAATACATCTACTTGCTGCAATTTCAACAAACACATTTGCGGTTTATCGATGTATGCGCTGCTCACAACGAACGTAATTGTGATTCGGTGTTGTTTGATATCACAGGTGAACAAATGTTTAACAACATTCTCATTTTTAAACGGAATTTATCAACTAACCAGATGTAATTCTGTTTAGACAGTTAGGCACTGTAAGAATAGTATCCGAGAATGTGGAAATATTCATAATAATAATAGATTTGTGACAAATGTCTAAACGTCCGCTTTATATCTTTGTTTTCTATATAAATATAATAACAAGTGTGAGCAATAAATTTGGCTTAGGAATAAATCTTAAATATCCCCCATCTTCATATACAAACAGAGGGTGTGGCAAGTAGGTGATTTTTGTTACTTTGTTTATAGATTTCATTTCAGTGTCAGTGTCAGTATAGATTTGATGTTGATTTTGAGCGTGTCTGTTATCCGACCACGCCTATTTTTGTTATATCGGGAGACAAGTTAATTGTAAATATTTATACTAAATTTCAACATTATAGCTAAATTTTTGTGGCTGATATATATAGATTTTTGTCGTTCGTGGGCGTGGTTTTTAAATGATTTTATCCAATTTGAATAGAAATCTGCTCGCGTGTGTCTATACAAAGTTTTAGCTCAATATGAGAGCCAACAACGGATGAAAACACGGACGGCCACTTTAAAGGTGTAGCAAACTTAAAATATGTCCCCACCACCAGGAATACCAGGTGAAGGGTGTACTAAAAGGAAGATAATAAAAAGTGTAATTAATAATCCATTAATTGCCAATAAATGGGATTTATCAAAATGAAAACAAAACAAAATCATGTTGTTGGTGTTGCCACTTACCATAACAATTAGCCTGCATACTACAGAAAAGTGCAATAGTTGTCAAAATAATCCATAATTTACACAATGGCCACTCCTGCTGTAGTACATGTTGATAGTGATCCTGCCAATGTTGCCGATGCTGTGTATGGATGTTTTTCTTCGTTGATGTTTGTGACGACATTTGTGCAAATTTATTATTACAACACTCTTCAGATTAGACGTAAGACGGCATAGTAATATATGCGATGGTGGATGTATGTGTGTGTGTGTGTGCGGCAAGGTAAATATTATCCGAGTGATTGTAATAAAGTTTCCGGTATGCACATGTGCACAAGATTTATATGATTATTATTATTCCAGCATTCTCTCTATATTTAGAATTATTGAGATATTCTTGATCACATCAATTAAAAACATTCTACAAGTATAGTGTGGATTATAAACAAAACTTAAATGAAAAGTTTAAACAAACACACGCACACACATTTCATGCTACATAGTTTAGTGTTTAGTTCAGCTGGATAATTAACATTTATTAAACGGATCGAATCGAACGTACAGATGTTGTTATAATAAAAACGTTTCAAAGAGTGTTGATTATCAATTTAGTTATTTTCAATTTTAATACAAGCAAAATAATGAAGGGTATATTTAGTGGGTCATTCCATATGCAAGAGACTACAAAATGTATGTCCGTATGTCCGTTTGTTGTTGGCCCTCTCACGATCGTACATTTTGAGATATTTGAATAAAGACACGCCTACAACTTACGAAAAACTGCATTTTATTAAACCATACTTTAACGGTTGTTAAGAAAGGGCGCCCTTATATATATGCCACGCCTTCAATTGTGAAAGGGACATCCATATACTGCTATAAAATTGAAATTTATATACTCGTACATACTCGTACATACAGTAAATAAATATGCTGCAAAAGAGCAAAATCGTATAATAAACACGCCTACAATTTGAAAAAAAAAACACAGATTTTATAAGGAATTCAACTTTTAAGATGAAATGTGAATAATCGTTAAAAGGGGAATAAGGGGGGCGCAATACATGCCACGCCTTTAACTTACATATACCTGTGTAGGGTATTTCAGATTCGACTTAAGGTATATAGCCTTTCATATTTTGTTCACTTATCATTTTGCTTGCATTACACCGCCTCTGCGGTAATTTCTATACAAACAACACGATCGATCTGATTTCAAGTTTTTTTTTTTTTTGTTTTGTTTAGAATGCAAGTTATTCTACCCCATTTATACTGTGTCCATAAAGCAGAATATGTGTTAATATAGTAAAACAAGAAAAAGGGAAAGAACGCACAAAATCAATTCACTTGATGTGATTTCATCACATATTACAATGGAAACCTCTTGACATAAAATATTTTTTTTATTTTTTGTAAAACTATGTAGACGCTCATAATGCATGCCATGCTTATGAGTAGGCCAGTCTTACAAATCCTCCACACACTCACACACACACACACATGGGTAAGGTCTCTTTACAAAATATAATATAATATACAATCAAATGCTGTGCGTGCGTGTGTCATACCGAACACTATGTGGCGTGTTCAATGTTTAATGAAAAATTTTTAATTACTTTAAATGTCTCGTATTGTTGTTGTGTTGAAAATTTTCTTTCAATTTGCCACAATTTTGTAATAATAAGTTTCATGTCGTCATTCAAAGCCGTTTAGTCACATCAACCATAAAGGTGAATCGAGAAAACAAAAAAAAAAAAAACAAAAAAAAACTCCACGTCACTAAAAATTCTTTCATGTGTGTATTAATACAAAGTTTAATTGATTTCTTTATAATTTTTCTGTTATAGTTAAAAACGCGTCGAAGAACACGTACTGTAGAATTGTTGTTGTTGTTGTCGTTGTTTTTGTTGTTAAAGGTAACGATAGTAAAAGCGGAGGCACACGCAAACAATTCACAAAAAAAAATTTCACATATGGCTATTGTGTATATGTGTGTGTGTGTGCGGTTAATACGATACACGGCTTTAACGCTTATACAAAAAATCAAATTTTCTGTAAATTATTCACGATTTTTTTGTGTTTTATCAAGTCTTTGTGTGTACATACCACCATGAACATAAATAGTAATTATTTGAATTTGAAAAAAAAAAAAATGAAGGAAACAACAAAATTGTAAAAGTTTCTTTTTTTTGTTTGTTTTTGTTTTTGTTTCATTTGTTGTTATTTAGCATACTCATCATTTTGTTTATTGTTGTTGTTATTCTTTTATTTAACTATTTTTGATTATTTTTCTCTTTCTTATAAATTGTTGTTGTTGTTGTTAGTTATTACTTTTTTTTTTTTTTGTAGACAGACTCTCGCTTTACTCTTATTATATGTAAGATATGTTGTTGTTATTGTTACTTTGCTTGTACACAATTTTTCCGCTCTCAGTTAAGCCATGAAATGGTTGGTACTTGCCACAAACACTTTATCTGCCTTTTTATCCGAGATCGACGTCTACAAGCGCTGAAAGCCCGCAACTTACTGAATATGTTTACATGAGACTGTCTTCTTACTGTGCTTGGCTGGGTGTCTTACTGACTTATTACTAATCAAAGTTGCGCAGTCTCCGCATAACAACTGAGCACCAACCGCTATGCAACGATCCATTGCCAGTAACAACGACAATAATATGTAAACTCAATTTTTTTTTTCTTTGTATAACACAAACATATGGAAATTGAGGTGGAGGTGTCTTGCGAGAAGACAGTGGTAACCAAACTTACTGCACGAGTGTTTCGAAATAGAAAAACTCTCACATGTATAAATGTTAAGATGAGAGCGAGAAAGTCAATTCAAAATATTTTTAGATAATTTTTAAAAATCAGTTGGTCAGTCAGTCAGTCAGTCAGTCAGTCAGCCAGCAAGCAATGTTGTACAAAATGGATACTTTAACAAATATTTCTTATTCAAAAACTTCAGTAAAAATGGTTTAAAACCATCAAAGTTGTAGGGTGGACAGCCCACAATTTACAAAACAATCGTTTTTTATGCAGCATATAAGTAGAATGTGATTTATAGTCTTAAAAAAAAGACAATTGTAAATATGCCACGCCCCCAAATGAACCATCTAACAGAAAATAAGGCAACAAAGTTAAAATTTATATATTTAGCGTATTTATCAATAAGCTGAAAATGAACTCAGTCGAATAAGAGACACGCCCATATTTTACGAAAAAAAAAAAGGAGAAAAAAAGGATAATTTGACTAGTTATTAAAAAAGGAAGCAATTCTATACATGCCACGCCCACAGGTGACAATGTAAAACATGTAAAGGGTATCTTCGATTTGGCCTAAACCAAATATATTTCATAACCTCTCCGTTGACCTAAACATGTCGTGAGAAGGGCGAAAAATTTAGAAGCTTTTAGAAAAGTCTCAGCAACACTGATTTACTATCTCCACAAAATTTATATATAAATGTTGTTGTATATGGTATGCATGTAAAAAATGAGCGATGGTAACAAACGTAGGTAGAAACAGAAGACGAGTTTGTGTTTTAAGTCTTTCATTTAACACTCTTACTAATGGAGAGAGTAGCAGCAGCTCTTCTCTTATTCTTATACTGCCCGATATTTACAATTCCTAAAATTTCTCATTTACATGATAGAGAAATAAATAAGTAACAAAAAAAAAACTACATGGTAACTCTGATACTTTAAAAATTCTTGCCCCCGATCATAAGCTGAGAATAATGCGGGTGCGCATCACACTTTGGCACCTTCATTAAAACTCTATTTGCACACAAACACTTCAATTAAATTCAAAGATAATACAAATAATATTCACACCCACCACCCGCTGCTTATGTATGGGTAAGCCATAAACAATAAATGTGAGTTTATTAGGTATGTAGGGAGACACATAAAAAGGGGGTTATTGACATTTGAAACATTCTAATATTTAACTTTTCTACATTTATTCTTATATATTTATCTTACCCTTCACTTTTACTTTTTTAATGGCATTCTACTCAATGAAGTGCTTCTGACCAAAATACAGGATGTGACCACATGTCTGCACTGCTTATAAACAATCACTACGTACACACACAGTTTGAATATATATGTATATACAACAAAAGTTAAACCTAAATAAACATTTTTATCTGATATGTGAGCAATGCCGTTTGCTGATAAATCATATGCTGCGAAACTATTTGTGTCAATGAGTGCAAAACATAAATTGATGGAATGCATCGCGAACGCATTAATTACTGAAACTTTAGAGGTGATGAAAAATTAAAAAAAAAAAAATAATAATCAAATACTCGGGGTTGTCAATAATTGAACGTAATCGATTGAAATTTTTGTAAAAAAAAAAAATTAAAATAAAAATAATTATTGTATTATTCAACAATAAGCAAAACCAAATGATGCAACTCTCAAGATGACAGGTAAACAACTTTTGAATTTATTCTTTTTCATAAATGCAAACACACACACATACATGTATATGTATATCACATATGAATGGATTATTTTGTATGCGACATAAGTCCATTTTCGGACTACATCTATATATTTTACTAATCATATTTATTCATAATTATCATATGCATGATTTTTCAAATTTCGATGTTTTTTGAAAAAATGGTCTTATGACAATTGGAAAGCTAAATTTGTCTCAGGCCAAATTTCAAATACCCCCCATATTTACATATAAACACTGGGCGTGGCAGGTTTATAATTATGTCCTCTAACCGTGTATGTATTGAGTATTAACTTGCAAGTCTACATAGTTTTACAGGGAGTACGGTTTTTTGTAAATTGTAAGCGCGTCTGTTATTCGTTCACGCCCATTTTTGGCACATTGATAGAAGGGGTAACTATATACATATGCATGCCAAATTTCATCATCCATAGGTCAATTTTTGTGGCAGATATAAAGATTTTTATGTACCAAAAGTGGGCGATGGATAATTTAACTATAGATATACCTACCAAAGGTCAAATTCAAAGGTCAAATTTGTGGCAGATATGTAGATTGTGGGCATGGCTCTTGACCGATTTTGTTCATTTCAGCGATCTGCTTGAAAAAACCAAAAGTATGTACACAAAACTTCAATATACGATAATATAAAATTTATGCCCTTGATATAGACAGACACCCGAACATAACATACATGTCTATATCGATTCAGTGTTTGATGCTGGTCAAGAATATATATATTTTGTAGGATCTCTGGCTCCCCATTCGGGGTGTTGGTAATGGAATAACCAACTTAATATACCTGTGCACTACATTAATAATTTATGAAATTGTCCAAATTCTCATGCAGATGAATGATATGCAACATGAGCACAAACATGTAAGCCATTCTCACAAAATTCTATTTTATTGCAATAAATGGTATGGTGATGGGATGGTACCCTACATCATCTTGCGCAATCAATCATATGTCACGCCCATTACTTACAAAATCTCTTATTCCAATAAAAAAAGGACAAATTTGAAATTTAAATGCATATGTAGTGGAAGGAGTTTAACAATAATTATGCCCACAGTTTACAAAAAAAATCTTTTTCTCATACAGAATTCAACATATGAGGTAATATTCAAGGACAACGGTTACTAATTATTACAAATAGATCTCATATGGTAAAAATTTCGACCAGGAAAGCAAAATGTAACGCCTACTTTACAAGCAACGTTTGCAGTCAGATATTAAGGTTATTCAAGATTTGGCTGAAACCGAATGTAGGTTTTTCCACGTTAAATATTTTGCTGTCATAACATATATAATAATATTTTGATTCATTATTTGATAAAATAAACAAGTTAATAAATTTTTTTTTTTTTTTAAAAAAACTTCAAAGTATTTATTGAAGTTGTATAAAAATGATTTTAAACTTTTGGACTTTGGACACTTCACAACAGATTACCTATTGTGAAAAGGTTCTTCTTTAAATTTGTTTATAACACTACATTATATTACCCAGCTATTCCTTTAGCAACATCCAAAGCATCAAAAATTGAATCAATCTAGACATGCATGTCCGTGCTTCTTTCTGTCTGTCTGTTGTTGGCATTATCACGTTCATAAATTTTGAAATATTGAGCTGAAATTTTATACGTACACTTTTAGTTTCTGCACGCAAATCGCTATTTAAAATGGGAAAAATTGGTCAATAGCCACGCCCACAATCATCAGATATCTATTTATCTGCCAAAAAAAATGAGCTTTAAACTTGAAATTTGTTACATATATTTATGATTATCCTATTCATAAAGGTGCAGAAAATGGGCATGGTCGGATAACAGACACGCTCACAATTTACAAAAAACATACTCGGCGTAAAATTAGAATTCAAACTGAAATGTAATGCTTACACTATTAGAGGACATAATCATATACCTGCCACGCCCACTGTTTATATATAGATGTACAGGGTGTTTAAGATTTCGTCTAAGCCAAATTGTTCAATGATTTCTTTACTCTCGGTGCCACTCATAACTAAAAGAGCTTGGCTGGGAACTTTTGATGCATCCACCATATAGCCCTGACCTTGCACTATCAGACTACCATTTGTTTCGGTCCTTGCAGTACTCCTTAAATGGCAAAACTTTCAAGGATGATGACACTGTGAAATCATACTTGGTTCAGTTTTTTGCAAATAAAGACCAGAAATTCTATGAACATGGAATCATGAAGTTGCCAGAAAGATGGCGAAAGATCATCGAACAAATTATATAATTGATTAAAGTTCATTCTAAGTATTGGAAAAAATGTATTTACTTTCTATGAAAAAATCCGCAATTTCTTTTTGTAACAACCCAATAAATCCAGTTCCATAGTACTACACCCAAAAGAAGAACGTTATATCGATATATTATAGTAGCAGCGCAATCGGGAACATTATATATGTACTGCAATTTATTAAGATTCATAGCGTTTTATAAAGGAAATAGGTGTGTGTGTGTGTGTGTGTGTGTGTGTGTGTGTGTGCACTTGTAGAAATTAATACAAATTGACATGACTAGTACCAGAACAAAATTATGGTAATACGTTCGCACAGTGCTTTTGTGAAGCCTTGAATATATTTTGTGTTGCATGAAGGGTATATAGTACGTATACGATTATATTGAAAACAATTCATTGCCAAAGCCACATGTATGAACTATTCTTGAGACGGAAACTAATCAAAATATTATTCATTTTAACAATAAAGAAAAAATATAAAAATTAATAATGTAGAGAGGATTTCATTAATGAGAGATTAATATGTTATAGAAACTAACCACTAACTAACTAAACTCAGTGTTTGAAATTAGAGACAATTTTTCTTTTACTTTCTTGATGATACGAGATCCTAAAAATGGTATACTTTGGGTAGTGTCGCCTTGAATGAATTTTCATTAAATTTCAATTAAACTATAGAAACCCTCTTTGACACGAATTCACTCAGGATTAGTGGCTTTAGTAAACTACAACCACTACGAAAATGGTTCAATAATGTACGATCAGTGTATGTAGTATTTTCCCATTTGAACTAGGAGTTTATTGAAATGGATTATTTCGAAGGTCGTACTAAGTTTGCAACACCCAGAAGAAGACGGCAGAGACCCTACAAAGTATATATTCTTGATTAGCATCAAAAGCTGAGTCGACTTGTTTATTTCAATAATCATGTGTCTTCGAAATCATTTACATTTTGATGATTTTGGAAAATCAGACGGACGCCACTTTCAAAATAAATCATTCATTTGGAAATGTTTATAATTTTTCCTATGCGCATGTATTTGATCATCTTGAGTCAATTAAAAGGAAAATTTATGGCTTAACATCACTACGTAAATGTTAACGACGTACGCTTATAAAGTTGAAAAAATATTTGTATCAAAGTTCGTTATCGTGCTGTGCGAGGAGTGGGTACTCAACTCTCAGTGTAAAGCGTGTTACTTTCAATAGACTAAATGTGGGCCACGTACGGGCAGAAAGCATAAATTGTACAAACTTTGCCTACGTGTGCGAATAGTTGGTCAGCAACTGATACTTAAATTATTCTATTATTGCACCACTTGCACTTGCCATTTATGAGATTATGATATATTTACAGATGTAATGCGATTAAAATAACAAACTGTAGCAAATTATAAATGGAAAAATTAACTTGTGCTGTTTCTTCTGTCCTGTTTGTTATTGTTGTTGTTATTGTCTCTTGTCACGCACTAAAGTATTATTACTTTCAAAAAATATTCATATATGCATACAGACGTACGTACAGATAAGCGTTTAATACGTACGAGCAATAAGAGCATATCAAGGTCGATTGGACTTAGTAGTGGCAGCCAACAAGCAGTTCACCTGAAACATAATTTTTACTGGAACAACTTTTAAATTGTAACAGAAATCTGTTATACACAAATACTGCGTTTACTAGCTAGACCACGCACAAACGTACACCTTGCTGTTTGCTATCATGTACCCTCCATATGATGGTAAATGTAGGAGGTATACTAAGTTTGTCATCCTGCTTGCAACTAAATCAGAAGGTGGCCTTGGAAATACCAGAAAGTATGTATGTATGTATGCATGGTCTTAGTTTTAGTTGTCCGTCAGTGTGTCCATTCTAACATTTGAGTTATTGATATAAAATGTGGTACAATTTAATTTATGCAGCAGACTATATAATGCATCTCCTGAGATGTCCGAACAAATATTCTGCAACTGTCCAGACATTGTACATCTGGCAAATATGTAACAACACCAGAAGAAATGTGGCTCAGAAGCCCAGGAAAGTCTTGAGCTACTTTAAAAGGCTACAACTCCTGAATTAGAGGCCCGGGTTTGCACAATACAATCGCTTGGCAGCCACGTCCCCAATTAGCATAATCATCTCCCACGAGCATAAAAAAATGATATTTTATGTACCTAGACAAAATCTTATACTAGGCACGCCCACAACTTATCAAAAACTTATTACAGAAAATCTCAAAAAAGGTCAACTACACCACATACCAGTTAATAAAGCTGCTAAAGGAGGGAGCAAGAGGTATCAACAATTTGCCTTAAGCCAAATATAATTTTTTTACTCGTTTTTGCGTAATCTATTATTATAAAACATGTACAAACAACGGTGTGCAAATATTGCGCTCAGGCGAAAATATATGCAATTCCTATTAAAATTTTATTTTTATAAATGAATTTTTCATTCATATACTCGTATAATGCTACTATAATATATGATCGAGCGCTGGATAATGTAAGATTTTTCTAAGTAGATGATGTTACCCTTGAATGACTCAGCAAGTGGGAAAACGATTAATGAGTTTTGAACGGGGATAATAGGCTTCTACTACAAGTATAATATACAAGGTAAGCTTTCAATGTTGAAGTTGAGAAAACGATGTAAACACTGAAGAGTTTATGAGACAGATAAGAGTTAACAGAAAAACTTATGAATAAAAGTGCACTTACACGTTTTCCTTTCATAAGAATCCATTAAGAATCCAGTTGCTACGAATAATTAATAAGAAGCTGAACGGCTGTATTTTTCAAATCTAGATTTATATTTAACAATGTGGGCGTGGCAAGTGTACAAGTGTAGCATCTTTTCATAACTATTAGTTAGTGTTTATTATGAATTCTGCAGCAAAAACGGTTCTTTGTAAATTGTAGGCGTATCTATTATCCAATGCCGCCCACTTTCATTCTTCTTCTTATTAATAGGGGGCGTGGTTGTCAACAGAGTTTGCTTATTTGAACTTAAAAATTTATCGCAGAATTGCATTTTAGATGAATATCCCAATGTTAGTGATCATTCGCGTTTCAGAAACGCACACACACAGACACATGAATATCATTAAATCCAAACTAATATTTGGATGCTGATCAAAACGTCTTTTAATTAAAGTCTGTTCCCTTACAGATTATATACCATTTATCACTTAACTGAAATGAAATCTTTTGTTTATATGGGCATACTTTTAGGCTTCAAACTAAATTGAAACGCTTTTCAAGTCATTAAGCAAAATTAATTTCAAGTTCTAATAGAAACATTCAGTTTAATACGAACGTACATAACTTGGCAGAGTTGAAATTTTATAGTTAGTAAAGTTCGACTGTTTAATTACCCTACACCACTTATATGAACATTAGATTTAAACGGTCTAAGAATGCCGATACAGAATTGTTAGCACGACATCGTAATTTTATACAATCATGATGTACAAAATTTCAACAACAATAGCCATAAAACACGCACACTTATACAAAGATCAAGAATATATGTTCTTTCTGAGGTTTCTGAAACATCCTCCTGGAGTGACAGTATACCAATCCACATCCAACAATTATAATTATTCATCAACATATTCACAAGGTGGCGAGTTCAATTCTTCCACATTTATATATGTAATCTTTTTTTCATATTCATCTGAATTAAATGCATTGTATCTATATATAAATATATTAATACCGTCACAACGTGTACGACACCTAAAGGTAAGCTTCGACAATTCTGTCCAGTTAGGTTTATATTTTCAAGATTAGGGTCGATTCTTAGTCGTTTTACCTCTTTCCCAAATCTTTTTATACCCTCCACCTTAGGGAAGAGGGTATCTTTATTTTGATCATCCGTTTACAACACGCAGACCCCACAAACCATATATATTCTTAATCAGCATGAAAAGAGAAATCGTTTGAGATATGTCCGTCCGTGTATCCGTGTGTTGTTGGCACTCTCACGGTCGTAATTTTTGAGATATCAAATTGAAACTTGGCACACTTATTCTTAGTTTAATTTCGCTACTCCGTATTGAAATTGGGAAAAATCGGTTAACAGACACGCCCACAATAAACAAAAATCTCAACATACCTCAAAAAAATTGTATCTTTAAAAAATTATACGAGTATATCGCACAATACTATGCCTATCAAGTTGAAATTTGGTATATATATAAGAGGTACCGTTATCCAACATTATGCCAAAAATGAGCGTGATTGAATAACGCAAACGCCTATAACGCCTTTGCGTAAGTACATCAAATAGTCATATACATAAATATAGCAATAGGAACTTATTTTTTAGAGGATTATAAAAATCTCTGTCTTGTTCATTCTAGTTCAGCTTACTAGTGATTTCCTGCTCACTTAAATGGTTCACTGATTATAGAGTGTTTTTGCAACCTACACCACTATTCCATGACAGGTAATTAATAACAAATAATTTACTATTTCTATGTCTATATATATGTACATATATACTAAACCACAAACGTGTTCATTAAAAATCTATGAAACAATGACAGTTTCATTCTTGTCGGATATGGAGCAAAATTAATGTATTATGTGGTACATAAATAAAACAGTATAATATAATAACAATGGATGGTTCAGTGTGAAAATGGCATAATTCCATTTTTGTAAATATTACAAAAGAATAAAATTTTTAAAAAATATTTAAATCGATATTTTTGAAAAATGGATATATATAGCAAGTTATACCATACTCGTATATATAATCTGACTGAAAAAAATGTACCAAAAAAATTTTACACAATTTATCGATGGGCCATCAGTAAAAGTGTGAGAAACGCTGTTTTATTGTAACGGTAAGCTAATCAAAATATTTTATTTAAATGCAGCAGTTTTTTTTTATTGAAAACACCCACACCTGCTTAAATAACACCAAGCCAAGTGTATTTCATACCCTACCCTACCCTACCCTTATGATAAAAAGTATATTCACTTGATCTGAAAGCTTGCAATTCACAAAATAATTAAACGAAAATGGGAATTATATGAATCGATTAGGTCATGATTTCTCAGCACAAAGGTGGAACCTTCATTGCTACTATTGAAAATGGACTGAATAGGATTTTTTCTTAGGAATTTATACCTTGTAAAAGAAGTGAATAGAATAAATAGAAGCTGCAGCCATGCCCCCAATTAATAAGCAAATTTTTAAAACACACATTCAAAGTTTATACGAGAAATGTATAGTATATGCACTATATGGGCGTAATATTATAAAAGACACGCCCACAATTGACAAACAACTGTAATTTGGTTTGGTTAGAATTAGAACTGTTTCAACTGAGATCAAATTTAAAATATATTTCAATCAAAATATGCCACGCCTTCAGCTTCAGCTTATAATTGAAGGGTGTCCGAAGTTCGACGTTAGCTAACAATAGCTTTTCGACTTGTTTTGTATTAATCACTAAGGGGGATAGTTGTATGCGCACGCGTACACTATGTGCATATTAAATCGCATGTATGTATATGTGATATGTATATATGGTATATATACTTAGTAAGTATTCTTTACATTATGGCATTTTGTTTTGTTTTGTTTTGTTTTGTTTTGTTTTCTGTTTTTTATGTTTTCAGTTATTTTTAAATTCCTTTGTATTTACTGTTGTTGTTATTATTATTGTTATTGTTATTGTTATTTGCGCTTAACTGCTACAAAAACAAATACAAAATCATCATCGTCTCCAAGCGATGACTCGTAACATGATGTCAATATTAAGTATGCAGCACACCTCAGGCAGGTACGGTTGTACAGTAGATTGGGTCGAACGAGTGAGAGATAATAAAACGCATACGGTTAAATATCGTGTACATCAAGTCAATTTTCATTTTAATTGTTTTAACATTGAAATGGCAGAGTTTAAAATTTGAAAAAAAAAAAAAAAATATCGGTCTTGGAAAATTTTATAAAAATCGGCAAAAAATTGTGAAATTCTTAAATAAAGATTTCAAACTTGTAATATATTGTGTGTTGAAGTGTTGTGTGCAATTAAAAAAACCTTATTCAGCTAACTTGCTGGAAATTAAACAATTGTTCTCAGAACGACAAGCATTTCAAATTTTAAAATTGTCACCACGTACAGTGCTTGTACGTTGAAGTTGCTTTCAAATCAAACTTCTAAGCTGAGTGAAAGACGCTTTCTTTCCACGCGGTTCTATATCAAACTCAATTAATAAATTGATGAAAAATCGTAAGTTTTTATTTTCTCATTAAGAAATATTGTAAATAAAAGCAAAACTCATTGGATTGCTGGCGCTTTCGTTCCTAAGTGCCGGCATAGGTTGTAAATGTGATTATGTGCATATACCACCACCCCTATCATTTGAACACACCCCTGACTATTGTCAAACATCACTTTACAAACTGTACGCTTGTGCAGAATACATCATATTTTATTTTATTTTATTTATTTTATTACATCGTGAGCATACGTACACCAAGATAATGTACGGATAGTATATTACAGCATTGAGCCAAAGGTTGGTATGACAAGCAAGTGTTAAAATGAGAAATTTGCAAACAAAACGTGTTGCAAGTATGCAGCACAATATACAATAATAAATGGTAGCGATGAGATGCTGCAGAGGACGAGAGTGTAGAATACTATAACTTATCCAATGATTGCAACTGTGCGTTGTTGTGTGCTTACTCAGTTGACTTAACTTGTTTGTAATGCCATCATATTCATCATCTTGGTGTTGGGTAAAAATATTTGGATTTTTCGTTGTTGTGTGTTTTTTTTTTTTGTTTTGGTTTTTGTTGTTGTTTTCCTACGTTATGCGTAAAGGTCAAGCAGAATATAAATTTTGAATAATTGACTTTCGTGGAAAATACTTTATTGCACCCTGTACTATTTAAGCGAGAGGGCATATTAAGTTAGTGCGAATGCATGTCACTTCTTAATAGACTCTATAGAGACCCTTTCATTATGCCGATCGGTTCAAAATCATATTTACAATCGTATTGTTATAATTGTTGTTCATCTGTTCATGTCTGTCTGCTGGCCGGCCATGTAAAGGCGCCCGTTTTTTCAATAAAATTTAACACAAGTTAATGAAAAATAGTTAATTAGCTTAATAATTGACAAATGACAAAATTTGCACTCGATCACACCATATTTAGAACCCCTTTTCATACAACGTTTTTTCCCAAATCGATTTCTACTTTAACAAAGATTCGTAAACATCAAAATTTTTTAACATAAATTAGTAGATATCATATAAATAGCCCACAAACAAAATGTTCTAATTTTAGACGAGATCCCTCTCAGTGATGAGAGAATACTAAGTTTGTTCTTCCGTTTGCAACACCCTTGATCATTCTTGATCAGCGTCAAAAATTGAGTCGATTTAGACATGTATGTCCGTGTGTCCGCGAATCTCTTTGTTGTTGGCATTCTCAGGGGCGTAAATTTTGAGATATTGAGCTGAAATTTTTTACATACTTTTTTTCTTATTGCACACAGATCTTTTGTTTAAAATAGGCAAAATCGATCAAAAGGCACGCCCACAATTGACAAAAATCTATTTATCTGCCACAAAACTAAGCTATAAATATACTTTGTAAGGTCTCTGACGCCTCCTTCTGATTATTACTAAATGTTTTAATTTTTTACTGCTTAGGATCACTTTTAGAATCTTCAAATTCGTATGGATACACAAATTTCGGGATGTTATTGTTGTATGTTGAGTCAAAAGAAGACCCTGTTCCTGTAACATGGTTTCAAAGTACTCTTTCACAGAAGCTGTCGCAGTTGCCTAATCAAATTTGTTTGGTCATATTTAATTAAGTGCCATCATTTCCCCACCTCTGACCTATATGTATAAATCAAATATTTTATAACAATTTTAGAACATATTTTTAGCCAAGAATTCTTAAACTTCGAAGTAATCCTTAACAATGCCTTTTGTTGTATTAATCACTACTTGGATGAAATTTTGTCATTTTATAATATGTAGATTCAATGCGAAGATATTTCAGAATATACAGCTCACGTACATATTTTTATTTCTTTTCAGTAAAACGAAAAAGACGTGAGATTTTTAGCAAACAGTTGAAGGGAAACACATTTCTACAATTATTGAAAGCATAGATTCTAAAATCTTGGAATCATGGTTCATTATCTGACTTGTTGTATAATACACACACTTACTCAACAGCCCTTGTACGATATTGCAAAATGTCTGCGTCAGGAAATGTAACGCCCATACAACTTTTTTTAACACTAATAGTTGGATTTGTCATCGGATTTATATTTTCTCAATTGTTAATTAAAACTAGCAATGAAGTTATGAGCAAGGGAAAGACAATAACATCGTTAATGAAGGACTGTAATTATAAATCTGGTAGTCTAGCACAGACGACAGGAGTGAAATTTGGAGCTGAATTTGCACCTGCCATAAATAGCACTTTAGCCGATCATTTATTCAGGGAGGTTCGAGTATTATGTTGGATAGTAACGGGGCCGAAAAATCATGCCAAAAAAGCGCTGCATGTGAAACGCACTTGGGGTTCGAGATGTAACAAATTGTTATTTATGAGTTCGACACAGGATGCACAATTGGGAACCATTCGTTTAGCAGTGGGTGAGGGGCGCGGTAATTTATGGCATAAAACGAGAGAGGCCGCCAAATATATTTACGATCATCATTATAACGATGCCGATTGGTTTCTAAAAGCCGACGATGATACGCAAGTTTACAAATCTTGCAATAAAACGACTGATTAATTAATTTTCTTCCTTTTTACAGGTATGTCATAGTGGAGAATCTAAGAGCTTTCCTTTATCCCTTTTCAACTGCAGCTCCCGTGTATTTTGGTTGTAAATTCAAACCGCACGTTAGACAAGTTTGTATGATGTTGTTAATGTTATAATTCAAGTCCTTCTAAAACAATTAGTTTATTTTTAAACACTCATAAGGGTTACATGTCTGGTGGTGCCGGATATGTTATGAGCAAAGAAGCTCTCCGGCGTTTCGCTGTTGAAGCCTATCCAAATCGTAGCATTTGCCGTCAAAGTAGTGGTGGCTCGGAGGACAAAGAAATGGGATTGTGCTTACAAAATGTTGACGTTGTAGCTGGTGATTCTCGTGATGATGTTAAGCGTGCACGGTTTCTACCGTCGGGACCCTCAGGTCACATTGTCCCGAAGAATAAATCACATTGGTATTGGCGTTATATATTCTATGCTACCCAAGACGTATGTATTTGCATTAAATTGAGGAACAACATAAGTACAAGATTGTTATTTTCTTTGTTGTGCTCGTTTTAGGGTTTAAACTGTTGCTCCAATTATGCCATTTCATTCCATTACATACAGCCCGACTACATGTATGTGTTGGATTATTTAATTTATAACCTGAAACCGTTTGGAATAACACCTAGCGAAGAAAAGCTGCCATCGAAAAAGAATATGACTGAACTATTAGACAAATGGCGTAATGAGATCTCGGATAATCTTTCATAATATATAATTGTAGGAAAACAACAACAAATAAAACAAATAAAAAAACTAAATTTGGCTTTGACCAAATCTTAAATACCCTCCACATCTACAATAGTGGTCGTGACAGGTATGTGATTACGCCCTCTGATAGTGTATGAAATATACGTATCAGCTTGAAAGTCAAGTTTTATGTGGAGTATAGTTTTTTGTAAATTGTAGGCTTGCCTGTTAAATAGATTTTTGTCGATCGTGGGCGTGGCTCTTGACCGATTTTTCCCATTTTAAATAGCTATCTGAGTGCAAAAACTGAAAGCGTCTGAATATATAAACTTTGTAGGGTATCTGACGCCTCTTTTTGGGTGCTGCAAACGGAAGGACAAACTTAGTATACTATCATCACTAATGTGGAGTATATAAAAACTAAATTTGGCTTAGGCCTAATCCTGAAAACGCTTTACGTACGGTTATAAACTGTACCTTGTGCAGTGACTAAGAATAAAGATATTTGAAAAATTTAAACTTAATTTAAAATAATAAAGAGTTTGAAATATCGAAAAAAGACCATTTGTAATTGTACACCTTCTGCCATATTTGACCTTGTACAATTCGCATTCTACTCGTTAAGTTCTTTTATTTGATTGTGAAGAGTATTAAGCTTAACATCTTAGGACGGTCACTCTGTTAGTTTTAGTGAGATAACTTTTAGTTTATGTCATTTTGACATCCATTTCATATCATATAGGTTGTTGGGGATTTGAAGATCTTCTCTCCTCCAGCAATCTCCATTTTAAATAAAGTTGCTTTAAGTATAGTTCATGAATCATAAATAAACGCTTAAGAATTCTCATTCTAGGTGGAAACAATTTTACATAAATTATATATTTTGTATTTTATTAGATTGCAAAACAAGGCAAGAGTAAAAAGGATTGATAAAAATCAGATGATTAATAATTAATTAATAGGGGGCGACATAGTGGCATTAATTGTTAATACTTTAGGTAATCTTGGATGCTGACTCACAATGCCATAAACTTGTACATGATATAGTAAAACTTCCATATCATACATGAAACTGGGGGTCACATAATGAAACGATATGGTATACTCAGAGCAGCACAACTATGGAAAATTAAATGAACGTTAAATTTTCGGTGTCTAAGTATCAGGCATACAACCTTTTCCCCTTTATAATATTGATATGTCCACAACCAGGCGTCTCTTTTCTTCCACTCCATTGCGGTGTGCGGGCTAACAGAATAAAATCTCTGCCAACCGTATTGATCGCGCGTATCACCAGGTATAACGCCAAGGCTACTTAAACATGTACCCATCTCAAAGTCTTCATTAGTACCCGATTTATGACAAGAATTACTAGATGGCGCATATTTGAAGAAGCGTTTTAAAGCTTCCCGACTCAATACATAGCCAGCTCCTCCGGACATATAAGTCTGCAAGTGTAAATGGATTAACAGTGAATGAAACTAAATTACTAGAGAGTGCCTCTTATACAACACCTGGTTAACCATAAACTTTCTGCCGAAATAGATTGGAGTTTTTGAATTGTAAGGGTACAGAAAATAACGCAAATTTTCCATTATAATGTAACTGAAAATAAAATTTTAAGCTCCCAGCTACATATGAACTCTTAATGCATTAAATTAAAATGAAATTGTTACTGACGTGTCATCATCGGCCTTTAAAAACCAATCAGCATCATTTCTATGATTTTCATATATATAATTTAAAGCTGCTTGTGTTTTTGACCATAAAAACTCACGGCCTTCGCTTACTGGCAAAGCTACACTGTCCCAATCCTCAAAATTTTGTGAACCCATCAGTAAGAGTTTATTACACCTTTTACCCCAAGTCCTGCGTACATGGCGCGCTCGTTCATAGTAGTTATGAGAACTTGTTATTACCCAACATAATACCCGACTTTTCTTATATAAAAAATCAGCTACAGCATTATCCATAACACTATTTAAAGGATTATCAAATTCCCAAACATGAAAGCCTTCCGTTGTATTGCCATCGTTAACTATGCATGCATGAAAAAAGAAGAGCACCGTTACGATGGAGGATATTGCAATGACCACTTTGCACGATTTAAGGAAAACACAATTCTTATAAAATTGAATGGAACGTTTCATATTTTTAACATAAACCGTAAACTTTTTGCTTTTTGGATAGAAGCGTTGTGAAATTGTTCGAAATTCGATTTTCAGTTTTTTGTATAATGTTGTCATAGATAGAAATACATATTTTTACCCTTCACTCAGTGTATCATTACATTTGGAACACTCAGAAGGAGGCATCAGAAACCCTACGAAGTATAATATATTATTGGTCAGCATCAAAAACTGAGTCAATCTAGATATGAATGTCCGTATGTCCGTCTGTTGTTGGCATTCTCACGGTCGTAAATATTGAGATACTGAGTCGAAATTGTAAAATGTACAGAAAATGTTAATTTAAAATTCAGATCGCTATTTAAATTGGGCAAAATCTATCAAGAGCCATGCCCACAATCGACAAAAATCTATATATCTGCCACAAAAATTTACCTATGAACTTGAAATACCTGCCACGCCCACCGTTTGTACGTGTTAAAATTTGATCTAAGCCAAACAAAATTTTATCAAATTCATTCACTTAAATAATATTAACTGCTCGAAGAAAAGCAGAAATAGAGAAAGGAAATACATACAACAATGTTTGGAGTGCAGACAATGTCACAGATAAAATATATAATAATTGATAAATGGGACATATATTAATTATTTTAAAAGGAAATCTATTTGCGGCGTTGTTGAGTTTTGGTCATATAACTATATTTTAAACACACAGTCTTATCTAACTGGTATAACTATTGGATAAAAAATATGTATTTTCAACAAATTTATTTATCAGCGAGTTGAAAATAATTAATTAATTATCACGATATATTAGCTATTAATTAAAAGCCCGTAAGTTGATTAACGAAAGTGTCAATTGCTTAATCACATGTCTGCATTTGAACTCTATGAATTAATCTTGATTTGATTAGAAAACTTTTCTGGCAATTTGGGGTGTACTTGGTTTATGCCATACCGATGTATTTGGTATATAAGCATTTCAAAGCTGTACATATATTCGGCATACTGTACCCAGAAAAATACCATATACAAGGAACAACAATCCTATAAATTATCGTTTAAAAGTAATTATTTTTTCTGGCACATCAAACAAAAATCAAATCTATTTGAAATACCTTATCAATGATTGGAAGGTGATTGGATTCCAACTCATTGAAATGTTCGTTGAGACCCATAGAGAAGAGTCTCGAAAATTTTTGATTATCATGAGAATCACCAATTTTGACGCCAACATTACGTAAGCAGATGCCAAGATCACGTTCATAAAACGTGTGGTTATTCAAGCTGCAACGCGTAGGGTCGGGAAAAGCTGATTTGACCAAAAGTTTTAAAGCTGCTTTGCTCAGTACAATACTGGCACTTTTGTTCAGAATGTCCTGTTAATATATGGACAAGTTGGCGACCCAGTGGTATGACATATGAATGCTATACTTACCGATTTATATGGACAACCAAACTGTAGAGGAGTTTGTGGATTATAAGGATATAACAGGTATCTCAAGTTCTCCATTATAACGTAACTTCAGATAAACATTATTGGGCTTTCTCTTGTTTTAAATAAACACGGTTAAAAACTTACGTATTATCGATGGTCCATAAAAACCAATCAGCATATTGAATGTGATGTTTATAAACATATTTAAACATTTGCTTACTATGCCTGGGCAATTTAATAACATCCCAATCATCGGAACCGTCTGACAACCCAATAAACAATATTTTGTGGCAGCGTTTACCCCAACTATATTTTATGAACTTGATTATTCTGTGATTGGAAACGCTGACACAGCATAGTATTCTTATATTATTGTATAAAACATCGGCTGTGCTGCGGTTTACATTCGCGGCCATGAAATTAACATTGTGCCCAAAAGTGTCTTCATATGATTCTTTTTCAGGATTTTCAGAAAACATTTTCACTATGTTTTTACAGCAGAGTAGTGCAACAATAATTAAGGCGAGGATATAAAAGAAGAAAACGGATTTGCACCAAATCATAAGTTTTCTAACATTCGTAAAACATCTGCTTGGTTTGAATAGTATTTGAAATGAAAACGAATACAATTATACTTCATAGATAATTCAATAATATTTTGACAATATTTTAATTTATTCTATAGAAATGAAATGCACTGCATGACACCCTATAATACCATCTGTCTCTCTAAACTATTCCAACTAAATTATTTATACATTTATACCACTATTATCGCCTTACATGACATCACAATATTTACATTTATGTAGACCCTATATAGATATAGAAATAGATGTTATGCTCCAATAATAATAGTCCACTAAAAATGTTTTTAGCTAAAAAAATTTATTATATTCAATTACATATTTTCAGAATGGGGTGATTATCATTAATAGATAGGTAACCCACATTAACGCAATGCTTTTTTGAAAAAATATTATCGTGAGTGAAATTAAACAAGTAAATAACATAATTTAGCTTAATCCAAATCTTGAATACCCTCCATCGCATTACATACACAGTGGCAGGGGCATATACCTAATTACGTCCTTTTTTGTATTACGTATCAACTTACTAGTGGAATTCTTCATCATGTGAGGTTTTGTTGTAAATTATCCAACCATGCCCACTGTGGAATTATAAACATTATAATAAATAAAATATAAACATAATAATAATTATAAACATGTGTATAAAATTTTAACTTTGTAGATAAGTTTTCGTGGCTGTAAAAAATGTTGTTGTGAACGTGACACCTGTTCTTTTTTGTCCAATTTAAATTGAAACCTACGTACAAAACTAGAAATATTTATATAGAAATTTCAGTTCAATATCTTAAAAATGTAAAACTGTGCGTTCCTACAACGCACAAGGCGCGGACCGACATGTCTAAATGGACTCAGATATTTTTTTAGAATACGTATGCAACTCGCAACCTTTTACGGAGTAGTGAACTTAGTTTATCCTTACCACTAAGGTGGAGATTATAAAAACTTATAAATGAGACACAATTTTGGCTTACGCCAAATATTAGATATTCAGTATTTTCGCAAAAAGTGTTTAAAAAAAAGGTCCCGAATTTTCAGGAGCAGTTTTTACACGGTTCTCTCTTCTAACATTAATAACAACAGAGCATGCCCACATTTCAATTTTCTTTAGGCCATATGTAGTAGATTTCATTTTCAAATTTTCTTTCAATGTCTCAAGTTTAGAAGCAACATCGTAGTCACGGGTATCTAGATGGACAGCCAGACAGACACGGTTATAACGAGTTAAAATTTGATACTGATGATACACAACAAAAAGCGTATGGAAAATCTGGGTATTAAAAACGTGGAGAAAAAAAAGCTTATGCACCCTACATCAATGTGTTGAATATTAAAACAAATTTATAAATCTATGGTAAGAGTTGTGCTTAGAAAAAATACTAATCCATACACGTGTGTATGTGTTTACGTCAACATAAATTTGTACAATATTTACTAACTATATTTTTTTGAAAGATCGCTACTTAGGAGAAAACTCCTCCATGCCGATCCTACCTCTTACAGATAAAACTAAATTTACAGTCTCAGTCCCACAGTTTAATATTCTGCGGAACTTGAGGCTACAAGCTACTGGACAACCAATACAAATTTGTACCGTTGTCGGCTAATGTGGGCATCGTACAGTAAGCATATGTAGTAAAATATACAAAATATTGCATACATTGTAGTTTTATAAATACTGTAATGAGAACAGGACATGGCAATATTTATTCTTTACTTAATTAGTTTAGTTAGAGAGCGTGAATAGGACAGCAGCAATACAGCTCTCGCAAAGGAGAGCTCATCTTATGGCATCTGCAACATAAACATGTGGCAAAAATAAGACTGAACTCAATTCAGGTTATTGCCAAAGTGACCAATGCCTCGGAAATAGGTGCTCTATTATTTACAGGCAATTTTTGTGGCAAAGCTTCCGGTAAATTGACAATGCCAAACGGTCGCAGATGATAAATTAGATAATCCAATACGTACATTTGATTCGGTGTAACATAATGAAACGAAACGGCATAATCCGAACAGCAATCCAGGCCCTATATAGTGAAATAATTATATTTCGCAAATATATAATATTTTAGTTATTGTATATTAAACTTTCATAAATGCGATGGAAACAAACCTCGTCCGTTTTGTAATAAATATATTTCCAATACCAAAATTTTTTATCCGTATGATTCGGTATTAGGTGATGTTCGGGCACAAAGGGAAAGAAACGTCCTCTGCCCTGAGAATCTCGGGAATCACCAGCTATAACCTGAACTTGTTCCAAACATTTACCCATCTCGACATCCTCCGCACCGCTGTTGCCAGGACTGCACATTGTTGGACTTGTTAAGGCTTTCTCATTAAACCTTTTAACGGCCTCTTTACTTAGAACATAACCAGCACCACCAGACATATAGCCCTAAAGGTTTAATGAAAACAAAAATTGGAAATTTATTTAAAAGGCAAATAAAATGTTTGTTAGTAGATTATGGACATGGTTTGGATGCAACTTTCACGTGTTATATCACTTTTTTCTCAATTTTGAATACAACAAAAATTATTAAATTTATTTATTCGAAATTTCGAGCTAAATGGGGCCGACGGACCCCACATCTAAACAAAAATGATGAAATCTTGTAAAGAATATATATGTCAACTTCATAGCACTGTGGCCACCGCTTTCTATATCAATACCGACACTTTAGTTCTTGTTCGAAATCAAGGTTTATCGCACAAATCCTTTTAGATGTACAGGCCAGTCATGATTAGATTGTTTTAGCATTAGAATCTTTGATATGTTGAGACAAATTGAGTAGACCTCTGATCGTAAAATTCATTTTTAAAATGAATGATGCTGCTTACCTGTTTTACAAACGGCTTGAATTTACATCCAAAATATATGGGTGTGTGCGGTGAGTAGGGATATAATAAATAACGTAAATTTTCCACTATCGTGTATCTATTCAGCGTATAGAAGCAATATTTGAAAGAGTAAAAATTCATTCAAGATTTTATTTTCGAACAACGAACAAAGAACTTACGTATCATCATCGGCTTTTAAAAACCAATCGGCATCATCCATATGGTTATCGTAAATATATTTAAAGGCCGCTTTCGTTTTCGCCCACAGATTGTTGCGACCTTCGCCCACCGGCAATGCTATACTGTCTAATTCTACATCTTCCGCGGTACTCATAAACAATAATTTATTACATCGTTTACCCCAAGTCCGCTTAACATGGCGGGCTTTCGATCGATGGTTTTTCGGATTCGTCATAATCCAGCACAGCACACGCACTTCACGATATAATTTATCAGCTATCGTATTATTTTCGTGTGTATGCTGATGTGATCCAATATCGTTTTCTGGACCTTCTGCATCCAGTAAATCGTGACTGGCATGAGGATCGTTAATGTCACCATGCTTATGATTTGTGTACAATAGCCAGTCGGGTTTCTCGGGTGTAGACAGGACAAACAATTCTGCCAATGAAAATCCCACCACCAGACCAACAATCATAAATACAAGATTTCGATGATTTGATCGTGATCCTTAACAAAATAATATATTAAAAATAAATACCAGTTATATCAATATCAAAAAACTCGCTCACTTAAACTTTTACCCTACCTTCTGGAGCAACAGTTCTACCCAGCAAACCGTTTGTTGCCATTTGCAGTTTTATCCAAGTGAAAGTGGTTTTAAATAATTGAGCTCTTTGGTTTTAGATATAGCCTTAAACAATATATATATTTGGTATGTATCACAACGGTTTTGAAGGGAAATTATCTTTGGCTTTAATCTTCATTCATATTAAACTAGCTTAAGTTGAATTATCTTTATCATTTTTGTGGCTTTTTATGTTACATATTTCCTAAAAAAGATGCAAGACATGAGATAAATGTGATAATGGGATTTTCATAACCGATTACATGTAGATTTTCAAAGAAAGTTTTATCTAAATTGTGGAAGTGCTTGGTATGCGACCTCACGCTCATTTTCAGCTTATTGTTAAATATGCTTTATGTTCCTATGTTTTTCTCATATTAAATTTGTAACTCTTTTCTTGCAGCCGCAAAGGACTTTTGTCTATTATGGGAGCTGCTCAACACCTACAAAATAAACAAAATGGTTAACCAAACTTTTGCGTAATTGGGCTGTAATTGGATTGCTGTGTATCAGAAAAAGGCGCACAAATTTAAAATGGATTATATCGAAATTTAGATTTGTTCGATATCATTTTTCAATGAAAATGTTTTTATCCACTTAAGATGCAACACTTATAAGGAGACCCTACAAAGTATATATATTCTTCATCACCATCAAAAACTAAAACGATCTAGCCATGTATGTCCGTCTATTGTTGGCACTCATCATAAATTACACCGATCGGTTTAATTATGTCCATCTGTCCGTCCATTAATTTCTTGTAATCATCCTACGGGTTGCAATTTTTAATATTTAATATTTTTGGTTAAGTACGGTCATTACTGAAAATGCCTCTTATCGGTCTTTTATACATATAACGCTCTATTTTAAAATAAATCTATATAAAAAGAGAATTTCCATTTTTTAAAATTTCTTAATAAAATTTTGTGAATATTGGTTAAACAGCTTAATATTTAATTATTTAAATTTGAAGTCAATCGAATCAATTTGAGAACCGCTTTCCACTCGCGCTTACTGATCTAACTCAACTAGTTTATGGCACAAAGTGTAGAATTACGTGCCATTGCAAAAAATTATCTAAAGAGTCATTAATATTAGTTGTAAGTAATCAATATATTAATATATACAGGGTTTCCCACAAATCATCCGATATATTTCGGTATGTGATTCGAGACCCGAAAAAAAAGAAAAGCTAAACATAGATGCGGAACTAAATTGTTTCTGCGTTATTTCCTCTTATATTGAAAAAACGGACTGTGCAGTCGGCGTGCTACCCCTTTGTAAATAAAATTTTTATTATTTTCATTTATAATGGCTCGAAGTCGAAAGAAAAGTTAATTTTTAACTTTATTATACCCACCACATAGGCTGGGGGGTATACTAAGTTTGTCAATTCGTTTGCAACACCCAGAAGGGGCGCCAGAGACCCTGCAAAATATATATATTCTTGATCAGCATCAAAAATTGAATCGATTTAGATATGAGTGTCTGTGCGTACGTGTGTGTGTCTATCTGTTGTTGGCATTCTCACGGGCAAACATTTTGAGATATTGAATTGAAATTTTGTACAGACTTGTGTCCCGAGTCACGTCTTCAAATATTTCAACCAAATTTCCGCACACCCTGTTTTAGAGGGCGGTTAATGTACACACGACATATGTTTTGTTATCAGTATGCAGTGTGTCGTGTAAACAAACTTTTGTTTCAAAACAGAGTACACTAATTATATAAATGAATATTTATTATACATAAGTTTTAACAAACGGTTGCAATCAATACTGTGCCAGCAAGCCTAAATGTTCTGGTGTCTGTTCTCTAAGAGAAGCTTTCGTTATATATTTACAATGGAATATAGAATTTAGGCCATTGGTGGAATTATTTGTATTAGTTTGCTCAATTTAATATTAATAAATATATAACAGTTGAACATACACACTCCCTTCACATATATACAGGATGAGGTAAAAGATATAAACCCTAGAGTAACGTCATAGGATGAAATTTTCTGAAAAAACTTCGAATACAACATTTGTGGGATTGAAAGAGGGAGGATCAGATAATTACAAGGTCACCGGCAAGTTCCTCTGTTTTGTATTTAAAGTTTCATTCTCCTCACATTATTTATCTATATGGTTACACGTGTACAGGTGTGGCCTTTTAAGTAAAATTGCACTTTACTAACTCACTCAGTTTGTTTTCTGTTTATTTAGCATTTTTTAAAAATGCGATTACTAACCACTCGACTGCATTGCCCACCATTTCAGTGACATTACTATAAATCGTTCAATCATACTTTGTGCACTGACTTCAAACTCAATTGAATATTTCACAAAACTTTTATCAAAACTATTATCCTAAATATATACACACATTACGATACTTTAGTTAGACGCGTTCTACACATACATACATGTGCCTAGTAGATGAATAAACATTTAAAAAAACCGGCATGCGGTTGATTTTTAAAGATGACTGATGAGACGTGCTGTGCCTTTGACTATAAGGCAAATGTCCAACATTGCACACATACATGTACACTCACTTGATTAGTTGGGGTTGTGCGAGGTAAGAACATTGATTTTTTCAAAAAAAAAAAATCAAAATTGTTCCTTTGCATTCTTCGTTACAAAGGATTTGTGCCGTTATCGTAATCCGTTCCAATCAATGATTTCCTGCATAAAATTTAATTCAATACATTCCTTTGGCTTGCATTATAATGAATTTCAATGTAAATATTTTCTATATTTTTAGTTGCGTTTTTGTTATTTTGCTTTTATAGAAATGATGATTAACTCTAGCGCGTACGTACATGTGGTGTACATGCAATACTCCCGTTTCTGAAAACATGCGCGCAGCAACTGTTATAAATTTTTGTCAAACGCGCTTGCATTTCTTTTATGATGAAAGAGAAGAAAATAAGGAAAAAAGTACATATGTGAACACACACATATACACCAGCTTGTATAAAGTAAGATTAGAATGAAATGAAAATTTCAACCACTACCATTACATGACTCATGTACACATTAATGAAAACTATGTCTGTCGTCTATATTGGCAATGTTATTGACACGCCAGTGTTGGTGGTGGGGAGAGTGCAAATTCAATGTTATCACTCACTAGCTTTTGTATTGTAAATACTGTGTATGCTGTATGTTGTGTGTATGTTCAATTAAACCACCCTCTTAATATGTAAATGCTCTCATTTGTTATCGTTAGTACTAATCAAAAACTCTCACACATTCTATACCAAAAACATTTATATTATATACAGGAGAGCAGCAAAACTGTTCTTATTTTAGTAAAAAGGTGGTATACTAAGTTTTTTATATGGTTTATTCACTGGATGATTCGGCAAACCGATATCTTTGAGAATTAATTTAAAAAACAATATCTCAGTATTTTACAATATAAAGATCGATCATGCACATTAAATATATAAGAAGTGGTGAGATAACTCGAACACGCCCACAATTTATATATATACAATCAAGTATAACCCACGTCTAAGTTAAATCAAGAAAAGTGGACTTAAACCAAACATGAGTAGGGAAGAGTAGCCTGTGATGGCACAGTTATGAAGTGGAATTTTTTCCATTTTAAAGCACAAAAGACATAAAACAAAATTTTCTTTTTTGTTTTGAATAATGTAGGGTATAATGGCACACCCTTCATATAATCTGAAGGCTGTACTAAGTTTGTTATTTCGTTTGTAACGACCAGTATCAAGCTTCTTCGGTGACCCCCTTAAGCATTAGGACACAATCTAAATCGATCTAAACGTGTCCGTCTGTATATATGTGTGTCCAACGGTAACAAAACTTGAGAATGTTCACTTGAAATTTTATTCAAACATTCTTAGTTTTATAAAAACAGATTCCTATTTACAATGGTCAAAAATTGATCGATAGCCACACCTACTATTGACAAAAATTTCTTACAATAACTATATATAGGTACCAGAGTGAAAGTTGGTGTGAGCATTTATAAAATGTGATACTCACAAAAAAAAAAATATGTAAAAATAGGCGGAATTTTTTAGGATGCGCTAAAATTTCGAAAAAAAAAAACTTTATTCAATGAAAAATTCTACCCTTAAGAAGTGTCTGTAGGTATGCTATGAGCACCTCATGACTATATATATATGTGCATACTGGTGTAGGGTGTTCAAGATTTGCCCTAAGCCAAATATAGATCTTTACTTTATTTATTTAATGCATTTTTATTTTATTTTGTTTTGATGTGTGTTGTTGTTATTCTTATACAATATGTTTTTGGCTGTTGTTGTAGTTATTTTTTGTTATATTTTGTTGTTGTTATTTCGTATATAACAAGAGCAAAGGAATACATTTTGTTTGTGTACTTGTGCAGTCTTTATTAATTTAATACAAGCTTAAGTTAAGATAATTCATATAAATTTTTTATATGTAATTTTTTTTTACTACTTTTTTGGGTTACAGTTGTTGTTTTATATTGTATGAGTTATATCGAAAGGTTAAGTCTCAGCCAAGTATGGTACGTTTATCTAATTCCCCATTCGTGTTGCTTTAATAAGCCCTTAACCTGTGACGTATCAATTAAGAAAAGTGAATTTTAATTTCACTTAAAAATTGTAGTCAGCGCCACCACAACTCATAAGCATTTTACCAGGGCTGTATGCATATACTTGTATGACTAAAATATTCACTTGATTTCTTGTTTTCCCTTTTAGTAAACTTTTGTTTACTAATTGTTATCATTATACTTATTACATACTAAATACATACGTATTCTACAAGAAGGAACAGCATATAATTAATAACAGAACCGCTATAGGAAATATTGCGTAAACTTCAGTACGTGGATGACAAATGGACGTTAAATAAGCAGTATTGTCCTCTTGAAGCTCAATGCCATATCGGGTGGGCATCTCAACGATAACCACCTCATCTGATAGAAAAGTTATGTTAAATGTACAATTGGTGACATTGATACAGTCGCCGGCTTTGGATATGTTTGAATATTGAAATGTCGGCTTGTATATATCGAATATGGCGTGAATTTCATTACGCATCAGATCGTTATCGCTGTAAAATATGTAATAATAGTAACCATCCGCAGTGACTTCGTGTTTGGATACCATTCGATGCGTACCATTCTCGAGAAAGTGATAATTTATACATTCGACTATTGGCGGAAACCCTTCCGCCAGCAGAATATTACCATTATAACAATCGTAGAGATCGGATTCAAAGCTGGATATCGAATTAGATTCATCCGCTTCAATAAAATTTAAAGCATTACCGCCATGACTGTATTTGCGATCATAGACGTGATCACGTCGCGTTCGATGCTTAAATAATTGATTAAACACTTGTTGCTTGCGTGATTGAAACTGTGAATTTTTATGTTGTGTCGTTAAAGTAGGAATTTTAGTGGTATTAAAGGGTGTTTTTTTCGGATCTTTTGTGCCATTATTTAAAACTTTACCCACAGAACCCAATCCGTCCCATTTACGGCTCTTTGAGTCTATGTTGTATAGTTTTGTCAGCATAATTGAGCTGATGGTAGGTTTTAGAATTTCAAAACTCTCGTTATCTGTATCGAAATTTTCAGCTGCATGATTCTCCAATTCCATCAGATAATCAGCATTAACATCCTCAACTGTTTCGGCCATATTCTCAAAAAAAACTTGTACTTTTTCATGATCTTTAGCCAAATTAGCGCCAACTTTATTTTTATTATGGTTGAGCAGGCCGCAAGTCTTAAGTTCACGTTCACCTCTCACCACCATTATGCGTGAACCATTATAACGGGAACAAAATTTCAAATGCACCATAGCTCCTTTCAGCAAATAGAATCCCCAATATTCCAGAGTATCGTCGGGCAATGTCATGGATTTCTTTAAACGTATATGCTTATATGCTGATAGTTTTGGCTTATTCGGCAGTTGAAAGGCATTAAAATGCGTTTTCATATGTAGTGAATGTTGCGAGCAAAATATGGAAGAGATGCCTTCACGTATTTCGATAACATCGGATTCGGCCACCAGGTATGTAACATCGCCATATACATGACGTCGTAAATAGAGTGATGTTAAAATTAAAATCAAAGGTAGCAAGAAGACAAGTATAAAAAATACTATTACGCGGGTGGAGAAATGCATTTTCTGTTTCTGCTTCTGCTTCTCTAAAAAAGAAAACGAAACAAAAATAATTGTTTAATTGTTGTTACAAACGTAAAAAGAACATATCATAGACTCTACAAAGTATAAGTATATGTATATGCTTGATGAGGCTCCAAAGTTGAATAGACCTTCACATCTCTGTCCGTACGTCCGTGTGTATGGCTGTTATTGACTTGACATGACCATCGTAACTTTACAGATATTGAGTTGAATTTTTTTACAAATGCGTTTTCAATTTTATATTGCCATTTAAAATAGTTGAAATCGCTCGAGTGCCACACCCACAAAATAGAATAAAGTCCATCTATCAGCCACAAAAATTGAACTATGAAGTTGAAATTTCATAACATATGTATAATTCGATATGCCAAAAATGGGCGGGGTCAGAATATCCATAATCTACAAAAAAGTATATTTTGTGACACAATCCAACTTGTTTTATATATATAATTCCATATACTTCAAAAGAGCCTCATCAGATACCTACCACGCCCACTATTTTTGTATAAATGTGAAGCGTATTTAAGATTACACTACAGCTAAAATTTACTTTTTCCCTTTATTACTATTGCCTTATCAATCAGCCCAAATCAATCTTTGCCATGAGCTTCTCTTAGTTGTTTGAGATTGTAAAATACAATAATAAGTAAATAATATACATAACAAAGTTCATATATTTTTAATATATTAACGATTAAATTCATTGTTTTTTTGTAATAATAAACATGTATTGTAACGTATATGTGGACCCAGTCACGTTTAGATCATTGTACGTCTTCTCTGCGCCCCATACTTCCACAATGTTTAATAGATTACATTGTTGTCATTTCTGTATATGCTATTTTGTTGTTGTTTATTCTATTTTCGTTTTCTATTTTCCATTTCTACTTCTATTATTTATTTAACCGGCAAATTGTCGTACATTTAGCAAATTTCTCATTAAAGGGCAAAAGGTTACATTCACGTAATGATTGTTTTATTTTGTACATTGATTCTCTCTTGATGGATTACAAAACAAGAATTCAGTATTCAGTATTCAACAGTAATCACATTAACCGTTACTTTATTTTCGGACTCACTGCCTTTATGGTACTACATAGTCATTGTTATAATATTTTTTATTTACATATTCACACCGTAAGCGAGGCAGCTTGACTAAATTTCCAATCACGATTATTTCACTTATATTGTTCTCTTCATGTAGATCAATTGTGTTTGAATGTATGTGTAAATACATATGTTCACGCTTTTCATAATTATGTAGTATTGGACAATACCAGTATATCCAAAAAGGTGTCACCTTCAATTTCATAGCAATGTAAGGAACTTTTAAAGACATCAACAAACATATGCGAAGTTTCCAGGTACCATTGCTGAGACATATTTTATGGTGAAGTGAAGTGAAAAGTTTGGTGTTTATACACTTTTAATCCTTTTTACCATACTTACCATCAAAATCCGGCAATGCGTAATAATAATACGCGGACACCCGTACATGCATAGCTGATGCTGTATACAAATTTTGTAACGAATTAATGTTTGCCATATTAATACATAGATTGTAATGCAGATTGAATATCTTGTTACTTGAAGAGTGAACGTGATAAGTGCTTTCAAGGAGATAGCGCTCGATAAAACTTTCAAAAATAGACTGACGTTTACTTAACTTGTGATAAGCTTGTAATTTTCCTAAAACAATTATTATCAAATTCATCACGTGCATTTACTTAATGTAAAAAGCAAGTAAAAAATCGGCTAGGACCACACTTTGGATACCCACCACTTGTTATTTTATTTTCTATTTATACTTTGGGTGTGTGTTTGCGACAATTTTACTTAGCATACAGAGACCGTCACTTTGGTTTGAAGTTTGAAATTGATATCTCAGTTTTCATTATTGAGAAACTATACTTTATAGGCAAATGGACAGACAGATATGTCTGTATCGATTCAGAAATGTATATTCCAATCAAGAATATGCAAAAATTTGTTAACTTAATTCGTGTAGAGTGTAAAACTTCTATGTCGCCTCACATGGATGGTAAGATCCGGAGAGATTTTCCTCTGATCGCGGCTTAAAAAAATGTCAGTCAAGCCAACCATTTAATAGGCTACACCGCTTAACTCCACAAATTATGCTACAATTACTTTAACGGCTGCATTGCCATATAAGCTTCATCTTGAATGTATTATATGGAGAGGGGCTCTAAAAATGGTCCGATTGGATAAAAATTTTGGCATAGCCAAATTCAAAATTCACCAAATTTTGTAAAAAAATATAAAGAATTACAATTTTCCAATATAATAGAACCTTACAGAGGAATGGGTTCTAAAAATGGTCCCATCCAGTTTCTTTTCAGTAGAGTTTTCCTTTGGGCCAACACACGTCGTTGCATCAAATTTCATCGAAATATATCAAAAAATGCGACCTGTAGGTTGCGCGAAAATCTACATAGACAGACAGACGGACATGGTTAAAATTTTCAAATTCAAATTTTGATTCTGAATTGATTATTATATTTGAAGGTGGGTGTGGCATTTACCATATAGGTGTTACAAACATTCGCACAAACTTAATATACCCTTCGCTACCAATGGTGCACGGTATAAAAACAAGTAAGTAAGTTATACTTGGTTATATCCGACCATATAATACTCTAGTTCCTGTTAGTTCCACAAATTATACTAATATTAGTTTAGCTGTATAAGTAAACGGGAGACATTGTCGCACAAGTCACTACGAAATATATCACTATATGGCGAGGGGTTGTAAAAATGATCCCATCAACTATTCTGTACCAACATTTGTCAAAAAATATTATTAAATTTATAATAGGATATTATATGAGGAGATCCACTTTCAATAGGGTTCCATTTCTGGTCGTCCCATAACATTATCTCAAGAAATGTGACCTGTAGCTTTACAAATTCTCCTTGATAGACAACAGACAAACTGACACGGACATAAAGTAATTCACACACAAGCCAAGGGATCTTTGATTCTTTTTTCGGGAGATGTTGCAAAGGTTTCAATAAAACGAGTATACCAGCAGTATTTTAAAGGGTAGGTAAGAAGGGTACTTAGAGCTGATTATTTTAATCTAAGAGTTGTAATATCGTTGAAACATATCCGGGGGCTGAGCGACTGTCATGGATGTTTCAATTCGTGGTAATTCAAAAAGCTCTTTCATCTTACCTTAGAATAAAATTTCCCGATGGTACACATACATTATTTTACATCTCTGTCGAATATTCTTCAATATATCTAAGTGATACTTTATTAAACAACAACAAAGTATGCTATTTCTTTGAAAATATTCTAAAATAATGTTTTATAAATTGTAACATTGTTATCAACATTGTTGCATTAATATTATAACTCCGTTTAATTCTAGTGTAATATGAGTGTGTGTGTATGTTACTGTATATATTGTAGATATGTGTCTGGTATATACAAAGTGAGTAAAATCATAAATAATTTCCTAAAACTGTTCAAGTACATAGACTTTTTCGGTTAAGTATTAAATTGGCCACTAAGTGATAAAGTTTTGATCCCGTTGCTATTTGAAACGAAAACGCATTCCGTTCATTACCTAGTCTCAAATTATTATATAATATATAAACTTTAAATATAAGAATCGACTGGATGACGTTCAGCTTCTTGTAACATGCGACGGAAATCTAGATTCGGGGCACCTGTACTGATGTCACCATTCATATATGTTGTCGGTGGTGGTTTGCTTTTGATGTGACCATTCATAAGACTAATATGATGACTGATAGTTGGCACTACACCTGACACATTGCTTTCTAAATCTTGCAATATAGCATCTGTTTGACTTTCCGCTTCAATTAATGAACGCCTTCGCCCTGTTACAAGGTCCGTTTTATTCACAGCTAAAGCGTCTGTCAACTTTTGTATGTTAGTACGTATAGCTCTCTCAAATTCCTGCTGAACGGAAGGTCTATCCGTATCACCATCAATCTGAAATATGATTCAAAATTCAATTACTCCATAACATTTAATGAATTATGATAAACATACGATTTGCAGACGATTATTATTGTCCATGAGTTTAAGCATTGGCAATGTTTGTTCCCGAAACAGTTCCAAACGTCTGCGGAATGATGAAACTGTATCATCAATACGTCCACGTCCCAACTGTAGCTTTGAACAATCCAATAATATCATAGGTGGTCTTTGCTTATACTAAAAATTGTAAAGAAAAACCTTACCAAGGTTAGTTACGTACAATATAAATGCGAGATGTAATGAATTAATTAATAAAGATTATTATTATGCTTGTAATTTGCTTCATAAACAAACCTTGTCTTCAAAAGATTTAACCTGATGCATATTTCGGGGATAACCATCAATAATTATACCAGCACGATTAGAAAATTCTTTTAGATTTGCTTCCAATATTGTTTGAACTCTTTTCTCCGGAACCAATTCGCCAGCAGCCAGTGCCTCCTTAATGGAATAATTTTCTGTATTAGCCTTGGGTGCGGAATCTGTAATGTTACGCAGCAGTCGACCCACGCTGAAGATTTAAGCAAAATAAGTTAAAATACAAACTTTAACTTGTAATACATTTTCTTTACCTAAAATGAGCCCATCCTGGATTAAGAGTAATCGCCTTCTGACAAAGCGTAGCTTTGTTACTACCCGGTCCACCGATAACCCAAATAATCGGCGGTATTCCGTTCATATGAGAACCCATACTGGTAGCAGCATTAGTTAAGGAGGGTTGTTTAGTATAAACATTCATGTCTATGGGCATTTTCGCGGCGTTTGCAGCTTTTGAAGCCATATTTGATAAAACGCCGCCACCTGAAACAATCGGTTCTACTTCAGCTGTTACCTTTTCCGATGCCTGAACTGGACTTGGTGCCGTATCAACGCTAACAATACTTCCCGGTATATCATTTAAGCCTCTTCCCATTCCTGTAACCCCATTTAGAATAGCCTCCTGATTCTCTAAAGAACTCAGTATATCAAGTACAGCGGAACGAAAATCTTTATATACTTCAAGGGGTGCACGTTCCCCATTAACCTAAGGAGGCCAGCAAAGGTTAATATGCAAAAATAATAGGTTGGGTTAAAATCATTTGTACCGCTATTAACATATCGCTTTGATCAAAATAATCGGCTACGGGCAATACATTTTTGAAAAAGTTTTCCAATTCCATTTTGGCTAACGATAGTACAACGTGTCCCAATTTGGCACCATAATCAATTTGTTTTTGCAGCACTGATTGGCGCCACGATATTAAAATAACACCATTTACTATTTGTATCTGAAAATATATGTAAAATAGAATGTACACGAAAAATATTTCACAAAAATTCTTATAAAACACACAACAATTAATATTTATTTTTTTTTTTAATTATTAAAATGAAACAATGAAAGAAAAAGTTCTTTTTGGCTGAGGGCAAATCTTAAATACCCACCATCTGACCACCAAAACTCTCATTAGAGTATTTGCGTTAATATCACTATTCCGTTTCAATAACTGGGAATAGAAGCCTTTAAAAAATTGCTCCTTTTTCAGTTATTTTACATTGTGGGCGTGTCACTTGACCAATATTGCCCAACTTAAATACCGGGGTACAACATTTTTACCAAATTTCGAGTCAATTTAGCAAATTAGCTTAATTTTTCATTTATTCATATTAAATATATACTTTGTGGGGTCTCTGAGGATTGTTTTGACAAGAGGATATATACCCCCATACGCCATATATATGATGGTGGGTATAAAAATGAACACCGTTCCGGAAGTTATATTACCGACAATGATTTCTTGTAATTCTTTAAAGTTTTAATGCTTTTTAAAGCTCAAGAATGCTTCGATTCATGCATTCAGATAAAAAACCAGTATAAGTTTAGGTTTAAAACCTTTGGGATCTCTATAGTTTCTTAAGTCTAATTTAATATTTTGGCGAAAACATAAGAGCAAATACGATAAAAAGTTAAAGACCTTACTAAGTTACTAAGATGTACGTGCTGCCATGAAGATGGAAGAAGGGTTTTTTGCATCAATTTTCATTTAACCACGCCTACATTTCATGGCTAATTTACATGAAATTATTTCGTATTAAATGTGCCACGACCCCGCGTGAAATCGTTACACATTTCGACCCAATGTAGGACAATAGAGAGCGTTAAGCGTAAAGAGTTCCCTCTGACTTGCACAAAACATAGGCCGCTTTGTATTCTCAAATGAATTATTGACATTATTAATTCGTTATTAATACCGGATGGTATGCTCTGCTCATTTTCTCACAATTATTAAAGGTACTTGGCAAAGCCATACTCCACAATACCCTACACCACTTATTCTTTTTCCAATATATTGTCAACGGTCTTAACGAAAATATACATTTTAAGAACCAGAGTTTACGTGAGCAAAGTTGGGTCAAATTTTTCCAATAAAGTATTTTTGTGTCGCATTTAATTAGGAGCACTAAAAAAAATTGCAAATTTACTTAAAGACAATCTTTGTGCGAAAGCTTCCGGCACACATGGTGTAGGGACAAAATTGTTAGTCAGTGAATGAATGTTGTAAATTTAAATTATTCACTATACTATATGTTTTAATTGATTTTGAAAAATGCGACGACATATCATACATTAAAAATCAATGTCAAGCACATGGCTGGCCATAAATGTTGTTCAAACACGCATACCACCCAGTAACAATACAAAAATGGGAGCAACAGTTTGCATGCAATAATTTTGGGAGCATACTAAAACTTTGCAATATAAACGTCCAAGAAAGGGAAAGAAAGGAATATTTATTTTAAATTGAATTAATTTACCCTTCGTCTAAGGAGTTTTGTAAACGTTGTTGTCTATTAACGTGGATTTGTAGGAGGTCTGCATCGACATTAAAAGTAAACAAGTAAGAAAATTGAATTTAGTTCAGGAGAAATCTTAAATACACTCTACATCTACATACAAAGGAAGGCGTGGCAGTTATATGATTACGCTCTATAATAATGTACCTTGCGAGATGATACGTAATATCGTAACGTAATATCACTTCATAAGTTGACGAGTACGGTTTTTTGTAAATTGTGGACGTGTTTATTAACCGACCCTGTCCATTTTTGACACATGGAAGATGAAATAACTATAGATATGCGTACCAAATTTCAAGTTCATAGATCAATTTTTGTGGTTGATATATAGATATTTGTTGATTGTGGACGTGGCCCTTGGCCGATTTCGGTCATTTTAAATATCGATCTGCGTGAAAAAAAATTAAAAATCTGTACAAAACTTCAAAACAAACGGATACATGGACAAATGCGTCAAGATCGACTCAGTTTTTGATGCTGATCAAGAATATATATATTTTTTAGGGTCTCTGGCGCCCATTCTAGGTGTTGCAAACAGAATGAGATGCCCCATATAAAAAGAACAATCTCAAGGCCTGCAGATGGAGTGCAAGTTATTCTTAAACAAAAATTTTTAAACTGAGTGAAAGTAATTACCTTTTCAGAGTATTCAACAACATCACGCATTGAACGTGGATAACCTGAGATTAGGTAGGCTTTGGCAGCTGGAGCCATTTTCATTTCTAACATCAACACTTCTGTAACCGTTTTTGATGATAATTGTGAAAAATCCTGCATGTCTGCATAAACATTTACAAATAATATTAAAAAGTATATAATGTTTTATTTTATTTTATTTATTATTCGTGTGTATCTACCGTTTCCCATTGCGTACTGTTGCAGCAAGTCCATCATATTGATGTGCGTTATACCGCGGCGTTCTTGCATAAACGTATCGCAGTGGGTAACTTTGCCACTACCTGGGCCGCCCAAAACAAATATTACTGGCACTTTTGGTGGATCGAATTTTATTTTGCCCACATTTTCCATTTCGATAACGCTGACATTGGTAATGGAATCGTTTCGTCCCCCGCCATTGGATTGATGCTGTATTCGGTTCCATTGATTGTCTTGGTCTACGGTTTCTTGAACTGGATTGGCATCTATTTTAAATGAATAATAAATTTTAAATAAAATGTATACAATTAAATAAAACCTCAAACTATATAAAAGAGTAGCATATGGTGGCACAGTTACAAGAATAAAAATAATAAATGTATGTAAGCCAAATTGCCGCTTATTAGCTCTTTTTCTTTTTTTTTGTAGCCGTGAGAGTTTTTCAAATTGTGGGTGTGGCTTTTAACCAATTTCGCTACAAAAAATACCATTTTATGCTTGCTCGAAAATCACTCATAACTGTTTTCTACACACAAATACAAGATGGAGATACTTAGAAGAAAAGTTGCCTACTTTCAGTTTCTCTCAAATTTCATACTCGGTTTTTATTATACTGTGTCACCACATACTACTCTTCTTTAGATAAAATCCTTTGAACTGTAACAGTTAAACACAAGTTAGTGAGGTAATTTCTAATTTCTTGCACCAACTAAGTCAGATTCACTATAAATTTCTTTGAATCGGGTAGCACGTTTTTCTTGTGACTGCAAGCGTCGAGGTAAGGGGTCTGGATATAATTTGATTACATTTCGTCTTTCAAAATCTTTGCTCAAATAATGGGAATGAAGGTGTCATACCTACCAGAACTTGTCATGGTTTAGAATTTGTGTGTAGATAATAATGAATATAACGTATAACCTAACGGAAATATCATCATCCGACTGTATATTCATGAATGTAATTGCGCCAAAATGAAGCATGAAGTGCAACAAACAACAACTATCGTACTGCATAGTTACATAAAATAATATATTTATATATAAATAATAAAAGGAAACAGGCAATGCCAGATGGGATTAGTTTTGCACGTTTGTTTAGTATTTAGGCAGAGTTTCGATTGTTATTTATTGATTTTTTTCTTCTTTTGAATGCATGCGTGTATTAGGTACCGAATGGAAACGCAACTATTAGTATTCTAAAATCTGAATCAATATCGTATGCTCAGACGATCTAGTCTTTTCTGATTGTGTGTGAAAAATAATTTGCAACAACCAGAAGGAGGAGTCACGGAGCCAACAGAGTAAATATATTCTTGATCAGCATCAAAAACTAAATTGATCTAGACATGTACGTCCGTGTGTCCGTGTGTTTGTCTATTGTAGGGATTCCCAAGGGTGAACATTTTAATATATTGAGCTTTTGAATTTTATACACACTTTTAGTTTTTGCAAGCAGATCGCTATTTAAAACGGGTAAAATCATTCAACAAAAATATATATATCTACCACAAAAATTGAACTATAAGGTTAAAATTTAGTACACATTTTTTACAATTAACCTATCCACCGATGTGCCAAAAATGGGCATAATCGAATAACAGACACGCCCATAATTTACAAAAAAGCATACTCTATATGAAAAAAAACTCAACTTTCAAGCTGATGCATAATACATACACTATTAGAGGGCGTAATCATGTATCTGCCACGACCACTGTTTGTGTGTAGATGTGGAGAGCATTAGTTACAATTTTTATAGTTAACACCTATTGTTAAAATTTAGTGTAACATATATAAGGTTTTTTAAGCGTCGCCGGCGCCCCCCCTAACTCCATTAGAAGTTAGGTAGGTTCCAACTACTAAAATACAATCAATAGGCTGACTTATCTTCCCTTTGGTCAAGGGTGTTCCATACTCTCCAACTACTATTACAACCCCGGCGATACTTCCACTAGGGGCCATCTCATGGACTGGCAAGAACCTCGGGCTCTTGGGCTTCCACCTACCCGCGGTACCAAATAACTGTCTTTGGTGGAACAATCAACCCGAAGGTCTCCCAAATCGAGGCGCACTATTTCCTCATGGGTTAATGCCCCATGTAATGTTGCTAAGCAATATCACGATCATTTCACTACAATGCACTGTGCATGGATCATTTAAAACCGCTTATCCTATTAATGTACCCCGGATTCCGTGGACGAAGTACCTATTCCGGTACTCCGTTTCAGGGCGTTTAAGATACCAGATACCCCACACAGTATATATCAGCATCAAAAGCATTTGATATGTACAAACATTTCTAGCGAAATCGGTTGAGAGCCATGCCCATAATTGTTTATTAATCTATATATCAGCCATTTTTAAATTGAAAATTTAAATTGAAATTCGATTCACATATTTATATTGAGCTTTTCCACCGATGCGCCAAAATACCTAATTTACTAAAACCATTTTCTTGTGCAGAATCCTTCGTAGTAGTTTACATCCATTATTAAGGGGAACAATCAGATGTCTGGGGTAATTATAAATTCGTGTACAAAATTTCAACTTTATGGCTCAATTTTTGTGGCTTCTGACCGATTTTACCCATTCAAAATTTATGACTGTGAGAGTGTCAATAACAGGCGGACATGTGAAGATCAACTCAGTTTTTAATTCTAATCAAAAATATATTTATATATTTTGTAGGGTGTCTGACGCCTACTTCCAGGTGCTGCAAATGGAGTGACACCCTACTTATGCAGAGGATATAATAAAATAAGATATATTTTATGATAATAAATCAATTGCGAGAAAACTAAAGAGAGCTAAACATACCATGAAATATTTAATAAATAATATTTGAAATAACCTTACAAGCGGTACATGCTACTTGATAACTTCGGATGAAATGTTTCAATTGAAAACATACTACCCGTACAAATGTTTCCCTCCTACCCGTTCACTAATGTATTTACTAATTTTTTTTTTTTGTGATAATTACTCCATTAGCGGCAATACATACATATATACATATAAACATGAAAAACGTGCAAGAAGTTAATCATCGACAATTGGAACATGAAAATCATCTAAACGGAATTGAATGTGAAGCGAAGGTATCAAGGTTATATCCATTAACCCTGACCGCGACGTAGTACAATTCATTCATGCATACCTAACAAATTATAGTGTAAACAACAGTTTGTCCAAAAATTATATATATTTATATATATAATGGTTGTTTTTTCTGTCTCTGTCTGTCTGTGTATTATATATGGTGGTATAATGAGTACATCTTTAATAATGTTGGGGTGCATGGTATGCAATTCGGTGCCGCAGTAATGTGCTGACCTGTGTCTAAACAAATACCCATTATCCATTCGGGGTCAATGTGGCGGAATCACAGCAATGCCCCGCTAATGTTGTTATTATTAGTATTGTTTGAAATTTGCTTAAACTGATCGCCTGGTGCGTTTGTTTCGATACACCATTTGCATTCGCTTTATATTGTTGTCTTATCCAATTTTGCCAAATTTGTTAAAATTATTAAATTATTATAAAAACGTAAGTTTTGTTGTTATAAAAATCGATAAACATCGATATTAGGGAAATTTACACATATTGCATTTTAGTGTTTGCTTCTCTTCATAAATGAAACGCTACTCGCCTAACGATGTTTATAAACCGCACCGAATTCTGCGCCATTAAGGACAATTTTTTTTTGTAGTTTTTTGAAAAAAAAAACCAAACAAATATACTATTTAACAATACATACACATATTCGTACAATTGTTTTTATATATATACAGATATATTGTATTATATAATATATATTAATTCAATCGTATCGAGTTTGAATTTCCGGGTTTCTCCTATAACCGCCCTTTAACAATGAACGTTTAAAAACAACTGACTCCTAACGATAACAATTTGCTGGACATCCTGCCGGTGCTCTTGTACGTACCACTACCGCCTCAAATTCAATAATAAATGCTCAATAATTTATAGTATAATAGTTTTGTTTGGTTATTCTATCGTTCTGCACAGTATTAGAATGTATTGCTCTCCCACGCAAAACTTTTCTCTGTATATTTCCTTTGTGGTTCTTTTGTTGCAATATTTCACCACGACAACATAAATATTTGTCGTGTAAGTTTTATTGTATTGTAAGAACTTTTTTACTACGTGTGTGCGTACATTCGTATATGCATTTAATATGTTTATTGTTGTAAGTAACTAAATACGTGCCAGTCACCTACACTTCTGTCTAATTCCAATACATTTTCAAAACAAACCAAACTATGTCAACATATTTGAACTCGTTTAACATTTTCTCCGGAGTGTAATTTCGTTTTTCTTTTTCTTTTGATGACGATTTTCTTACAGTGTATAAATATTTCATTGAATTCTATATATTTTTCATTTCGGTTTAAATACATTTTCCTATTTTTGTGGCAATAGCAAGATCTTTATAAGAATTAATATATTTTAACTTTGCTGGCAGAAAACTGATCCAAGTCAAACATTTTGTAGAAATTGAACAAGTAATAATCTAAAAATACCAGGTCTGGAGAATATGAGGGACTTCATAGTGCGCACGTTAAAACATTTGGCGAGTTTGTAAACTTATATGAGGTCTTCCAAATATATATTATAATATGGGGAAGAGATCCTGGATCTTGTCCAGGGATCTTCGTCAAATCCTGATATATCAGCCTTTTTGATGTTTGTAACAACACAATCTTATGATTTTTGTATAAATTCTTACAAAGGATCTCCGAGAATACTTGCACTACTACTGTTGCCTCACTTTCTTGGACGAAAACACCTGTTCCGGTGCTCCGTATCAGGACGAGGCCCAAAATTTACATGGACAATGTTTAACGTCCACTCCTACCTCGAGGGTCTTATTTGTTTAGGGTTTTTTAAGCGTCCTGAGCGCCCCCCCCCTCCCCCCTTGGAGGTATCAATTCCAGAATTACATCATAGGCTATGTAAATTCACCCCTTGGTCGGGGGTTATCCATGCACCATCACAGCCCCCGCGAAGCTCTTACAAGGGGTCCTACCCAAAGTACGTACTGGTAAGAACCATCTGTTCTTGGAGCTCCAGTACCCCGCGGTACCAGATTGTCTCTGGTTGGACTGTCGACCATTAAGTCTTCCAATTCGGACTACCTATTGCCCATGGGTTGGTTTCCCATAATGTTGCTAAAAAGTTAGTTGAGTATTATTATTTTTAGTTTTGCCCCGGGATCCTTGGACAAAGACACCTATGCTGGTGCTCCGTTTCAGGGCGGGGCCCAATTTACATGGACAGATAGACGAACAGATGGACATGGTTAAATTGATTCAGATTATGATTCTGAATTAATCGGTATAATTGAAGATTTTATGAGTTACAAACATCTGCACTGAAACCAAGACTTTTTACTTGATCATAAAAAGTCCAAAATACGATATACGAGTATATAATCTCTCACCTATCTCACCAAATTTAAACGAAATTACTCTCCTCTGTAGGCTCTCTACTGTTCTACTTCTGGGTGTTGTTTAAAATGGAGGATATAAAAACATGGTTGGGCTAAATTTGTGAAGCACACTGTATATACAATGCACGTGTTACCTAAACGCTTCTGTCAATAACGATTTAGTTAATCTTTAATATGTACCCACACATGAATAACAAACCGACAGTCAGGTGTACATTATTAGGAGGATAAATATATTAAGAAGCATTGGGTACCAAATTATTAAATCATTCATATACGATATTATCTACCAAATAACTTAAATAAATAAGCCAAAGGAAACCCAGAAATCAAGTGTACACACCTACGCTTATATGCGCACATGTATTCGTGGCAATGTTGTAGCATTTGTTGTATTTCTACGAGTTGATTTGTTTTAATATTTGATAGACTTTCACAAGGAAAAAATAACTAACTAAATACATATTACCTTCTGGAAAGCGTGTAAACCGCATGACATTGACATAGTTTAAAACTTTACTTAACACAACATGTGTAAAAAATATTCCCGATGCATATACTCTCTCACCAATCACCCACTTAGCTTGGTTTAGCATATTTAGGAATTCCCAAGGAAGAACATATTGTCATATATGTGATACAATTATTCATATTCGAGACGAGTCTTTTATAGTTTCACTCAACCATTGAATAATTTAAAACGTAATGTTTGAGTTGGTAAATTGTGTCTAGAGGATACAAACACAATATTGCATTTATATTGTACTTTATGAGTAATGCGGAAATATCCTTAAAAATGGCTTCTGCTTCAGTTTTTGTTTCATTGTAGGCGTATCGTTTAAACTACGGTTTGAAACTATCAACATATCTACCAAGTTGATAGCTTGATACCTTATATTTTGCTATCAGAGCAATGATTTGCCCGCCTACACACGGAGTGACTTGCCCAGACGCACTCAGTTCGAAGGTAATATATATGTATGCTCTCTGCTGAATTTACGAAAAATCCAGAATATGTATTAACCAGATACTAAAATTAACAATTAAACAAGTAAGAAAACCAAATTTGGCATAGGCCGAATCTCAAATACGCTCCGTATCTACAAGGGACGGTGGACGTGGCTGGTAATTGTATGTAATACGTATCACCTCGTAAGTCGGTGAGTATGGTTTTTTGTAAATTGTGGGCTTTTTCGGTTATCCGAAAATGCCCATTTTTAGTACATCTATGGATGGAATCATTATAAATGTATCTTAAAATTTACGACCGGCCATACATATATATGGAAATATTGTACTTGACTAGTTTTTGATGTTGATCAAGAATGTATATACTTTGTAGGGCCTCTGATGCCTCCTTCTGGATGTTGCGAACGGAGTGACAAACGTAGTATACTTATGTGAAGGATATAAAACGGACGGACAAAAGACAAAATATACTGTTTTATACATTTTATCAAAATCTTACATAATTGTAAAATATAATAATACTTGATCTATATTCATATACAAGGAATGGGCGTGCAAAATTTTATATATTTTTTTGGTTGCGCTAGCCTCATATTTCAATAGACGGACGTAAAGACAAAATCTTTTTCGTATATTTTATCAAAGGCACGCCCTTAATTGTCAATAAAGTAGAAGAGAAAAATTTCTCCCACTAACATGGTTAATTAAAAGGTCTACATTGTAGATACCAAAAGGGGGCGTGTTAAAAGTGAAGTGGCTATGAGAAGTACATTGAAAATTGGATTCGTTGTTTTATTACCGATCAAAGATGTTTTTCGGATTACTCTCTCTAAACCATAAAGACATTTTAAATTATTATTTTTGTTTTATAAATAATCGTTATAAATGATTTCACTTCTAATCGTTATTTATATCCATTCTCTGGCATTTGTCGACTCGAATTATTTTAATAAAAAATTGATTCGCATTATTTAAAACAACGCATCGATTACTTAAGTTCTTGTCCAAATGATTCACATCAAAGACCCTACTCGTTTACTAATAATTGTTTATAACCCTACACTTTAGCGATGAGGGTATATAAAGTTAGCAACAGAATACCCAGAAAGAAGCCTCAGAGACCTTAGGCAATATATGTATTCTTGAGCAGCATCAAAATCTGAATCGATATAAAAATGTCCATCTGTATGTACTTGGATCTTTTGTTGGAACGCTCACAATTGTAAATTTTAAGTTATATATATCTAGTATCTGGACGTAAGTTCCTATTTAATTTAGGATAAGGGCAATGCTCATAATCGACAAAAATCTTTCACAGCCGCAAAAGTATACCTATTGAATTTAAACCTTGTAAAGATATTTATAATTAGGGCATTTATTGATTTTCTAAAATAGGGCGTGGTGAGATAAAAGACACATTTTACAAAAAATCTGCTTTGACGCAGAATTCGACTTGTTAGTTGAGGCCTAATACAAAAACAAGAAAGAGTGTCATCAGGTATATGGCCATTGTTTGTATGTGGAAAATACTCAAAATTTCATTTTTTACTTGTTCTGTATAACCTGAATTGATGCAGAGTATGAAATGGTCGTATTATACCATTTGATTTTTTTTTAAACAATATTGTTCAATACATGAAATTAAATTTTCACCCATGATAATGAAAAAGGCATAACAATTCAAAGTATTAATTATATCCTGCACCCCTTGTGGCAAAGGATATATTAAGTTTGTGCGAATATTTGTAACTCCCTATCCACAGAATCAAAATCTGAAGCGATTTACCCATGTCCGTCTGTCCGTCTGTCTGTTCATGTAAACTTGTGTGTAAGCTACAAGTCGCATTGAGATATTTCGATGAAATTTCGTTTAAATTGGTCCTGAGAAGAACCGTATTGAAAATGGTTTGAATCGAACCTTTTTTAGAACCCCTCCCCATATAAGGTCTTCATTATAATAGAAATCTCTATAAGGCAACAAATCGCAATTCTTAATATTTTTTGACAAAATTTGGTGAAGAATAGTTAATTATTCATAATTGATTGTGCCAAATTTGGACCCGATCAAACCAGTGACTTATATGGCAATAACTCATGTTTACTGATACAACTAAAATAATTTTAACATACTTTGTGGAACTATGGAGTGTAGGGTATTAAATGGCAGGGCTCGACCGGCTCTAACGGCTATAATTTGGTTTTATTGTAATTACTAATACATCTGCTTTGAATGAATATTGCGTTTGACATAATTAATAATTCAAATATTATTAAATTGCATGCATGCAAAGACAATAACGAGGGAAGACGATTTTGAATTAAAACAAATGTAAATGTTACAGTCGATTATACTCGACCATTTAATACTCTACACCAGTTCGGTTGTGTCAGTAAACTCGGTGCATTGTCATATAAGTGACATATCGTTATATGGACAGGGGTTCTAAAAATAATCCGTTTGAGTTCAAATTAGATTTAGCCATTTTTGTAGCAGTAATTGTGAAAAAATATTAAGAATTGAATATCATCACTAGATAAAGACTTTCTTTATACTGGGTAGGGGTTTCAAAAATGGTCCAATTCGGTATATTTTGTATAGGGTACCTCTACTACATTTCATCAAAATATCTCAAAAATGCAACCTACAGCTTGAGCACAGCTTGACATGAACAGTACTGGCAGTTCATTGCAATAATTTACCAAAAAGCTGTTTCAATGAGACGGGCCATTATGTAAAATATTATTGGACGACTGTTTTTACGATTGTTTTAATCTCTCTTTAGGTTATGACAGATGGATTGTAAAGCAGAGCTCGGTACACGAATGTTTTTCTCTTTGACTACTAACAGATTTATTAACAGTTTATAAGGTGTAGCGCCTGCATTGCATTGAAAGAGAAAGATAGAGACAAAGGGAGAGGGAGAGAGAGGCATTGAACAATCTGGCCTGTAAATTTGATGAAGTACCCATCAAAACATCTGGCATTGTTGCTGTGTGCTCAAGATCAGTTAATACAATCACTGTTAAAATGACCCAAACGCTCAATCAGTTTGTTAGAATAAGCATTAATATAAAGTTGTGTGTTTTGGATGCAGAGAATTATCAAAGCACAAGCACATCTAAACAGGTATACAACAATAACAAGATATTTGCGCGCGCTTATACCAGTGAAATGTGTTTTTGGCATAGTAATGTAGTTTACAATGGTGCGTGTAGATGTGCAACTTAATCGTTTTATATCTAAATAACAATAGCCGTGGCCCACTTCTAATAAAATATATGAAAAACTTTCCTAAGCTTTATAACGTTTTATTGTACTTTTTACAAACTATGTGGTATAGATTTGAGGGGAAGACCACACCAGTGATTTATTGACAAGTTCATGCAAAATATTTGAAAACCATTTATTTATTATTATGAATGATTAACATGTGTTAATAACTGCATTTTAACTAAAAACACTTGCCGGTTCTGTTTATTAAGTTAACAGATAAATTGAATAATTTTATCAGTACATCATGGTTTTCCAAATTGTATAAAAAAAAAGATCATAAAATGTTTCTTCTTGAGCAACATTCAAGAAAAAAGACATTAAAGTATGTGTAGTTGCAACAATGAGAGCATTGAAAAACTTGTTACGTTCCATCAAAAAGGAAGTTTGTCGTAAAAATTGCGGATTCGATCATACAACACCGCATGACTTTATTAAATCACAAGTAAGTACATTGTGTGTCATACAAGAATAATAAGGACATATAGTTTTGTGGCAATGTTATTAGTGTTTAGTTGATTTATTAAATTATTAAACCGACTTTGAGCCTTAGCAGGACGTACACACCCACGAAATACTCAATAGTAAACCTTGAGTATTATTTGATTAATTATGTACGCATAACCAACAAGGAAAAGGATTACTTTATTATTTACCGTATTGTGTATATTGCAACGCCAATGACATTGATGCTAAACAATGTCCCTTAACTGGAACAATGCTATTTGTGCCCCCATCCAGCATTTTTAAGTTTTTAAAAACAAGTGAAAGTGTTATAGTCGGTCAAGCCGACCATTTATTATCCTACCGCAGTTGGAGCGTTAAATTATGCTACAATTAGTTTAGCAGTATGTGTAAACGCGAGGCACTGCCGTGTAAGTAACTTCGTGAAATATAATTATATGGAAAAGGGTTCTAAAAATGGTCCTATCAGATCCAAATTTGGCAATGCCAAATATTAATCCAAATAAAAAAAACTATAAAAAACTTCCATTATAATAGAACCTTATACGGTGAGGGGCACTAAAAATGGTCGGATTTGGTCTATTTTCAATAGAGTTCCTCCTTACATCTTTACATATCCTTACACCGAATTTCATCAGAATATCTCAAACTTACGTGGACAGACAGACATGGTAAATCGATTCACATTTTGATCCTGAATCGATCGATTTATTTGAAGGTGGGCGTAGCAATTACTTTTTGCCACAAGTGGTGCAGTGTATAATGAAAGGATTCGAATTTAAAATGAAACAAGTAAAAAAGGACTATATTAGGCGTATGCCAAATCTATGACACCCACCATTATTACTCAATATATCCAAAGGTTTTTTGTTGTTGTTATGTTTATGTTGTATGTTATGTTATATATGTTGCATGTTGCATGTTGAATGTTAATGACCAGACAAGCGTAGACCAGTCACGCCCATAATTGTAATATGGTCCGTCTACCAAATTTCACAAGTAATACAAAATCATTATAAAAGTATACAAATTTGTACAAAAGAAATCATTACGTGATGTCCGTGCACGTACTGGTTTGCATTGCTCATATTAATTATACATTGCGCAACTATTCTATGGAAAAGATACACATCTTCTTTTTAATATAACCTTCTAGTGGCCAGTTACACTGTACAAATAAAGGAATAATTTCGATTTTCTTTTAAAGTGAAAATTGTTTTACTGGGTCAATGCGTGAACCGATTTTACTCATTTACCAAATTTCAGCTCGATATATCAAATTTTTGCGACCATGAGAGTGGCAAAAGCCACGGATTTGGGACATCATTGCGGAAGCTTCCCTAACTCGCTTTAGTTTATATGCAATAGAAAAACTCGAAGCTTGATATCTTTAATTTTTGCAGTCGTAAGAGTTTCGACAAAAAGTATAGAAATTCACATGGACAGACAGAGGAGCTTAGTCGACTCAGAATTCAATGCTGAATAAGAATATATATATACTTTTTTGAGGAGTGTGGCTTGCCTTCTTCTGGTACTTGGAAGCGTTTGGACAAAACCTTACACCCAATATACCCCCATATCATTATGATGGAAAGTCCATTCCTTTCGATAATAAATGAATTCCTTGATTTTGAACTTGATGTACAATTCAAATTGAAAAAGATATTTTTTGCAAACGTTTTTATTTCAATGTGAAAGGAGATTTTTTCAATTTCAATTGCAAACTTAAATTTAAATTGAAAAATTTACAATTTCAATTGAAATTTTTTCAATTGAACTTTAAATCTAAATTCTTTTTCTTTTCTATTTTGTCTAATTCCAGTGGCAAAAAAGCACTAAAAGTATTCCGTATCTGTTGTATCGCTGGATAATCGCCATATTTTTTATATGTGTGCTAATTGAATCATTATTGTATCCCGATGATGGTTCGCAGTTTTGGTTATACTTCATCTATTTGACCAACTGGGGCATTATATTGTGCATGGTAACTAATCTATTGTCAGCCGTTTTGGTAACAATTTGGCATTTTTCCCCGGAATCCTCAGGTATACCACCTTACCGAATTGTTTGCAATTCTAAAACTTTAACTTGATTTTAAACTTCTAGGCAATTTTGAGATACTAACCATTGCACTGCAAATATATTGGGTCCTTCATATAACCACTTTGGTATTATCATTGGTAATTACCATTATCTATTGGAGTTTGCTATATAATAGTGAGTGTGTAACCCAAATAGCTTCCAATATCTTATTTTCATATTGTTTTTTGTACTTGTTCTAAAAAAGCCGTAGAAGCATCTTTAACAGTCACCAATATTTTAACGCATGCTTCCAATTCGATTAGCATGTTTATCGATTTCTTAATAGTGGCACATCCTATTCGACTTTTGCATGTGTTCTTACCCATATTGGTGGGACTGTTTTATGCCGGCTTTTCCGCAATATATCAATTATGTGGCGGCCAAAATAAGTGAGTTCACTTATGTATTTCCCTATCACACGTACTGTACGATATTCTTCTTGCAGGAAGGGTCAACCTTTTATATATCACATGATTGATTGGCGAGAACCGCGAAATGCGGCATTAACCGTAGTCGGTGTACTTTTGCTTGCCTCTGTGGTATACATTCTACTGTTTATTATTTACAAGTTACGCCTAATTATATATCGATTGGTGAACAAAACGACCTTCTCTTTACCCAACACCGTTATCGTTGAAAGTACGAAAACTAGTACCATCGATAGGAAACCATCTTGTCTTTTGAATCCGAACTCAGCTACTTTTTATGTTCGTAAATCCATACGGAAAAGTGTAACGTTTAGTACTGACACTAGCGAAGATGGCTCAAATAGTTAAATAAATATAAAAATTTATTTAAATACTTTAGCACTAAAATGGTGTTGGATGAAATATTATAACAACCCCCCTAGAATACTTGTAACTCCCAAAAAGATGAAATTTTTTTGAAATTATATGACAACAATAAATTTAGAAACATGCCAGGGATATGCTAATTCCATTGACTGCCGCAAATTGCACGCCTCTTTGAAGACCTCCACCGTTCGTTTGATTGAATTTTTTTATTTTTTATTGATATTGTAAAATGTATGAAATGTTCATAAAACTAATGAATAAACCAAATGTGTAATGCATATATTGTGTACTTGGTTATTTGTAAATCACTTGTCAACTCTTATTAATTTTACGGTAAAATATTCATGATAATAATTCTAGCTATAAAACGAATTACAATATAAGTTTGTATATATAAGTAACTATAAATGTACGCAATTAGTTGACTTAGGCGTGTATACCTAATTATAAATTTTTTTCACAATTTCCTTATGTGCGGTGTAAAATTATAAATTACGCATGAAGACAATATTAATGCAAATGAAAGTCTTTAAAAAATATGTGTTAAAAATGCAGCGGAAGTAAGAGAGAATAGCTTATGATGGCTCAGTTGCAAAGTGGAAGTTTTTTAGTCAAATTATGCGATGCGGATTTTTAAACATGTGTTGCTTCTTTCTTTTTTTGAACCATAACAAGATTTAAAAAAAAAATTATTTTGACTTGGACCAAATCTTTGAATATAATGTGTCGAATTATTACCTAATTACTTTCTATACTTTATGACTAATGCGAAGAAAAAATCTATGGAAAAACTAAGGTTTTGACGCCTTTGGGCGTGTCGTTTGAGCGAATTCTCCAACCAAGATACAAAAACTACCAACACTTCTGCCAACTTTAGAATCGATATCTCAATACATGCGACTAGGAAAATGATTTTCACTCGTAGACAAACAAACGGACAGATAGACATGGCTAAATCAAGTCAGTATTCGTTGCTAAATCAATATATTTTTAGGGTCGGCAAAGTGTTCTTACAATTATATGTACTTAACACTTGTAAGTCAAAAGCTTTGGAGATCCTACCAAGTATTCATATATTCTTAGTCAATAAGAAATTCTGAATCGATGTAGCCCTGTTTAACTGTCCATCTTCTATGTGTCTGACCGTGCTAAATGTTTTCCCAGTCGTAAGCATTTACATAGTATGTAATTTTAATTTTAAACTTGGCAAAAGTCGAGCACGCATGTTTTTATTGTAAGTAAACGTAATTGGTTGAAAAACTTGCTCACAGTTTAACAAAATCTTAAATGGACGTTCCGCAAAATACACGTCATATTAGACCGACACATTGCGGTGCCCAAACCCTTTTAAGTGAGCGATATAAAATGCATTTAAATTTGTATGCTGAGAAGAACACAAGGGCGAAAATGACATAAAGCATAAATACTCCAGCAAAAGTGACCACGCCACGTACTGGTATTGTCCAATCCAATATGGGATAAACGTAATGATTGCCGAATCTGAAAATAAGCAAAAGATTACCGAAAAATATTACACACTAGCATATAAGGGGCAGGAGATACTTACTCATCGGTGCCACCACAAACGAAATAAATTATAGTAAAAATGAAATATATGATGGGCAATAGCATTGCATAAACGGTATGTAGCAGACGTACTGGAAATGCTACCATAAAAAAATCAATGCACATAAAAACTGAATTTAGACAATGTGTTACGAAACTTAACACCGGGAAACGCATTGGTTTATCTAAGAAAAAAATTCGAGAAATATTAGAAAAAAAAAAACAATTTCATTTTATAATTAACTGGAAACATACTCATTTTGCCGTGTAAAAAAGTCCAATAAATTGTAGTAATAACAACGGCCACCGACATAGTGACACCGTGCATGAGCCAGTAAATTTTTATCAATTTGGTGGTATGCGATGCTAAAAAGCGCGATTCACAGGCATTCGTGCGTACAGAGTTGAAATCAAAGTGCCATCGTGTCACCAACACAGCGGCAAGCAATTGGGTCATCAAGCACAACATGATGCCCCAATTTGTTAAGAAGATGAAATACTTGCCATCGCAAAATTGTAAAACTAAGCACACTAAGAACACACCACCAAAGAACAGTACCAACATCCATCTATATATCAAATAGAACCAACTGCGATCGCCACTTTGCCACTATGGAGGTGTGCGTGAGAACCATGAGACCGAAACCGTATGAAATGTATTGCAGAAAATACAACGTTCCATTATCTAATTATTAATTAAAAATAAAGTAAAAACTTCTATACAAATATATCCGATTTGCACCGAATTTTGAACACTCCAAATGCGAACGTTATTCGCTAAATACTGATGCGTATAGTACATTTTTTTTTATACCCTACACCACTTGTGGTACAAAATATATGCGGATGTTTGTAACTCAAAAATGGCACATGCCACACCCACCATACCAAATCTTTCACATTAGTATTTCTGACCAAGTATTTCTGCATCGATTCGATCATTTGAGATATTTCAATGGAAAATGAACCGTATTAGACCATTTTTAGAACCTCTCTACATATAAGGTTCTCTTGAAAAAAGACTCTATATGACATAAATTCTAAATTTTTAATATTTTTGCCAAAATTTGATGCAGAACAATATTTAATTGGCTTAATAATTGATTATGTACCAATTATAGAATACCCTACTATATAAAGATATTTTACGAAGTTACTTGTATGACAATATCTGGAGTTTTCTATTAAATTAAACCAAATGTAGCACAATTTGTGAAAATTAGTGGTGTAGGGTTTTAAATGGTCAGTTTGGTAATGAAATTGAGAAAAATCGGTTAAGGGACACATCCCCAATGTAAAAGATATATTTATATATATACTCAATGAAGTAATTGGATGGCTAGAAAAATTTAGAGAATATTATTTAACGTACAGCTATATTTTTGTAGAGGTCTTCAATGGCTTTCGCAATTGTATGTCTTGACACACTATTATTGAAAATAATGTCTTATTTTTTAGGGACTCTTTTTATTTTCATAAGTCTTAAGAATTGTTTCCCTCTTTCACGGACATTTGACAAAGGAAGTAAGTAAAGGGAATCTTAGCGGGTCGCACAATTGAGCGTGACTGCTCAAACATAGAATATTTTTACTTCAGTTTCAATTTAATAATCTACTCAGACGTTTTATGATTTTATTTCAATTAAAAATATAATTAGATTAATTTTATTATGTTAATTAGGGTCGACAGTAGTAATTAAAAAGACAAGACCTGAACCCCTGCACAATATTTATAACGTTTAATCTTTCTTTTTAGTCAAACTCAAACTCATAAAAAGCAGTACCCTTATTTTGTTAAAATCTGAGCAAAACTTACACCAGCGTTTTTATACCCTCCACTTTAGTGATGAAGGTATATTAAGTTTGTTCTTCCGTTTGTAAAACTTAGAAGGAGGCATCAGACACCCTACAAAATATATTTATTCTAGATCAGCGTCAAAAACTGAGTCGATTTAGACATGTATGTCCGTGCGGCATTCCCACTGACGTAAATTTTGATATATTTAAAATTAAAATATATTTATCAGCCACAAAAATTAAGCTATATACTTGAAATTTAGTACGATCATCAACGATGTTTTGAAAAAGGGCATGATCGGATAACAGAAACGCCCACAATCAATAAAAACATTTATACTTATTAATTAAAATTTGGTATGTATGTCTATAGTTATCTAATCTATGGCAAAAATGGGCCTGGTCGATTAATATACCCGCCCACTATCGACATAAATCTTTTTATTTTCCACAAAAATTGATCTATGAACTTGAAATTTGGTGTACATATTTACGATTTGCTAAAAATAGGCGTGATCGGATTACAGATACGCCCACAATTTACAAAAACCATAGCTGATACGTAATACGTATACTATTAAATTGGCGTAATATATGTATATCTGTCACGCCCACCATTGTAGATGTGGAGGGTATCTAAAATTTGGTCTAAAATCTTGGTACCCTAAATCACTTGTGGTATGTTCGTGATTCCAAAACACTTTCTGAATCGATTAAATCATGTCCGTCCGCGTGTGTCTGTGTGGATTCGAAATTTTATATAAAATTCGTCCATTATACACAATCACACATCTAGCAAAATGTTGCAATACTTAATATGCTTTGAAAAATATTGTTGGATACCATTTGTTTAGATTAAAAATGAAATGTTTTAATTTTGGATCGAATTGCTACTTTTTAGAAACTGTCTCCTTATAATGATTGACTTGATCGATTATAATATTTTCACTTGTTCCATTTGTTATTAATTAAACTATTTACTTGATTATTGTCTTTTTACAATATTTTAATAAAATTATGGAACGTGGAAAATATTAACTAAGTCGTAACTAATATGTAAAAGGTGACACTTTCCAAGAATAAATTGAAATTGGTTTGCACCATATGTACCTGGCAACGATAAAATAAATCCACTTCCTTGTGATTGAAAGTGAAATTTTTAATTTTAAATTCACCACATAAACGTTTTTTTGAACATTTACTGTTGGTGAGTTGCATTATATCGTGTCTTTACAAATTATTACACACTTGGTTGGTTACGTAGACTATATATGTATGTTCTCTCACTCATACATATATTATGTATATATGTTTATACCAAATAACTATTATAGAGTAGTTGGTTCGATTTTATATATGAGTAGAACAAGTAATGAAGCGCGTTTTAATATTGCATCGTGCTCTGGGCCACACTTAACTAAAGTTCTAAACACAATGAAAGCCATTTAATAACTGCGAGACAGGCTACAAATAATTACCTTTTTCGTAGTGCTTTTATTACTTTCCTATACACTTCTTTGAATGATCGTTGTTTATATTGTTGTTGTTGATATTATTATTATTATTCTTACTTGGTTTTATTGTTGTTGTTTAACAGCCAGAATAGTACTTTCCCGAGACAATTTAAAATTCATAGAAACATGAAAATTCCGTGGCAGTGATTTTGTTTAAATGCGGAACAACAAATTGACTGAGGTGTTGATGTTGGTGTTGTTGCTATTGCTTATTGTTCTTGTCCTTATTCTTATTCTTCTTCTCCTTCTTCTACTGTAAAATGAGTATTATTTTGTTTATTATTTATTTGTTTAAATTCGCATGTATTTGATCGCGCCAATACGTACATGCACGTAACATATACAAACATTAGCAAAAAGAAAGCGTGCGCTAATAAAGAACTCGATTTCAATTGACGAAAGTGTCAAACGTATCATCATCATCATATATGTAATTCAATTAAGAGCATGTCGACTAATGGCGTGACACTTTCGCACTCAATGCTTAATGCAAAGGAAAAGGTTAACAGGTTAGGTCTTCTTATCGGGTATAGTTTATAATTTTGATCATTGTTGGGACCACCGTTCAGTATGTTCTTACGTATCACCTTGCAAGTCAAGTTTTACGCTGAAAATTGTTTGTGAACTGTGGGCGTCTCTGTTATCCGAACATGCCCATTTTCGGCGCATCGACGATTTGGGCAATTATAAATACGTGTACTAAATTTCAACTTCGTAGCTAGATGGATAGATTTTTGTCGATTGTGGGCGTAGCTCTGGACCGATTTTGCCCATTTAAAATAGCGATCGGTACAACAATTCAGCTCATTATCTCAAAAGTTACAACCGCGAGAGTGCCAACACCGGACGTACAGACATACAAATCTAGAAAAAATGCACAATTCATACACCATATAATATTAAAATTCATTTTAGCCTCTTTGAGGTTCTTTAGGACGAAAAATGAAAAATTGAAACTTTTGCTTATTAGTCTGAAACAGGAACTGAAAGTATGTATAAAAGTATGCATCAATTATATCAATTTTATATATCTTTGCCTACTTTGCAAAATGACTACATATAGTTGCTCGTGCATATACAACATTCCGCGCCCTAGTTATGCATAATATGTATTAAATTTCAACAAAACAATTTTGTTAATTAATCAAATTATTCCATTTTAAAGGTATTGGCCTTGAATTAAATTCACTTCGGTTTAATCAAATTTTTGTGTTCTTTGACATGAAATCAATTATGATTGTTCAGCCATCCCACTGACTGACAACAACAATGGAATATTATGATAAGGTTGTATTGTATCATTTAGGCTATAAATGTTTATGTTGGCCAAGGCATGCCTTCAATTACAGACTTCTTCCTGTACCCATTATGTGAGGCTTAGCGTTGGCATTCTACTAAATTTGCTATTTCGTTTGCAACATTTAAGAAGAAGGCCACAGACATTCTACAAACTATAAACACATATTTTTTAATCAGCATAACAATGTAAATCGATCTAGATATGTCCGTCCGTTAGTTTGTCTTAAGTGGCATTCTCTCACGGTCGCAACAATTCAAATATTAAAGTAAAATTTTATGGTTATTGTGCACAGGTTCCTATTTAAGTTGAGCGAAATCGCTTGAAAACCATGCCCTTTATAAAGAGGAACAATCGTTATTATTATTGATAAAAATTGAGCTAAATAATTAATATTTGGCACACTCACACAAATAATGAGCCCATCCTTTCATCGGTGTTTCAGCGAAAATAGGCGGGATCAGATAACATCCACATTTTACAAATAAATGTATTTACTGCAATGACACAATTCGCCCGTTTAGTTAACACGTAATATATACTCTATTAAAAGGTGTAATGCGGCACCTGTCACGCCCACATTTCTATATTAATGTAAAAAACATATTTAATTGAAATTTTGATACAAATATTTTTACTCCTCTTTTAATTGGATAAGAGAGTGTGAATGTCACGCCCATTAAAGAAAAACAACTACAAAGTTGAATATATATATACATATACTGGAATCGTAAAACCGAACATATCACTCAAAATTTACCAAAAAAATCTTCGACGCGTAATTTGATGCATATTACAAATGTGTATCCTATTAAAGGGTGTCACAGTTTGTATAGCGATATGGAGAGTATTTATTCTTTTTTTTGCTTTGGAAACAAACAAAAAATGTGATTTTTTAATTCAATTACACCTTTCAATAAATGTCGACACTTTCATCATCAATTCATCAATTAATAATTATATGAATATATTGTATTTCTCTTTGGCTTGATGATCAAGTGTCAGCTCGAACGGAGATGTACACGAGTAGAGACTTGCAAAAGTACGTTTCTATTTATAGCACTTGTGGTAGAAAGTAAAACACGTTTGTTTAATATGCGTTAAAGCTCCTCCTTGCAAACGGGAATGATAGCAAAGAATCATAGCGTTAATGGACGATGGGAGTCGCCTCTTAGTTGTCCGTATAGTTTTTCTTTTGTTATCACTTGTGTACATTTTGTGCTTCGTTACAATGCTGTGAATGATAATTTGATACAATTGCCTTCTTTAAGGACGATAACAAAAAAGAAAATTTGAAAAACGAATGTCACGTTTATATTAAAGTGGAATTTTTCAAAATAAAAATTGTCAGTATTATGCAATCTTTCTACAAAACATTGTATTATCTGAATCGAAAAGCACGTGAAACATTTCTGAATAAAAAGCAGCGGATGCTTAAAAATATAGGTAGAATGATCTGCAGTACGTTTTCACGTGAACTGATTAAATCTTCACAGATTGTCTTTCCAAAGAATTTGTTTATTCCCTCTGTAAACATGTTACCATTTCAGAGAAGAAGTCTCTTCGCTACCAATAGGCAAATTCAAGTTCGAATTTTTGGAATACAACAAAATTATCAAAAAAAGAAAGGAAACAAAAATTTGCTGTTGAAATTTTCGAAAACCCATTTTGGTTTATGGAACCATTATAAGTATTCATTGGAAGTAATTGCAATCATCAATCATTGTATTTTGAATTTGGCATTATTTTGATTGCAGATCCTTGACGTTAATTTGTAGAAAGGTCTGTTGTGTTGTTCATTATTAATAACTGTGAAGCTTTCCTCATTGCATGGCTCGTAAACAATGCTGTTATCCTTTTGTTGATGAATTTAAAAAAGAAAACTTTTCATTCGCACATCAGCCCTATCATGACTTTTGCAAATCTCAGGTAATTTAAACACCAGCTTTCATTTAACAGATGTTGCAATGGTCGCAAAATAAATTGTATTTTATATAATTAGTGGCAGACAACGACCAAGTGCATTTGGTGGGTGATCTATCGTTGGTTTTCAATTGCTTTCTTTGCGAGCGGCGTATGTGTTGCTTTCAGTTTGGGTTGGAACTCTCCTCTATGGTTCATATATTTCACCAATTGGGGTTATTCACTGTGCCTACTCACCTCCCTGTATGGAGCTATCATCTGTACCATTTACTACATTAAACCAGATCATTTTAGTAAATCATTTATAGTCAACGTAGTTACGTTGTTGCATACGAAGCCATTTCCACAGTTTGTTTTTTTTTTTTTCTTACACGTCATAGGTAATAATTGCTGTTCCTTGAAAGTGTATTGGTTTTGTTATTGGCTTACTGTAGTGTCGGCCATTTCAATTACTACCGTTTATTGGAGCACTCGTTTTACAGGCAAGTATTCTCTTACTAAATTACTGGACACCTAGAGATTACGTGAAATATTTCCGATGGTCAATCTACGTAAGATCCCTTTGAATACCTTTACAATACCAATTGTTCTATTGCTGTCACATCCAGCTTCAGCATCATTGTTAAAGTAAGCCTTGTTTATAGTTGAAAAAAGGTTGAAAAAAAGTCCTTTTCAAGTGTAATTCTCCACGTAACTTATTATGTACTCGTTTCACCTGGGGTGCCCAAGGTACCACTTGAAACTTGGATCTTAACAAACAATAATTTGTGGTATGCGTGCCGTTGTTAGTTAGAGATTGTTATTGTTGGGAGTGCTGGAAACTTTTCACGCAACATTTTTATTTCATATTTATAAATGAATGTCACGTTGAAAAGTACTTTTTTTATTAAATTGCAGATGATAGCAATGAAAGGGTTACTATCTGTAGCATATGGACACATGTTATTAATTCTGCACTGATGTTGTTGGATTATATGTTGATCGCGTTTCCTACGCGCCTGCTGCACTTTGTCTACCCATTTAGTTTGGGCGTATTGTACGCTATCTTCTCAGTAATTTATTACAAAGCAAACGGTGTCAATGTGTAAGTTAATAATATATGATGCTGTTGTTATATATAGAAAATGAAACAATTTATTATTATTATTATTATTGTTATTTTTAGACGTGGCCGACATTATATTTATAGAAAACTGGATTGGTCAAAACCCGGCTGGGCGATGTTCACCACATTGGGTTGTCTGTTCGTGACAATGATCTTTACCGTTGTGCTATTTGGTCTTTATAAAATACGCATCTGTTTATATCATAAGCGTTTATCAAAATCTGAATCATTAGTTGCTGGATAAAATTATTTAAAATTATTAAGAAGATGACGAAGTTAAGCCATTTTATTAACGATTCCCATTTGTAAGGTCTCTATTTGTTTCGACCATTTGTCGATAGCGCCGTAACGGGACGCACTGTTGTTTTCTTTGTCCAGTTGCAAGACATGATTCACCTCATCAATGTGTCCCTGAATGGTTCTGCCATAATGATATATTGAAATAAAAATCATACCACAGTACAGTACAATGGAGAACTTACTTGTCTAATATACAGGATACTAATAAACTTTCCACCTCGTTGGGTTCAATGTTGAGAGCATTGGCTATAAAGGGAACGGCAATATTTTTATAGGGACGTATAAGCTTAATTAAGACTTGGGTGCGGATATTGCGTAACAAATCTTCAATGTGCTCCCGTATAAAAGGATCGGCCATAATGTTGGCGCGATTGTTCCTTAAAATTGATTCGAATTCATTGATATCATCATTCTGATAAGCTGCCACCAGATTGGTCATAGCTAAAATTTCTGGATCATTCTTGTACGGTTTGGCCTCTTGTGAGTCGAAGGGATTTATGCCTGATTTCATTAACCTTTGAAATTGAAACATAAATAACTAAATAAATCCCTATAAATAATCATAACTCACATGTTGGCCAAAACTAAATATTTCAAACAAGTGGTGCGTCGCGGTGACCCAGACTCATCATAATTTTTGAATGCTTCAAAGAAATCCGTGTGAGCATTTTCAAATTCTCCCTCGCGCAAGTGCATTTTGCCGCCACACTCCCGTATAACACCCATAATCAATGGATGCGGTATAGCCGACTTGATGTGCAATGACTGCTCATACAGAGTCTTCAGTTTTTTGTTATTCTTCTGTACCGTATACATTTGTATTTCCAGTGCATATATTTCTAAAAGTTGAGTACCCTTCTTCAGATCATCCTCGCCATCATCCGTCTGGCATGACTGATGCAGTTGCTTAAGTATTCTTTGTAATTTTCCAAACTCATTGCGATCAAAGTACAATTTGCCAAGTTTAGTGTTGGTTTTAAACCATAAACGATCATTTTTAGCATCTTTAAGTGCCTCCAAGGTGGTTTCATAAAAGTTTTGTAACAACTCCATCTGTTAAAGTCAAACTATATATATTTATATATATAAATAATACCGTGTAACTTACATTCTTGGATGTAGATATATAATCTAATATAGAGTTAATGGACTTTTCAGAATGGTTACGAGTCACGGCACTTTTAATGTAAGTTAGCAGCTGTTTGTAACGCACCATCATCTCTTCATAATTATTCTATGAAAATGTTATATATATTTTTAAACGATCTCTCTTATATTCAGCAGTACAGCTTACCAATTTGAAATTGATTTTTATCATTTGTTTTAAAGCTTTAAAACCCCATTCACCCTTCTCCCCGTTTTCTAAATCTAAAACCTTTTGAAAGGACATTAGGGCTGCTTTGGGATCATCTTCCTTCAAAGCTTTACTATTGTAGTATTGATTTTCCAAATCAACATCAGGTTCAGAGTTACTATCCTCAGAGTATTCCTTCAAAATTATTTTTATGACTTCGAATCACTAAACCAGCTTAATACACATATATACTTACCAAACCATAATCTTCATCATCCACACACATAAAATCATCGTCGTTATCGGACATTTTGTTAATTTTTAATATTTAGCTATTATTTATAAAAAGAAAATTAGAAAATTAGAATTTCATGAATATTTACTCAACATCTGTGTGTATGTGAAAAAAAGGAAAATATTTCCTTTCCATATTGTTCCTGGTTGCAATCGTGTTTAAGTTTCATTAAATTAATAATATTGTCAATTTTGCAAAACATAACAGTTATGTAATTATCTAGAGCAAAATTTTAGAATGCAAATAAAATAACTTTGCATTGAAAGTGATCTTTTGAACGATATTCTAAAATATATTTTAAAATTTCTGCGCAATTTTATACGTTTTCATTGTATATACGTTTTGCTAAGCTAAAAGAAAACCGCTTAAGTAACACTAAGTTATCATAACTTTGCATGAGGCAACATTTACAAAAAAAAAAAAAAAACGCAGCTAAAGCGAGCTCTTATATTAAAAGAAGATTTTATTTGTTTAAGAAACAATACTTTTTAACTTCCCTTCACAATGGTTATATCGAAGAGGTGTAAAATCTGTTCGGCTTTGGATGATAATAATTTTTCTATAACCAGTGAATATTATGGTATACAGCTACCAGAAGTTATCAGAAAAGTGGCGGGCCTAGAGGTTGGTACACATGTATACATAAAATCCATTACATATTAAATTGTTTGCATTATTGTGTATTGCTTTAGTTGGAGGCACGAAAAATTAGTACAGTTCTGATATGTCCACACTGTGCTCTCTCAATTACACATGCCTCCAGCACTATAGATAAAGTGCGTCGGGCCTTAAATAAAATGGGAAAAAATGTGTTGTCTGAGATCGCGTCTATTACTTCGACCGCTTCTGAAACGTTTAGAAAGTTTAAAGTCGAAGCGAGTGATTCTCCAGCACCAAAAAATGTAAACAAAGTGGCTCGTAAAGGAAAGAATAAAAAAGAGACATTATTAGCCGAAAACGAAAATAAGGCAGCTGAAGAAGACACCCTGGCAAAGGATAATAATGATATCAATGGTGTTAATGATGCTGCAAGTAATATAATACCAGTTAAAAGTCTAAAGAGAAAAATAAGTACAGCATCGGCAACCAATACAATTGATGATTCAATGAAATGCCAAACTGTGTGTGGTGGTAAAACTAAAAACTGTGCTTTATGCAACAAGGTGTTCTCTCAGAAAAGTGAATTGCGCCAACATATTGAAAGTGATCATATGGGTGAGAAGCTCAAAGAATGTCCCAATTGTTCAATGTCTTTTACGTCTCGACAAAAGTACGAAGCACATGTATTTAAAGAGAGATGCCTCAAAAATCTATCTGTTTGCCAGTATCCGAATTGTAGCAAACGTTTTTCGAATATAAACAAAATGACGTTACATATGCAGACGAAGCACTCGGAAAATTCATTGCAAATATAAAATTTGCTTCTATTATTATATACGTTAGTATATAAGTACTAAATAATGCAATACAGCAAGATTAGAGATTACAATTACATTTTATTAATAAATTTTAAACTTTGTTTTGCAAAAAAAAAAAAAATTTAAATAATTATGTATTTCAAATTCATTTTTAATTCATCACATGTAGCGCTTAATTATAATTTTTGAACTTTCGCATTACATTCTAACGTGGAAGCTTCGTTAAGGGGTTTGCGTGTTTTTTTTTTTGTTTTTGTTTTTTTTTTGTTCACTGATATATATATGAATAAATTTCCCTTTTGTAATTCTTTCTCAGAAATTTCTCACGAATATTTTCTTTTTACACTCTCACAGCGTTGCCACAGGTTAATAATTTGTCCTAATTAAGTGCCTGACTGTTATCATCCGTTAAATTAGGAAAAGTTGTTATAATAACTACTGAGTCTGTTAAATATATTAGAACGCTAATAAACGCTGACGACACTTGATATGAAAACGACCGTAGAACTTTGAACTGTTTATTGTTTCTGTTTTTCCCTTTTATTATATATAAAATAGTTAAATTCGTTCCCCATGACTCAAATTATAAGAACTAGAGCATTATATAGAAGAATAAATTAAGGCTTATAAATTGAAACTATATAGTACATATGTGCCATTTTCTCTTTGTTCCTAACATGAATTTAAATTATTTTGCGGTCTTTCTTTTCGCACGCAAGAAATAAAATGGATTTCATTAATGTTTACATATTTTGAATTGACGAAATCTAAAATATAAGCATAAAATGAGTATATTTTGTACACGATTTTTGTTTACAATTGCTAAACGAGGTACATTACTTTGCGCCTTTGATTATAGCTTAAATGGTTATTTTTTCCTATTATAGTATCTCGTTGTTATTGTACTACTGTAAAGCAGACGCCGGAGGAATTCAAAGTCAATATAAAACCTAAAAGTGCTCGACGTGAAGAATTCGATAAGAAATTGAGAGCAAAAACTCCATTAGGAAAATTAGAAGAACACACTACACATCCTCACCAAGAAAAAGAACCATTAAAGCCTTGGCCCGATAATGTAAACCCGCATACAGGTGAAGTAGGAGGTCCGGCGGGTCCGGAACCTACACGTTACGGCGACTGGGAGCGTAAAGGTCGAGTCACTGATTTCTAATCAGACTGCACGTTTTACTATTATTAAGTTTCAAAGTTACTTTAGTTTAGATGTTGTTTCATTTTCGATTATTGTGTGAAATAAATATTAAGGGTATTCAAGGTTAAGTCTACGCATATATAATAAGAAGTCAAAAAAGCAATTTATTTTGTAAATTAGTTAAATAAATTAAACATATGTACTAATAAATTTTTATGAGAGGGTGTGTCATGACTTTTACGCTAATATAATATATATAATATGGTCTTTGACAATATTATGCAATATAAAGCAAATAAAACATGAAAAACGCTCAGATTACGACAACACTTATTATGCTCTCAAATTAGAGAGGGTAAATTTATTTTCTCATCATTCCGGTTCTGTTTATGTTTTATATTTGCAACATTTCTAATTGGTTAGTTGCAGTAGGTGGCAACTCTCACAAAGTTGATAGAAAATTAACAAAATAAGAAAAAAGAATTTCATTTAGAATATTATTTTTAAATTTATAAAGACCTATTTTAATATAAGCGACAATTTGCAATTGTTCAAGTTTTCACTTTTCACGGAAATGTCGTTGAGAAAATATAGACGCGAAACTACTGAAATAAATTGTTGCTTGAAATATATTTTATTCTCGAGTAATGTCTTAATATGGGTATGCATGCGCAATCAGCTAGAATAACTAGATAATAATGAGGAACAAGTAATGCTTTGTTTCACAGATGTCAGGGCTGGTGGTGTTGGCCGTGGGAATATGGGCCTGGAATGAGAAAGACATGTTTAGCAACCTTACCAAATTGACTTTTATAGCTTTGGATCCTGCATTCGTTTTAATCTGTATCGGTGGTGCAACATTTCTAATTGGATTTACGGGTAGTGTTGGGGCTTTGCGTGAGAATACATGTCTGCTTGGAACGGTAAGAATTATTGTTATTGATTATGCCAACAAGCACATTTTTTGATTTTCTTCCACTTAGTATGCGGTGTTCTTATCGGTTTTGCTTTTATTTGAGATTGGTTTTGGAGTGCTGGCTTTTGTACTCAAGGATAAAGGCTGGGTAAGTTTATGCTATAGTAAATAATATCCTTAAGAATCTGCATTTCCATTAATGTTTATTAAATTTAGATTAAAGATCAGGCAACCGAAGGTTTAAGAGCGTTTATTATACACTATCGTGAAGATCCAGATCAACAGAACCTTATTGATTGGATTCAAGAAGATTGGTTGCAGTGTTGTGGTATTGAAGGCCCTAAAGATTGGGATAGCAACAATTACTTTAATTGCTCTTCAAGTACCATTGGCAGCCGAGAGGCTTGTGGCGTGCCATTCTCTTGCTGTCGTCGCCGTCCACTAGAACTCATTAAAAACAAACAATGCGGTTACGATGTACGCAAAGAGGGCTATGTAAGTTGTAGAAATTATACATTACTCATTTAATTTGCTTTATTTAATTTGCTAAATAGTTTTGTACATAAATTCATGTAATCATTTGACGATTCGGTTATTTTCGAATAGATTCAAGATAATGCCCTATTTTTTCTAAATAACGTATAAATGATCACCTCATGAGTTGTTTTACGCTTTTTTCTAATAACAATACTTCTCACAACATATGCATACGCACTATTTGCACTAATCTTTGCTTAACTTGTAGCCTGTGGATCGTCATATATATGAGCGCGGTTGTTTGCGCGCTGGAGAAGATTGGCTTGAGTCTCATTTACTTTGTGTGGCAGCATCCTGCATATTCACACTAATTATGCAGGTCACAATTTATTTAACAACTCTTATATTGTACTAGTTTTTTTTTTTTTTTTGATAAGAAGAACAAGTTTTAAATCAATAGAAGGTGATTCTAAAAAACATTTGACTTTGAAATTGGTTTAAATCATGTTCTTGTGTGTGTGGTTCATATTGTTATTAATCAAGTGAAGGCTTTTTTTTTACATCTAATGTAGATGTAGGAGTATTGTTTTTGTCATTCCGCTTGTACGCCATTACCTGACATTCATGTATGCCATTTATGTAGAGTAGGGAAGACGTTATCCGGATAACTAAAATACACGAATAATTGGGGTGAAGGTATTTAGGTACAATGAGGTCTCAGTCGAATGTGCTGAAAATACTTTTTAGCTAGTAAGATTTTTTTTTTTTTTGGTTTTTAAATTATTTTTATATTATTTGATTGAATTATTATTATGATGTTATTTTGCTTTGTTTTAAAGAATTATGAGGTTTCGAAAATTATTTACGAAAAGGGTTGTGTTCAGGCTGGCGAAGAGTGGATGGAGCATAATTTAATAATAATATCCACCAGTATCATTATTACCGTATTTTTTCAGGTTTGTTTTTGTTTTTTTATGTTTTTTTATGTTTTTTTTTTTTGTGTGTGTTTTTGTTTTGAAAAAGTTTTTTGTTTCGCTTGAACAAAAAAGTCAATGTTGCAACTGTTTTATTAATTATTTCCGTAATTTTCAGATTTTGGGCATTTGTTTTGCACAAAATTTACGTGCTGACATTTATGCTCAGAAAGCCAAGTGGCACTGACAAATGCCCGTTTACGCACTTATCGCCATTTAGAGGTGCGTCCCCCTCCTTCCAACAGCACATCGCTGATTGTATAATGTGTACGCTAAAACGCGTCAACAGACACAGCATTACCATTTACTACTAGTGTTCAAAATTGCCAATTCTCAATTAAGTATCAATTTATCGTTAAGTACTAAAGTACATACTCGTAATTACTATATAAATAAATATGTATTTTTGCAAATAATTTTAAACTCGCCCACAATATATAGATATAACAGTATTTTTATATAAACTTTTGTAAAAATAATTCTGTAATTGTTTCGATTCAAACGCAAAGCAAAAATTATTGCCTGAAATGTTTATGTAAAATAGAGCTTGAAATTATATATATATATATACATATATGTGTACTCTCCTTATAATGTTTAGTTATTTATGATTAACTATTTATACATACATGTATAATTTCTATTAGCCAATTGTAAGTTCCCTCTCCGTCTCTCTTGTAATGCAGCTGTGATAGAAACGAAAAAACAAAAACATTCAAACTGTATATGATTTTTTTATGACATATGTCGTTTTTAAGATAAGCTTCAGATATTATAAATGGTTAAAATCCTATGTAATCAAAATAAAAGACAACAAGTGAAAAGTAAATTTGGCTTCGACCAAATCTTAAATACTCTCCATCACCCTCTATACACTGTCCGGGGTATATACATGATTACGCCCTCCTCATAGTGTACGTATTACGTATCAACTTGTACTAAATTTCTACTTGTACCAAATTTCAACTTTATGGTTCCATTTTAGTGGCAAATAAATAGACTTTTTGTGCCGATTATGGGCGTGGCTTTTGACGGATTTCGTCCAATTTATATAGCAATCTGTTACTAGAAGTATTTGTACATAATCTCAAAATGTATGACAGTGAGAAAGCCAACAACAGATGGACTTATGGACAGACAGACAGGCACACAGTATAAATCGAATCAAATTTTGATGCTAATCAAGAACATTTATACTTATGGAAATTCCAAACGGAAGTGCAAACTTAATATACCCTTATCGCTAAAGTGAAGGAGGGTATTGAAACTCTAAGATTATCGCATAACTCTACAAACTATTGTTAACAAATTTGATAAAATGTGTATAATTTTAATGTTAGTTCAAACTGGCATTATAACTACATCATATATAAGTATGTATACTCAGCTTAATAAAAGTAATAAAAAAATAACAAAACAAGCTAAATTAGTTTTACGCCAAATCGGGAACAACTTCTGCGCCTAGTAATTATATATAAACTATGTACGCCATTCTGCAATGACTAATGAATTATTTGCTGTGCTTCATGCTCACATGATGATGCGTGAAATGAGGGACTTTCCAAATTGTGGGCGTGACACTTAGCCGATTTCGTCTATTCTGTTTACTACTTAGGGATTTTTCTTCTTATTCAAGCCATCTAATTGTGCCATCTTATCGAGACTGATAAATGCTGTCTCGTTGATGTGTTGATATTCTATTAAGAGTAAATTATTGCGACCAATGTGAAGGATTTCACCCGGAACATAGAGAGTTATTTGTGGTCCAACTAATGGCCAATAACGACCCAAATTGAAGCCATTTACAAAGGCTACTCCTTTGCCCCAACCTTCAGTATTTAAGTGGGTGTCGGCGATTTCGTCCACATCAAATTCACCAAAACATACGACGGGGCCATGATTTGGTGATAAATAAGAATTGGTTCGTGTTTCGTTTAATGACAGGTAATCCATTAATTTTTTTATTTGTGATTCCTCCAAAGGATATAAGGTATGTGTCCAATTTTCCAAAACTTGCCGCATCCCGTTGCGCTTTTGTAGAGTAACCGCACCTAAGATACCTTTCGTGTCATTGGCTACAAAATAATTGATGCGCCCTTGATTCTCTACAAGCAACTGCAGTGTACCGCCGCCTATTCCCTTCTGAAGAGGTAAGGAATAAATACGACTTTCTCTTGAAAGAATACCAACAAATTTTTGATTTATATAAACATAGGCACGATCTCTCAGTTCATTTACGGTAAGAAGTGTTGGATCAATTTCGTATTCCGGTATAACAGTTTCGTACAAAATTAAACCAGAAAATTGCTGCAACTCTTCAAATGTCTTTGGTTTCGTTGATGATATTGGTAAGCCTTTAGCTAAAGTGTGCCTGCCCGTTGCTGATAATAAATTCATTACTGGCCTTAGATGAACGTGACCAAACTCTTTAACTAGATTCGGTATTATGTTCAATTGTTTGACAGGTAAGAATTCTCCAATTACATCGCGTACAAGTAAGAATTTCTCGGTAAAATTACCCGTCTCATCGATAACTGCATCGTAATCATAGGATGTAATGTCAGCCGCATATTTACCAAAGCCGGCATCATTTGCACCAGCTGTAAAACCGAAATTGGTGCCACCGAAATACATGTACAAGTTGACGCTGGCATTATAACTGAGAATCGTTCTAAAATAAGACAAAATTATAGAAAACAACAAAGAAAACCAAATTTATCTTGGAGATCAAATTTTAAATATCTTCCAGTGTATGCATTACGTATCAGTTTGCAAGTCGGGATTTATCCGACCACACCCATTTTTGTCGCAACGATAGAAGGGTTAACTGTGCACATGCATTCCAAATTTCTAGTTCATAGCTGAATTTTTGTGGCAGATATATAGATTTTTGTCGATTGTGGGCGAAGCTCTTGACCGATTTTACCCATTTTAAACAGCTATCTATGTGCAAAAACTAAAAGTGTCTGTACAAAAATTTCAGCTCAATATCTCAAAATTTACGACCGTAAGAGTGCCAGCAACAGACAGACACACGGACATACATATCAAGATAGACTTAGTTTTTAATGCTGATCATGATTATATATACTTTGTAGAATCTTTGACACCTCCTTCTGGGTGTTGCGAACAGAAGGATAAACTTAATATACCCCTCATATTATGTGTAAGGTATAAATATATCTACCAAGGGTACATGGTGCAATCGAATACCTTAACACTGAAGCCACTTCCTTAGCATCACGGCGCTGATTTGTTTCTTGCCAATGCGTTAACCAGCCAGTGTAGAATTCTGAATTGACTAGCGGACCTTTAGGTTGTACAGTTCTCAACAATTTCCATATATCATCGATTTTATTGACTAGATTTGATGCGCAAATGTTTAAGATTTTATAAAAAAAAAAAAGTGAGAACTCTGCAAATTCTGACTTACCCCGATCTATTCCAAAGTCGGTGGTGGCGAATACTTTATCAATTTTACCGCATTTAATATTCTTATTCGGTATGTCAGTGGTAAATAGTAATGCTTTGGTGTCCACATATTTTAAAGTTTCATCACGTAGCCAGTTCAAGTACTGGCGATCGCACGTATGAAAACCACCATATTCGTTCTCAACTTGCACCATAATAATCGGCCCACCATTACCGTACAAGAAACGCTGCAAACGCGGCATAAGTTTTGCATACCAATTGGATACTTCATGTGTGTAGTTTATGTCACTGGTACGCAATCGTATGCCGGGATATTTACCAAAGAGCCAATAAGGTATGCCGCCCTGAAATCAATACAATGCGACATTTTGTAATGAAGATCTTTATAAATTAATATATATGTCACACATTATCTCTTTCTGCGCATATGTAAGGGCCTGGACGTAGTATGACGTATAAATTTTCCTCCTGAACTAAACTTAAAAAATGTTCAATATCCGCTATACCAGACCAATCGTAAATACCATCTTCTGGGTTATGCAGTGACCAATCAACGTACCTATAGAATATACAAAGCATAAAAAGAATATGGATAAAGGACTCGTCTCCTCTCTTACGTATCTATAGCATTCAGACCACCAGCACGCATTGTTGTCAGGCGCTTTTGCCAAACTCCGGGCAAAGCACGAAAATAATGAAACGATCCTGATACATAGCGGAAGGGCTTATTATCCATTAGAAATGTATTAGCATTTTCATCTATAATAAAGCTACGCTGTGGTATTTCCTTAAAGGAAAATGTTATAATAAAAATACAGGTAGATGGTATTGTTTACAATTTTGCAATAAGAAATTGTTTCTTTACGTTAATTAATCTCATGGAATCCAGATGAATCGTTTTCATTCTTAGGTTCACTTTTATAACCTGTTTGTACAATCTCCACTGAAGTATGCTAAATATATTAATCCGTTTGCAAAATCGAGGAAAAGGCGATTGAGACCCCACCACATATGTATAAATTAATGATTTGTAATAAAATTTGAGACATCTCCGTCGGTGGGTCTGTTATTGGGACTCTCGCTTTTGAGAGATATTGAGGTAAAGTTTTTTACAAACATTGCCACGCCCACAATAGACAAAAATCTAATTATCACTTGGTAAGATAACAGACACGCCAACAATTTACAAAAAACCATATTCACAATAAAACTGGACTTGCAAGCTGATACGTAATGTATAGACTATTAGAGGGCGCAATATATACATATATACATATTTGTCACGCCCACCGTTATGGATGTGGAGGGTTTTTAAGATTTGGCCCAAGCCAAATTTAATTTTCTTACATGTTTTCGATAAATTGATCAAATTTTGGTTTAAGGAAATGTTTTAACCCAAATAAGTAGGACCATATTGGACCATCTTTAAAATCCCTCTTCATATAACGTCCTATTATAAAGAAAGTTAAGAGCAACGGAATTCTTAATATTTAAAAAAAAATGGGATTCATTAGCTCAATAATAGGCTGTAGCGAATTTGGACCATTTTAGAAGCCCTTTCCATATATGTCCCACACATGTGTATACACATCAAACCAATTATAATAAAATTTGTGGCACTAAGTAGGTGTTCTAGATAATAAATAGTCAATTATGACCGCCTCTAACATTTCACTTGATTCACTTGTTATTTTGTACCGTTCAATATAAGTACAGATGGAAAAAGTACACTTTTATGGTACAATATTATAAGGTATTAACGCTTTAAATTGATAGGCTTAATAGACCAAGCCACCCCACTCCTTTTGAATTCTTTTTTCTTCTGCACTTACTTTGCTTAAGCCAAAATACCCGAATAGCGTTGCAACTATAAGTCCAAAGAGAGTCCCCATTATACTGATCAATTTAACAGCATAGCTCTTCAATTTATTTTAAATATTAGAAAACTATATATGTAATAGGCGAATAGATAATATGTGCCTTTTGGAGTTAATTTTTATATAAGTTTCATACACATATATGTGTGTGTATGCCTTTGTAAACTTTGGATATAAAGTGAGAACATATTTAGAAGCGTCACTCTTTTTATGATCATTTCTTTCTTTCCGCACACATACACATATGTGCCTAATTTGAGAGAATTATGTTACAAGTTAGAAAACGAAATTTGGCTTAGGCCAAATCTTAAATACCCTTCACATCTACATGATTTTTTATCCATCTTATATGGAGGGTATATTAAGTAAGTCATTCAGTTTCCAACACTTCCAGAGGGAGACGTCAGAGACCCTACAAAGTATATATATAAAATGAAGTACAATTTGCTTGAGTGGGCGAAGGCCTCCAATTTAACCTTGGAGGTCCTCCAGAGCATACAGCGAAAAGCTGCAAAGCTGAAAAAGTTTTTATAGATTACGAAAGAGTGTCCAACTCTCTCGACACACTTGAGCACCAACGCAATGTGAGCTGGGTTGCGCTTATATATGGGTATTTCCATAGTAAGTATTCTGCAGAGATTAAAGAGATGTGTCCCTCATTAAAGTCTTTTAACAGGACCACTAGGCTTGCTCAGCGATCTCACCCATTCGCTACGCTATGAAACTGCCGGGTATATCGCACAATACATTATCGGAACGGTTCGTTTTTTAACACCCCGGGTGTTCGCCTCTAGAACCATTTACTACCAGAGATATTTCCCGCCACACCAAGTGTCCACCACTTTAAATCGAATGTCCACAAACACTACTCCTCCTATCCTCCTCCTTCTAAGCCATGCTAACCGCCACCGTGCATGCACCTTTAGGGGTTGTCCCCAGAGTTGATGGGATGGTTATTTAAAAAATAAAAAAAATATTCTTGATCTACATTAAAAATTGAATTGATCATGGGCATCAATTTTGAGATAATAAGCTGAAATTTTGTACAGGCATTTTTAGTTTTTGCACGCAGATTGCTATTTAAAATGGGCAAAATGGGTCAAAAGCCACGCCCACAATCAACAAAAATATATATATCTGCTACAAAAATTTACCTATGAACTTGAAATTTGGTATGTATATTTATAAATATCTCACCCATAGATGTGACAAAAATGGGCGTGGTCGTATAATAGGCAAGCCCACTATCTACAAAAATCCTCATATGTGCCACAAAAATTGACCTATGAACTTGAAATTTAGTACACGTATTTAGGGTTATCTCATTCATCGATGTACCAAAAATAGGCGTGGTTGCATAAGAAACACGCCCACAATTTACAAAAAACCATATTCCACTTGCAAGCTGATACGTAATGTATAGACTTAGAAAGCGTAATCATATACCTGCCACGCCCAATGTTTGTATGTAAATGTGGAGGGTATTTAAGATTTGGTCTAAGCCAAAATTAGTTTTCTTACTTGTTTTATTTTATTTTATTTCATTTTATATTATAGTATGGTCGCCATTGAAGCGATTTTTATTTTGCTTTCGTAATTTACAAAATTGTAAAAAAATTTCTTCATATAAGTATTTTTTTTTTTCTTCTTTCAAATTTGATTAAATACATATTGTCTCAATAAGATAACTAGTGACAATGATTATAAATAATGTTCGATTAGTACGTTGGTGTGCATTACATTTTTTTAGCTTAAACATAATATTTCATAGTATTCAAGTATTTATATTATTATGTTATGTCTTTTGAAGGATATGAAGAAGATTAAGGTGGGAAGTTTAAAAGCTTAGAAATTATATATATTTGTATGTTAATGCCAGCCAAAGAAGGTTTCAAATGACGCAGACAAACTTAATTAGTATTAAGTTGTTTGAAATGACCCGCTCAGAGTACAACAAAATGTTGCTTTTTTTGCTCATAACTTCTAAGTGTTTTTAATTATGACGCGTATAGTGAAATTATTATTAATTATTCATTTATTATTACTGCTTTCGATTGTACATCATCCGCTTTGCAAAATTTATCCGACATTAAAGCCAAAACCTTTTCCAGTTTACTGTGCCGATCATCGGCAGTGGCTGTTGCTCCCTTACTACCCCATAAAAATTTGATATGAAATTCAGTTCTGAAAGGCCCAAAAAATACATACATTTCAAAACAAATTACATATGATTACAACTGGCACACAATACTTACCTAAAGACATCGCTTAAGAGTTCATCTAATCTGGAACTGGACTCTTCTAATATTATTTTTGAGTTCTTTCGGTATAGCTGCAAATTGTTTAGGAAACTTCTTGACGAATCTAAATGTTGAAAATTGATAAACATTCCGAAGTCGTCCGCTTTACTTTCCCAGGCAGTGATGCAAATGTCATCGAGCGAAGACTTCGGGTTGGTATTATTTACATTCAATATATCAACAATGGGTCGATCTCTTAACAAAACGTACAATAGTACATGAGGTACTGTCGTATTGGGTGCTTGAGGATTTAAACATTCATTCATGCTAATAAATGTCGGCCTTAATTTGGCTTCAAACATGAATGCGTCATCGGTGTACTTTTGGCGCAATAAATGCCAGGCTGTGTCAAGTCTTTGAATCTAAAATGGTAAAAATTGATTGGTATTGATTTTGTTCAAATTTTTTACCGTTAAGTAATTCCAGTATCTAGAAAGAAATAGCATATTTTTTAGCGCTCCTCCGTTAAGTACATTGCGTGTGTTTTACTGAATAAAAATATCGATTTTCAGTGATTGAATTAAGGCCTTCGTTGAAAGTTCCTCGGGGATACGAGGGTCGACTAATGTCTATTTATGTTTTCTTTTAGAAAATCATAGAACGGTAATAAAGGAGTGAAGAAAATATAAGTGCACTCTTTAAGGATACATACTCCTTTCTGAATTAAATATTCAGAATCAAATACCACCGACGTTCACATCGTTCAACAACATTGTAAATTTTATTAAAAGAATTCACCTGCGGCATACATAAGCCCAGCATAATATTGGAGAATCCAAAGAGATTTCCAAGCGCTGTTTTGGTTTCCACAGCAATCTGAATCCATTTGCTTAATAGTTCGGCACGATCCAGATCCGTTTGACAAGTCAATATGGTTACAGCCACAATTAGTTTCATGCATTGAGTGCGTTCGATCAAATCATTTCGAAAGAGTTTACCCTGTGGTAGGGTTAACACCTCCAAACCACAGCATTGCAGCGTATTTATTTCACAATCTATTTCACTTGATTTGTGATCTTGTGGATCTTCAATAAGTAGTCCTATATCAATACGGGTAGTGTGTTCAGCTAACAATTTGGGCCCTGTTTCCAATAACATAATTTTAAATGTATTCAAAGCATCACCATCCAACGGCTTATTTTCTACTGATGGTAACAGAAGCGTACTGAAATTCTCCACATCAAATTTCGAAATCTAAAATTTTAAGTAAATTTCATTTAATTCATGACTCACGATTACTTTAAATATATCTTCAGAAATACCATTTTAAATTCGGGTATTTCCATAACAAATAACTCCTTTTCGGCTGCCTCTACATCAAACTCATTTAAACTCTTCAGAGTAATCGAGGATGTAGAACTACTCATAAAACGAGGATTTTTAATAACCACCCCACGATGCATTACAAAATCATTTATGTCGCCAGGCATAGAATCACCTGAACCATTACCAGAATCGGAACCACTAAGTTGGTACACGCCAGCTCTATGCAGAGCATATTGGTGTTGCTCCAACGAAGCTTTTTCCTTGTCACGTTTTTGAAAGTTTGCATTAGAACGATTAGGCTTAGGCGGAGGACTGGGTGGCTTCTCTGGCACCTCGTTAATTTTATTGAATTCCGTATTAGAGAATGCATTAATGCCAATATCGCGCGCCAAACTGGAAGTACGATTTAACACGTTACGGTAAGCGGTTGAAGGGGGTCGTGGCAAAGAATGTGTTGTAAACTTTAGGTGATGATCTACCAAATCACCGGATGTACAACGCGCTATAGTCTGGAAGCCATTATTAAATATTTTGCCATTTACATTCAAATTGTCCTGGCGCACGTGCAGTGATTGTACCTCATTCGGTAAACCACCAGCTAGGTTACGCCGACCATCCCCGCAAAAACCATTAGTAGAGGTTTGATTGATATTGGACAGGGAACTTCCTGCATTGCCGAATCTATTTGACTGCAGAGCATTATCAACAATATTTTCAGTTTCAGCATTTTTATTAATATTTGACACGACCAAAGCTTGTGCGGGTGTTAAGCTTTGCGAACGAACCTTCTTCGAATCAAAACGAGCGAATGAATTTAGTGTACCACGTGGTGGTGATGACATCGGACTTGATTGTTTTTGCAGTTGACACAATGATTGACTAATATTTGCTGGAAGTGTTTGTAATTGTTGTTGAGCATGTGAACCCTTAATGCGGAAATTGCTGCCATGTGGTGAATCAATTGAACTGCTACTATCACTAAATCCAGTTAACATTTGAGTATGTAGTTGATTTCCAACAATTTTATGTCCATAAAACGATAATGGGTACGTTCGGTTGCACGGATATTGTATTCGCGCTCCCGACGCTAATGATACGGATTTACCTGCATAACGAGGGAGGAAATGTTTTTGGTTTAACGATTTCGGTAAAGTTTTTAAGGGTCATCAATTACCTGCTCCAACATAGAACGTTATTAAATCTGGTACAGTATCGAAGGCATCTTCTTCAAACTGATACTGCACTCGTTCATAGACGGTTTCCGGTTGCACTAAAATCTGTAATTATAAGAAAGTCCAATTAAAAGGAAAAAGTTCTTCACATCTAACGTAATGGCCCTTCAATGGCCCAAGACATGATCCCTTTCCATAAGCGATTATAATAAAGAGCTTAGTGCTTCCTGATTTCATTAAAATAAAACTAAAAATTCTATAACAATATGAAAAAAAATGTTTATAATATAAATTAAAAAATTTTATAAATAAAAAAAATTCTTTATTTACATTATAAATTTATTATTCATATTTAATTTTTTATTTATATTATAATTTTTTTTATATAATATATAATATTAATTTTAAAAAAAACAATTTTTGTATCCTGGACACTCACCTTATTAATGACAAAATGTAAAACAGCTGTTTTTGTACGGCATGTTAAAACATAATTGTTCGGTTGTGAGGTACAATCTCTTATCAGAAAATCACCCTCACGTTGAACGACCTCTTCGGCACGTTGCCGTGTCAGTGGTCCGTGATACCAAGGATGCGAACGTAAATCGCGCGAATCTAAGGTCAATTCCCATTCTAAGGCTTTCTTTAAAGCTAAAGCTTCTTGTTGTTCATTAGTGGATGGTGATGGTGCAATTGCAATAGCAGTGGGCTGATGGAAAGAGTCTGACTTTAGAGAACCAGTATCCATAATAGTAAAATATTATATATTTTGAGGGGCAATGATTAGCCTGACAATGATACAGTGATGATGATGATGGGAAGTGTTTTAGGTGCAATTTCCTGATGAATGGAATTAGTGCTGAAGATTAACTGTGAGAGTTAAAAATTAATGATAATAAAAAAAGGGAGACAAAAATTTGTCTACCTTCGACTAGCTGCCCTTCCCTTTCCCTATGATTTGTTATACATTTGCAGAGATTTTTACAAATCGCTCATCGTACAGCCACTTTTCACAAACCAAACGTTCTTTAATTTTTATATCATTTTCCGGGATTTAAAAAAGTTTTCTGCAGTCTTTCATAATTTGTTTTAATTTGTGAAAATTTTTTATTCCTAAAAGAGACCCAGCCCCAAAAAGAAGACTATTCTATACTTTCATTTCACAATTTTTACACCATCCACAAAATTTTCGGATTTCTGTTTTTTGTTTTTGTTCACTCGAACAACTGCACTCATCTTGGGGTTCAGTTTACTTATAACGTTCCGGGTATAACATGTTTAATACACTAGTCAACCTGGAACAAATGAATCTCTTGAAGAGTAATAACTTTCTCTTTACACCCTTAAATAATATGTACATATACCTACTCTTATTTTGTATGCAGAGCCCAACCAACCCTCCCCGTACTGAATTCGACAAAGAGATGCGGAAAAACGTATTTCACGTTTTTCTTCCCCCGCATGAGCAATGTCATTGTTATTATTATTATATAATATATATAAACGTATGTATATATATATATACAGGGTGTCCACCGGGAAGGTATACTACTTTGTTTTGCCGCCATTTCGCTAAACATTAGTCTTGACAGTTCATATTTGGCAGTCGTGAAGTAGACACGTGGCAACTTTATTATGGAAAAATATTCGATAAACCAACGTGTTTTAATTGTTAAAACCATTTTATCAAAATCAATCATCGATTACTGTGAAAATGAGAAAGTTACGTGAAATTTTTGGGAGAAACAACGTGCCAACAAAACGCACTATTTATCGTGTAGTGAATGATTTCGAAGAAAGAGGGTCTGTAGGTCCCAAGCATGGACCACTGTAGGCCCAAACATAGACCACAACGTAGTGCAAGATCGGCTGAAAACATTACTACTGCTCAAGAAAGTGTTCAAAACAATCCATCAACCTCAATCCGACGCCGTGCTCAGGAGCTTGGTCTTCAAAGAACAACTTTGGCCACAATTTTGCACAAAGATTTGCATTTGTTTCCATATAAGATTCAGTTGACACAAGAGCTTCTTCCACAAAACCATTTACGCCGCTATACATATGCCAATAGGATGTTACAGCTCGCCCATGACAACTTCGATTTTCATAAAAAAATCATAATGAGTGACGAGGCACATTTTCATTTGAATGGATATGTGAATAAACAGAATAGTCGGTTCTGGGGAATGGGAAACCCTCAAATTATTCATCAGTCACCTTTGCATCCATTAAAAGTGACAGTCTGGTGTGCAATTTGGTCAGGAGGAATCATTGGACCTTACTTCTTTGAAAATGAAAACGGCGTAACGGTAACTGTAAATCGTGATATGGTTGAAAACTTTTTAATGCCACAACTGCATGCTTTGGGCTTGATTAACATGTGGTATCAACAAGACGGTGCCACATTACATACAGCCAGGATTACAATGGAAACAAACAAAGTAGTATACCTTTCCGGCGGACACCCTGTATATGTTTATTGTTATTATTTTTGGCATCTGTTATGCTATGCTTTGCGGCAATGAAGTCTCAATTTTTATAGTTTGCGCTCCTTTTCATTAAATCATAAGTATTGTAGGTGGCAAGCTTTTCAGGATTCTCGCCCTGTTTTCTTTTGAAAATTTTAAACCACCGTTAATTTGAAATGTTCCCATTTGATTGGAGTATTTACTCTGCATTATATATACAAATATAATTTAACAAATCACAATAAACATTATATAGAGTTTTTAAATTCAATTCAAACTAAATGAAACCTTAACCTTAACTGTAACATTAGTTCAAGTTTTATTATTCTACCACATCAATTTCATCATCATTGTCATCATCATCATTGTCGCTTCCATCTGCACTGGATGTATCATCACTTGAGTAGCCAGGTGGTTTATGGGAGACATTATTGCTGCAAGATTTTGTGTTTGTCAATGTTTTACACTCAGTAGTTTGATTTAATTGCTTCTCATGGCCACTCTTTAAATTTTCGCGCGTGTGACGCCATTTCATGCGACGATTTTGAAACCAAACCTTCACCTAAAATTATGAATTATTTGTAAGAAAGCCTAATAAACAGACAAGAAAACTAAAATTTGGTTTGGTTTAAATATTGAGTACCCTCCATATCTACTTACAAACAGTGGGCGTGGCGGGTATATGATTACGTTCTATAATAGTGTGTGTGTATTACATATCAGCTTGAAAGTCAAGCTTTACGCTGAATATTGTTTTTTATAAATATTGGGCGTATGTATTATTCGAACACGCCCATTTTTAATACTTCTATGGATGGGATAATTACTCTTATGTGTAACAAATTTCAACCTCATAGCTCAATTTTTGTGGCAGATAAATAGATTTTTGTCGAGTCAGGGCGTGGCTTTTGACCACTTTTGCCCAATATCGCGATCTGTGTGCAGAAAGGAAAAGTGTCTATACAGAATTTCTATTCAAAATCTCAAAATTTACGTTAGAAAGTCAACAACAGACAGACGCACGGACATACACTTTGAGAAATTGATGCCAATCTTAGTATATGACATCTTATGTGGAGGGTATAAAACGGAATCGAACGGGAGAAAACTCCTCAAGATGTAAGAACCGTATTGACCGTACCATTCCATTCAAAAAACTTATTTATTTTTTAAACAGACCGCAGGAATTGAATACGAGTATAAGTCCTCGCGCGTTAGACCGAATGTTATACATTCGGATAATGCCATGGGCATTACTTTATTGTAGTATTTTATTAATAATTTCATTAATAATTTATTACCTGAGCATCGGTTAAATTAAGACGGGCAGCTAACTTTCGTCGATCCGGTTTTGTTATATATTTTTGCTGTTGAAATTGTATCTCTAAACCTTTGCGCTGTAAATTGCTAAAAACCGCTCTGGACCAGGAACGTTTTCTCTTGGCGTTGCTTAAGGTTTTAATGCCACCACTATTACTGCTGCAAGCAACGGTATTTCCATTATTCATATTTGTTTCGGTGCTACCTTTAATATTAGCAAGTACTAAACAGGTTTCCGTTGGCACCACCGACGGATCCTGTTGAGATCGCTGATTTGTTGTGTTGGAATTTATTAGAGGTATATCAAAATTGAAATGTGCTTTCATTTGCAGGCGACTCACTGATGTTGGTGCATATGATGCGTACGTGTTTAATTGAGCCGGTGGAGCTATTACGGAAGGCAAATAGTTGTGTGGTTTTGTTGTTGATTGTTTATTTTGAATTGTCTGATAATGTAACCTGAATAGTGATGGTGGAACACCACTGCAAGGTACTGGAATTAGGTACAACAATAACAATATTTAGACTATTTTGTCGAGGATTAACAATTGTGAGAAAATCAGAGATCTCGTAAAGCATCAAAATCTACATCGTTCTAGTCAAGTCCATTCGTGGGTCGTAAAAAAGGAGATATTTAAAATTCTGTACAAACACGTTTGGTTGCCGAATGCAGGTTTTTATTTAAACTGGGCAAAATGGTTTGACGGCTACACCCACAACCGACAAATATCTATCTAGTAGCCATTAAAATTGTTCTAAGAAGTTCAAATTTAATATATGTACATTAAGTAAATAATTAGCATATATATCCATATGGGCGACACGCCCACAATTTGCAAAAAATCTTATTTAATGCATAGTTTGTCTTGTAGATTGATACGTTATATATACTTCGAAATCAGATTCCTGCCACGCCCACAATTTGCATGTGGATTTCAGATCTGGCTCAAGCCAAACTGATTTTTCTACCCACCATCATAATGAAATGCGAGTATATTGTCTTTGTTCAATCGTTTGTACGAACCAAAAAAAGGCCTCTCACACCCATAAAAGTATATATTTTCTTATTTAGCATTGAATTTTAAGTTGATTCAGCCCTTCCTTACGCTTGTGTATCTGTGTGAACTCTCACTCTATCGAGCTGAAATGTGTTACACATATTCATCTCAAAAGATCTAAAAATGGGTAAAATCAGACCAGATAGAACTTGCCTAAATCTTTAAAAAGTATGACGTACTGAGCTAGGGTATATATTTCGATTGTAGGGAAATAAATTGCAATTTAAAAGAAAAGCAAAATTACTACTTTATTTCAACATTCTAGCGGTACACCAATGAAAAAAATTGAAGTAGCCGTTCGAAGAACATATTAAAAACCTTGAATCTATTCAAGCAATACAAAAATGTCATGGACATGGACAACCCGCGGTAGTTCCCTTTATACAAATAAGTTTGAATTTTGCTTGAACTATTAAAGGCCATGTTATGAAATTTGGTAGCATGATTACGCCAGCGGGACAGGAATTTATATTATAAAACATTTTACAATTATGGGCGTGGCTGGTCTATACTTATCTAATAATGTTTAAACATAACAACGAAGCAATCCTAGATTTGGCCTTGGCCTAATATAGCCCTTTCTTACTTGTTAATCCATTGATATAATTTTATAAATGTTTAAAGTAAATAGGAAACAAACTGTAACATGACTCGAAACGATTGATCGAATGATCCAAATTTCAAATTTTTAGCCTGATATGTTTATACTTTTACAGAGATATGTAAATGTTATATAAATGCGATTTTGTTGGCTATTTAATTGACGTGATTGTTGAAGGCGGATTGAAATGAAAATTAGTAAAAGTTTCACCGTAGTTTAGATAATTTTTCGATAGATAATAGAATGAGGCGCCTGGCTGGCAACAATGGATAAAATAAATAAAATAAAATTATAACTGTATTCAGTCGAATTCTTTAACCCCTTCACGTAGCTGAGAGATTGAAGTTGCCTATAGTAAGAGTCCTTGTGAACCGGAAAAGATGTTTCCGAGAAAATGCTTTTGTGATTGATGCCGTGCTGCAGATTTGATTACGTTGCAGAAGCTTTCTGAGTTCATAACCCTTCTATGAACCAAATGAAAACAATGAAACTTAGTAGAACATTTCCTATAATGTGAGGGAGGGTATAACAGGAAATATATTGACTGAGGTTATGTTGAAATGAATAGTACAATGGGCACACTGTACGTATCCGGACTTGATATGATTTGTGATTAGCACATCGATTGATTCGTGGATGTTCCTTTAATGTCATTACAGTGGCATATAGCGAATCACTCAGAGTATCCGTGCCAGCCATCTAATAGATCGTTATTGTGCTAGAAGGGAACATTTAAGCATATTTATGCCAATCATTCGCATCACAGACTAACATGGAATTGCTGTTGCTGCTGTATGTATAATTCTTTATATTTCCTATAGACAAACAATCGCAATCTTGGCAACATACGTTTATGATGGCACCTGTGGTGTTGAAAAGATTTTTTTTCCCCGCATCATTTCTACGCATAAACAAGGTCTTACTGTGTGGATAATATTAATAATGAACCGCCTAAAAATCTTTGTTGTGCAAGTGCTTGTATGAATATTCGCATAGTAATTCCTCTCCTCCTCTCTCTAGCCCTGTCTCTCGTATCCTCTGCCATTCATACTTATGTGCTGGTTTGGTTATTTGGCACCCAGTTGTGGTATTATTGGTGTTTTGTTTGCTATTTGTTTTATTTTATTCATTGTTTCCGATCAGAGGTTATAAGCTTTTACATTTCTCTTCAAACTCAAATACCTGAAGAAGACTATGGACAAACAACAGCGAGTGATGGATTACAACGACTGGTACTGGCATCGCAGCCATACATTAGATGGAAAGAAAAGAAATGTGCGGCTAGTGTGTAAGAGAGGTTCAGCATTATGGAAATTAGACACAAGAATATTCAAAAATATTCACCTTGTGTGCATATCCTTATTGCTAGATTGAAAAAACGAAAAATTTGCAAGAGTTTCGTACCCATATATTTTAATGATCAGGCTTAATTGTCTGTGAAATATTGACGTATCATTAATTTAATCTTAAACCTGTGTGCGCAAGAATCAATATGAGTTTGGACAGTGAGTATAACTGCAAGCAAGTACTTAAATAATATAGCGCTACTATATGGAATGTTCACATAACAAAATCAATTTCAGTTTTGTTAGAACATTGATGTTGGACATTAATTGACTGCTTGAAAAGGACTGGAAATGTAATGGAATTATTTTCAACAAGTATAAAAAAAACTATTCTTTTATGATGGCGTCCGCCATATTTGATTTAACACAGCTTATGGCATTCTACTCATCAAGCTCTTTCATTTGAAACCCATATTGATTAACTTTTGAATTTGACATCTTCGGGTGGCCACCATGTTGGATTATGTAAAAAGTTACAACGCATTCTACTTATCAAGCTGTACTACTTAATAGCTGAACTATATATAATATAGATTATAAAGAACTAGTAGTTCGTTGGGGCGGCCGCCATGTTAAAGTGTATGCTACATTGTATGGTGCCCAGAAGTATGGCTTTGAATAAAATTTGAATTTGCTCGGGTATACGAAAAAATTGGAAATATTATTAAAGAAACGTGTAATTTGATAGTTTGTGGCAGCCGCCATATTTCTTTTAGTACAATTTTCTTTTACTTTTTGTATTCTACTGCCTAAGCCCTTTCATTTGATACCCACATTGACCTAATCGAATTTTTGAAAAAAAAACAAAATAAAATAAATGGAAAAGTCAGGGGGCTTGAGTTAATCGAGGGTGTATATGCAAGATTTGATCTAAGAACAATTTAGATATTTTACTTGTGAATGTTCACACAGAAACACATTTATCCGAAATAATTTATCGATACCCAAACATGTATGTGTATGTTTCCTAAAAAATTTGTTTACTGAAAAAATTTTATTCAATATTGTGTGCATTTCACACAATGAGGTAACAATGACGATGGTGATGTTGATAATGACAATGATTACACTACGTATGCATTGCTATTGTTGTTGTTGTTGTTGTTGTTGTTGTTGTTGTAGTATACATCATACATATAGTGCATTGTGCATTTAGTACAAGACGAGTGAGGCTTTACGTATGTGTGTATGTATGGATGCAGAAGCGAGTGTGTTGCTATTTTATTATTATTATTACATTGTTTACATCGGGAAAGAGCGATGATATACAAAGTGTGGAAAATCAGTTAAACAGATTATGGCGGAATTGTGGCGGATAACAGAAACCAAATGTTTTGTGTTTATCGTATGTCGGACCAATTAGGCGCTATAAATTTCTTATCGCATTAATAACAATTCAATCAGAGTGAGCCCCACAAAGCTAATAAAATGTTTGATAATAAAACTATTCTACACACACACATGCACGCACACACGCAAGGCTTGAATACCCAAAATCGTTCTTTCTTTTTTTTTTCGAAATCACACACACATGTTTGCGCATCGCACAGTACATCATCATATGGGGGGTTACGTATTAATGAGTAGTCACTTACTTGACCCTTCTTAAACTACAACTGAGCTGAACGTCTGCTCAGTTTATTAATTTGTAACGGTATAACAACTGGTTGCGTTACCTGGCCGGCTTTACACGCTGATGCGCTCGCTCATACATTTTCTTTTGCAAAATTGCTGCCACAGCATGCTTTCAACTTAATAAACGATAACATTTAAAAACCAATAAAAAGCCGCGATGAACAGCACAACATTTATAAATCGATTTAAGGCCAGAATATTGGAAGCATCATTAAAGTAAACTAACCGTGATGTCTGCATACATCACTTTGTCAATGATATGTATCAGCTTGATAGTATAACGAATGGAGGTAAAGTTTTTCTTCTAATATCACGCGTCACCCCACGACACGTGCTGTTGACGTGTATAATTCTACTTTTCCTCTTTATATATTTTGAATAATTTAAAAAAATTTATCTGGCCGATTTTTATATATCTTGCTCCCCTTCAATTAGTGGGCAGGGCCTTAATACAACATTATTTCATACTTTACCAAACCCAAGTAAAGAAAACATTGAATTTGGTTTCGGCTAAATCTTAAAATACCCTCCCTATTTACAATAGTGGGCGTGGCAGGTATATAAATACATAGTTAAGTTGCTTAAGATTTGAGACTTGTGGGTTTTACAAACGTTTGACACAATGAGTTCACCTCCCACCTCTACATGGTACGTAAAAAAGCAAGTACCCTTCGGTACTATTGTCTCCGTAGAATTCTTATGACCTGTACTAGGTCGATTTCATTCTTCCATGCAAAAATTCAACATCTTTAGTTAGAACAGAGCATATAATTGTGTATAGTTGGCACTGTTAAGGTAGATTAAGCTGAAATTTTGTATAAATGTATGTAGTTCTTGTAAAATTGGTTGACAGTCACGCCCACAATAGGCATAAATCAATTTTTCAATCCAGAAAGTTAAGCTACATGGTTTAAATATTTATAATTGAGACGAACATACATGTGCTATAAATTGGATTGGATTGGATGACAGGGAAACATAACACGCAATTTTGACTAAGCCACGCCTACATTATACTTCTTACTAACTTTACTTTTCTTCTTTTTTTCAGTTCTTCTTATTCCTTGGGTTTGTCCATCTCCCGCACTAAGCTTGTACCTTGTTTGTAGCTTCAACTGCAAACTAAATAATATTTTCACAGTGTGGCAAAGTGGCGCAGAAACAAGTTTTGATAAATACATTACAAAAATGTTTAATACAATAATCGAATTTACAAGATTCAATAAATTACAAACGTTTTACATATTTATACAATATACATAAGATTGTTTATTTATTTGCTTGCGCTGAATGCCGAGAAAAAATATTGAAAGGCTTACAATAAATAAATACTTATGCATATGGTGTGTATGAAAATTTTTCCAAAAAAATTATCGATAAAAATTTCCAAACACCAATTAAAAAATAAACAAACAAACAAAAAAAAAAAAGGAAATTGTTTGTTTTTGAAATAATTTTATAAGTTATTCATATATACACACACACACACATATGTTCTGCTTTCTTTTTATGCCCTGCACCACTTGTGCCGAAGGTTATATTAAGTTTGTGCAAATGTTTGTAACTCCTAAACGGCAAATGCCACACCCACCTTTAATTAATCATATCGATCCATTTAACCATATCCGTCTGTATGTCCATGTAACTCTGTGCTCAAGCTACAGGTTGCACTTTTTAAAAATATTTCCTGGAAATTTGATACAAGGATAAGTATTGTGTCCTACGGAAAATGTACCGAATGGAATCCTTTTTTGAACCCCTCCTCGTATAACATCTTATTTCAAATAAAATCTCTATAAGACGAAAATTCACAATTCTTAATATTTCTTAACAAAATTTGGTGGCGAATGGATAATTGGCTCTATAAAGTTTGGACTCGTTCGGAAATTTATAGAACCTTTTTCTGGACAACGCATTACAATGCCTTGTTTCTTAAAACTAAACTAATTATAATGGCGTAGAGTATTATATAGGGTATATAACCGTCTATAACATTTTCATTTTAAGTAATTGAAATATGCTTAATGAGAAATGTAAAAGTTAGTACAGAAGAGGTTTTGGAAGAAGAGCATTTTGAGGATCTCCAGTGCGATTCCCCCCCCCCCCCCCCACAGTGTTTCCCCATTTGTACATATTGTAGACGCTATAGAGTGTATTTAAGCATTTCTGGTATATAACCTTATTATTCAATTTGTTTATTATTTTTTAAGAATCCTACTCTGCATGAACTAAAATCATTGTTTGCTTTGATTTACATCTAAAAATGCCACTTAGTAGCCAAATGCCTCCGGTTTGTTCCTCTTTCGATTCTGCTTATATTTCGATCTCTGATATTTACTTTTGTATATCTATTGTATGTATATATGTGTGGTATATGTATGTATTGAGTAATTGCTGCAATAATAATCTCCCCGGGTATTAATTGTGATCAAAGTATTTATGGAGTGATGAAAACATTTTGCACATTTTTCAATGAAATGTTCAACTATAAGAAATGATATTATTCATGTAAATGTGTAAACAATTTTTATTATTATTAATCAACAAATCGGAAAGGTTATAGTGAACCCTAAACTAATATAAAATATTTTGCTTCAATTTAATCGATTTGTGTTAAGCTAGATAGATAGATAAATATTAAATTACACCGATCAACTCTTTTCTCTACAATTTACGCCTAATATTTTTAATGAAATACACATTTTGTAAACATATTAAAGAAATATGAATGAAAAAATGACTTTCCATCATTTCAGCTTCCTTTTGTATTAATTTGGAAAACAAAGAAACAGGCGGACGTATGGACATTTGTCTTTGCATGAAAAAGCTGTTGAATTAGTGTAGCAAAAAATTAATTAATTGTAATTGCGTAATTGTATTAATTGCAGTAGAAAACAATAATTACATAAAAATATTGTTTTCCTTCCTTGCAAAGAATGAGAGGCCCAGATTAAGAAAAACGTCCGTACGTCCATTTATTCTTTGTTTTCTAAATTAATAAGAAACAAGTAGGAAAACTAAATTTGGCTTAGGCCAAATAAATACCCTATCTATTTGCAATACTGGGCATAGCAGGAATATGATTACGCCCTCTACTAGTATATGCATTACGTATCAGTTTACAAGTCCAGTTTTACCCCCCATTTTATCGGGTGGGTATAACCAGCAATTTCTCTTTACCTAAAGAGTGTTAAAACATGAATGCTGATATATATCACAAACAATGTTTACTGAAAAAACAAATTTAAAATCGCTTATTAGATTTAAAATTGTAATAAAAATGTGTGCTAAAATTAAAACGGACGGATGGACAAGTGTTTTTCTTCTTATATATTAGAACAAAAACCAAAAAAAAAATTACATATCCGAATATCTTCAAATTATTATCTTTTATCAATACATTAAGGGTTAATTTCTGATATAAAAATGGAACTCCTTTTGTACGAAAGGTGTTATTAATCCTATTTTTTGGAGTAATATTATATGTACTGCCGGAAAGTTTTTATTTCAACATCTGTAAGTCTCACAAAGTCTTACATATACCTGCAATCTCTCACGGAAAATATTGCCCTTTTTACAATGAATATTATGATTTGCGACAGACTTAAAATAAGCCCACCTTTTATTAAATCAAACCACCAAGAATGTAACAGTTTACTAAGTTGCTAAGTATTTCGTATTTAAACTTGAATGAATCACTTTAAAGGCATCTTTCTTATATTATTATATATATATATATTTTCTCGAAAAATAAATCATTCTATGGCCAAGAGTCATAATTTATATAAACTAGTACAAAAGTGAAAATTTCAAAATGTTGAGGTTTTTCCTTAACTACTCCTACACTCTCAATCAAGTATAATGAAATGCTGTAGAAAGCCTCTAGATACCTCAGAGAATATTTCGGAATAACTAGAGAATTTATTGGACAGTTGGGTGTGGCAGGACCTATCAATATGTAAGAAAAAAGACAACGCATTTTTGGACAAATTCAAAAGGAGTTTTTCAAGAAATTTCTCGTCATATGTCTCATTTTATTGGACAATTGAATGAGTAAATATTAAAAACCAAATTGATGTAAATGAAATATGGCCCGAAGGTCTACTCAGGTCTATTTCACAGTCTACGCTGTGTGGAATTTCTGTTAAAAGCGTACACTCTCAGTGAAAGTTTCCTGACGCCGTGTATTTGTCCATGATAATTTGTAAATATCATTTAAAGCAAATGGAACCATTTTTAATATTCCTCGCCCGAAAGATTTGTCTTTCTATCACTCTTTTAAAAAATTGTTAATGAAAATTTTTAATTTTCATTTATTCATCGCCAGAATGACATTTTCCAATTAACCAAATTGAAATTTTCAATATTTGTTTTCTCAATTATAAAATGTTTACCGTTTCCATTGTTATTTCCCACCGCCCGTAAAGGTGTTGGCCTTACAATTGTCTTTATATCCATGGGTATCAGAAATCTGGGCGTAGACTGGTGTTTCCTTAATTCCTCCATACCGCGCATATTGTTTATAGAATAAGTAACGAATTTTTCATTTTGCATATGACCTGATGGACTCATCGGTGACAAGCATTGCGCGCAATCGCAACAACGATAATCCATTGAGGTTGACACGTTGCAATTGATGTCTTTACTTGTATTAACATCATTACAATTAAAAATCTGCTCATTGGCAGCAATTTGATTCGTTGTATTACAATTACTTTCACTACTTAATAAGCGATCTACACTAAAAGTTAATTGTAATCGAGTTAAATTCGTTGTATCCCCAGCTTGCTCTATATCACTCAAGGCGCTATTGTCTTTGCCTTGTGGTGATAGTTTAATATTCAGGGCTTTCGCGTTAAAGGGAGTAGTGGACGTTTCATTCATGGTTATCGAGTGTAGTAGGGATGCCGGGTATCTGGCCTTTCATCGTTACTTGATCTTACATCTTTAGAATCACACTAGTCACTTATTATTAAAGCTCTCAAAATATATATATTTTTTTGTTCCGTTCAATAATTAAATATTTTCTTAATGATTTTCCGTGATCTGTTAAAAGAAATTGTTCCGCCTGATTTAACTGATTGATCGTACATACGATTTGTAAGACATCCCACAAACTACTAAAATGGCCCAAAGTATTGCACGCGAACGATGTTCAATTTGTTTTTGTGGTATATCGACAAATTGATACTTGCTGCTATGTAAAAAGAATCCCAAATCAAGAAACTAAACAGTGGAGCAATCGCTTACATTAGTGAACATAATTAAGGGGATTTTTACAATTTATATGTTATACGATGGCTTGTGGACATCCATCACCATATGATTGAAACTCAATGGGTCCGTGCGCTTTTGACTTTTACACTCGATGGACATATGACAGGAGTATGTGCACTCTTTCATTTTAAGTTAACGAAACAATATTTAATAAAAATCATTTTTTTTTCTTCTAGCTTCATCAAGAATCTGGACATATGAGCTGCGATCTGAAACGGTGCAAACGGAATAACAAACTTAGTATAGCCCCATCTTATATGGAGAGTTTACTAAGTTTATTTTCAACAACAACAACAACAACAAGCTTAAAACTTTTTCGACTGTCCAACCAAACTTGACGTTTATAATAATATTATTCTACTGTGAGTGAATTATTGGCCGGTCGCGTAGGGCCGAGTTCAAATTCCAGCGGAAAAGTACTTTTCACTTTGTACCACAGCTGGATTTGAACCTGGCTTAACGAACTCGGCTACTCAAAGGTGCCGCTTTACTGTTTTCAGTTTTTTTATAATACCTTTCTATTTTGAAGTAACCTCACCCACTGTAACAGGGAAACTGTAAAGTTAATGATCAGTTTGTCTGCACACCAATCGGCATTCAAATCTCAATATAAGCGAATACTCACCCAAAATAAGAGGCGGAGTTATTGATTATTCTCTTCAATTGCTCTCTCCACAGCACAGGAAATATGTGTATAAAGGTATGTGTTTTATAAATGTGTTTATTAATAAACTATCCAATAATGAAGAGCCGGACTATTGATCAATAGATGTCTGTAGTAAAAAAATGGAAACTTACACTCGTTTTCTTATTAAGCCAATATTAAGATATTCAGGCAATTACCAGAGTACGGCGTCTTTTTAATGTTTTGCTGAATTTATAAAAATGGAAAATTTTGTCCTAAGTCAATGTAACGTAATGAGTAGCATTCTATCAAAGTTTCCAGTTGAATGAAACCACACCAATCAATCGCTACACTGAAGAGAAACTTTTACAAGTCAATTTGCCAATTTGCCAATAAGAAGGACAAACACATTATTACCTGTGCGCTGCGCACACAACATGTCATGTAAACCTTAAAAGAAACTTTGCCTTTAACTTGAAATAACTTTGTAACTGATTGGTAAGGAAAACTACGATAAATAGCACAAAAGAAGCGAAAAACAAGTAAGAAAACTAAATTTGGTTTTGGCTTAATCTTAAATACCCTCCGCATCTAGAACGGGGGCCGTGGCAGATATATATGTTGCGTCCTATAGTAGTGTATGCATTACATCTCAGCTTGCAATTCGAGTTTTACGCTGAGTATGGTTTTTTTTTAATTGTGGGCGTTTATGTTATCCAACCACGCCCATTTTTGGCACATTTCAAGTTTATGTGTAAATTTTTATGGCCGATATATACGTTTTTGTTGATTGTGGACGCGTTTGTTAACCGATTACGCCCATTTTTGACACATCGATGGATGGAATAATTATAGATATGCGTACCAAATTTTAAGTTTCTAAGTCAACTTTTGTAGCATATATAAAGATTTGTTTTATCTGTGGGCTTGTGCGTTATCTAATCACCCCCATTTTTGTCACATCATTGAACGAATTATTTGTAGATATAAATAATAGGTAAATTTTTGTAGCAGATATATATATTTTTATCAATTGGGGGCGTGGGTCTTGGCCAATTTTGCCCATTTTAAATAGTGATCTGCATGAGTTGTACAAAATTTCAGCTCAATATCTCAAAATTTACGCCCGTGAGAATGATAACAACAGACAGACACCGACGGGCATGTGCGGATTGACTCAAATTTTGCTATTGATCAAGAAAACACATACTTGTGGGGTTTCTGACGCCTCCTTCTGAGTGTTGCAAACGGAAGAACAAACTTAGTTTACCCTCATCACCAAGGTGGAGGGTATAATTACAACATTCAAGAAAGAAAGAAAGTTCCAAGAAACACACAATACTCGTTCGGGTGAATTGAAGCTATGATGTAGTTGATATAGCATAAAATGAAGTAGAAAAGTCAGTTTGCAGCAGAACGCCTATTTTGTGCCTTGACTTTTTATTTTATTAATTTTCGAATAACATCAAATTGTTGTTTTTTTTTTTTTTCAAATCAATATATTTCGTAAATTATTGTCGGGAAAAAATGCGCTATTTGTATGGAGCGGCTGATGAAAAATTTGTGCAAATTGAATTAAATTATGTACGCAAGGTTATAAGTCCACTCTCCAAGTACAAGTTCCATTTAAATACCTTGACAAACGGGAAGACCCATTTCAATAAGAACGACATACCGATAGTTTACAAATGCTCACCGGATACGTTACTGAATATGTGCTCCAAAGTCGTGGACGCCTTTCCATTGCTATCAGTCTACAAATGGGATATTGACAACATATGCCATTGGCTACGGAAATATGGTTATCCACAATATCAGGTAAGTACGCATAGAAATCAATTTCGATTGCCAAAGAAAGACATGTCTTCTATTAGACACATCTGGTTTATAATGTTCGTCATGAAATATTATGAAGCTACTGAAGAGGAAAATATTGAGTCGCTTTTATTCTAATGGGATATATGATCTGTTTGTATTGTAAAAATAGAGAAAAAGCAAGTGAAAGTGGCCCCTAAAACACTCACTTGCACAATTACTGTTATAATTAGTTGCGCTGTCTGGGTAAATGCGAATCATTCTCATAGAAAAGTCAATTTGTGAAATATCGCTGTAGGGAAAAGGTTTCTAAAAATGGTACGATTAGGCTTTAAGTTGGTACAATCAATTATTAATTTAATTAACTATTCTTCACCATGTTTAGTAAAAAATATTTTAAAAATTGCAAATTTTCATCATATAAAAAGTTATTTAAAAACAGAGCATGGTATGGAGAGGAGTCGTGAAAATGGATCTATCAAGTGCTTTTTCAAGCGTTATTGATTTACACGAAAAACATGTACGAACAGACGGACATTCGATCGATTCAGATTTTCATCCTTATACAATTGGTATATTTAAGGGTGGCCGTTTAGGAGTTGCAAACATACGCACAAATGCAATATACTTACGTACAAATACCCAGTTAGGGTCTATGCTAAGTTTGTCATTCCATTCGCTATATTTAGAAAGAGGTGTCCGTGTATGTCCATGTGTCCGTATGTTTGTTGTAGCCATTATTACAGTCGCAAATTTTGATATTATTTGAGCTGAAATTTTGCACGCGGATTGCTATTTAAATTGGGAAAAATCGCTCAAGAGCCACTTTGCCCACAATCGACAAAAATGTATTTATCTGTCCCATAAAGTGAACCGAATTTCGCTTAAACTCCACTTGTAAGTTATTACGTAATTTTACATTAAAAGAGGGCGCAATCATGTACCAGCCATGCCCACCGTTTGTATGTATATGTGTCTGCACTAGTTTTCCATCCATTCACTGAATGATTCAAATTTACATTTCTTTGTAATGAAATTTAATTCAACTCCTTTTTTTTTTTTTTTTTTGTAGAATACATTCCGCGAGAATATGATAAATGGTCGCACTCTACTACTGCTGGATGCATCCGCTTTGTCAGCCATGAACATTAGAGATTTCGAACACATTCGTCACATTGCGTACGGCATACGAAGTCTTTTCTACTTTGAAATGACAAAGTTCGGACGCAGCATATCTTTGGCTCCGGACTTTCACTTGGAACTGTACAAACTGTTACGCATTAAGACGGGCGCCAAATATGAGGACGTACGGCGAACCGATTTGTGGCGTCGCATGCAACTCCTACGGCCGAAATCACCGAACTACCGTCACTGGGAGTTGCTGGAGCGTTGGATGTGTATGGTTAAGGATCCCAAGCAATATGATATTATTGGCGGCACCAAACGCTACAATTTATATAAATGCACCGGAAAAGTAATGGCTGCACCGACGCCTCCGAAACGAATGCAACGTTGCTACTGTCTGCCACCATGTCAGTGCTATTGGAGTGATTTGGATGTTCGACCGCCGTGGCGTTTTAAGTGTTTGCCGCATTTGAAGCCGGATAATGAGTATCTGTTGGAGTGCGAGGGTTGTCTGCCGCCCTGTACCTGTCAGTGGACACCCAAAAAGTTCATAACACATCGTGTGTTGACATGTTTGCGGCAAGCCTTTCCGCAAAAGTACGGCTCTCCGCACATGCACAAGAAACTCTCGCCCACTTCCCGGTTGCACATGTATCGTTTGTCTATCTTTTAAATTGAACCAAGATTCCAGGGTACACATTCGAACGTTTGTATACACACACACACACACATACATGTACATAAATACAAAATTTGAAAAATTTTCGATTATTAATTCTACTCTAAGACACTTGATCCTTATCACACAAAATGCAAACGCACACGAACACGCAAACGTACACGCATACGTAAAAGCCAATTAGCGTATACACGTATGAGGCCACACTGTATACATACGACCACAGAATGCATACGTTTATACATTAAATGTGTTTAAAGTTTAATCTTCATGTTGCATATTATCTGATTTGTGTCGTGTTGTGTTGTGTTGTGTGTCGAATCGAGTCGAATCGATGATCATCATTTGCTTGTTTTCCCGCCATGAGATTGTCATCATTATAGTAGTTGCTTATATTATGATTCTTCTTGTTATTATTGTTATTATTGTTGTTGCTATTGCTGTCGTCGTCGTCCTCGTTGTCGTCATATTCGTTTTGCATTACTGTGGTCAATATTATGACATGTCGCGTATATATGTGTATATGTGTGAGTGTGTGTGTGTGTGTATATCATTTTTATTTTTATTTTTTGCGGACATAAAAGAGAAAACGTCAATAATGTAATTCCACTTCCTACTATAATAAAATCAAATATACACACTCGCACACTAGCACGCTAAATACTTGCGTTATAAAATAGGTGAACATGGGCACGCTCAATTATGAACCTATTGTACATACAGACACACCGTACACATACACGATCAACTACATGTACAATACATAATTCTACGTTCGTTTGTAATCGTTGCCTAGATTTGGAACGATTTGCGTTCGCTGTGTTCCCTGAGAGATCACGTGTTAAAATTGAATGAATGTCCACAAATAATAAACAAAACAAAAAACAAAACAAAAAAATACAAGGCAAATAACTAAATGTGGTTTAAGGCAAATCTTAAATACCCTTACGTGACCGTGGCAGGACTTTGATTATGCCGTCTCATCGGAGTGTGTATCACTTAACAACTTTCACGTCAAGTTATGTGTTAAATAAATATTTTTATATAAGTTGTGGGCGTATTTGACTCCGCCCATTTTTTGTCTTACTGATACATGTGCTAATTATAAATATATTTACGAAATTTTATTTTTAAAATGTCATTTTTTTTTATTGTGATCGATTTTTGTTTGATTGTGGTAACCGAGGGCGTGGCAGATAGTCGATTATAACGCTATATTTAATGTTGCAGTATGGCTTAAGTATTATTATTAAAATTCTATATATTTTGTAAATTATGTAAAAATGTCCGTCTATGTTTATTAAACCCCGCCCACTTTTCATCTTTTCATCTTTTTGATAAATCGGCTAATTATAAATATGTGTTAAATATCAACTTTATAACGCAAAATTCACGGCTGATACATTTTGTTGATTGTGGGCGTGGCTGCTCAACGGTTTAGCTTAATTTAAATCTAAACTAAAAATGTTTGTGAGAAAATTTTGTTGAATAACGCTTCAGTTTTTCTGGCGCCTTCTGGTGGATGTTGCAAATGAAATAATAAACTTAGCATACCCTCCACCTCATGTGGAGAGTGTAAAAGAAAAAAAAAAACAAGAATTGTACAAAATCTCATATGCGATGTCCTGCTGTTTTCTGTGAGAGACCATACGTGTGGTCGTTGTACTCAAGATTTTCATTGGTAAGCGCAGCAGCTATGTCGCTGTTGAATGTGTGTGATTGTGTGATTGTGTGAACAGCCTATTTGTTTATACTTTTTTTTAAGCGTTTTGATTCCACTCTGCGAACAACGCTCAACTGCACAACCTCTACTGCCACGTACTACCTCCTCCTGTCCAATGTATTGGCGTGTGTGTGCGAGCGCCTGCATTTGTGTTTAGTAAATTATCACTCGCATTCTCATAAATTAGACACATATACTCCACCAGCATACTCTTTCCAGAGCACACGCATGCACACAATATTTGATGTTTGATGCCATGTGCTGCAATGCAACTTAAACTTTAGCCATGTGTTAATAGCATACACGTAGTATTTGTGTGGGGCGATGTGGCGATGGAAACAAATTTCGCTCAGTTGTTACTGCTTTACTGAATACGTGTGTGTGTGTGTGCGTGTGTATGTCTTTTTTTTTTTAAGTGCAAGATATTCTCGCAGGCATGCACGTAAATTCATTGATCTTTGCATGTTTGTTCGTCATTATTGACACATTCTACTCTGGTTTGACTATTGGCGTTGCCATTGTTATTGTGTTTCTTTTTTACACCAACACACACACACACATACACACACTCTCATTTACAACATATTACATTTTTACACGCTTGTCGTGATTTTATAAGAATTATTTATGAATTTTATTCATTTATAGTGTATGCATACATGTATATGCAGATGGGTGGGTGTGTGTGTGTGTGTGTGAGTAATAACATTTATAAATCATAGAATTGTATGCATTTTCATGGAAATTTAAAAGTTTCAAACTGTGTTCTCAAATCTATGACACCCTTTTGATTATTGGCTATCTGGCATACATACATGCGTATGTACATATATACGGCACTTGGTCCAATATATGCTACTACACCTACTTTATCACATAAAGTGTAGTCTGTATGTTTCAAGAAACATTTATATGGTCACGTACACGCCCACATTTTACACATTTAACACTAAATACCATTTCCAAAGGGAAGTGTAACAAATTTTGGGGAAATTTGTAAAAATATTATCAGTTTTTCTATTGTGTTGTAATTAGTTGTCAAACTGACATAACTGGCTGCATTACAACAACACACACACACGTTTATGTACGTACACATATGTATATGAGACTAATTATCAAACAACATATACAACAACATTTCTTAGGGAACTATGAGCGTGGGCATGGCATGAATACAATGCCGCCCTCTTTTAATCATAATACTTTAAACTATTACAACGACGATTACAAGAGTCGGCATCAACTAATAGGTAGTGTTTTGGTAATTTGTGGGCGTGTCCGTTATTCGCACAACACCGCTTATTTTCTATTACATCGTATCTCAACTTTGTACTTGAACTCATTTTTTGTGACTGTAAGATGTATTGAGGGCGTGGCTTCTAGCCGATTTTGACCATATTTAATGAATATGTTCTTAAAATGATTCATTTCTAAATAAAGATGAAATCCTTTACAATGTTTACGAGCTTGTTGGGCTGTTTGGCTTCAAAAAAAAAAAAAAAAAGCTGCAGTAAAACAAATTCGGCCAAACGACAGCACTGACTGCCCTTATTAAAAAGCCGTATTGTGTGTGTAGAGGTTTATCGCGTTCATAATTTGTGATATTGTTTCATAAATTAAGGCATGATACTACATACAACATACAACAACAACAAATGAACAAACTTGAGTAATTTATATAAAATCCTTTATTCGCGCATACATCAGTCGCATGAAAACTTGTAACTTATAAATTACGATTATGTGAATACAAATACATGCGATAGTAGATAAATATTAAACATTTACTAAAGCTAAGGGAGGTATATTTACATTGTCATATTATTTGAAATGAAACGTAAAGAAATCAAACCGAAATAAATGCAAATAAATTTGATTTTACAGTTATTTTCTTGAAATTGATAAATGAATACGTTTGCCTGCCTTTGTGCCCTCATATGTTTCCAAAAACAATAATTTATTCTAATGTCCGTCTGTCCGTGTGTTTTTCAATGTGGGAAACTGTCGCAAAAGTTGCGATATGCAATACATTGCCATTTAATAGGGGCCGGCATGCCCATATTATAAAACATCTTTCACATTCACAAAAATTGAGTAAATTTTGTAAAAATCGTTTTCATTGATGTTACAAAAATGGACCCAGTTCAATAAAGGACACGCTCACAGTTTGTAATAATACTTGAACTTGGACATTTTCAGTGAAATACCACATCCTTGCACATATATGCGTTACTTATGAAAAACGTTATAAAAAAGGCGCATGCCACTCCCAAGTTTAACTGACACACACGTGCAGAATATGCAAGATTTCGTCTAGACCCGTACACAGCCTTCTTATTTATACGAATATATGATCATTTGATTGTCAAATGAACAACTGATTGTGAGCTAAATTTATGCAGTGAACCCGCCTTCAACTTACCATGCATGCATGCATTCATACAAACGATGTTGGTGCTAGTGCTGCTGCTGCTTCTGCTGCTGTTGCGTATTGGTAAAATGTGCAGCAGTGTCGAAAGATGCGAATAAAAATTTCAGATTTACAAAACATGCGATAATTTTATGGCTGATCGAAACGTAAGTTGTTATTGTAATTATTTACGATTAAAATCAGCGCAAGAATTCAATTCGAGGCTACCCATGGAGGCACAAACACACACACGCACACATTATAACCATATAGACACTTGTTCGGTGCGTTGTGTTAGTTTACTGCTAAAATTCGCAAATTTATTGATTGTACAGGCAAGTGTGGCTATGTGGCTGTGTGCTTATGCTAAGGTGTCGTTATGCATATGATGCCACCAAATATCACAATCACATATAAAATGACATGAAAGGTTAATTTGTCGATTGCCGTATAAATGTCGACGGGGGCACCACGTTAAAGACGATTTGTGTACAGAAAGTATATTAAGTTGGTGAGAGGGGTGGGCACCTCTTTTTCGTCAATTTTCTGGGATCAGCTTGATTTTCCAACAACATTCAAATCTCAATCTCTTTCAAGTCTGCATTAGATAAAAATTCATATTCCCGTACTTTTTATGCTTAAAATATTGAAAGTGGTTCCAGGCAATTTTCCATACATATCGATTTGGACATTTCAATAATCATATTCTTCATACATCTTCGAATTGTGATGTTTTTTGGAAAAGTAGATTAAGATCATTTTTAACATATGTGGCAGCTTTCTGGTGTGCCATCCCCATGTGTGATGCGTTCTCAATATTGAATACAAGGATATAATATTATAAGGATGAAGTACAAAAAAAAAAACGATAGCTGAGATCGAAACTTAAGCCTTCTACATATCTGTTGACGCCAATGGTCGTGTCAGATATCTGATTACATCCTTCAATAGTATTACACATGATCTGACAAGTTTACTGATGCGCCAAATACGGTTTTCTTGCGATACGTTATGGGCGTGTCTGTTATGTGACCCCGCCCATTTTGTAACATTATATATATGTCTAAAAATTTTAACTTAAAAGCTAAATTTTTGTAACTGATATATAGAATTTTGTGTATAGTGGGCGTGGCTGTCAATATAAATAGAAATGAAAACTGTTTAAAAAAAATTCAGTTTTATATCTCAATTTTTGTTATTGTAAGAATAACAACACATGAAAATATGGACGGACATGGCTGGATCGGTTAAGGTTTTAATTTTTGTAGAGCCTGTAGCACCTTTGTTGTTGTTGTTTTTTTAGATCGGCCTTCAGCAGTTGTCTTCTTTAAGAAGAAAGCACCCCTTCATCCCATTATTACACAACCGAATAACAAATTTAATTTACCCTTACCAGAATCCCGAGAAATATGGCAAATATATTATTATTATTTTTTTTTTTTCATTTTTTTTTTTTCTGATTTTAATGCAATAAACGTTATTTGATATGAAAATGTATATAAAGCGGTATGATATACAAATGGTTGCATGTAAACATAAATAATATTCAATTGTGTATAGCAGTGTACGTAGCAAAAGCCGCTTCAATACACACACACAATAAGAAAATAAATCGTTAAATTATGTTAAAAAAAATATAAAAATAAAAATAAATAAAAATGAAAACAAAATTCAAAGCAATGCTACATAACATACTAAATATTGTAAATAAATAATAAAAAAAAAAAAAAAAATGTGTGCACAAGTTCTCAGTAGGTGTCACATTCAATTATCATTTTAGTACGTGCGTATCTCTGGGACTCTTTTAAATCTTTCTAAAGATGTTTAAATTTCATTTCATCGCCACAACACTCTATACCTAGAAAATTTTATAAGTGATGCATAAACTCTTTTCCGATAACATATTAAGATAACAGTTAAACCACAAGGAAATAATACAAAAAACTAACAGTGTTTAGTGTCTATTTTTATACTCTCTACATAAGATGGTGACTATACTAAGTTTGTCATTCCATTTGCAACAAAGTGTATATATATTTATAAAGAACACCTGAGATAACAATATATACAGATGGTTCGTTTGCAGACGGCGCAACATCTTATGGTATCGTAGAACACGTTGCTTCAGGAGAGTACAACACTTTACATCAGGCCTTATTGCCTTACCATTCTGGAATCTCTATTGCTGAACTTTCAGCAATAGATAAAGCCATTAATTATTCGGCGTTGATGAATAAAAAAACTTTAATTTGTACTGATAGCCTAAGTGCTTCACTAGCTCTTAAAAGTAATAAGAAAAGATCCTATAACAGCATATTATATAAACCCAATCTTCAAAATGTAGTAAAGATTATTTGGATTCCATCACATATTGGTATAATTGGCAACGAAGTTGCGATAGAGTAGCTAAAGATACATTTAGTCTACTATTAATATATGAAACACCTTGCTTTTCTAACGTTATCTTAAATTACTACAAATGGCGTGAAAAAGAGAGCATAACCCAACAATTGAAAGACCTAATTATTGCCCTTCCTTTACCAGAAGTGAATGCGTAGTGCTTACCAGACTAAGAACTGGTAAAACTCTATTTAGCTGCCAACACTTATTTAAAGGATGTGAACCGACGATGTGTGATTTATGTAACGTATTTCCCTCAGTTCGTCATTATGTATTGGAGTGTCCCAAAACACGCATCAACAACTCCCTGGCTAATGTGTTTAATATAACAAACAAAGATTTCATTGTTTATTTGTATAATATCCCTAATATATAATCCTTCATTGCAGCGCAATATGGTCAAGCTACCAAGAGCTTTACTCATACATTGTAAATTTATTTATAATGTATCTTAATTAAATAAATAAATTTTTAAAGAAAAAATGTCACCAAAAACTCACTCGATTTAGACATATAGCTACGTATGTCTGTATCTAATATTGAGATTCAATTTTGTACGCACACGCTACGGCACGCAGATAGCTATTTAAATTGAACAAAATTGATCAACTGCCACGCCTACAATTGAAACGTTGAACTATCAACAATTAAAGTTTAGTACATATAAATGTGCCAGGCATCGATGTTCCAAAAGTGGGCGTGGTCAAATAACAGATACCCCAACAATGTACATAAAAGTCAACTCCGTACACTACTCGACTTGTAATTTTATACGTAACATATGCACTATTAAGGGCCATAACCATGTTCCTACCCACCCCCACCGTTTCCATGCATCATAGACGTGAAGAGTATTTAAGATTTGGCCTAAGCCACAATTAACTTTCTCATTTGTTTTATAATTTTTAAGACAGTTTTGTCTCAAGCCATATATGAGGATGTTTTTTTTTTACTCGTTTTTATCTTAATGACGTTAAGAGGTAGAAAATCAACGAGTTAATATCAATTAAATGGATCATTAAGTGTTTTTTCCATATTATTTGTTTGCTCCCCACTGTGATATGACTGAATCTAACTGAGAGCAATAACCATTATGTCCACATAATAATTTATACCCAAAGAATGGAACATTCATATAAAAAAATAACAGATTATTAAACCACCGAATAATGCATTTAATCGAATGATTAGCAAGCGATAAATCATAAGTTATAGCTAACCAGTGGAAATGGTTCTAAAGAAGAACAATATATAAATGAAACTAGAAGTATTAGGAAAGTGGTTCAAGTCAAAAGTAAATAAAATATTATACGAAATATTTCAAAATGATATGACGGATAGGTAGAGGTATCCTTTTGATTAGTCGAATTAATGGGTAATTGATGAGATTGATTTATTAATCAATGTGTGAAGTTCTCTATCAGGTTGCTACATATCTTGCGCTTTCTGGCCTAAACTAAAGCGCAATCGAAGTAAGAACTTACTGAGAGTCTCAGAAAGAAATCGATCTTTAGGGTCGTCGCAGTCTTTATGGAGGTCGGAGTCTTATAGGTACGGCATCTCTTACAATGGTTTCTGTAGAGATGAAGTGGAAATGAATGAGGCTTCGAATATACAATAAAGTACATATCTAACACATGACAGTAGTATTGAGAGTCTCTGTTTACTAATTTAAACTGGTCAAATGACACTCCCACAGTGCAATTAGAACTAATTAAAAAAAAAAACATTTTTCGACTTAAGGCTAGACAACAATTTAATAGCAAATGCCACACTCATATTAAATTATACCGATCGTTTCAGAATCAATATCTGAATCGTTTTAATTGTGTCCATCTAACCGTCTGTCTGTCCACGCAAATTTTGTGCATTTTTGGAGATATTTCGATGAAATTTGATACAAGGACATGTATTGACCCAAAGAGAAACCCTTTTGAAGATCATAACATTTTTAGAACTCCTTTCTATATAATGATATTTCACGAAGCAACTTATGCAGCAGAGCCTTGCGTATACAGATCCAACCAAAGTAATTGTAGCATAATTTAAGGAGCTAAGTGATGTAAAGTATTAAATGGTCAGCCTTAACCGACTATAACATATTCACTTGTTCACTTGCTCCTCCTTTTCTTTGCATATCCGTCGGTATGATAACCATCCTCGCGGTAGTAAAAATTTATTTTGCTAAAAAATTTTGTAGAAAAAATGTTAATTCTTTACATGCACAGCCTTTGAATATACATACATATGTGTACGTTCGTACATAAACTCGTACCTGTATATTCGTGTGCCTCAATTCCTATTTACGGTTACAATCTCTACACTTTTAAACATGCAGAGAGAGACATGTACACATATTGTGCTGTATACGGATAACAAATAATACGGTACAGCATGCATCCCCAAGTACATATATGCCCTCATTTAGTACGGCTTGCTTGTAATCCTGAAAATAAATACATACCCCAAGCATACCTACATACATATATACTAAGTAGATATTTTGGTTTCATCTTTTAACGGTTCTTTTTTCCCTCCTCATATAACACTGCAGCTACATTTTCTAATTAGTGGCATTCTCAGTAACCAGCAGTTTGTAGAGTTCTTTCATTTTCTTTTTATTTTTATTTTGTTTTATTTTGTTTTGTTGTTGTTTGTACAACATATAACGCCTGGGTAAATTTTACGCTAATACAGTTACAAGCATGCCGTATAAGCAATTAAGAAGATTTTGAAATAATTTAGCAGCCATTTGCGATGTGTGAAATAATTGACTTTATTTATTCATTATTAAAATGCTTAGAATTAGGAGAGGAATGGGGTAAATGATTAAATGCAACAAACGCTTTACACGCGCTTACAGATTATTCAGTTGAATGACTTCAGCATTCCAGCACAGGCTGCTTAAGTGAACAATTGAAAAAATATAAAAACACTTTGGACTAATTGTAACTGTAGGCGTGGCCGATACCTAATTGTGCCCTCCACTAGTTTACGTTCTCCCCTATTTGTTGTAATTCAATGGATATATACGTACTTAATATTAACTTCATTATTCAAGTTTTATGCTCTATAAAGATAGTTTTTGTCGAATGTGAGTGTGGCTCCCAATCAATTTTGCACCTTGTAAACAGGAATTTTTTCACATTGACTTTTAAAATATCTGCCTCAAATTTCAATATATGATGAAAATAAGGGACACGCCCACAATTGATAAAAATTTTACTTTTACAATTTGGAAAAAGCACAAGGATAACATTGAAAAGTTGTATCAAAATATCATCATATGGACAAAATCGAAAATTTTTCATATTTTTAAATGAAGCTCGATTCATGAATTGCACTTATTATCAGACGCAATCATGCCAAGTTTGAGTAAAATCGGAAAAATTTTTTACTGTTTTTGTAAATTATTTGCAAAGTCAAATTTTTTCACATATTTGAAAAAAAAAAAAAATAATGGATATTGATCGGACGAATTCATTAGTGTAAGTTTGAGCTTGATAACAGTGCATGTTAAGGAAACGTGGCCCCTTTTACCTAATATTTTCCAAAAATTTTGTCAATCTTCGCTAAAGTTTTCACAAAGTAATTTTACGCATTGTTTACAATTGTTTTTACCGCCTTTTACCGCAGACTCGAGTATATTCACATTTCAACTCAACATTCATTCATAAAATGGAAATTGTTCTGATTCGGCGCAGACCATAAACAACTCAATGGTGAGTGTGTTTTGTTTAAATCAAAACGGAATTTCATGTGTATGTGACACTAAATTATCTCAATCGTAATATTTACAAACAATCCAAAATTCAGTCATCCGCTAGATACGGTTGCGAAAGGTGGCTCTTTGTCTGTTGTGAATAATTCATAACCAACACGTGTTGTTAGTATGATTGCGTTGTATTAGATATTTAAAAAAAAAAAAAAAAAAAAACAAAGAACAAATTGTTGATTGAATGGAAGATGATTTTAAAATATTTTATTAAATTGAAAAACAAGTGCAAGCCAACCTTGAAATCTTTTACACCTAAATGTGGTATGTTACACGAATATATAGAAAGGATTAAATTACTAACGTTTCCAATTGCACACACATACGCAGAGATGCCGGGAACTACATGTATCATGTGCATTAGTTTAGTATTTTGTACACGTGCATTTAATTGAATGGATTGTCGTGTATTGTGTATCGTGTATTATATTGCATTGTATTGTATGCGAGAGTAAAGTGCAAATGCACTTACGCACATACACACAAACATTTATTGAAATTTATTATGTTAATGTAAAGGCAAGAATGTGTGTTGTTATGATGTACGGTGTGTGTGTGTGTGTGTGTGTGTGAGTAAACAACAAGTAAGGAAACTAAATTCGGATTAGGCCGAATCTTAAACACCCTCCACCGTAATATACAACATGTGGGCATGACAGGTACCTCATTAAGCATTTTAATAATGCATGTATTTCGTATTAACGTATAAGTCGTATTATACATCAAATGATGTTTTTCATAAATTATGGGCTATGCCCACTTTAGATGGGCTAATTATAAATATTTGTAATAAATTGCAGCTTAATAGGACAAGGCCGTGGCAGACAAATAAAATTATGTCGTTTATTGGCGTGGCTCTAGACCGATTTTGTTCATTGTTAATAGCGATCTGTGTGCAGTAACTAGTACTAGGCTCTATATAAAATTTCAGCTCAATATCTCAAATTTTTCAAGTAAAAATTTTATAGTCGGTTAAAAGACCGACCATTTAATACCTTACATTACTTAACTTCTTAAATTATGCTACAAATAGTTTGGTTGTATCTGTATACGGAAGGCTCTGCTGCATAAGTTACTTCGTGATATATCATTATATGAAAAAGGGTTCTAAAAATGATCCGATCGGGTCCAATATCGTCACGTCCGAATATTAAGTCAATTAAGTATTATTTATCCATTTTTGTCATAAAATATTAAGAATTGCGAATTTTTGCCATATAAAGACTTCCATTATAATAGGACCTTATATGTGAACCAATGCGGTCTATTTTTAATAGGATTCCCCTTTAGATTAATATATGTCCTTGTACCAAATTTTATCAAAATTTCATGCGACCCAGAGCTTGCGTACAAATTTACATGAACAGATGGACATGGTTAAAACGATTCAGATCGATTTTGCTTCTGAATCGATCGATATAATTGAAGGTGGATATGACATTTGCCGTTTAAAAGTTATATCCTTTGCCACAAGTGGTGCAGGGTATAAAAATCGCAGGAATGTTAACAACAGACAGATACACGGACATACATGTCTAGATTGACTTGAAATTTGATGCTAATCAATAATGTATATACTTTGCAGACGGAATGGCAAAGTTAGTATACTCTCGTTACTAAGGTAGAGGGTATAATAAATTCCAATTACGTGTATAAAGGTAAACCAGTATATGTATATATGTGTGTGAGGGTGTATGTAAGTGTTTGTCGTTAAATGAATACTTAATACGAAACCAATCTTTTGTATTATCAACAATTGTCAATTGTGTGCTTGTTTGAAGATTCCATCTCATTTCAGGGTGAGAGAAAGATAAATTCCACACGAAACTAATCTAATAAAAGCTAATGAAACTAATTATTCTAAACAAATGATAAATATTTTAACAAATGCATTTAGAGACAATGTATCTTATTAACTGTCTGCACATTTTGCTTCTATTTCGGGCAACACTGGCAACAGGTAAGTTCCATTTCAATCAATTTACATAAATGTACAATATTTAGGATGGAATTTATACAACCATTCCCACATATTTTAACACTCACACATTAATTAGTAGCAACATATAAATTATTTAGGGTTCAGAGACATTTGCTGGTGCTTTCACTAAACTACTCCATCTCATCTCCTTTATGTATGATGAAGATAATGTCAAGCTGTCAATGCTTAAAATATGTGAAGTAACTGCATCAAAAGGCCAAAAGTCTTATCGTACAACATGTAAAATTATTAACAATTTAAACACCATACAAACGAACATGATTCATTATAATGGGTAGAAATTTAACAAGCGCTACATGTAAAATCAAAATATGTTAATTTCTTCACACAATATTAATAAATTAATTAAGGCCTGTAAACTATGAAAATTTAAGATCATTAAGCATTTTATACTTATCATCTTCAGGTTAGGGAATTATATACTTTGTCAAATCCTTCGCATATTAGGGGACTGCAAATGGATGCATATAGCGAAGCTGTTCTTACTCGATTTAAACTTGCAAATAAACACTTAGAAAAAACCGAGTGGATTCGTATAAAATTCGGAGCAAAGTCAATTCGTAGTAACTGAACTAGTTATATTCTCCACCCAGAAGTAGGTGCCAGAGACCCTACAAAGTATATGCATTCTTGATCAGCATCAAAAACTGAGTCGATCTAGACATGTATGTCCGTGTGTCCGTCTAAAAAATTATATAATACATCCAGAATTTTTTTTATATAGACGGTAGATAGAGTAGATTTGGAACAAACTTGAAGTCAATTCCTAGTAACTGAACTGCTTTCAGAGTATTTTCGAAATAATTGTTGTAAGATGAATCTATATGCCAACTGTGAAGTTGATGCCAATAAAATTCAAAGTAAACATTTAATCAATTAAGAGTACCTGCTCTAATTTCGAAGCAATTTTCATATACTACTTCTCAGGGGATGTTCTGTGCCAACTTTGGATTAAATTCGGAATTAACTTTATTTAGTTAAAAGTATCTAAATTAATTATGGAGGTTAACCTAAACTAACTGAATTATTTTCTAAAAAGACTACTTCGAATTATTTCGGCATAAATTTGGTGAATTCGGAATTAATTAGAAGTTGTAAATTAGCAAAATAAATTGCCTATAATTATAGTTTTCATATACAACCACTTCTGGCAATTTATGTGTATTCAATTTATGCGAATGTCCGTCTATCTGTCTGTATATGTAAATTTATGCTTAAGTTACAAGTCGCATTTTTAAAGATATTTCGATGGAAATTTTTCAACAATTCTTAATATATTTGTATAAAAATTGGGGGAATATGATAGTTAATTAGCCTAATATTTAGCTGTGTCAAATTTGGATCCAATCGGACTATTTTTAGAATCTTTTCCCATATAATGATATTTCATGAAGTGACTTGTATGGCAATACCTCATATTTACTAAACTAATTAAAGCATAATTTAAGGAGCTAAGTAATATTGGATATGAAAATGGTCGGGCTTGACCCCGACTATAACATTTTTTCTCTTGTTTATTATACGAATCGAATAAGACTGATATCAAAATTTCTTTTCTGAATTGATTTATCCATGTCCGTCTGTACTTTCAAATTTGTGCTTAAACTATAGAGAACAGTTTTTAAAATATTTTGATGAAATTTAGTACAAAACAACAATTTTAGCCCCTTAACGAAACCTTATTAAAAATACACCGAAATGGGTGATTTTTAGAACCCCTTGCCATATAAATGCCTATAACAAGAAAGAGAAATCTATATTACGCAAATGAATTCTTAATATGTTAAAGAGGAGGAATTGTATGATACGGATACGTATCAAATTAGTATGAGTGTGAAACCATTTTTTGAACTCATTCCCTTGTAACACTTTTCCGTATAACTTTGTGTCTGCAGTACTAGAAAACTTTAAGAATAAGTTTTGTAAGTTATGAGCGTGACAGATATCTAATTCCGCCCTCTTAATATGACATTTTTTAAGAATATACTGACCGTAGAGCGTGACTGCGTTTCGTTTAAATATCAAATAACAATGTCTTCCTAATCAGTCTAAACATTTAAATAGATTAAATAGCCTAATCGCAAAAGTTCTGTAAACTTATTACAATGAAATCTATTGACATTTACTTCAAATGCAAAAGCAACAGCGAACAATACAGATTGTTAGGCGCACATATGTGTGAATGTTTGTAGGCATATGTTACGTAATAGAAAGGAACCTTATATTGCAATGGTATTGTCTCAATTTCATATCTACGCGATCTATATGTACAGCGCCCATAGAATTGTTGTTCCTAATTAATAGTCAAGAAACTGGATATCACCAGCAGCTAAGCAGGAATCTTCAAAAGGATTTAAACAAACAATCACTTGCTCTGCTGCCTCAATATCATATCAACGTGCATATACTTAATGAAATATTCAACAATGGTATAGATGATAACAGCAACAACAACACAAGTTATAGTATTCCAAATAAATGCCTCCCCAGAGAATGGACAATACTGTACGCTCTGCCGCAACTGATATCAAGTCGAACGAAACTAATCAACGACAACACCAGATGGATTATCATCTGCGAAGACACTACAATTGTTCATGTGGGCAAACTTGTACAACAATTGCACAAAGAAAATCATGCACAGGTATGCTAATGCACTTCACTTATCTACATCCCTACTCTCCCCGTGTCCCCTTGGGCACCAATATTTCGGACACAATGAAATAATACTTAACCAATATTGTTTGTTGCACACGTTTGCTAATATGCAAAATTATTTATGCAGCCTTTATATTTGGGGCACGCCCTACGTGATCGGGAACCCACCATTATACATCATTTTGCTTATTTTGAAAATCCTGCATGGTTTCCATATCCGTTGCTGCCGGCTGGCGTTGTATTTAGTCTACCGTTGTTCAAAGGGTAAGTTGACTTGTGCATGTGCATTCTTTTTTACATCCTCCACATCATGCTGATGGCTGCTACACTTGGTTTATTATTCCATTTGCAACGTCCAAACGCAGGCTTCAGACCATATTGTCTATTTTTGATCAACGTTAAAATCTTCATCTTCACTTTGAAATGTCCGTCCGGATGACCGGATTGTATCTATGCATTAGAAACCTAACAATGGAAAATTTTCAGATATCAAGGACAGACATTTGTACAAGCTTTTGTAAGCGACTAACAGCCGTTAGCCGTTAACCGTTAGATTTCAATTTTTTCATATAAAGGGCATCTGGGATTTGGTCTGAGCCGATTTTAGTTCATTTTTTTACTTTTATTTTTTATATGAAAAAATTTATGTGTAATAAACAACTAATAACAAAACCAACAACAACAATAACTTTGCGACAAGAAAAAGCATTTTTTTTTGTTTTTTTGTTTTTTTGTTTTTGTTTTCAATTTTGTTTTTTGTTGCATTAGCAGTAAAGTGAAAAATATGTTTGCCACAGTTGTAATAAATTACATCAAGGCGACACATGCTAATACACATTAATACATGCACGCACACTTACGCAAAATTTCGCTAAATGTAATATTTATGATTTATGTAAACGTCTGTACACTTACATACCGACATGCATGCACACTTCTTCTATTAATGGAAAATGGAAAATTCTATTCACAGCATTGCTGACACGGTTGCCGCCCAACGTAAGCGACACAATAGGAAACGAATTAAAATAAGTTCAGAGTTTAGCATTGACGCCTCACATGAAATGGCTCGTTTCATTTTTGATAATGTGCAAATAAGACCAACAACAACAACAACAACAAGAACAAGAACAATAGCAAGAACAAAAGCTGCACCTACACCATCTACATTATCCACGTTTGCTTCACCTGAAGTGTTAATCTTACCTGTCAACTCCGCGCATATAACAACAGCTTCTGACTCAGATAAAGCTGTTGCCACAAATTTTAATAACGACGGTGACGAAAATGTAATGAGATGGGAGAAAATAATTATGAGGAAAGCCTCTTACATTTGCCCCGAAGTCAGCTGGGATGCAACAGCAGCAGCCACCGCCACCATTAACAAAGAATGCGTTATGCATGCTCGACCAACTTCAGGTGCCAAGCAGTGTGTAAGTATGTATGTGCAGGTGTGTATGTGTGTGTGTATATGTGTATTTGTATTGGATGCTATAGAATACCAAGCAAAATATTTGTATATAAAGAAAAATCATTCTATACAGATGAAAAATAAGAGAGCAAGGCCGTACACAAAAAGGATAAAGGATGACTGTTTGTTTTTGGTAATGTACACCATAACGATTACCAAGAACGTCAAGACTCCTTTTTATCTAATGCACCATACCCATAAGTATACATTATTATTGTCATATATTAAATGAATTTATACGTTTTGTCTTCATGTGCGATACTTGTACTTGTACTTGTACACAGTTTTTCTTTTCAAACATTTCTTGTTTGAGCTTCGCTGCAAGTTCACATTAATGGCTCCCATTATAAGTCACCCCAAGCACACCACAAGTCATAGAAATCATAAAACAACACAGAGAGAGAGAGAGAGAGAGAGAGAGTAAATTCAATTAATTCAGGTACATAAATATGCTGTATAGCAGGTGTCACCAACTTGTCTTTTTTTTTTTTTTTGTTGCACCTTACACCTTGATCTGAAACGACTTTTCAAAAGAAATGTTTGTAATTCCATTGCGCCAATTGAATCAAGTCCATTCGTGTTGTTCTAGACTAGACTAGAATGACTAGAAAGCTCACGATCGCTTTTTTTTTATTAATTAATTAGACAAATGCCACGCCCTCAATCAACATAAATCTCTTATAGACATAAAAATAAAATTATTCTTTATTAGACAAATCTTTCATATGAATAAACGTGGGCGTGGCAGATACATTATTGCTTCTGTTAAAAGAATATATATTAGACGCATCAACTTCCACGTCGGATTTTACACATAAAAATATATTTTATAAATTTTGTAAATTGTGGGCGTGTCCGTTTTACGATATTGGGCATATGTTTTGAAGGGCTCAGTGTAAATATTTATACTGAAATAGAATCTGGATAATTTTTTGTAACTGATAGATAAATTTTTGTCGACAGTGGGTGTGGCACTTGATCATTTTCGCTCTATTTAAATCTAAATCAAAATTTCATATTTCAAAAGCCTTCCAAAGGACACACGGTCACACGGACCGTAAAAGATAGATAGATGAAAGCGGAATAACGAGCTTCTTGAATGCCCATCTTATGGGGAAAGTATAACAGATTGATTTAGAGCAAGTGTCGCATATCGGTCACTTTTACCAGAGACATACTGGCATGTGTTCTTTCTTCTTCTTCTTCTTAATAATCTCTGCTCAGTTTACCCTTGATAATTACCTTTAATCAAGCACATATCGAGGCAAGAAAAGAATCATAACTTTTATGACCACATCTACGTCTACGTATAAGATGTTTACATACTAGCTTAGAAAATCATACACTTCTGTTTGAAACATTTTGCAAATCAACGAATTTTAATTTTCATTTTGTACACTAATGCAGCAAGTATTGCTCCTACGTTTGTTATTCCGTTTGCAATTTCCAGAACATGAATCAGAGACTCCATAATCTAAACATGAAATTCTACGTCCATACAACCACTTTGTAAGCCCATCTATTCATTGTATTGTTCCTAAGCATAGATAGCTCCTTAACTGAAAACAAAACAAAACGGTTACTGTGCACCCGTTGGTGTTTAGTAGCGTGTGCACGATTTTGTTCTAAGTCCATTTTGACTCATCCATAATTGTCGGTACCTGCCCGTTCAATTTGTTGACATATTGAAGAGTTTTAAAATGAACACATGTCATACTATAAATACATGCATACATATATACGTGTATCCATAGACACCCATCGAACGAGAACAAATATATTTTGCTGTGAAAACCTGCCACAAATACCACAACGATCGATTGCCAATCATACAAAGCACTTGGGCTCAACATGCTAAGCACATTAAATATTTTAGTGACATGAGAGGTAAGTTTGAGTTGAGAAACAACAACCACAACAACTAACCAGGACAGGAAGAACAATTAAGAAACTCAAATGTAAACAATGCCTGAGAGATAAAAATTTCATAATTTGTTGGTCAGAAGAGACAGATATCTGTAAACAAAGCACAACTAGGAAGCATGTCTTCTAATAAACGTAAAAATCACTTGAAATCATGTTCAAATCACATGCACATGCAAATGCACAGTTTTTGTATGTATGTGTGTGTGTGTGTGAGAAGCATATGAAACAGAGCATAATAAATATTGGAATTGAGTTTTCAAATATTCTTCCATTTTACTGACTTAATATGTTTATGGATGAAAGTGTTTATACATACAAACACACGCACATATATTTACTTGTAACATATCATTGCGTTTATCTACATCATCATCATCATCATTGGCTATCGCTTGGCATGGTTGGTACTGCTGCAGATGACAGAATACCGACCGTAGATACGGGTGTGCCGAATGTGGAGACGGGGCATTGTGCCAAAACACTGCAAATAATACGTCTGGCTTTAAGGGATATTGAACAATTTAATAGACGTCAACGTAGGCTCCCATCAAAACAACCGAACATTGAATGGCTTCTGTTGACTGATGACGACACATTGTTAAGGTGAGATACAAACAATGCGAGCGATCATTAAGGAAAACGTTCCTTTATTACCACTAACTTTATTACATTTTACCTAAACATCTTATAACATAATATATACATATACATGTATACGTACATGTATATATTTGATAAGGCCTACTCTCAAACATCCCTTTCATTAATCAATAAATCATAGGCATGGCAAGTAACTGATTACGACTTTCCTTATACCCTACACCTTAATGATGAGAGTATAAAAAGTTTGTACATACAAAGTTTATATATTATTGAGTCGATGTAGAAATGTCCGTCCGTGCGTCTGTTCTGGGAAGTTTCTCAGTCGTAAATTTTAAGATATTCAGTTGAAATTGTAAATCACGCATTTTTAAATTGGGTAAAATCTGTCAAGAACTACGCCCACAATTAGTAAAAATCTCCACCGCAACAATGTACTTATGAAATTGAAATTTGATTCACATATTTATAAGTAGGTCATTCATGGATGGACCAAAATTAGGCGGGGCCGGATAACAGGCACGCCCCTAATTTATAAAAAAAAAGTTCATGTGCAGAATCTGACGCATAACTTTATACGTATTAATAACACCACTACAATGCGTAGACAGCTATACGCCCCCTGTTTGTATATTGAGCCTTAATTTTAATGCCTAAGCTGTATTTAGTATTTTTAGTAGGCGTTAAAGAGTTCTATTTTTGATCAGCATCAAAAATGGAGTCCATCTAGATATGTCTGTCTGTTTTTGGCATTCTCACTATTGTAAATTTTCATATGTTTATCTGAAATTCTTGTAGTTTCGAACCGCCATATAAAAGTAATAAAAATCGGTCAAGAGTTACACCCACAAGCTCCAAAATCTATTTATTTGCCTCAAAAACCTATAGAGTTGAAATTTGATAAACATATTTATTAATATGTCATCCATCCAAAGTGCCAAAAATGGGCCAAAAGTGGTCTGATAACAGACATGCTTACGATTTACAAAAAACTGTACTCAGCATAAAACTGTACCTGAAAGTTGATACGTCATCATGTACCCATCATGCCCAGTATTTGTATATTGCAATGAAGGGTATTTAACAGTTTCCCTAAACCAAATTTAGTATTTTTTCTTCGTTATCGTATATGTAAACATATTATATTCAACGCGAAATTCAAATTCTACGTGAATTTCTTTTTCTAAATTGTGGGCGTATTTTTCCCATTTTCAAGAAATCGATAAATAGGTTAACAAGAAATATGTATACAAAGTTTCAACTATTTATATGTAGATCAAATATTGTGATTGGTTGAACGATTTTTGTCGGTTTTGGGCGTAGCATTCAACTGTTTTCCCCACAATTGAAATAGGAGCTTCTGCAACTAAGACAAAACAAGAAATATTCTCCACAAGGGCGTGGCACTTATCTGAGTACACCCTTTAATACTGTATGTAGAACATATGAACCAATAATAATAAATCGGACTCATTCTGTTTAGTTGTCTTTGCTCTTTTTGACACTTTGTTGTATGAGGTAATAATAAATTTATTGGACATTTTAACTTCATTACTCCATTTTGGGAGATAGTTAGACATTTTTGGGTGTGGCACATGACCAATTTTGCCCTATTTATCCACGTATGCAGATATTCTTCGAGAAGATATTTTATTTCTATAAAAAATGATAGACTTTGTAAGAAATGCAGACTTGCAGACAAGTGTGGATAGACGGACAGATAGATTCGCGCTATAATCTGTTAGTTGTGTGTGTGTGTGTGTGCAATTGTTTTATAAAGTAATATCATTATGATTGTATGGAGAAGAAAATGTTCTCAGTTTATGATAAATTTCAATTAAAATTTCAATTTATACAATGCGGGATTATCGTGTCCGCCTCATTGAATACGCAAAGTTTCCATTTTCATATTAATTTGCATTTTTATTTAATATCATTTCATTCGATAATTGGGTTTTGTGTGTGAGTCGAGGTGTGCTTGCTACCACAATCATGTTATTGAATGTCTTCATGCGGATTTCGTTATTAAATAAGTTCAACCGGGTGTCTAGGCAACAAGTTGTTCCGGTCCTTTTGCACTATTCACCCACTCACATATATATACACAAGTGGTTATAAATGGAGGAAAAATAATGTTTCATTTTCTGTCCTTGTTTTTTCACTTTATCTCTTTTTTCTCCCTTTCCTTCTTGGCCCCGTACGCCGGTCTAGTGTATACGGTGTTTGCCAAATACTTGGCTGCTTTGAAGCCACCCATCAAGTGTATTTGGGCGAACGTTACGGTTATCGTTTGCATGCGCTTGATGGCTTCAATTATATAACGGGCGGCGGTGGCATTGCGTTCAGTTTACCCACAATACGATTGATTTTAAAACACTGTACATGTCCATCACCAGCAGCACCTGATGATATGATTTTGGGCTCTTGTTTGCAAACACTTCAGCTGACAGCCGTGCATTCAATGCGTTTTCATCAAGTACGTATAAAAGTTACTTTTATTTTGTTGTTGTTACTGTTGATGATGATGATGGTGATGATGAAGACAGAAGAAGCCAAAAGTTCACATTAAAAAATCTCCATAAATAATTATTTGTTTCTTTCAATTGCAATTTTAGGCTCGTCCTCAAGATTATGCGCCCGAGTTATTGCAGCTGGAGCCGCCGATTTCATTTCACAAATTCTGGCAACTAGACGCAGTTGAAGTTTATAATAAATGGTTTGCTCCATTAGATCGCAATATGTTGGCGGAGAAAATTCCTTTTAATGAAGAGCAGCAACCTAACGCTGCAGATAATTCTGTGATTCCTATGAGGAGAGCACCCCAAACTCACAGTTCCGCCAATGCACTGACATTGAATGACATTAATGTACCTGTAAATGTGGTTGCGGCCTCTGCTGCTTTCCATCATCATACCAATAAACGACATATCGATCTGTAAATATTAGACAAGTATGAATAAAATTCATTATTAAACGGTAAACTTTCACTCTATTTTTATCATGGCCGATATATTCTATTTGGCATTGGAAAATTCTTTCTAAAAAAAATCTAAATTTAGCTTAAACCAAATGTTTAATTTGGTCCACATGCATAACCGAGAATAAACTTAGTTTATCCCCATCATATACATGGACTCGTACGGCATAGGGGACGATTCAGAAAATCATTCTAATTCGATTGATTAGGAGTTACAGTCACGCTCTAAAACTCAACATTAAATGTGAAAAGTTGAGTCACAATTATGAAAGTGGTCTAAATCAAAAAAATTAAAATAGTCCGATCGGGTCCAAATTTGACACATACACAAATATAATTAACTATTCTTCGCCAAATATTGTGAAAAATTATTAAGAATTGCGACATTTTGCCATATAAAGACCTCCATTACAACATGACCTTATATGGGGAGATGGGTTATAGAAATGGTCCGATTCGGTTCATTTTCATTACGGTTCCTCTTTGGGTCTATACATGTCCTTGTACCCAATTTCATCGAAATATCTCAAAAAATTTTCTTGAACAGACAGACGGACATGATTAAATAGATTTGATTCTGAATCGATCGGTATAATTGAAGGTGGCTGTGGCATTTGCCGTTTACAAGTTACAAACATACTTACTAACTTTTCCTTTTCAGTTATTTCACATCATATTGTTTTAAGATAAATTGCGTATCTCGTAACAAAAGAAATATTAATAGGTGAAGGAAGATAAGCTCATTTTTATTTTAGGCAAAGAAAAAAAACCATTTTCTTTAAAAATTATTCATACGCTACACTTCCTTTATTTGTATGTTACGTCATACGTTAACATTTTCTAATACATAGACAACACGTACATATGGTCAGAGTGGCGTTAGAATGTAGCCATTATGTGAGACTTGGCTTTTGTATGTGTGCAGTATGTAAATAATTAATAGAGACGACGGTCTCCGCTGTATATTTAACTTTGTTATGCTGCGATTGTTTCCATTTGCAGTTGGGGCCATTAAATACGTATAATGCTTACATGCAAATTCGTGCAGATGGCCAACTTGAACTTAAACTTTAACGCTAACTTTTGCACAAATGAAATTTTGTATGCACCTCTAAGGGATTGTTGCAGCAGAACACTGAACACAAGCTGAGCAGTTAAAGTGTCTCCATTTAGCACTTTATAATTCTACTAATTAAACTGTTATGGAAGTGCTTTATGAAATTTGCCAAGTTTCTATATTTTTATTACAAGACACTGCTTTGTGGAGGGTAGGGATTCGAGGTTGGTTTACCTTAAAAATAAACCCGAATAGAGAAGATTGTACGGAAATGTAACCTAATTTAATGTGAAATCTTTATTCTACAAAAATTAATTGAATTTTAATTTGAAGCGTTATATCAAAAACAAGTAAAAATCTAAACTTGGCTAAAAGGTGATCTAAATTACTCTCCACGTCTATATGCAAGATAGGTAGGCGATGTGGGTTTATGATTATGCTCTTTAGTAGTGATGTGAACCTAAAATTAAGTTTTTTACATATTGTGGGCATGTCTGTTATATGACCACGCCCATTTTTCGCATTTTTTTTTTTTTTTTAAACGAAATTTCAAATTCTTAGCCTAATTTTTTGTGATATATAGATAGACTTTTATTGTTAATAGGGGTGGCGGTTGACCAATTTGTTGTTCACTTTAAGTAGCACTCTTTGTGTAAAAACTAAATATGTTTTTACAAAATTTCAGCTATTTCGTCAAATCACTCAATAGCCGTGCCCACCATTGACAAAAGTCTCTCAGGATAACGTAAATGCAACAACAAAGTTAAAATTTAATACAATTATTGTTGTTATATCCTGCACCTTAATCATGGGGCGTATACTAAATTTGTCATTGCATTTGCAACACTCAGGAGTAAACGTCAGAGACTCTACAAAAAATTATATATATTCATGATCAGAATTGAAAGCTGGGCAAAATCGGTTAAGAGCCACGCCCACAATCGACAAAAAACTATTAAACTGCCACTAAAGTTGAGCTATGAACTTGAAATTTGGTATGCTAATCCATAGTTCTCAGTGTAAAACACGACTTGCAAGCTGATACATAAGTCATACATTATTAAAAACTTAATCATATACCTGCCACGCCCACCGTCTGTATATCGATGTTTTACTTGTTATATATATATTTTTCTATCGTTATAAAATCTGACACGCCCACAATTTATAAAAAGAAGCAGTATTTTAACCATAATTTTCACACTTTAATAGGCGTCTTCCACCATATCTTATACGTATAAATGTGTAGCGTGCATTAAGTTTGACTTGCACTAAGTAAATATAACTTTTTTTTACTTTTTCAAATTTAGTTTTTTCTTGCACTTGCTTAACTTGTTTTTAACACAATTTACAATATTACGCTGCATAGAAAAATTTATAGGAACTTAAGTTTGTACTGTAGTGTGTACTTGTATAGGAGTACATACGTTTGGTATGCAGGACATTATCAATTTAGAAAAATCTATAGCATAGTTTAAGGTGTGCGAGTACATTAAAATTCTACTCAACAGTTAGCCGAAAGACTTTGTTGTGGCAGCAATTTCCGTTCATTTTATCATTTAATAGCATTTAATTCGACTCGTAAATTTTACAATACACATACACACACTTATGTGCACACAAAACGAAAAGGAATATACCCCGCTACCACAACAACATATATACACGTGTTTTCACATATCAACTAATACATATATAAATACGAGACGACACATTTGTTAGGGCCCGTGCATGGTAGTGTGTACAATTCTCTATTGCTAATACATGCATAAAAAACAAACACACACACATACAAGTAAAATAATTTAAAGCAATTGTTTTCTACGCTGCAGACATTGGACACTAACATACATACTAACGTTTGTATAAAAATACGTGTCTCTGTATGTGTATGTGTATTGAAGAAGTTACTTGGTATTTTGGAAAGGAAACCCCATGAACTGCATTCGCATAATACCTGGTACGTGATCTGATAAGCGAAATAATGAATGTTTTTTCAACTATCTGCTCCGGTTTTTTTTTTTGTGTGTGTTTTTTTTTTTGCATTTGTTAACCAATCGCTCTATATATTATTACGTATTACCCACGTAGTTTATCAATTTGGTTGAAATGTTTCAAATATAAAAAAATGCACAGACTTTTACTGTTTAAGTGATATATGAACTTTAAATTTGACTCCCACGTTATAGTACATTATTTAGAAATCACTGCAGCAATTGTAAAACTTGTACAACACATATACGCATACCTACCAGGCACGTAGCTGAACGCACGGGGGACAAGTCCGCTTAATTTCTTTCCACCAGAACAATTTTATTAAAAACCTTTAGTTCAAATATCGATTATGATTGATTTAAAATTGCTGTCTGTTGAATATTCAAAGAAAGCACACTTTTCTGGCTAAAAAAATGCATTATTTGTGTTTAAAATTATTGGAGGCGTCCTTTTAAGGACATGTTTATCTCCCCCCCCCCCCACTTTCAAATTTGAATAGCCAGCTACGTGCCTGATGATATCTACACTTTAGCAACTGAATGTTTATGTTACTGATACTGCAAGTACTTGAGTTATACAAAATGTTGGTCTTTTAGCTTTAAATTTGAAGATTATGCACAACTGCAATATAATGCTGAAATGTTCATATAAATAAAATGGCGGATCTTTAATTTCCAAGAATTTTAAAATATCAAGGTATCATAGGAGTAGAATGCTTTAAGAAAAGCGACATCATGCCAAATCCACCGGAAAAGGTTAAAATTATCAATTTCTTCATCAATCAATTTAATTTTATTCATATAACCCATCAAATTGAACTATTCTGCATAGCTTCGAATGTACTTTTTTTTTTGTTCAACGATCGATGTACCAAATAATATGAACACCTGACATAAAACGTTTCGCAATTGCAGCTCTTCCACGAATGTTAGCTGTGTAAAGCTCCCGCCATACTTTTTTTTTTGTCAAAAAGGTGTTGAGTTCTGCTGGCACATTTGCCTCGCTAGTTATAAAACTAGTTATAAAACTAGCGCGGCAAATGTGCCAGCAGAACTCAACACCAACGGCCCGACTATGCCATATTACTACTATTCACGTTCTATGCCATATATGGGTATTTAAATGGAAAGGCTCAACGAGTAGAATGTAGAATCCATTAAATGTTATCATAAAAAATCTAAAATAACCGGCTGCCTTAGAATGGCGGAATGCGCACTCCTCCACTAATTTGTAGAAGTAGAATTGCAATACGATGAGCTAAGAGATCACATATTAAATTCAATAAGACAGCCGCTCAAAACTTATTAAATTACACTCAAGCTATTTTTCACAAACTGTTCAATCGATTATCCTACAAAACGGTCTAACAAATAGAATGCCATAAATAATGTGTTGTCATATATATGTAAATCACATGTATCGGATATGAATTTAAAATAGATTTTTTCTTACATTTTTTTTTTTTTTAATATCATTTTTTGTTGTAGAACATTCCCTGAACTTTATATGGTTTTAGTGAAATTATTGAAAAATTTTATATGAAAATTTTACTATTAACCACCAGAATTTTTTAGAGACAAAAGAAAAGAAAAAAAAAAAAAAACTGTGCCATTATACGCCACTCTCCCCTACTTATCAACCAACTGCAAACTTTTGTCATTAATAAATTTAATAAGTATAAAAAAAAAAACAAGTAAAAATGTTTTAGTCGGTCGAGTCCGACCATTTAATACCCCACACCTTTTAGCTCCTTAAATTATGCTACAATTTAGTTTAGTTGTATTTGTATATAAATTACTGAATGAAATATAATTATATGGAAAGAGGTTCGTAAAATAGTCCAATCGGGTCCAAATTTGACACTATTTTGTCCAAATATATAAGGAATTGCGATTATTTGCCATTTGAGGACTTTCATTATAATAGGACGTTAGGTTCTAAAAAATTGTCTGATCCGGTTCATTTTCAATAGGGTTCCAATGTATACCCTTGTACTGGATTTCATTGAAATATGTTAGATTTTGCTTCTGAATCGATCGGTATAATTGAAGGTGGGTGTGGCATTTGAGGTTTAGGAGTTACCAACATTTGCACAAACTTAATATACTCTTTGCCACAAGTGGTGCAGGGTATAACATGTGATTTTGGCTTAACCCTCAAACGTGCAACTTGTATACCTGGGTATGATTTTCATTTTTAGCTTAATTTTTTAGCATAACATAGCATAGCATAACATGTTAGACCGTAGCACAATTAAGCTAAAAATGAAAAGCTTGCGGTTTCCCGTTCAGAACTTAAGCCAAGTTCTTCTGCTCCTCCTCCTTGATATATTTCTAGTCTATAATTATGTCTAGAGCCTGTAATCTGTGGTAAATAGATTCTAAAAATGCTCTAAGAGACATATTGTTGGACCACGACAACCGTTTAAAACAAATTTTATCTAATGATTGTTGCTTCATACCAAAAATGCTTGGAAGAGAATTTCTTCAACACTTTTAACATTTATGTAGCCTATGGTTTAAATAAAATTTAATCTGTGATCAATTTTTTTTTTATACTGTTACACAAACATTTCACACAAAATTATAAATGTATGACTGTGTGCACTTCATATTTTATTTAGATTCTCATCTTAAATGAGGTTTCGTGAAAATTTTATAAATTACTCTTGATTATGAAGCGGGATTGGGGTTGAAAGAAGTCTTGTTCATGGATGCACGTGTACGTACAACTTTATGAAGAAACTTTTTTGCAGCGTTCTCCTTTAACAAAACAATAGATTTAACTTTTATTCGGACGTGTACCTTGTGTTTTTGTGTGTGGGTGTGTGTGTTACGTAAGTAATAGTACATTAGCTGGCGTTAAAGAGAAGAAGTTTACAGTTTAACTCTGGATTATATGTGGGTGTGCGTGCGTGTGTGTGTAATCTCAAATAATTTGTCTGATAGTGCATTTTGCGGTATAACCGAAGAGGGAAAATAATTCAAATGTAAATCTAAGTGCATTAGCGTAAATCATAAAAGTTGCGTTTCCATGGTTTGTTCCAGCATTACCACACACCGGTAGTCACTCATAGACCAATAAGACCCATTAGTCTGTGATTCAAAAGTAACAAAAAACTTTTAAATTAAAGTTACCATTACGACAAAGTATGTTCAAGTGGCCTTGAGGGGTTTTGCATTTTGAAACTAATAAATTAAATTGATCTAAAAATCCTTCCAAACAAAACAAATAAAACAACGACTTAAAGCTTGAGCAACATTATGAGTGCAGTTGCATTGAGTGGCAGATATTAAACCAATTTGCGATTGTAAGTAATTGTGCACATATTTCAAAACTGTGTTGCATACAAGTGTTCTTGGCATTCTATTTACTTGTTGATGAAGCCACGTGCCTGCCTTCAGTGGCATTGTATGCAATTGATTATTGTATTGTAATGCAAAAATGTTTCAAAGTCAATTTATATGATTATTTATTAAATTGAATGTGTTGACGCAAACATGCCTACAAACATGTATAAATTCCTTAAGCATTGAAATAAAATACACCTACAACGCACGCACAGTTGTTACATGATACACAGTAATGAACTTGAAAGCTATTTATAAACGTATTTTTTTGATCGATGCTCGCTTCTACGAGACAGGCCTTTACACTATTCATACAGTCCAAAATTCAATCAATCACAATCGATGGTTATTGTAAATATTTATTAGGAAAAAACAAGTAAGAAAACTAAATTTAAATCTTAAATACCCTGCACATCTACAATAGTGGCCGTGGCGGGTATGTGATTACGCCTTCTTTTAGTCGCCATTAGCCAGTCCCTTGTAGTCCCCATTAGCGACAATAACGGACTCAATCCACGGTCGTAAAAAAGTGTCGCGGACAAGTGTTCGTTCCTGAGTTTGTGCCGACCAACTTAGGACGTATAGCGAAGGTCTTCGTGGACAACACGACGGTTTAGGCTCTCAGAGACATTTAGGTCTCTCGCAATGGCCCTCATAGACTTTTAACGGCTTTCGACAACGATCTCTTGCCTTTGATGGACTAATTGTTTATTTCTAGTAATGTCCGAACGTTCTTCATGTTTTTTGCGTTTTATAACAGTTTCTAAATTTCCAAGTGATGCTTCCGCTTCCCACAGAGCCTTATGTACTAGTGATCGGACGCAATTGAGAAATTTGGAGATTTTTAGCGTCGATAACTGCACGCCTCTTAATTTCTTGGCATATTTTATAGTCCCCCCATTGATGATCTGACAAGAAAAAAAAAACAAAAAAATTGTTCTCCAGAATTTACATTCACTTACATATGCGAGTGTCCCCAAATATCGCACGCACCCTGACACATTACTTCCCACACTTTTTTTGGGGAATGTTTACATACTCATACATGTTCCCCCTTTCTCATCTATTTAACAATACAACAAATTATTGTTTGCAATAACGCTATATCGGAATACCGAATAATCGGGAGGAATCATTCGCTATTTATTTAATTTTCAGTAAGCATATAATTGTTATTGAAGCAAGCAAAAAGGCTGCTTTTGAAAATTTTTGTTTTTTTCGAAAAATTCCTTATACCAGCTTTAAACAAGTCAGTCGGATTTTAAAAATGTTCCAATTCGGTCCAATTAATAGAAGTTGTAAACCTTCATACAAACTTAATATACGTTCGGTCAGAGGGGGTGCAGGGTATAAACAGTCGTATAGTGTTTAACAAAATACCACAAACCGTTATTATATTTTTAATCCAGTATGACAGTCACTACACAGAGTAGAAGGCATGTCTGGTTTTGGTATAGCTTGAGGGTAAATTTTGTAGCAAGTCTTTCAGGTGAAGTGCTCATGAAGTTACTTTGCATACGATTAGGAAGAGGCGACATGCACACGATGAACACGTTAGCACACACACACACACACGCACACCCGCGAAACTATGGACTTTTATATTTCAAAAGAAATTGTCGAATTCGAGATAAATATGTATGTGTGTGTATGCAACGATTATCGTGATTTATATGGTTCAAAAAAGTTTTTTTTGTTCTCCCGCTATTTGAATTTGAAGTTTAAGTAATTCTTGAGAAAGGAATGAGAATAAAGTTTTCCTATAACATATATAACGTAAGTTGTGTGCGTGGGTGCGAGTGTATGTACATACATGCATGTTACGATGTATGCGTTAAAGCAATTCAATAATTTAATCACTGTTATAGCATTTTCTGTGTACTGTACTGTACTGTAATAAATTTTTCCAAGTTTCTCCCCCGACAACATCCAATTAAATAATTTGCCGAGGCCATTGTCGAGCATAACAACTATATTTGTGTCAATTTTTTATCATATAATACAACTAAAAACAAAGTTTTCATAATCATGACCTTTAGGTGGTATGGTATGATATGGTAGAATACTTGCTTTGTCAAAACATTTGTAACGACTAGAAGAAGACTTTAAAGATCTTTTAAAATATATATATTCTTCATTATCACATCAAATGTTATGCCGATTGAATCGTGTCTGTCTATCCGTTCCGTAGGGTAAACAACAGCCATCAATCTTGAGATATTGATCTGTAATTTTGTGCAGGCACTTCGAGATTCTGCCTTTCGGTAAAATCGGTGTAGAGAGGCATGTTCAAAATCGATAGAAATCTATCCAGCAACCACAAAAATCTAGCTACGAAAATGAAATTTGGTATAAATATCTATAATGCGAAGTTGACGTACCCAAAATGGGACACGGCTGCAATTTACAAAAAACTTTCTTTGTGCAGCATTCGTGTAAGTTGTAATAATATCTGCCATGCCCACAATATATAGATATGAAGGGTACTTAAGATTTGACCGCGACTAAATTTTTAAATTTTTCACTTGTTTAATTGCTACTTTTATTATTTTCAAGTGAAAAACCTAAAAGCTGAACAAAATTTTTAGGGTTTCCGAGCAATCTCAACAACAACATCATTAGCAGAATAATAATAAATTGAAGTGCTGTTCGAAAACACATTAACAACTTCAAACTCTCATATTATTAAGAAAATGCAAAAAATTTTAAATAAAAAAAGAAAAAATTCCACAATAACCGATTTTGGATTACACAGTTATCACATTTATTAATACACGTGCTATTACACAAGAAGGAAGCTTCACTAATGCTACAAAATATTCTAACATGTTGTACATACTACTGAAATAAGTAACAAACAAACTTAATGAAACTGTAGTGAAGGGCTCAAAAAAAAAAAAAAATCTGTCTGCGTTACCTTGAAAATTGAAGTTGGTTATTAATTGCTGTTGTTGCTGTACCCGATATTTACATTGTAATCGTTTCAACACATTACTACAGGCCAAGTAAAAAATATTGTTTAGCCTTAGTAGCTGAAAGTTTTGTGCTTTGTTTAGCATTGGCTGAACAAGATCCGTTTCACTTTATACATTAATGCTACGTGGACTTAATAAGCAGAAGTTTTTTAAAGGAAAATCCCTCACGTTCACAAATCTGGACGTGTTTCATACACATGTACATAAATCTGCCGTATAAGCATAAATAAACTTTTTTACAAAAGCTTTGTACTAACAACTTAATAAGTCATAAGCATATAGATTTCTTCCACGGTGTATGGTACATAATGTGACAATTCTACACGAGACATCCAACATTCAACATCTTGGTATCAACAAACCGCCTGGACACACATTCTCATTTAAAAATTAAGAAAATCAAATTAAAAACAAGTAAAAAAACTTAATTTGGCTATATCTACAATAGTGGGCGTGGCAATTCCCTCTAATAATGTATGTATAATATATCAGCTTACAAATCGAGTCTTACGTGGTATATGGCTTTTTGTAAATTGTAGGCGTGTTTGTTATCCGACCATGCCCATTTTTTTCAGATTGATGGATGGGATAACTATATATATGAGCACTAAATTTCAGGTTCATAGGTCAACTTTTGTAACAGATATGTATATTTTTGTCGATTGTGGGCGTGTCTGTTAACTGATCACACCCATTTTTGGAACATCGGTGGATGCGATAACTATGGATAAGAATACCAAATTTTAAGTTCATGGGTCAATTTTTTTTGCAGATATGTAGAGTTTTGTTGATTGTGGGCGTATCTGTTACTCGACCATGCCCATTTTTAGCAAATCAATAGATGGTATAACTATAAATATGAGCAGCAAATTTCAAGTTCATTGGCCATTTCTTGTGGCAGATAAATATATTTTTTTCTATGTATAAAGATACATGTCAAGATCGACTCAGTTTTTGATGCTGATCATATATACTATATGGGGTTTCCGACGCCTCCTTCTGGGTGTTGCAAACTTAGAAAACCTTCACCTTATATTTATAATTAATAAATTCCATTGCCTGTTAAACCCAAATAATTAGTTTGTATGTTTATCTTATGTAAAAGTATATAATCACCATATCAATCTGCTGCATTTGAACAAAGATTCAAAAAAAAAACACTAAAATTTCATTGATTTCTTTTAAAAATCATTTATGAATTTAACATTAACGTGCATACCACTAGTGGATATTTCGGAACAGCTGGAATGAAATTTTGTTTCATTGCTATCGTGTAACTTCACAAACATTTCCTAATATTTCACATGCTTGTTGGTTCACACGTTTAACTTCAAAAAAAAGTGCAAGAAAAAGTCACGCATTATAATGCCGAGAAAAAGATTTCAAGATTATGTTAAATATAGTGAGGAAGAATTGGATTTGTATACAAAAACAGAGGGTTCATGTGTGCATAAAATTAACACAGATATGCGTCTGTGCATTGGACCTTTCTCGTTGGCCGACTTCAAGTATATTGTAAAATGTCATATAATACGCACCTTTGTTGGCTACTATAATGCTAATTTAGGTGGTATCGTATTGGATATCAAGAAAATTAAAATATCAAGTCCACTAGCAGCCATAAGAGCAGATGACCCCCGCCTCCATATAAAATTTAATGCTGATGTATACGTGTTTAAGCCAGAGACAAACGCCATATTAACGGGGAAAATAAAGTATATAGGCAACAAACATGTGGGGTTAATATTGTATCGTGTATTCAATGTTAACCTTAGATTTGCCCATAAAGTGGACAAAGATGAGGCACAACTAGACCAGAGCGTTCAATTCCAGATACGTAAGTTTAATTTGGAAAATATATTCCCCTACATAGAGGGTGAATTATTAGCGCAAGATGGAACCAGCACGTTATCTAAAAAGGTATATGCGCTATGATACAATGGAAATTTGTCCTAAATTTCTTTGATTTTATTTCAGAAGACCATTAAAAAGGAGAAGGAGAGCGATAAATCAGATTCTGGAATTGAGGAGAGAGAAAATGATGAACTCGATGCATTGCTGGACGTTATTAAAATGGAAGTAACAGCCGAGGAATTGCAGTTGCCCGATGTAGCGCTCAAGAAGGCGAAAAAACGTAAAAGTAAATGTGTTTCAGAGGATTCCACAGAATCCCAACCAACTACAAACAACGAAATAATACAAGGTGCACCAACGGTTGTAGGTATTAAACAAGAAAAAACCTTACAAAGCCACACAAAACTCACTCCATCGAACAAAAAAAGTAAAAAGAGTAAAAGAAGTAAATACTCTGAGGAGGTAGAAATGTCGTATCAATCAAATGTAGAGAGTAACCAGGAAATACGAATTAAAGTAGAAAAACCCGACGACTTGGAAATTAGTATCTCCAATGGTGAAGAATTGGACGCTTCGAAACAAATGCAAAAGAAGAAATCCTCAAAGCATTTAAGCATAAAGAAGGAGATATTATGATAAATACCAACTATAAAAATAATACATTATACGAAAACAAAAAATTTTTTTATTGAAAAAATTACAAATTTTATTAATTAATTAATATATTTTTTTGTTTTAATACGTTATATATACACAAATTCTTGGTGATTTCTATATATATGATAGTTCATTAGATCAGTTCATGGAATGCTCATTTAAGTTCCGTAAGTGTTTGTATTCCAAATAGGCATGCTTTGCATGGCTATTTAACATGCTTTATATTCATTATTTGCTGCGGCGTTTTTGTTTACGACAGTAATACACAGTGTCACCAATTATAATGCTTAACGGAGGAGCGGTTGCTTTTGTACTCTTAACAGTTGTAGAAACTTTCTCATCATTATTTATAGGAGATGATTCCAATAGCTTAGCATTTCTGGTTTTACCTCGTTTCTTCGCTACGTCATTTATTACATTATCTGTGGGATGTGATTCCAATAGCTTAGCATTTCTGGTTTTACCTCGTTTCTTCGCTACGTCACTTATTGCATTATCTGTGGAAGATGATTCCAAAGACAATAGCACAGCATTTCTGGTTTTACCTCGTTTCTTCGATACGTCATTTATTCCATACGTTTTGTTCATATCAGCAGCTGGTTTCGCTGAATCTTTGACATCATCTGTCATACTAAGCTGTGCGATTGTTTTTGTTAAACCATCTGTATTCCTATCAAGCTTTTTTCCTATTTTTGACAAGTTCCGTGAACGGTTTTCTTCATTGTCATCGGGCCCGGCAGGTAAAAAGGCCGGGGATTTCATACGCCAACTCATTTCAACTTCGAGTTCTACTTCAGCCGGCTTACCATGAAGCATTTCAAAATTGATTATCATATCGTCGAAATCATTGTTTGAGTTGGTCGCTAGAAACTCTACGTCGCCATAATATAAAAGGCCCTTATTAACAGTTAACGGTTGATCGAAATAACATGTCGTTTGAAACCAATTGGTGGCTGGTGACTGGGGATCAGTTCTAAACACCGTGGTTTTACAACATTTACTGAAGCACACATCAAAATAAAAAGCAATACCATCCATCAAACCACCCTTTTTTATAGCAAACACAAATTTGCTGCGAATCTCTAAATCTTTAACAGTTGCTGTATTTAAATTTAACGTTTTTATAACGTAACATTTGCTCAAAATCTTTAATTAAACGCGCGATATATATGAAAATCTTAATTTATTCAATTGTGATATTAAATATATATGTAAAATTGTATTTTACCTTATCGGGTCGTACTGGGTGAAATTTTACCTCCTTTAAGGCGAACTCTCTTAAGCAAGTCATATTAAAACCATACACATTCCTCCACCAATCCACATTCTCAGATTTATGCCCCTCATCTTCTATGGCATTCATGTATAATTTTGCCAGATCGGGAAATATAATACCGCCCCGCTTTTTCAGCCACTTGTCCCGCGCATATATAACATCCGCACAAGTGGACTGAAACAACATAGCATAACCAATCCAGTCGCTTAGAATTATATCCACCTTTTTAACGGGCAGCTCCAAGTTGGTCACCTTACCTTTCAACACCTCTATAACATGCTTATAGCCATTGTTTTGTACTATGCCTTGCGTATAGTTCACAACATTGGAATTATCTACCGCATACACTTTGGCGGCTCCCGCTCGCGCGGCAAACAATGCATAAATCCCCATATTACAGTTTAAATTCAAAACAATACGACCTTTAAACAAATTTGCATTGCTTAGTATGGCATTCCTAAACGTTGTGACGCGAACACCATCCTTAAGCAATCGAGACATAGATTCGATATGAGCTTTTGTATCACTTTGAAAATCGCGAGAAGTCATTAAATCCACATCCATAACATTCATATTACCGTTGCTTTTCAACGGTAAAGTTAACAGTTTTGCTGAAATATCTTTGCGTTTTCCTTTTCGAACCATTTTTATTTGGTGGCATTTTGTTCACTCTTACGCGGTAGATTCGTTCGCCGATAAAGCCGGCGTGTACATTTTAATTAAAAACGGGCAAATGGATATTATTCCTCCGACCTTTTAACAACCATTTGTAAAGAAGAGTTTACCATAAAAAACTAATTTTTTTAAGGGCAAATACAGATGCGTGAAGTTAAAAAGTTTTAATAAGTTTTTATTCTCTGAGAGAAAAAAGAAGGAGAGAGAGAGAAAAAAAGATAATCCGAGACTCCCTCTATACTATAGATGGTGCAACCAGGCCACGCTTCTAACTTTTTAACTTCACGCTTTACGTATTTACTACCTTTATAAAGTTAAAATTACTCTCTCTAAAAAAAAGTAAACAAACCAAAAATCATATAAACAAAGAACTGAAAATTTTTGACCATTTTTGCTTTAAAATTTTACATATTAAATAATAATGTTGTGAAAAAAAACTTTTTTTAATTTAAAGTATGACACATGTAGAACCTTTTTTTATAAACTAATTAAAAATTAGGATATATTAACATAATCAAATAGAGGATGGTTTGTACCCTTATTTTTACTAATAATGTAAATAAATTTATATGAATCACTAACTTTTTTCTTTTAACCAGGAGATTGTCGGGCATCTGGACCAATTATTATTGGACTAGGTACAATGCTGAAGGATTCCTAGTATAAGGTATATCCCCAATTTTTTTTGGATCAGAGTTATTGGCACTTGTCTATGACGAAAAATTGTGAAAATTGAATTTTTATCAGGTAAATAACTAACTTTTTTTTAAGGCCTATTGGGGATGCCAGCCATCAAAATAACAATTGGTAACGCATTATGTGTAATACCTCATAGGTAACGTAGAAATTTGCATAAAACATTTGCTAAACTTCATTGTAGTCTCCACCTTAGCATAGAGGGTATACTATGTTTGTTGATCCGTTTGCAACTCGTACAAAATTATGCCTATTAAGTTTAAATATATATAGGCAGTATATATATACCAAATATAGGCAGTATGTATATACCAAATTAATCTGTATATCTATAGGCAGTATATATATACCAAATTTAATCGCTGTGCAAAAAATGGACAAGATTGAATAACGAACATAACTTCATAAAGGTGGAGGGTATTTAAGATTTGGCTTAAGCCAAACTTTCTTAATCTAGTTATATCATAGCACTATTTTTTCATCATTGCGGTTCGGCGGTTGTTGTTGTCGCTGGTTCCTGATATTATTATTTTTAATTAGGTTTAAGTTTTTTCTTTGTTGGCTAATTAGATATTTTGTTATGTTGTAGCTAACATAATTTATATAACACTTGTGCAATTTTTGCACACATACACAACTACAATCAACTTCAACAACCAATCAACAACAATATTTAAGAACAACTAACAATATTTCTAATATTGTAATATTATATTAAAAAGTAAATAAAATTGAATTTTAAATATATAACATATATTTTTAGGATAATACACACAATGAAAATTGCCACAAAATGAAAATTAATTTATAATAATAAATTAATGAATTGAATATGGATGTGGACATATTAATACGGTATGAATATGGATTTTTTATTTATTTCTTTTAAGTATTCTTGGTTTGTTAATGAATTAATTTTTTTATTGCAATGAATATAATGAATATGAATATGGATTACTTTTTATTTAATTCTTTTTAAGTCCTTAATTTTCTATTAATTTTTCTAATGAATTGTTTTATTTTTTGTAGAGAATTACTTGTTTGTTTTTAAATTTAAAAATTTTCTGTACTAACATAACTAAACTATTTTAAAAACAATTGCATTATTTTAATATTAAATAAAAAATTTTTTTTTATTTAAAATATTTTTTTTAAAATTATTTTATATACCGTCATAGACAAGTGCCAATAACTCTGATCCAAAAAAAATTGGGGATATATCTTATACTAGGAATCCTTCAGCATTGTACCTAGTCCAATAATAATTAGTCCAGATGCTCGACAATCTCCTGGTTAAAAGAAAAAAGTTAGTGATTCATATAAATTTATTTACATTATTAGTAAAAATAAGGGTACAAACCATCCTCTATTTGATTATGTTAATATATCCTAATTTTTAATTAGTTTATAAAAAAAGGTTCTACTTGTGTCATACTTTAAATTAAAAAAAGTTTTTTTTCACAACATTATTATTTAATATGTAAAATTTTAAAGCAAAAATGGTCAAAAATTTTCAGTTCTTTGTTTATATGATTTTTGGTTTGTTTACTTTTTTTTAGAGAGAGTAATTTTAACTTTATAAAGGTAGTAAATACGTAAAGCGTGAAGTTAAAAAGTTAGAAGCGTGGCCTGGTTGCACCATCTATAGTATAGAGGGAGTCTCGGATTATCTTTTTTTCTCTCTCTCTTTCTTCTCTCTCTCAGAGAATAATATCTTTTTAAAACTTTTTAAAACTTTTTAACTTCACATACGTGGGCAAATACGACCAGAGTTTTGACATATCCAATCCCCGATACTAAATATGAATGTTTATAAATAGGGTTACCACACCTAATAGTTGCTTGAAGAGAATAACATCAAAAGTGTAGAGGACACGATTACATTGTACAATAAAAAATATTTCATACATATGTAAAAAATAAAAACATGTCATAAACTTAAAAAACTTTACATTTGATATTAATTTAATTCGTTTATATTCTTTCCCTTTTTTCTTACAATCTGGTCACGTGTTTTAAAAATGAAAAAAACAACCAACCAACAACCACAGGCTCTCTCTCTCTCTCTCTCTTTACATTTAATAATTCAAATGCGGTATAATTTGCTTTTTATGATACGTAAATAAAGAGAATAGAATTTGAGTTAAAACGGACTTTTTCCTTTACCCGGTAACATCAAGGCCACAACAAATCATAATAGGTTTAAATATTGTTTTTTTCTTTTTATAGTAATTTATAATAGTAATAATAAAATAGTAATTGTGTGTAATTAAATTAAATATTATTATGTTGAATTGTTTTATTGTTCAATTAGTATTCAAGTTATTATGTACAAAATTAGGTTAATTAGTAGTCAAGTTATTTATTACTTCTCCCTCTTTCGATACACTAATCTTATTAGTGTATCTTTCTCTATTTTTTTTTTTAAATAATATTTAACATGGTTTTGTCGTTTATATATAAAATCAAGCACTATATTCCCCATCAAGTAAATTAGCTTCAAGTTTATATGTAGCGCTAAAAATAGCTTCAACTTATACTCAATTCATTTGCGGTTATATACACTTGCACAAAACAATGCTCATTAGCTAAATTATCCGTTTGATTTGCAGTAGTATTGGCCTGATCCTCCTCCTCCTCGAGGACTACTGTAAACCGTTTCATTAAGCAGCACTTGTCATCGCATAGATTTAACGAAATTTGTAGCTTTAAAGCTTCTTTCGGCACATGGACTTTACCCGCGTCGATGCGTTGTAACAGCAACAACAATTTACCATTTTCTAAATTTCCTTTAGTTTGTAAAGCCTTTAGGCCACAACTTGCATTATTTAGGAACCACTTCTGCGGCGCCTCAGAGGTGAATTTTAAAGGCTCTTTCAACACGATAGTCAACAGCAGCTTTAGTTGCTTGTAACGGCTCAAGGGTACATGTTTTACAAGTTCTAATTTATTGATTGGACCGTCAGGGACTGAGTTTTCCTTTTGCTCATTAAACGTCAGAGAAAACCAAGAGATTTTTAATGTTTGCAAATCGACACTTACAAGTAAATGATTGTTGGTATCAGAGACCAGCAAATGTTGCCCGCTTTTATCTACACACAGTCCAGACGGTTCTAAAAAACGATATGAAGTAACCCCGTCCGGCGCTGTAATAGGTAAAGTTTCTATAACATTAGACGCGGGATCTATGACTTTAATTTTATGATTGAAAGTATCAGCGACGTAGACTCTTCCATTGACATGATTATAGGCAACAGCTAAAGGATGTTGTAGCTTGGCATTGCACTGCTTACCATCTACATCCCCAAAGGCAAATAGATTCTACAAAGGTTTATTAACCATAAAATGTTATGAGAAAGTCCTCAAATCGATACGTACCTGAGGATTACGGTCTGCGCCCACCACTCCCACTACTTTGCCATCCAGCATGGACGCTTTGCGAATGCTGGAACTCTCGCTATCAGCTATAAAGAGATAATCTTTGGCCATGGCCAGGCCGGATGGTTGCGCAAAGGCGGCATTTTGTGGATAGGAATTATTTCGATTCTCCTCGGATCCATTACCAATTAATGACACACAAGTACGTGGTTCAAATTTGCGAAATTTCCACCATATCATCCCCTCAGGAAAATATCCCCATATCTGATGAGTGCCGGCCATTGATATTAGAATAATAGTCTTTTCGTGAACATTTTGTTCGTCCATATGAAAGGACATGTCCATATCACGTGTGCGATATACGGCTACATCCCATGGTGATGATATGTCTTGCAAGGGACCTATCTTACCACCAACACGATCATGTCCTTGATAACCAGTACCAGCTAATGTTTCTACTAGGCCAGTACTTAAGGTTACCTGACGCAGAGCGTGATTCTCTGTGTCCGCCACAACCAAAACGTCATTGTTGAGGAAGGCTACTCCTTGCGGAAATTTGAAACGAGCCACCAACAAGTTACCGTCTGCCAAGCCAGGGACACCGCTACCAATTTTATACAAAACCTGACCCAAAATATTAACAATTAAAATCCGATGATTGCCGGCATCAGCTATGGCAAAGAACCCTTCTTCACTACGTGAGATTTTAGCGGGGAAACGCAACTTGGGACAATAATCCAAGGACTGTTTTAAGGGTATGGTAAAATTCTTGAGCTCATTATGTTGTCCAAAAAAACGTAAAGCTTCTCCAACGAATCGCTCTAAAAATGGGCCATGACCTTCACCCATCAACATTAGGATAGGCGTTCCACTTGGACTCAAAACCATTAAGGTGGGCCAACAACGAATGTTAAAAGTCCGCCACAACAGCATAAGTGGATCGTTAACAATGGGATGCGTGATATCGTATCGCAAAGCAGCCGCTCTAATATTCGCGGCATCTTTTTCATTGGAAAATTTTGGACTGTGCACACCTACTACAACGAGACCGTGCTCCACGGGATACAATTGTTCCAGAGCATGCAAATCAGGCAATACATGCATACAATTTATACAGCAATAGGTGAAAAAATCAAGTATGACGAGTTTTCCTTTTAGGCTAGCCAAGGTTAAAGGCTGACTCACATTAAACCAATCCAAATCTAAAATGATCTTCTTCTCTATGATTATATAAATAAAAACAATTTATTTAATTCACTACCTGATTCAAATTCAAACGTTAGCTTTTTAGCTGGTTCTAAAGCGGTATCTGCTTCCCAACGTCTTAGAAAGTCTTGCATTACTTGGGCCTGAGCAGCAGCATCTTTAGCGTTACGATATCGCCCTATCAGTTCTTCAGTTATGTAAGCCACCACATCGTATGGGTCCAAATCTTCAGATTCCATTTTAAATAATAAAATCTAGTCTATTAAAAAATGTTCGTAAATCCCTCTCCTATTATTGTTTGTTTTTTTTTTTAAACTAAAAAGATGTCGATAGAGTTGCCGCTTTTATATCAATGTACTTTTTTAACTTATCGCTCAATCTCTGTGAAGTTAACTACATTATTTTATTTATATATATTATTTCCTTTCTGTAGAAGGTTTTGGAACTTTCTTTTTAATAACTTTGCGAAAAGTATTCGTTGTTAACTTCATAGTCGTTATACCTCAAACAACTCAATTCAATCGACACCGTCATATTTTAGTTCTCACAATTTGTAAAATTATGCTCATTGTTAATAAGTACATCCCAGTTTTTTAATTCTCCAAAAATACTGCTTACACACTGATTGCGCTTGTTATTTTCACATCAATTAATTGTGATAAAGAGAATAAGCGAAAATTGTGTTTTTGCATCTATTTTGCTCTTGAAAATAAAGATCTACCGCACGTATATTTTGATTTTTTTGTAGTACTTACAATTTCATTATAAATAAATAAATATTGTTATAAATTAGACAATTGTCACATTCTGAAAATATGCAAAAACGGACTAGCAAATATATGTGTAAAAGTGATAACAAAAGAAATACAAAAACATTGGAAATATTATTTCAATGCAAACGTGAAAAAATTAAAAGTGAAAAATCAATGAGATGCAAAAGATTCACCGTAACAAAACCATTGCCTTTTTTTATGAAATTCTGCCATCCTCTTTTAAGAAACCTAGTAATAATATTTGTGATTATTGAAAACTTACTCTATATGGCAAACGGTGATTCATTATTTGATATCACTGAAAAAGAAGCGGTAACATCGATATTATTAAGTAAATCAACAAACATAGAAAATACGCATAACAACAACAACAATAAGTACCCCATGTTATCAGCAAGTATAGCAGAAGCTCGGAAAAAGTAAGATTTACAATAACAAAGAACGGTTTGATTTTGTTAGCTGTAGAGAAGCAATTACCGACTCTCATAAACATTTATCTTTGATTACAACTCAAGTGCTGATACTTATAAAATATAAAAGAAGTACAAAGTGTGGTTTAGGCAAAATCTGTAAAACCCTCTACATTTGTGAGATGTTGCACGTAGAGATATAATTAACGCCTTTTAGCGATTACTTAGATGGGAAAGGTGTTCTTATTTGCGCTCACACATGAACCGTTTAAATTACTTTTAGAAGATAACTCGTGTGTGTTCAATACATAAATATCCATACGCACATGATTATATTTTTAATGATATTTCGTAATATATTTAACGTCACACAATTTTGTTGCTTCCCGAAATAGTCCACGAATGTTGCACGCAATCAATTGCTGAATTGCTTAGAAAATGGAAAATGCTCTCAGCAAGACTTTTTCATAATTTTGATTCTGATTCTGATGGTTTGTGTGTTTTAAAGGGAAATCAGATTTCTCTCACTTAAAATAGCAAATTCTATAAATAAATCGCCTTGGAATTCGACGCTGAAACTATATATTTTGCCACACCTTCTTTTTGGTGTTACAAACACTTATACCAAACCAGTTGTATCTCCTTACTTGAATGTAGAGGCTGCGTTGTTGCGTTGTGTTATTTTTTGTAGTGCCCACTTAATTGAAATTAATTGTTTTAATATTTGTTCTGCACAGTTTTTATTGGAATGAAAATTAAAAATATATACATTTTAGTATGGTATTGGGTTGTTTGTAAATTAATTTCATTTTATTTTTTGCTGAAAATAGAAAAGCGTAATCATTCTTGAATATTATTTAGATTCAAGTACTTTTAGCCTCTTTGGCGCTGCACGTTTCTGAGTCTTTTTGGCAAAAAAACTGATTCTATTAATCAATTAATCAATTCTTTCCCCATAATCCTACACTGAGTTCATATCTTATAAAAAACTTTGCATTGCATGTAACATGTATCTGGTAAAAATAGTTTAAACGAAATATTTGTCATTATATATTCAAACCCTAGGAGGCTTCACAGTCACAAGTATATATATATATTTGATCAATTTAAAATTTTTTTGTACGTCTTCCTTTCCGATACCTACACATAATATAGCCTTGATTTGTTTTAAAAATGGCCTAAACCCGTTGTTCAAAACACCAATTTAACTTTTTATACCCTCCACCTTAGTCACGAGGGAATACTAAGTCACAGACCCTACACAGTATATATATTCTTGATCAGCATCAAAAACTGAATCGATTTAGTCATGTGTGTCCGTGCGTCTGTCTGTTGTTGGCATTCTCACGGTCGTAAATTTTTAGATATTTAGGTGAATTTTGTTTTTTTGTTTTTTTTTTTTTAATTTTTAATTTTTGCAGGCATATCGCTATTTAAAATAGGCAAAATCGGTCAAAAGCCACGCCAACAGTCGACAAAAATCGATTTATTTGCCACAAAAAATGGGCCATAAAGTTGAAATTTAGTATACACATTTACAATTAACTTATACATCGATGTGGTAAAAATGGGCGTGGCCGGATAACAAATACGCCACAAAAGTTGACCTGTGAACTTGAAATTTGATATGTGCATCTATAGTAATACCTTTCATCGATGTGTCAAAAATGGGCGTGGTTGAATAACAGACACTCCCACAATTTACAAAAAACCATACTCAGCGTAAAACTCGACTTTCAAGCTGATACGTAACACAGAGGGCGTAATCATATACATGCTACGCCTAAGATTTGGTCTAAGCCAAATATAGTTTTCTTACTTGTTTAATAATGATATTGTTTCAAAATATCTCCTTCGTAATCGATTAGATTTCACCAAAAATATTTCACTTTTAATGATTATTTCCTTTAGCGATACACCGACTAGTTCAGACTTGGAAATAACCGGTTTACGTTTGGAGTACAGTGCCCATGAAGTCCGCTATGAAAATGGTGTACCAAGTATTTTAAGCGACACAAAGTTCACTATACGTATATTCGGTAAAGGCCTCACTAAGCATACGGTGATAGCATTTACAACAGAACAAAAAGAAGCCGGAGTTCATTGTCAATTTCCTGCTACATTATTATATAAGCCGGTAGAGAGTAGCGTAAAAGATCATACGGCTATGTATGAGGCTAAGTTGCCGTTTTCGAAGAAAAACTTCTATGTGTGCGCCAAAGTAGATCCCAATGCATTCAAGGTTTGTGCGTAAATAAAGTGAATCTCAAGCATAAACGAACTTGTTTTGTCATTTTTTCTCATTCTCATAAAGGATGGCCAAACCATGTCTATACCGCTAATGCATCAATGTCTGGAATCATGGTGCTCGCTACAAAGCCACGAAAATGTATTACCCATGTGGCTGTCCATTGTTATAATAGGAGTGTGTTTATGTTTTTCGGCATTATTTTCTGGTTTAAATTTGGGTCTCATGTCGTTGGATCGAACTGAATTGAAGGTACGTTCTACGTTACTAGTGGGTTGAACGATCGGCAACAATTAATTTTTCTAGATACTGCGCAACACGGGCTCTGATAAGGAACGTGAGTATGCCAAGAAGATTCAGCCAGTGAGAGATCAAGGTAATTACCTGTTATGCAGTATACTATTGGGTAATGTGTTGGTTAACTCCACCTTTACCATTCTCTTGGATGGCTTGACTTCCGGCCTAATTGCTGTGGTGTTCTCCACGATTGCCATTGTTATATTCGGTGAAATTACACCACAGGTTAATTCATCAATTTTAATATAAAACCTTTTTCTACATGTTGCACTTTTTCCGCTTTGTATCTCTACGTGTTTCTCTCTCCAGGCGATATGTTCGCGTCATGGATTGGCGGTGGGCGCCAAGACAATATTTATCACAAAAATGGTCATGATGATTACGTTCCCCCTGTCCTATCCGACATCAAAAATTTTGGACTACATGTTGGGCGAGGAGATTGGCAACGTTTATAACCGAGAGCGTTTAAAGGAACTGGTTAAGGTACTTGCTGCGCCTGACCATGCAATATGGCAACGTGGTGGGGGTTAAATGTTTCTTCTGTTTTTATTGTTTCCCAGGTTACGACTGGTATTAATGATTTGGACAAAAACGAAGTCAACATCATTTCGGGTGCTTTAGAATTGCGTAAAAAAACCGTTTCCGATGTTATGACCCACATCGATGATGCATTTATGTTGCCACTGGATGCCACTCTTGACTTTGAGACTGTATCGGAAATCATGAAATCCGGCTTCTCTCGCATACCCGTCTACGAGGGTGATCGAACGAATATCGTCACTCTTTTATATATCAAAGATTTGGCTTTTGTGGATCCCGATGACAATACACCGCTACGAACGTTATGTGAATTCTATCAAAATCCTGTACACTTTGTATTTGAAGATGTTACCTTGGATGTGATGTTCAATCAATTCAAGGATGGCACCTTCGGTCATTTGGCGTTTGTGCATCGCGTCAACAATGAAGGTGATGGCGATCCATTCTACGAAACAATTGGTCTGGTAACGTTAGAGGATGTTATTGAGGAATTGATTCAGGCAGAAATTGTGGATGAAACCGATGTCTTTGTGGATAACCGTACAAAAGTGAGGCGCAATCGCAACAAAAAGCAGGACTTTTCCATGTTTGCTGAACGCCGCGAAAATCAAACAATACGAATTTCACCCCAACTGACTTTGGCCACATTTCAGTACTTAAGTACCAGTAAGTCATTAAATAAAATAATTTGCAATATTGTTAAAAATGATTAATTGATGTTCTTGCTGATGCTGTAGCTGTTGAGGCTTTCCGTAAAGATTTCATATCGGAGGCAATATTGCGCCGCTTACTTAACCAAGACATTATATTTAGCATTAAATGCAAAGGCAAAGAAAAGGATGACCCCACACTGTTTATCTTCCAGCAGGGTAAGCCGGTTGACTTTTTCGTACTTATACTTGAAGGTCGGGTGGAGGTAACCATTGGCAGGGAAAACCTTCAGTTTGAAAGTGGACCCTTTACGTACTTTGGTACGCAAGCTTTAGTGCCAAATGTGGTTTTCGGTAAATATATATAATTTGTTGTCTGGGAATCATACAGCATTGTGCCACACTGATCTTTTTGCCGCTGCAGATCCCCCTTCGCAAATGGGCTCCATGCAATCCTTAAGCGTGGATGCAAAAGTACGTCAAACATTTATACCTGATTATTCAGTACGCGCTGTTACTGATGTTATATACATAGCCGTTAAGCGGAGCTTATATTTAACGGCTAAAAAAGCTACACTGCTGGAAAGGTCTCGTAAATCTGGTGCCGAGCCTAATGCCGCCGACATTGACGATGAAGTTGAAAAGGTACAATTACAAACAGAGAGAGCATTAGTCTATGTATCTATGTGTTTTCATCAAAAATTGGATACAAATAACAATTTTGATACTCTGCACCACTTGTGAACAATATTTGTAACAATGTTTGTTTTGACATCCATCTTTAAGGATACCAACCGATACAGAATAACTTTTGGAATCGATTTAACAATATCCGTCTGTCTGTCCATGTAAATTTATGCGAAAGCTATAAATTGAATTTTTTAGATGATATTTTCATGAAATTTGGTACAAAAACTTGATTTGGCCCAAAGAGAAACCCCATGAAAAATGGACCCAATTGGATCACTTCTAGAACCCCTTCCCATATAACGTTCCATTATAGAGAAAGTTTTTATGTGGCGAAAATTCGCTTTTCTAAATATTTTTTTACAAAATTTGGACCCAGGGCGGAACATTTTTTTAGAACCTTTATCCATATAGCCGTATTTTAGGCAGTGACTGCCTTTACAGTTGAACTAATTTTAACATAATTTGTGCAACGAAGTGATGAAGGGTATTAAAAAATGGTCGCATATAACCGACTATAACATTTTATAAATGGTCGCGTATAACCGACTATAACATTTTCATTTGGTTTTTAATTTAAAAAGTTTATGAAACAGAAATAACGTTTAAAAAAAATCGAATAAATTATATCGATCAAATGTAAATTTAAGTGCTGTTGTTGTTATTGTTGTTGTTGGTTCCAATTAAAGTGTCATCATTATTTATTACGGGGAAGTTGCCATTTAACAATATATGACAATTAGCATCCAATTAAGATTAAAGTTAGTCAATGGATGCTCAGATTTTGGACGAATCATACAAATTGAAAAATTAGACTAGAAGCCTAGAGTATTGATGATTGATCGGTCGGATATTTAGTACACATAATCTTAAAGTCAAATGTCAACATTTCGGATCGATTGCTTTCCTATTTTTGCGTTTAACCTCATTTTTGTACTAACGGATGCACGGACAAAAAAATTCTATGCTATACTTGAACATTTGCACCCACGTCTACCGAGACAAAATTGGTCATTCATGGCCAGTCGATAACATTTTTTCGATTTTTCAATCGTTCAATTCAGTAGTTGTTGTTGTTTTTGATTTATTAAATATTTAAGATTTTTAAATCGCTTACGAGAAATCTTAAACCTTGTGCAATTCCTCTTTATGTTTATAATTTAATTCCTTGCAGTTGTTAATTTTTGTTTTCAGTTTTATAGTGATGAAGAAACTTGAAATTATTAAACAAAAGTACATACAATGATATTGCAAATGAATTCAAGTAAAAGAATGTGTTTGAAATCTTTAAAAGGTAATTGAGGATTTTTCATAGAACGTTTCCAGGAACTATAAAGTTTTAACAAATCATTGATTAAATGTAAAGCGGATGCAAGCAGTTTTTCTCTTATTCTTCTTCTTATTACATTTTTCTTTTTTTTAGCTATTGCATTCTCTGCATGATGATGATAAACAACAACTGGTTCGGGGAAGTCAGAGTTTACGTAAAATATCGAATGGATTAAATGGTAGCAATACCGCGTCACCATCCTTTAATGTAGTTCTACTTTAATTACAGAGTTAGAGAGAGAACAAGTTAATTGAAATTAATATGTTATGTTTTGTCATTAATAGGATTTTTCGCAGCTAAGTCGTAGTGTGGCAGCTGCACGGACCACCACCACCCAGCATAACTCACAAGCCACTAATAGCGATGATATAAATGATGTGATATCGTTAAGCAGTCTTCTTACCTCAGAGCCGGTAGCGCCCGACTTAAATTTACACGATGTACTTGATGGTAATAATGGTAGTAACGATAAGGCTGTTGTTACAACGCCTCTATTGCAAAAATTATCCGAACTTAAGCACAACAACATTAGTGCAAAATAGCAAGCAATCATTTAACGGTTCTTTTCTAGTTTTTAGTATAAATTATATCGACTAACATGTAAGCGTAGTTCTTGAGAGCGGTTATTATTACTTAAATACTTATGAGGATATTCTTTCCTACTTATGCAAAGATATTATATTTAAATAATTAGTACGTATAGCTTATATTAGGGTGTTAGCATCTTAATATCCAAGTCAAATATGGCAATCAGCCCACTTTATTAAGTTTGTATCAATATTATTTAATTTATTTTTTTAGTTGTTTGTTGTATGTATTCCCCCGTCTTGCTGAATATTCAAGTTTGTCATTCGTAGAAGAAATCTTCTATGTCTGTGCTTAATTCTTAGTCATCCTATTTAAAATAATAGTAGGGACCATAGCTATTCCTTACAAGGGGTATTAAATTAAGCGACTGACTACAGAAAATACTCACTTCTGTTCAAATTGACTTGACAGTTAGCTCCAGTACAAATAGTTGTGTTTGGTTTTGTCAATTGTGGGTGTGACTGGTCTAAAAGTGTTGTTGCCAGATTTAAGCTTAATATGTGAATATCTGCAAATGTAAGCTTCGCCTGTTGGTGGACACCCTTACAAAAACCAAACCCCTAAGAAATGTACATAGAGCCCTAGTGTAATGGAGAGATTCTTCCCAATCCCATGACAAATATTGAAGAAACAAGTGTTCATAAATGTTTTATTTCAATGCCCGAAGACAAGAACAGTTTGAATTGAATTTATTCCAACTGAAAGATAAATTCATACACACGATCAGGATCAGAGGGCAACCATCTACTCAGTATTCTTTGTTAATCAATTCTTTGTTAATCAATTCTTTGTTAATCAATTTGTTAATCAATAATAAGCTTTCAACCAAATAGAATATACTCACAACTTTGCAATACGTTATAGATTAGGGGGCGCCGAGTAGCATACTAGCGTCCAAATATAATAATAAAAATAATCTGGCTTTAGCCGAATGCAATTTCTACTTATGTACTTCTGTTTTTGATAATTGTAATCATGTTGCAATATTGTGTAATAGCTGTTATGTAATAATTGTACGGTGAAGTTTTTAAATGTGTACTTAATCAATATTTATCAATCAATGTTGTCTTGTTTAAGTAAAAAATAAAACTTGAATTGTAATTTATTTATTTTTTTAAATTAAATTCTATATTAATCTGTACATTGAATCTCTTTTTATATCCTACACATAGTATGAGATGTATACTAAGTTTGTCATTCTGTTTGCAAGGCATCAGAGACCCTACAAGTATGTATTTTCTCGATCAATAGCAAAATTTGAGCCAATCCGCATACGTCCGTCGCTGTGTCTGTCTGTTGTTGGCACTGTCACGGTCGTAAATTTCGTTCTACAACGTTTTTTGCATTGGACGACATCATTCAAAATCCATGGATGTGCACAAAATGGGTCTGGATGGTTCCATCCACGACACGCTCACAATTTACAAAAACACTTAGTTGATGCATAATACATACACTATTAGGTTGTTGTTTTTGCGATAGGTAGAAAGGATCGAGAGCCTAAGGTGCGAGACTTTAACCCGCTAAAACCACCTAGTCCCTGTGGTACCACCGTTACGTATTCCTTCACAGGGGGAAAAAGGCCGTTAACTGGACTACATCTATTATGACAACACCTATCTAAAAGAAGGGAGGTTTTCGCACTGTGCGTGGTAGCTCTCCAACCAACATCTAACTAACAACGCCGGAGAGAAATGAATTTGTTCGATTCCTTTTCAAAGATCGTAAGCTTTACTTTAATTACCACTGCAGCAAAGTCTTTTACTGTTTGCCATCTACTCTTGGATATAAGCCAGTGCCATATTTTATTGTCAGGAGTAGAGATTATGGGTGTTTTAGAGTATATCTGCATCGCTTTAAGCATGACGAGGAGGTAGGGCATCCGGTCTTTTATTGGCTTCTCTTTGAGCAGCAGAGAAACAGGTTGACGCTTCTAATAGGGGAAATCCCTAAAAGGTGTGATCATGTATCTGTCTCGCTCACTGTTTCTATGTAAATACGTTGGACAGTATTTAAGGTTTGAGTTTTTTACTTGTTGGTAAATGTTGAGATGTTACCCACCATGCCAAGTGTGCACCAATTTAAAGCGAATGTCCTCCTACCCTTCTCCTTCTAATCCTTTATAACCACCACCGTGCATGCACGTATAGCGGCCATCCTCCGAGTTGATGGTTATTTATAAAAAATAAAAAAAATTAATCAATTAAAGGCAAATCTGCTAGAATGAAGGGAGAAGGAGAGATAGCGAGAGAACTGAATTTTTTTTTACGGGTTCGGGTAACAAGGAACGCCTCCAGTTAAAAAATAGAAAATTCCCTCTTGACGTTGAATTTGACATACTTTGCTGATCGTAATTATATGCATGACACGCCTTAATAAATAAATAAAATAGCCCAGATTTGTCTGAAGCAAATACTGTTCTCCGCCCCCAAGAAAAGGCCGCTATCAATTGTGTATTATATATATGTATTTTATTTATCTCTCTCTTTTGTTTGTAATACAAACACTTCAATGTCGATTTTGAAATGTAGGCAGGAAATGAAGGCGGGACAAATGCCGCACCAGTATTATATTTAGATACAATAAAAAAAAAAAAAGACTTGTTCATACTACGAGTACAAAATAATATGTAATCATTCTACATGTGGTAATATATGTATGTATTCATGATTCTGGTTTGCTATAATTTATGAACAAAAAGTAAATGCAACAATTTCTTTACTTCATTTTACACAAGATTTATTACAATCATAAAATATATTAAGAGTCTTTATACCCTCCACTTAAGTGAGAAGTGTGTATCAAGGTTGCTATGCTGTTTGCAGCACCCCCAGAAATAAGCACAGAGTATAAATTTATGCATGTCATCTAAATCGATCTAGCCAAATCCAAATTTTGTAAAAAAAATTTATACACATAGTTTGTGCACGTAGATGAAAAGAAAGCGGTCTAGCCTCATGTTTTCTATAAAAACATGTTATAGTGCGTCAAGTCCATACCACTTAGTTTCGTTGTATGAGTAAACTCGTGGCACACGAGAAATATTTCACCAAAATATCTCAAAAAACGCGACCATAGTTTGGACATGGACAGACAAAAGACGGACAAGCATGAGTAAACTGATTCAGATTTTGAATTGATTGGTAAAATTGAGAGGGGATGTGACATTTACTGTATCCGTGGTGCAGGGTATTTCACTGAGTGGTTGTTCACTGAGACTCACAAATGAATCGATAAAGTTGAAATGTCCCATAATTCAATTTATTATATAATAGAAACTTAATCGTTGGGTGGATTGGGCAAAGACATGCCCACAATTGGACACGAATTGAATTGAAGGAAATGTACAATTTGGCCAGTGAGTTGATACGTAAAATGTAATCTATAAAAGGACGTAATTTTATATCTAGCACGCCCACAATTTATATCTAAATGTTTAGAGTAATTCAAGCTTTAGCCAGATTTGGATTTTTCTTTTTTTTTTTTTTTTTTGTATACTTGTTAAATCTTTATATAGATATATATTATTTTATTTTTTCCCTCACATCATATACTAAGTTCGTCAGGTTGTTTGCAATTACCAAAAAAAAAAAAAAAGTCTTCAGCGACCCCATCATACACTTAAAGTTCGTTTAATGAAAATATTAAAATCGGACTAAATAGATTAACCAGCCATGACCACAATTGATAAAAATCTATCACAAATCGAAGATCACATTTATACGGACACTGTGTGCGTGACATATATGTGTACACGCGCCACCTTGCACCTTGTAGATCAATTAGTTTCCACAAATATCGTGTTTTAAATAAATTGTAGGCGTGTCTGTTATACGATAACGCCCATTTTTGGCACATCGATGGATTAAATTTACATTTTATAGCGCTTTGTCAATTCTGAACATAGCTGTTAATCTATTTTTAAGGTCTCCGAGGCCGTTTTTGTTCATCTACGTTGTTCACAAATTTCGTATATGCGCCATCTTGGGCGGAGGTCATAAAATAAACTTTAATATACTCTTGAAGGATATAATGATGCATACTGTCATACTTTTGTAAGGACATTATTCGAGCTTTGAAATGTATAAGTGTCCTTCGTTTAGTATTTAACTAACTTCACATTTGTAGATTCGCTCAAACGGTAAAAAAAAAAAATATATATTAATATATTAATCATACAATTCATATACCGCTATATATATATATAGCAGGCAGGTAAGTAAAAAATTTCATATTTTTATATGACATAAGTATTGTAATTAAGTAAGGAAGAAGTGGCTTTATTTTTCTTGCTTGTGTGCGATTTGTTAAAACAGTGTAAATGTTATAATCAGTCAAGCCCGATCATTTAATACCCTACACCACTTACTTACAAATTATATTTATTGTATCAGTAAACGGGACGCACTGACACATAAGTTACTTCATGAAATATAATTATATGGGAAGGGGTCTCTAAATGGCCTCATACAATATATTTTCAATAGATTTTCTCTTTGGACCAATACCTGTCCTTGTACTAAATTTTATCTCATAAAAGTGCACATATTTACATGGACAGACGGACGGACATGATTAAATTAATTCCGATTTTGATTCTGAATCGGTTTAATGGAATGTGGGTGTGGCATTTGCCTTTTGAGAGTAAAAAACATGCGCACAAACTTAATGTACAAGTGCACACAAGTGGTGTAGGATATAACGATTGAGCGTAAATGTTGAAAATGATGGATTGTTAGTGTGTTGTGAGGCGTGGTTTACATGTTCTTCATATTAATTCAGACATTGTTGATAAAAAGATGAATTTTTCATTTCGAAACTATAGCCTACACGCAGTCCAAAAATACATACATATCCACGTAAGTGTTTTTTGTAACAAAAATTGTTAAATAATTTTTTTTACAAATATCATATAATGATGTGTGTGTGTGTGTGTGTGAATTTTTTATATAAATTCACAAATATATGAAGGGGAAAATAAACGTTTGTAATATTATCGCAAAATCGTAATATTAAGTCTTCTTTGTGGGCTTCATTAATTGTGACTTAATTCCTTAAAATAATTACAAAATTAAAAAACACACATTAGACAGATGGTGACACCAAGGAGTTTAAACGGTTCAAAAGAACATATATGCATGTGACGTGTATATGATAGAATGGTAGTTGGACTCGTTTTAAATCGAGTTGCAGTAGAAACAAATTATATGTAAAACACTATAAAATTGTTATGGAAAGAGTACTTACGTTATGGCAAACATTATAATAGATAGTGAACGTCCATAAGGAAAGATAAAAAAATTATTATGAAATGTGGTCACAAACAGCATGCATGTTCTTATAAATTAAATTGTATGATGCAGCCTTTTGTAAGTGATTGTAAGATGATGTTATGCGTGTGAAAATGATTAGGTTCGTTCAATTGTTGTTGTTGTTGTTGTTGTTGTTGTTGTTGTTTCATGGAGAAAAGAGACATACCGTTGAATACCGTTTTCCACACAATGTGTGGTGTTGTGGTCTCTGCTACAAGTATTTCTTTACATAATTAATTAATTTTGACAATTCGCTGTTAATCTCGGTGAGAATTCGAGCGCGAACGTGAAATGGAGGAGCTGGTGGCGCCGCCGCCATGTCGGCGAGAGGAATCTGTTCGAATTCGCTTAGAGTGTTTCGGAGATGGCGACTCATCCGCATAGCGACGCCTTGGCGAAGCAGAACTATGTCTTCCATTACGGTCATCATCACTGTAACGCGATTCGCCATTTTCGCGGCCATTCTCTCGACTTCTAACATAGACATCTCGGGTTTTGCGCACCTCCTTTGTACCAGACACAGAACGACTTCGACTGTGTGAATGTGATGCCGAACGGCTGTGCGATTTATTGCGACCACGTGAAGCACTACGAGAACGACCACGTGAATAACTGAAATTTAGAAAAAAAAAATTACAGTTTTCTTCAATTTAATAGTGTAACAGTAAATAAACTAACGGGAATTTAAGAAGTCATTTCACAGTAACAAGGAAATAAAAGAAAGTAAATTTCTATTTGGCACTTGGCAGCCCACCATTGATGCACCAGAGCACCGTAAGCGTTGTCTATACCAATATATCTTCTATATCAAATTAGTAATGTTCGAAAAAGTCCTCAAGGGCGTGATCCTTTTTCAGTTTTTATTGCACTGCACACATGTCGCTTGAACGATTTGGCCCAATATCAACACTAACCTGTAATGAATACTACCAACACAAAGCGTGGAAACGATATGTCAATTTTTGCGATCAGAACATACAGACGGACAGATAAGCAGACAGCTACATTGACTCTGTATTCAATGCTGATTTATAACATGTGTGCTACACAAAGTACAATAAATTGCAGTTTTTGTCGGAATCATTTTACATATTGGGTTGACAAATAAAAATAAAAATTCAAAATTTTTTGCTCAAAAATGTAACTTTAGTCAATTCGGTATAGTCCGTTTTGGTCGATGACCTTTTGCAATGGTTCAGGCAGTGTCATAATGCCACATTCATAGAATTTCCGATCTTTGCTATCAAAAAACTTAAGTGGATTTGGTGTGATTTGTCGTTATTAGGGTCATTAAAAATTTTACCATGGAATGAAATAAATGCTGGTCTGAAGGCGCAAGGTCAGGGCTATACGGTTTTGACAACACCTCCCAACCCAAACCCAACAACTTTGAAAAAAAAAAAAACAAAACCAAACAACTAATCGATATAATTTTTGTACCCTGCACCACTTGTGCCGAAGGCTATATAAAATTTGTGCGGATTTTTTTAACTCCTAAACGACAAATACCACACCCACATTTCATTATGCCGATTCAAAATCAAAATCGGAATCAATTTAATCATGTCCGTCCGTCTGTCCGTGTAGATTTATGCTTAAGCTACAGGTTGCATTTTTTTGAGATATTTCCATGAAATTTGATACAAGAATCTTTTGAAAATGGACCAGATTGAACCATTTTTAGAACCCCTCCCCATAAGAAGTCCTATTATTTTATAAATTTATGTCTGAAATTTGATACAAGGTAATATATTTGCTCGAAGAGGTACCCTCTTGAATATATATAGGATCAAACCATTATTAGAACTCTTCCCCATATAAAGTCCTGTTATAATAGAGGCCTATTATATGGTAAAAAGTTGCAATTTTTAATATTTTTGCACAATATTTGATGAGAATTAGTTAATTAGCTTAATAATTGGCTGTGTTCAATTTGGACCCGATCGCACCATTTATAGAACCCCTTCTCATATAACGTTTTATTATATAAGAAATCGGTTTATAACGAAAATTCATGTGTTTGGCGCATCTATGAAGTGGATAACTTTAAATATTTATACCAAATTTGAACTCCATAGCTCAGTTTTGGTGGCAGATAGATTTTTGTTAACTGGGGGTGTGGCTCTTAACCGATTTAGGCCTTTTTTAATAGCGATCGGCCTACAAAAACTAAAAGTGTTTGTACAACATTTCAGTTTAGTATCTCAAAATTTGCGCCCGTGAGAATACCACAAACGGTCACACGGACATACATATCTGGATCGACTCAGTTTTTTGCTGCTGATCAAAATTATATATAATTCTGTGTTGCAAACGAAAAAAAAAACTTAGTATACCCTCATCACTAAGGTAAGGAGGGTATAAAAACCAATTTTTAGTATAAATAAAAATAAATGCGCATACATTTTATATAAATTTTCTTTTATTTTAGAAACCTACATTACACACTTTTATGCTAATTGATTAATTAATGAAAGCACTTGTAATATTACAAACTAACCAGGAGGAACTCTAGTCATCTAATCTGAATCACTGATTTGATCTTCTGGCATTTTAGTTTTTTTCTTTTCGGTTTCAGCGGTGGCTGGTGTACTCTGTGGTGGTGGTGCTTCTTTATTTTTATTTTTATTTTTCTTCTTCTTTTTCTTCTTCTCTGATTTCATTTCTGCAGCTTCAACAGCTATGTTACTGTTCTCGGCTACCTCCTCTTCTTCCTCTTCTTCTTCTTCTACTTGATCTTTTTTAGCAGCTTTAGCGGGAACAGAACTTTCACCAACATCAGAACGTTTACGCTTCTTCGATATATTTATAGTATTATCGGCCTCAACAGGATATGTAAACACCTCACTGAAAATTAGTATCTATGATTAGTATTTCATTTATACAATAAATATTGAATTAGGATAGCTTTTCGGTCTCAGACAGCCAAGGTTTATCGTCACATACAAATATCAGATGAATGCGAAACCCTTTTTTTTGTCATCATAGATGAAAAGCTAAAAACAATCCCCAATCACTTTTTTCATACTTACCTTTTTGCTTGATATTTTTCAAATTTAGCCCTAGCTTTTCCCGTTCCAGAGAGTCTACGTAAATTCCCCTCTTCCAGAAATCGAAGGCGTGCTTCCAGCTTCACCTTATGCGTGGCACCCAATTCAAAAGTACACTCTTCACCAAAAGCATCTACACGTGTGGCTAAGGAGGCTTTGGCAGCCAGAGAACGTGACATTTTGCCTTTATTTTTTAAGCTAGCTTGCCCCACCAGTGGTGCGTGAAAAATTATACCATATTTTGGAGTATCTTTCTTGGTTTTTAGAGCACGGAACAGAGCTTTTTCGGCACCTAATAATTGTACTGTGGATGAGGGATGTTTAGCGAGATTAATGAGAGAACCGGCATGAGCAATTAATCGGGCACCAACAGTTTCGCCAACTAAAATTGTTAGATTCGGTGCCATGGCCATCATTCGCGTTTTAAGATAGTCATACAAATGGCTGCGGTAATCGTTAATGGATAAGATTTCATCACATAAACATTGTATATTCATTATGTCCTCCTCCGATATTTCCGTTCCCATAGATATTTCAGCGGCCTCTTTGACCTTTTCTTCTACCTCTTCGGGTAATATATCAGAGAGATCTGCTGTTGCCATATTCTCGCGTGTACCCACAATTTTGATAGTTTTTACATAGGCAATATTATCAGTAATCAATTTGCCTAATTCGGGGAAATGCCAACCATACCACTCTCGAGCTCTCATCATATAATTGTTTATTTCCTTGTCAAGATCATCCAGTAGGCACTGCGCCTGCACAATCATTGTGTCTATTTTATCTGGTGAGAATTTTAATTTGTAACGAGATAACGAGTGCGCTAAACCCAAGGCCATGGCGGCCATTTCCTTTTTGGGCAAAGTGCCCAATAAACTATCGGCTTGTTGGCGTATGCAACGCATCAATTCTTGTACTCCAGTATTGTAGACGCATTGCACTGAAAATTTATCTTTAATGGCATTGCCAAGTTTAGCATCGGCAACTAGTAAAGATTCTTGTACTTCATCTCCAAAGGCCTTCTTTAGAGTCTTCTTTAAAGTTTTGGAAAGTTTACCTTCCACAGTTGCGGTAATTGCAGCTAATGCTTCTGTTGTGTCGGTAAATTTCTCAAAGTGCTTCAATTTAAGCAATTTATTGGCTTTGTCAGGTGTTTGAAATTCGGTGTACAGGTTTTCAACTTCCTTAAGTTTTTTTTCATCCAATAGTTTAAATATGGCGTAACCCGCCGGTGTTTCGTACAATACAAACATGCTTTATCCACTTTTTTATAAATTTTAATTGAATACTTAATTCACGTTTATAACAAAATAAGCCGTAAAAATAAAAAGGAAATAAATGACTCCGACATTTAACTCGACAAAGTAAAACACGTGAAGCAAATGACTGAGTAACCGCAACATTAACACAAGCACGCAAAGCGTTGCCAGTAAAAATAATTAAATATGGCGACAATCATAAACAGGGGTGTTTTTTTTTCTGCACGCTTTCATTGGAAGTAGCATTCCAATAAAATAATGTTTCGCTTAATATAGTATATATATATATAAATTTATATATATATATATATATATATAATGTAAATGCAGCACTTACCGGCGTTTACCGCGACCGTATCGGCGACATTCTCTTGCATAATGTCCACGATCGCCACATTCGTAGCACTTATTATCACCACCACCGTTACTGTTACCAAAACCTCTACTTCGATTTCCGCTACCACCGCCCCTGCGATCACCTAAACCACCCACGCGAGCACTTTTGCCAGTGGATAGTTCCACGCGAGCACGTCGGCCACATATTGTACGACCATCAAGACCCCTGACCGAATCCGCCGCATCACGGGCATCTTCAAACTCTACGAACGCAAAGCCCGGCGGTGACCGTGCAATCCAAACACTACGTAGTGGTCCGTAAGCATTGAAAATGTGCTCCAATTCATTTTTGCGAGCATTATTGCCCAGATCGCCAATATACACTTTGCGATCGCTTGGATAACGAGTCATTTTTTTCGACTGAAATTTAATATTAACGAATAGACAAAACAATTCATATATAAAGGCTTAGTATATGAAAGAGAAAAATCGATTCCTATCATATAATTTCCTATTTATCTTGCACAAAATTTACCATTTTTCTCCAGTTTAGTACACTTCACTCTTTTGATTAAAATATTTTTTTAATTTTAATGCTAAGTGTTTTAATTAAAATAATTATAATGCAGTAGATCAAATAAGGAATGAATGGTTTAGCTTATATTTTTCAAGAAAATTGTATATATGTACATATAAAACACAACGAAAAAGTGAAGAAGAAGAGTTTAAGAGCAAAATGAATATTGCATCTCGTTTTCACTGCCTACTTTTCCTTTTTCAAAAAAAATCTTATAAATTCAACCCCGTATAAGTATCCAGGCTTCGCAAGGTAGAAAACTGCCTGTATTCTTTGTTTGGAAAGTGAATATATTTATCTCATTCTTTCTTATATAAAAACCGATACATTACGAATTAATTTTCTCTACATGATAGCTTTTTTACTTGTGATGTGATTACTGTACACTATTTATCGAAAAGCAAATAAAATTATGTATATATTAAAATAAAAAATTGCAATATATTGACAAATTACTTAGCAAATTACAAATTAATCGGCTTTCTATAACTTTAAACCAAACTAAATATAAATTGAAATGAATTAATTAAAGTTACATAACATGACTACAAATTATTTCACAACGAGGATGCCAAACATATACTTTGCATTGTATCGTGCACTGCTGCATTATGCAGTACACCAAATATTTAAATTATATACAGTAAAATTATTTATTATAGCAATGTCGGCAAATATATCCCAATGCTGCAGTATTCCATAAAAGCATTGAGTGCTATTTTATGCAAAGTATATGGCTGAACCCTAACATATAATCGATATGGGTAGTATATCGATATTATGTTTCTTCAATAAAAAAGAGTTATGACTTGAAATATAAAATTTTGTTCGTTTTTAAACTAAATAAAGAAAAATATCGCCCCGATGGTTTGCGAAAAGTGCGAAACTAAACTAGCAAAAATTGTTACGCCCGATCCTTGGAAATGTAATACAACGAGGAAAATTAACGAAAATAAAGCACTCTCCTCAGCAAAAGACCGATATAACCCCATCGGGAAGTTATTACCGCCTTGCAAGTACGTATTAGCACAAAATTTATAGCCTGGTATAAACGAATATATTTAATTTTTAAGAGTGTGCCGTCAAAAGGTTCATCAAGCTGGTTCACATTATTGTCAATCCTGCGCTTACAAAAAAGCGATTTGTGCCATGTGTGGGAAGAAACTGATGAATACCAAAAATTACAAACAAAGCTCTACGTAAAAATATTTTATTTATTAAAAAGTATACTTTTTTTTCCCTCAATCAACTTTTGTATCTTATTTGAATAAATAATTTAAACAATGTAAGGTCAGGTGACGCTTATGGTTAAATTTTCAGTAAGCTTTGTACTTTCTTTGTCCTTGTCCTTCCTTTTCTTAGATCCGGATTGGGCATAACTTAGAGCTTCTTTGTTGAATTCCAAAGGCATTATACCCAAGTCTCCACTGTAACGATTCTTAACAACTTGTAAATATTTTTTACCGCGTAGGGACGTAAGGCGTTTATCTTGAATGATTAGAACGTTATCAGCCTCCTGTGACGCTTTGGCTGAACCAAATATTGAGTTTGTAGTCAAATCTTCTTCATCTCGTTCTTTGCGAGGATGCATAACCAATGTAACATGAACATTACGCTTTGTGGCCAGAGAGCGGAAAGCTGCCACAATGTTGTCTTGTTCCCAGAACTTATCTGTGCGATAAGTGTTGGAAATTCCCATCATAAATTGTAGATTATCAATTATGACGTGATTAATATCGTGTACGTAGTGAGCGTGCTCTATGGCGTCCAGGACAACTTTAAGAGGTTGCTGCCCATGAAAGGTCATAAAAAACATGGGATATTTCTCAAATTCCGAAGACCAACGATCAAACTCGTTTAATTTTTTTTCCAAGGAGTAGCCGACAAATTGACGAAGCAACGTAGCGGCCAAACGAGAATTTCTGATTTCAAAAGAACCCCACAATGTGGAGACGCCTTGCAAAGCTAAATCTAAAGAATATTCACTCATAAAGGTGGTTTTACCACTACCCGTCGGCCCCGTTATAATTGTCAATTCCCCTTTGCGGTGACCCTTTAACAATTTATTCAAAATCGGAAAACGTTTCCATTTCACTCCGTGTACCTTTTCAATGTTTTGCAACTCGCACAGGATATCATTCCGCAGGCTACTAAAAGTCGTTATGGAGTGATGTCGCACAGGTGTGGCACGTTGTAGTATATGTTGTATGTTTAGATTCTTGCGTAGGGCTTCGTAGGGGCAGGGCTCGGTATCGGTGGGTTTAATTAGTTGACAACGTTTCTCATCCAATTTGGCGGCAAACGCTTTCGCTGCCCCCCAACTAGGTGAATCATACTTATACCACAAAACCAGTTCCTTAAAATGTTCCAAGTTTGGTAAGCATTCCTGCGGCAAAGTCTTCAAACCATACGGTAAACAAACAACACAATCTGCAACAAGGTTTGTTTTATTTTAGTTTTTACTGCAACAACTTTTTTACTTACATTTTACTATGCGTGCCGCTATTAATGCCAAGAAATCTAAAATATTTGATACCAGTACTGCTCTCTGTTTAGTTGGGTCTCCATGAACAATTATACCCGAGCACATGCTACTTTGATGGGTTTCTTCAGTGAAATCACTCAAAGAAAGCCACTTTTCCCCAACAACACGACCATTAGCATCTTTTAGGGGAAAATATAAAACATTAAGAGCTTCATCGTGGCCGGCTTGAAGTAATTCAAAATCTGTGGGTGTTAGTCCTTTTATGTGTAGATTTTTGCATACATCTATTTCGATTGGTTTCAAATTTTTACATTTCGTATTATATGCTTGAATTAAATTTGCCTTTCGGTCTACCACCTTCTTTTTATTCTCATAGGCATCCTTAGCCACATATAAGGGTAATATTACATCACAATTAGGACATATAAACGAACCGGTACGTTTGTTAATATAGGCCCAGGTGTGTTCATTGTTTAAACAAATTTTGCATGATACATGAAAGCACGTGTAACCATCTTTGCACATAACATTTTGAGCTTTAACCAACTTCTTGAATTCTGTGTAATATTGTAGACCTTGCCCATTTTCATCCGATTTTACTGCTCTAAATGTTGAACAGTAATATTTAAAATTCGGTAAAGAAATCTCCCACTTACTCTTTCGCTTACAAATAGAATAAACGGAAATGCGACCAAACAGCACTGACATTTCGCTAATTACACATGTGAAGTTATCAGCCTAAGCTCGAATCGGACAGAGACAATATCACTGACGATTCGAGCTAAGGCTCGGACGGCTCTCCCGACGTAATACTTAACGGTGGTCCCGGGAGATGCACCGTCGGACGTTCGAGGAGGTTTTAGTGGGTGAAGGCCCCACACTGACCCCCACTTCAATGCTTTCCACCTCGTTAAAAAAAAAAATTTAAAAAAAAATAAACATATGAAGTTATCAAACGTAATAATCTGCACACATGTTTCTACTGAGAGAGAAAATAATACAAGCAAAATATTGTATATGTTCATAATAATACGTATAAGTGCGAGTAACATAGTATAAATTATATTAAATATTTTTACTATGAAATCCATTTATGTACATATATTTAATAGTAGAATTTATGAAATACAATTAATGTGAATGAAAAAAGAAAATTTAAAAAAAAAATTTGTTGCTGCTGCTTCATTGCTGCTAAAACGATTATAACTAGCAGCAATGTCAAAAAAGAGAGTAATTTTTTACGGTTGCAGCTACATTGTGTTCAAAGCCTAAGATGCATGTAAATAAAGTTGAATATTTATGTTTTACAACAATTGCAATTTTATATTAATATAAACTCATTAGAAGAATATATTTTCTTTTTAATTTTCCTCTCTATGTGGAGCATATGGAATTGAAAATTTCTCTTTGAAAGCTCGGCCATTATTCAATTTGGCAATGATGCATTACTCGAAATTTCGAAAACAATTCTATTTTAAGCTGGTAACATCTTAACCTCGTAATATACCTAACGCGAAAAAATATGGTTCCTCGCTTGTAAAGTTGTAATAAACCAATGAGATTTCTAAATTTTCATTGAACATTTTTTTAACAAAATTAAAGAAATATTTAAAGTTTGCTTTTTCTGTTCAAGTGATTGTCTAGTAAAATTATATAATAAGAATGCGCCGAAGAAGTGAAAGGAAAAAATCGACAGAAGTATCTTCGCCTGCCCTAGCGTCACGCCGTACAAGTAGGCGCCGAAAATCATCAGAAGATGAAGTAAAAATTGGTAAGGCAGCCAAGGTGAGCAATGCTGAAGAGAATGAACGTGATTCCAGTGATGAAACTTTAGATAATATACGTCGGCGTAGTTCTCGTAATAGAACACCTGTTAAAGGTCGGCGAAGTCCACTGAAACGAAGTCGATCCAATCGGAATAATAGCCCAGGTAAAAAAATTAAGAGTATTCCCGAAGAAGAGAATGGTAATGATGCAAATAAAACGGACAATGATGAAAAGAAGCCGATTAAAGTGTCTGGCGATACCCAAAAGACCACTAAAGAAACTGAGTCGGTACTTAACAATAATGATAAACACGATGAAGTTGGGGTAAAAGAAGAAAACTTTGTCATAGTAGCACAAAAACCAGTATTATCTGATAAAAATGACGACGATGACGAAGTTGAATTGCATGCACGTGACAACGCGTCGATGTCGCGTAGCAACAGTCCCCTAATAAAACAACTAACAACAACAGTAACGAAAGAAGCCGATGGCGGCGAAATTAAACAAGAGGAAACGATGATTGTTAAGACTGAGGATGAAGGCGTAAATTGTTTGGGCGAGTCTGCAGACAAGAAGGCTGCAGCCGAAGAGTGTAAGGAGGCGATTGCCGATAATCACTCCCAGGTTGAAGATAAGAAGACGCCCAATACATCGTCGTCATCATCAACATCTAATAAAAAGTCCGAGGAGGTAAAGCACACTCAAGATGCAAAAACTAATGAAACCTCTAATGCAGCAGCTGATATAGGTCGAACGCGTAAGCGACGTTGGATAACTAAGAAAACGGTTGAAGGGAAAGAACCGGTTTTAGCCATTTCCACCGATTCGCTGAAGACTCTAATTGCAGATGTTCACCCAGTGCCGTTGAGCGATGTGCAATTAGAGTCTTCATCGGACGTGGAGGAATTGGTGAATTCCGAACGGGAGGAGGGTGAAAATTCACCCTCGCCCATGCCGGAACGCCGTCGCGAATCTAACGATAAACTAGATAGAGCAACCAAATCATCAACAAGGACTCAAAAAAACCATCAGCAGAATGCAAAAATCGCAGTGGTTCCGGGAGCAGGTGTTGGACCAGTCACTAAGCCACGTTCACCCAGTCCTGCCCGCAATCAAGCCAGCAACGTTTTATACATAACGAATTTAGTGCGTCCCTTCACTATACTCCAACTGAAGGGCTTACTAGCACGCACTGGTAAAATCATGGATGACGGCTTCTGGATAGATCGCATCAAATCGAAATGTTATGTGGAATACGAGACAGAGGAGTACGAGACAATTTGTTTGTGACAAATGTTCTCCTTTTTATCTTTTTTTCCCCCCTTTCTAGTGAAGCCATTGAAACTCGTCATGCTTTGCATGGTGTGCGCTGGCCCGTTTCAAATCCAAAATGTTTAAACGTGGATTTCGGCCTGAAAACGGATATGCTGAAAGCAATTGAAACTACCAAGGACGATGGTATAAGGTTTGGTCAGGATGCAAACAAAGATAATCTGTTGGTGGGCTCGGGCTGGACTAGGGAGCGCCCCGATGTAGAGAAAAAAGTAAGTTGTGTTAAAAAAAATTGCCCCCTCCCACATCTTATGCATTCGTTTTAGAGCTCCCGGCCAGTGCGTGAATGGGATGTGGGCAAAAAGGAGAACTTGGAACGCGACAAACCCATAAAGGAAGAAAAGCGTAGCGAACGCAGCAGGGGACGCGACAATTCCAGGCAACGGGAATGCGAAAGAAACGATCGCGGAAAAGAGCGTAGGATGCGGGAGCGCGAACGAGAACGGGAACGGGAACCAAGAAGTAATAGTTTGTCGCCAGGTAAAAAAATTAAAAATCTATTCCCCCTCTTAAGAATGATTATAATAACATGCGAGTAATTAATACAACCGTAGTGCCGAAGCACAAGAAAAAGGACAACGATCCACCGTTGAGGCTCTTGGATGATTTGTTTCGCAAAACAAAGGCTACGCCATGCATTTATTGGTTACCTTTGACGCCAGAACAGGTGATTAAATGCCAGTTTATTTATATGAAAATGACGGACACTTTAATGTTAAATGTCGTTGACAGATATCCGAGAAAGAGGCTTTCCGTCAGAAACGTTTGGAGGAGCATAAACTGCGCATAAAGCAAAGAGAGCTGGAGCGAGAAAGAGAACGCGAAAGGGAGCGTTCACGTCAAAATGAACGTGACCATCGCCGCAACAGATCCAGTGATCGACATCGCTCTCGCAGCCGCGACAGGCGTCGTTATTAAAGTGTCACCACTCGAATCCATTTTTTTTTTCTAACTAACTAACGGGATTGTTAAGGCCAGAACTCAAACAGCTACATTCTCTTCTCCAGAGAAGTTTTTTTTCACTCAGTTACAAGCATTTCACTTAAATATGAAGTTCTTTGATTTTTTTTTTTTTTTTTCTCTCAACATTTGTGGATCCCAAATTAGTTAGTTTCACAACTGGTTCTTGGTCTCCTCTATATTTCTCTTCCAATTTTTCTATTCAGAAGCATTTTTCTAAATGTGATTATATTTTGTTTTTATTTTCTTTTATTAACATGTAATATAAAGAAATTTTTAGCCTCCATTTAAATTCTACGTCATATATGCTAAATTTCCAAACAGTGAGCCATGAAGGTAATCAACTTAACAACAACAACAATTACAACATTTTCAACAATTACAACAGCAGCCGAAGCAATAACTTTCAGCCCAAGGCGGAATTACAAAATAAAAAAGAATTTATTCATCAAAAAAAATTCCCAAACGCAGCGTACTTTTAAAGTTTTTTACATCATTAACGATCCCAAAATGGAACGAACAAACGTGAACAACTGAACAACTGAACTGAACTCTTCAACAAATACACACAACATACACATATGTAGCGAGTAAATAGTAGCCAAAATGTATGTTTGTGTTAAAGCACGGAAGGGGTTAAAAGGCGATCTTTTTTATACTATTATATACATATTATTATTATATACAGTAATGCAAAGTAAATCGATACAATATGTAGTAAATGGAAATTTAATTAAATAAAAGTATGCATATATGATTATAATTAAAAATCGCATCCTTTCAAATTATCATCCTTGATCAAATTATAACTTTTTTGTTTCATATTCTCCCTAATTAATGATGGGGAGTATACTAAGTGTATACTAAGTAAGTAAGTAAGTATACTAAGTTTTTCCTAAACGGAAAATGTCACACCCACCTGTCTGTCCGCCTGTGTCCATGTAAATGTGTGCTTAAGCTACAGGTCGCATTTTTTAAGATATTTCCATGAAATTTGGTACAACGACATGTATTGGTCCAAAGGGAAATCCTATTGAAAATGGACCAGATTGGACCATTTTTCGAACCCCTCCCCATATTAGATTCTGTTATAATGGAAGTCGTTATAAAGCAAAAAGTCACAATTCTTAATATTTTTGCACAATATTTGATAAAGAAAATAGTTAATTGGCTTAATAATTGGCTGTGCCCAATTTGGACCCGACCAGACCATTTTTAGAAGGAGGAGCCCCATATAACCAAATTGACAAAATTTGATGAAAAATAATTAATAATAATAATAATAATAATAATAAAATGGTGCGACTTACAAGCTTATTCGCCTGTCGAACCAATCTCGACAATTCTTAACTGTCGGTGGGTTTCCACATCAAACGCGACCCATGGGTTCAAAATTCCACAGCTGAAGAAGCTTTTAAACCTCTTTTCTCAGCTGAATTTGAACTCGTATCCTATAGCGTAAAGAGTTTACTAAGGCAAAGCCTTAGCCCACTCATCTGCTGATAGGACACAATAGTTAATAGAAAGTAAAAAAAATATTTCGATTTCACAAACAAAAAAAGAATTTTTTTTTTAAATTTTTTTATAATAATTTTTTTTTTAATTTTTTGTCTTTAAAAATAAAAATAAAATTTTTTTGCATTGTAATCATTTTGAAATTTTTCATAATACAAAAAATTTTTTTTTTAAAGAAAAAAAAAAAAATTTAATTGAATTATGTATGAAGTGGTGTAGGGTAGTTGATGGTTGGCCTTGACCGACTTATTTTACATACGCAACATCCACAAGTATGCGTCAAAGATCCCATAAAGTATATGTTGTAGGGTATTCTCGATCAGCAACAAAATCTGCTGTTGATCAGACAATGTGCGGCGGGGTGTCTGCCTGTCCATTTATTGTGTTACTATGTGCCAACACCGATTCAAATTGAACAAAGCCGGCAGAGTACCGGCCACAATTGACGAAACTTCATCTATGCTGATGCAATTGTTTATATTTATGTGTAATTTATTGTTTACATAAAATATTTCATATAAATCTATGTAAACAATTTGGGTGGGGTGACACAACAGACGTTAGATGTTACGCTTATAGGCGTTGCCTTAAGCCGAATTTAGTTTTTGTTTTCTTTTACTTGTTATTCGATATTTTAGGTTGGACAAACTTTCAAACGTAATTGCATCAGCAACAAGGTAGTATGTACAACAAGAAACAACGATTTATTGGAATTTTCTTTTTTTTTTTTTTAATTTTTATTTACATAAGCAATAAAATTGTTCAAGTGTGGCAGCTTATGCTTTTCACAAACGAAAGCTATCAGTTTCCGTTAAATAAACATGTTTTATGCGTTAGTATGAATATAGTTCAACATAAACGTATAAACATATAAAAAAATGACAATGATAGGTAAAGGAGAGGCATGAGGCGGTAATGGTATTGTTGCTCTCCTTTTTCACAAATTCAATTCTCAATAATATTTTTTTTTTTTTTTAAAAAACAGATCATGTAACAATAATTTTTAGTATTGTAGATTGTTAATAACATTTTTGTTGCGATCGCGCATTCCACCCAGTTTAGTGTTAAGGCATGGTGTGGTGCGTTTTCGTAGTGCATAGGAGCGTAACATTCGTTCATTTTCGGGTCCATAGTGGGAGCTGGCCACTAAAAAATACACAGAAAGAAAGATAGAGAGAGAAAGATACCAAATGTGCATTGTTGGGTTATATACGTATAACGGTATTGCTTGAATTTTATTTACACTTAGCAGCTTGCTCGTATGCTGTAATGGTCTTTTTCGCGTCCCTTAATTTATGCAAGAGCAGCTCATTTTTGCGCTTCTCTATGGTTAACTCTTGGCTGAGTTGAGCCTTGCTCTTCGACTCCAGTGCATTCAAAACTCTACGGATGCGAAGGATTGTATAATAAATAGAGAATAAATATTTTTGACATTTACTTACGAATGATTGAAAATGGTCGTGGAGCAGGGACGCTTCTGGGGATCGGGGTGTGTCATTATTTTAATTACATCATTAAATTGGTGACTAAGGGTTGGTAGTCGTGGCACTTTTCCATTTCTTAAATCGTGCCATTCAGGACCATTCTTGGGCAATGGACCGCCACCGGCTGCCTCATACAAAGTCAAACCAAACGCAAACATATCAGCTTTGAATAGATTCGAAAAGTCTTCGCTTAATATCTCCTTGGGCAGATAACGACAATCTCCCTCCTCCACGCACGGCTCCTTCACCGACGTCACATGACCCAGATCACCAATTTTATAGGTGATTAACCATTCGGAGTCACTCAGCTCTTCATAAATGCCATCCATGTCATTTTCGAAGCATTCTTCCGTTAAGGGAGTTCTCTGTGCTGATGGCACTCTGGTAAAAAAGATATTACCCGCCTTCAAATCCATGTGCACCAAACCATTGGAATGTATATAGCGGAGGCCTTCAGCAACATGCAACAGCAGTATTTTCAGATCGGATTCACCAAGTGACCGTTGTTGCAGCAGTGCCTGCAAACTACCACCATTACAATACTCATTTTGGATCAGCATATGATTGTCTTCGGCCCAAGCTGAATAATAACGAACAACATTATCATGCTTTCCCAACACGGCATGAGCCCACACTTCATTTAAGGCACGCTTCCTTTTTTAATAAAAAAAAAAATTAAATAAAAACAACGTAACGTAACGTCCAAATAGTTTTGTTAGAATTTAAAGAATAGAAAACGTACTCGTAAGAACTTCCAGCTACCGGCTTAATGCTTTTTTTAATAGCATAAACGCAACCATCCAAACGATTGAGGCACTGATACACCTTACCAAACTGGCCCACCCCAATAACGGCCAACTCTATAAACTCCTTCTTGTAGCGACTTATGTTTGTGTCTTGTAAGGCCAGTCTTTTTGGTGCTTGCTGTATTTCGCCAGCGCGCTCACCCTCCGAATCGTTCATTAGATCATCGTCCGTATTGAGAAAGATTTGCAAGGACGTGTTGCTTAAATTTTCACCAAATTGTGTGCGGCAACGTTTTTTATTATGCGCCAGCAAGCCTTCACATATGAACAGTGATGAGAATGAGTGCTCAACGGTTTATACAATGATTTTATTCTGTAAGTGATATACTTACCATCCGGCGTAAAAGGATTAACGTTGGCAGTTTGTTGTTGCATGACACTGTCTATAGCTCTATTGTGCAGTGGGAAGGAACGTGGCCGCTCCATTGTTTTGAGGTGTAACCCATCCAGTTTTTTGTTAGCTTCCTCATTTAATGAATGGTTTTTCATGTTTAGAAAATTGGAACATTTTAGGGATGATTTCTCTAAAATAGTTTTGGGTGTAGCCGGCGTATCGAATAGTCTCAATGCTCGCACCTTTCGATAAGGTGGCGAAATTGAGACATTCTTTGGACTGCAGTCCTCCTCCTCCTCCCCCCCACAACACAACTTTCTGCGACTACGCGTTATTCGTCCCACTAGTCTATTCTTGTCCTTGTCCTGCTTTTCATCCGGAGAAGCAAATCTCAGTTTCCTAGGCTGTATATTGGACATGGGTGATGGAGAATGAGAAAGTGTCTCATTATTGTAATCAATTGAAGATTCTTCCGCACTACTATTGTTCATTTGACTGCGAAAAGCCATTTCGAAATGGGCTTCAGCTATTCTCTCGAATAAATTTCCGTATATACGCTTACTATGATCACTTTTTTTCACAAAACTATATTTTATATGAATGTTACTTGAGTAGTAATACCTTCGAGTAGTTTGAAAACACAAAGCAAACAATAAAGTGAATTTGAAACTTAAAAAAAAAAAAAAAAATAAGTTCGTTCCTTAAGTGCAAAAGAGATGGAATAAAATTGTAAGCAAAAACTAGAATGAAATTGTATAAAGCGAAATAAACAATTACAAAAGAGAATGTGACAATAATAGGGGATAAAGAGTAAACGGCGCCATCTTAAAGAAATTAAAACTACTTTGCGTTTTCACATGTAGCGACATCTCGTGATATAAAACATTAGTTATATAAAAAAAAAAAAACCCTGGGCATAGCTCATTTTTGCGCCATCTTGAGAAAGTTCTGTTTTTGCTGTTTTATAACATTTTCTTTGGCAGCGTTTCATAGACAATATGAAAAGAATGCAACTGTTCAACTGCTCAACTGTTGAAAATGCGATTCATATTTATGGAGAAAATTGTGTTCTAACGGTTTTTTTTTTATATATATATATTCCATTATTGCAATTGTTTTAAGATCGTTTGCAAGTCTTTTCTCCAATAAAGAAATTACGATGAAACAAATAAAAAAAAAAAACCACATTGATTTGGTTTGAATGAGCGGCTTTCATCTGTGGCTATTATTGCATTATCAGGCAAGTAAAAAACATAAACAAGCTGTAGTATATTCGTTTTGCTATATTTGATTTTAAATTTGGTTTTAAATGTGTATATAAGCAAACCAAGTACAATAAATTGAAATAAACAGCAGCTGTTAAAAACGCGTTTCATACCTTAAGAAAATGGCTTCCTAACGGTTTCCATTAATTCAACATCTCAATGTTATTTGCCAGTCCTTTTTGCCCATAAAAAAATTATGCTGATGAAATTTGTTAAGCCAAGTATATGCTTCGTTGGTATAAAAACAAAATATCGGCAAATTATTACAACACATACTTTAATCAATCAATCTAATGAAATACTTTCAGAAAAAGAAAAATATATATATATATATATATATATATATATATGTATTAATTATCGTTTTGTTTTACAATTTTTTATTCATGTTTTTATTGTTGTTTTGAATTTATTTTTTGTTTTTGTTTTGCAATAATAATTACTTGTTACTAAACATTGAAATATCATTATGTTGCATTTATAACTATGCTAATCTGTACGGTTTTTCTTCTTTTTCTTCTTCTTCGTTTATATCGGGTTTTTTTTGTTGGTGAATGTATTTGGGTTAATATTATTATTAAATGTGAGTATATATTAAATAGTTATATCTTATATAATGCTACTTATCAGTGAGTTTAAAAATTTTTACACATTATTTGTTTTTGTTTTGCTTTAAAAAATTATTTTTACCAGCATTATTGTATTCACGTTATAAACCAGAAAAACACTCTAATTACTATGCACACCTACATATATATGTATGTATGTATTACGTTTATTATTATTATTATTGTGTGTGTGTGTGTGTGTGTTTGTGAATATGCACAGTCAATGAGATGACTTTTGATTTATATTTAATTAATTTTATATAAGTTTCATTTAACGGTCAAGTAATGTACACATTTATATTTTAATGAGGGGGGATTTGAAAATGTTTCTTTTTTATATATGTTTTGTTTTCAATTGTAACTAATAAATAAATCGTACACAATTGTGTATTTTAATATTATTATATTTTATTTTTTTTTAAGTTTATCTCAGCTGGTATTGGTTTCTCTATTCATTTCATTTATATAATATTTAATTTTTATGTTTAAATGTTTAAATGGGGTTTTACTCGTTATATTCAACTTTTCCGGTTTCTTGATGTTTTCTTTTTTTTTTGTTTTGTTTTTTTTTTTTGTGTTTTTTTTTTTTTAATAACAATGTCCTTGATAGATATTTTTATTATTATTTTTCATGTATTTTTGTTGATTAATTAGGCACTGTGTTCAATTATTATCAACTAAAGAATTAAATTAGGGTGTATTTCATCAATTTGCTTCTTTCGGTTTATCTGCTGGTTGTTGTTTTAATATAATTTGTTGTCGTATTCTGTTGTTGTTGTTGTTGTTGTTGTTGTTGCTGTTATTATTATTATTATTATTATTGTTTAATTAAATATCTATTTGCCTGCCTTTTGTGTCTGTTCCATATAAATCTTATTTAAGGTTTGTAAAGTTTATCTCAAATGAAAAACAAAAAATTCAAAATACATTTATTTCACACCTTAACTGTTTATTTGTTTGTTTGTTTGTTTGTTTGTTTTCTAACATAATTTGTTGTCGGCTTTAGTTTTAAGAAAAGTTAAGTTAAGTTATTTAAATAATTAATGATTTATATAAGTACATGTTTATACTAAACGTAGTTTATATGTAGCTTATAAATGTTAACAATTTTGTAAAACCTAGAAATGCCCTTAAACAGACTGTCATTACTAGTAATCGATATATTTTTATATTATTAAAAAAATAAAAAAAAATAGAAAAATAGAAAAAAAAAGAGTATAAACCGAAAAACAAAACACTTGATTGAACTATTTGCCCCTCTTATCTAAACTGTTACTCCTATTACTACTTATTTTCACCTTATTTATATTATTATGTACTTGTACAAGATTTTATACTAACGTGCTAAAGGTTAAAACTTAAATGAAAGAATTAAAAACAACTTTCCCAGGCAAGTGCACACCTTCTTAAATTAAATTGAAAAAAAAAAAAAAAAATTAAATTAAAAAATAAATAAATAACACAAATACAAGAAGAAAATTTAAAATTGTTTATTTGTTAAATATATGGATAAAATATATATATGTCTATATAAGTGAATAATTAATAATGTTTACATTTAAAAGAGAGAAAAAAAAAAGGTAGTAATAATGTATACATAACCTCAAAAATTAAATTAAAGGATATTATTATATCTTTGAAGTAAATGTATGTACATGTAAATATTTTCACTGACACACACTGCTTGTACATTATATGCCATTAAATCATAAATTTGGATATTTTTTTTTGTCTTGTTTATACGTACATAGCATATAAATACCGTTAGAGTGTAACTTGATACAGTAGGTATAATAATTTATAATTGTTGTAATTGTTATTGCTGTTATATATATATATATATATTTATGTAGTAATATTATCTTAATGAAAATCGCTTTATAATTAACAGTCCATTTTGTATTTTGCTTTTGTTAAATTGTTAAATAAATTGTCACATTTACAATCCATTTAATGAATCTTGCAAATAATTTCTTAATAGGCGTACTCTTATGCAACATTTAAACATTTAGTTCTTTATTTTGTTTTGTTTTGTTTTGTTTTGGAGGTTCTTTCATTGATGTTCGCGTTACATCACGGTTTCATAAGAACACATATGAATATAATACAACTCAAATGGGGGAAGAATATGTATTATTTGCATTTCAACATAAACAAATTGTCAAGTGTAGAAATGGTTGGGGGAGGCAAAGTGATGATTAATCGAAACATAAGCTTATTAAGAAATTATGTACAAAACTACAAATAACATAAAAAAAAATTTGGAGTTACATTTTAATGATTATACATATATTTACGGTCCGTTAGCTTCCCCTTTCTAGCCTAATTGTTAATTCATTACATTTCGGGATATTGGCGTGGCCGGGAATTGCATCAATTGTGTGCTTTGATTGTTAGCTAGACTTGATGACCGCTTTCATTTCAATTAAGGGGGCGGCTTGGGTTTCTTAAAAGCTCCTATTTTAAGTTTTCAGTTAAACAACGAACATAAAAATTTCTTCATGAATTAAAATTTTTACATTTTTGTTTTTGTTTTTGTTTTTTTTGTTAATATTAAAAATACGTACATATTATGTATATAACGACAAACGAGGATTTTCTTGTATATTACTGTTGGTGTGGTATGCGTGTGCCTGTGTATGTTTAAGTTTAGCTTTTTCTTAAAATGTTCTTTACTGGGGAGTTTTCTGTATTCTAGAGACATAGTACATGTACATGTGTGTGTTTTTTTCTCTTTCTTTACATAAATATTTTTATGCAGAAAGTTGTATATAATAATTGTGTGTGTGTGTATATACATGTTAGAGTAATAGGTTTATTAAGAGATTAATACATCATTTTACGTACACTTATCTTATGAAGATGTTTTCGTTTACTACTAAAATCCTATTCTTGCTGTATTATTTCCTACACACTTGTTCTGCATCTTATATATGTATGTGTTTAGGTGCTGTTGCCGTTGTTTTATATCAGGTTTAAGTTATTTCAAAAATTCTTAAATCGTTATAATAAAAAAAAAAAAAAACTTAAATTTAAGACAAACTATCAAGTTGCAAAAAAAATAAAAAAAAAATAAAAAAAATGTGTAATTTCCATTAATTAATTGTCCTATATAATACAATTAATTATTTACATCTATGGTTGACCTTATGAACTGCTACATGAACTTTACTGTTTTGCTACTAAATATATCAATACTTGTTCATGTGTGTAAACTAATAAGTGATCCAAGCCGGATTTTAATGGTCAGTTGTCATTTCTGCTGTTTGTAGAGAGTGTTTGTAACCTGGACCAGAAGGCTGATTGTGTAATTTCATTAATTTCTGTTCCCCCCTAGTATATCCTTATGCAATAACCAGAGCTGGCGTCACTGATTTCATTTCATATCGTTTACATTATATGAAATAGATTAAGAGCCATGCCCACAATCGGCCAATCATTCTAACAGCCTCAAAATATTAACTTGAAATTATAAATTACTTTTAAAAACAAACGAGATTGAATAATGGACACGCCCACAAGCTCTAGAAAAACAAAACACGTTAATAAAATTCATTTATACACTGTGTTAGCACGTGTAATATCAAATACCTGCGACGACCACGCTCATGCCCGCGCTCACGCTTTGTATATAGATGTGCAGGATATTTTACGATTTAACGAATTTCCTTTTTTTTCTTCCCCATTTGTTGTCATTTTTTGCCTTTCAGCAATACAATGCATGCGTGTGTATGTAATATAATATTTTGTAATGTATTCTACCACCAATAAGAAACAAAATATTTACATTATTATTGCAATATTAAATTTAAAAAGACATGAAAGCAATATTTTTGAAATAAAATAAAAAAAAATAAAATAAAATAAAATTGTATACATTTCATATGTTCTCTTCTTCTAAACATTATTATAAACGGTCAAACATTTTATAGTATATGTGTGTATACGTGTATACAACAACACTTAGTTACATTCTATGCTAACTAAAGGTAAGCGGTATTATAAGTAAGTTTGTGTATTTGTTAGAGACCATTTTGTCATTGTTTTTTTTTATTTATTATTATTCCTGTCTGTGTCTGTCGGTTGCAGTTTTTGAGAATTTGTCTAAAAAGTTTTTTTTTTTTTTACTCTTTGAATATGGACCGAATCGGATGATTTTTAGTTTTTAAAGAAAAGTTTGTTGAGAAATAGTCTTAGTGCCAAATTGGATGAATTTTTGGACTCGTTTATCTTCTTCCAAAATGGATCATTATATGGCGGAGTTGCAATTTTTTTTTTTTAATAAAAAATTAATACATATTATTTTTCCAATGCTTAAATTTTAAGCTGAAATGGAGGATTTTTTGGAATCTCAGCGGAGTAAAGGTTTTTCATGAACTGTCGTTTATATAAAAAATAGAGGCGTTTACTAAACAAATAATAGCATAAATGACGTTAAAGTTGTAACTAAGTGGTATTGGGCACTACACTACATGGGTCGGCTTTAACCGACCATTTTTTTTTTTTTTTTTTTTTTTTTTTTTTTTAAGAACAGAACAGAGTTAATGCGATATTATTTAGATATTAAGCACACACACAGCTAGCTATTAACTTTTTTAATTCTTACATTTCTTCACAAGTAATTCAAATGTTTATAAATTGGAAAAGTGAACTTAAACCATTTTCGAAATAATCCAAGAATTGTGTTACCATGGCAGCAGCTTAAATAAATTTCAATTTCAATTTCAACTTTAATTGCAATAATGCTCCTTATACCCTGCACCACTTGTACGGATGTTTAGCATCAAAATCTAAATCGATTTAAACGTCATTGTTCCCGTCAGTCTGCAGAGTGTTGATGTAGTCAGATGAAAAAATTCACAACATATATATATATATATATACTAAAGACTTGTTAAAATAGTTTAAATTGCATCATTTTTAGGATCCCGGTTTAGTCTTTATAGAACATTAATTAACAATTCTTAATATATATTTTCACTAAACTTGATGACAAATAGTTAATTGGACTAGTAATAGATTGTACGACATTTGGATTCGATGGGGCCATTTTTAGAAGCCCTTCCCACAACATAGTGCTTTTTCACAACGTAACTTAAATTATAGAATTAATTGTGGAACAAAGTGGTGCAGGGTATTAAATGGTAACATGTACAGTTCACTTATTTAAATTTCTGCTAGTGAACTTTAATTTTTCGATTTATAGATTATTAAATCGAAACTACAATTAATTGTCTAGTTTGTTATAAAGTTTTAAACATCGCATATTTTTTCTTTTTTCTTTTTTTTTAATGAATTAAACGTATAATATTTAGAATACAATTTTTCTGTATATAAGCCAGCTATTAATATAATTTATATATATATATAAATATCTTACTGCCTTACTGTTCCTTGCTTGCTGCTGTTGATTATCAGTTTTTAAAATTGATAATTGTATAAAAAAAAAAAAGTATTCTATATAAACATATAATTCTCCAAAATGTGTAAAATTAAATTTAAAAAAAAATTAGTAATTAATTAAACAATTGCTTCCATTAAGAACGTAAATGTGATATATATGTAAATATATATATAAAAATAGTTTAAATGTGTGAAAAAAAAGCTTAACTTCTGGTGTAGGAGCAGACATATTACATAGTTTAGGAGAGTATTAGTTGTTAATGAATAACATGCATTACTTAGGTTTCTCGTTTTGTTTTGTTTTTTTCTCTTTCAATTTAATGCTATTTGTAGACTCTTTTATCGCTCCCGTTATTTTAAATGTGTGTGTTTATATAATAAAAATACATTCGAAATAAAAAGAGAAAAATCTGAAACAATTGAATTTTTTTTTTGGGGGTTTTTTTGTTTTTTGTTTTTTTAAACATCAAATAATATGTAAATATGTAAAATATTTGCGTAATCATTTAAAGTGTGTTGGGTGATTGACGTTTAGTGGTTTGTTTGTTTGTTTTTGTTTGTTTGTTTATTACACCAATATGCTGCTAAACATGAGGCATGTGACGGTCCATGTTGTGGTCGCATGGGTCATTTTTGATGGTTTTGTGTACATTCGTTTTAGTTGTAGTACCCGTACTACTTCAACGGTCAAGCACGCAGCACATTATGAAATGAATTAAAGAAGTACATGTTGTTGGCGCGCGCGCTCTTTAAGCGTCTGCTTAAATACAAATTATTATTTTTTTTTATCAATATCGTATAATTAGAAATGAATGCAAACTTATATATATATATATATATACACACACACATACATACATACATATATATATATATATATATTAGGGAAAACAAACAAATAAAGTGAATGCATGGAAATTGTTCAGTATCCTCAGTATGCAGTATTTTTTTCTTGTATGTTGAATATAAAAAAAAAAAGTTAAGCTTTTAGTACTAAGTAATAACCAAAGATAACACTTAACCAATATATGCTTTTTTGTTGTTTTGTTTATAATTATTATTTAAAACTAAATTAAACGTAAGATTCCCAAAATATGGTGGAGAGACTATCATCGTGTTAAATCCTTTTCGTATTCAGTTCAGAAAGGCTTAACTTTTCTTTAAGTTAATTCTACATTCTATTCTATTTATTTGTTTGGATGAGAAATTTCTTTCATCATTTATGCATGCATGATGCATGCATAAGTAGTTTGTATCGTTCATTTGTTTGTTTGTATGTATGTATGTATATCTTAGAGCATTCGAAACTATTGTTAAAACTAACTTTAACTGTTTAGATTGTTACGATTTTACGATTTTACGATAAACGCGTATTTCTTTTTTTTTTTTATGTTTATGTTTTTAAGTTATATTTAACCTAACTTGTGGTTGTGGTTTGTTTGTTTCTTGCTTGCTTGCTTAGTTCATTAACTTATAGTTTATAGCTCAGTTGTTTTGTTGAATCTTCTTTTTTTTCCATATAAACTATGTTGCGTTGCACTTCATGTTGTTTTCTCTCTTATTTGTTTATATATAATAAATTTAATTTAAGTTACTGTTACATTGTTTTTGTAGTTGTTCTCATCTTTTTTTTCGTTTCTTTCATTTTTTTTTTGTTTTTTTTTTTTCGTTTGTTTGTTTTAATATTATGTTGCCTAGTAGTCTTGTTCATAGTTTGATTATCATCTCTACTACTGTTTTGTTGTTGGTGTAGGTGATTTTATCGCTGTTCTTTACAAAACACTGGACACGATTTGTTTTCGAAATGTTCACCCTACACTCTGTAACATGTATTTATATATATAGAGAGAGAGAGAGAGTGAGTGAGTTTAATATATTGTAGCTTTTTTAGTTAAATGTTATCTTTATAATTATTATTAATAATTAGTCGTATTTATATATATATTAATATTATATAATATATATAAATATTTTAAAAGATTATGTAACAACTGAACTATACTGTACGAGACGAGACGCTATAGCTTAATGTGTACATAACTCTTGCTTCACCTTGTTGATGTAGTTGTCAATTCATGTTATTATTATTATTGTTTGTTGCAGTTATATTACTATTGATTGGTGGTATAATAGTGTTAAGAAGTGTATGGTTGTATGGTTGTGTGTTTGTGTTGGTTCAGTAGGTAATGCGGACAACAGCAGTATCATCATCATTATCATTAAAAGCAGGAAAGCTACTTTGTTTGTTTATATACACAGGGCTCTTAAACGGCCTGTGAAGCCGCATATGGAGGCTGTGTAGAGCTGTCGTTACCATAAGCAGAACGTGGTCCGGCGCCGTAATTAGAAGCGCCACCATCTTGTTTAACATAATTGGTGTAATCGTAATCGTAACCTGAACTGTAGCCGCCGTAGTCGTATTCCGAACCCGATTTGGAAGCCGAGTTACCAGGTCCAGTACGTGGCATTGCACCAACGGGTCCGCTAGTGGATGGTCCACCAGCGGCCCAGGTTTGTGCACGCGAATACATATCCGTTGCACTGCCAGCTCCGGTTGGCCCGGCACCAGTTGGCCCAGCTGAATTGGGCGGCATATTCCATGCATTCCAACTGCCACCACCCGATGGGCCCGACGGGCCACCAGACGATGTTGAATTGTACATATCGTAACCGCCATAACCCTGGGTCTGTTGGGGTCCCGCATAATTAGACCATTGCGGTGGTGGTCCCTGTGGACCTGGTGGTGCCCCCCAACCCTGATAAGAACCCGGTCCACTGTTACCATAGCCGTAGCCACCCTGTTGGGGTGAAGTGCCCCAACCTTGATAGCTTGGCATCATATTGGGTGCACCGATAGGCATATTCAAGGGTGGACCACCCATTTGTCCATTTTGGCCCTGCATCATATTAAGAGGGGCTGGTGGGCCCCAGTGGCTGGGCTCGCTGCCTAATTTACCATAGCCACCACCAATACTATTGTTGTTAGTATTCTGGCTGCTTGATCCATCCCTTGGTTCAGCTTTTTTTATTTCAACCTAATAACAATTATTAAAAATGAAATTCAATAATGCTTAGTTCACAACGGAAGATTGCTATTTCAAATAAGCAAAATCACCCGCACAATTAACAATACCGTTATACTTTTATTTGATACTTTAAGAAATCTTTTTAAAAATATTCCTTCTCTTTGTTGCAGGTCGCATAACACATTTTGTCTAATTTCCATACCAATCAAAAGTGCGACCACAAATATAATTTACCTACACAGACAGACACACATTTTTGGCTAGATTCAGGATATGATTCATATACGCCACCAATCCATATTTATCTCATTATATATAAAACAAGTAAGAAAACTAAATTTGGCTTAGGCCAAATCTTAAATACCCTCTACATCCCTCAAGGTGGGCGTGGCAAACATATATATGTTACGCTCTCTAATAGTGTATGTCTTACGTATCAGCATGCAAGTCTACTTTTACGTTGAATATGATTTTTGTAAATTGTGTGCGTGTCTGTTATCCGATCATGCCCATCTTAGGTACATCGTTGAATGGGATAAGTGCACCAAGTTTATAGCTCAATTTTTGTGGCAGATAAATAGATTTTGTCTTGACCGATTTTGGCCATTTTAAATAGCGATCTGCCTGTACAAAATTTCAGTTCAATATCTCAAAATGTACACCCGTGAGACAGACACACAGACATACCTGTCTAAATCGATTCAGTTTTTGACGCTGATCAAGAATATATATACTTTGTGGGGTCTCTGATGCCTCTTTCTGGGTGTTGCAAACGGAAGAACAAACTTAGTATACTTTAGAGGTGGAGGGTATAAAAAAAAAACAAAAAAAACATGTAGGTGGTAGATGACATCCTTCGCGCAAATAATTCTCCCACAATAACAAGACAAAGTATTTATAAAGTAAAGAAAATTCCTTAACTAACCTGCTTGCCATTTAGATTGATGTAGCGTTCATTGGTGACATGCTCCACCGAAGATTCTTCTTCAAACGATAAGAAGCCAAAACCACGTGATTTCTTTTTCTCTTGATCGTACATGATAACAACTTCAGTTACTTTCCCATACCGACCAAAGAAAGTACGCAAATCAGTTTCAGTGACATTTGATGGTAGACCGCCAAGAAACACTTTGTAACCACCACCTTTTTTCGGTTTTTGCAAAGTGCGCGGATTGCAGGGTTTCGGATCAATGGTGCGTCCATCTAAAGTATGAGGACCGCTCTGTAATACATGTTGAACATTAGCCGGATCAGCAAATGTTACAAAACCAAAACCACGCGAACGGCCGCTTTCATTATTTTTCATGACGACACAATCAATAATGTCACCGAAGCGGCAAAAATAGCGGGATAGATTCTCTTGAGTGGTCTCCCAGGATAACCCACCAACGAACAGTTTGCCCCTTTCGTCTTCTTCCATATTTTTTTGCGGTGGACTCTTTTTAATTGACGTAATTTTGCTACTGTTTGCGCAGATATATCTCACAGGTGCAAGAACTATCAAAAATACTTAATGACGGCTGCTTAATTATATTTGTTTATCCTGTTTTGATGTCCTGTTAAATATGATAAAATGAATTGAATAGCTTTTTCCACATCCTTTAATACTTTATTGAAAAAAAAAAAAAAAAATCGCTTGGACACGTAATTTTCTAAATTTCAAAAGAAACCAAATACAAGCGATTAAAATTAAGGCAGCTGGTAATGGTTGGATAATGTACAAAAAATCCACATCCATATATCCATAAGGATACAATAATTGTATACCTGCAAAAACCAAGCCAGGTACAGCATCAACTATATGCTGGTTGTTTTATATATTTATATTATGTTAAACATGACATGGCGACATGGCACTAATACCTTTACAATACGTTTTACCGAGAAAGTACAAAAAAAAAGGAAAGAAAAAAGCCGGCCGTAAAACAGTGACGTATCACGTATATTGAGAGCACACAACACGCATTGTACGAAATGTTCCACGCCGCCGCCGCATAATTAGGAAAATCTTTTACACACTTATTAAATTAATAAAACTATTCGCGTAAAGCACTTATTGGTAGATATTTATGCCTAAGTTTCAATCTGGTAACTATGAACCAATAAAAAAGAGATAAAGCCAATTCACCATACTTGGAATGAAAAGTGGCAAAAAATATAATGTGGAATAAAATAAGTATAACACAACTACATATACATAGAACATGGAGAAGTCATTTGCATTTTCGACAATATGTATTTCATTCGGAAACATAAAATTTTCAAATATAATTAATCGACTAGTTGAATCTTGGGAAGGGGGATATATGCGAATTACGATGACATGTAATTTTTACGTTGCATTTTAATTTTAAAACACCGCTTTAATAGTCGAAAAGACAACTTCCGTAGAAATTCATAATCTATTACAAAAAAAAAAAAAATGTACAATACACTTTCTACGAATTATAAATCCTATACGTTGTGCAACATGCTTCATATATATTTCATCTACACACATACAACTTGTCAAAAATTTTCAATTTTCAATTTTGGAATGAAAAATTATTTTCTTCAATTTTAGGTTAATGTACGATTTGACAAAATTTTCATATTTTTTTCTCCTAAAATGCTTCCATATACATACATAAATTGGCAGAATGTTGTTAAATTTTGCTAATTATAAAGCGAGGCTTCTTTTGCACACCAAATGCTTTCATTTAAGACATTGTGCATAATTGTGCAATTTAAGAAAAATTTCATTTTAATCAATTTATTATAGCTTTGATATTTGCATTTTTTGCATTTTATCATGATATTCAAACAAAAAGATGTCCTTTGACCTAACAACGGACAAACGCCACGGGTGCTCTATATAAGCGTCACACACACGTAAAGGATATTATATAAATGATTAAAATATTAATAAAAAAATTGCTCACCGGTTTCGCCAAGTGTTTGACTAAGGAAGTCTCAAGTTTTCGCACTTTAATTTCACTAAATTTAAGTTTTTTTTTCCTTAAAAAACTAGCTTATAAATAATTTTATGATCTGACGATATAACCTAACTTAACCATGATAAAATGAATTACGACAAATGCTTTGAAATATGAAAAAGGTGCTTTATGGTGAATTATATTTTGAGTGGTGAATATGGTTTTTTTTTCAACAATTGGTTTGAAAGAGATCACTATCTAAATGGAAATATATATATCTATCTATCTCTTTTTCACTCTTACGATATAGCATGATTACAAAAGATTTTTAATTGCCACGTTTTGTCATTCTCAAAGTTATTATTGGTTGTCTCTTTTAGGTAAATGTAATACATATAGTCAAAACAAAATTGCCAGCATCATGTAAAAAAGGAAACCAATACAACACACACGCACACAAACGCGTTTGCCTTAATAACACTATTTGTCTCATTCATATATGTATTGCTGCTGAAATGCAAATAAACTATGTGTCTGCGATTTTTAATATATCCACTATTGATACATATGATGGCTGAACATAGACTGGTATTTTTAGGTAATATATTGGGCTCACAATACAAAATTAAACGGTATCAAACTAAGCTTTCACTTTTTTAAGGCTCTAACCCAAAACCCTGTGATCTGTTTGTGCCTTTGCGTTTTGACGCGCCCAATTTATCTGTTCGTTAGTTCGTTGAGTTGTATTTTAAGAAGAAGACTAAATAATATTTACAAGTATATAAAATAAAACAAAATTTCAAGCGAAAATAATATCGAAGTGGCAAGTGGCATCGGTTTATACGAATCGAAGTTAAAATCTTTAGCCTGGAAACTTAGATGAACTGCATCCATATATATATTTGAAGGTTTCATATCGATTAAATAATAACTGATGGATGAGTGGAGGGATTCTAAGGTGCAAAAAATAAGGTACAAGGTTTTTATTAATTGCATGAATGATTCTAATTAATTTTGATTTCCAGCGAAGACCAGTTGCAGACAACTCTACGCATAAAAAAGGAATGTAATGTTCGTGCTCAACGCATAGTTGAATCTCTATTAGAGCCATGTATAACGGAAGACGATTTTTTAGAAAAAGTCTGTAAGTGATTTTTCACTAATTGTTTAATGATGGATTTACGTCTATTCAGATACGATACATAAATCAATGCCATTACAATGATGTGGTGGAAGAGAGACACATTTTGGAGCTGTGTTCCTATCCACTGTGTTCCCAAGAGGTTTACGAGTATGAGAATATGTAACATTTGTAATTTGATGTAATCATTATTTCAATATAAATTCTAGTGTTCCAACCCAAGTCTATCATATATCGACTACAACAAATAAGGTGTATGATATAACTGACCGCAAGAAATATTGCAGTGCGCACTGCTATAAAGCATCCGAATATATTAAATTACAAATGCTTACAACTCCCTTATGGATGCGTCATCAAGAAACAATGCCACAGTTCCAATTGTTAAAAAAAATGTGATGATTAGATCTAAGTATATATAATATATATTCTACATTATATAATAGTAATAAAAAACGGTTAAAATACATAAAATTTTATTCAATTAGATTTTTCCGAAAATTATAATTGTGTTAAAATGAATATAAATGAGCCGCTTATAATGAAAGTAACACCAGCGAATTTACAATAATATCAAAAGTGGTCGATTCAATAAAATCAATAATAAGTCCAAGTCATATTTCCCCAACATCTCTCTCCATATATACGGCCCATACAAATGAAAGCATTAAACTGAGTAGTGTGAGCAGATTATATCATAACAATATTATTATCAATTGCTTTGTCGACTTCACGTTTGGTATCTTCATCGGTCCATTCACCGCATTTGGCTAAAACATCTGATTCGGGCTTTGGTTCACCCTACAAGTGAAAATGAAAGTTTAGTTTTTTTTTTATATATTATCACATCATACAACAACAACAAGTGAAACTATTATGTTCAGTCAAGTCTAATCATTTGAGTTTTTTTGCAAAAATAAAAATTGAAAGAGAACAAGTGAAACCATTTAATACTCTATTAGCTCCTTAAATTATGCTAAAAATTATTTTAGTTGTATCAGAGTATAGGCTAAATAAGTCCCTTCGTGATATGGGAAGGAGTTTTAAAAATAGTCCAATCAGATCCAGATTTGGTGCAGCCACTTATTCCAATTTGGTCCATTTTCAGTGGAGTTCTACTTTGAGCCAATACATGTTCTTGTACTAAATTTCGTGGAAATATCTCAAAAAATGCGCATTTTAGCTTGCGTACAAATATAAATGGACAGACAGACGGACCCTCATTGCATGTGGTGTAAGGTAAAAATGTGGTAGACAACAATGTACCGGTTGGGGTATTCAAGGTTTGATGTAATTTAAAGTTTGACTTGATTTTGTTTTTCTTGATCAGACTGGTCATTACCTGTTTGTCTGCTGCTGCCATCTTGTTAAACATATTGGCATAAATCTTCTTCTCATTATCATAGGCTTCTTTGATTTTACGTTTACAGATTAATATTTGATTTTGGGCAGCTTTATTGGAACCCTCCAACTCGATTACCTTTTCAAAAGAGGCCAGAGCGGCATCATATTCATTAATAGTTAAACAGCATTGACCATGTCTGTATAAAGCTTTAATGTTGTTCGGCTTTAACTTGAGAGCTTCGTCACACTTGAAATAAAAAAAATTTTTTACAATACATGGAAACAACATTGCTTATTGTCCACCTACAGCTAGTTTCGCCTCAAACTGATTATTGGTCTTCTGGTAACACAACACCTGGTTGCAGTAGGCCGCAACTCTCAATTCATCAATTTCAGGACTCTCTACAACCCAAAAGCAATTCATACATAAAGGAATTGCGCGTTTTTCAAACTTTTCAAATAAACTTACTCTCATCAGCAAGCAGAACAATGCATTTTTCATACATTTTTAAAGCCAAGGCGTAGTTTTCCTTCTTGTAGTATTTGATACCTTTTTCTTTACAGAGTTTGGCTTGTTCGAAGCGTTCTTCAGAACCCAATTTCCAATCTTCAAGGCCCTGTAATGTACGTTTCTAAAAATATTGCCACTAATTTGTTACGTTACCGTCTGCTTACTTTTTCGCAGTCGTGCAGCTTGATTGTGTATTCTACCGTAGCATTCGGTGGTATATCGTGCTCAGGGCAACCGTCCGTTCCGAAGGCAAAGGGCGATTTAATTATAAATCTGTTACAAATAATCATGGAATGTAAAAAGTCTACAATATGTGATCATGTGGCAGTGATTTGCTTACTTTGACATCTCACCAACAACCATTCTTCCTATGGCTATTTCTACACCTTCAAGAATGCCGGAGTCGCTGCCCTCTCCGTAAATGAAATGTATTTGACGATTTTCGAAAGTTTTTCCGTCATGCTTACCAACAAGGTGAACTGGCAAACAAGAACAAGAATAAGAACACATATAACGGAAATGCTTGCATTTCTAGATAGTGCTGAGATCAAAAATTAATAAACGCACCTCTAACCAAACCACCTTCGTTGGGTGAACGTCGCCTTTCGCTGTTTTCTAATAGGAAACGTTCAATGCTACCATCATGGTCGGGGCTTATGTCCTCTCCCTTCCATCCCAACAATTCAACCTAGAAAGCAATTCCTTGGCTGCACATATGTGTTTGTTCTAATATTCTTTTCATTTCCTTACCTCAAAAATTAATATAGAATTGGGTGGTATGCTGGGGGCGACGCCATCGTCCCCATAGGCATATTCGGGGGAACAAATTAAATTAGACTTTTCGGCCAATTTCATTGTAGCCAACCCCAAATCAAATGCTTTAATTACATTGCCTGTTGGAATATGATTTATAAAGATTGAAAGGTTTTTGTACACGTTTTCCTAATGGTGCATACCTTTGCCCAATTCAAATTGGAAGGGTTCACCACATTCTGTAGTCGAGTCAAAAACGGTACCATCGGCTAGTTTGCCGGTGTAGTGTAAGGACACTATACAACCATAGCATGGAGTCTGTTCCCCAATGCCTTCAACTAGTACCTCCTTCTGGACGCCACCGTCACCAGATATATCGATCTTCGGAAATGCGGACATGGTCTCTTCGCAAAATATATTTTATTAAAAAGCAGATATTAAAAATTCTTCAATAATTATTTTTTTTTTGGTATTTTTTCTCTTTGATGTTTTTTGATGTGAAGACTGAAGAATGTATAAAATTTTTTCCTCAAATTTTAAATGAAAAGTCTCGGCTGTAATGATTATAAGAGAAAAATATAAATAAAAAGTGTTTGATGTTTACGTTTAACGTATTGACTGTAAGGTAGTAAAACACATTTTAGGATTTAAACTTATATTAAAATTTAATTTTGAGCCGTGCAATTATTATCAGGTGGCAATAATTGTACTTTTTGCATTGCCAACGAGTACTAAAACACTATGAATTTAATGGAATGAATTCATGGTTTTTACATTATAACTATAGTTAATAAGAATTAAAACAAATAAAAAACAATCTAATAGGGAATAAACGTGAAAATTTAGTGGATTTTTATTCTATATAAAGTAGAACAGACAAATGCAGATTTGCAGATTGTACAGAAAAAGGACACAATATTTGTGGAGAGAACTGCTTACCAAAATAGAAGAAAGGTAACGAGAAAAAAATATTGCAAAAAGTAGTATATGAATACACAACAACAGCGCAGAACTATCAATTTCGGTATATGGCACAAAGGTACATACAAAAGTGAAGTACACCAAATGCAATAACGAGTGATAAACGCGCAAGTGACGAGTGACGACGATATTTTCCTTATGTATGAATTTTTTTGGATATTTTAGCGACTTCTGATTATTATAAGTGAAAAGAAAAAAGAGAGTTGAAATAATTAAATTATAAATCACAATTCAATCTGCTGATCAACGCCTTTTTTTATAAAGGAAAAAGTTATCGCGCGCCTTCCACATAATATATTTTGTATTAATTAAAAACCTTCGGCAAGCAATTAAGAATATTTTGTGTTTTCCATCACAGCGATATCATTATCCTTAGACACGTAACGCCTTGGCCGCTGTTACGGTTGTTCTCACTTCCGGAGTATAAGCGTTATAGTGATGCGGCTATGCTTGAGTAAAACTACTCTAATCTGTAACTCTTCAGCTGTATAAGTGAAAGAGGAGCACCCAACTGGTCGCTGTAAAAACCAACAACAAACCCCTCTGGCGTAAACACACGAACGTTCACATCAGCCAAAACACCCACACACAAGACCGTAGAAATGATTACCAAAAACGAAGTGACTAGTTGGTTCCAAACGTTGGAGAGTTATAAAAGAATTGACGTCATGTGTGCACTGTTGAACATATGTCTGCCGTTTGAATTGCGTTTTTTGGGCACGTGTTTAGAGGAGTTGGGAAGACGTGACTCGCAAGAGCTGCGCGGCATGGAATTGCGTGTCAATAATCCCCAAGCTGTAGCTTCCGATATGCACACTTGCCAACACAGTGAGCCGACAGATCGTAAAGTGCGACGCAAGATGGCTCTTTACTTAGCATTAATAAGAGCTTGCAATCGGACTTGTGTGAATGAGATTTTCCGTTCATTGGAATCTTGGGGTGAATTGGATTTCTCAACGATGGCCGACCGCGACACTCTGCAAGAACTTTTACTCGTATACACCATGGCTGCTCATCATCCGGTATTTGATTTCGAGCAGCACATGAAGTGTATGCAGATTTTTGAAAAAATTAAAGAAAATAAATTAGTGGTCGACCCAATATCACCCGTTCTATCGCCACCGAATACTCAAGTAAACTCTGCAGCAGCGCATGCTGGCCCAGATATTTGCCCTATAGTGCAAAATCAACACACACCAACACCGTCACCGTCACATAGTGAACTGATGCATCAACATGCAGCTGCTTTTCAAGCGGCCTCAATGCATCAGACAACAACACATCCCCAATTGTTAAGTCACAATCCTATACAGATGCTGCCTCAGGCATCTGTTCCGTTCAACTATCAACAACCCCATTTGACAAAGGTGCATAGTTAGATACTTTGAAAAAGATTTAAAAAAAATATTTTCCAATTTTCTATTTTTTTTTTGCACCAGCTCTTAAATGCAGCTGATGGTAATAATTTTCAACAAACAATGGGTGCTGACAGCATGCCCCATATGATATCTTCGAACCTCACCATTCCAGATACAAATAATGCTGCTCCAAATTCTATAATAAATCATCCCAATTCGTCCGCCTGGACCATGAGACAATATCTACCAGCATCAGCACCAACGGAACTCCAAAACCTTGTAGAACATTCGACGCAGTCGTCTTCACCTTTAATGTCGCAACAGTCATCGCCATGCAGTAGTCGTCCTGCCAGTCCCAATCGCAGTTCGACCTGTGATGGCGCCAATCTACAAACACAGACCACCAGTCAAGTACGAAGTTTTTCCCATCGTGTTGGACCGACAGCTTTGAAAAATGTGCGACGTCCATCGGCCGAGACAACACCACCACCCACACTTGGCCAACAGCAGCAGTCATCAATGTTGTCCAATGAGTTGATTTTACCGCAAAACATCAAACACATTACTGAGGTATGTTTGGTGTTCGGAATGGCTTGCATGTGCTGCATTAGGTTTTTTCTATTTTCTCAATCATTTGTTTGTGTAAAATTTTCAGATTGTCATGAATAACGAAACGTCAGGGAACCAATTGCAAAATCTAATACGAAATGGTTTTACCCGAACCGGAGGCAATTATACCCGAATTAAATCTGGAAGTTACATACCACCCCATCAGCAGCAACAATCGCCGGTGAATCAACAACATTATCCAGGAGCGTTTACTGCCAATGCCGGTTTAAACTTTTCCATGCAAAATATGTCCATGGCGGATATGACAGCTGCCAGCGGACATCACAATAATATGGAGGTGAATGCTATGTTGAGTGTGAATTCGAATAAAAGTACAGGCAGTGATTCCAGTAGCTCGATAGGATCATCGGGTGAATTGTCACCGCCAGGAACGCCCACTCTAATGATGAACAACAATGCCGCAACAAGTGCAGCAGTTCTTCGATTAAATACAGGTGGCGGTGGTATCGATAATCAAACATCAGCCACCCAGCAACAGCCACAAAAATTATTGCAACCATCACAGTTGAGTTATAACAAACAGCTGGGGTTGTCGCGTCTAAACGGGAGACCCGATAAAATGATGACAGTGGCAGCTGTAGCGGGAAACAGCAGCGTGGTCAATACAAATGCAGCGATTATATATGCGCAGCAGCAGCAGCAACAGCAACAACAGTCACAGTCTCAGGTCCATCAACAGACAACAACGCCCCAAGCCATATATGCGGACATATTATTGACACCTGGCGGCAATGCCGGAAATACACCACTTACACTACAAAACTCACTGACAAATAGTAATGGAGGCGGCAATAATGCGAATATGGTATCTACCAACAATAACAACATGATAGGCGCGAATACGGTACTGATCAGTTCACCAGCTGGTGGAGGGGGAGCAGCCAACAACTTGGGTAATGTCATTACCTCTAATTCACTACTATTGCAAACGCACCAGCAGCCATATACTACAAACTATTCGTATCATGCAGCTACAGGCGCTGTGCAACATCTAACAGGTAGTACAGCGAGACCACCACTGATGGCACATAATCCAGCTATGGTGCCACCGCCTCATGGTACTTTTCGTGTGCCCGGTTTTCAATTGCAGCCCAATGGTGAACTTTACTATCCGACCTTTCATCCTGCGGGAGGCATAGCCTTTCTATCTGGCGGTACACCAACCGGTGCACCTGCTCTAGCACTGAGAACTACCAATAGTGCGGCTGCTGCGGCTAGCACCCAAGTGGCTACACAACCGCCCACACCTCAACAAATCGCCCCACTACCCACCCAATTACAGGTAACACCAACAGCGGTATTGCCTTCGCCGTACAGTACGCTAACAGTTGGCTTGAGCAGTAAGCCAATGTCTTGCTACAATTGCGGCTCACAAACACACAGTGGTCGGGAATGTCAGGAGGCATCCATGGATGACGTTACCCGCAGTGCTGTCTATAAATTGGACTATTCACAGGCGGCGTCTGGGGCGGGAGCCGGTGCCATTCCACCTGCTGCTGTTACAATTACACAGATGAGTAATGCATCCACGGAAGCGTCCTCATCAACTGTGCAGGGTATGAAGTCGCATGATAGCAGTCCCCTAATTACTTCCAATATACCCGCGGTAGCCACAGCAACGTCATCTGTTGCAACAGCACTAACAACCGCATCAGCGAGCGCAAAGTGAGTGAATTGCTTTAGCGTAAAGCAAGCAAAAAGCCAACTTTATGTGACGAACAACAGTCATATAAAACTCTTTTAATTTTAATCGAATAGGTTCCAGCTAACAAAAAAATTATTGAGATTAAGGGTTGAGCGTTAAGGTTTAACGGTAGGTGGCGACTTATAGGTTAAGGACTACAGTGATTGATATTAGGAAACATACATACATACACACACACACACGTGCGCGCGTTAAGGCGAGCAGATTTGAGCAGAGTTAAGGCAAATATCAACATCGCAAGGATGGCGATTAATTGATGATTTTTAACAAAACGCTTCTTTTTTTTAACGTTTGGAACGATGTTTCAAGAGCATTACAAAGCATTTGTGCCATCTCATTAAAAGCGGTATGAATTGTCGTTTTTTATTTTATTTAAAACAGCAATAAACCGTACTGCAGACACGAGCGTCCCCTTGCCGTTCAACTTTTGAAAGTCCTCAGTTACGATGCAATAGGGAACTGCCACATTTCATTAATCATATGCATACGTAGCATGAGCAAAAAGATATTATTTGGACTTTTCTATACTACACTATATATATATTTTGTAAATATTTGTACTAATTTATGTTATGTGTGCTGCCGGAAGATCATGAACAAGTCCTGGGCAACTGGGCGAGACACAGCTGCTGAGCCCAAAAGGGTGTGTGGTTGGGGAGGTGTAACGCCATTTTGAAATGTTTTAAATATTGTAAATGTATGATATCGAGTTCGGGTGTGGTGTTTCCCACACACACACGCGCACATTAGTGCGAATTCTAGGGATAACACATTTATGAGGATGTTCAAACATAATGATGATGAAAATTGAACAAATACATAATAACAACATGCAATTTAACAGCTACCTTAAATATTATGTAGGTGAATGTGAATTATTTTATATATACTTACATATATGGACGCGTTTGGGATCGGCTGCTGCTGGACCGTTTAAAATAATTGCCACAAAATATATATTTGAATTACGTTAACGTTTATATTAACTATATTGCACTTTTTTTTTTTTTTTTATTTTTTTATAAAGATTCTCTAATTTTTCAGGAAATATAATTTCACGCTTTCGTTAGTGACTAAGCATTAAAGTATAAAGAAAAAATGTGCTCTAATATATAGTCTTTTCGAAATTTTCCTATGAAGTTTTTAGACAGAAAAAGAAAAGAAAAAACGAAAAAAAAAAAAATTTTGAAACAAAGTATATTTTCACCCCTTTCGAGAAATGATTATAAAAAGAAATATTAAGCAAAAAGTCTCTATAATAATAAATACACATAAATAAATGTTAAAAGTATATATATAAATAAAAAAAGAAGTGGGAAAGATACGAGAAAAAAACCACACACCACACATCATTAACAATTAAGACGTTTAATAATTACAGCATCATGTAGAGCGTATACAACGACTAGAATGAAAAGGGGATTAACCCACACCTTCAGTAGTAAATCAGTAAATAAATCAATATGGGAGGGCGTGCACAAGTCGCGTGACAAAAAATTAAAATAAAAATTACATATAAGTGATGCAAACAGTGTTTCGAGATTTAATAAACAAACAAACACAAAATAGAAATTGTGTAAGCATATTGTGTAACCACAACAGATTATCCTCTATACGTTGTCTATTCCTCTTCATAGCACACTTAGGTGCAACAGATGATTTACATACAAACAACACAAAACTCCATTTTGGTTAATTATTGAAATTCTTTTATATATATATATATATATTTACCCTATCTTGTACCTATACATACCCCATCATTGAAATGTTATTATATTTATCATTGTAATTTTTTATATTGACTTTTTTTTTTGTTTTTTTTTTTGTTCAAGTTACATAATAGTCGTAATATATTTTTAATATTTATTCATACTTGATCTATTTAAAAAGAACCGAAAATGTTAAGCCTTACAAACATACGCATACATAGATTTATAATGCAAAAACAAAAACAAAAACAAAAACAAAAACAAAAACACAAACAAAAATAAATAAAAAATGAAAAAGATTACAAAACCATTATCACAATATGCAAATAATAATAACTAGTTATTCACTATGACACTCGCCATCCAAAAACAAAACAGTCGTACAGACGCGAATATTACATACATGCACATATATATATTATATCTACTTATACAAAATTGCGCATACAATTAGGAAAAAATAAATTAAAAAATAATAACCCTAAATTTTATTATAAACAACAACAACAACAATATATATATATATATATATATATATATATATATATGTACAAAATACTTTCCAAACTGTTTTGCCTTTTAACGGAGAACTCAAAGTGAAGCAAAAGATATGCGAAATTCAAATTTGTAGAGTGTATAGATAACCTATATGTATATGTGTAGGATTACAAGCGCATATAACCATTTTTAATATTTGCCCTAAAACATCTCAAGTTGAAGTCTGACTAAGTGGTTGTTCAATAAGAACGTTATGGTTAAAGTTGATTAAAATTTTTTTCTATTTATTTAAAGATCGACGCTCAGGAGAAAATTCCTATAATTATATATATTACATACGGACCAAGGTGATCGACTTAGGCGAATTGCTAAAGTGATGATGGAAGATATTAAAGTGATCTCTAATAGCGGGCTAGATCATGATTTCGACCACCGCCACCAGCTCTTATCAGTGGCCACCCAACACTCTCCCTATTATGTTCCTCAATACTGTGCAGTTATTAAATATTTAACTTTAAATATAACAATAGTAAGAAAACTAAGTTTGGCTTAGGCCAAATCTTAAATACTCTCCACATCTATAATGGTGGGCGTGCGCCCTCTAATAGTGTAGCAGCTTGCAAGTCTAGTTGTATGATGATTATGGGTTTTTTTTAAATTGTGGGCGTGTTCGTTATTCGACACATCGATGGATGGTATAATCATAAATATGTCCACCAAATTTCAAGTCCATAGGTCAATGTTTGTCTCAGATAAATATATTTTTGTCAACTGTGAGCGTGTCTGTTGAGCGAACACGACCATTTTTAGAATATCGATGGAAAGGACAATTATGGCTTATCAAAAATTCAAATTCATAGATCAAATTTCAAGTTTATAGGTCAACTTTGGTGATAGATATATAAAATTTTTTTGATTGTAGGCAAATCTGTTAACCATTTTTAGCATATATCGAACATATTTAACATAGTTATATATATACCAAATTTTAAGTTCTTAGCTCAATTTTTGTGGCAAATAAATAGATTTTTGTCGATTGTGGGCGTGGCTATTGACAAATTTTGCCTATTTTAAATGGCGAACTGCGTGCAAAAACTAAAAGTATCTGTATAAAATTTCAGCTAAATATCTCAAAATTTACGCCCGTGAGAATACCAACAACAGACAAACACTCACACAAACATTCGGACACATATCTAGATCGTTTCAGTTTTTGATGCTGATCAAGAATATATGTATATACATATATATATATATATATATATATGACGTGTTTGACGTCTCCTTCTGGGTGTTGCAACTTAGTATACCTCCCTATTATGTGGAAAGTATAATAATTTAAACCAATGAAAATGTTTTAGTAGGTCAAGGTCGATCATTGAATACCCTATACTATTTAGTTCCACGTAACACAATTTATTCCATCATCCGTGAAAAAAACTTTATAAGCAGAGAGATTCTAAAAATAATTCGATCTGGTCCAAAATTAAAGTATACATATGAATTTAGAAAAAGACATAAATTTCATCAATTTTTATTAAAAAAGTTCATATGAATCAATTTGACAAAACGTTATATGGTTATATGGAAAGGGCTTCTAAAAATGAGTCGATCGGGTTCAAATTTGCCAATAAACTAGTTTTCACCAGAATTACAAATGTTTTGTCATATAAAGGCTTCCTTTACATTAGGACGTTACATGGGGAGGAGTTCTAAAAATGGTCAAAACATGTAACATATTTACAGGGACAAACAACAGTCAGACGAATCGATTGATATAATAAAAGCTGGGTCCCATCCACACAAACTTAATATACTCTCTACCTAAGTGATGTAGGGTATAAACAGAGACCGTATATCTCTTTAGGCAGCTGAGTTAGGTAAGGCTTTGTTTTGGCAAGGTATGGGTAGCGGGTTTAAATCCAAATGAGGATCAAAATTAAAAAGTTTTTTTTTTTTTAGCTAATTGAACTGATAACCCACCGACAGTTGCGAATATAATAATAAAAGTCGAGGTTATATAGTGTGACAGGGTAATATGTTTTAAGTTTATCAAGCAATTCGTACTGATGTGTGATGTGTGCTGCATTATATTCAAATGTGAAAAAAGTGGTAATCAATACCCAAGGAAAGTCAAGGAAACAAAATCCACACATGTACCCCTTAGAGAGCTTTAGTGTATTATGATGGTAGGTTAACTAGGTTTGATTTAAACCAAACTTGGACTTTTCATGTGTCTTCATTGTTGTTGTATTTACATAAGAGTAGAACTTTGGGTTGGAAACGTTACCACCAACACAATAAGTAACAGCCATTAAACATATATGAACATGATGACTGTTACTGTTAGTATAGCAAGAAGGCAAATGTTGAGTTATTATTTTCATAATGGTATTATGTGTGTGTATGTATGTGTGCATGTGTGTGTTGGCGGTGGTAACTTCTTCAACGAAAGTTTTTGAGGCGTAACATGTTATTTTAAAATTGTTCAGTTTTAAAATGTCTGCGCAAAGACAAAGATGTGCTCAAATCAAGACTCTTTAACGAATTTTCATTAACAGAAATAATAAAAAATTGAAAATAAACAAATAAGCTTCCACTCAAAATCAATTCATATAAAACCAAAAATTACGCAAAAAGAAAAATAAGAACGGAATTTGTATCATATGTAAACATGTAATGTTTTGTAAGCCCTACTTGCGCATGTGTGAAGGTATCTCTATTACAACATTAGGTTCACGGGATCATTCATGCACAACGAGCCAAGGCAACATCTTACGCAAAGTGCTTTATGAGAGTGTACATATATCATTATTAAAACAACAACAGGTTGATTATTAATGATAAAAAAAAAAAAAAAAAAAACAAAGCAAAAGAAAACAAAACAAAACAGTTATTGTTCTTAGTATGTTTAAGGCTACAAAATTATTGAAGAAATCGTCAAATGAGTCACTTAAGAAAACGTTTAAAATGAAAATTCTCAATGACGTTGTTGAAAAGAACCCACACAGCGACGAAGTGATTGCCAGTGTCAGCGTTAACAATACAGCAGATTCGAATTCAGCTGAAAATTGTGAACATTTGTTCAATTTTAGTTTGAATAACCATCAACATGACGGTAGCGTTACCAACTCTGCAAATGCAAGCTCAACTGATAAGTCGGAACAAGCGTTGAAGAAGTTCAGCTTGAAAGGCAATCAACTTAATGGTAGCATTTTAATTGGAAATTATAATGTAAGTAAGCACTGATGGCTGGCTGTAACAACTTCAATTGCAACAATGGCAACAATTGCAACAATTGCTTCTAGAAAATAACGATTTCATTACTTATATGTTTACTTCCATTGTATACGTATTAAGTAAGCATTATGTTGTACATGACACTATTTAAGCCAGCGGTAGGCAAGCTGTGTCGCTCCTCTGTTGTCTTTCGGAGCAACGACTCAAATCATAAATTTTTAAATAACTTTCTAACAAAGTAAGAAAACTTACACAAAATCTCAAATACCCTCCATATTTATATACAAACGGTAGGCTTGGCAAGTATATGATATAATAATGTACGTATTAGGCATCAGCTTGCAAGTCGAATTTGACGCTGACCATGTTTTTTCCTAAATTGTGGACGCGTCTGTTATTCGATCACGATCGATCGAGGAGATAACTATATATATGTATACAAAATTTCAAGATCATAGGCCAATTTTCGTATCAGATATATGGGTTTTTGTCGATTGTGGGCATGGCCCTTTACCGATTTTATCTATTTTCATTAGAAACTAAAAGTGTCTGTGCACAATTTCAGCTCAATATCTCAAAATTTACGACTGTGAGGATGTGTCAAGATTTAGATGCTGATCAAGAATATATGTACTTTCTATCTCTCCGATTTTTCCACAATGTATGTGATATGGATGTTGAAAGAAAGGGCTTGACGAGTAGAATGCTACAAGCTTAGTAACATTATGCTAAATCCAATGTTGCATTACTCTTCATATTAATCAATTCAATGCACAATGCAACGTATTTATGTAAGTATGGTACGCATTGTCATTTTAAATAAAAGAAAAAGAAACACCATTATGAAATGACAGCTTTTTTGGACATATTTTTTGGCATCCATATATAAAGAGAAGTAAAACTTTGAATAGATATTTGAAACGTTGAGAGTCTTATGTAGCTCGCGAACTGCTTGTTGGCTACGGCTGATGTAAATTATATCCGTACTATAACGTGGAGGTACAAGACTAAACTGTTTCTTGTTATCGAGTGCGAGGAGTGAAAAGAGCTCGCGCCACATATGTTTTGTTATTTATGAGTTTATTGATGTTTTTTTTGCACAATACTTGTTCCGGCCAGTGTCACTCTTAATATGTTTTTTGTTTAGTATTTAACGCAATTGGAGGTGAGTGAAAATGAAATGGAAGTTTTGGACTTAAGTTCCTTGGCTCAATTGGAGACTTTAAAGTGTATGCATAATAAATTGATGGAATTGATGATAAATGGCAGTAATTTAACTTCTTTATTAGCTGCTAATAATTGTAAGTATACAACATTTACACTATAATAGTACAGGGGTTCTTAAAGTGTATGCCGCAGCCACAAAGAAAACTAATTTTGCATTACAATATATCTTGAAAATGTTTCGAGTAAGTGCAACTCAAAAGTAGAAAAACCAATAATCAGGACTTAAAATGCGTAAATATTCTCATTGAATATTTGTCATTTCATTTCAAGTAAGAAAACTAAATTTGGCTTAGACCAAATCTTAAATACCCTACACTTCTTTAATAGTGGGCGTATCAGGTATATGATTACGCCCACTAATAGTGTTTGTACTACGTATCAGCTTGCAAATCTAGTTTTACGCTGAGAATGTTTTTGTAAATTGTGGGCGTGTCAGTTATCTTAGCACCTCTATTTTAGGCACATCGATGGATGGGATAACTATAGATGTACGAACTAAATTTCAAGTTTATAGGTCAATATTTGTGCCAAATATAAAGGTTTTTAACGATTGTGGGCGTGGCTCTTGACCGATTTTGACTATTTTAAATAACGATCTGCGTGTACAAACTGAAAGTGTCCCAACATTTACGTCCGTAAGAGTGCCTACAACAGTCAGACACTCGGTATACATATCAAGATTGATTCAATTTTGGATGCTGATCTAGAATATATATACTTTGTAGGGTCTAGGACGCGCCTCCTTCTGGGTGTTCCAAACGGAATGGTAAACTTAGTATACCTCTCCCATCTTATGTAGAGGGTATAAAAAAAGCTTCATTTTATTTGGTGATCTGCAATGTTTAGGCCAACTTGGTTTGGCAGTCTTCATAGAAAAATAGTTTAAGAACCTCTGCATTAACATATATATAAATATCTGTATTATAGTTCTATATATGATTCTGTTTACATTTAGGCCTCCATCAAATTAATATAACACCCACACCCCACAAGTTATGCCACGTAAATATATCGAACAATTATTTTACGGTATTGCCGAATTGGTTGAATGATTGTGAACTATTGAACCATTTGGATGCGAGTCACAATCAATTGCAACATATAACCGATTTTATATTAGCCAGTAAAACTGTTAACTTAAAAATTCTGAACATCTCCTACAACTGTTTGCGCATAATTGAGAGACTGCCGCAACGTTTTGCCACCCTCCAATATCTCCATTTGCATTGCAATGAATTACAGCTACTCGCTGATAACTTATTCGCTATCACAAGCAGCTCCCTGAAGGAGTTGAATTTATCTGGCAATAAACTGCAAGTCTTACCCTCTGCTTTGCCGCGCCCAGCACCACATAAAGCAACTGATGATGAGCCCATGGTGTTGGAGGTTTTAAGATTGTCCAATAACAATTTCGATCATCGCATATTTGACGTTTTACAAAGTGCTAAACATTTACGAATACTACATGCCGCTTATAATAAGATTTCCAAAATACCAGATGCCTTTGTACGCAATAGTGTTGAATTGCAAAACTTAATGTTATCCGGTAATCTATTGCAACAGCTACCAACTGATCTGGGCAAATTGAGCCAACTACAGGTGCTCCGCGTACACTCCAATCTTTTATTATCGGTACCGTGTTTAAACAAAATAGAAAAGCTCAGAGTTTTGGATCTGGCTCACAATCATTTGGATCACTTGAATTTATTAAATATAATGCCGAAAAACTTAAAATATCTGGACTTGTCCTGCAATATGCAGTTGCAAGTGGATGAGCAACAAGTAAAAGTGTGTCGCAGCCAAAGAAAATGGCGTCTGGTGGATGTGTCCGGCAGGAATCGTTCTAATTTACCTACGGCATGTCAAAGGCATCGCAAAGAGGAGCAACTGTTACATAAAACTCCTTGGCTAGTGGGTTTCTCTGAGACACCGGGCAATAGTCGTAAATTATTGGTCATACAATTAAGAGAAAGTAAATTTCGACAGGACGAAGGCTTATTTGGCATGTTTGCCAGTGAAGTAACAGCTTCGGCTTCTGCCACCAAAATGTCAAAAGTCATACCAAAACTGTTGCAACAGAATCGCGCTGTTAAAGAAAATATCGGCAGTTATATGAAATATACATTACTTGCTACTCAGAAAAAATTACTGGATCAACCTGTGGTAGGTGCGAATTTGTGTTATATATCACGTGAAAATAATCGCTGTAAAGATTTTGTGCGTTCGCAAAAGACAAAAAGCTACGTGTTGCATGTGGCCGGTTTCGGCAATATTGGCGTCTATTTGATACGGAAAACCACAAATGTGCAGTTATTGGTGCCCCATGAAACTTCAGCAGACGTTTTAAAGCAAGAACCCAGTAATTTATCTGATCCCTCTACCGCAGAATGGATTTTAACTAATGACGATGAATATTTGGTGATTTGTAATTCAGGTATTTGGTCCATAATGGATATGGATCGAATTGCTCGCGAAATACGCAAAGAGGACAATGTTGTATTGGCCGCTAAACGCTTGCAAGATATGACTCAAAGTTTTGGTGGTGAAGAGAATCTCAGTGTTATTGTGGTGCGTTTTAAAAATATTGGCACCGATGTGGATCATTTGATTAAGGAACTAAAACAAACGGTACGCAAAAGTCCCCAGAGTTGGACTAACTCCACAATCACTGAAAACTGTCCTAATTTATGTAAACGTTTATGTTATGATCGCAATATTAGTGGCCGCTATCGTTTGGGTTCGTCACGCCCTTTAGTTAGATTGGGGTCGCCTAGTGAACGTTCTTCGCCCAGTGGTCAGAGCGACCCCGCATTAAGTGCATCCACCTATAAGCCCGATCATAAGGATGAATATATTTTGGCACATGCTCGCGTTCTTGAAGAGACCACCGAAATGGAAACCTTAGATGAAAGTGATTCGGCTCTGTCTGAAGAGCAATTCAAATGTTGGGAATATATGTTGGAGCAGAACACTCAACTGCTGTTCGATAAAGAGTTAAACACCATTTCAAAATCGTTTACAGCAAATCGCAATTTAGAGCGTAAATCGCTTAATACCCCTGAAACATTTGATTGTGCAAAAACGAATCTTGTAAAAGCTAATAATCACAGATTCATATCGACCAGTTCACCACAATTAGTGTATGCGGAGGTGAAGAAACCTTTGCCGTTTGCCTTTAATCCTAACAGCTACCATCAACAGTCCTCACTTTTGTCCAAACATTTTGGCAGCGCACGTTCGTTTGGTACCACTTATGGTCGTTTTGGACTAGACAACAAAAATCGCGATTCTTTGCCCAGTTGTAATTATTCCAAATTAGGTGGTGGTCCCAATGCCGCTTATTTCGGTTCATTACAACGCTTAATGCCATACAATTTGGAATATGATTTTAATCTTATGAGGGAACGTTCGATTTTGGATGAGGATGACGAGGAATTCAGTGAGCATGATAATCGTATGAGTAAATATTGGGGCGTTGCAACCACAGAATTGTAATTAATTAAATGAAATTGTAATTTCCTATCTATGTATAGTATATAAAAGTGAAAAGTGAATTGGGTTCAAGAAGAGTTTTTTTTTTTTTTAACGTATTAAGTTGATATGGCCGAGTGACTAAGACTTATATAGCCAGAGTAAACCGCACTGACAAAGACGCCAACAGCCTTCACTGCCAGGATCACATCAGATTTAGATAAAACACAAGCACAAAATCGTGCAAAAGAGAGAGTCCCGTTATTTTATATAAAATGAGTGCGCGCAGTCCCCAGTCATAGGTCCGTCGACTTCAGAAGTCAAGCGTGCACTGAAGAAGAGTTTCTTTAAGTCTTAACAAATAGAAACGATACTTATCGTGGTTAGTCTAGATAAAAAACTTTTTATTATCAAGATACAACACTGAAGTTTCTAACGCAAGAAGTAGTACGGTCAAGTGCTGAAGAGCGTAAAACTGCGGGATCGCAGCCTACATAGCAAAGGAGGTTTTTTGTCTGATATTTCATCTCGCCTCTTAAATATATATGTACCCACTAAACTTATTGTGACCGTGAGAGTTTTTTATGAATTGTGGGCGTGGTTAAAATAGACTTGTCGCAAGAATTGAGATATTAAACTTGTATTTGATACAGACATTATTTGACCATGCGGTAAGAATCGATTCGAAAAATACACAAAAGTAGAATTATAGAGTTCAAATTTTCTACACATATTTATTTTTCAATGTACTGAAAATGGGCGTAATCAAGTATCACACACGCTTACCAATAACTGGCGCAGATTTTTCCATTAAGTAAAAGTGTAATATTTTGTTGGCAACTATATGATTGCGGATTTTGTCGACAGATGGATTTTACACTTTCTTTTGCTTCGTTAATGTGTTTAAAGTAACTAACCTATATTTTTATACCCTCCCCCTAATTGATGAAATTTAGTACACATATTTATATTTATATGGCAATCACTTAGTTGCCAACCCAATACATAGTACAATAAACAGGGCGCAATTGTGCACATGCCACGCCCACAGTTTACATATAATTGCGAAGTCTATCTAAGATTTCACCTAAGCCACCAATAGCTTCTTTACCTGTTTTTAGTTTTTAGTACAAATCAAAAAACAAAAGGAAATAATTTTACGAGTTTTAGTCACGAGTTACGTAAAAATGGGTTAAACGAATTAAGGGTAAATATTTCGTACACAAAAGAGAGAACACATGTAAATCGTTTAAAGAGAAAGAGAATAAAATTGGATATTTTTACAAAGCAAACAACAACAACAACCAAAAACAAGCGATTGCGTACTTAGTGAATTTATCAAAAAATACGATAAGATAGTGCGACACACATATTTGTTTTGGAATTTACAGACTTTTCCAAATTGGAAATATAGAGGCGGAGCTATGTGTTTGCAGATTTAGAGTACCGCAAGTAAGATATAAAAAAAAGTAGAGCGCACAAGTATAAACAGCTAAACGCTTTGGCTTAGACGGAAACTTAGATACCCTTCCGTAAGCAGGACAGATATATGAAGGTAAATAGGTTGCAGCCTCCTGCTAGTTGCATAAAGAATGACCAGCTGGGGACGTGTGCATGTACTTGATTGCTTACCTGCTTAAGGTTGCTGTAATCTATAGACATGTCTGTTATCCGACCACGCCCATTTTTGACCCAAACATAAATAGGCTAATTATAAAATTGTGCCACAAATTTCAACTTTTTAGCTTAATTTTTGTAGTTGATGGGATATAGGAACCTGCGGGCAGACACTAAAAATGTTAAAATGTAAAATATTTCGAAATTAGCCAACATGAGAATGTCAACACCAAAGAAATACAGGGACTGAATTGCTTACGTGGGCGTGGCCTTAAAACATCTTTTCTTTTCTGCTTTATTTTAAACAAAATATTGGGTTGGCAACTATGTGATTGCGGATTTGAGCGACATGTGAATTTTACGTTTCTTTTGTTTCGTTAACGCGTTCAAAGTACCTAACCTATACTTTTATACCCTCCACATTAAATGGAGGGTATATTAAGTTTGTTCTTCCGTTTACAACACCCAGAAGGAGGCGTCGGAGACCCTACAAAGTATATATATTCTTGATCAGCATCGAAAACTGAGTCGATTTAGACATGTATGTCCGTGTGGCATTCTCACTGACGTAAATTTTGAGATATCGAGCTGAAATTTTGTACAGGCACTGTTAGTTTTTGCACGCAGATCGCTATTTAAAATGGACAAAATAGGTCAAGAGACACGCTCACACAATCGACAAAAATCTTTTTATCTACCACAAAAATTCAGCTATCATGTTAAAATTTAGTACACATACAATATTTATAAATATACCATCCATCGATACGCCCAAAATGGACATGGCTGGATAATAGACACGTCCACAATCGACAAAAATCTTTACATTTGCCACGCCCACAATTTATAAAAAAACTATACTCCACATAAAACTCGACTTACAAGCTGATATGTAAGGCATACACCAGTAGAGGCATAATCTTATAACTGCCACGCCCACCATAAATGTGGAGTGTATTTAAGATATGGCCTCCGTCAAATATCGTTTTTTAATAAAATCAAAATAAAGAATTTTATTTACTAAATATTCTCTCTTTTTCTCTACTTGCCACTTAATATTGAACGTGCATATGGTGCAAATAATTATTAAAAAAAAAAAAAAAAAAAGGAAGGACACGGATATGTGATAACAACATCAAGTAACTTCAGGTCTCCATATAAATGTTTCTTCAAAACTTATAAACAACACGGTAACTATGTACGTGTGTATGTACGGGTTTTATATTTGTTTGTATGTTTGTTTGTTTACCCTAGACGCCATCATTAACGTCCTTACACACATTTATATTGGTTGTGTGTGTATTTTTTGGATGGCATACAGAATAACAGCAACTTTGGTTTTGCTGAATTGTTACGTTAGTTAACTTAACGTGTTGTGCCACTGCATTCGAAATTATCTTACCTTATTGATATCACAATGCTGCGCAGTTCAACAGCATTCCATGTGATGTGTAATTTTTTTTTTCGTTCTTTCGCTTTTGTTTAGAGCAACAATACTTCGACCCCTTTGCCGGCGTTGAAAAGGATATAAATTTGTGGTTTGTTTGTAATGAAAAAATGGCGAAAAATTAACAGTTTCTCGCGCAATGACCCGACGGCAACTTTTTTTGAGAAAGGTTCGGTTTGGATTTTATGCAAATTCTGGCACAAGTGCTGCATCTGCTTTTGACCTACGTGGCGTATTGTTGCCTTTTAATGCCGGTTCATAATAAAAAGGCAACTGTCCACGTGAGTGTGTTGTACAAAATTAAAGTTTGTTTAAAAAAAAAAAAAGAAGAAAATAAGGATAATAAAATTTTTAACGTATAACTGTTTTATAAGTGACGCGGAAACTTATTTCAGAGTAAAAAGGAATTTGAGATGTTTCCAACTCCGGATTGTGCCCCCAAGCGAAATACAACTTTATGGCTTGTTTCCATCTAATAGAGTGGAGGATAGTTTTATTTGCGGCAATGTGCTGCAGTAATTTAAATAAAACATTACTTTTAAAAGGAACAAACGAATTTGGCAGTGAATTAAAAAAAAATGTGTTTTTCAATTATTTGATTAAAACTTGTGTAATTTCATATGCATTGTAGTTTAGGATGTTTAATCAAAAAAGTCAACATTTGCTGGGTGTTTACAATCTACACAATAGCATATAGACGGGACTACTAATTGCATCGATTTATCGATTCCTCCCTGATTTTTGTATAAAGTTTTGAAACCTCGTTGAAATGTTTTTATCATTTATTAAGCTAATCAATGCAAAAATATTCTTTAGGAATAGTAACAAAATAAGTAAGAAAATGATCTTAAGATGGTTGGCTTAATAGATAACTTGTGGGTGTGGCAGGTACCTAATATTTCAAATTAACTTATGAGTAGAATTCTATATAAAATGAAGTGTTTTTGTAAATAATGAAAAATTATATTCGTTATACGATCCCACCCATTTGTGACACATCGGTTATCGGCTGGTATTATGTATACAAATTTTCAATTTCATAGGTCCATTTTTGAGTCAAAACTTTTTCACTTTTGGATCGAATCAGTTCAGAAGTTGACCAAGAATATAATCATTGTAGAATGTCCGACGCTTCCTTCTGTGTCTTATAAACAGAATAGAAAACTTAGTATACTCTTCCCACTTAGGTCTAGGGCATGATAATATTCTTGAATGGAAAATTTTTTGCCATTGGTCAAAGACTATTTCAGTGTACCAAAATAAATATAATTCATATCTGACCGAACTAAATAAAAGTTTGGTGCTGCTGGCTAAATACCTGCTGATAATGGCCTATCTTAAGGATGGAGGTCCTGAGGAAACCTAGCTCTGCTAGCGACCGAATATTAATTTTACACATTTCTAATTCTTTTATCACCTTATATGGGCTATATGATCCGATAAAAAATATATTTTCTATAAATAAGGCTAAAATACGTATCACAAATATATATAATATTAGCCAAAGTAAAGTCAAAGATGTTCGTCCAAGAGAATGATTTCCATGCTGGACCGACAGACATGGCTTATTTCGATAGCATAATTCGATGTTTTAGTTCAAAGTCTTCATTTAACCGTATATATATATATATATCTGTATATATATATCATTCTGAATAAACTTGAATTAAGTGTATGTCCGCCTAGGTTCACAAAAATTCGATCAAAGCACAGCACAGAATTAAAAAAATGGCTAATTGCGTCTAATAGATTATGTCGCGTCTTTCAAAACAACATTTCTTTGCTTGTAGTGAGCGGCACCGCGCCTTCTTTTACTTTTACCTTTATATAAATTCAAATGATTTTAGTTTTTGAAAGATAGGGCGGGGCAACGCGCAGTGACATGACATATGTGACACTAGCCTTAGGCCAAGCCTTAAAAACTTTCCAAATCCACAACAGTGGGCGTGGCAAATTTATATATATTGCGCCCTCTAATAGTATATGTATTACGTATCAGCTTGGATGTGTAGTTTTATGATGAATATGGTTTTTTGTAAATTGTGGGCGTGTCTATTATGAGACTATGCCCATTTTTGGCACATCAGTGGATGGGATAACCATGTATACTCAAGCCAAATTGCAACTTCCTAGGTGATGTAAAGGTGGCGATGTTGGACACTCGGACACACATGTCTAAATCGACTCAGTTTTCGACGCTGATCAAGAATATATATATACTTTGTAGGGTCTGTAACTTAGTATACCCTCATCACTAGGGTGAAGGGTATAAAAAGTTATTATTAAAAGGAGAAGTATTTTGATTGAAAATATAAATTGTGAAAGTAGTAATTGTGCAGCCACCACTTTGAAATATATATGAAGCCACTTAGTTCAGCTCGTGAAGCTCTTTTATTTGATATCCATAAAATATATTTAATAAGAAAATTGGTCAAAGGTCCTTTTGAAACGACTGCCATGTTGTTCTGCAATTTTGTGTGTGACTAGAGGCAAAATTAAAACTTGATCGGCTATAGGAGATGGTTTAAAATATTAAAATAGTTGTATTTAAATCGATATATTCTGGTAGCCCCCATATTTGATACGATTCTGTTGTAATTTTTCCATTCTACTCGTTAAGCATTTTCATTCGAAATCCATTCCTCACATAGATTGCGGGAAAATTCGGTAATGAATCATCTTTTAGCGCCCGCCATTTTGAATTTCGTCTGTCAAAATTTAACTTATTGCATTCAACTCGTGAAAACTGAAAACCTTTTCATTTGATACCCGCATTAAATAGATTGTGAAGTTATGAAATTTAATATTTTCGGCCGGTCGCCGTATTAGATATAGTAAGAGGCGGTCACCTGGTTTGTGGCATTTTATTTGTAATCACTTTAAGTTCGTATCCATATCGTCTAGATTAGAAAGGATTCAATAAGTGATCTTTTTGAGGCGTTCCCCATGTTGAATATATTAAAAATTTTAAACATTTTATAAAATAGGTGCAAGTAATGCATACATTTCGAATGAATGTTTTTGTACATGTTGCACATTTATTGCTGAAACAATATGTGTAAATAAGTAATTTAGACATAAAGTACACGTTGGTACGTACGAGCGCATCCACGTCCATTAAGAAAGAATGTTAATGCAAAGGCTTGGAACTTTATAAAAGGCTACAAACTGTGCGTTTGTGTAGATATGGTTAAATGTAACAGAGGCAAGCAAAACATGTAACATTTGCACACACACACACATACAAGGGCACTAACATTTACTTCAAGGTGATAAAAAGCCACTTAACAAATAACGTTTGCTTTTACCTACGTATGCATTTATGTGTGAATATAAAAGCATGTATTTGATGTTATTGTTGTTGTTGTTGTTGTAGTTGTCATTATTATTGTTGTTGTTCTTATTGTGCATAACACTACTATACCTTCGATAACATATAATAACAACATTAGCACAAATAGCAAAAACAACGATGATAACCTCTTCAATAATGTAACAAAAACTTAACTAAACAATAACAACAACAACAACAAAACACTAACATATATTTTTTTTCTTTTTTTAATGATAAAAATTGCGGCTCTCTGCAAATAAACTGCGGTTTGGTGATAGTAAAAGAACATGTTACGGTACTAGTGTTATTTCGTACCGGTTCAGTTCTGATTCTAAACAGTTGCACTCGACACACAGCGATAATCAAGCAAGTGCCAATGATTATTATAAGACTGCTTCATAAGCGGAATAGAAGTCTTAAACGTAAACTATTCTCATTGCAGACCGTATGAAAATTGTGCTCCTTTTTTATTATAGAAAAAGGAATTGAAACTTATTCAAAAAAAAAGTAAAAATGATTAAAAATTAATTTTAAAATCGTGTCTTCATTACAAATTATATATGTTGTAATAATATGATCAAACATTAAGGTGTTCAAAATACAATTAATGCAACAAAAACCATTCAATACGAAGTGAGAGTGATATAAATATACTGAGAGAGAGCCAAGAAATATTTTTTCCACCTGTGCGTTGTCAGTTTCGGTTCAGGTTAGCGCAATAAACATAACGTGTAGCCTTTCCTTCAATAGATGCGGTTGCAAGCGATGACTTTAAGCGTCTTGGCGTAACAATGATGCAAACTCTGAAACCACCACCAACACATCCATCCGCACTGTTGGAACATCAACTAAAATCAAGTGACGGCGCCTCATTAGCCACCGTGGATAATCACCAACCCCACTCCCATCCCCACCACCATCACCACCTCCACCCCCACCACCACCAACATCAACACCAACACCATCTTCCACTACAACAGCCACTCTTACCTTTTCTACATCCAACACCCACACATCTGTCTAATCAGCTAAACCATCATTTGCAGCATTTTACCCAGCATGCCATGCAACACAATCACCATTATCCGCATCCAATGCAACATCATCATCTCTACCATGTACCTTTTCCTACACCGTCGTCCATCATTCAACATCATCAACAACCATCAACATCTTTATTATTAACTGCAACTCCAACAACTACAACAGCAGCACCAGCGACAACAACAACAACAACAACAACAACAAGAACAAATTCTCATAATTCACCAACAGTGATGGTCGATTCAAGTGTGGCTATAAGTGCTATCACCATGCCCGTTCTAACGGCAGTAACATCGTGTGGTATTCCTCAAGTAGCACAACAACAACAGCAACTCATACACAAGCCATCAAATACTGAAGCCACTTGTCAAGCGTCTAACAAGAATACGAACACTAGGTGCAATGGTAATCAGCTACAGAAAACTGGTAGCGGCATGAGTGGTGGTGCGGTTCACGACCATAATAGAGCCCCACCAATTGAATGTGTTGCTGGCGATTTTTTACAACAGCAAAGTGGATTGCCTGAGCTGAACAACACCAGCACCAGCATCAACACCAACACCAACACCAACATTAACATGGATCAAAAGAACGATCCGAGTCCTGAAATGATTTTAGCTTTAATTTTACGCAATCGAGAACTTGAGGGTAAGTTTAGGTATAATTCACCATTTTTTCTTTACCTTTAATTGTATAAGATGAACAAGTGAAAATATTATAGTCGATCCAGCCCGACCCTACACCAATTCAATATAATTTTTTTCTTTGAAAAATGAAAATTTTTATTTTTTTATACTTACTTGTGTGTGTTTTAAAAAATGATAAAAAAAGTCACCAAAAATTTTCTTATTCTTTTATGTAAATGAAGAATATGATCGTCCTGAGAAATAATTATTGCTTTCTAACAACAAATTATATAAATATTATAAAATCATTACTTTTAACAAAAAGCACATCAATTAATACATTATAAGAAGTGAGAGAGAGAGAGAGAGAGGGAAATAGCCGTATAAAAAGGAGTTAATGCTGTGATTATGAATAAAACAACATACGCTTATGGCTCAACTAAAATGACACGTGGCTTATATTCTCTAGGGACCAAAAAAAAAAAAAAAACGTTAATCAAACGTTGATGTAAGGCAAAGAAACTGTATAACAATAAGGACACTTTTAAAAGGGCTGTAATTACAACCAAGCATTGGTTCTGGGAAAATATTTTACAATGGACATTGGTATGGCTTCTAAATAATGAATGTCAGGCTTGTCAGGCTAAGTTTTATACCATTTTGCGAAGCCCAACATACGAACCTGACTAGATTTGAATGATAAGCAAGAACGCCTTGTGCCTTTTTTTGGGTGCTTAACACAGGAGTAATCGGCTATTTAACTTTTATGATGCATTTGCGCTGTATTTACTCCGAAACTAGTCAAGGCTATGCTTGATCGGAATAAGTCCACATCTATTAAAAATCTCATTCGGTAACTTCCCCAGATTTCTTCGAATTTAGCATTGATCCACTGCATTTTTTTTCTAGTTTAAACAAGTAACAATGTTAAATTTGGCTTTGGCCAAATCTTAAATACCCTCCACATCCACAAAGCTGGGCATGGCAAATTTATATATATTGCGCCCTCTAAAAGTCAGGTATCAGCTGGCAAGTTTTACGTTGAATATGCATATTTAAATTGTGGGCGTATCCGTTATACGACCACGCCCATTTTTGGCAAATCCTTGGATGGAATAACTATAAATATGCGTACCAAATTTTAAGTTAATAGGTAAATTTTTGTGGCAGATAAATAGATATTTGTCGATTGTGGGCGCGGGTTTTGACCGATTTTGCCCATTTTAAATCCAGAAGTGCGTGCAAAAACTAGAAGTACCTGTACGAAATTTCAGCTCAATATCTCAAAATTTATGAAAATGAGAATACCAAAACAAGCAGACACGCGGACATACCTGTCTAAATCGACTCAGTTTTGATGCTGATCCAGAATATATATACTTTATAGTGTCTCTGACGCCTCGTTCTGGGTGTTGCAAATGGAATGACAAACTTTGTATATCCTCATCACTAAAATCTCCTAAAAATGCTGCAAAGCTTTTGGAACTACAGGGTATCTGAAAGCTACATATGCAGACCATGTGACGAGGCTCCTGAGACGTCTGAACACATACTCTGCCACTGTCCCTCTTCCAGTAGAAGCAGACATCACACATTTGAAAAATTTGTGATAACATCAGAGGAAATCTGGAGCTCTGAGACCAGGAAAGTCTTGAGCTACTTTAAAAGCCTACGACTCCTGAACTGAGAGCATGTGCTTGCACAATATATCCAATAGTCGCAGTGCAGATAGCCCAGATAGAATAATAATAATACTCTCATCACTAAGGTGGAGGGTATACCAAGAAAAAGTGTTATAGTCGTTTTAATATCCTCACCACCTAGCTCCTTAAATTGTGCTACAATTTAGTTCTACCTGTATGTAAGTTACTTCATGAAATATGAGAAGTGGTTCTAAAAATAGTTCAATCGGGTTCAAATTTGGCACATATTTGTTTAAGATATAAAGACTTCCATTATAATAGAAGCTTATATGGGGAGGGGTTCTAAAAATGGTCCGATTCGATCCATTTACAATAGGGTTCCTCTTTGCACGCCGCGAATCCAAAGTTACTTAAATTTTCATTCCGAAATTGGCGCAGACACTTGCCTGCAACCACCGATTTCAATTCTTACTTATAAATGTAATCGGTGTTGGTATTGGAATCGAAAAACTTTTATAAAGGCGTGGCCTTCCTTAAATCGCAACATCTGCATATTAGCGATAACAAAACTTGCATAAATCTGATGTAGGGTATATAATGAGTGTTGATAATTTAGTTTCTTATGTGTGTTTTTATTTGTGTGCGTCTGCCATTAACAAACAAGTAAAATACGAAAGATTTTCATAAGGATTCATAATAATATATCACAAGTTTGTTTTTGGTTTTCTATTAATGCAGTGGTACAACAACAATAACAATTTTTTTTTTGAAATAAAACCATTTTGACTGACAAGTGGCATGTGCGCTGGAGTGCTGTCGGTTTGGTGGCGCACAAGTCATTGGTGCTCTAACACGCGCTTTTAGTTTTAACGCCCTCAACATTAACAGTTTCAAGCTCAATTTTGTACGCAGCGCAAACCATTTGCAGTTTAGTTTTACTGTTAAGTTTTTTTTTGTCTTTTTTTGAAGGAGATCAAGGCGCACGTGTCGTTAATTTTTAGCGTTTTTCTAATATACACGCACGCACGCACTCCTTTGTAGACAATTCCCAAATGGTGTTAACGACACAACGTGCCGCGTGCAGAGGGAGTGAGAGAGAGAGAGAGAGAAAACGAGCAGAAAAATTGAATTAGTCGCCTAAGGGGGCTTCTAATGTTATGTTTGGTTTGTATCATGTGTTGCTTAAGGAAATATTTGTAACCAGAAACAAATATTTTATTATGGTGCAATTCAATACTCGTGGAATCGTTAATGATTAAAGGGTGGGCATTTCAATTTTTTTTTTATACAACGGTACATACAGGCAGGCAGATCCATCAAACAAACGTTTGTTTGTTTGTTGTTAGTTTATGTAGAAATACAGGCCAGACTGTTGGTGGTTAGAGTCAATAATAAATATTATTCGCCTACACGTACGTTACCGTTTTGTATGAAATTGTTTGTTCGCTGTCAAAAATTGAATAAATATGTTTGTCATTCGTTATGGAATGGCTTTTATTGTTCATGCAGTTGTCGTTGTTGCTTTTTTAAGTCCATTGTTACACTTGCTCTACGTACTTCACTCTGGTTGTATATTGTGTGTGTATGTGTGCTGCATTTCTATTTATCCGTGAGCCTTTTAAAAGTTACGAGAGAGAGAGAGAGAGAGAGAGAGACAAAGGGAGTTATTTCCCTTAGCCACACTTCATCGTGCGGCTTAGTTGGTTTCCCTGTTTATCTTGATACATTACATCACTACAAATACATGCTCGGGGGAGGTGGAAGGACGGGTTGATACACATCTTTACTTATTGCCTGTAATTTGTTTTATGTCAACAGTGTGTGTTTGTTATCCTTGTTAACTTCTCGTTATGCTGGGATTATTTAGAAACGTGTGCAGTTTTTAGTGCTTTTTTCCCTTATCCTCCCCGTACTCTCTCACACACTCTATACACATAATGTACACCATAAGTCACTAGCTCATCAAGGTATTGATCTATTTACACACTTGAAACCTTCAAACGAATTTCCTTTTTCCTGATTTCTTAAAAACAAAAAACAAAAAAGAAAACAAAGCAACTCCCACTACAACTACCACGACTACACACAATTTATGGGGTGTGTCATTATATTATTTTCAATCCATATATGTAGTGCATATACTAAGTTTGTTACTCCGTTCATTACTACCGACAATAAACCCTCACAGACTGTACCCAGTCGATGTTAGTTATAAAAATCATAATCTCTCAGTCTATCCAAGTATGTCCCGCTGTCCATTGAAACATTGATCTGGGGATCTACTACATGTTCCGACTTTCGTAACGAAACAAATTGATTTCCATTGAGTCTTGAACAGTCGCCAAAGGTGTTATCAAAGATTACTTTGAAGAATATTATAATTTTCCTAAAACTCTTGCAAAAAATTTCATTTATCTAAATCATCTAATACAGGGTTATTATTGATCTCAAAAGTAATCATTAGCAATAGCTTTACAATGCTATACTATTACATAATAGACCGCCTGAAATTTGCTGCAGCCCTCTTAACTACTTAAACTGAAAAGAAAATGACTACATTCGAAAAAAAGTGAAATTTAATGTTTTAATATCGAATAGAAGAAGAATAGCATGCCGTAGAACTTGAACTTGACTACCATACATGGAGGGGTGTATAAAATTCTACCTAACCTTAATATAGTGCGTTTTTTATTTGTTTTATCTTCTGCTGCTCATGTTGTTCTATGTTGTGTTGTGTTGTTTGGTTATTAGTATTATTAAATATTATTAAATTTGAGTGCGTGAGTTTGCTTTAGTTGAAGTACTTGGGATTATGCGTCCAAGTATGTGCTAATTGAATTGCACATGAGTACTCATATAAATTGTTTTTTCTTTATTCCTTTAAAAAAATTTGTAAATATATCCGTATTAAATTCAAGTGCTCGCTATATCTCCATTTCACTTGCAAATGAACTGAAAGTTTAAGGTATGAGTATGAGTCGTCACACATTTGTGAAAATGGTGTAATTTGAATTTTTCACGTTTTCTTCCTAAAGATTTGCATTAATTAATTCGAGTGATGTGATCAGATTTAACCGTTGTTAAATCTGATTATGAAATAATAATAAAAAATAATAGGATTTTTAAAGAAACTGCAAAAGTCGCTTAGCCGTGTATCTACATAAAAATAACGAAGAAAAAAGCTAAGCTTAGCTTAAAAATCGAAGGCGTGGCAGATACCTGATTGCGGTCTCTAATAGGGTATGTATTATGTATCAACTTATTATAGTTTTTTATAAATTGTAGGCGTGTCAGTTATACAACCACGCCCATAAATATTGGGTTGGCAACTATGTAATTGCGGATTTCGTCGACAGATGGATTTTACACTTTCTTTTGCTTCGTTAACCTTTAGTTATACCGACAGTTCAGAATCAAAATCTGAGTTGATTTTACCATGTCCGTCTGTCTATGTAAATTTGTGCGCAAGCTACAGGTGTCATTTTTTAAGATATTTTCATGAAATTTGGGCCAAATAGAAACCCTATTAAAAATGTATCGAATCGGACCATTTTGTAGAACCCCTCCCCCTTTAATATTCTGTTATAATGGAGGTCTTTACACATCAATGGTGTAGGGTATTTGATGGTCGAACTTGACCGACTATAATATTTTCACTTATTTCTTGTTTACTACTTGGACTTCTATCTTTCATTTAGTAAAAAAATTATATCGTTTAGTTTTTTAGTTTTGTTTTTATTCAAATATTATTGGATCTGTGATTGTGTTGTTAAGTCCGCCATTTAGCCCTGTCTTTAAACGTTCAAACTACCATTTCTTTCTTTCCATGCAGAACTCCTCAAATGGTACAATTTTTCATGACGCCAATGATGTCAAATCACACTTGATTAAGTTTTTTTTGATAGAAAAGATCCGAAATTTTATGAATGTGGTATTATGACACTGCCTGCACGATGACAAAAGGTCATCGACCAAAACGGACAATACCGAATTGAATAAAGTTATATATTTTTAAGCAAAAATTTTGAATTTTCAATCGTATTTAAAATTCGCAATCACTTAGTTGCCAATCCAATACTTTAGTTTTAAAAAAGTTCTAAAAATGATCCGATTCGATCTATGTTTAACAGGTTTCCTTTCTAAGCCAAGACATTTTTTGGTACTAAATTTAAACAAAATATTTCAAAAAATGCAATCAATAGCTAGCGCGTAAAATTATAAGGACAGACAGACAGACGGACATGGTTAATTCGATTCAGATTTTAATTCTTAAATCGATCGATATAATTGAAGATGGGCATTTGCCTTTTAAAAGTCCGCAGTATACCAGTTGCCACAAGTGGTGCAGTGTATAAACAATGGAAAAAGAGAAAGCATTTGTTCAAATGCCACGCCTACAATATACGAATGATTTATTCAAAATTTCACTTAAACCAAATGTATCTTCTTTTTTTTTTTTATTAAGTTTTACCGTTTGGCAAACTTTCAATGTTTTTTTTTTTTTGCAACGAAGGGAGGCTTTTAATATATAGTAACTGTCACAATTATGTAATTTAATATAGTTCGCAGCGGGATATTCAGCATTTTATTCACTGCTGCGTATAATAGGTTTATGAAATAGATACGTTACTTAAATGTATACCTTACACGTGCATGTGTGTGTGTGTGTGTGTGTTCACAACAGGCATAAAATATGCTTTTACGTGGAGGTACATAAATAAAAAAAAAAACAAACAAAATTGAAATAATATATATTTTGCATAAGTAAATAATCTACTTGTCAATGCTTGTATGAATGTGTGCAATATATTATATAATGTTATTGTTTAAATGTGCTCCGTTTTTTTTTCTTTTGTTGTTGCATGATATTTCTTGAAAGACCACACAATATATAGCAGAAGAACTTGTACCAGATAAAATTCAGAATCAATTTAGTCACGTCTGTCCATCCGTCTTTTTTTTTTTTTTTTTTTGATAAATCTTCATTTTTTAAATCGGTATATTGCCAGGAAAAGCTCTCAATATGTATAAAAGTCTATGGATGCCTGTGCTCGCTGTTTTAACCTGAAATCTATGTACATACATATATATCATGTCCGGGGTCACTTTTCGTTTAATTAAGCTGTGATCTTTATGAGCTGTTCAAGGCGTATGTGATGCGAGTTTAACTTTAAGTATAATTGCTTTTCATCTTTCACTTTGAACCTTCTTCAACGCTGGAATCAGGAAATCTCCGTGTATGTTCCGAAAATGAGTTTTTTTGACTGCTTTCTTTCCATCTTAACTACATTAGAAGCACCAGTAGTTCTTCACGTTGCAATATCATATCAAATTCAAATGTATTTAATAATAGCCTTGTCTAACAGAACCGTATTGTTGAGACTTAGACAAGAGTTAGTTTTCAGCTAGCCTTCAACTTAATTTACACAATTTTTGACTGTACATAGTGCGGCCATGTGGGTCTTCGATTCAAGACATTTAATGAGTGTTTGTTGTGGAATTGGCTCGTTATGTATACGTTATGGTGAGGGTATAAGTCATATGGACATATCCAACAGGATGGACTTTAATTTTACACCTTTTAAGGCATTTCTCTAGAATATGTATGACACTCTCTATAGATGCCTAGAAGGTAATAAATCTTAAATATTAAACACCCATATACAAGCAATGGGCGTGGTATGTACCTGATTGTGATTTTAACCTATTAACTAATAAGATGAATTCGGAGCGAATAGTAAGTACAGTAAAATGCACAAAATTTCAGCTCAATGTCTCAAAATTTACGCCAATGAAAATGCCAACAACAAACAGACGTACGAACATACATATCTAGATCGATTCAGTTTTTGATGCTAATCAAGAATATACATAATTTGTAGGGTCTCTGTTGTCTCCTTCTGGGTGTTGCAAACGGAATGACAAACAAAAACACATGTGTCATGAAAACTTTGAGTTTTCTTAAAATAACAAAAATCTCTACAGAGTGTGACTCTGATATTTTGCATTAAGTGAAATTTCTCATCAAATTTTAAAATATGTACAAAGGAATGTAAACAAACTAATGCTGGTGCTGCTGCTTGCTACCTAACTATTGTCCAAACCACAACAGAGCACAATTCCCTATTAACTATTCATAAAAGGTGTATTGTACATATCCGGAGAAGTGCTGCTATAAAAATCTCATAATAAATCCATAAAAATGTGCTTGTGCTTGCTGGCACGATAGTAAAAATGAACGCAACGTACAAATAAATTTATTGAGAAATCTTTGCTAATGCTCTGGCCAAAAACGTTTTTGACGTTTTTCTGTTTTTTTTTGGGGGGGAGGTCCTGTACAATTCTACCGGAAGTGCAATGTTGATGAAAAATAGATGAGATGTTTATTTTGAAAAGAAAGAAAAGAAGAAGAAGAAGAAGAAGAAGAAGAAGAGGAATTGTGCAACAAACACAAGAGCACGTATAAGACAAATCAAAAATGAAATAAACTACAGACGGACAGGCGGACCGATGCCAGAAAGAACACCTTTTATACAAACGGAGCAGAGTACAATGCCAGTGTAAAGGTACAAAATTATAAGTGATCATAACTTTTTGCTAAGAAAATGTATAAAAAGACAAGAAGAAGAAAACTTTTATAAGTTATACGTGAAGTCGTAAAACAGGAACGTGTAGGAAACTGCACAGAGCAGCAAGTACTCGTTTGAAGTTTTACATTTAATAGCAACTGACAGAATTTCAAAGAAATATCACATTAACTAGCAGATAATATCCTGTACATACACACACATCTGCTGCGGCGAGGGGTAAAAATTGGACAATTTTCCACATGAAATGAAATTATTTACGACTATTTATTAAATATTTATATCTGTAGCAAACAGCGAACTAAACTATACAACTAAACGTCATAGAGAGAAGCTGTGAGGAGTGCCAACACACACACACACACACACACACAGACACTTTTATAAACTGCCAGAGTATTACTGATGATGCATGAACATGTACAGGATGTGGTGGTAACAAAATGAAGAAAACTGCTGTCTAACGCAAACGTATGTTACAAATTATGAGAAAAAGAGAGAGAGAGAGATAGAAACAGAAAGATAGAGAATTTCGAATTAAAGACCATTTCTAGTGAGCTAAAGGCTAAAGTAGAGACAACATGTATTAAAAAATCAGTCAAGACAATGATTTGATTTTCCAGTAAACCATACGTTGCCAAGAAATTTGAAAATTGTGACATTACTAAAGGGGACGACAACCAGTAGATGCAACATATATATATACAAATAACCACGTACTGAGTGATTTACTAAATATCTGTCTGAATTCATGTACAATATGAACCAAGGAATGAAGAGATGACATGAAAATATATGGTCTCGTTTTTAACGTTCTTGCAATGAAATATTATTGTATGTACTATAACCAGTCATTTATTACAGGACTATGAAATAGTTTTCATATCCTACACCTAAGATGGCAAGTGTACTAAGTTTAGTATACCGTTTGCAACATTCAGAAGAAACTTTTACAGACCCTATCATTAGCTTTCCAATCTGAATTGTTCTGAATATGTCCGTCCGGGCGTCCGTGCATTTATATATCTATTGTTGGAATGTTTACGGTCGTAAATAATGAGCTGAAATACTCAATTGGGTGAAATTAATCAACTGCCACGCCCACAATAGCCATAAGTCAATTTAATTAATCTTAAAGTTTACGCTACAAAAGTTAAAATTTTGTATACGGATATATTTATAATTAAGCTACCCATCGAATGTGCCAAAAAATAGATGAAATCGGATAACAGATATAGAAGTTGGTAATTATTACACGCACTTTTAAAAAGCTTAATAAGGTCCTTGCCACGCCCCCTATTTGTATATAAATTTGAAGGGGATTTAAGATTTGCTGTAAAACAAATTCACTTTTTTCACTTGTTTCAGCTTAAATTTCTTCCATACATGGTGGGTGTGAAAAGTTTTGAAAAAACAATCCGCCTATTTTGCACATACTTTTGGCAGATTCCCAATATTTCTATGATTTGTGTATATATATCAAATGAAAGGGCTTGACAAGTGTAGAATGCGATAACTGAAATGGCATTAAGCGGCCTTCCGAAGATACCAAAATTCCACTTTCTTAATCTATCTTCTGTTTATGTTGAAATTTTCCAAATGACTTTGATTCTAATCATAATACAATATAGTGTACGGGAAATTGTATTTGTATTACATACAACATGACGGTTAATCTACACGATATGGGTATCAAATGAAAGATATTGACGAGTAGAATGTCATAAGCTAGGTGTTATTAAACTAAATCCAATATGGCGGCCGTTTGAAATTGTTAAAGTACAATTCTATTCAATATGGGTATCAAATGAAACAGCATTAAGTATAAAATACAATGAGCTAAATTCCAGTTTGTTAAATTGGAATTGGTGGGTCTAGCCAAAATGATGAGACGAGACTCCACCATATTTAAAATTTGAGACAATAATCTGAAATTTTTTAATTACTTAGTATTTCATTTAAATGGAACAAAATTAATGTATTTGCTTAATATTGATAAAAGTAATAAAATAAGAAACCTTCGCGGTTATAAAAATTCAAGCCTTAGTAAAAAATTTTTATTTTCTTTTACGATTTTAAACTTTCTAAATCACCCACGAATTGTATTCTGTAGAGCTGCCTATAACATAACAATGGCAAAGCATAGAATTATTGACGTTATTGTTATATATTACGGAACATGCTTTCCTTCTTTCCTTGTGCCCCATTATTGCTTTTGTTGTATGGTAAGGCACTCTTAATACTTAATGTTTTCGAATGTAAAGGCAATGGGTGACAAATTGTTTTTTATGATCACCATCTAAACCGAAAAGCCGACAGCCAGACCAACAATAAAAAAAGAAAAAGAAAAAAAAAAACATTAAATAACTAGAGGGGTTGTTTTGGTAGCTATCGAGCTAGCTCGCTATTGTAATGTTCTGGTATGTGTGGTATGGAATTGTCTTATTGCCGTTTAATTCGGAAGGCCTTTCAATACCCACTGCTTGTCATCATCAAGTCTTGTATACTAGATAGTAAGGGTTGGTCGACTTTTCCGCATTACATATCACCGTACAAAAGTTAACACTACTGCTCGGGCTGGCACACACTAAACCCAATTGCGGAAATAAAAACTTTAATGGTATGGACAAATCCAGTTGTTAGCGCTAATGTAAGTAATTGAGTGCGAAAATATTGTCGCATTTACAGCGTTTAAGGAGGAGGAGAAGAATTCCTTTTTATAGACATCTGCGGATAGCTTACATACACATATCAACAGAACTTTTGTATGCCAGTGTGCAGTTATTATCTTGTACCAGAAATGTTCAAGTTGTGATATATAAAGTGTTTATTTTGGCCAACACGAGAGATTTTTTACACTTTACGTTATATTAATATAAAAATCCTAATATTGTCTTGGATGCAAGCAACTAAAAAATTAACTATTTTAACAGTAAATCAATATTCCAATCTTAGGCTTGTCTTGTAAATGATGATCGATAGCAATTGTTAATGGAATGTATACCAAACTGGGTGACCTTCGTATGTGTTTACGTTACTAAACTATTAACATATTTGACTTGGGCCAAGACCACATTGGGACGTACGCAATAGTCGTGGTATACAAGCAATGCACCCTTTTTTTTAACAAGTATTGAATCTTAAAGTATTACCCTTCAAAAGTCGTTAAAATTACACTTCAAAATGAAGGTGGACTTCTGAACCAAAGTTTGTTGCAACCGTTTGTAAATTCTGGGTATTTAAATATTTATTTTATAATTTCAACATTGCAGCCCTATCTCAATCACTTGTGGGCGTGTCAGTTTTAAAAGAAAACTTCCTGCAACCGCGAAGCATTTCAACAATTCCCGGACGTATGTTGCTCAAGAAACTTTGTGTAGTTTCGGGCGTTACCTTCTAAAAACCAGAAAACAAACGTAGTATAACCCTTCATATTAAACGGAAAGTATAAACATAACATTTTTAAGTAGTCATCAGCTATGAAACGTCATAAAGTCTCATTGATATAATAAGGGCCCACCCTCGTACCCACCACTGTACCTACATATTTAAGTATTTTCGTTATTCAGATGTCGGGTAACTTCAAGCAAACGCTGCTTATTTGCTAATACTTACTGGTTATCATTTGAGTAAACAGACATGTAGTTCAATGAAGAGCGATAAGCTTTCCGTAGTAATTGGGTTCGGTGCTTATTATACTTTGGCTTGTTTTAAAAAGTATTATAACGCTGTAGTATATAACAACTTTATTTTTGTATAAAACAAAATAAATAGAGTGACAGTTTCAAGTGTTAGACAATAAAATTTTTAACTTTATAAGTGTATATAAGAAACTTTTCAATGAGCTAAGAAAGAGTTTCATTTTACGCCGACAGTTATGTTTATTCTTTAAGGAAACAATTGCGTTTGTATACATATAGATATAATTGAAAGTAGAGTATAAACTATAAAGTGAAAAAAGTCTTTCTAACAGCTCCAAGAAGTGTTGAATTCTTCCTAGGAGTTTAAGTGATTTTACGTTCGGTTTAGAATGAACAATTTTCAAAATAAACTTTGTTTATAACCATATAAACTAAGATAAAATTTTACTGCTGGTGCTCAATTTTGTTTACTTTCAAAAAAAAAAATTTTATGTCTAAAATAAATAATTATACGCACGCAAAAAATATAGTCAGCATACAATTGTTTGTTTGTTTTTTATACCCTCCACATAAGATGGGGTGGTATATTAAGTTCGTTATTTCGTTTGTAACACCTCGTAGGAGACGTCAGAGACCTTACAAAGTATATATATTTTTGATCAGTATCAAAAACTACATCGATCTAGACATGTATGTCCCTGTGTCCGTCTGTTGTTGGCATTCTCACTGTCGTAAACTTTGATATATTGAGTTGAAATTTTGTACACACACTTTTAGTTTCTGCGCAAAGATCGCAATTTAAATGGGTAAAATTGGGAAAGAGCCACGCCCACAATCAGCAAAAATCTTTTTAACCGTCATAAAAATTAAGCGCGAAATTTCCTACATATATTTATAATTACTTAAATTTGTAAAAAATGGGCGTGATCGAATAATAGACACGCCCTCAATCAACAATAATCTCCATATTTGCCCCAAAAATTTACCTATGAACTTGAAATTTGATATGCATAATAATAATTATCCCATCCATTAATGTACCAAAAATGGGCGTGGTCCGATAACAAACACGCATACAATTTACAAAAAACCGTACTCCTCGTAAAATTTGACTTCAAGCTGATATGTAATACAAATATTATTAGAGAGCATAATCAAATACCTGTCACGCCCACTGTTTGTATGTAAATATGGAGGGTATTTAAGATTTGTCCTAAACTAAATAAAGTTTTCTTACTTGTTTTAAAGTTGTTTTAAAGAATTATTATAGTTAGGGAATAATTTCAGAGTGATTTATTGCTTGAATGTAAAATGAATGTAAATTACTTTAAATTATATTGTATTTAGAGAAGATTTTGAGTAATTTTGAAAACGAATTATCGCTCTGGGCTTATTTTTAAGTACATTCGGAGTAACTTTGGAAAGGACTCAAAAGTATATCAATCAAAAGGTAATTTCGAGTGAGATTTTGATTTATAGCAAGTTAGTATATTACCGTTACTACTGTCACAGCATACTTTTGGCGAAGATTTTGGAATTGGAATAAATACATTGGAGAATATTTGTTAAGTGATGAAAATATTTTCAGTAAAGATTCGTAGAGTTTTCGGAGTGTAAATGAGTGCAAGTGTTTAAAATCTAAAGTCTCTACAAGTGATAGAATATACTTAATATACCTTTTTAACAAGAAATTGACGGGGGGGGGAGGTGGATATAAATGCATGAATGGGTATAATTAACAAATAAACAAAAAATCACATTATTTTACTTCAACGTAGTAAACAAACGTCATTAGTAAACAACAACAAAGGCTTAAAAAACTTTGTTTACATAATAATAATGCATGTGTCTGTCCTTCCCTGCTTTCTACCTTTCATTAAGAATCTCTTTCTAAACAAACGTTACCTATCGTAACGTACGTTGGTGAAAAATTAAATAAACACAACAAAGTCGGATGGTGTCTCTTGCTGTGACCACCTGTTTAAATCCGTTCCTGTTTTTTTTTTGCAAACAATGGGCACATCAGAGTGGAAAACAATCACAGTCGTAACGGCGCATTCATACTCGCGTTTTCTGAGGGACCTATTGTATTATTTATGGTACAAGAAACACACTTGCACCATATGGCCATACAAATGCACATACGTACGTACGTATGTGTGTGGTGTAGATGTTGAATTCAAAACAATGCAAGGGGTGTGCAATCAGTAGCTTAAGATGATAAACGCACATACGACCGTACATACGTGCTCATTGTCTTATTTCTATTGAATTAAGCAAAATAACAAAACACAGGAGTGGAGACGGAAATTTTAAAAAATTTCAAATCCACCCACACAAGTGGCCAAATGGTTATGGTTTTATTATAATGTACACACCACTAATAACTTCGAAGTCAATGAAGATCAATGAATATTTCTTTAGAAAATGGTTGTCTTCACTTCACCTATTATCCGAAGATAGTTTTTGCTAAATATTAGTCCACTAAGTAATTAATATCTTTCATCAAGCAAACTTTATGTTTTAGCTGGAGAGAGAGAAAGAGAGAAATGATACGAACATCAAGATTTACAAAAATCATAAAACATTCTGAATCTCACTCATTGGTGCCGACTTCAGGCTGTGCTTGTTATAGTAGATTCGATTCAAAATGTTCACTATTGGAGCCCTGGCCGAAGTGCCGAAAATATTGCAGCCGCACGTGCTTTAGTTCAAAATGAGCCAAATCAGTCCATTCACGCCATTCACAGGTATTGGGAATCTTTCAAACCACATTGTGTCGAATTTAATTAACAAAAAAACATTTTCGGCGTAAAACTTGACATCAAGCTGATACGAAATTCAAACACTATTAGAGGGCATAATCATATACCTGCTACGTCCACCGTTTGTATGTATATGTGGAGGGTATTTAAGATTTGGCCTAAGCCAAATTTAGTTTTCTTACTTGTTTGCATTTATTTTTTTTTTTGCAAAAGCAAAAATTGGTAAGTTTTTTATAATTTTTTTTTTATTAAAACTTTTAACGCCCTTTGAAAGTTATTGGCCAAAAAATTTAATTTAATTGCAAATTTGAGTTTAAGGCCGCTTTGGGTCAATAGGAGCCATTTCCACGTAAAATTCTGTATTCGCACAAAATTTTTCAAAGTTAGCTTTTAAAGGCCGCGAAAGGTCAAATCGGTTTAATTATTTTTCATCTGTAACATTTTTCAAAATATTGGAGGGTTTAAAAAAATGATTAAAATTTTCCTCTATGACAATAATCTAAACTTTCAAACCCCAGCATACAACGTTTGAAATATATCTGTACCAAAAAAAAAAAAAAAAAAAAAACAAAACAAAAAGAACGAATAGACAATATGGCGTAATATTGGAAAATGGGTAGGAATAGACTGGCTAAGAAAAATGGCTTTTGTATCTACTTGTGTGTACCGTATACACACACATTACATAAACATATATGCGTTATATAAAACGGTATATTCATTGGGGATTAGAAGACGAGAAGAGGAGGGAAAAATGGCAATAGCATGGCAACAACATAAATTCACATAATAAGGGATTTATTTATTTTTGGGGAGACTCTGCAAGAGCGTTGTCGATGTGTCCCTTTTACTTCGTTTATTGTACGTTTGAGTTTTGGTGCATGCATGAGGTTTCTGCCTTTGACCATATTTACCTTTTCCTCTCGCTTCGTTAAGTACCAATGGTTTTCTCTCATTCTAACATTTTGTTACAGCCATCCCCACCCATGTTTTAACCGACCCATGATATTATGTAATATTAGGAGATGAGAAAAAACAAGCAAAAAAGTAATATTTGTTTGGCTTAAGTGAAATTTTTGATATCCTTCACATTTATAGGTATTTTACACATTTAGAACGTAAAGGATGCACGATTTCGTTTCGCTTCAGTACACATTGAGATCTAGAATAATAATTTATTTTAAAGTTTTAGGGATGCGAGCGATTTTTGCTATTCACTGAAGGCTTTCAGAATGTCGAAACGAAATCTCAGCTTTATTATAACCCTCCACGTGTAGATGGAGGATATAGTAAGTTTTCTACTTCGTTTGCGACACCCAAAAGGAGGCGTCAGAGACCTCACAAAGTATATATATTCTTGATCAGCATCAAAAACTGGAACGATCTACATATGTATGTCCGTGTGTCTGTCTGTTGTTGACATTCTCAGGGGCGTACATTTTGAGATATTGAGCTGTTAGTTTCTGCACGCAAATCGCTATTTAAAATGGGCAAAATCGGTTAAAGACCACGCCCACAATACACAAAAATCTATACATCTACCACAAAAATTATGGTATTCAATTGAAATTTGGTGTGTATATCTACAAATATTTCCTTCATCGATGTGTTAAAAATGGACATGAACAGATAACAGACACGCCCATAATCGACATAAACCTTTATATCTGCCACAAAAACTAACCTATGAACTTTAAATTTGGTATGGATATATTAAGTTATCCTATCTATCGATATGGCAAAAATGGCCATGGTTACACCCTTAATGGCTGACCGATTACAACCTGTGTAGGTCTTTGGCCTATTATAGAAGAGAACGCCACGCGCTTCGAACTTTGGCGCGCCTTCTCCAGTTTTGTATATCAAATGTTTGTAGGACATCAAACACTTGGTCCCTCCACCGGAGTTTCGGCCTGCCTCTTGCGCGATGTCCGTCCGGTTCCCTTTCGAACACCATCCTAGCTGGATCACTTTCATCCATATGGCCGACATGACCTAGCCATCGCAGACATTGAATCTATACTATGTAAATGTCAGCGTAAAGCTCATACATCTCAAGATTCGTTCTAATTCGGAACTCAATGCCAACGTGTACAGGACTAAAGACCTTTCGGAGAATTTTTCTCTCGAACACGCCTAGAACAGCCTCATCATTTTGTGTTAGCGTCCATGCTTCTGCGCCATAAAGAAGCACGGGGACGATGAGGGTCTTATAGAGTGCACGAGTGAGGGCTTTGCTGTGGAACTGCTTACTTAGCCCATAGTAGCCCATAGTAGCACCTTTATATCTCCATTTTGAATATTCAAAGCCCTTCCTTGTAGGAACGAGGCACAATTTTTGTTTATAACGCCCTTTCAAGGCACTTGGTCCTTTGCTATCTAAAAAAAACCGTTTGTCCCTCTCAAATATTTTCTACGTGTCTTCTAGCAACACATAGATTGACTCAGATTCTGGTGCTGTTTTGTTATCTCTGCACCCAGCTTCTGATTAGTTGCAAAGATAATAACAAATTCAGAATATTTCCACACGCGAAGGTTCTAACACGAACTATTTTCAAAAGAATACTTTGATACTCAAACCAATAACGCCCAGAAACTTTTTTCCAAAGAGTTGGATTTTTGTTTTGATTTTGTTTTTGTACATTTCGAATGATTTCAAAAACATTTGCCAAAATCATACACAATGTGTGCATACATAATATAATATTTTATGACCCCTTGTGTTGGCCAAGTATGCTCTAAGCACATACACAGCAACTATCTCCATGTGATCAACTTATATTTTATGTATTTATGTCATAACGCAAACACACACACACGGTACTAAAGTAATGCCGCAAATAGAGTAAGAGAAGGCAACTACGTTCAAATGTTGTGATGATTTTGCTTAAGTGAAAATCTGTCCAATAAAATAAATTTGTAATAAGCGCAATGGTGATATTGTAGATTTCACCAAATTTCTAGAATCTAGATGCTCTTCAACATAACTAGTAAAAAACTGAATACCCACCATCTGTGCAGCACAGCTTCCCGACCAGTATATGCGTCAATATATCTTCTGTACATTATAAGCAACACGAGAAATTTTTGTTAAAAAACTGCTTTGTTTTTTAATTTTTGTTGCATTGTGAGCGTTTGATCGATTGTGCCCAATTTCAATACCAACCATTTGAAACCGAAACTTTTTAACCTTTAACTACTCTATTTAAAAAAGTACTTAAAGCGAAGAGCCGAAATATTCTTTTTGTGAGTCCATCATTTTAATAAATTTAAAAGCAAAGACAACAAAATCGTCAAATTCAACTTGGTCCGGGTAACAAATGCAATACTATGGCCATGACAGCAAAAGTGTAACTTGTGACAAAAAATTCACCCAATTCATAATCCATAGTTTCACAAAGAACAAAAAAAAAAAAAAAAAAAACTCGCAACAAATATCAAATATTGCTGGAAATCTGGCAAAAACATAAAAACAAAAATGAAACAAAAAAGTAATAATCTAAAGCAAAAAAAAAGTTAATACTCGATTGAAAGTATGAATCTCTTGCAAGTGTAAAAAGAACACAATGGAAAATTCGTGCAGGAGCTATGCATTGGTGAAAAGAATTCATTTTGCCATTCGGTAGTTTTTAAATAATTGTTTGAAAAATAAATAAAAAGTGATAACAAAACAACTTTGAATTGGAATTGAGATGTATGGTTGGTTGAATGGTTGGCCCAAAATTATGAATATTACAAAGAAAAAAGTACGTAATAACAGAAAAAAAGGCATGAAAAGAGGCAATAAAAACACACAACTGCTTTTTGTGTGCTGGAATTATAATAGACTGCGTTTTTCCTTTTTGTTTTGCTGTTCCTTCAATAAAAAGTAATTTTGGTTTAAATTTTTCTATTGGAGCAAGTTTTTCTCTAAAATCTTCAACAACCACATATTTGTCGTGGACTGATAGAAATCATTCAATCTGGTGTATATACTATGCACACTCCCGCCCACTATCCAATGAGGAATAAAAGTATTTAATTTTTATTTATAATTATTCAAACAACGAATTAAATTTTTGAGTTGAAGTTTGAGTTTCTTATGAGACTTTTTCTAACTTTTACATTTCAATTTACATTCATAAAATTATGAAACAAGAAGTAAGGTAGAACTTAAATGATTAAATAAATGCCAATACAATTAGAGAAAATAAAACAAGTAAGAAAACTAAATTTGGCTTAAGCCAAATCGCCCTCTAATGGTGTATGTATTACGTAGCAGCTTGCAAGTTTTACACTGAGTGTGGTTTTTTGTAAATTGTGGGGGTGTCTGTTATTCGACCATACCCTTTTTCGGCACATCGATAGATAGGATAGCCATAAATATGTGCACCAAATTTCAAGTTCATGGGTCAACTTTTGCAGCAGATATAAAGGTTTATGTCAATTGTGGGCGCATCTGTTATTTAACCACGCCCATTTTTGGCACATGAATAGATGGGACAACTTTAAATAATTATTACAAATTTCAACTTCATAGCTCAATTTCTGTGGCAGATACATAGATTTTTGTTGATTGTGGGCGTGACTCCCTTTTTGTCCATATTAAATAGGTATCTTTGTGCAACAACAAAAAGTGTCTGTACATAATTTTAGTAAAATTTATGCATATAAGAATGCCAACAACTGATGGACATACGGACATACATATCTTGATCGAGTCAGTTTTTGATACTGATCAAGAATACATATACTGATAAAAAGTATATATATACTGACACACCTCCGCCTTGGTGTTGCAAATGAAATGACAAGATTTATATACCCTCCCCACCTTATGTGGAGGGTATAAAAATAGGGAAAGAGATTTATTTATTTTTTTTACTTGTGTACATTTTGTTTGGTATTCGTTTTATATCCATTTCTTTCTATTTACACTTTTACAATATTTTTATATCGAAAAAGCACTACACCGTCGAAGGTTGAGTGATAAAGTGCAAAGTTGAAAAGTTCTATGGTTGGCTGATCTAACAGATGAATGCTTGACTGACTGCACATTATGGATTAATGTATGGATGGATGAACAACAAAAAAAAAAAAAAATATAACAGAGTAGATGAAAAATCTACTATAGCGAAAGTATCCGAATGGAAAGAGGTTGATGAACGCACAAAATATTGTAATTTTACTTGGCAATGACTTGTTGTTGTATAATTGATTCTGATAGAAAAGAATCGACACTACTAACAGTGTTGCAACGATTCCTTTCTAGAATCCTTGAATGCGGCTTATTTTGGAAGTGACTTAAATTTCATTTTCAATCACATCCATCTAGCCTTTTCATTGGACACATTACTTCTTATTTCTTTTAAATTTTAATGTTTTTGCGAAAGCGGACTTGAGTCACTTTCAAAATAAACCCGTCTGATTACGTTCACTAAGATAATATCTATTCTCAGCTGTAACATGTAAAATTAGACAAAAAGTCGCCTCAAAACAAGTAAAGATGGTATACCCGACCACATTTAAAACCCTACCCGATCTAGTTCTACAAATTAAAATATAATCAGTTGTGTCAGTAATCGCGAAGCATTGTCATGTAAGTCACTATGTAAAATATCGTTATAAGGAAAGGAGTTCCAATGTTGTCAAAAACAGGTGAAAACGTTATAGTTGATTAAAGGGAAGGAGTTCTAGAAGTGGTCCAATAGGATCTAAAATTTGTCACATTTTTATTAAAAAATGTTAAGAAACGCGGTTTTCTTGCCATAAAATTGCTTCCATTATAATAGGACCTTATATGAAAAGGAATTCTAAAAATGATCCGATTCGGTCCATTTTCAATAGAGTTCCGCTTCTTGTCCAATACTTGTTCTTGTAGGAAATTTTATCGAAATATCTCAAAAAATGCGACAAAAAATATGCTTGCGTACAAATTTACAAGGACAGACAGACGGACATAGTTAAAAAATGATTCTGAATCTATGACGAATTTTTCTTCATATAATAGGCAACAACCATTTTTGTCCATTTTTGTGGCATACGTAAGAGATATTTGTTGCTTAGATTAATGGATGTGGCTCTCAATCGATTTTGCCCAATTTGAATAACGATCTGCTTACAATTCTCAACAATTCGTGTACGAAATTTCAGCTCAATATCTTCAAATTTACGATCCTGAGAGTACAAACAACAGATGGACACACGGACTGACTTGCCTAGATCGAATCAATTAATGCTGCTAATCAATAATATTTATATTTTGTAGAGTGTTCGAGGCTTTCTTCTCGCCCTTGCATATGGAATACATATGAAAACTTTGTATACTGTCACCATGAAGGTGGAGGATGACACCAATCACATCATTGCATGTAAAAACAATTTTAATCCATTCTCTACTCATGAGTTTGTATTAAATATAAGCAAATTAATATCATAACGGTACAAGAAAGTGTTAAGAAGATTAAATGACGGACGTGTTTGTCTTTAGAATACAAAGTATTAAAACTTTTCAAACTATTGCTTATACCCCACATTCATATACACATACACATACACTTACACACACACACGCACGAGTACGTGTTCCATATTTCTTTCACATTCACCCGCCTTGCACTGAGGTGGCGGCGACATTATTTGTAAACTAACATTTGCGTGGTAACGTGATAAGTTCACGTGAAATATTCTCCAATATTTTCTTTACATACACACGTCACACATGACAAAAACACTGAAAATGACACCATTTATGAAACACAAGCAACAACATAAAGCAATGAGGTTGGTGAGTTAATGTGAAAGGTGTTAATAGCAGGAACTATCAACTTATGCTCCTAAATCCATTTTAACTTAACTGAGCCACATTACACTACACTACCCTAAACTAAACTAAACTGAACTAAAGTAGCAACCTTTTAAACGTTTTGACTTTGTTAGTGCCGTATAAGCTGGATGAGGTAATGAAGTGAAATGCTTGAGAAAAAAGCGTGCCCGCAATTAAAGTAATTTGATATGTTGCAGAAAGTAAAACTTGTACCTTTCCAGACCACCCCTACGCTTGCATATATGTTGGTAGTGGTAGTAGTAGTGGTAGTTGTACATACTCCCCCACAACAAAAGCAACTGTTTCCTACATTTTATCTTGTTTTTTGAAGAGTCTTCTTTTTATGACAATACTTCGCTTCATTGTTTCCAAGTTTTAAGATTTTTATGGTTAGAGTAAGCACTTAAGTTGCCGTTTCCACAGCAACTGTGTGTTGTGTGTGTGTGTGTGTGTGTCTTTTAGCCATTAACAAAAGGTTACATGTGTGCCACCATTTTCATTAATGTAACGACTGCATTTAAGTTAATAGGAGGACAACAAAACGTTTAACCGAAAAGGTCCTTAAAACGTGAATTGTACATAATTTCGCTGTTGTTGTTATTATTGTTGCCAGTTTAGTATTTTGTAATTAAAAACGTTGCTCATGAAATATTTATTCACTTAGTCACCTAAGCACTCGCAATCGTACACACAAGCGAACATGAAAAGACTAAAGCGAAGCGAGCGTCTCCAGCCCAGCCCACCCCACCCACTTACCAACCATAACCAACCTACCAGCTCACATGGAAGGATTATAAAAAAGTAGGTTTGTAAGGCTTTCATGTGACCTGACTCATATTTATGTACAAGTGTGTGAGTGTGTGTGTGTGTGTGGAAGTGTTCGTTCAAGTATGTTTTAGTTCTTGTTCGTGAATAAACACAATATGGCCAAAGGCGGTAAATGACAACGAAACATACCACAATGACAATACACAACAGAACACAACGCAACGCAACACAACACAAAATAAAGGTGAAAGTCGTTGTCTGCGCTTCGGGCTTTCTTCTACTGTTTCATCTTTATTTTATTTTTATATATATATTATATTCCATCCGGTTAACAGACAACGACACCCTCCCACCCAAATCAGAGTGCCCGGTATAGTCGGTGTATCATTGCATTTGCAACTCTTAGGAGTAGGCTTAGACCGGATTAGCATACAAACTGAATCGATCCAAGGCAAGTGCGTCCGCACATCTATCTGTCTATTGTTGGAATGCTAAGGATACAAAAAATAAATAAATAAATAAATTGAGAAATTATATACAGACGGACATTTGAAGTCTTAATTTTTTTATTTAAAAAATGAAGTAAAATTAGTCATCTGCCACACCCCTAATTTATATATGCATAAAATATTCCAAACATTTATTTAAAATATGGCAAAATTGCTGAACAGCCACACCCACAAGTTATGAAAAGAATTATGCTCAACATAAAGCTTTTTAGAGTTACTCTAACCATAGATGTGCTGAAATGAGAGACTAGGGCATGGTAGACACGCCCACATAACTTACTTTTCAACACAAACTTTGATCTTTTTTGGGTAAAATGCCGCACACGCTGTGGTCGTCATTAAATAGAGGGCACTATATATTCCATGCCACGCCCACACTTTAAATACTCATGTGAAAGGTGTTCTGTGATTTAGTTTAAATCAAATAAAACTCTTCTACACCTCCATTGCATACATCAGTGGCGGTCCATCCATGGTCCATATTATTTGTTGCCAAGTGATTGTGATAAGTTTGTTATACTCTCGTTCTTTAGGGTTCTTTAAGGTAAAATGTGACACATAATTTAACAGTCATTAAAAGAGGACGCAACTGTGTACCTGCTACGCGTACCGGTAATGCATTAATATGAACGGTATCCCCAACTGGGCCTTAACCAAATGTAGTTTTTTTTTCTCTTCTTTTATTTTTATTTTTATTTTTATAACTTCTTAGCACTTTTAATGTTTTTCCTTTTAACTAAAATGAGAGACAAACACACAAATTACTTTGAAATGGTTGAATAAAATTAATAGAGAAACATGAAAGGACGGACCCAACCTTTAACTTTGAACAAGTTGAAAGACTTGGACAGAGTCACAAACGAGAATGGACAATTAATAATTATTATACTATGCACCGTTTGTGGCTAAGAGTATATTATTTTTTTGCGATTGTTTGTTTCTAAACGGCAATTATACCCAACGTTTTCGAATCGATTTAATCATATCCGTCTGTCTGTCCTTGTAAATGTAAATTGTGCGCCAGCTACAAGACGCATTTTTTGAGATATTTCGACATTTATTGATCTAAAGAGGAACCTTATTGAAAATGGACCACATTGGACCTATCCCCCTATAAGGTGTTATTAAAAAGATGTTTTACGGAGAAAATTCACTAATTTGAATATTTTTTGTCAACATTTAGTGAATAATAGGTAATTAGTTAAGCTTGTCATTCCGTTTGCAATACCTAGAAGGAGACGTCAGAGACCTTACAAAGTATATATATTCTGGATCAGCATCAAAAACTGAGGTGATTTAAACATGTATGTCCGTGTCTATAGTTGACATTCGCACGGGCTTAAATGTTCAGATATTGAGGTGAAATTTTGTACAAACAGTTAGTTTTTGCATGTAGATCGCTTTTAAATAAAGGCAAAATCAAAGCCACACCCACAATGAACAAAAATGGATGACAGGCACGCCCACAATCGATAAAAATTTATATATCTTCTACAAAAATTGATCTATGAACTTGTAATTCGGTATGAATATCTATAGCTATGCTCTTCATGGATGTGCCAAAAATGGGCGTGGTGAAATAGATAGAATAGAAGAAATTTAAATTTAATTTTCTTTCTTGTTTTATTTGGTTTTATTTCATTAACAAACATATATGCTCTAGGATGCTACCAAATAAATTATGGACTCGTTGTGTTTGTTGATCGATTTAATGAGGTTTAGGGGTTTGACCGGTCATAACAATAATTTTCTTATTTAACTTTTATATAACTGAAACGTATGTTAAATGTACGTGGCTGTGCAAACCATATGAAGCTAAACGATGCGCTTCAAAGCTATGCGTTTGTGTATATGGAAACCCTTCTTTCACCCCATAACTTACTAGCAGCTGACGATTACAACTTTATGTACAAAAAATCAACCACGACGTTTACGCTTTCATTTGACTTTAAAATGTGTGTCTATGTGTGTTGGTGTGTCATCTATCTATCAAATCAAAAGCAAATGCAGTCTGTTTCTCTGTCAGGTTGTAAATTGATTAAGGTCATTACATGAACTCCCAATGGTATAATCAGGAACATATTGTTGTAAAAAAAGTTGTTCATGTCAAGTATCATGGGAATACGCCACATATTGTGTAACCGGTTACCACACAAAATATTGACAATACAAGCTATGTACTTGCCACACAACCAATATCTTCTGAAGTTATATTCCAGTTAATCTTACAAACTTATTGGTCATGTATTTAAATATGAATTCCCTTTTGGCAATACTGCACGAAGTAGTACAGCTTTGGGTTAGTTTTGTGAAAAACCTATTTTTAGCTGAGACCATAAGCGAAACCTTCCCGAGGAGTATATCATGACATTTACTTAAAAAATTGCTCCTTTTTAAATTTTCTTGTATCGTTTGATTCATTATGCTCAATTTCTTCTTCTGTCAAGTGTGGAATAGATATCTCAGTTTTTGGGACCGCGACAGTGATTACCACAGAAGGGACCGACAGGCATTACTAGATTAATTCAGTTTTCGATGCTGATTCAGAATATATTTTACCGTCCGCAAAAGGCAAGAGTTACAACACTTGGCGGGTTCGATACCTACAACAGTCGAACTCGTGTATTGGGTGATGGGACGTTTTTAAAAATGTTTGGGGGTAGTTTCTATACCTAGGAAGGTAGGATCAGCACGGTGCATGCATTTATAAGAGACATTAAAAAATATATATATACTACGTGCGCCTCCTTTTGGGTGTTGCAAACGTTTTACAAAGTGGTTTATAACTCTATACATCCATATTTCTAAAATAATAAAGTTATAAAAGGGCAAGCGATATAAAGGCGGGCTGGACTGATCGTAAATGGTTTCACTGGTTTCGAAAATCAAATACTTTGTGTTACAGAAATGTCGCATTTTTTTTTTTATTACATTGTTATCTCCATTTCCAAATGTAAACGCCCAAGTAACCCTAAATTTTATTCAACATAAAATCTTTACATAATTATCGTAACAGCTTAAACTCTTTATAACTGGACTTTTTGTTTAGCAAATAAATAATATTGATGACAAATCTGTTGCAATTGAGAAAATTGCACAAAACACAATTTCAACTGAAACAAGTAATTGAATAAGCGCAACTATTTATCATATAATGATTCTCCAAGGGCTGCAGGGTGGTGAAATACATATATGGTATCCGCTTATAACAACAAAACAAGCACTACCTGAATCGTATATGGGTGTTTCAAAGTTCTTCTAAAACATTGCCTTTTGACTTCATTCTACATATTCAACCTTATTAAGTAAATCGTAAATTGTCGCAGTTGATTTTAATTTGTAGACGTCTTCGCTACTTTTTGCTGAGCCGTCGGTTGTATCATCGAATATTTCTTATAGATATATTTTGAATAATTGGGTATTACGCGTAACTGTAAAAGATAGCGAAGGCGACTAGAAATTAGAAGCGACGACAACGACAACTTACATAATAAGGCTGATTGTTTTTTCTTTTTAGTTTTTGGTTTAGCCCTCATTTGGAACAGGCAATACTTTTATCGTTGTATAGGAATCGTTAGGAAATCAATTTTCCTCCCATTAACACTAAGAATCCATGTACTCTTAAACAATGATTTTTAATATTGAAAACTCACTTTCAAAGCAACTTAGAGTGGTTATGCAAACCAACAACATGGTCGCTTAGATAATCCACATATTGTCGTAGAAAAGCCGCTTCTTTGTTGTAGAAGCATTATGAGATTTATTTCTTTAAAAAATAGAATAGAGATGCTGTTACTGTGAATGGGGAACGGTAAAGAGACAAAAAAGTCACAAAAGTCAACGAAAAGGTGTCAAGAACTAGTGCTACGCCACAATCTAAATTTACATTTTTGAAGTAAGTTTTCATAAAATCCAAAATCTATTGAAGTTGGACCGATCGAAGCATCATTTTGAATGAAATTGTATTCCACATAAGATAGGAAGATGATGATTAATCTTTAATCATTATTCCAAATCAGCATCAAATTCCAAATCGATCTATGTAGCCGTAATATCCGTACGTCCTTTCAACAGTATCACCTACAAATGCTACAAATATTATTCGTCTGTAGGTGTCTATGTGAAGGGGCCAAAATTAATTAGTAGCCATGCTCATGTACGGCGTTAGTTTAAACAACTAATGGAATGGCCCATATAATTTTGGCATAAGCATTAACAGAACAGAAAAGCAAAGCAAACGGAGCATAACACATCTGTTGTGTGAAACATTTATCAAAATGTCAATGAAGCACTTACAAGTAAATCCATTAAGTAGCGGGTAGACATTTTTATTCATTGGCCATAAAGACAGTTACGTAACTGTGTGTGATATGAAATGGGAGTACCACATAGACAAATATAATAGAGTCAGTCAGTCAGTCAGTCAGCCAGGCAGTTCGTCAGTCCGTCAGTCAGATGTTTAAACAATAAGTCACAGGCAGTTAGAAGGTTTTTAAAGTTACGCACCACCATTTACTAAACAAAATACGGATAAAAATCATTTCTCTGCGGGATATAGTTCGTATGTTGTTATATCAAGCGCCCACACCACACAAACGACACTTGTAATCCTTTAAGTGTATGCAAGTGCAATAATTTGTTTACAGTATCCGTTAAGTGCTTTATTCGTAGACATGAGAGGGTGTGAGATAAATGAACTAATGCAACGTAAATAACCGTAAATGCATGTGATATCACATGCTGGAACGGGCATTAACATTTATACCGCTGTGGAAAAAGGTGAAATTCGGGTAAAGAGGAGTTTTTAGTAAATTGAGGGCATGGCTGCAAGTATTATGAACATTTTGTTATTGGGCAGGAATCGTACAACCGCTAGCGCTCATGCAAATACCAACAACAATCGAAAGATTTAAACTAAGCACACTTTTTTTTTTTTTTTTGGTAGCTTCAGAATACACCAAGTTTGTCCATTTGTTTAGAATCAACCAGAAAGCTTCAAAGGTTCCATAATTTATTGTATCTCAACGCTTACAGTTAAGAAATTACTTTTTACTATCAGCTTAAAGCGGCGCAAGAGTTTAGGTGAGTTTTAGAGCTCGCCTCTGACAGCCTGAGGGAGTTTACTAACGCAAAACCTTAACGAACTTGATTATAGATAGATAAGTTCGATGTGACTCAACTTTATTCAAACTAAACTGAACTGCTTTATTTATTTGTGTATGCAGAGTGTTTGGACATTATTTAGATCACCAAGTACACCGGGGGTTGCACAAGTCACAAAGTCAATTTCATAATTTCATAATATGGCAAGGAAGTAGGCCATTATGAATTGGACATACAAGTATAATATAATATGTATTAGGGTGCGTGCATAATCTAAATGTTGTGTGCTTAGCGGGGAAATTCTTAATGAAGTAAAATCAATTCATATCCTCAAACAAACAATACTTACAGCAAAAATACTTGGAAACACATCTACACAGCCACATATTTAATATGTTTGTGTATAATGAGGAATTTTTTTTTAAAGTAATCCAAGTCACTTTTTCCATATATCGATTTAGCTATTTTATTAGGTACATTTCTTCAAAAAATTCTTAAATTTTGATGTGTTTGAAGAAGTAAACCTAGACCACTTTCAAAGTAATACTTTCGCATATTTATGAAAATCTTTATGAAAACATTTTATTGATTGATTTTATAACCACCACTCCATGGTTGGGTGTACTTAACATTGTAAGTGTGTTTACAATAGAAGACGTTTACGTAAATATTTTCAATCAGCTTCGATTACGGAATCGATTTAATCATATCTGTTTGTTACACTTTGTGGGGAAATTAAGTGGTTATGTGGGAGTCTTCGCCCGAGCGACATACCCACAAAAAAAAACACAAAAACTACAGGGAGGAAGAGGGTCTATCCCTAACTTTCACTTGAATTTCATCGGGTTCACGCATATCCAGCCCTACTTCACAGGGCCTATGCGTGGTTCCTTACCCTTTCTAAGGTCCTAAGGCAGTTGACTACGCTGTTAGCAAATCTGATAATGTTGTCCCACTTTTGGGGAGACTTTAACATAAAGCTAGTAATGTTAGATGGCGACAAATTATCACTTACCACCCGCCAAACGCTCCAAACGCTGTCTGGTACATAACGGACAGATGAAGAACTCATGCTCTGCGTCTTCCATCACTTCACATTGTGGATAGTAAGTACGTTTATAACACCTAAAATGTATAAAACTGGTTTAGAGCCACCTTCACAATTGACAAAAATTTATTGAGGTTTGAAGTTGAAATTTGGTACACAAATCTATTATTCCCTTCCATCTATGTGGCAAAAGTGGGCCCGCAATTTACAAAAAACCATACTTCACGTAAAACTCAACTTGCAAACTAATACGTAATACATACAATATGAGAGGGCCATCTGCCACGCCCACTACAATAGATGTGGAAGGTATCTAAGATTTAGCCTAAGCCAGTCTCTGTACTATCATGAGTATTAAAATTGGACAAAATCGATTAATGTTCATAATGTAACCAAAAATTATAGAGAAACGACTTTTTTCCCATTACTTATAAGCGAGGAAAATGGTATCAACAAGAACTTCTGCGTGATGCAACCTACATAACATTTAGATCGTTCGGAAATTCGTTTACCTATTTATAGCCGTAAATATCTCCAATAACGGCAACATTTGAGCAGGTTCCACTATGGTCTACACAGAAAAAGAATCCATGCTGTCACAAAGCGATGCTGCCTTGCTATTTTAGACGTAATTGAAAGGAATAAAGCTAAATCGGATCTCATGGCGAACGCATTCCGTATGCGTTCGACAGAAGATCACAATCTCAAAATGCATCCACTCTTGCGATAAGCCAAAGGGGTTGGATTATAAAGTTTTGATGTAAATAAAATTTAGCTGCTTCTTACACAACTTAAGTACTCTGAGTCAATGGCGATTATAAGTCCGTGAGGGCTTATAAGTGGAAATTGTTTGGGCCTTAGATATCGAAACCCCCACAATTTTCACCTCACACTAATATTTTAATAAATAATTGTTCTGGCACCACATAGTTGGATAATAATTTGTCATAACTAAAGCGAACAAAGTGTTAGCGCGTGTTCAATAAATATTTTTATACTAATAAAAATACAATATTAATAGCACCACTAACAATGCACACACTCGTGTAACATATGTGTATATTAACAATTAGGAAAAGTGCGGTACTTAATGGACAAATAACTTTAACAACAACAAAACAACAAAAATAAAACACATCTATCACGTAATGACACGTATCGCCCAACATACACTATGAAGTTGCATTCTATATACTATATATACGAAGAAAAAACAAGTAAGAAAACAAAATTTGATTAGGCCAAATCTTAAATACCCTACTACCCTAATGCCAACCATAGACAGACACATTAACATACAAACATACATATTTAAGTCGACTCAGTTTTTGATGCTGATCAAGATTCTTTGTAGATTCTCTGATCTCTCATTCTGGGTGTTGCAAACGGAATGACAAACTTAATATATCCCACATGTTATGTGGAGGGTATAAAAAAAGTCTATTTTGACTTTGATCAAAACTGGGTCGTCTCTACATATTATGTAAATATTTTATGACTTTTACATCTATCCACAAAATGTATACTTTATCTAACATTGATTAGTATGGAAATATTCAAATGATTTACTTGTACGTAAGTACGTCACAACATTAGGATATAAATTGAAATTAATAATAATAATAAAAACAAATAAGAGAAAACTAAATTTGGCTTAGGCCACATGTTAGATACCCTCTAAATCTATTATAGTGGGCGTGGCAGGTGGCACGTTAATAGTATATGTATTACGTATCAGTTTGCAAGTAGTTTTACGCTGAGAATGATTTGTAAACTGTGGGCGTGTCTTTTATTCGACCATGCCCATTTTGTAACACATCGATGGATGACATAACTCTAAATATATGTATTAAAAATTAACTCAATAGTTTAATTTTTGTGGCAGAAAAATAAATTTTTTTTTCAATTGTAGGCGTGGCTGCGACTTTTCCCCATATTAAAAAGCGATCTGCGTGCAAGAATGAAAAGCGTTTGTACAAAATGTCAGCTCAATATCTCAAAATTTACGACCGTGCCAACAACAACAGACAGATAGACGGACATACATGTTTAGATCGACTAAGTTTTCAATGCTATGTAGTGTCAATGATCGCTCCTACTGGTTGTAGCATACGGAATGACAAACTTAGTATATCAACCATGTTATGTGGAAGGTATACATATATGCAAAATTGGACCTAAGCCAAGTATAGCTCCTTCATTGTACACACTCACACGTGAAAATGAAAAAAACTTACATTGTTATTGCGCAATAAATGTACCAACAATGCGATGATAAATATTGATATTATTATACCCTGCATATTACATGTACATCTCTCATATAGTAAATTTCCACTTTCAACATCCCGATGAAAGCGTAGAAAACCCTACAAAATATTTATATTCTTGATCAGCATTAAAATCTGAAACGCTTTGGACGCTTTACATCATCTACACACATTTTCAGCATCTGCATGCAAGTTTTTGTATAAAAATTTATCAAAACCTGTTAAGAGCGACGCCCTTAAATGGCATAGATCCATCTATCAGCCATTAAAAGGTAAGATTTGATATTGAAATTTGATTAAGACATCCAAGCGAATTGCCAAAAATGAGTGGGTGCGTATATAAGGCACGCCTACCATTTCATAAAAACCCTAATCGGGGTAAAATCCTATTCGAAACTTTACAACATATGTTACACAAACAACACTAAAGGCCATAGTCCCGTACCTGCCACGCCCACAGTTTCTATAGAGTGTGTACAGTATTCTGCTTGTATTCATATCGATTTAATCATTTCCACGGGTATCGTGGAGAATATATCCGTATGTGAATATGTGAACAAAAAAAGTGTTTGAATACAAAAGAAGCAAAAACCAGTGGTTATATAATTTTTCATATACTACTTAGTTACACATAATATATGCACAAGTGTTTATGTACTCTAATAAAAAATGTAAAACTATCTGCACACGTAACTATATTAATATATCGGATACGTTTGTATGTGATTTCTGTATAGTCCTCGTAAAGTTACGTGCACGGCATTTAAAATTTTTAAAAGTTTAAAAAAAAAAGAACTCAATGTAGTCGATGGGAATGGATGACTTAAAGTACGCTAGAGAATAAATTGTAGGCGTGGTTCGGAACCTCTTTTTCTGTTTATAGATCCGGGTTGAATGTCTGCTTAAAAATGTCATCTCCATGCGTACAGATTCCGTGTTGGCGAATGCCTTGTGTTAGTTGCAAACGTCATAAGAAAACTAACACACGAACTTTAGTTTGTTGTGGCGGCTATACCCACCTTAAAAACCACTGTTCAATTATACCATAAGTTGGACGCATAAGCCACATTTTACCATTTTATAATGTTGTAACGTTTGTGTGCGCGCACTATAATTTACATAGCACACGTATAAGTTTGTGACAGGGAATAAAGTATTTAACGATTTGTGGGTTGGTTTCTGGTTTATTTTATTATCTACATATGTATGTGTGTGTATGTATTGCTTTTATTTTAATGTTTCGCCAAAATACACGAATCCTTGTCCATTAAATATAATCGCCAAATCTAAAAAAAAAAAAATACGAACAAAAACTACTGAACTTTATATCCCACCATATGTTGTATAGATACAATACAATGTTTTTAGATACAATATAACGTTAATGCATTTTTATACCATCTGCATTAAATTGCGAAATCTACTAAGTTGGTCATTGCATTAAAACATTAAGACTAAACGATTAAAAAATCGATTCAATTTAGATACTCGAAAATAATTATTGTGATTTGTATCCTTGAACAAGTGAACAAGTCGGTCAAGCCCAACCATTCATTTTATCATTGCTTATGCAATGTATACGCGAACTATTGACGAGTTCTTTGTGAGAAAACTTTGTAACCAGAGAGGTTCTAATAACAGTTTACGACATATCATCTTCAAATTAGGCAAGAGCGATCAGCTGATTGACCATGCCCTAATGTAATTGAATGAAATTTGATACAGTCAGAATAAACGTTGTTAATAGATTTTCTTTGACTTGAAGATTATACACAAATAAGCCAAATTAGAATTCGATAGGATGAACGTTTTGGTTGGTAGCCCATATTTATCAATTGACGAACATGCGGACGTAAGGACGTATGGACATGTACGGCCACGAAAGTGTAGGTTATTTTAAAATCGAGTCCGTCAGATACATACGCTATCTCGGATCGATGACAGATTATCATTGAAACATCACCTGGAATACGTGCAAAAAAGGCGGGTAACGTTATTGCGTCAATGGTAAGAATTATGCCTAATACCAAAGCTCCTAAGCAACTTAAGAGAAAAGTTCTTATGGAAGTAGTAAAAAGCATAAAACTATATGCGGCAAGTATATGGGCTGATGCCATGAAATTCAAATCTTATCGAAGGCCTGAGAGTATGTTGTGCCTTCCGTAATGTCCCGGACGAAGCGGCGTGTGTTATCGCAGGGATGATACCTGTCACTCTGTTGGTCAATGAGAAAAGAGGCAGATGCAATATTATTCCCGCCGTAGATCTGCCTATGTCTCAGCTAGGCAGATATCTATGTCGGAATGGCAAAACAACTGGACCACGTCAGCCAAAGGGCGATGGACGCATAAGCTGATACCACGGATTGAGCCTTTGGTTAATAGGGAACATGGGAAGTTAAATTTCTACCTAACCCAGTTATTAAGCGGTCATGGGTGCTTCAAAGCATATCTGCACTGATTCAGGCATGCTGAAGACCCTTACCGTCCACAATGTGATGTGATGGAAAACGCAGAGCATGTGTTTTTCATCTGTCCGTTATTTACCAGACAGCGTTTGGAGCGTTTGGCGGGTGGTAAGTGATAATTTGTCGCCATCTAACATTACTAGCTTTATGTTAAAGTCTCCCCAAAAGTGGGACAACATTAGCAGATTCGCTAACAGCATAGTCAATTGCCTTAGGACCTTAGAAAGGGTAAGGAACCACGCATAGGCCCTGTGAAGTAGGGCTGAATATGCGTGAAATCGTTGAAATTCAAGTGAAAGCTAGGATTGGGCCCTCTTCCTCCCTGTGAAGTAATACTGTAAGGTGTTTTAGCCCGGGCGAAAACTCCCAACGACAACGTGGTTATGTTATAAAAAAAAAAAGTACGGGCATACGGACAACTTTTTTCAGCTACTTTTCTGTTCTCTTTATGGTTATAAACATATACTTGGATTGCCTTGTGATATATGACGCAGTCATGCAGTTTATTAATGCATAAGTTATTAAAGCGTACAAGTGAGCTGTTGTTTAAAAACTGTTCCCTGAAAGCTGTTAATATAAATACAAGTGCAAATATATGGAAATGTTTTGAATTTATGTTATTTTGTAATAGTCTGTCAGTTTATCTGTGGGACCATTTGTGCTTTTAGTGAACATGCAATGCACCGCCAGAGAGCTCAGATGGCATAAAATATTTCATCAAATTACTTTTGTGTGCTACCGCTTTTGTAAATAGTTTTCCCAACTGCATACGCTTACACCAACCCACTCATCTACATGCAAATTTATTCAAATACACATTTCTGTACCTTTGAAAAGAAGCAAAAAATAAAAAAATTCAGCAAAAATTTGTGAATATTTTCATAAAATTGCAAAACATTTCAAAATGAATTATATTCGATAGATTCGGTATTGGAAGACGATATATTCACTTCCATTATATGAGTTGAATATATAGTTGGTTAAATGTTTTGCTCTTACCGCCCATTGAGTGAACTTTGGAACTGAACAGTTCGCTCATATTTCAACCAAACAATAAGTACAACGACGAGTAACGTCATCCACGTTAAAATGTGGTAGAGGGACACACTACATAGACACCGACACCGACACCAACACCAACACTTGTCTTTATACCCCAAAAACAACCACCCAAACATATTTTTATATTTATAACGCACTTGTATGACTTGAACTGTTTTTGTTGTTGTTATTTCTATGTCATATATTGTGTAGTCTGTAGCTGGAAGACAGATATTTTATTTAACCCCACCTTTCCAAAGAGACAATTTACAGTTACAAATGGACGGACCGACCGACAGACAAACATTCAGATAATCCAGCAAAATATGAATAGAATGAATGAAATGAATCTCTCTCCCGTTCAGCTAATACAAGGAGTGTACGCTCGCAAAGCCGTTCGCTTTTCCCCCATTTAAATGTATCCTTTATTCTATACGACAGCAACTGTTGTTGTCGTCTGCGTATATCATTCAAACATCCAACCAACAACCCTTTGACTGGCATACACACAAACACCTCAATATACATAAAGTACAAGATTTCATACATGTGTATGTATATATGTATGTATGTATAATAATTTTTCGCATGGGGGTACTGTTGTGCGTGTTTTTTCTTTTTATTCCAACAAACTGCGCCGTGTTCGAAAACCTTCAACCTGCAGGGAGGCCATGACAAGCCGAACCGCCTTTAAATGCGTAACCAACAACGACAACAAAGATAAATAAAAACAACAGCAACAACAACAACCATGTCTTAAAGTCTTATAGTCTTTATATTTAACGTTAGAAAGAAAAAAAAAAAAACAAAATGCATGTGTATGTATGTACAACACACAGTTTTATATACCACATAAACAAACATTCATGTACATAAAAAAACACATATTTACGTACATTCATAAAGTTCTCAATATTGTTATTTTTCTGCTGTTGTTTGTTTTTTTGGTACTTTTATTCAAGTGAGTTAAGTTTATGAAATACGTACATGTGTGCGTGTGTATGGGTGTGGATGTTTAGGTGTGGGTGTGTATATGTGTGTTTTATAAAGAATAATGGCTTCCACTTGTATTTCTTCATCTGACTTTCTCCTCTCAACACAGCAGCAACAGCAACAGCACACAAAGTAAGTTCATGCACGAACACACATACAATTACGTTACGTTCTGTTTTTACATTACAAACTCCCTCAAAAATAACTAAAGTCAAGAGAAACAGCTTGAAGCAGCATTTTCACTTTATACTGAGAGTATAATAAGTTCGTCATTCTGTATGCAATCTCAAAGGCACCGTAAAGTATACAAATGTTTGATCATTATTCAAATATATCAAAATTTGAATTAATTTGTTCGCTTGTCCGTGCTCACGATCACAAAACATATCGACTTTTAACGAACACACATATTTAGTCCATATAGATGATATTCTACATAAAATAGGTGAATCCGTTCAATAGCCACCCCCATCCATAGATGAAAGATGTGGATGCAGGCACACCTACAGTTTCTTTTGTAATCATTTGTAAACTTTTTTTGGGGCGAAATTCAACGTATACTTCCATAGTCATTTAAAAAGGCACCCATGGTATGTATATATAAATGTAGACTGTCTTCTAGATTTACCCGAAAACGTTAAGGTTGGGAGTATATATAATTTGGTCAAGACGTTTTCAATATCCCCAACGGGACTGTATATCCTATACATTCTGCATCAGTCTCAAATAAAAAAGTTAAAAGATACGCCTCACTCAGTGCAAGAGAATTTGAAAAAAAAAAAATTCACAATTGTGAAAATAGAACCCCATCTGCAATTTGTAAGCATCCAATCTGGTCATAATTTAAGGTGCACGTTATCTCACGTTTACCTTTAACTTTCTTTCTTACTTACGTTTTAATTGTTGCCTACTATACATTCCGTTTTATACAATAACAAGTAAAAAAAAAATTTTTTTTTTTTGCTGCTCCTTCTAAATAGGACATATCCCTCACATTTAAAATAGATTATGGGCGTGGCAGGTACATACATTTGCTTCTTCTTTTTAACAACTATTTAATGTTATGTTTCACCTTAAACAATAAGAATCGTATAAATGAGAGTTCTTTGTAAATAGTAGGAGTGCCCTTGCTTACTTTCGATGCACACATATTCTTCGGTTACAATACATATATAATTATATTAATAACGTGGTGGGCGTGGCTGCCAGCTAAATTTACTCATTTTAAATAGAAAACTGCTTGGATAAATTAAAAATATTTTTAACAAAATTCAACTTGATACCTCAATCTTTACTACTGTGAGCCTTTTAATAAAGTAGGGACCTACGGACGTCACCGATTAAGTATATATATAAAGTGTAGGGTCTGTGCGTCAATCTCAATCTTTACAAACGGATTGGCAAATTTAGTATACCCGTTATCATATGTGGAGGTCATAATACATATAAAAAAAGTCCAAGAACTGTTTATAAAATATTTTTGTCCCTATTCAATTGCTTTGTTTAAATTGTTATTTTTGGTTCAGGTGAGCCACATATAATTCGGCAACGTTCCACATGCATACATAAATATTATATACAGTTACTGACATATACATAAACTAGCAAATAGAACTGTTTTCAACGTTTGTGCCAAGTTTGATATCAGCCATCTCCCCAACCATCCTCTGTACCGGGATATTAATGGTATTCTTATAACTTTTTGACTATTATTTAAATCTCTTTTGTTTTCACGTTACATTTGAAAGGTTGCAAAAGTACCTTTTTATCGTAGATTTATTAACATTTTCAAACAATCCACTTACTCATTGGACGCCATTTGGAATTCAAAAACTCTTGTTTTTTGGTGGCGTATGAGTTACATTAATTCTTCATCAGTATTACATGAGGTGGCAAAAAAAAAAACAAAAAAAGAGTTGTTTTGAAAGATACGCCATGTACTGTAAATGATTTAGAACTTCGGTAGCCTTCTATACTATGTACACTTTCCATTTATATTCTGCTTTGCCTTCAGAGATTCAAGTTCGTTATGAATCATCTAATGTTAGACTGGGTATTATTTCACTATATATTATTGATAATTTTTTAATACACCAGCTCAGTTTGGAGCTTGAGTTCAGCTATTTAATTTTTATACCCTTCACATAAAGTGGGTTGTATACTAAGTTTGTCACGACCAGAAGGAGGCGTCAAAGACGCTACAAAGTATATATATTCTTGATCAGCATCAAAAACTGGGTCGATCTAGACATGTGTGTCCGTGTGTTCATTAGCTGTTGCAGTTGATTGTATATTTTTTACAGACCCTTTTAGCTTCTGCACGTAGATCGTTATTTTAAATAGCTAAATTTGGCCAAGAACCATGCCCACAGTCGACAAAAATCTATTCATTTGCACCCAAAATTGAGATATTGAGTTGAAATTTGGTACAAATATTTATAATTACCCCCGCCATAAATTTGATTAAAGAAATAGGCGTGGTCGGATAAAAGACACGCCCATAATCAACAAAAATTAAAATTTGGTATGCTTATCTGTAATTATCTTATCCATCGATGTCATAAAATTGGGCATAGTCGGTTACAGAAATGCATACAATTTACAAAAAAACATTCTCTACGTAAAACTCAACTTGCAAGCTGATACGTGATACACACACTATACACCATTAGAAGACGTAAGCATATACCTGCCACGGCCAACATTGTAGATGTGAACGGTATATAAGATTTGAATTAAGACAAATTTAGTTTTCTTATTTATTTTTAATTGTAATTTTTCTACTTCCCACCAAAGTTTTATATAACTCGGCTACCGATAGATAGGAACGAAGTTTTACAATTTATATGGACAGACATACGGACACAAGGGCATGAATAAATCGATTCAGATTTTGAATTTGAATCGATCGATACCATTGAAAGTGAATGTGGACTTTGCCACTAGTGCTGCTGGGTATAAAAAGTGGAATGCTTTTCATTTGTAGTCGTACTCTTTAAAGGACATTGCCTTTTTCTTCAACGTTAACTTGAGTGCAGAGGCTACACGATAGATAAATGGATATTTTATGTTTATAAAAATTGATTAAAAACCTTTGAAGCCGTCCATCCCGTTGTTGTTAATGGTTTAACTAAAATTAAACCTTTCAAATATTCTCAAATAGAGACATACACATAAGTAAATAAACAGCTGGTTATATATATTTATATTAAAAGGGAATACAATAAACACACCTTCAAAGGGTCTACGCAAGAGAAAGCTGAACTTTATAAAAAACCAAAAAACAACTGCACGAAGTAAGGTCACTTTAACGCATTTATACATTTTGAATATATACTCGTGCACACTTTAACAAACCTATAAATGTTGTACTTAAACAAGTCCAAATATTGTACTGGCTGAACTAAATTGTAGAAATTTTTCTTTTTTTTCGCTAATAACTGCACCATGCAACAATATATTGACATGATGTGAACTGCTAAACGGAATATTCACAGTATGTATGTATATATGTATGTTGTGTGTGGTGCCGTATACGCTACAATACAACATAACTTTGACCAAAGACCACTCCCCAAAATATATGAAAACCCACCATATTAACCAATCCAGTAAATGAAACACGCAGTATATGTGTGTAAATGTGAAGTAACGGAACAATTGTAAATAATAACAACAATAATAATAATAATCATAATAATGCAAACTACAACAGCTGCAACCCTGACGTAAACATAGAGAAAACTTCCGCTTTATTATTCTGAACGATACAAACAGATGAACAATAAAAACAAACAATCAACGGAACATGTGTGTGTGTGTGGGGGGAGGACATACATTCAGCGGAACTCTCCGTGCAGCTTAATCTGCACAACATGTTGTCTTCTATTGCGGCAACAGAGAGTCGCAAACGGAAGTTGGAAAACAAGCACAAATTTTGTAGCTGGAAGCTTTTGTGCCAATCACATGTTTTAAGGGTTGGACCGACTGGTTGGCTGAATAAACTGAGTGGCAGTGGTTGCAACTGTTACAGACTACTCTCTACTTGTTGTTGAATCGCAGGCATGCGAAAAGCCATACAATTAAACCATTCAACCAGCCCATACAGCCGGATAGTTGGGCAGTAACACTCTCGCACAAAATAAAGCAAAACAATGAAAAAATATATAAAACACCCTTAAAAGTTTAGCAAAATGTTGTTATAGGAAAAATAGCAACACCAACCAGTAACAGCAATAGAAAATACTACCACCGTCTTTATCAGTAGTGGTGGCCGTAATCATGCTTTCTCGCGCTTTTGCCGTTGTGGTCTGATAGTGTTCACAATATTGTACAGGATACCCGACGACTTCACTCAGAACGCGCAACTTTGTGAAAATGTGCAAAATTGTATAAAACCAAGTATAAGTGCATGCACAAGGGTTTAAAAGGCATGGCAAGGCAAGGTTTTCGTTCAAAATTACATTGTTTTTGTGAACTTTTGGCACTTGTCACTCCGAACGCGTCAAGGTCGCTTGCTCGTAGCCGTAATTAAAAAAAAAATTTATAAAAATACAACAATACAACAAATATCAAAATCAACACATTGTTGCATTTATTTAAAAAAAAAAAAAAAAAAAATTTTTATTTTTGAAGTGCCTACTAGCGCGTATAAAGCTTTTATCTCCATGTCTATGAAAATAATAATAATAAGAAAAGAGACAACAATTAAATGGCATAGAATTAGCATTAAATGGTAAAATTACACTTGAGAAATTTGTTGGAAATTGATTGTGAAGGCGACAACGACTGCCCCAACAACGTTTTGTTGAGTGAGCAGAGCAGTAATGGAACTTTTGAAACTGATGATGTTCAAAGGTGACTTTCTAACCAGTGATAAATGTGACGAACGTGTACCGCCAATTAACCTTAGCCAAATACCAGAATTTTTACTATGTAAGTGTTCACAATTCAATATGCAAACACTGTATACCGCATAACTTGTTCGTATTCGCATATTTCCAAAATTGTACATTAGAATCGTTTACAACGTTTTTATGGATATTTTGTTGAACTTTACAGGAATTCGGGGGATACACACTACTTTTCTGGGGTGGCGTCCATCTAAAAAAAGCTAAAAAAATATGAAAAATAAATCCATGATGACCTCTCTCTACTCTACTCTACTATTAGGTGAATGGAAAAACTACTTTGTTCATTCTCACATAATTTACAAAATTAAGAATGAATATAAAATTCAAAATGTTTTAATATAATCTTCAATATTTTCCATTTGAAATTCAATATTTGTAAATTACGTTTCGCAAAATGCTCCATAAATAAGGAATGATGAATCCTGTTGTTACTGCCACACCTTTGCAACGTTAAAACTCCTATAAAAATAAAATATAATAATCTGAGAGGTTCAAATGAAATGTTTTGAACTTTTATGAGATCGAATAATATTGAATTTAAGGTAAAAAACCTGTGGGTCTACTATGTAACTCTATCGCATTGAAAAACTATTGTGAATGATTACTTTTTTAAATCAAAAGCAACGAATTAATGGGTTATTTTTATAAAAAAAAGTTCATAACATTTTTATAAGAAACATTTTTAATAATTAATCATCTACAAAGGAATCTTATTGAAACTGACGTTACTTACTCTCTACGGCTCTATTTGAAACAATTCGTATCTACAATACTTTCGATGCGAATGTTACGAGCATTTCGGAATACGTGCACAGTTTACTTCATTAATATATTTTCACATTAGAACGACTATAATATAACTTTACAAAACCGCAAAAAAAAACATTTTACTGATAAAAGAAAAAGTCAATGCGCCATTTTGAAACAAACGTATTTCCTAACCGCCGATTAAATCGCCAAAAATGTTAAATTAAAAAATCAAGTTGTGGACTACTTTCAGGATGATTATAATGACACCCAAAAAGATGTTTTCTTAATATAATACATTTGATAAAAATCTTAAAAATGTTACAATTGCAAGTAATTACTTATTGAAACTAACTATATTATAAAAACTCTTTACAATAATTTTTCCCTGAAGATTTGGATAAATTTTTACTTGCTTATTGAAACGAATATATGTTAGAAGCTGCTAAAGTAGTGCCTTGGTTTGGAAATTTAGTGATTGCGGATTTTAAATGACAATTCAAAATGTTTGCTTAAAAATATAACTTTATTTAATTAGGTATTGTCGGTATGGTTCAGACCGTGTCATAATGCAACGTTCATACAATTTCTTATCTTTGCTATCAAAAAACTGAATTAAGTGTGATTTGACATCATTGGCGTCATGAAAAATTTTACCACTTGAGGATTTCTAGATGGAACGAAATAAAGTAGTCAAAGTCAGGGCTAAGTGGCGGACGTAACAACACAATCTCAAACTAGATTCAATAATTTTTGGATAAAAACAAAACTAAAAAAAAACTAATCGATATATTTTTTTTACTAAATAAAAAGTAGAAGTCCAAACAATTAGAAAAATTATATATTAAAGACTTTGAAAACGTTAACGAAACAAAATAAAGTGTAAAGTTCATTTGTCCGCCAACGCTATACATAAGAATGTGTAGCGTTTCTTGTCAGACAATGGACTTTGCTTCATGCCTTATTTCTTTTTAATTTAGGAAACAAATAAAAAGGATATCGGATATGCGTACACTTCATATGATCGGAAACAATATAGTTTTAATATAATAAACCATACTTTTAAAAATTGGCGTACAGGAAAAACTGTTCTCATGGATGGCATTAGAGATTCAAATGTTAAGCCTCCGTCTAATGCAGTGCAATAGATTCTGAAAATATTTTGATCCCACAAAAGCTATGAACACCACAACTAACGCTTAAATGTCCGTACGTCCGTTTTTCTTTATTTTCAACAAAATATGACAAGAAACGGAAAGTGAAGGGATAGAAAGCTCGTTAGTTTTTCGTATTGTTCAAAAAAAAGTATTTTTTTTCAAAACTTTAACCGAAAATAAAAAAAAAAAATAATTGTACCGTGAATATATGACTTATTGTACTTATATACTAGAGGTGGCTTTTTTAGCAATATTTTTAAAATTCAATTATCATTACCTCGTTATATGTGAATAAACAAAACGTGAAATTTTTTGCATGTAGATTACATGCAATGCTTAATGGTTTAGGATACCAAAAAAGGTCACTTAAGAATTACTCAAATTTAAACGGATAGATGGACGAAGAGTTTTCTTCATTTAAAAAAAGAGCAAGAACCAAAATGACAATTCTAAGATGTAATCTCATCTTTATATTGGTGATAAAATACATATTAGAAATGATTTTTTGATAAAAAATAAAATAAATATAAATTTGAACAATTCTAATTACACTGATCAACAAAAAATATTGAAAAATTGAATCAAAAATTAGGCATAATATTTTGATCACATACACTAAGTTGGAGACACATTTGTACCGCTCATTTCTTGAGTTATGGACTATTTAACATTGGGTAATAAGACCTTTCGTAACGCATACTTTACGTATAAATCAATTGAGAAAAAATGTGTGTTAAGCACATTTTTATTTTGTGACTCGGATAGCGACGGGCATAAAACCACTGTATAATCCCGCCGCTAAAGCCAAAACCTGAAAAGAAAACTGTAAAAATTTCCAGGTTTATGTAAATGGTTTGAATTGTATCCTTTCTTAAATCAAGTAAGCAAACACTGCTATTTGTCTTGTCCATTAATATGAAAATATTCTTTAAGAAGCTGCAAATTTTTCAGTTATTGAAAAAGTTACTTTTCGCCGATTTTGCCGAATATCAATGCTAACCAGCATATAATGTTAACCAACACCCCCGTCAAGCTGAAAATTGATTCAATTTCAGATAGACATGGCCAGATGGACTCGGAATTCTTTTACTGATTCAGAATAGATTTCTGATACCTTCTTCCGGACGTTGTAAAGGTGTTGACAAAGCAATATTTTTCCTCCAACCTTGTCTATAAAAACATAGATACTAACATTACAACTAAATTTGGCTTAGACGAAATCTTAAATAACCTTCCCTTCTACAAAAAGCAAATCTTTGTTCAATTGAGTAAGGGACCAATCACTGAATTCATGGCGCATACGATGATCGTGTGGCTTTAATTCTTGCACCAATTGAATTTTGTTTGACACCAAACCCAAAACTTTTCGCAAAATTTTCCATAAAGTCGATGGACAAAGATGAACTTCTTGTGCACGACGGCGAATTAATAACTTGTTGTTTTCTTTGACACTGGCTTCAACAACAGCGCACTCTTCTCATTCTTGTCGATGGCTTGGCATCCAAATGGATGAATGTAGTCCGAAATTTGGTGATCACGTTTTTTATTTAAAAAACAAACCTTCTAAAATGCATGTGCATGGTAGGTACTTGTTTTCGTCCTCTAAAAGTATATATATTATGCATTGTAAATTGTGGGCGTGTCAGTTATGCGACCAACCGAAGCCGTCACTCTTGACCGCATTTGTCCAATTCCAATAGCAATCTGCGTGCAGAAACTAAAAGTGTTAATGACTTTACAAAATTTTAACTTTGTATCTCAGAATTTACGACCGTGAAAGTGTCAAACAAAAGAAAAAAGAGCGTGCCTATCTTTGACATGACGGTGCGACATGTCTAGATCAATTAAAATTTTGATGCTGATCAAGAATATAAATACTTTGTGAGGTGTCTGACGCCTTCTTGTGAATGCTGCAAACGGAGTAGCACCCTTAGTATAATCCCCATTTTATGTGCAGAATATAACAAACTATATATAATTATTTTACATACACATATGTGAAAAGGCATGTGAATATGAATATATGATAATTGAAGAATATTTATGCTTTGTCCACCAACCATGACAAATTGCTGTGCATAGTTTAAATTGCTCGTTACGTTTTTATTTACAGCAACAATACCAAAATGTGGGGGTTGTCATGAATTGATACTGGATCGTTTTATACTAAAAGTACTGGAGCGAACATGGCATGCGAAATGTTTACAGTGCAGTGAATGTCACGCCCAACTCAATGATAAATGTTTTGCCCGTAACGGACAGTTGTTTTGTAAAGAGGATTTTTTTAAGTAAGTAAATTTCCCCTGCGGAGACAGATAACAGATAACAGTTAGGGTGAGAGGATGAGAGGAAAATCTCATAATCTACCAATGGTAACCAAAGTCACAAAACACAATTGTAGGCATATAATAAATTCGATTTAAGCGAATTTATGTTGTGCTTAATAAATCAGTTTTTAAGGCAACTTGATTAATAATAACCATCCGTGGTCATTTTGCCAATGTTTGGGTCTTCTAACAGGCGCTACGGAACGAAATGTTCCGCTTGTGATATGGGTATACCGCCTACACAAGTTGTAAGACGAGCTCAAGATAATGTTTACCATCTACAATGTTTCCTGTGCACCATATGTTCGCGTACGTTAAATACCGGAGATGAATTTTACCTCATGGAAGATCGCAAACTGGTGTGTAAACGGGACTATGACGAGGCCAAAGTCAAAGGTGAATATATTTATAAAGTAAAAGTTAATCTAAAGAATTCATGTATAAAAGATACTAAAAATGATTAGGTTTGTATTTGGATGGTTCTTTGGATGGGGACCAGCCAAATAAACGACCACGAACTACAATTACCGCCAAGCAATTGGAAACATTAAAAACCGCCTACAATAACAGCCCCAAACCCGCCCGACATGTTAGAGAACAACTATCCCAAGACACTGGCTTAGATATGAGAGTGGTACAAGTCTGGTTCCAAAATAGGTTAATACAGCTTTTCACATTTTCACCAGCAGAATTTGCAGAAATTTACTAATTTGTCTTTTTATTATTTAGAAGAGCGAAAGAAAAACGTTTGAAAAAAGATGCTGGACGTACACGTTGGAGTCAATATTTTCGCTCAATGAAAGGCAATTGTTCACCACGTACTGAAAAATTCTTAGATAAAGATGAACTGAAAGTGGACTATGACAGCTTTAGTCATCATGGTAAAAACTTTATATTGAAACATAGTCCAAGTGAATGTTACAGTCGGTCAAGACCGATCTTATAATGCCGGACTGCTCCATACTAATTTACTTGTATAAAAATCCCATCCTCAACAAAGCATACCGTGAAAGTAATACATGGGAAAGAATTCTCTAATTAGTCCGAGGTGATATCAATTTTGATATATAGTCATTGTTTTTGGGGTCGAAAAGTTTTTGTGTATCAATTATTTATCAAATTAAATGTTGATGTATTAAAAGGTGAGCCAATTACCAATTCTATAAAACGTGAAGCTCTTTCCGCCTCTTGAACGAACCTCAGCGTTCATGATAACCAAAACATTCGCGAGTACGGTGAGTTCAAGTTCCATCTAAAAAAAATAACTTTTTTACTTAGTTACCCAGCCGTATTTGAACTCGCATTCTACAGAACGGGAAGTTTACCAAGGCAAGGCCTTAGCAGACTCGGCTATCGCATCAATTATAAACATTCGCTCCGACTAATATTTTTGCTTCGCACAGAAATAAATATATATTTTTGTATAATTTCAGAGTTAAGTAACGATAGTTACAGTACGGTCAATTTAGGTTTGGATGAAGGAGCCTCACCACACAGTTTACGTGGTTCTTATTTGCACGGTAGTTCAAGTCCCTCACAATATCCTTCAAGTCGTTCACCACCACCCGTTGGACAGAATCATTCCTTCGGATCCTACCCCGATAATATTGTTTATACCAATATAGGTAACTATAAAAATTATCCATTATCTACAAACAAACAAAAAATTGACATTACATGCATTTCCTAAACAGAGCACAATTCTACAACGAATATACACGGTTCGAAGTCCTCCTCCTCACAGCGAGTTCGTGGCAGTAGCGCTGTGTCTGACTTAAGTAATGATTCTAGTCGTGATCAAGGCTATCCCGATTTTCCACCCAGTCCCGATTCATGGTTAGGTGATGCGGCGGGAAACAATAGCTCTAATCAACAACCCAAAACGCCCAGTCTTCATTACTGATACTCAAATATGCTCCTTCGATATTTTCAAATGCAAACGCGTAGTTTGATGTTAGACAACGGGGCCATTCAGCAGCAAGGCCCACTTAAAGCAACCAACGAGAATAATTTACCTGCTTGTCAGTTTAATGCTATGGCACAAAAACCAAAATTATAACAGAAAAGTTGATCATTTAATTTCTCTCGGCGGGGTTTCATGTTAAAATATTAGTAATTCTGTAAAAATTATTAATATTTTTTGTTTTGTTTTTATTTATTGTACATAATACTTACTGCGTCAAATCAGTAATTGCTCAATTATTATATGTACGTACTTACCACCTTGACGGACAAATGTACTCACTTTGTCAAAATGTTTGTAATACCCGGATAAAAATATCAAAGACTTTATAAAATGTTTTGGTTATGGGTGATATATTTTATGGAGAATGATACTGGGTCCTGGCAGCCTCCGAGGGTTTCATTAGTAAAGATGAGTCGCCCAAGTTTCCCTTATTCTCATCTAACCTTACAAAGTGGATACATTCGCAATAAATGTCACAATTCGAGAGAAGTCTGTCTGGACGTACGCACGTCTGTGGTAAACAGTTTCTCGCCAAACAGTTAATATTTTCAGTTAAAAATTGCATCAGTACTTAAATTCTATGTCAATATACCAAGGAGGTAAGAGTTCACGATTTGGCCTAAACCAAATAGAATTTTTTTAGCATCTTTTACAATGAATTGAACTACAGACGATGGTAATGCACCATTGGTTTCGTATAAAAACCTTTAGTTTAATGTTCTTTTTTGTTCAAGTTTGATTTTAATAGAAAAAAAACTTGTACATAATTGTAAAAATTTGACCTATAAAATGTTAACACGCGTTAGTAGGATTCAATTAATCTCAATAATGTAAATAGCAAAAAATTCATGTTGTTTACCTTTTCTGTGCCCTAGAGGTCAAGTCCTATTCTCTGTGACATCAACTCTTCATAGTTAGGCTGCAAATCGTAAAATCGTCTAGTATCCATTTAACTGAGTTTTGCTTCTTATGAAAAAAATTCAATAGTGCAAATTTTAGATAATTTCTTTTTATACCCTCCACCAAGTCATTCAATTTACTACACCCAGAAGGAGGCGTCAGAGACCCTGAAAAGTATATATATAAAATTGATCAGTATCAAAAACTGAGTCGACTTAGACATGTATGTCCGTATGTCCGTGTATTGTTGGCACTCTTACGATCGTAAATGTGGAGATATTAAGATAAAATTTTTGTACAGATACTTCTAGTTTCTGCACACATATCTTTCAAAAGCCACGCCCACAATGGACAAAAATCGATTTATCTGCTATATAATTAAGTTATGAATTTGAATATAATATATATCCATATATATGTAATAATAATTAACTATCCATTGATAAGCCAAAAATGGACATGGTCGCATAACAGACACGCCCACAATTAATAAAAACAGTAGTCAGCTTAAAACAGTAACACAGTTGGTAAATTGATACGTAATACATACACTTTTGGAGGGCTAATCATGTACGTGCCACGCCCACTGTATATACTTTGTATGTAAATGTGGAAGGTATTTAAGATTTGGCCTAAACCAAATGTAGTTTTTTAATTTGTTCATATTGTTCCTGGATTTTACCAAAAGAAAACAATATCTAAAAAACTGGCCACCTAGTTTACGCGAATTAAAAGAAATAAATTGCGGATGCAACTAAAAATGTTTCAATTATTTCAAAAAGTTGAATAATACTTGACTCTCACTAACGACTCTAAACAAAATACGCCACACAAGGGCCATACATTAATAGAAAATACATTCGCTTTATAATATTTAGTCAATAATCTAAAACGTATAAACATTTATTATATATAAATAGTTTAAACCCAAAAAAATTCTTAAAAAGAAAAGAAAAACATTTTTAAAATCGTAACAAAATTTCAAATAAAGTACGGTAGTCATGTTTATATAAATGTATATGTGAATTTCTAGTATTAAGAATATCTAAAAAAAAAAATTAACAAACATCTAATGATGAATAATTCATGGGAATTATACAAAACATAATTTGAAAAAATTGTTAAGAATAAAACGAATAATTTACTATATCAAAGATTTTAAAATTTCATATGCATTATCTAGTCCAGCGGTCGCCTCACATACATTTATCAAACTGGGCAGAAATATTGATTGTATAAAATCGATTAAAAGGACACGAGATCATGAACTTTCTTTACTTTGCGTTTCTCTAGAAACCTGTAACATATGTATTAAGATCTTAAAACTAGGTATAGGTATGAGACCCATGCCAGTGCATGAATATTTGTGTTATCTCTATTATAACGTAAAATCTATATAATGTCTAAGGTCACTTTCCCTTTAAGTTTAATGTGTTGTCCATCACAAAACCTGAAAAATACATAAATATTTAAACATTTTATTGGCGATTGGCGATTGGCGATCGGCGTTCAAAAATTGCATTAGAGGACCTTTACTCAATACACTAAGATGTTAAGAATTCAAAATTTGGCGATATCGAACCATTTTAATGTTAATCACGAAGATATTTATTCTATAAAACGGCTTAATAATGCTAAGTTGTTAACCAAGAAAATAAATAGATTTTGCGATGTTGCAAAGAGAATAACAATCTTTACACATCACCCGATCACCCACATTAATATGTATGGTAAGTATAAAAACACTTTCAATGCTTTATATATTTAGAATGTGCACCCACGTCTTTAAATAAAATACTAAAATATGGCATTTAATTGCAATTGTTGGGTGTTCGATAAATCAATCGATTAAAAACTTTCACAGCCACAAGAATTGAGCTAAATTTTGATACAGAAGCGTGAGTGGTAGCAATAATCCATTATCCAGACAAAATTTTTGTTAAAAGAAATATAAAGAAAAAACTCCCTTTGTACATGGAAAGCGGTTCTAAAAATCATCCATTTCGGTTCATTTTCTAAAGGCCTCGTCTTTAGGTCAATTAGGACATGTCGTTGAAGCTAATTTCAACGAAATATTTTATACCTTAGGTGACCTGTAGCTTGCGCATAAAATTTGATTATACGGACATGTTTAAATCGATTCAGAAAGTGTTGTTGATCGGTATAACTAGAGAAGGGTGTGGCATTTCCCATTTAGGAGTTACAAACATTCACTTAATATGCCCTGTGCCACAAATAGTGTATGGTACAAACACCTTTCTTAAAGTGTCATATTCGTTCAAGCTGCCTTCTACTTCAACAATGTGTCATTATATACAATATAATGTATGGAAAAGCGAAGGGTATTCAGTATTTAGCCTAATCCAAATTTTATTCATCGTAGTTATTTATATTACACTTTATGTCAATATTATGTTAAACAATTTTTTTACAGCTTTTATCAACAGAAATATAAACAATATTCATCAAATTTGTTTATCAATCGTTTGGAAATATTTGTATAATTCATTTATAAATAAGTAAATAAATACCTGTATATATGTAATTAGATTTATGATATACTCGTATACCAAGTGTGCATATAAGGGGAGCATTTCTCCTAAATAAATTCTTTCACTTTTTAAATTTATGCAAAGTTTCTTTTACTCATCATCGATTTAAATTTGGATATGTATTTTAAGTACCTATGTATGCTGTTCTGCGCTAAATGGACAGATTATAAGTTGAACATTTTTTATATAATTTAGGAATTCAGTTACGTTGTCGTTGACATTGACATTTACCAAAGGTTTGAGTAATTTTTTATATATTTTTTTAAAGCGTTTACTTTGGAGAATTTGAAGCCAATCGGATAATTTCTGGAATTTCTTCTTATAAAAGGTATTTTGCAAAAATCTTTAATTTTAATAATATTGCTTAACGGCTTATGGCACTTATTTACCATTCAATGAGTAAACTAAGCGAAGCTTAGTCTGAACCGCTAGCTGTATAGCATAAATAGATCTCCAAGGTGCCAATTATTATTGATGTATTTTATTTGTCAGGCTCATTAGTTAAAAGAAACATTTTGACCACCATCACTTAGTCTGGAGGAATCAAATCGCTAGTCTCTGTCTTGAATAAAATGTAAATATCAGATAATCCATAAGTAGAATCGAAGAATCGAAGCCTCATTCACATAATTTAATGGTTTTGTTCAAGAGTGCATCTTTTTTTTCGACCAGACCAGCAGATCCCTCTTTTACAACAGCACACCCCCGGTGGAACTGCCGTTGGATTTTATTACATAAAACAAAAGTGAAGATTTATGATGATTTGTGATAAGAAATACTACACAGTGGGCTCAGGTTGACAACTCGACAATTAACTCTTCAGTAACTTTACTTTAAGCAAAAAAAAAAATCCTTTACTTTTATGGATGCTACTAAGAAAATTATAAATTACAAGTCATGTTTTACCGAATATAACAAATTTTTTTAATATTTTTTACATCACTAAAGCACCATTTTTTTGGTAATTTTGTGAATGGCTCTTATGCACAGTTTCGTTTTAACCCATGCTACCTAGAACTATGTATATACCAATCCAACAATATACCTTTTTACAATAGTAAAATACAGATACACTTGTGGACATTACAAAATCGACACTGAGATGATCAATAATAATAGTATATACCTTATATGGAAATGAAAAAATCGTAAACAGAATAACAAACTTAATATACTCCCCAATATAATAATAACAAGACTAAAGTATTTTTTTTTTAATTCATCGAATTTTTATGAGTTGTAAATATTTGATAAAAAACAAATAAAACGGGGCTATATTAGCCGTGTGCCAAATCTAGCATACCCGTCATCATTTCACATAGTTAGGAAATAATATCTCGAATTTTTTTGAACGTAAGTGAAGTATGAACATTAACCGATTACGCCCATTTTTACAAGATTGTTCCACACATAAATTGTATAATTACATAGAACAAGCTACGCCAAATATTCTAAATCAATCTATAAAACATTTTAACATCCATAATCAATTCACTTTAGGTGGGCGTGGTTAATTTGACTTTTCCAAATATGTATATATATATGATTAATATATAATAAAAGTTTTGTTTTTGTGTCTCTTATGCTTTGTACGTAATAAAAGAAAAACTCTAAAAACTAAACGTTTTGTATAATTGTAGGAAGGTCCATGGCGCCCCGATCTAATCCATTTCCAATACCTAGACATATAGGAATGATTTGTACCAAATTTTAAGTCTACAATTCTTATTGTTCAAAAGTAATACGAAAGTAACTTTCAAGTAGGATTTTTAGGATGTCAGAAGAGCCGTTGTCACGCCAAGAATGATTTAAAACCTGATAGATACTAATATGAACAGAACTGTCAAATTTTAAAAAAGTATACAAATCTGGACAAAAGCTATCATGCACGTAAACGTGTGCTTTGTTCTAAATGATATTATTTACTTTTTAATATGTCTTCCGAATGGCTGGTCAAATTTCTATTGTTCATATAACATTGGAATGAACAAATAAAAGACTAATTTGTATTTTTTTTAAACCAGAATTTACTATACTAGAATCGAAATATATAGCCTAGTTCAGCATGTAAAACTTTTTAAAGTTGTGGGCCAGTCAGTGGACTAATTTAGACCATTTGGAACGGAATATCTTTAACATTGATGAAGAATATGTTCACTAAATTTGTGAGATTGCTGAAAGCTCCGGGTGCAAGCTTTGGAGTGTCATTGTTGGACCATTTTTGCGGAACTTCAATAGGACATCGTACCAAATTTCAGTGCAATATCTCAATTTATTGGGACTATACAAAATGTACAAGCAGAAAAAGTGTACAAATTTGCACGGACGAACAGATTGGCTAAATCAATTTTTCTATTGATGCTGATCAAGAATCAGTGTGGTTCGCCCGCATCTGTTACTCACAAACGTCTGAGCAAAAGCAATATACCCCCACAATCATTATGATGATGGTTATAAATATTTATAGATCCGGTGTGTTAAATATATTTATCTTTTACGTTAACCCGAAAAATGCATTTTTAACAGTTTTGTAATTTATAATTAAAAATGAAAAAATATATATGTATGTGAGAGAAGTAGCCACACGGCATACTAGTTAGCATTTATAATAAATTTATTTAAATTTACATAATTAAGTGAAGGAAAAAGTTGATTCGAAAAATAACTGGACAATATGGAATCACAAGGCTTAATATAACTTTTTTTTTTTCAACAAATATATTTAAAGATAATCATCACACAGTTATCCGTAAACTATTATTAATAATGATGTGTCAAGGCGAGCAACTTTAATAAAGTATTTGGCCATCGCCATATTTTTATGCGTTTTATCCTTCGATCGTGGATTGTTAAGCGCTAGTTGATATGTATTAGACTCGAGATGAGTTTAGTGTATGATAATGACAACAATAAACAATCGTGGACATTGTTAAAATAGGCTGATGTCAATAAATGCACAATAAAATTACTAAACCATTCATTGTACCGTAATAAATAAATGTAAAAAAAAGAACATTTATATAATAATAATAATATATAACAAGTAAAAAAAGTGTAAAAAATTAAATTTTTTTTAACCCAAATCTAAAACACTCTTCACATCTACAAAGAAATAGTGGGCGTTACCTATGAGCGTAACCTGATTACGTGTATTTAGGATGGAACTTAACAATCGAATTCTACGCTAAATAAAGTTTGTGCAAATTGCAAATTGTGGGAGTGCCTTTTTTCCGACCACGCCTATTTTCGGCACATCGATGGATGCTTTAATTATAAGTAAGCGTATCCAGTTTCAATTTTTGTGGCTGATAGATATCCGTTGTGGGCGTGGCACTTGATCACTTAACTAGCCCACTATTTCAATAGCAACCTACGTAAAAAAAGTAACTGTACAAAACTTCAACTCGGTATTTCCATATATGTATATTCGGTTTACGACGGTGAGACTGTCAAACAACAGATCAATTCAAAGGGTAGAGGAGGCTCCCTTTTGGATTATTGCAAACGGAATAACAAACTTAGTATACCACCTTAGCATCTTATGTTATTATGTTAAGCGTATAAAAATACTGATCCAAGTTTAACATTTCTGTTAATGACCTTACTTAATACTATAATATATAAATGTTAATGTAATGAGATGTTTTTTATACGCACCATCATAATAATTATGGGGGTATATTGGTTTTGTTCAAACATTTGTAAATACCAGAAATAGGAATGCCACATTCCTAGCCAAATCGATTAATCCTTTCGCGTCTCCGTGGGAATTTTTACGTTTTTTTGTTGAAAAAAATTAAAAAATTTGCTACAAAATTTAAGATTTTGGGTTGAAATTTGACACATATTATCGTCGACTACAGTTTTCTATTGCAAATGGGCAAAATGGCTCAGCGGACATACCCGCAATGACATCCTTAACCCTAAACTCTTTTAGGTACTCTCCCGGTCGCATTGCACATTTAGATATCAAGCTGAAATTTGATAGACATATTTATCATCAGTGTCAAAACTATCGTATTGAAAATGGATAAAATCGGTTTACGGAGTGGCCCACAACTTTAGAAAGTTCAATTTTTTATATATATGAAAAAATATTCAAATTAACCACGCCCACCTATAGTGGACGTATAGATTTAGTATGATTTAGAGATTTATTTAAAATATATCTGAAATCAAGTCAAATTTTACTTCGAATATGGTTTTTCGTAAATTTTAGAGGCGACGGTTATCCGACCATGCCCATTTTTGGCACATCGACGGATGAGGTAACTATAGATATACGTATCAAATTACAAGTTCATAGGTCAATTTTTGTGACAGATATAGAGACTTTTGTTGATTGAGGGCGTGGCTCTTAACCGATTTTTCCTATTTTAAATAGCAATTTGCGTAAGGAAATTAAAGGTGTTTGTACAAAATTTCAGCTGAATATCTTAAAATTTATGACCGTGGTAATGCCAACAACAGACAGGGACATACATATCTAAATCGATTCAGTGTTTGATGCTGATCAAGAATATATATACTTTGTGAGGTCTCTGACGCCTCCTTCTGCGTGTCGCAAACGGAATGGCAAACTTAGTATGCCCCCATTTTATATGGAGGATATAAAAATGTATAAAATTAGGTCAAATGGGTGTGTCTGACCATTATCTACTGGGGAAACAAATACTAATATTGCGACTTCCAAAAACTAATGACATTGTGCGAATATTTATTCAATTAAATTTGAAGTATTTTTCTTACTTGTTTGGAGAAGTAATATAGTTGGACTCTATTTTAGAATTGCGTTGTGATGGTGAGTAATCTAAATTTGGCACACACCTAATATAAGCATTTTTTGTTTGTTTTTTCATGAATACCGATCCACTGTAAATGCTGGTGGCATAGGGTTAGCAGAAGGCATTAACAAAATATCTTCATGACTCTTTTTACTTGCTCTCTGAGAGAAAGAGAAAGTAAAACCAAACGCATCAGCCACCAGCAGCAGTGCTACTTTATTTAAAGGAAACAAAGCCAACAAAGAAAACATTTACTATAAAAACGAGTAAACAAATTCAATATTCGAATAGTTTTGTGTGATACCTTATAACGTCTTTAGGTAACGGACTACGTAAACTTTGCTGCTTGCTGCCAACTACCACGGATGCTACTTTATTTTTGTTATTCATAACTTTTGCGTTTACTTTGTTGAATTGTGCAACTTCTTTAACAAAATTCTTATTGAAATATGGATGCGGATACTTTTAGGGAATTTGGAAAGGCAGCCATCGAATTTGTGGCCAACTATATTGAAAACATCAGAGATTGGTATTAATACCTTAAGCGAGGATTTATAAGTTTGTTTTTTTTATTTAATATATTGTTTTGATACAATTTTGTGTTCAGTGATGTGTTGCCTTCTGTAAAGCCGGGCTATTTAAGAGATTTGCTGCCAAATGAAATACCAGAAAAGCCGGAGGATTGGCGCGAAGTTATTACGGATATAAACCATATCATTAAGCCGGGTATTACGCATTGGCTGTCACCGAATATGCACGCCTATTATCCCACTGGTGCGTCATTCCCCTCCATGGTGGGCGATATGATAGCAAGCGGTTTTGGAAATATTGGCTTCAGTTGGGTATGTTGCGTCTGTTGTGTTATACTAAACGTTAATGTTATGTAATACAATACAAGCCGTTATGGTAAAGAACTTTCTCCAGCAGCACCGAAAACAAGTTTTCTTTAATGATATTCAAATGCGCGTTTTCAAAATCGATTTAGTTCTTTCGCTTCTCTTGCTTATTAACCCATTAGCTTTTATGGCCTAATCAATAACCAACACGATCAAGACGAAAGACTTGCCGTTAATTTAGTTTTGTGATATGCTAAGCTTTAAAAACCATTGAAAAAGTTGTTCGCCATTCGGTTACTTCTTGAAATTTTTTTTTTATTTATATAATATTTTTTTATTAGCATTATACAGCATCTTTTTATTATGTATGGACTATTTACAGATTAGCAGTCCGGTTTGCACTGAATTGGAGGTCATTGTTATGGACTGGTTGGCAAAGTTTTTAAATTTGCCCGAACATTTCCTGCACTCATCTCAGGGTCCGGGTGGTGGTGTAATTCAAGGCTCGGCTAGTGAATCGATTTTGGTGGCAATACTGGCAGCTAGAGAGCAAGCGGTACAAAAATACCAAGAACTTTACCCCCATTTAAGTGAAAGTGATGTACGTGGTAAACTGGTGGCTTACTCCAGCGACCAAAGTAACTGTTGTGTGGAGAAGGCAGGCCTTTTAGCCGCTGTACCCATACGTTTACTGCAAACCGAAGAAGATTTGGTTTTCACCGGTGACATATTGGAGAAGAGTGTTAAGGAAGATTTGGCCAAAGGCCTTATACCGATTGTGTGTGTTGCCACTTTGGGCACCACTGGCACATGCGCCTTTGATGATATAACCACACTGGGTGGGGTGTGTAGCAAATATGGTCTTTGGTTGCATGTAGATGCCGCCTATGCAGGCGCTGCCTTCGCCTTGGATGAGTACGCCCACCTAAGAAAGGGCTTAGAGTTGGTGGATTCATTAAATTACAACTTGCACAAATCTCTAATGATTAATTTCGACTGCTGTGGCATGTGGCTGAAAGATGCTAATAAATTGGTGGACAGTTTCAATGTCGATCGTATCTATCTCAAGCATAAATACGAAAGCCAAACGCAAATACCCGATTTCCGCCATTGGCAAATACCATTGGGAAGGCGTTTTCGCGCTTTAAAAGTGTGGATCACTTTCCGTACCATAGGTGCCGAAGGCCTAAGAGATCACATGCGTCGCTACATTAGTTTGGCCGAGAGATTCGAAACATTACTGTTAGCCGATCCTCGATTCGAATTGATTTCGAAGCGTTCCCTGGGTTTAGTTTGTTTCCGTCCCAAGGGTGATAATACTTTAACAACTGAATTATTGAGTTGCTTAATGGAGCGTAAGAAAATTTATTTGATACAGGCCACATATCGTGGTAAAAATTTCTTGCGTTTTGTCATTTGTGGCATGCAGCCGCAAGAGAAGGACATTGATTTTGCTTGGCAAGAGATTCAAGCCCAATTTAATCACATACTAGAAGAGAAAATGAAAATAAAATCCACTAAAGCAGACATGCGCGTAATTACTCAACAGTTATCAACAGATTTGAAAAATATTAACATAAGTAATGAGTCGGAAAAAATTAAATAATTTTTAAATATATATTTTTTTAATCTTAGTTGATTTATTATCCGTTATATACATATATAAATATATTTACATTCAATATACAGAACGATACTTTACACAAACAAAAAAATGTATTTTAATAATATGCGGGGGTTCACATTATTTTACTTGAAGCCAATAATAATTGTGAAAGTTGCAAGATTTAAAATGTAAACGAATTTTAAGCTTTGGCCGATTTGCAGCATAGCACTTGCATGCTATATATACAGTGTAAAATTCCTTACATAATGAACGTACGATGTAGGATTTCGCGCCTGAGTGTTTTAACAAGTATTAGAGGGCGTCCACCCAATACTTATTCGGCATTGCATGCTTTTTCAGTTTCGCAAGAGTAGTAACGCAACAAAGGCTACGAACACCTTTTGCGATATTTACCCAAGTGCATTAGATGCTCGTAAATGTTCGTAAAGGTGGTTTACATTCGAACCCGATCAAAAAGACGAACAACTTTAGGCAATGTCATGTTAAGAGCGAAAGTGGAAGCAAATCTCTATAAGTACACTCTTAACCAACCTTGCTCGACCATTCAAGAACACTTGGTAAAATAAGCAGAGTGAGTGTTTGAACAAGCTAACTAATCCACTACATTCACTACATGCTTCAACGGCAATGGGTTTCTACGATTATCCAAAACACAAAAGCCAGTGCCTCTCTTCGATCGAATTGCGGGGTAAGTACAGCTAAGCCAGGTTTACGAGCCAAAAACACGCTTTTTTATATTTGGTAAAGCATTCGCGGGATCGTTCATTTTTATATCCTCTATATAATATGGAGGGTATACAACACCCAGACGTGAGAGACTTCGCCGTAACAATAAGTTTTAAAAGAGAGCAAATATTATGCGTTTCTTTATATGACCTCTCATCTGATCATTCTCCAATTCTCATAGAAATTAACTTGGCGAAAGTGAAAGTGAGTTGGAAAAAATCCTCCATTATCATGGTTCCTAAACCAGGTAAAGATCCTACGCAAGTTTCCTCAAACAGACCCATAACCTTGCTCCCTATTGTGTCCAAACTATTAGAACGATTGGTACTTAATAACATAAACAAGTTTATAGATTCTCATAATTTAATACCGCAACACCAGTTTGGATTCAGAAAACTCCACGGTACTACCGAACAAGTTCATCGCATTGTTGCACTTATAAGAGACACATTTAAAACAAAAGAGTATCATTCGACCCCCTTCATAGACATATCCCAAGTCCTCGACAAAGTATGGCATGAAGGATTGTTACAAAAAATATATAACAAGCTTCCAATTAACACGCACAGCTTCTTCAAAAACTACGTTACTGATCGGACTTTTACAGTTCGCATAAAGAACTGTACATCTACCACAAGGCGGATTTTGGCAGGTGTCCCTCAAGGGATTATCCTAGGTCCTATGCACACCTTACACAGACTTTTACCTTCGCCGATGATACTGCAATATTAAGCAAACACTCTAACCCGCAAGCAGCCTCACAACAAATACATACAACGTCACCTTGTCACCTTAAAACAGTGGCTCCAAAAATAGAAGATAAAAGCAAATACCTCAAAATATGTGCATACTACTTTCAACCTAAGAACAGAGACCTGTGCCCCAATCACAATCCACGGCGAGACAATACCCCAGGCATGTCAAATATCTGGGAATTCACCTAGATCGATAGCTTACGTGGTCACACCATATTAGCATAAAAATAACTCAAATAAAGTTAAAAATAAATGAGCTATGCTGGATGTTGAACCCACTTTCGAAATTAAGCCTCGACTACAAAGTCCTGCTATATAATGCTTTAATTTTGCCAATATGATTATACGGAATCCAACTACTAGCCTGCACCTCTAATATAGCAAAAATGCAAAGACGACAATCAAAGATATTACGACAAATTACAGGAGCTCCATGGTATATTACAAACGCCAACATCCACCGAGATTTAAATATACTTGATGCAGAAGATGTAATTAAAGAAAGCGTAAGAAACTACATATTCAAAGTCTCAAATCATAAAAATGCCCTTGCTCGCACTTTCCCTTCTACGGAAAAACACGCACGTTTAAAATGGAAAGCAACCCTTGACGTGGCAAATTAAATAGATCAATGTAAACCGGCCCTCATTGAGGTGACAGCCGTGGCAATCACCTTAAAGTAAAGGATCCTAGATTAATTAAGATTAATTGAATTGGACATGAACAGAAAACAGACACGCCCACGATCGACATAAACCTTTATTTTGCCATAAAAATTTACCTTTGAACTTGAAATTTGATGCACTTATTCAAGGTCAGTCCACCCATCGATGTGCCAAAAATGGGCATTGTCGGTTAACAGACACGCCCACCATCAACAAAAATCTTTATATCCGCCATAAAAATTGAACTATGAACTTGAAATTTGGTGCTCTTATTCAAGGTTAGTCCACCCATCGATGTGCCAAAAATGGGCATTGTCGGTTAACAGACACGCTCACCATCAACAATAATCTTTATATCCGCCATAAAAATTGAACTATGAACTTGAAATTTGGTGCACTTATTCAAGGTTAGTCCACCCATCGATGTGCCAAAAATGGGCATTGTCGGTTAACAGACACGCCCACCATCAACAAAAATCTTTATATCCGCCATAAAAATTGAACTATGAACTTGAAATTTGGTGCACTTATTCAAGGTTAGTCCACCCATCGATGTGCCAAAAATGGGCATTGTCTATTAACAGACACGCCCACCATCAACAAAAATCTTTATATCCGCCATAAAAATTGAACTATGAACTTGAAATTTAGTGCACTTATTCAAGGTTAGTCCACCCATCGATGTGCCAAAAATGGGCATTGTCGGTTAACAGACACGCTCACCATCAACAAAAATCTTTATATCCGCCATAAAAATTGAACTATGAACTTGAAATTTGGTGCACTTATTCAAGGTTAGTCCACCCATCGATGTGCCAAAAATGGGCATTGTCGATTAACAGACACGCCCACCATCAACAAAAATCTTTATATCCGCCATAAAAATTGAACTATGAACTTGAAATTTAGTGCACTTATTCAAGGTTAGTCCACCCATCGATGTGCCAAAAATGGGCATTGTCGGTTAACAGACACCATCAACAAAAATCTTTATATCCGCCATAAAAATTGAACTATGAACTTGAAATTTGGTGCACTTATTCAAGGTGAGTCCATCCATCGATATGCCAAAAATGGACATGGTCGGATAACAGATGCACCCACAAGCATACTTCACGTAAAACTTTACTCCCGCCCCATGTGGAGAGTGTAAAAATAAACCCTTAATCGTTTTTTAGATCGTCTCTGGTTAATGATATGCAAATGAGGCTAAACATTAAAGCTCTTTCAATAATATACTCTACATTCTAACTTTTTTAATATTTCACATATTTTTTTTTTTTATTTAAAAATGTAATTTTGCACTTTTAAGATGTAACTACAATACATTTAAGTTTTTGTTTTTTTGTTTTTTTTTTCTGTATATAAATAACTATTGATTCGTTAAATATTTTATTAGCTTTTCAAACTGTTATACTAATCCTACACAGATAAGATATTTACTGTTTGCTCATTCACACACGTACATGCACACATTGAGTCGGTAGAAAATTGTTACGAATCATTTATATTTTGTATTTGGAATAGGAAAATGCATTCAAGATATATAAAATTTATTACACAAAACAAGAGATTTGCTTATGTGGAACTTCAAGAATTGTCGTATTAACTATAAAAAAATAGAGAAACATGCAAAATTATTTGCATTTTATTTAGTTATGCGTAAGAGAGGGCACTCTTATTTTGGCTCAAAGATTACAAGTTGTAGAAGGCATAATTATAAATGTTATTAGGTAGGCGTGTGCTGATGGTGTTTTTTGTTACAAAAGAGCTGTTGTTGTTGTTATTGTTATATTCTTTTGTTGAGATTATTGGAAAGCATAATCGAGCTGTTGCTGTTGTTAATACGCTTGCTTGTACATTAGATTCTCTAATAAAATTTAGAAAAAAGCAACTACAACAACGCTCACGCTATCTAACAATCTTGCAGAGAAGTTGAAAATTTAAGAACTTTTCAAAAAACACGAAGCCTCGAACAAAAGGGTTTTTCGATGATAAGATTCAACACCAACTGAAACTGAACTTAAAACAGTAAAGTGCCCATGCCGCCCATTTCCGATTGCTCCTTAACGAATATTTCAAAGTATTGATAAATGATGGTAACGGCCAACAGAATACCAGTACCCGAACCAATGGCACCCAAGAAATCTGCCAGCACTGATAAAGCGCCTATACATAGGCCACCAAAAGCAGCAGCGGTGGGTATGTAGCGATTTAATTCATGTATCATGGAGTTCTCTCGGTGACCACGCATCACCATATGCTGTTCTTTCAATTGTTTCGCCACCTAATAGAAGAAATAATGAAAAGTTTTTAATATAAACGGAACGGTACGTAAATAGAAAGAATATTTTTACATCTTTGGCCGAACTACCCGACACATCAATCCAGGTTTTGGAGAAGAAAGCGCAAGAGCCCAGCATAAAAACTATATATAGAATAGCGTGTATGGGATCAGTCAATATGTGACCGACACTCTCAGGCGGTGACAGATAATAACATAGGCCACCAATTGGATATGAACGAGCAGGACCGCCACCTCCAACATCAGCCCACACTCCCAGCAAATTTATGAAGAAGTTACCCTGGAATTTTACGGCCAACATTTGTGAGATCACATACAAATTGGAAACCAAAGCCGACTGCAATATTATGGGTATGTTGGAGGTATAAAATAGTTTAATAGGATAACTGCTATACTGTCCACGATAGCGAGCTGACTTAATTGGTAGATCTACACGGAATCCTTGGAAATAAATAACCACAGCAAACACCAATACCGTAGCCAATAAGTTCATTAAATTGGGCAAATTCTGACGATAGAAGGCTTCGCGTAAAGCACGCACTTTATCATTACGTGTGGCCATTAAATGGAACAGAGCTATGACGGCCCCTTCAAACTCGGTGCCACGACCCGTGGTTACTGTGGTCGGTGAGAAGGCTTTCCATACTATGGTCTCACAAATATTTGTCGCTATGAACAGAGAAATGCCCGAACCCAGACCATAACCTTTTTGTAGCAGTTCATCCAACAGCAACACTATTAAACCGGCCGCAAATAATTGTATTATAATCAACAAACAGACACCAGCTCCAATTTCCGATGGGTCCCCATACATGCCCGTCATTACGTACACTATAGCTTGGCCTATAGTTATAACCATGCCGAAAAGTTTTTGGGCACCATTAAACAAGGCACGATCCTTGGGTGTATCGCCGACTTCTATAATCTTAGCACCGGCCAGCAGTTGCATTATCAATCCAGATGTGACAATTGGAGATATACCGAGTTCCATAAGAGTACCACGATTTGAAGCCAATATGACACGTATCCAGTAGAAGGGATCGGCCGAATCTGAGCTCATAATACCGAACAAGGGAATTTGACAGCAAACCAGAAAAATGAACAGAGTTATGGCAGTCCATAGTACCTTCTCTCGAAATTGAATCTGAAAACGAAGACAAAGAAAAGATTATTGTACGATTTTTTCATAAATCTTTTTTAATATATTCGAAAATCATATCAATAGCGGAACTAAGAGTCAACTAAAGCACCTCCATTACCGGACGGACGAACGAACGGACATGGTTAAATCTATTCAGATTTTGATTCTCAATTGATCAGTATAATTGTAGATGTGTGTGGCATTTACTGTTTAAGTGTTACAAACATTCGTATAATACATAGTATACTCTCTTACCACATGTGCTGTAGGGTATAAATATTGTATCCTCCTACACATATGTAGCCAAGTGTAAACATGTTAAGCATATACATTGAAGCACATGTATATACAAACGTCATAAATGACTGCACTACGTAAGCAAACGTCAACCGTCTCGTATGAGTGCGAGGAATTTTAATCACGAAACGATTTGCAGCGAAGTTGTATTCGGTTTAAATTGTACACGTCGTATTACAGGGCAAAAGAAACTGTCAAAATATGTAGTAAACAAAATGCAAACCCATCAAGTCAACTGTAAACTAACTGCAAAAAATTAAGAATTCATCTATGAAAAATGTAACCAAAATATTACACTTGCTTATCATTTCACTTATTGCCAATTGCTTAAGCAAAAAAAAGACTTCTTTTTAAGACACCCTACGTTGTTACGTTTCTTGTTAACATTTGCGTCAATTTTGAAGGTTTTCTTTAATGAAAATCCCATTAATTTTTCAAAATTTTCACTTACCTTACGTTCTGGCTTCGCAATTTCCGGCAGTATACTACAAAATGGTTTAATCACTTCGAGAAATTTAACTAAAAAAAAAAAAAAAAGAACATTAAGAAAACACCGTTATATACGTCACACAACCTAAATTATATTAACGTGGACATTGGCTTCGCGATTACTTACTTCCCATTGTTTTTTTTTTCAATTATTTACTTGAACACTTTAGTAAATTTGCTTCTTCCGAAATTAGAAAGCGAACTTAAACAAATGAGCTGGAAAAATAGTTATACAAAACACTGCCTACTCACACACGAACGAAATCTACTAATGTTAAAACTTGAATGAACGAAATTTTTCCTACACAATAAAATGTTTTCTACAATTTCGTTTCGTGTCAAAGTGATGCCCACGTACAATAAAAAAAGAAGGCTGCCACTTGACATAGCCCCTTTTCATAATAAGTGCTGCCAATTTGCATATGTTTCACTAGATGGCGTAGTTTAATTTAAAAGTTTAGCTTCTCATGTTTTTTGTGAAATACATTTTTGTCTTATTTTAATTGACATATGCATATGTCAATATGTGATCAGCGCTTTGAGGTCGGCAGTATACTTACGTTGCCCGAATGTATGCAACATCCAGAAGGACATTTCAACCATACATATATTATAAACATTCTAAATTAACAGCAAATCCCAAATGGATTTAACTTTGCCTGTTTATGTGAGCATTGCTTATATTTTTATATAACTATGTGTGTATAAAAAATATTTCAAAATTAAAACTAATTTTTATATAAATGTTCGATTGAATTTATTTGTCAGGAATGTGTTAACAATTATTTAAATCTATCTCTTTACTCAATAAATCTATAAATTCAGCTTCTGTATAGTTTTTATTACGCGCTAAAAGTTTGTTCAATGTAGAGGCCTTACACTTACCTATCGACATAATCGAACGCCAATCATTTGTGTTATGGATAGCACCCGTCATAGGTGGATAAACTGGATGGTGTGGACATTGATAAACTAGTTCCGATGCTTTGTGTACTTGCGTGGTATGTTTATGCAATTCTATGCAAACTGCGCACTCAAATGTTTCAAACACTTTACCATCGTTAATGGAGGACTGGCGCTTTTGCAGCGCCCTCAATAGAAATTCATTTTTGATGGGTTGTATTATTTGAAATTTATGATTGAGATAAGTGTTATACTCGGTTTCATTTGCATCCAGTAGTTTAATAAAATCTGCCAACTTCTCGACACTATCGAAATTGGATATATTTATAATTGATTTTTCATTGGGTATCCACTCCTACAAGCATTCTCCTTTAATAACATTTCTATTAATTGTGATTTGTTCCATTTAACGAGGTTTACCTTAATGTTGGGTGCACCAAAGTAAATAGGAATGGAGCCAGCAATTAATGGTCGCCACAACTTTTCCGTTATATAGTCATAACAAACACCATTCTCATATGCTATCACAAATTTATAACTAGCCACAAATCGTAATACTTCTGGGGAGTATAAATTATTTAAATAATCATGTTGCTGTTGCTTTAAACTGCAAAAATTCATATCGCACATTAATGGAAATTTATAGCAAAATGTAACTTACCCATCGGGCAGTTCCATATTTTTTAAGCAAGCTCCATACGAATCAATGCGAACATATTTCATAAGCTCCTTAACATAATATTCTCGCCCGGATGCAGTATCACAGTCTGACTGGACAAATAGCACCAGACCCTTGCCGGCTTTTATTTGTTGTGATTTTTCCGCTACAGGTACCATGTATGTGGAACTGGTTAAATCTTCAACTTTAGGTAAATAATACGTGGTTAGTGGGACATCACTATGTTGACTAATTGTTGAGGTAAAATTGAAATGTTGCAGAAAGGTGTCATACGGCATGAATTCCACATTTCGGGGGGATTCTTCATGAAACAGCGCCCACAACTGTTCGGGGTGGCGAGGCAATGGAAAATCGGAAACTTTTATATCTGAACCATAGAACAGTACAGCCTAAAAGAACATTATTATGTACTTTAATTTGTAACGAAAAAGAAATACTCACTACATCGAACCTTTGCTTTCGGTAAATGTTTGCGCCAACTGGAGAATCTACAGAAATTGCCACCACACATTTTGCTGTATTCATGATTTGCAGGCATAGCGTTCCACCATAATATTAAAGGCAATACCTGTGGCTTTTGCAGGATATATGTTCGAGGCAGCGGGTCTGTCCGCCGTCGTATGCTTGTAATTATAAAACATATGCACACGAAACAAATTAACCCAAGTAAAATTTTCCATTTTCCCATGCGTACAATTTTCATTTTATATATATAATCAATTATTATTTTATTAAAATTTATTTAACAATTTCCCGTTATAAAGAAGTCTTATCAATTACGAGAACTTATTCATTTCGTATTGCGCACATACAATACTGTTACACTGTTATACTTGTATACTCTGTGAACTTTACACTTGCCTATTTTATGTTTACACTATACTTATACTTATGCAATATGATGTATAGGATGCAATAAATATTTCCGTTGTCGTCCAAAACGTTAAAAATGAAAAGTTCTTCATTTGTTTTTTGTTATATCCGTTTATTGTAATAAATCGCCTGTATTGCATGTAAAAATATATATTTGATCGAATTAGATATTAAAGTGGATACGTAGGGGAACTTAACAATTTGGCATTCAATTTAAAATAAGGTGGAAAACAATATTATCTACAATTGTTTGTTTGGGTATATTTTAGGTTTTTGGGGGGAGGTGGAAAATAAAAAAGAACTCATATCACATGTTTGGCCGCTTGTGCGCTTATCTCATCCATACTTTTGCGAGCGCTATCTGTCATATCATCCAAAGAACGTCGCGTTGACATAATAAGATCGTCTGTACTTTTGGCAGCTGTTTCAGCCATCCCCTTCACTTCAGAGTTAATATGTCCTATCACCCATTCCAATCCTTGACGTCCCTTGCTGGCATTCGTACTAATTGTAGAGGTCAATAAATCCTCCATATAGTGCGACAACGGCACACCTCGCACACTCACTGACGCCTCTTGCTTCAGCAGCGTTTTATCGGGGTCTGTCGGATGTGGTTCATAATATAACACTTCATCAACGGAGATGTGTCGGCAAAATGTCAAATTAATTGTCTTCAACATCATTTGTCGTTTGATTGGATCTACTGTGGAACGTTCATGAGCAAAACAGGTCTTTGCAGTGCCAATCAGTTTGTGTGTCCATTTCGGCAGGTACCATTGAGACTGCACTAAGCGATGTGTGTGCAGAATACCATCGATCACTTTACGTTCCACTACATCTGTACCAATGATGGACGGTGTCATGGGATTGGGATATTTACGCCATGCCGCTTGTGCTACTGTTTCCCACGGATGGTTGAATGTGTGTTCTGATGTCCAAATTTTCATTATGCAAGTATTTTTGTTTGCTGGTAGTGGTAGTATATGGTATAAGAATATATATCGGTGTTAATTTTGAGCAGCCCACAATCCTATTTGCACGTTTAGACACAACAATCAAAAGCTACTTTGGAAAAAAAATTTATATTCATTACTGTACTAAAATAGGAAAAAAAATGGAGAAATTTCTTCCTTTTAAAATTTTTTTTTTTAAACATACGTAAGAGAGGCGAAGTAGAACACTGCAAAAGTTTCTTTTTTCTTTTCACTAAACAGTTTCTTCCACATTTATATACAATGCGGAAGACTTATCAGCAGCGACAAATGCCATATGATTGTAATAGTGCTTGATTATAGAAAATTTGCGTATTTGTATAAGCATGATTAGGGTGCTTGCATTTCATCAAACCATTCAGTATGATAAGAAACTGCATCAGCAAACCCTTTAATTCAGGTTTGATTTTAAATAAATTTACGACTTGTATGAGCACGATTAGGATGTTTGCATTTCATCAAACATTTTGTGTGATAACGAACTACATCAACGAACACTTTGATTCGAGTTTGATGTTGAATAAAAATTTCGTTTAGTAATCAGGGTACAAAGTTAAGCCCCCCAAGTAAAAAAAAAAAATTTTTATGACTCATGATCCTCAGGTTTCAACCCAATGTTAACATGTTTGCAACAATTATATATAATTTTCCTTTTTACGAAAGACCTATAAAAGTACAGCAGTTCTATAATAAATAAGTAATAAATGCAATTTGATTACGAAGAACCCGTTATCTAATTAGTTTTCTGAATTTTTTTTTTATTTATTCATTATGTTAATCGATTACGTATATTTATTTAGTTACAATTTGCATCAATTATATACTTGCATGAATGTTCCTATGGATGTACTAACCAAAAACCTTCACAATACGTCTTCTACTCGACAATAATAAACGAAATTTTTTTGTTCAATTTTGTCCTCGATTGTGTCTTGCTGTTTCAAATGTTTTGAACTCAACTTGCTAACATGATAGATACGTATTGAATAATAATAATAATCTTTCCTTTTTTTATAATAATTTTTAATATATATATAATTATATAATCTTATATTGTAAACTTTTTCAATATTATTAGTGTTCTATGTTTTTGCTTAAAATTTTTTTCCTATTATTAAACAATGAATGCTTTTATCAATCGTTTTACTTTGCATCTGCTATACGGTATGATAGGACAGCAGAGGCTGTATGTTATTACAAAAAGAAAATCTAAAACAACATAATAAATTGCGTCGGAAACAATTATGAGAAGCGCAGCAGCAGTTACAAATTTCAAATTAGCATTGACAATTATCAGCGTTGCTGGGGCGACTATTACGATCAGCATTTAGTCGGATTTGGTCGGGAAATTCATTGTACAATTCCACTTCTGCCTCTTGAGCCAAAGCATTTTTTGCTATCGTTTGAAAGGCCAATTCTACATTAATGCCCTCTTTGGCTGATGTCTCGAAGTATGGTATATCGTTTTTGGACTGGCACCATTGCTGAGCCCGGCGTGTGGAAACTTGGCGATTGTCCATATCTACCTTGTTACCCAAGACAACAAATGGAAAATGTTCTGGGTCTCTTGGACTCGCCTGAATGAGGAACTCGTCACGCCAAGCGTCCAAGTTTTTGAATGTATTGGGTGCGGTAACATCATAGACAAGAACGCAAGAGTCTGCACCACGATAGAAAGCAACTCCTAAAGATTGGAAGCGCTCTTGTCCTGCTGTATCCCAGATTTGCATTGTAACAACTCGATCATCAACCACCACTTCTTTCGTACAAAAATCAGCACCTATTGTGGCTTTGTATTGGTTTGAGAAACGCTTGTTTACGTATTGATTCATCAATGATGTCTTTCCAACACTACTATCACCCAAAATAACAACTTTCAGTAGAGACTTCTTACGTGTAGCCATATTCTCTCAAGAATTCCGTATAAATGTATCACTAATTGACAAAGCAATTAAGTCGTAGTTTTTTTTTGCTACTATTAACTTGAATCACTCCTTTTTCTTTATTCTGCCACACACACAGAATTATACGTAATTGGCAATTTTTTTTTTTTGGTCACTGTTTTTTTTAGTACTTACAAATTATTTTCTAAAGAATATTTCAATAATATATTTTGACTTAAATTTATAATTACGGTTTCTTAATGCAGATTAGACAAAGGCAAACTTTTCAACTTTTTTCTTGCAAAAGAAAATTATCGGATGTCTACTGGAGTACGCGAAGAAAACAATCAAAATTAGCAACGAAAATTTACCAATTTTGTAAGGGGGTTACCATTTGCACATTTTTACAAAGAAATTTGCCTTGCGTGAATTAAGTTAACCCGGCAATATCTAAATGTAAAACGATTCAAAGTTTTTTGAAATGCTTGATTGAAAAATTTAAAAACTCGGTTGGAATTTTATAGCATAATAATAATTTCTAATCTGTCCTTTAAAATTGGTTAAAGTTAAATTAAGTTTATTGACTTTCTTATACAATATTTCAAAAGTAAAAATAATAAATTAACAGCATAAAAGAGGAAAACTTAAAACTATAGTGTCCTCATTTAGTATATTTTTCTTTTGAAAAATATACTAAATTCTAAGGCTTTCTGCTAGCCTTAGAATAAAGATTTAATACATATACTCAAGTTTCATATTAAATTATTTATTTTATCTTCTTCCAATGGATGCACAGGTCGTAAACATATCGCAGTATTTTTCAAAGGATGACTGATTTATATCCATTGCACCGTTTTCAACGATTTTACGAAAATTACGCATTGTTTGAGTCTCCCAGCGTAATTTAATAAGTTCACTGTCCAGAAAATTCTTTACAATAGCTAGAGAATTTTTCCCCGGACTATTGGTATAAATTCGTTTTGTCATAGCACTTATTTTATTGTGTAAAATTTGCTGCCGTACATTATCGAATTCTGTATCCATTAATTCCGCCAAGGATACTGTTGAAGGTTCAACCAATTTCTCCATATTTTCATCCGATTTATTCCCTTGTGATTCATTGCATTCAACTGTTGCAGGTTTGTTTTTAAACTTCAACAACGTTTCTAAATTATTTTCTATATCACAATTAGCATCAGAAGAGTGGTCATCAACTTGAAAATCATTCATTTCTTGTTGTGTGCCATCAATATCATAATATTTACAGCCCAACATTTCTAAAGCAATTTCCGTTACCAAATATGCCATGCTAACGTAATTAGTGTTTTCTAATTGTAGACAATTTTTAATAATAATATTTTTATGCACAAATGAATAAAATTATTCGTAATGCTTATTATGAATTTTGATATAAGCGAAAATAACAATACCAAATCAATCCATACAACGAAAGTACAACACTCAACATATGGTTCCGGTGTTTCAAACTATTTGTTGGGATTTGGATAACTGAGGTACCAACGAACCAACGAACCAATTAACAAAAATATGAAGGTAAAAATGAACATTCAAATAAAAAATCTACAAATTTCAATCAATTAAGGCGTGGTAAAAAGTACAAATTCATAATTTTCGAACAATTACGTTATAAAAATTAATTTCCTCTCAGAGAAATTTCTCTTTTTTCTCTCTCATGAATATTTCTCTTTGGAAATATTTCTTTCGTGAAGATTAGACAAAGGCAAACTTTTCAACTTTTTTCTTGCAAAAGAAAATTATCGGATGTCTACTGGAGTACGCGAAGAAAACAATCAAAATTAGCAACGAAAATTTATCAATTTTGTAAGGTGACTACTATTTGCACATTTTTACAAAGAAATTTGCCTTGCGTGAATTAAGTTAACCCGGCAATATCTAAATGTAAAACGATTCAAAGTTTTTTGAAATGCTTGATTGAAAAATTTAAAAACTCGGTTGGAATTTTATAGCATAATAATAATTTCTAATCTGTCCTTTAAAATTGGTTAAAGTTAAATTAAGTTTATTGACTTTCTTATACAATATTTCAAAAGTAAAAATAATAAATTAACAGCATAAAAGAGGAAAACTTAAAACTATAGTGTCCTCATTTAGTAAATTTTTCATAACCGCTTACTATTAAAAAAAAGGGCTTTCTGCTAGCCTTAGAATAAAGATTTAATACATATACTCAAGTTTCATATTAAATTATTTATTTTATCTTCTTCCAATGGATGCACAGGTCGTAAACATATCGCAGTATTTTTCAAAGGATGACTGATTTATATCCATTGCACCGTTTTCAACGATTTTACGAAAATTACGCATTGTTTGAGTCTCCCAGCGTAATTTAATAAGTTCACTGTCCAGAAAATTCTTTACAATAGCTAGAGAATTTTTCCCCGGACTATTGGTATAAATTCGTTTTGTCATAGCACTTATTTTATTGTGTAAAATTTGCTGCCGTACATTATCGAATTCTGTATCCATTAATTCCGCCAAGGATACTGTTGAAGGTTCAACCAATTTCTCCATATTTTCATCCGATTTATTCCCTTGTGATTCATTGCATTCAACTGTTGCAGGTTTGTTTTTAAACTTCAACAACGTTTCTAAATTATTTTCTATATCACAATTAGCATCAGAAGAGTGGTCATCAACTTGAAAATCATTCATTTCTTGTTGTGTGCCATCAATATCATAATATTTACAGCCCAACATTTCTAAAGCAATTTCCGTTACCAAATATGCCATGCTAACGTAATTAGTGTTTTCTAATTGTAGACAATTTTTAATAATAATATTTTTATGCACAAATGAATAAAATTATTCGTAATGCTTATTATGAATTTTGATATAAGCGAAAATAACAATACCAAATCAATCCATACAACGAAAGTACAACACTCAACATATGGTTCCGGTGTTTCAAACTATTTGTTGGGATTTGGATAACTGAGGTACCAACGAACCAACGAACCAATTAACAAAAATATGAAGGTAAAAATGAACATTCAAATAAAAAATCTACAAATTTCAATCAATTAAGGCGTGGTAAAAAGTACAAATTCATAATTTTCGAACAATTACGTTATAAAAATTAATTTCCTCTCAGAGAAATTTCTCTTTTTTCTCTCTCATGAATATTTCTCTTTGGAAATATTTCTTTCGTGAAGATTAGACAAAGGCAAACTTTTCAACTTTTTTCTTGCAAAAGAAAATTATCGGATGTCTACTGGAGTACGCGAAGAAAACAATCAAAATTAGCAACGAAAATTTATCAATTTTGTAAGGTGACTACCATTTGCACATTTTTACAAAGAAATTTGCCTTGCGTGAATTAAGTTAACCCGGCAATATCTAAATGTAAAACGATTGTTTTTTGAAATGCTTGATTGAAAAATTTAAAAACTCGGTTGGAATTTTATAGCATAATAATAATTTCTAATCTGTCCTTTAAAATTGGTTAAAGTTAAATTAAGTTTATTGACTTTCTTATACAATATTTCAAAAGTAAAAATAATAAATTAACAGCATAAAAGAGGAAAACTTAAAACTATAGTGTCCTCATTTAGTAAATTTTTCATAACCGCTTACTATTAAAAAAAAGGGCTTTCTGCTAGCCTTAGAATAAAGATTTAATACATATACTCAAGTTTCATATTAAATTATTTATTTTATCTTCTTCCAATGGATGCACAGGTCGTAAACATATCGCAGTATTTTTCAAAGGATGACTGATTTATATCCATTGCACCGTTTTCAACGATTTTACGAAAATTACGCATTGTCTGAGTCTCCCAGCGTAATTTAATAAGTTCACTGTCCAGAAAATTCTTTACAATAGCTAGAGAATTTTTCCCCGGACTATTGGTATAAATTCGTTTTGTCATAGCACTTATTTTATTGTGTAAAATTTGCTGCCGTACATTATCGAATTCTGTATCCATTAATTCCGCCAAGGATACTGTTGAAGGTTCAACCAATTTCTCCATATTTTCATCCGATTTATTCCCTTGTGATTCATTGCATTCAACTGTTGCAGGTTTGTTTTTAAACTTCAACAACGTTTCTAAATTATTTTCTATATCACAATTAGCATCAGAAGAGTGGTCATCAACTTGAAAATCATTCATTTCTTGTTGTGTGCCATCAATATCATAATATTTACAGCCCAACATTTCTAAAGCAATTTCCGTTACCAAATATGCCATGCTAACGTAATTAGTGTTTTCTAATTGTAGACAATTTTTAATAATAATATTTTTATGCACAAATGAATAAAATTATTCGTAATGCTTATTATGAATTTTGATATAAGCGAAAATAACAATACCAAATCAATCCATACAACGAAAGTACAACACTCAACATATGGTTCCGGTGTTTCAAACTATTTGTTGGGATTTGGATAACTGAGGTACCAACGAACCAACGAACCAATTAACAAAAATATGAAGGTAAAAATGAACATTCAAATAAAAAATCTACAAATTTCAATCAATTAAGGCGTGGTAAAAAGTACAAATTCATAATTTTCGAACAATTACGTTATAAAAATTAATTTCCTCTCAGAGAAATTTCTCTTTTTTCTCTCTCATGAATATTTCTCTTTGGAAATATTTCTTTCGTGAAGATTAGACAAAGGCAAACTTTTCAACTTTTTTCTTGCAAAAGAAAATTATCGGATGTCTACTGGAGTACGCAAAGAAAACAATCAAAATTAGCAACGAAAATTTATCAATTTTGTAAGGTGACTACCATTTGCACATTTTTACAAAGAAATTTGCCTTGCGTGAATTAAGTTAACCCGGCAATATCTAAATGTAAAACGATTCAGTTTTTTGAAATGCTTGATTGAAAAATTTAAAAACTCGGTTGGAATTTTATAGCATAATAATAATTTCTAATCTGTCCTTTAAAATTGGTTAAAGTTAAATTAAGTTTATTGACTTTCTTATACAATATTTCAAAAGTAAAAATAATAAATTAACAGCATAAAAGAGGAAAACTTAAAACTATAGTGTCCTCATTTAGTATATTTTTCTTTTGAAAAATATACTAAATTCTAAGGCTTTCTGCTAGCCTTAGAATAAAGATTTAATACATATACCCAAGTTTCATATTAAATTATTTATTTTATCTTCTTCCAATGGATGCACAGGTCGTAAACATATCGCAGTATTTTTCAAAGGATGACTGATTTATATCCATTGCACCGTTTTCAACGATTTTACGAAAATTACGCATTGTTTGAGTCTCCCAGCGTAATTTAATAAGTTCACTGTCCAGAAAATTCTTTACAATAGCTAGAGAATTTTTCCCCGGACTATTGGTATAAATTCGTTTTGTCATAGCACTTATTTTATTGTGTAAAATTTGCTGCCGTACATTATCGAATTCTGTATCCATTAATTCCGCCAAGGATACTGTTGAAGGTTCAACCAATTTCTCCATATTTTCATCTGATTTATTCCCTTGTGATTCATTGCATTCAACTGTTGCAGGTTTTTTTTTAAACTTCAACAATGTTTCTAAATTATTTTCTATATCACGATTAGCATCAGAAGAGTGGTCATCAACTTGAAAATCATTCATTTCTTGTTGTGTGCCATCAATATCATAATATTTACAGCCCAACATTTCTAAAGCAATTTCCGTTACCAAATATGCCATGCTAACGTAATTAGTGTTTTCTAATTGTAGACAATTTTTAATAATAATATTTTTATGCACAAATGAATAAAATTATTCGTAATGCTTATTATGAATTTTGATATAAGCGAAAATAACAATACCAAATCAATCCATACAACGAAAGTACAACACTCAACATATGGTTCCGGTGTTTCAAACTATTTGTTGGGATTTGGATAACTGAGGTACCAACGAACCAACGAACCAATTAACAAAAATATGAAGGTAAAAATGAACATTCAAATAAAAAATCTACAAATTTCAATCAATTAAGGCGTGGTAAAAAGTACAAATTCATAATTTTCGAACAATTACGTTATAAAAATTAATTTCCTCTCAGAGAAATTTCTCTTTTTTCTCTCTCATGAATATTTCTCTTTGGAAATATTTCTTTCGTGAAGATTAGACAAAGGCAAACTTTTCAACTTTTTTCTTGCAAAAGAAAATTATCGGATGTCTACTGGAGTACGCGAAGAAAACAATCAAAATTAGCAACGAAAATTTATCAATTTTGTAAGGTGACTACCATTTGCACATTTTTACAAAGAAATTTGCCTTGCGTGAATTAAGTTAACCCGGCAATATCTAAATGTAAAACGATTCAAAGTTTTTTGAAATGCTTGATTGAAAAATTTAAAAACTCGGTTGGAATTTTATAGCATAATAATAATTTCTAATCTGTCCTTTAAAATTGGTTAAAGTTAAATTAAGTTTATTGACTTTCTTATACAATATTTCAAAAGTAAAAATAATAAATTAACAGCATAAAAGAGGAAAACTTAAAACTATAGTGTCCTCATTTAGTAAATTTTTCATAACCGCTTACTATTAAAAAAAAGGGCTTTCTGCTAGCCTTAGAATAAAGATTTAATACATATACTCAAGTTTCATATTAAATTATTTATTTTATCTTCTTCCAATGGATGCACAGGTCGTAAACATATCGCAGTATTTTTCAAAGGATGACTGATTTATATCCATTGCACCGTTTTCAACGATTTTACGAAAATTACGCATTGTTTGAGTCTCCCAGCGTAATTTAATAAGTTCACTGTCCAGAAAATTCTTTACAATAGCTAGAGAATTTTTCCCCGGACTATTGGTATAAATTCGTTTTGTCATAGCACTTATTTTATTGTGTAAAATTTGCTGCCGTACATTATCGAATTCTGTATCCATTAATTCCGCCAAGGATACTGTTGAAGGTTCAACCAATTTCTCCATATTTTCATCCGATTTATTCCCTTGTGATTCATTGCATTCAACTGTTGCAGGTTTGTTTTTAAACTTCAACAACGTTTCTAAATTATTTTCTATATCACAATTAGCATCAGAAGAGTGGTCATCAACTTGAAAATCATTCATTTCTTGTTGTGTGCCATCAATATCATAATATTTACAGCCCAACATTTCTAAAGCAATTTCCGTTACCAAATATGCCATGCTAACGTAATTAGTGTTTTCTAATTGTAGACAATTTTTAATAATAATATTTTTATGCACAAATGAATAAAATTATTCGTAATGCTTATTATGAATTTTGATATAAGCGAAAATAACAATACCAAATCAATCCATACAACGAAAGTACAACACTCAACATATGGTTCCGGTGTTTCAAACTATTTGTTGGGATTTGGATAACTGAGGTACCAACGAACCAACGAACCAATTAACAAAAATATGAAGGTAAAAATGAACATTCAAATAAAAAATCTACAAATTTCAATCAATTAAGGCGTGGTAAAAAGTACAAATTCATAATTTTCGAACAATTACGTTATAAAAATTAATTTCCTCTCAGAGAAATTTCTCTTTTTTCTCTCTCATGAATATTTCTCTTTGGAAATATTTCTTTCGTGAAGATTAGACAAAGGCAAACTTTTCAACTTTTTTCTTGCAAAAGAAAATTATCGGATGTCTACTGGAGTACGCGAAGAAAACAATCAAAATTAGCAACGAAAATTTATCAATTTTGTAAGGTGACTACCATTTGCACATTTTTACAAAGAAATTTGCCTTGCGTGAATTAAGTTAACCCGGCAATATCTAAATGTAAAACGATTGTTTTTTGAAATGCTTGATTGAAAAATTTAAAAACTCGGTTGGAATTTTATAGCATAATAATAATTTCTAATCTGTCCTTTAAAATTGGTTAAAGTTAAATTAAGTTTATTGACTTTCTTATACAATATTTCAAAAGTAAAAATAATAAATTAACAGCATAAAAGAGGAAAACTTAAAACTATAGTGTCCTCATTTAGTAAATTTTTCATAACCGCTTACTATTAAAAAAAAGGGCTTTCTGCTAGCCTTAGAATAAAGATTTAATACATATACTCAAGTTTCATATTAAATTATTTATTTTATCTTCTTCCAATGGATGCACAGGTCGTAAACATATCGCAGTATTTTTCAAAGGATGACTGATTTATATCCATTGCACCGTTTTCAACGATTTTACGAAAATTACGCATTGTTTGAGTCTCCCAGCGTAATTTAATAAGTTCACTGTCCAGAAAATTCTTTACAATAGCTAGAGAATTTTTCCCCGGACTATTGGTATAAATTCGTTTTGTCATAGCACTTATTTTATTGTGTAAAATTTGCTGCCGTACATTATCGAATTCTGTATCCATTAATTCCGCCAAGGATACTGTTGAAGGTTCAACCAATTTCTCCATATTTTCATCTGATTTATTCCCTTGTGATTCATTGCATTCAACTGTTGCAGGTTTTTTTTTAAACTTCAACAATGTTTCTAAATTATTTTCTATATCACGATTAGCATCAGAAGAGTGGTCATCAACTTGAAAATCATTCATTTCTTGTTGTGTGCCATCAATATCATAATATTTACAGCCCAACATTTCTAAAGCAATTTCCGTTACCAAATATGCCATGCTAACGTAATTAGTGTTTTCTAATTGTAGACAATTTTTAATAATAATATTTTTATGCACAAATGAATAAAATTATTCGTAATGCTTATTATGAATTTTGATATAAGCGAAAATAACAATACCAAATCAATCCATACAACTAAAGTACAACACTCAACATATGGTTCCGGTGTTTCAAACTATTTGTTGGGATTTGGATAACTGAGGTACCAACGAACCAACGAAACAACGAACCAATTAACAAAAATATGAAGGTAAAAATGAACATTCAAATAAAAAATCTACAAATTTCAATCAATTAAGGCGTGGTAAAAAGTACAAATTCATAATTTTCGAACAATTACGTTATAAAAATTAATTTCCTCTCAGAGAAATTTCTCTTTTTCCTCTCTCATGAATATTTCTCTTTGGAAATATTTCTTTCGTGAAGATTAGACAAAGGCAAACTTTTCAACTTTTTTTTGCAAAAGAAAATTATCGGATGTCTACTGGAGTACGCGAAGAAAACAATCAAAATTAGCAACGAAAATTTATCAATTTTGTAAGGTGACTACCATTTGCACATTTTTACAAAGAAATTTGCCTTGCGTGAATTAAGTTAACCCGGCAATATCTAAATGTAAAACGATTCAAAGTTTTTTGAAATGCTTGATTGAAAAATTTAAAAACTCGGTTGGAATTTTATAGCATAATAATAATTTCTAATCTGTCCTTTAAAATTGGTTAAAGTTAAATTAAGTTTATTGACTTTCTTATACAATATTTCAAAAGTAAAAATAATAAATTAACAGCATAAAAGAGGAAAACTTAAAACTATAGTGTCCTCATTTAGTAAATTTTTCATAACCGCTTACTATTAAAAAAAAGGGCTTTCTGCTAGCCTTAGAATAAAGATTTAATACATATACTCAAGTTTCATATTAAATTATTTATTTTATCTTCTTCCAATGGATGCACAGGTCGTAAACATATCGCAGTATTTTTCAAAGGATGACTGATTTATATCCATTGCACCGTTTTCAACGATTTTACGAAAATTACGCATTGTCTGAGTCTCCCAGCGTAATTTAATAAGTTCACTGTCCAGAAAATTCTTTACAATAGCTAGAGAATTTTTCCCCGGACTATTGGTATAAATTCGTTTTGTCATAGCACTTATTTTATTGTGTAAAATTTGCTGCCGTACATTATCGAATTCTGTATCCATTAATTCCGCCAAGGATACTGTTGAAGGTTCAACCAATTTCTCCATATTTTCATCCGATTTATTCCCTTGTGATTCATTGCATTCAACTGTTGCAGGTTTGTTTTTAAACTTCAACAACGTTTCTAAATTATTTTCTATATCACAATTAGCATCAGAAGAGTGGTCATCAACTTGAAAATCATTCATTTCTTGTTGTGTGCCATCAATATCATAATATTTACAGCCCAACATTTCTAAAGCAATTTCCGTTACCAAATATGCCATGCTAACGTAATTAGTGTTTTCTAATTGTAGACAATTTTTAATAATAATATTTTTATGCACAAATGAATAAAATTATTCGTAATGCTTATTATGAATTTTGATATAAGCGAAAATAACAATACCAAATCAATCCATACAACTAAAGTACAACACTCAACATGTGGTTCCGGTGTTTCAAACTATTTGTTGGGATTTGGATAACTGAGGTACCAACGAACCAACGAACCAATTAACAAAAATATGAAGGTAAAAATGAACATTCAAATAAATAATCTACAAATTTCAATCAATTAAGGCGTGGTAAAAAGTACAAATTCATAATTTTCGAACAATTACGTTATAAAAATTAATTTCCTCTCAGAGAAATTTCTCTTTTTTCTCTCTCATGAATATTTCTCTTTGGAAATATTTCTTTCGTGAAGATTAGACAAAGGCAAACTTTTCAACTTTTTTCTTGCAAAAGAAAATTATCGGATGTCTACTGGAGTACGCAAAGAAAACAATCAAAATTAGCAACGAAAATTTATCAATTTTGTAAGGTGACTACCATTTGCACATTTTTACAAAGAAATTTGCCTTGCGTGAATTAAGTTAACCCGGCAATATCTAAATGTAAAACGATTCAGTTTTTTGAAATGCTTGATTGAAAAATTTAAAAACTCGGTTGGAATTTTATAGCATAATAATAATTTCTAATCTGTCCTTTAAAATTGGTTAAAGTTAAATTAAGTTTATTGACTTTCTTATACAATATTTCAAAAGTAAAAATAATAAATTAACAGCATAAAAGAGGAAAACTTAAAACTATAGTGTCCTCATTTAGTATATTTTTCTTTTGAAAAATATACTAAATTCTAAGGCTTTCTGCTAGCCTTAGAATAAAGATTTAATACATATACCCAAGTTTCATATTAAATTATTTATTTTATCTTCTTCCAATGGATGCACAGGTCGTAAACATATCGCAGTATTTTTCAAAGGATGACTGATTTATATCCATTGCACCGTTTTCAACGATTTTACGAAAATTACGCATTGTTTGAGTCTCCCAGCGTAATTTAATAAGTTCACTGTCCAGAAAATTCTTTACAATAGCTAGAGAATTTTTCCCCGGACTATTGGTATAAATTCGTTTTGTCATAGCACTTATTTTATTGTGTAAAATTTGCTGCCGTACATTATCGAATTCTGTATCCATTAATTCCGCCAAGGATACTGTTGAAGGTTCAACCAATTTCTCCATATTTTCATCTGATTTATTCCCTTGTGATTCATTGCATTCAACTGTTGCAGGTTTTTTTTTAAACTTCAACAATGTTTCTAAATTATTTTCTATATCACGATTAGCATCAGAAGAGTGGTCATCAACTTGAAAATCATTCATTTCTTGTTGTGTGCCATCAATATCATAATATTTACAGCCCAACATTTCTAAAGCAATTTCCGTTACCAAATATGCCATGCTAACGTAATTAGTGTTTTCTAATTGTAGACAATTTTTAATAATAATATTTTTATGCACAAATGAATAAAATTATTCGTAATGCTTATTATGAATTTTGATATACGTGAAAATAACAATTCCAAATCAACCCATACAACGAAAGTACAACACTCAACATATGGTTTCGGCGTTTTAAACTATTGGTTGGGATTTGGATAACTGAGGTACCAACGAACCAACGTACCAATTAACAAACATATGAAGGTAAAAATGAACATTCGATTAAAAAATCTACAAATTTCAATCAATTAAGGCGTGGTAAAAATAACAATTTCATAATTTTCGAACAATTACATTATAAAAATTAATTTCCTCTCAGAGAATAATTTCTCTTTTAAAATATATCTTTCTCATAGATATTTCTCTTTGGAAAAATTTCTTTCATGAATATTTTTTTTTTTACTCTTTCACAGCGTTGCCACTACGACAAAAAAAAATATCGTTGCTAACTATCGTTGCTAACTTGGTGCGCGTATATAAAAACCAACAATAATAATTCTCCTTTGATTTTTTATAATTTTAAAAGGACTGTGGTAGTATCCGAGGCATTTCTATATTTAATTGTATTAAAAAGGAGACATTTGAAATGTATTGTGAGATTATAGTTATAAAATTTATGAATTAAATGCGATGAAAATCAACGAGAAAAATTTATGCGTGTTCGCGAGCAGTCCACCATATGACAAAGAAGGATTTCTTAACAAACGAGGAGAAGTAAATAGAGCGTTTCAAAGGCGTTACTTCGTTTTGAAAGGAAATTTGTTATTTTATTTCGAGAAAAAGGGTGATAAAGAGCCTCTGGGTTTAATTATCGTCGAAGGATGTACAATCGGTGGATAAATTTAGTATATTTATAATAATAGTATAATAAGTGTTGCTAAACTTTAGAATTGTCTGAGGAAAGTGATCAATATTGTTTCGAGATTGCCTTTAATGGCAATCGTACATATGTATTATCAGCTGATTCTCAGGAAAACATGGAATCATGGATGAAAGCCTTGACGTGTGCTGGTTACGAGTACAAAAAACTTATTGTAGCTGAATTACAAAGAAAACTAAATGAAATAGAGGACTCAAAAAATAGTAAGTTCTATTTTAAGTAGATTAGATAAGTAAAACAAAGATATCATTAAACTTACAGAAGTTACCAGTGAATCTATGGCTGAATTAGCGAATGTATCTATACCTAAACCACCGCCTCGACGTCAAAATCCTTTTAATAGGCCGGCTCCGCCACCACCAAATTCGAATGGAAATGTCGTTAATTCTATGCCATTCATTAACGATCACTACAGCAATCCGCAACCATCTACTTCAACCGCAGTGCAATTAGAAGGCAAGTTATTTGTAATAATTTTTTTTGCAATATTCGAATACATGGCCCCTTTTTTTTTGCAGCAAAACAATACAATAGCTGTCCCAAGCCGCCACGGCGAAGTGTAGCAAGCACTGCAGTAAATACGATAACATCGCCAAGTTTGAAGCGGAGTGAGTTTTATGTGCAAACTCAACGACAGCAGCAAGCTGAAACCTCTGGTGCCATCAAATATCTCTCTCATACTCGACCCAACAGTCAATCACCCGTTGAAAAATTCAAGGGTACACAAAATCTAAATAGTTTTATGAGTTTCGAGGAGAGGCATGAAAAGTTTCGTCAATTTATCATGAAAGATGTTTTAGCGTATCACACGCAGCGTGAGCTCAAAAATCGACCACTTATTGAATTGTGATGCTAAAAAAAGTCGATTTTACATCGACAATTCATATTTATGTTTAATCTTTAATTATTATTTGCACTCATGTAAAATTCATATTCATGTTTGTGCTTTTTTTAATAATGTATTATAATAAAATATATACTCGTATATATCAGGTAATCATTCGAATTGCCTTCATTTTTGTAAAAGCAGTAGAAAAGATACAGTCGATCAAGGATAGGACAAATCGGTGAAGGCGATAAACATCGTGTATCTGTGTCACTCGTAAATAGCTTCTGACGCTTAAAAAGTAAAAATAAATCACGCAATCGGTTTAAACAAATTGATTTAATTTAATTTAATTATTTTGAGTTACTTCCAACAGAGAGTGAATTGGTGAGTGAATGATTTGGTCCGAAATTAATCATTAATTGAACAAATTGGTTGTGCTGATATACACCAAGGAACTAAAAAAATTGAAAAAAAACCATCAGTTCAATTGAACTAGTTTATACACAAACTACGCATCTCTATGTTTTTTTATATTGCCGCAATTCAAAGTGAAGAAATATATTGTGCGTCTGTTTGTATCGACAACCATTTTGATTTTCTTTAAGCCTTTGGAAGTAATTTTTCAATTACAACTACATAATTATAAATAATTTTGTGTAAGTTTATTAAATCTCAGTCTAATCATTCGTTGAACTTAGCTGACGAAAATGAAATTACAAAAAGAAAGGGAATTGTATATTTATTGTAAATTATATGTGGCGTTGTGTGTGTGTGTGACTCTAGCCACAATAGTGATATTAACATCAAATAGAAAATATTTGGCCATTCCGGTTATTAAGTCGCGTTCTAATTGAACTTTTTAGCCATTTATTTTTAATTATATACACACTGGGTGGGTATTTCCAAATATCGACGAACTTCTTTAATAAAACTTTAGTATTAAGTATATATGCTCCGTGAAAATATTAGTGTAGTTGGACGTTTGTTTGTTTGCAAATGTATGTACCTTGCTTAAGGGTAATACAAGTTTTTTTGACCGCATAGCTATTCTATTAGCTATATAGGAAGATTACTAAATAATAGAAGACGGACATTTTGTAATTGAAATATTATATTATATTCCTATAGCATCTGATAGAAAATGTCAGCAAGGCGTAAAACCGGTAATGGAAATGGACCGAATAAAAAGCGACCGAAGAAAAAGGAATCTGACTATGAGGACGAAGTGAGTGAGGAGTCTGAAGAAGATGAAGCTCATTCTTCGTCTAACAATGCGGTTGAACTTTTATTGCCCAATGAACTGGAGCCACCTAAAAAATTACCAGATGATTTATTGGCCACAATGGATAAAGAACCCGGTCAAATGTTAATCGCTGGAATGGTCACATGGGATTTGACTGGCAAACGTGATCGCAAAAATGTTGTTAAAGTGCGTCCCAATTTGTATAGTTTCCATCGTTTCACAAATGATAAGGTTTGATTTGATTTTTCAAAAAAAAATTAAATAAAAAAAAATTCCATTTCTTACTCTATTAACAGTATCGTTATGTCGCCAGTGGTTGTGCTGCTGCACATACTGTTCTCATTAACACTGATGGAAAGGCTTTAGCTTTTGGACGCAATCCCTCTGGACAGTTGGGGCTGCCTGATATGAAATTATGCGAGAAGCCAACCATTATACCAGCCTTGGATAAGCTAAATATTGTTCAAGCAGCTGTTGGGCGTAATCACTCGCTATTTCTTACAGATACCGGAACCGTTTACGCTTGCGGTGACAATAAGTCTGGTCAGTGTGGTGTTGGCAATGTTAGCTCCACGATAAATGTTCCGACATTGATTAATTATCGTGGCCCCCCTATTGTGCGTGTGGGCTGTGGCGCAGAGTTCTCCATAATTTTAGATATCAAAGGGAATTTGCACACATTCGGCTTACCGGAATATGGCCAACTGGGCCATAACACCGATGCCAAGTATTTTGTTAACGCTAACAAACTATCATTCCATTTTGAGACGTCCCCTAAAAAGGTGGTATTGTACATTGAGAAGAGCAAGGAGGGTCATGTTACCCCCGTAGATAATGTTCAAATTATTGACTTTGCCTGTGGCAACAATCATACGGTAAGTGCTATACATAGAGAATAATACAAGGATCGCGCTGAATGTTGTTCTTTTCGTTTTCTTATTCTAGGTAGCGATCGATTCTAAGAAACGGGTATACAGTTGGGGATTCGGTGGGTTTGGCCGCCTGGGTCACGCCGAGCCCAAGGATGAAATGGTTCCACGTTTAATCAAGTTTTTCGATGTACAAGGACGTGGCGCTCGTTCAGTGTTTTGCGGTGCCACTTTTAGTTTGGTGGTCAATGAATTTAGTGTACTCTTCTTGTTTGGCCAAAATAAGAAAACAGGCGAAGCCAACATGTACCCGAAGCCTGTACAAGATTTATCTGGTTGGAATATAACCGCGATTGGTTGCGCCAATACATCGATTGTTATATCGGCAGACGATACTTTAATTGCATGGGGTGCTTCGCCCACGTACGGTGAACTGGGTATTGGCGAGTTTCAAAAGTCTTCAACAGTTCCTAAGGAAGTGCCCAAAATGGATAATATGAAGATACCTCAGGTGGCCATGGGTTTTTCACACACTGTCCTTTTGGTCAATACGGATCATGAGGCCACCAAAGCCAAATACGATAAACTGCCCGAATATACTATTGATGATTAGAGACAAATAGTAAACGTTTCTTTTATAGCAAGAACAAGAACGTAGCCCAAGTTTTATAGCCGTAGCCGTAGCCGTAGCCGCAGCCTTAGGCCACCACCAAAAGCATTTATCGCAACAACGTTCAACTATAGAATCGTATTTTCTTACACTTCTCACTTGTCACTTGTCTCTCTCTCATCTGTCATATAAGCGTACATCTTAATTTTTATATATAAATGCGATTTATCCCATATCAGTTGTGTGTGCATGTACAATTTAAGCGTTCATTATGTACCATTTTAAGTTATTCAGTATTTCTATCTTTTTTAAATTTTTATAGTATGGAAATGTTTGTATTTCTAAAATATGCAAAACATTATAATGAACAATCACAGGAATAAAATACATCTGAAAAATTTAAACAAAAAGATCGATTTTCGACGTTATTTACATTCGGTTAGGAATGCAATTTCAATACCCGTGTGCCTGTGTACAACACTACAGATAAATCATGATATAACAAAAAATAATTAATGTGACCACAAGAACGCCTAATGGGATGAGGCGTCTAAACAAGAGATGCTAAAAGCGGCAACTGTACCACCTTAACGTAATTTATCTACGCTTCGGCGAAATTTTAAATTAATTTTTACTTTTCACAACACCCCAGAGCCCTCTATTGGAAGCTGTTTCATATCGCTCGTGTCTTGTTTGTGCCTTAGCTGGCATTTTTTTTTATACAAAAACCAATAAACGCGCTGAATACTGGATAGTTTTTGTGCATATATTTCGTGTACAACTTTGTAGCTCAACCTTTACCGAATTTTGTTAATTTTAGGTGATGTTGATGACTAACTAGTTCGCACACACAGAACGGCTTGAAACGTGCGGAAAAAAATTACTTTCCATCAAATGCCACCAACATTAGTTTTTATTGGACAAGATTATATTTAGCTAATGCAAGGTTTATACAATGTGTCCCCCTTTTGGAAATCGTGTCACTTCAACGGATAACACTTTAACTTGCCGCCGAAACGATCAGTTGGTTGTTAATAATTCATTTTAATAAAAATAATGTGACGATGCCTGATTTCTATATTGTTTCGGAGTTAATTTGATTAATTTGGGATTGAAAGCACCAAGTGCCGCTTCATTTGTTGAGGAGAGCGCGGGTGGGGTGGCCTTCGAACGAAATCGACTATTTAGAAATTTTTGCAGAGAGCGTATACGTATTAATGGGGCACAGGGTGATTGGCGTAAGGTGTTATGATTCAAGGTCCAATATATTAAGGGGCTAATAGCTGAATACATGTAGCCCAGCAGCAAATTGAAATAAGTTGATGTCTTCGAGCAGAATTCTTTGTTGCCGAGATTATTGTATAGAATACAAAACACATGCGGCGCCCAACACCCTATAAATATTAGAGCGGAGGCAATTAAGAGATTGGCCAAATGCCTACGTGATCGCAATGTTGATGTTTGAGGTAATGGTATACCAGGCGTGGCTACACGACGGCCGCCACCATGCGTTTTTTCTCGACGATAATTTAAACGTTGTCGTTGCGAATGGGTGCGTATTTCACGCATAGCTCTAAAAGAAAGACGTAAAAAGTGAAATATGAGGATATCCAAGGAAGAAGGAGTACTATGACCGTTTTACCTTGGTGAAATGGGATTTACTGATTTTGTCATGTTGCTGCTTCTAGAAGGTTGCAATGTTTGCATTTGTATATCGGCGTCGTTGGATATATCATCTGTGGTGCCGGCACTAGCACAACCGGCTGGCTTTGCATTAGCTACGCCGGTAACAATCACCATATGGGTTTTGCGACGCAATATTGGCATCGGTAGTAGCAATTCGCCATGTCTAGCACGAGCCGTTAATGATAAGGCGCATAATTTTTGCCTAACACCATAATGATTCAACAGCACACCCACACCGGGAAGAATATAAACAACGAAAGTGTGAAATAGTATAAAAAGTACAAACAGTGAACTATCGTTCCGGCCCGAGTAACACACTTGATTAACGTTTTCAGTTATCGCTCGAGATTCGTGAAAAATTGGATTAGACGTTACAGTACTGATGTTGGCTGATTGTTTAGACGCATTTTTAATAATAACTGTTTTAGTGATTAATTTGTAAGTAAATAGAAAAGGTGCACTGATCAGGGCTGAGATGAACCATGAGAAGACTGCCAATGATACGTGAAGGTAGCGACGTTGACGCAGTTGTGCCGAACGTGAATGCTTAACGGTTGCGTAACGGTCCAGCGATAGCAAAAAAAATGACAAAGTGCTGGCAGCAACTGGCATTACCTGCACGAGAACCATAACACGTAAATTTTTATAAATTTTTTCAATTTCAAACGTTCACACTTCACAAAATAAAATGGGGCAATCATTAGCTGAGGAATGAAAAACGTTATAGCGTGGATTTCATATTAACGCATACCTGTAGAAATTGTATACTCTTGCACACCGCCACTGGTAGGGAAACTCTTTTTCGATGTAGCGCCACATTGAGTAGGGTAACTGGTGCGGATACTCCCGTTACCAATAAATCAGCAGTGCATACGGCCAACAGTAAGGGATTCCGTAGACGCACGGAATGTATTGAACAAAGAGTCAACACTAATGCGACATTACTCAAGGTGCCGCCGAATACCACCGCACCATATAAAATTGACATCAGCAACAATGTCAACGAAGATATGTTGTTCGTTTCAATTGGTTCATCGCCATAAACTGCATAATCCCAGGATTCGTAATGAGATGAATTTATGAAATCATTGTCAATGCTGTCATTGCTCGCTGTTACTGCTGCCCAGGTAATGGTTAACGGTGAACTATGTGGTTCCATTATCGGAAAATGATCTTCTAAGGACATCTATGCTATGTAATGATGATGCGTATTCTTCTACCATTTCGTGTATTAATCATAATCATTTTGAGTTCTTAAAGGGACCATAAATTATGTGGTATGTCCTAAACGGTACCAGGTACTATGTAATTGTACCCATAATTATCAGAGATCCAAATCAAAATTTTAAATTAAAAAAATTAATGTCAAAATGTGAACATCATATAATATGATCGATAATTAGGGCCACAACTACTGTATTAGATACAGGGTGCGTATGGTATTTGAAAACACTCATATATGTAAGTAAATGTAAATTCTGGAGAACAATTTCGTTTGTTTGTTTTCTTGTTAGATTATCAATGGAGGACTATAAAATATGCCAAGAAATAAAGAGACATGCAGGTATCTTGCGCGAAACACCCCGATTTAGAGAACTTCAATTTTCTCAATTGCGCTCGATCATTCGTACGTGAATTCTTTGTGAATTGAAAGCATCAGCTAGCGATGTAGAAACTGTTGTTCGAACACTACTAGAAATACACAATTTGTCCATCACAGGCAAGAGATTGTATGCGAAAGCCCTTCAAAGTTCATGAGGGCCATTGCGAGAGACCTAAATGTCTCTGAGAGCCTAAACCTTCGTGTTGTTCACGAAGACCTTCGCCATGCGTCGTACGTATGTCGGCACAAACTCGGGAACGGACACTTATCGGAGGAAAGGTCTAAAGCCTAAGCACCTGAAGTTCCTAACATATTGTGGTTTTTTTCTAACTACCAAGACTAAAAAATCAATCGAAGAAATGACAGGTGGTTATGCTCACATCCTTTCAGACATTCCCCAGAATTTCAGGAGTTGTGATTTCACACAAAGCCTTGACGACACAAGATTTGATGACAAAACAGGACAATATTACCTCAAACTTATGACCATCTAGCTTCCCAGATGTTAGATATAGGGCGTGATCACAATAAACAAAAAGCATTTGATTCGGGTATGCAATCGTTTTCGGCCCCGGCTTGAGTCCGTTATTGCCGCTAAAGTGGACTTTATTGAATAATTGTACAGTCTAGCCGTCAATTGATATCGTGTAAACATTTCATGGAATTGTAATAAATTTTGCAAAAAATATAAACAAATTAATTTTAATGTCAATTTGTCCGTACGTCAAATACCGTACGCACCCTGTAAATGATGAATGATGATGAAAGAAAAATGTGGCTGCAACCTTATGCGACAAATGCTCTTACACAAATGCATTTACATATAATCCATAAACGTGGGAGGTATGTATGTATATGATTTACTCTCTTCTTTGAACAACTGTTATAATATGCATCACATCTAAAGTTGAATTCTTCGCAATATGTGGGGGTGGCCGTCGTAGGTTTTTGTCAATTATTAGCGTATGAGTTAAGAATATTTGATGTCATTCTCTAAGGTTCTTGTTTTTTGTTACAAGCGGATGGGAAAGGTATAAAAATAAAATGTAGCGGAATGACAAAGACAATGCAAATGCATCCTTCATTCATTACTCCCACATAAAGAAATGTAAAAATAAATATCTATATACATACACACACATGTGAATGACAACAACAATATTACGCATTCTCCCAGGACACCAATATCCTTTCTTTGTAGAAACTGACATTTGTTCTTATACAGCGACGTACTTGGTGATTTCGTAAGAAAGAAATAGTTTTATTGTTAATCGCTTTAAGTTTAGTAGTAAAGGCACAAAATAAATTTTCCTCTGAGCTTGTTCGATTTTTAAGTTATTTGTAGAAAAAAAATCAATGTTCGGAAATGTATTTTACAGTCTTAACGATGTTTTTTTTACGTTGTTGTTGTTTTTCATGCTGATTGTCTTTCCCGTTTATAAAATAAGCGAAAATATTTTTTTTATAGAATTAACTAAAAAATGTGAGCCAAACATTAACTTTCAAAATAATTACACGGAAGACTTATTATTTTCAAGTAGTTGTTTGTTACTGATGAAAAGCACTAATGAGAACTTCTTAAATCAAATCCTTTCTTCACTTCTACCAGGGGTGTGAAGTTTTCATTTTGAAAAGCTCTCTCTCACCGTTTCTTATAGCGCTTTCTCGTCTTTTTAGGCTTTACACATACTTGCTATTTCCAGATATTATTTTCTCACCTAAATTAGGGATAACATGCATTCCTTGATTTTATTTTTCGTAATACATTTTATTTTGAATACATTTAATTATTAAATTACAATTTTAGAGATAGATAGAGGAGATGTTTTTATTAAGACATGATCCGATTCTCTCTAGTTTGCGGCTCTAGCTTCATGTTGTTTCATTCTATTCTCAATTTCCGGTCTGAAATGTCGTATTAAGCCCTGAACAGGCCAAGCAGCACCATCACCCAAAGCACAGATTGTATGACCTTCAATTTGTTTAGAGATTTCCCATAACATGTCAATTTCACTGGGTTGCGCATTGCCACTAACAAATCTATAAAAAAAAAAAATGAAATCTCGCTAAAGCTTCTACAGCAGTAGAAAACATACCTGGTCATGATTTTGTTCATCCAGCCTATGCCTTCTCGGCAAGGTGTGCACTGACCACAACTTTCGTGCTTATAGAATTGTATTAGACGTGCAATAGCCTTAATGACATCCGTAGATTTATCCATTACGATAATAGCTGCGGTACCAAGGGACGTTTGAGCAGCTATCAAACCGTCAAAATCCATTATCACATCATCACATACCTTTTTGGGGATTAGGGGTGTCGACGAACCTCCAGGTATAACAGCCAAGAGATTGTCCCAACCACCCGTTACACCACCAGCATGCAGTTCGATAAGTTCTTTTAACGTTATTGACATTTCCTCTTCGACCGTACACGGATTGTTCACATGACCCGATATATTAAAAAGTTTAGTGCCAGAATTTCGGGTACGACCGAAACTGGCAAACCAAGCACCTCCACGACGGCAGATAGCTGGTGCAACAGCAACAGTTTCGACATTGGTGACAGTGGTAGGACAGCCGAATACACCCACATCAGCTGGGAATGGCGGTTTTAGGCGAGGTTTTCCCTGCTTTCCCTCCAATGATTCAATCAGTGCTGTCTCTTCGCCACATATATAAGCGCCAGCGCCGCGATGCATGAAAACATCAAAATCATAACCGGAATTGCAAGCATTCTTGCCAATTAGACCAGCTTGATAGGCTTCAGCAATGGCCACTTGCATATTGGAAGCTTCATTATAGAATTCGCCGCGTATATAAATGTAGGCTGCTTGAGCTCCCATAGCACGACCAGCAATTAAACAGCCTTCAACTAACTTATGCGGATCGTGACGCATAATCTCACGATCCTTACAAGTGCCCGGTTCTCCTAAACAGAATAATACATGTAGTAAAATATGAAACATTTAAATAGATGCGATTAAAATATTCATACCTTCATCGGCATTGACTACTAAATACTTAGGTCTACCATCGGATGGTTTACTCATGAAAGACCATTTCATGCCACTGGGAAAGCCAGCGCCTCCCCGTCCTCGTAGTCCCGATGTTTTGATTTCATTAATAATCCAATCTGAACCCTTTAGTACAATCTCCTTCGTCTTATACCAGTCGCCTCTTTTCATAGCGCCTTTTAATCGCCAATCATGGCGACCATATAAGTTCGTAAAGATACGATCTTGATCAGCTAACGGCCCAAACTTGGTTTTTGTTTGTGGCGGAGGTGTGCCCGGTGGCGGCGCTGCCTGTGTACCTTGCAAGCGCAAAGCTGCTTGCACAGTACTTGCTATAATTGCAAACGCACAAATCGAAAATGTTAACCATTTTTACCATTTTATTACTGATTTATCGATTTTTCGACAAATTTTTTCAGTTTTTCTTGTTACATTTCCCCTTTACGAAAATTACATAATGTATAGATATTGTTGTCACCCCTTTTTTAATTGCTTTAAATTTCGGTACCGCTGATATCGCTGTTAATATTCAAAGTTTTTGTAATATTTGTTATATTTTCTTACCAATCTGAGATTTTTGCAAAATATTTAATCTCGCTATAGCTCCAGCCATCATCTGACCGATTTTGTTTATAATTAAAAATTAAGCGTATTTGCAAATAAAAAAAAAATATAGAGATAATGTAATGTCGATAAAAAAATACCGGGTATTGCCAGATCTATTAAAATGAAATGAAATATTATTTTATATTGCTTTATTTTCTAAATTTCTAATTAAAATTTAAAAATAATTTTAATAGTTGTTAGATTTGAATTTTTTTATTAAGAAAAAAATTTAATTGGTAAAGTTTTTACTATCAGAAAAAATGCAAGAAGTTGCAGTTATAAAAAAGGCTTCACTTAGGGCTTTGATTTTTTGCAGGTCCTTAATTAATTGATGAAAGTTTAATTTTTATTAATTTTTATTTGAATAATTTTAAATTATAGTGTCGGTTACAAAACATGGTTGCCAACACTCTCATGACTCACAGTAGTGGCTAAATGGATGACAAAAATTACACCAGTATTTTAACATCTGCAATAGAATGAATAAATAATGAAGGAATGGCTAATGACTAGACTAATGAAATGAAGGAAAACAAAAAAATTAAATATGTATTCTTGTAATTTTGAATTTGCGAAAAATATATAACACAGAGGTAAAAAAATATAAATCTTTAAAATGGAGCAATTTGCAGCACGTCCAGATCTCTCTCAAACAGAACTTATTGTACATGAAGATGTGTTAAATGCAACAACGGTAAGGTATAATATAAATAATGACCATCAAACTGATTTAATGTAGTTTTCAGTCTCAGCCAGTGCTACGGTTAAGACTGAAGAAGGCAAAGACTAATAAAAAAGTTGGATGGCGTGAAGGCACTGTAGATAATGAAAATATGAACAAGAAGAAATCAAAGTGTAAATGATATTCACATGCATTACTGCTTTGGTAAATGAACTAAAACGTCTATAATACATAGGTTGCTGCATATATAAGAGGCCGATAATGTTTGGTGAAAGCTCTTCAGAAGACGATGAAGAATGCGAGAATTGTTTTGGTCACCCAGAGAAACGATTGCGAAATCGTAAATCAGATAAGATGGAAAATGACTATAATGATTGCTGTGGCCATAATTATTCTACTGGAGAATAAAAAAAAAATTAACATCAACAGAGCAATCGTTGGTATTATTATTTTACATAAGTATTTTTGGCTTTCATGCAATTGGAAAAAAAGTTATCCTCTTGTATACTATTCTAGTTAATAAATTGTAATACGTTCATACGTGATTTTAAAAACCAAAAACTTTTTAATTTATTTTAACAGCCAAAAAAATCAATACTACGCGTTTATTAATCGTAATAAAAATTTGTACAACCTTTTTTCAACAAAAACTATATATGTAGTTTTTAACTTTCTTCACAAACATCTTTTGCACTTATGTCCATCAGTGTTATTTTGTTAACGCCAATTTATTGAATCTAAACTTTATGTATAAAATATAAAAATTATAAAATTTTGTATATACAATAATTGGAGGCACCACAATAATTTTTAACGCTTGTGTGATTTAAAAAATAGATTAAAAAGATTAAATAATACGATTTGTGAATATAAAATATATAAATTGAATTTAACTGATGACATAATGTTTATACAAACTTGAATTTTGTAAAAATATCTAATAATACCGAACATCTCGTTAATGTACAGCCAAAAGATAAAGTTAGGATTTATTTGTTATTGTTACACTTTAGGAAAACTGCTTCAGGGAAATTGCTAGATGCGGTGTCAATATTCAGTTTCTTCACTTTGGCGCGGGAACGCCAAATCTGTTACAACGATTTAATATATATATAAATAGCTTATGTAAGCAACATTGTTTCAGTACAAATACTGTTACCTTTATAGTAAAATCATCACTAGTAGTTACTAGCATTTCGGGGTCTCTTGGATTAAACGCTACACTGTTTACCACATCATTATGTTTGTATTTGGCCAATGATATTCCATAATAACGATCCCATAGATATGCATGCATGTCTTCAGCACCACTATATAAGGAAATCTAATGAAATATGAATGTAGGCAAAAAGGAAATTGAACGGTTACCTGGCCACATAATCATCGCATACATCTAAGAATATAAAAAAGCACTCGGTGCTGGGTGTGTAACCTTTGTGCGCTCTCAACATATTACCGACATGTTTTAAAGTCATCAAATCAATCACATGTATATCAATTTCTTGAGCTATGGGTGGTGGCTCCAACGGATTTGTAATCACATAATTTTTCGGCCATGGGCGGGTGTTAACGTATAAGTATCTATAATTAGCGACAAAAACATTTATTAATTAAAGGTAGCTTCATGCTTCATGCTTCAGGAATGGCAATGAATTTTATGATCGTTAAAATTTGTTGGGAGTAAAGAGTTACAAAATTTACCTATGATCTGGACTTAGGGCCATGCCTATGATATGACCATGCAAATCAATCACTTTGTCAACTTTGTCGAATCGATCGGCCACCGCTTCATAGTTCCACCAGTCGGGATCGGGAGCACGCATATGGCTCTTAATATAAATAAAGCGCACGTTTTATATAAAAAATCATATATTACAAGTTGGCAATATAACCTGTTCTTCGGCTGCCTTTTTAGCGGCTAATCTTTCTTTGAGCGAAGGACCGGGATCTAATTTTTTGGGGAATTGTACGTTATGCATACGTTTAATACCAATTTGATGAGGCGTATAAGTCTTGGAACCCGTGGAGAATATTAAATATTTGGGTATATGGCTCTCCATATCATCATAATCATCACTATTTTCCATTGGTTCATCATCTTCTTCCTCAGCCGATTCATCTGATTCGCTAAAGTCTTGATGATAACGCTCGAAGTAATGAATATTGGGATCGCTACTAGTGCGTAGCACTCTTGTGGGAGATAACGATAAAAGAGCCCCGCTAGATGAGGATGGACCTGAGTCATCGTATGATACCTGAAAAGCTCTTCGCAGAGCGGCTGTATGGGATATAGGATTGCCCGCCAAGTTGGCTGTTCTTGCTACCATATGTATGTCGTCTCTCTGAAATGCATGATTATCAACTGTTTACATCTTTGTGTACAAAACAATTTTTATCCACTTACTCCTTTCATTTTTGCTTCGATATTTTCTAAAATTAATGGATCGTTAGTTTCATCCAACCAGGGACATCTTGCCACCATTACAGCCCTTACCGAGCTGGCGTTGCGATTATAAAACTTGTACAATTGACTCATAACTGGAACGTGTTCCGAGGCTATCTCCTGATTGGCTTTGTTTATCCATAACACAGATGTACTGACCATTTGTGCCAACCAATGTAAATCACCTGATATTAGATACTGATCACTAAACCAAGTGCCAAATATATCATAGGGCCGATTGATTACACGGCAACGCAAATGCGAACCATCTATATGTCAACATCAACAAGTGTAATGTGTGATTGTGTACACAGATGCATGGAAACTTACCCTTAGAATCCACCGTAAACACGGCTATTTCCCCGGAGGTACTATGCGGTGAACCAAAGTGCACACCAGATACCAACAATAAGGTGTCGCTTTGATTAAATTGCGAATACTGGGTGTATTTCCAATTAAATTTCTTCATATTATGAGAATATTTTTCAGTGCAGGGATGTCCTGAACTCCATATCTACATAAAGTATTTAAAGGAAAACATATACGTACATAAGAATCACTGCTCTAGCAGGTACTCACAATAACGTAACCGTCTTTGGAACAGGTGGCAAACATTTGGCCATTATTGGAAAAGCTAATGTGAAGAACTTGATGGACATGACCCTTCAGACACTGCGTTTGAACGAATGGTATACGGGTGGTGAGACGCTCATACTCACTTTTCCATGAAGCGGCACCTATCAATAAAGAAATATTATTTCAGCTAGCTGTACAATTACGGTATTGAACTAACCTGGCTTTAAAGTGATGTCCCAATGAATTGAAAAGTGCTCTTGAAATCTACGCTTCCAGAGCAATTCATCGTTGGCTACTTCATACCAGCGACGACACACGTTTCCAGCAATAAGCAAGTCTCTAATGGGCAGTAACCAGAAAATTCTATTTAACACTAATTCAGGCAGAGACCACCATTGAGATCCATCACTATAATCTTGAACTTCCTTATCGCTATTTTCATCATTTTTATTTTCGTTTTCACTTCCATTTTCGTTTTCACTTCCATTTTTGTTTTCGTTTTCATTAATATTTTCGTTTACATCTTCATTATCCTTTACATCTTCATTATCCTTTACAGTTACGTTTTCATTTTCATTTATAATTACATTTTCATTACAAGAATTTAACATTTTTGGTTTTTTAATAAACTCTTGGGAAGACTCCATTGCTAATTTTTTTCACTCTTTAATTTATAGAAATTTTTATAGAAAATTTTTTTTTAGCTTTTGCGTTTTAATGTTCCTCCTCACACTACATTTAAAAATAATAGACAAAGTTAGAAAAAATTGGCTTTTATATAGGCTACGGTGACACCTCACTTTGTTTTTTTTGATAGATTTTAAAAAAGTTACTAGAATTTAAAGAAAAAACACTTGAGCCTACTTTCAGAAATATGAATATTTGTTTATGTTTCCACAAAGTACAAATACATTTATACATTTATAATAAACATGCTAAATTTGGCTTGGGCCAAATCTTAAATACCCTCCATATCTACATGCAAACAGTGGACGTGATCCTCTAATGCGTATGAGCTTGTGGGCTTGCCTATTATCCGATCTTGGTCATTTTTGGCACATCAAGAGATGATATAATTATACATATGTCCTTGAAATAATGTAAACAAAACTACTTGTTATCCGTGTTGTACACTTTTTTCCGGACCAGCTACTACACAATACGAACAAAATAATGCAACTTTTCTGAATTAAAAAAGGATCTAATTATTTCAGGATTATAAATTGTGTATTTTGTCTTTTTTATTGTTTCCGCCGAACTTACACTATCTTTGCAAAAGTAAATTCTACTACTGTGGCTTCATTTCTAGCGAATGGGCCTTTTTAAGAAGAACGGAACGGTTCATCACTTTCGCTTCGATATGAAATGTCTGCGTTTCTCGCAATCAGATATCAAAATTTATATAACTATTTATACATGTTATTAGATTTAATTACAACAAAACAAAACAAAATAATACAAGTTGTTCTTTATTATCTAATATTAAAAAACATTCTTTAGCTCAAGTCACAAAACACCTAAGCATATGCTATCAATATCAGTAAGGCACAAAAAACATGCAATGTGTAAACAATTGCATCACATTATGCTCGATTATCGTGTAAACTATCAACTTTCATTTAAAAACAACTTGTTCAACTTGTTTAACATGTTTTCTTGTCTGTCTTGTTTTCTTTTCTATTAATTGGGAATCTGGGAATCGATGTTTGTAACCCTCTGAATATCATGCTGAAATCTTGCACACATCTTTGCATCCTTCATAATAATGCATGCTTAACGTTGCAGCACACTTAACTTTTAATTTTCAGGTTTGTTTTTACACGAATTTAAGTTATATGATTTAAAAAAAAATCGATGTTTTCATATGTGGTATTTCAAGATCATTAAATTGTCCCTTTAAGGAAATTTTTCGTACACTATTTAATTGTATGATTGCATATTTATTTTATAAAAACCAGTACATTGCAAAACGTTGCAAAAGCGTTGCTAATATTTAATCAAGATGGATTAAAAATTTTTCCATAAAGAGCTATTATATGTAGATTGTATTTTGTTTTAAAAATTTTTTTGTTAAAGGTGGCATATCGTTACATAACGGTATGTTAGTACTAAAAAAGCATCCTTTCTATTTCTTCTAGTATTTAATTTAACTCTCTACAAAAATCTCAATTCATGCAGGACTCGTACGTGTAAAGGGACCCCTTTCAATTTTGTGTGTATGAAGCGTCTGTGTATGCATTTGTTATATGGATGTATGTAGAGTATAATTAAAATGAAATTATCGCCAATAAATGGGATAAAAGGCTTCACATAAAGTTTGCAATAAGTGTGTAAGAGATCCATTTGCTATAATAAGCGAGGTGTCAAAAATAGGTTACCTCATACCATACCATTACTCACCTTCCAGCATATAACATAGTTTTTGTAAAAATCATTTGATTACTCTCGATCTTTGCACATCATCTTCCTTCCATATAGGAAACTAAAATAAAACAAGTAAGAAAACTATATTTGGCTTAAGCCAAATTAAATACCGTGGATGGTATCCTCAAGAATGGGCGTGCCAAATATAGTGCGCCCTCTAATAGTGTATGTAGTACGTATCAGTTTGCAAGTTTAGTTCTATGGTGAATATGGTTTTGGGTAAATTATGAGAGCGTCTGTTATTCGACCATGCCCATTTTTGGCACATCAATGGATGGGATAACTATAAATATATGCATCAAATTTCAAGTTCATAGGTCAATTTTTAAGGCAGATATAGAGATTTTTGTCGATTGTGGGCGCGTTTGTTAACCGACCATGCCTATTTTTGGAATATCGATGAAGAGGACAACTATAAATATAGGTACTAAATTTCAATTCCTGACGTCAATTTTTGTGGCAGATATATAGATTTTTGTCGTTTGTGGGCGTGTCTGTTATCCTACCATTCCTATTTCTTGCACAACGATGGATAAATTAATTGTAAATATGTGTACAAAATTTCAACTTATTAAGCAGATAAATAGATTTTTGTCGATTGTAGGCGTGGCTCTTGACCGATTTTGCCCATTTGAAATAGCGATCTGCGTGCAAAAACTAAAAGTGTTTATAAAATTATTGATGATTGACCCATAAATTGTATTAATTGTTGATTATTTTTCTGCTAGAAATCTAGCAGATAAAAGTGTTTGTTCAGATTTAATTATCTCAAAATTTAGGATTATGAGAATGCCAACAACAGATGGGCACGCGGACACACGGACACACGGACATACGGACGTACGGACTTACTTTTTGATGCTGATCAAGAATATATATACTTTATAGCACCTCTGACGTCTCTTTCTGGTTGTTGCTAACGGAAAGACAAAAAAATTGCCGATAAATTTACAAATGTGTTCTTCTATATGATATGATATCTAGCGAATGTTTTCCTTTTGTTTATTTTAATTGTAAGAAACATTACACCGCAATATATTTATTACTGTCTTGAATTCATTATAACAGTTGTTTCATAAACTTTTAGTTTTAACCATTACGCATACACAAGTAAGGTGTAATTCATTTAAAGCTTTTATTTCTATGCATTACTCCAGTACAAAAACAAAAACAAAGAGAGAGAATTATTCTAAGATTAGAGAATATATACTTTAATCGCGGTATTGACAAATTTAGTCTCATTCGATCATTAAAATCGTCAAGTTTTGTGTGGTAAATAGTTGTATTTATAAAGGCACAAAAGCCGGTCCACCTTTCGTAATTTATTTAATTCAAACTAAAAGAAATTGATTATTGTTAGAAAAGTAAGTGATTTTGAAACATGATTAATATGTAAAATTGGCCAAACTGTCTGGTATAATGATAATAATAATAATGGACTATTCATGTCCCTTAACGATTCTTAAAGTATGTTATTGCGATTCAAAATAATTATATGAAACGATTGAGGGTTCACCTGGGTAGATTCTCTTCATAAATATAGAGGTTGTATATTAAATGCGCAGCTAATATTGATACATCTTAAAAATATGCTGCTTTTCAGTTTGTCATGTTTCGTAAATAGTTGTAGTTTACTTTGAAATGTATCGTTAATTGATGTTAGGAAACATTAAGAATTCATTTTAAAAGCATTCCAACAACTTATTAATAATACAAGTGCATAAAATTCTAGCGAATTGACCTCGTCTGATAAGAAACTCGCATTATACTCATCACACTAAGGCTACAACATTTCCACATGCACTTTACAAATCGTTAAGTTGATATTAAAAACCATCATTTATATTTTATACACATATTCCATTTTTCATTTCAGTTTAAAAATCGCTTTTCATACTTCATTTAATCCATTTCACTTTCGAATATCGTCACCTATTATACTTCATGGACTGTGAGGATTGTTGAAAGTGAAATGGTTACTAAGCAATACTAATGACGATTTTTGATTTACAACTTACAGAAGAAGGCTGTCCGTCCGTCTGTTTTTTCTGTAAAAATATAAAAAAAAAAAGATAGAAAAGTTCGATTAAGACCGAAGCTTAAATACCCTCCACCTTTTGTAATTCTCTAAAAAATAAGCTCCTATTTCCATATTTATGTATTTCATGTACTTACGCAAATAGTATTTTTTTTAAATTATAGGCGTTTGCGTTATTCAATCACGCCCATTTTTGGCACAGTGTTGGATAACGATACCCTTTATATATATACCAAATTTAAACTTGATAGACATAGTATTGTGCGATATATAATTTTTTAAAGATACAATTTTTTCGAGGTATGATGAGATTTTCGTTTATTGTGGGCGTGTCTCTTTACCGATTTTTCCCAATTTCAATACGGAACAGCGAAATTGAACTAAGAATACGTATGCAAAGTTTCAATTTGATATCTCAAAAATTACGACCGTGAGAGTGCCAACAACAGACGGACACACGGACACACGGACGGACAAGTCTCAAACGATTTCTCTTTTCATGCTGATTAAGAATATATATGGTTTGTGGGGTCTCCGAGGCTTCCTTCGATGTGTTGTAAACGGATGATCAAAATGAATATACCCTCTTCCCTAAGGTGGAGGGTATAATAATAAATACTAATGGTGGTCTGCGATGGGTAGTAAATAAGGAATATAAAAATTATTCAAGATCATGTTGGTGCTAAGAAGTCTAGTAACCTTTTAGGGAAATTTTGAGTCACTCACAACTTTTAAAAAATGTAGAAAAATTTAAAAATTCACTTTTATGCTTTTTAGAGAGTTTAGCGCCTGAGTCTGTCTTTCGTCGGTCTGAGTCAAATACATATTTCAACGGGTGCAAACAAATTTAAATAAACATTTAAATTTTACCATTAGCATAAATTTTGCGTTTTAATTTAGTATCTAACACAATAAAGGAATAAAATATTGGCAGTCGGGCTATTGCTGCAAAACACTATCTAAACAATGTCTACAATACAGTACGATCTAAACTTGGAGTCCGAATTACCGGAAGAATTCAAAATAATTGCTACAAGAAATGGTGAATGTGAAGAAACCAAATCTCAAGTTATTGAAGAATTCCGCAACTATATAACAGGTGAAGAGAGAGAGAATACATTTCATATCCTTTATGTTTGCATAACAATGATAATAATTTGCTAGAAGTTCTTCTCTTGCATATATTTTAGAACACAACGAAAGCCCCATTCATCGTACTGATGATGCTTATTTAATGAAATTCTTAAGAGCACGCTTATGGAAAATTCCTGCTAGTTACCAATTGGTAAGTTTTATAAATATATTATCTGACCTAGAAAGTAAAGCCTTCTTTTTGATCAATTTTTTTGTTTTTAGTTGTGTAATTATTATAAATTTCGTGAAGAGAATAAGAGTTATTATGAAAAAGTTCGTCCACTCGATTATACGTATATAGCCGATAGCGATATTATATCAGTTGCCCCACATCGGGATCAGAATGGTCATCGAATATTATTCTTTCGTTTTGGTAATTGGAATCCTCAGCAGATAAGTGTGGATGATCTGTTTCGAGTTTCCATTATTATGATGGAAGTGGGTTCCTTAGAGCCCATTAGCCAGGTAGTCGGTGGTATTGCCATATACGATTTAGAAAATTTGGCTCTTAATCAGGTTTTACAACTAACACCTAGCGTGGCAAAAAAAATGATTGCACTTTTAGTTGTAAGTGAAAATATTTAATTGATGTTTGAAAATTGTGGTATGTGATGTACTTTTGTTTCCTTTTAGAGTTCCATGCCCATCTCAACGAAAGCTTTACATATTGTCAATACAAATCCAGCTTTTAAAATTGCTTTTAAACTATTTAAACCTTTTTTGAATGTTCGAATGCGCGAAAGCCTTTTTATACATTCTAATATGGAATCATTACATGACCATATCAATCCAGAGTATTTACCAAAAAGGTATTCATATACACTGGGGGTCTACTCCACCACATTCGAACCTTAATTTCATACCTTTTTAATAATCCAATTTTAAAACAACACAATTTCAGAGTAATTTTTATACAAGAATTGCAGTATTCTTCACAGTAATGTTTGAAAATGTCATTAATTACTGTCCCAGTCACTATTTGAAATAATTTTTTTTGTTTCGTAATAGAGTCCATGCGAAAGTTATGAGCGTTTCGATATCCTAGTAGACCAAATGCAAATGCAAATCAATTAATTATCATGAAGTTTTCATAGAATGTTAAAAATGTTTTATTAAATCCTATTTTATTTAAATTTTAGATATGGTGGCATTCATGAGGATTATTCGCATCAACAATGGCTGGAAAATATAAGAGATAATAAGCGTATACGAGAAGAATTACAACAATTGGGTTATGCGTTCGAATGATTTTCCCACTCCTATGCGCTAACTTCAAACTCTGTCATCTACATAATTTGTATTTTTTACTCTTCGCATACAATTTATTTTTGATTATCATGGCGTTAACTGTATAACTCTGTTCAGTTCGAGTTGCTTTTAAAATTTGTTATAAATGATTTCTAATACAATACAAAAACAAAAAAACAAAAAAATTTACAACATTTTAGCCGAAAGTTTTAATATCCTTTAAAATAATATTTGAAAATGTCTTTGATTACTGTCCAAGTCGTTATTTGAACCAACTTTTGTCAGATGTAGTTGCACAATAGATGCAAAATGCAAATATAATTATATAGCCACTTTCATGGCTGCATCGAAACGACGCACCATCCGATGTAAACTACCAATGCGTTTTTCCGCATCCGCCAGTTCTTCCTTACACTGAAACAAATAAAGTTATGCATCCATTATACAAGTGACGTTTTTCGCTAAGAACTAGATTATCGTACATCTCTTAAATAATTTTCACAACGTCGCAGGTTTTCTTGAGTACAATTCATACGAGCAGCCTTCTCTAATAAGTCGGCTTGAGCACGTATATCACGGGCCGCATTCATTAAAATCGAATTTAAAGTTTGACGTAATGCCACCTGCGAAAAAATCAATTTAAAATATCATCATCCTAAAAGAACTAATGTTCAATCTATCTTAAGTTTTCAATCTATATATAATTTGGAAAGAGAAGGAGAAGAATATGTTGCATTCTTTTGTAAAATGCTTTAAGATCTTAAAGTACTCTGGATTTGTTTTACGTCTTATACAATCTGTTATCCTTTATATTATAAAAAACTTTACCGATGTCTGACGCAAATTCCCACATTCTTCCAGTGTTTCTGTACCAAAATGTTCCCAGTATTGTTCAGAGGCTTGCCTATGTAGAAAATGTATCTAAAAAGAGTTCAAAATATATACGAAACTACTATCTAAGCTTACTCGGGTGGTTGACGGATGGCTCCCGGACGGAACATAAAAATTTTGGAACCATTATTGGATTCTTTTTTATCACTCCAATCGTATTCCAACCTTTGCCGAACCGTACGATTCTCAACTTGTTGGTGTTCAAAATCTTCTAGGTTTTTGTCGAACAATTCTTGTATTTCAGCCATTAAAGCCAATTCGTTAATTAGTTCTTCCTCAGGAGTATCGCATACCAATTCCGTATCTGGTCGTCCTGTACGCTTGTCCATACATTCCTTAGCTAAAAAAACATTTCTATATTTCGGATCATATATCTTAAATAATCATTAATAATAATTATACCAATGGATTCTGGCAAAAATTTCTTTAAACGGACTCCTTGTTCTTCTAATGTGCTAATTTCATCTGCCATAACTTTTATAGAATTTCCCAAAGTAGTTTTCCATTTACCTCCTACCTTTGTGCGTTGACGTATATTATTTGTAGTTTCAACGTGGGTTTTTTTAACTACCGACGACATACGCATATAGGCTGTTTTGGAATTATATTGATTTCTGTTTAAAAAATAGATCAATGTATATATTTTGGGTTGGAAATGAGTTATATGACCTAAGTATGACTTACTTGAGAGCTTTATTAAAAATTTTATTAGTATTTTTAACAGTTTTTAAATTTTTAGCTCCCCATTCATTTGGACTGTAGCGTGTTATCGAATAACGATTTACTACCCGCCGCGTTTCTGTTAAACTAGCCATAGGACTCCAGTCCACTTTTCCGGTAGCCCATGGCCCAATAGGACCCATTGGTTGTAAATTGTCTTTAATTGGTAGTTCACCAATAGATATCTTAGGTTGTGGCAAATAGCATGGTGGATTATTGTAATCATCAGCACGAGGGTTTAATGTTTGCTAAACGAATTATAGATGTCATGCCATTTAAGACTTTTATTAAAGTGTGGGTACAGTCCTACCTAATCTTATTACATTGAGACATAGCCTAACTATAATTTTAACTTCGTAGGCTAATAATTAGATTTCTGCCTATTGTATGTAATTTTCAGTTCAAACTCTTTAAATGGACATTGGTAGTAGTATACGATATAGAGGAACCGGGAAATATAGGGTGTAAAATAGGGGGAAAAATAGGGTTTAAAAATGTTGAATATCTTGGACGAAAACCGAAATTTTTTGGACGAAAACCAAAATTTTTGAGAAAAAAATTGATTTTTGAAAATAACGGATTTTATAGAAAAATGTCCCAGCTGGGGAAAGTAGCATTTTCAATCACTCAAGTTGAATTTACTCGAGATAAGAGAAGGCAATAAAAAATCTCTGAAAGTAATAAAAAAAGGGTCGGTAATAAAAAAAGCCACTTAAGATATGAAAACTATTACACAATAGGCTTAGAGCATATACAAGGGAAAGAGATAGTATAAGTGTGTGTACAACATATGTATTGAAGCAAACTGGCCGCACATGTGCACATGTGCTACTACGAGCTAAAAAGAAAACATGTTGATCTCTGTGAATTTTCCTGCTAGCCTAATGATTTTTTGGTTTTGAAAATTTTCTAAGTAGTATACGATGTAGAGGAATTAGGGTTAAACTGTGTATGGGGACTATAGGAAAAAAAAACTTTTTTAAAGTAAAATTGTAATGTTCAGTAAAATATTTACAAAAGTGTGTAATAAAAACATTTTTTTAGGCAATATGTTGAGCATAGGGCTGGCTATACAGAAAACCACTATTTCACAATATAATGAAAAATGTCTTAGCTATCTAACATGGAAACTAACCTTTTTGAGCTATGGCTTGGCTTTTGAGAATGCAACACAATCAATCAATACTTCTTTATCATTTTCAAATAAAATAAAAACATTTTTTTAGGCAATATGTTGAGCATAGGGCTGGCTATACAGAAAAAACCACTCTTTCTCTCAATATATAATGAAAAATGAAAAATGTCTTATCTACTGAACATGCTGTGACTTGACTTATTCAGAATACAATGCAATGCATTTTCAATTGAGTTATGGTGATAGTACAAGACAATAAAAAAACATATTGAAACCATAAATTGATCAGCATACTATGTAGATCATAAAAAAAAATAATGCATTGGGTTATCAGTGTAATAAAAACATTTTTAGGCAATGCGTTGAGCAAAGGGCTGGCTACACATAAAACCACTATTTCACAATATAATGAAAAATGTCTTATCTATCTAACATGGAAACTAACCTTTTTATGCTGATGTGTGACTTGACTTATTGATAATACAGTACTTAGGATTGAAACCATAAATTGATCGTCATACTAGATCATAAAAAAATAATGCATTAGATTATCAGCGTAATAAAAAACAAAAGTTCTTAACGCAATATGTTAAGCAGTGCATGCAGCTCCTCTGCAGAACTTTCTTTTTAAGCAAATGATGAAACAAAATTTAGTTATTAAACAGCATTTCAAAAGAAAAAATAGTGAATTTCAAAGTGCAAAAAAGATTTGTGAAGTATTGATTTATTAAAAACTAAAAAAATTGTAAAGTATTGATTTATTAAAAACTAAAAAAAAAAAAAAAAAAAAAATAGTGAAGTGCATATTTATTAAAAAGAAAAAAAAATAAATAAAATAGTGAAGTACAGATTTATTAAAAACTATAGTGAATTAAACCAAAATTTGCTGCCATAAGGAAAATTCAGCTAAGTACTTTAAAACTATTTTATAACTATTTCATAGACATATATAATTTACATATACATATACATATACATACATTTACGTATATATATATATATATATATATATTATTTAAAAAAAAAAAAAAAAAAAAAAAAATGAATTCATTTGTATTTTGTGACGTATGCGAAAGTAGCGTTGCTTTGGCTACTTTCGAATCACATTACATGAATTGCAAGAAATTTAAAAGCGCTTCACAATTTGTAATTGTTGAAGAAGAAGATCCTACTATAATTAAAAGACAAACTCGCCCAAATTCCCCCATAGTCATTAATGATGATGATGATGATGATGATGATGAGCCGACCACCAGTACAAAAAAAAGATCTGGACCCTACCTTCAGCCAGGACGCAGAAGTAAGAAACAAAGAATAAACAGTGTACATTGCACTGTTTGTAAAACCGATATTTTGGAAACCCGCTACAAAGTTCATTTGAGAACAAATGAACATAAAACAAAAGCGGCCGTTTTTTTAAGTAAAAACGTATACATTACGTCACCCCAATCATCTCCATATATAATCCAATTCAGGATATATAGTAATTTGAGAGATGAACTATGTGTAAGAAAATATTTGGAGAGTACACAAGAATATTTGAAAAATCAATTAGAGCTTAAATTTGCAGATTTTAATCATATTAAATATAATTTGCGATTATTTGGAGATTATGTAAAATATGTAGCTCAAAGTGAGGGTGATGATGAAATGGTTGTTAGCCTGAAACATTTCACAACAAAGTTTCAGTGCGTGAGAAACAGATATGAAGTAGACGATACCCTCCAGGAGGCTTTCAGTGAGCTGGAAGAACATACAAGTGAATTCCAAGAAAGAGATAGCGGATGGGCTATCTTAGATTTTAAATATATGGAATTAACAATATGTAAATTGGAACATATTCCAGTCGGCTCATATGTACAATTGCCTTCAGCCATAACAGCAAAAAAGGCAACAATCAATGTTAAAAATACCGATGTATTTTGTTTTAAATGGTGTGTATTGGCCGCAATCGCGCATAGAAGTGATTCTATGAGGGGGACGAAAAAACTTGCCAATCCAAAGTATTATAAGGTGTTGAACATTGAATCTTCAATAATAAAGTTTCGGGGTGAGATATTGAATTTTACAGGAATGTCATTTCCTGTAAGCGTACAGGAAATTCGAACATTCGAAAAAAATAATCCTCGCATAAGCATAAATATATATGAGCTAACGCAAAGTAAGATGCCGAAAGTAGTGGGTCCAGCCAGAGCAACAAAAGAAGTAAAAAATATACATATTAATCTACTATTATTATTAAATGGCGAGAAAAACACATATCATTATGTGTATATTCATAATATGCAAAGATTGGTGAAAAAGCAATTCACTAAATCGGATGTTAGAGGAGAATTTTGTGACTTTTGTCAACACCAATACACCGTGGATTCGGCAAGACACAAAAAGGAATGTGCTAAAGTTAAGACCACATATCCAGAACCTGGAACAATTTTACAATTTAAAAATTCAGTAAAAAAGATGTCGCCACCGGTAACAATATATGCCGATATGGAAGCAGTACTTGAACCCCTAGAAATACAAAGAGGGAATGGAACCACTGCAATTCAACAGCATAAAGCATGTGCTGTGTCATATTTTGTCAAGCATGCTTACAAGTCTAACGAAGACAAGCTATATACATTTTTTGGTAGGTTGATAATTATGTTTGACTTTATAAATTTCCTTTTCTTATTATACATATATATTATTTATTCAGGTTCACAGTGCGTCATGGATTTTTTAAAACATTTAAATAAAACTTTGGAGGAATTATATACACAGTACAATCAGATGGCCAAACTTTTTAGACCTCCTCAAATAGAAGAAAGTGCGATCAACATTTCATCATATACTTGCTATGCGTGTGACAAAAAAATTGTTCAGGGCGAACCTCGCGATTTATTTTATAATGTTTTTAATGCAAAATTTTTAGGTTATATACACATTAGTTGTAAGGAAAAATTTAATTTTATGAAACCATTTTATTTTCCAATCGTTTTCCATAATTTAACGCGATATGATATACATCTGTTTGTAGAAAATTTAGGAGATGATATATCAGTAATTCCGTGCAATAAAGAATTATATATTTCAATAACCAAAAAAGTATATTCGGCTTGCCGAACTTTTCTTAAATATAAGATGATTTTTATAGACTCCAACAGGTTTTTAAATTGTAGTTTAGACAAATTAAGTAGCTATTTGACCCCAAGTAACTTTAGGATATTAGGCAAGCATTTTAATAATAATAAGTCAAAATTTGAGTTAATGATGCGCAAAGGGGTTTTTCCATATGACTATATTGATAACTTTGAAAAGTTACAAGAAGAGAGTCTACCAGCCAAAGAGCATTTTTATAATCATCTTAACGATACAGAATGTAGTGAAGATGATTATAAATTTGCAAAAACTGTTTGGAATACTTTCCAATGTATAACGCTTAGAGATTACATGAAAGTGTATTTAGAAAATGATGTGTTAATACTAGCAGATGTTTTTGAAAATTTCAGAAATATATGCTTAGAAATATATGAACTAGATCCCTGCAATTACGTAACTGCACCGTCATTGTCTTGGGATGCTATGCTAAAATTTACTAAAGTAAAATTACATTTAGTTAGCGATCCAGAAATTCATGCATTTTTAAAGACATCTATTCGGGGTGGTATTACTCAATGTACGCATAGGTTGTCTGAGGCTAATAATAAATATATGGCAGACTATAACACAAATGCTCCGGATAATTATTTAATGTATATGGATGCAAATAATTTATATGGATGGGCAATGTCACAAAAATTACCAATTTCCGATTTCAAGTTTTTAGTTAACGATGAATTTCATAATTTTGATATTCTAACGGTAAATTATGATGGGGAATATGGTTACATATTAGAAGTTGACTTGGACTATCCTACAGAAATACACGATAAACATAATTCATTACCTTTTTGTTGTGAAAATAAAACTCCTCTCAATGGTAACTGTTCAAAGTTGATTGCAGATGTGACCAATAAGAAAAATTATATTATACATATTAAAAATTTGAAGTTAGCCATTGAAAATGGTTTAATAATTAAGAAAATACATAGAATACTACGTTTTGTACAAAGTGCTTGGTTAGAGCCTTATATATCTTTAAATACCATCAAAAGGAAGCATGCTCAAAATGAATTTGAGAAAAATTTTTATAAGTTAATGAATAATGTCATTTATGGAAAAACCATGGAAAACGTTGAAAAACGTAGAGAAGTAAAACTTGTTAGACACTATAATGATAGAAGAAATTCTGTAGGTTATAGAACTTTAATTGCTAAACCTAATTTCCATAGTATTTCCATTTTTGATAATGGGTTATTTGGGGTCGAACTATCGAAAATGGAAGTCATACATGACAAACCTATATATGTGGGGGTAACTGTTTTAGAGTTATCGAAATGGTTAATGTATGATTTCTATTATTCTTTTTTAAAAAAACAGTCGGATGATATAAAAGTCATATACATGGATACTGATTCATTTGTACTATCTTCTACAACAGATGTATATGATATCATTAAAAACAATCCCTTAAAGTTTGATACATCAGATTATGATGTAAATAATATATATGGTATAATCCCACAAAATAAAAAAGAAATAGGCTTAATGAAAGATGAAACATCAGGTAGAATAATGACAAATTTTGCTGGACTTAAAGCAAAAGCTTATTCATTTTTAGTGAATAGTAAAGAAAATAAAAAGGATGAAACGAAAAAGATTAAAGGCGTAAAATCATCTGCAGTAAAAAAATTAAATTTTGACAATTTTAAAGAATGCCTCCTAAATAAACGAACTTTTTATGGGGAACAAAGAGTAATCCGAAGCAGGGCTCATGTATTATACACTGAAATCGTCCGAAAAATTACTTTAAATTATAACGACGACAAACGATTTATTTTACCTGATGGTATAAGTACTTTAGCATGGGGTCACTTTAGAATAAATCAATATAATTAATAATTATATATGTATTATTATTAATGTTTTTTTTTTATTTTTTTATATATATTTGTTTCAATAATATTTCATATAGTTTTGTCGACCGAGCCTAACTTCTTTATAAAGAAGTAGGTAAATTCCGGTACTATTACCGTGAATGTGATAACTCGGAAAAAAAGAATCTGTCAAATTTAAAAATAATAAAGAAAAGAATAAACAAGTTTTATTGAAGTAATTGAGTTTTATTAATCCAAGAATTATGAGTATTATCAAATCCTAACCACTTAACATATAATTTGTCACCTCTTTTTTTCAATATTTTTTCTACTAAATAAGCATTATTATCCTTAACTTTTTGTAACTCAAATTCATAAAATGATCCTTGTATAATATTATTCTTATAGTCTTTAATAACATAAGTAACAGGATTAGTAATGTTTATCTTCTCGATAACAAATATTTCAGTTGACCAGTTTGGTTCATAACCTTTAAAAAATGTACCTTTAAATTTACTAATCCTAACACAATCACCTTCTTTAAATTTAGGTTTCGGAAAAGTTTTTGGAAAATTATAAATTCTCTCTAAAATTAATTTTTCATTTTCTTTAGTAATTTCATTTGGTTTCATCTTTATCACCCTATGATAACTACTATTATATTTGTCTATTAAAGAATCTATGATATCAATCCATTTATAATTTCCTCTCATACTAAACATTTTCCACATCAAACCTTTCAGCGTTCTATTAAAGCGTTCACAAATGGAAGCCTTCAGGTGTGTAAATGTATGGTAATGATTTATTTTGTATTTCGTCATTAAGTGTCTGAAATCCTTATTAAAAAATTCTTTGCCTTGATCAGTTTGTATATTTTTTGGAGCAGTCATCTTATCTCTAAATATTTTTTCCATAGCTTTGGTTACATCTTGGGAATTTTTCTTTTTAACAGGTGCTGCAAAACCAATTTTTGAGAATACATCGATACCGGTTAATAGATATTTATGTCCTTTATTAAGTTTTGCATAGGGGATCATTTCAACCAAGTCTATCTGCCATGTATCGTCGATACCTCGTTGAATGAATCGTCTTCTTTTAAAGTTTTTTCTTGCTTGTCGGTGAATTTCATTAACAACTTGACTTTTGCTCATTTCTGTATTAATTTTTTGAAGACTTTAAAAGTGCTTTACGAATTTTGATATCACTTTTTACTTTATTACGAATTTTGCGGGAAAACTCATAACATAATCTAAGTAAATCCACTTCAATTTCTGGATCATAAGCACAATTTAACTCATACAATTGAATATCAATTTTATTCAATTCAATACACTTGGGTATGAAGTGTTTGTGATAGATATTCTCAATTTGTTTTTGCGCTATTGTATTCCAGCAGAGGAATGTAGATAAAAAAATGCCGACTTGAATAATTGACTTCCATGTATCGCTTTCTATTTTAATCTTGTGCCCCTTTTGACTAAGAACAAGGACACAAATGCCATTTCTTTTATACTTAAATGCAATTCCTATGTTTGCCAAAGTGGGATGATGCAAGGGACTTTCACTTGCTAAAAAGTCATACTGATCCAATCTAAGTTGTATGTATTCTTTATATGCCATCAGATGAACCCATTCATCGCGATTAAATCCTATATAATTTGCGGTATGATTTTGAAACCATATCATTGGTTTAAAATGTTGTCCAGGTGAAAACCCACATTTAATCTTTAGTTTTAGAGAAATAAAATATTCCATGCCATAAATTAACTGATGATCTTGATTCCGTTTTGGTAAAAGTGGAGGGAGACTCTCTCCTGCAGCACAACCGTTTTGATCCATTTTTAATAAATATGTATATATATATGTGTGTGTATGTGTGTATATATACAATATATATACTCGTATATGTATGTATACTATGTACTATATAAAATCGAATAAAACTTTTCTATAAAAAAGACTGTCACCCACTTGAAGATGTGTAGTATTTAATGAGCGTTCTTGACAAAATGACAAAAATAACTAAAGCAAACATCATATTAATCGATTTACAATACTGTAATGGAAATAACAAGAGTATATTTGCCAAAGAAGTAGCATTTACCATTGGAAATTCTCTCGTACCTCATTACTTTGTATTTAAACCGCCGTTTGATCGGAGAGAGTTAGACGAAGAGACTCAAGAGAGGAACACATTCTGTACTAATTTTATTCACGGAATTGATTGGTCGGATGGAATAACAGAATATAATACTATTGGTGATATTCTAGCGCCTTTAAATCAGTTTGATTATGTTTTTGTTGTTGGAAAAGAAAAACAACAATTCTTGAAAAAATATATAAAAAGTATTGTAATTAATGTAGATACGATAATACCTTTAAAAAAGTTAGATGACTATTATACCAATTGTCCTATTCATAAAAGTATTAAATTTCGATGTGCTTTAAATAATTTATATAAACTTTTTATTTTTATTGAAAAAAATTGGGATAGAATAGAGGAAATTTGTGAAATAAATATATAAAATATTGATTAAACAGATTTTTTATTCATTGTATTTATAATTTTTAGTTAGTAAAGATGTTTGTTCATTTTGTACATCCTTTTACTATGCTTATAAGTGGTCCGTCAGGATCTGGTAAAACAACATTTTTATTGAATTTAATTAATAATGCTGATTATTTAATTAGTGAGAAAATAAAACGGATTATTTGGTGCTATGGAGAAGAACGCGCAAAACCTGTATTTAATCATATCGATAATATTGAATATCATAATGGAATTCCGGAAAGCCTTGATAATGATTTTAATGAACCTATTCTTATTGTATTGGATGACTTAATGATGGATGCATTCAATAAAAGGATCTGTGAATTATTTACAAAAGGTTCTCATCACAGAAATTTTTCTGTTATTTTGGTTACGCAAAACATTTTTCATAAAGCTTCTCATACAAGGGATATATCACTTAATTCAAAATATATTGTAGTTTTTAAAAATCCACGAGACACATTACAATTTCAACATTTGGCAAGACAAATTCATCCTGAAAATTCTTCGGACCTTATGAGGATATATAAAGATGTGACAAGCAAACCTCACGGATATTTAGTAATTGATCTTACCCAGAATATAAATGATTTATTAAGATATAGAACAAATATTTTCAATACTGATTTCTCTTATTGCTTTTGTGATACAAGTGAAAATGGTCTTAAAAAAGAATCTAAAGCGACTGAAAACGCAGAAGCATATGTTGTACATATTAAAGAATAATAATAATAAAAAGTTAAAAAAGGCCATTCTTAAAAACGCAGATGATGAACTAATTAAAACTTTGGTTGAAATTATTTTCAATACATTAATTGGAAATAATAAACTGAAATTCGGAGATTTAGAAAAATTAAAAAAGTATAAAAAAGACCTACGATTCATTTCCAAACCAAATACTTCATTAAAGTCGAAAAGAAAAGTACTAATTCAAAAAGGAGGAAATTTTTTACCTATTATTATTTCATCTTTGCTAAGTGGAATTATTGGAAAATTATTAAAGAATGAATTCTAGTAAAAAATTGAATCAAGTAATATTAATGCATCCAAAAGCATATACTCTTATGCTTGAAGATAAATATGCTTCCGAGTTTATTAATAAAAAGCTATTACCAACATTTAATGATATATCTCTATCAGAATTTAATAAATGGATACGAATAAAACAAGAATTAAACAATTTCATTAAAAGGAAGATAAAGCCTTATAATCCACGGCATCGGGATGTTGAAAAAATTGATTTTAGTTTCATAGATGGAAATAAGATTGAGACTGAAATGGCGAAAGTTGAAAATAATAAAATATTAGGTTCAGATGAGAGTTTTTCTGGTGATACATTTGTTACACCTGATAAACAATTTGATAATTTTACTAAAGTAAAGTCAGCTGATTCATTGAAGAAGAAATCGAAGAGACGTTTATTCGCAGATAAAATAAATTCTCCTCCAAGCTCTTACACTGTGGCAAGGAAGAATAAGAAAAAAGTAGAAGAAACTACTAAAGATCCTAAAAAACACCCATACAATACGCGTTCAGTACAAAAAGGTGAAAACAGTTTAAAATGGGTTAATATATGATTATTATTATTATTATTATTATTATTATTATTATTATTATTATTATTATTATTATATATAATTATTATATATGTACAGATGTGTAGAATAAACACTTAAATAAAACAATAAAAAGATTATCATATAACCATGTTCATTTCATTTTAGTAAAGAGTTTTAAGGCCTCCATACATGTACAGACTCGGTATGGATAGTTTTCATTTAACTCTTATTAGTAATAATTCTTTAGAAATATTTAAATCGAATTCATTATGGTCATTTCGTAATGTTGTAAAATTACCGGCTATTCTAAATGAAGAATGGGAAGTTGGAATATCTGAGATGTTTTTGAATGAAATTGAAAAAGGTATTCCCGAAAAGTTTTATACATTATGCATTTATACAGATATAATTCAGCCGCGTTGTGCTGGTGATAAATTATTACGATGCTTACGCATTTTGCCTTTTAAAAATATGCAGAGTTGGATTGAATTTAGAAACATACAGTATTATCCTCTGGATCACCCAACTATTAAATATATTTCAATTTTCTTTACTAATACTGAGGGGACGGAATGTAAGTTTCGAAAATCATCTACGCCTACTGTTGTCAGTTTACACTTTAGAAAAAAAAGAAATAATTGCATATAAATAAGCCAAGTAAAATATCGATTGGCTCAGATATATAAAGGCAAGGAATGGATACAGTTTACACACAATATTATAATAATCAGGTAGGAGGAGGTTTAAGTCATATAGGGTCATTATATAGAGTTCCACGAATAGTGCAACAAGGACGCGGACTTGGATCATTCTTTGCGTCATTATTTCGAAATATTAAGCCGTTATTTATTTCAAGTTTACAAGCCCTAAAAAATCAAGCTAAAGAAACTGGAGCAGCTATTATTAATGATTTTGGTCGTAAACCTCTTAGGGATATTTTAACAGAACAAACAAAATCAGCTCTAACTAACTTATCAGAAAAAGCTATTAATAAAATTACATCTAAGTTTCAAAAAGGGGAAGGAAAAAATAATAGGAGGAAAAAGCCTCGTATCAAAAAGAGGAAAAACCAGTTGATCAAAACACTTAAAGCAAAACGCAACACAAGAAAACTAAATCGCAGTAAAAAAACTAATCCTTTAAAACGTGTTAAAGATATATTTTTTTAAATTAATTACAATATGTCTTCTTATACGGAGTGTATGAAAAGCGAACTGGATTTATTTGAACCACATCCTGTGCAAAGCAGCATTCTTAATACCGAAGAAGTCTCGTATAATCCAATACAGTCATTAGATTCACCAAACACAATTGAATTTCTCTGTTTAGGAAATGGTGACACATATCGTGATTTATCGAGTGTTTATATTAAATTAGTGGTTCAATTAAAAGCAAAAGATAATTCTAATTTAGAGGATAGCTCATGTAGCGTAGTAAATAATATACTACACTCAATGTTCCGGAGTGTATCTATCTACTTAAATAACGTTTTGGTTTCGCAAAGTGATAATAACTATCATTATAGATCCTATATACAAACTTTATTAAATTATGGTACTGATGCAGGACGAACTCATCTTACTACATCTGGCTGGTATCCAGATTATTATACAGGAGAGATTTTCCATGATGGAAAAAAACAATTGGCTGAATTATTTCAAAAAAGCAGTATAGTAGAATTGGTTGGAAAGTTACATGGTGATATATTCAATCAACCAAAATTATTATTAAATAACGTGGACTTGAGAGTAATTTTAAATTTGGAAACGCCATCCTTTTACTTGCTTGAAAAAGGCGATAAACAATCATATCTAAAAATATTAGAAGCTCAATTGTTTATGAATCATGTAACAATTAACCCTGGTGTGCTTCTTGCACATCATAAAATTTTACAAGAAAAACCTGCACTTTATCCTTTCAATAGGGTTGAATTAAAAACTTTTACTTTGTATCCTGGAAATCGTGCATTATCTTTAGACAATGTGGTTATTGGACAACTTCCCATATTTTTAGCGTTCTGTATGGTATATAATAGTGCTTTCTCTGGAGATAAAACATTAGATCCCTTCTCCTTTGAGCACTTCTATTTACAAAATTTTAATTTATCAGTAAACGGAGTACAAATACCATCTCAACCATTAGAATTCGATTATAGTGGATTAACAATGAAATCAACAAGGGCTTATAATATGCTATTTAAGGCTATTGGTATAAGACATTCTGACAGAGGACTTCATATAAATAAGCAATTGTTTGATAAAAATTGCTTCATATTAGCGTTTGATCTATCACCAGATCATTCCAACCACGATTTTTGTGCAAATGTTTTAAAACAAGGTAGCATACGCATTGAAGGAAAATTTGTTCGAGCATTAGAAAAACCTGTCACCTGTATAGTTTACTGTGAATACGATTCTATGTTGGAAATTGACAAAAATAGAAATGTAAAAATAACTTTGTAAAGAAAAAAAAAAAAAAAAAATAACTATGAATACAATACAAATTGAGCATGCATTAAGAAGCAATCCAGCAACAAGAAAATATTTTCAGGGAGTCTTTCCTTCAGATAAATTGCCCAAGAAAGTTATTCATAGACCTGCTTTAATAATAGCTAATACAGATCCATCTAATCAACCAGGAGAACATTGGGTTGCGTTCTATTTCTCTACAAATAAAAATGCTGAATATTTTGATTCTTATGGAGAAAAGCCTACAAAAAAAGAGTTTATAAATTTTTTACGAAGAAATTCTAAAGCCTATCAATATAATAAACAGCGAATACAAGGATATTTTTCCAATACTTGTGGTCATCATTCTTTGATTTATAGTTTATTTAAAAGCCAGCACAAGTCATTAAAAATTTATTTAAAACAGTTCAGTAAAAGCGATTTTAATTTTAATGATAAAAAAATTGTATATCTATTTAAGAAAGAATTCAAAAGAAATAAAATTAGAAATAGTTTTTCTTAATATTCAATATCTGGATCTTGTTCTTTATTCATAAATCTTAAAATAGGAGCATTAAATTTCGATTTATTTCTACCACAGTACATAACGTAATTTATATTATTTTCTTTTAATTTTTTGTAGGGATTTTTTGATGAGAAAAGTTGTCCCAGTCTTCCCGGTAAAAATATCCATAGAGAATTACCCTCACCATCATCAAGGTGTAATGTAATTTTCTCACCAAACTGAGTATTTTTCCCTTTACATCCTGTGATTTTGTATATATAGTTGGGGTTTAAATTATCAATTTTTGTGTACCCTTGTCCTAATTTGGTTCCAACTTCATTTAAAGTTTCTAAGAAAGACTATAAAAAAAAAAATGTGTTTCTTTTATTAATTTTTTACAATATCAATATAATAGACTTACCATTTTCGTATAAAAAATATTGCTGAGTCTGTACGTTTGCTGTGAAATATCAATAAAAACTAATACTTGCTGAAAGTCTGAAAGACTGAGAAAGCCTTTAAATGAAAAAATGAGTTTTTATTTTTTACATATACATTTACACATGTATTTTTTTGTTTATTTATTATATATATATATATATATATATATATAGATTTAAATATCTCTTATTTACATACAATAATATCTATATATTCCCATTCTCTAGTTGATAAAGGAAGGGCTCCAATTCTTTAAGTATTTCATTGAAAAACTTCTCATCATTAAAAAACGTCACAGCCAAATTTTCTTCATCCGGAGTTGAGGTATGTAGAGGTTGACCACATTGAAGCAAATCGAAATCACAATCCAAGCTTGAGCAACTTGAAAAAATTAAAGGTGATCTCGGTAATGCTCTGATGATGTTTTGATCATCATCGTCATCAATAATTTCTATGCTGCAAAGAAATAGCATTAAAAAATTAATTTTTTTTTAACATTTTTAAAGTTATAATATTTGACACTTACCATGAAGGCTCTGGAGATATTATCTCTACACTTAATGAACTCTGGGTCTGTTCATTATCCATTCCTCCTTTGTTGTTAAAATTAAAAAAATCAATGATGGGCGTCTGTATGGAAAGACGCCTAACTTTTTCTGGTTCAAATTTATCTTCTATTGCATCCAATTTTCGCTTTTTTTTTTTTAATGCGAACATAGCATTTAAAAATGCTTCCTTGTTATTCATTATAAATACTGGATATAGTTCACTATTTTTTTAGTTTTTAATAAATCTATACTTCACAATTTTTTTTACTTTTTAATAAATATATACTTTGAAATTCACTATTTTTCCTTTTGGAATGCTGTTTAATAACTAAATTTTGTTTCATCATTACTGTATTATCAATAAGTCAAGTCACACATCAGCATAAAAAGGTTAGTTTCCATGTTAGATAGATAAGACATTTTTCATTATATTGTGAAATAGTGGTTTTATGTGTAGCCAGCCCTTTGCTCAACGCATTGCCTAAAAATGTTTTTATTACACTGATAACCCAATGCATTATTTTTTTTTATGATCTACATAGTATGCTGATCAATTTATGGTTTCAATATGTTTTTTTATTGTCTTGTACTATCACCATAACTCAATTGAAAATGCATTGCATTGTATTCTGAATAAGTCAAGTCACAGCATGTTCAGTAGATAAGACATTTTTCATTTTTCATTATATATTGAGAGAAAGAGTGGTTTTTTCTGTATAGCCAGCCCTATGCTCAACATATTGCCTAAAAAAATGTTTTTATTTTATTTGAAAATGATAAAGAAGTATTGATTGATTGTGTTGCATTCTCAAAAGCCAAGCCATAGCTCAAAAAGGTTAGTTTCCATGTTAGATAGCTAAGACATTTTTCATTATATTGTGAAATAGTGGTTTTCTGTATAGCCAGCCCTATGCTCAACATATTGCCTAAAAAAATGTTTTTATTACACACTTTTGTAAATATTTTACTGAACATTACAATTTTACTTTAAAAAAGTTTTTTTTTCCTATAGTCCCCATACACAGTTTAACCCTAATTCCTCTACATCGTATACTACTTAGAAAATTTTCAAAACCAAAAAATCATTAGGCTAGCAGGAAAATTCACAGAGATCAACATGTTTTCTTTTTAGCTCGTAGTAGCACATGTGCACATGTGCGGCCAGTTTGCTTCAATACATATGTTGTACACACACTTATACTATCTCTTTCCCTTGTATATGCTCTAAGCCTATTGTGTAATAGTTTTCATATCTTAAGTGGCTTTTTTTATTACCGACCCTTTTTTTATTACTTTCACAGATTTTTTATTGCCTTCTCTTATCTCGAGTAAATTCAACTTGAGTGATTGAAAATGCTACTTTCCCCAGCTGGGACATTTTTCTATAAAATCCGTTATTTTCAAAAATCAATTTTTTTCTCAAAAATTTTGGTTTTCGTCCAAAAAATTTCGGTTTTCGTCCAAGATATTCAACATTTTTAAACCCTATTTTTCCCCCTATTTTACACCCTATATTTCCCGGTTCCTCTATATCGTATACTACTTAGAAAATTTTCAAAACCAAAAAATCATTAGGCTAGCAGGAAAATTCACAGAGATCAACATGTTTTCTTTTTAGCTCGTAGTAGCACATGTGCACATGTGCGGCCAGTTTGCTTCAATACATATGTTGTACACACACTTATACTATCTCTTTCCCTTGTATATGCTCTAAGCCTATTGTGTAATAGTTTTCATATCTTAAGTGGCTTTTTTTATTACCGACCCTTTTTTTATTACTTTCACAGATTTTTTATTGCCTTCTCTTATCTCGAGTAAATTCAACTTGAGTGATTGAAAATGCTACTTTCCCCAGCTGGGACATTTTTCTATAAAATCCGTTATTTTCAAAAATCAATTTTTTTCTCAAAAATTTTGGTTTTCGTCCAAAAAATTTCGGTTTTCGTCCAAGATATTCAACATTTTTAAACCCTATTTTTCCCCCTATTTTACACCCTATATTTCCCGGTTCCTCTATATCGTATACTACTATTGGTTGCCCAAACAATTGGCATAGACACTTGGACCGACTTGTTTAGATCAAATTTGTACAGACTGAGACGTTCTTCTGGGTTTTGCAAAAAAAAATCGATTTTAAAATTCCTACCACCAGTTTGGGAGTGCTTTTCTTCAGAGTTTTTACTACACTACCAGAGTATACCAAATAGATATCTGCAGAAGAATGTTCTCGAATAAATAAATCGTTTCATTTCGAAAACTTTTCAAAATTGCTTTCAGTAGTTGCAAATGTTTAGACGAAGTAAGTATACCTCCAACTTTAAGGTGTTGGGTGTAAAATAAAATATAAAATTTGTTTCTAAATGTATTATTTACAGAGGGAACTTACCCGCGTATTGGAGTCAGATGGCTGTTTACGGGGAAACCTGAACTCAGTATCTTCTGCTTCGAGAGAATTCTGCAAACATTGCTTTTCAAATAATTTATAACCTCTTTAATCAATAATTTTAAAACTTACAGGGTCTCTTTCCAAGTCGTACCCATCATCCGGTGGTGCACCCTCCTAGGTAGTGAAATATAATATATAATGTATATTTTTTCATATATTGTTTAGTCTTCCTATACTATGTGTTACCTTTTTCTTTTCGCACATATTCACATTCATATTCGAGAAGCGAAATTATGTTTTGTCTCCGGATAAATGAAACAATTTACAATTATATATGAATAGGTTTTATTGAAAATTTTTTTGGATTATTTTTTTTAATATGACAACAAAGTAAATGTTACTAGGTTTTCATGTCAATCTACAATAATAATAATAACATCCAGAGAGTTGGTTACTAAACTAATTTAAAATGAGTTAAGGTTACGCAAGTGTTTCTAAGGGTATATTCTTCGGAATTTTTGGAAATATTTCACGGTAAAGTCTAAAATATTTGACGGCTTAAATTTAAGAACATTTACCAAATAATCATACATTATTTCCAATTTCGGTAGGATACGTTCCAGCGGTTTTATGAAACCTTTAGTCTTATGGATGATATACGGGTAGCCATGCCAAAAACGCAAAATCATTTTGCCAGTTGGCGTGTAATGCGTTTCGGAAACTTTATTTGTATAATTCTTAAAGTATTGTGTATACGTGTATAGCATTATTGAGTTATTAAGAAAAATTTCGTCCACTCGATTATACGTATATAGCCGATAGCGATATTATATCAGTTGCCCCACCACATCGGGATCCGAATGGTTATCGAATATTATTCTTTCGTTTTGGTAATTGGAATCCTCAGCAGATAAGTGTGGATGATCTGTTTCGAGTTTCCATCAGTCAGGTAGTCCGTGGTATTACTATATACGGTTTAGAAAATTTGGCTCTTAATCAGGTTTTACAACTAACACCTAGCGTGGCAAAAAATGATTGCACTTTTAGTTGTAAGTGAAAATATTTAATTGATGTTTGAAAATTGTGGTACGTGATGTACATGTGTTTCCTTTTAGAGTTCCATGCCCATCTCAACGAAAGCTTTACATAATGTCAATACAAATCCAGCTTTTAAAATTGCTTTTAAACTATTTAAACCTTTTTTGAATGTTCGAATGCGCGAAAGCCTTTTTATACATTCTAATATGGAATCATTACATGACCATATCAATCCAGAGTATTTACCAAAAAGGTATTCATATACACTGGGGGTCTACTCCACCACATTCGAACCTTAATTTCATAGCTTTTTAACAGCATTGTGAATGGAATAATGAATAATCCAATTTTAAAACAACACAATTTCAGAGTAATTTTTATACAAGAATTGCAGTATTCTTCACAGTAATGTTTGAAAATGTCATTAATTACTGTCCCAGTCTCTATTTGAAATAATTTTTTTTGTTTCGTAATAGAGTCCATGCGAAAGTTATGAGCGTTTCGATATCCTAGTAGACCTCCTAAATATTTAATGCAAATGCAAATCAATTAATTATCATGAAGTTTTCATAGAATGTTAAAAATGTTTTATTAAATCCTATTTTATTTAAATTTTAGATATGGTGGCATTCATGAGGATTATTCGCATCAACAATGGCTGGAAAATATAAGAGATAATAAGCGTATACGAGAAGAATTACAACAATTGGGTTATGCGTTCGAATGATTTTCCCACTCCTATGCGCTAACTTCAAACTCTGTCATCTACATAATTTGTATTTTTTACTCTTCGCATACAATTTATTTTTGATTATCATGGCGTTAACTGTATAACTCTGTTCAGTTCGAGTTGCTTTTAAAATTTGTTATAAATGATTTCTAATACAATACAAAAACAAAAAAACAAAAAAATTTACAACAATTTAGCCGAAAATTTTAATATCCTTTAAAATAATATTTGAAAATGTCTTTGATTACTGTCCAAGTCGTTATTTGAACCAACTTTTGTCAGATGTAGTTGCACAATAGATGCAAAATGCAAATATAATTATATAGCCACTTTCATGGCTGCATCGAAACGACGCACCATCCGATATAAACTACCAATGCGTTTTTCCGCATCCGCCAGTTCTTCCTTACACTGAAACAAATAAAGTTATGCATCCATTATACAAGTGACGTTTTTCGCTAAGAACTAGATTATCGTACATCTCTTAAATAATTTTCACAACGTCGCAGGTTTTCTTGAGTACAATTCATACGAGCAGCCTTCTCTAATAAGTCGGCTCTAGCACGTATATCACGGGCCGCATTCATTAAAATCGAATTTAAAGTTTGACATAATGCCACCTGCGAAAAAATCAATTTAAAATATCATCATCCTAAAAGAACTAATGTTCAATCTATCTTAAGTTTTCAATCTATATAATTCGGAAAGAGAAGGAGAAGAATATGTTGCATTCTTTTGTAAAATGATTTAAGATCTTAAAGTACTCTGGATTTGTTTTACGTCTTATACAATCTGTTATCCTTTATATTATAAAAAACTTTACCGATGTCTGACGCAAATTCCCACATTCTTCCAGTGTTTCTGTACCAAAATGTTCCCAGTATTGTTCAGAGGCTTGCCTATGTAGAAAATGTATCTAAAAAGAGTTCAAAATATATACGAAACTACTATCGCTTACTCGGGTGGTTGACGGATGGCTCCCGGACGGAACATAAAAATTTTGGAACCATTATTGGATTCTTTTTTATCTCTCCAATCGTATTCCAACCTTTGCCGAACCGTACGATTCTCAACTTGTTGGTGTTCAAAATCTTCTAGGTTTTTGTCGAACAATTCTTGTATTTCAGCCATTAAAGCCAATTCGTTAATTAGTTCTTCCTCAGGAGTATCGCATACCAATTCCGTATCTGGTCGACCTGTACGCTTGTCCATACATTCCTTAGCTAAAAAAACATTTCTATATTTCGGATCATATACCTTAAATAATCATTAATAATAATTATACCAATGGATTCTGGCAAAAATTTCTTTAAACGGACTCTTTGTTCTTCTAATGTGCTAATTTCATCTGCCATAACTTTTATAGAATTTCCCAAAGTAGTTTTCCATTTACCCCCTACCTTTGTGCGTTGACGTATATTATTTGTAGTTTCAACGTGGGTTTTTTTAACTACCGACGACATACGCATATAGGCTGTTTTGGAATTATATTGATTTCTGTTTAAAAAATAGATCAATGTATATATTTTGGGTTGGAAATGAGTTATATGACCTAAGTATGACTTACTTGAGAGCTTTATTAAAAATTTTATTAGTATTTTTAACAGTTTTTAAATTTTTAGCTCCCCATTCATTTGGACTGTAGCGTGTTATCGAATAACGATTTACTACCCGCCGCGTTTCTGTTAAACTAGCCATAGGACTCCAGTCCACTTTTCCGGTAGCCCATGGCCCAATAGGACCCATTGGTTGTAAATTGTCTTTAATTGGTAGTTCACCAATAGATATCTTAGGTTGTGGCAAATAGCATGGTGGATTATTGTAATCATCAGCACGAGGGTTTAATGTTTGCTAAACGAATTATAGATGTCATGCCATTTAAGACTTTTATTAAAGTGTGGGTACAGTCCTACCTAATCTTATTACATTGAGACATAGCCTAACTATAATTTTAACTTCGTAGGCTAATAATTAGATTTCTGCCTATTGTATGTAATTTTCAGTTCAAACTCTTTAAATGGACATTGGTTGCCCAAACAATTGGCATAGACACTTGGACCGACTTGTTTAGATCAAATTTGTACAGACTGAGACGTTCTTTTGGGTTTTGCAAAAAAAAATCGATTTTAAAATTCCTACCACCAGTTTGGGAGTGCTTTTCTTCAGAGTTTTTACTACACTACCAGAGTATACCAAATAGATATCTGCAGAAGAATGTTCTCGAATAAATAAATCGTTTCATTTCGAAAACTTTTCAAAATTGCTTTCAGTAGTTGCAAATGTTTAGACGAAGTAAGTATACCTCCAACTTTAAGGTGTTGGGTGTAAAATAAAATATAAAATTTGTTTCTAAATGTATTATTTACAGAGGGAACTTACCCGCGTATTGGAGTCAGATGGCTGTTTACGGGGAAACCTGAACTCAGTATCTTCTGCTTCGAGAGAATTCTGCAAACATTGCTTTTCAAATAATTTATAACCTCTTTAATCAATAATTTTAAAACTTACAGGGTCTCTTTCCAAGTCGTACCCATCATCCGGTGGTGCACCCTCCTAGGTAGTGAAATATAATATATAATGTATATTTTGTCATATATTGTTTAGTCTTCCTATACTATGTGTTACCTTTTTCTTTTCGCACATATTCACATTCATATTCGAGAAGCGAAATTATGTTTTGTCTCCGGATAAATGAAACAATTTACAATTATATATGAATAGGTTTTATTGAAAATTTTTTTGGATTATTTTTTTTAATATGACAACAAAGTAAATGTTACTAGGTTTTCATGTCAATCTACAATAATAATAATAACATCCAGAGAGTTGGTTACTAAACTAATTTAAAATAAAATGAGTTAAGGTTACGCAAGTGTTTCTAAGGGTATATTCTTCGGAATTTTTGGAAATATTTCACGGTAAAGTCTAAAATATTTGACGGCTTAAATTTAAGAACATTTGCCAAATAATCATACATTATTTCCAATTTCGGTAGGATACGTTCCAGCGGTTTTATGAAACCTTTAGTCTTATGGATGATATACGGGTAGCCATGCCAAAAACGCAAAATCATTTTGCCAGTTGGCGTGTAATGCGTTTCGGAAACTTTATTTGTATAATTCTTAAAGTATTGTGTATACGTGTATAGCATTATTGAGTTATTAAGAAAAATTTCGTCCACTCGATTATACGTATATAGCCGATAGCGATATTATATCAGTTGCCCCACCACATCGGGATCCGAATGGTTATCGAATATTATTCTTTCGTTTTGGTAATTGGAATCCTCAGCAGATAAGTATGGATGATCTGTTTCGAGTTTCCATCAGTCAGGTAGTCCGTGGTATTACTATATACAGTTTAGAAAATTTGGCTCTTAATCAGGTTTTACAACTAACACCTAGCGTGGCAAAAAATGATTGCACTTTTAGTTGTAAGTGAAAATATTTAATTGATGTTTGAAAATTGTGGTACGTGATGTACATGTGTTTCCTTTTAGAGTTCCATGCCCATCTCAACGAAAGCTTTACATAATGTCAATACAAATCCAGCTTTTAAAATTGCTTTTAAACTATTTAAACCTTTTTTGAATGTTCGAATGCGCGAAAGCCTTTTTATACATTCTAATATGGAATCATTACATGACCATATCAATCCAGAGTATTTACCAAAAAGGTATTCATATACACTGGGGGTCTACTCCACCACATTCGAACCTTAATTTCATAGCTTTTTAACAGCATTGTGAATGGAATAATGAATAATCCAATTTTAAAACAACACAATTTCAGAGTAATTTTTATACAAGAATTGCAGTATTCTTCACAGTAATGTTTGAAAATGTCATTAATTACTGTCCCAGTCACTATTTGAAATAATTTTTTTTGTTTCGTAATAGAGTCCATGCGAAAGTTATGAGCGTTTCGATATCCTAGTAGACCTCCTAAATATTTAATGCAAATGCAAATCAATTAATTATCATGAAGTTTTCATAGAATGTTAAAAATGTTTTATTAAATCCTATTTTATTTAAATTTTAGATATGGTGGCATTCATGAGGATTATTCGCATCAACAATGGCTGGAAAATATAAGAGATAATAAGCGTATACGAGAAGAATTACAACAATTGGGTTATGCGTTCGAATGATTTTCCCACTCCTATGCGCTAACTTCAAACTCTGTCATCTACATAATTTGTATTTTTTACTCTTCGCATACAATTTATTTTTGATTATCATGGCGTTAACTGTATAACTCTGTTCAGTTCGAGTTGCTTTTAAAATTTGTTATAAATGATTTCTAATACAATACAAAAACAAAAAAACAAAAAAATTTACAACATTTTAGCCGAAAATTTTAATATCCTTTAAAATAATATTTGAAAATGTCTTTGATTACTGTCCAAGTCGTTATTTGAACCAACTTTTGTCAGATGTAGTTGCACAATAGATGCAAAATGCAAATATAATTATATAGCCACTTTCATGGCTGCATCGAAACGACGCACCATCCGATGTAAACTATCAATACGTTTTTCCGCATCCGCCAGTTCTTCCTTACACTGAAACAAATAAAGTTATGCATCCATTATACAAGTGACGTTTTTCGCTAAGAACTAGATTATCGTACATCTCTTAAATAATTTTCACAACGTCGCAGGTTTTCTTGAGTACAATTCATACGAGCAGCCTTCTCTAATAAGTCGGCTTGAGCACGTATATCACGGGCCGCATTCATTAAAATCGAATTTAAAGTTTGACGTAATGCCACCTGCTAAAAAATCAATTTAAAATATCATCATCCTAAAAGAACTAATGTTCAATCTATCTTAAGTTTTCAATCTATATAATTTGGAAAGAGAAGGAGAAGAATATGTTGCATTCTTTTGTAAAATGCTTTAAGATCTTAAAGTACTCTGGATTTGTTTTACGTCTTATACAATCTGTTATTCTTTATATTATAAAAAACTTTACCGATTTCTGACGCAAATTCCCACATTCTTCCAGTGTTTCTGTACCAAAATGTTCCCAGTATTGTTCAGAGGTTTGACTATGTAGAAAATGTATCTAAAAAAAAGTTCAAAATATATACGAAACTACTATCTAAGCTTACTCGGGTGGTTGACGGATGGCTCCCGGACGGAACATAAAAATTTTGGAACCATTATTGGATTCTTTTTTATCACTCCAATCGTATTCCAACCTTTGCCGAACCGTACGATTCTCAACTTGTTGGTGTTCAAAATCTTCTAGGTTTTTGTCGAACAATTCTTGTATTTCAGCCATTAAAGCCAATTCGTTAATTAGTTCTTCCTCAGGAGTATCGCATACCAATTCCGTATCTGGTCGTCCTGTACGCTTGTCCATACATTCCTTAGCTAAAAAAACATTTCTATATTTCGGATCATATACCTTAAATAATCATTAATAATAATTATACCAATGGATTCTGGCAAAAATTTCTTTAAACGGACTCTTTCTTCTAATGTGCTAATTTCATCTGCCATAACTTTTATAGAATTTCCCAAAGTAGTTTTCCATTTACCCCCTACCTTTGTGCGTTGACGTATATTATTTGTAGTTTCAACGTGGGTTTTTTTAACTACCGACGGCATACGCATATAGGCTGTTTTGGAATTATATTGATTTCTGTTTAAAAAATAGATCAATGTATATATTTTGGGTTGGAAATGAGTTATATGACCTAAGTATGACTTACTTGAGAGCTTTATTAAAAATTTTATTAGTATTTTTAACAGTTTTTAAATTTTTAGCTCCCCATTCATTTGGACTGTAGCGTGTTATCGAATAACGATTTACTACCCGCCGCGTTTCTGTTAAACTAGCCATAGGACTCCAGTCCACTTTTCCGGTAGCCCATGGCCCAATAGGACCCATTGGTTGTAAATTGTCTTTAATTGGTAGTTCACCAATAGATATCTTAGGTTGTGGCAAATAGCATGGTGGATTATTGTAATCATCAGCACGAGGGTTTAATGTTTGCTAAACGAATTATAGATGTCATGCCATTTAAGACTTTTATTAAAGTGTGGGTACAGTCCTACCTAATCTTATTACATTGAGACATAGCCTAACTATAATTTTAACTTCGTAGGCTAATAATTAGATTTCTGCCTATTGTATGTAATTTTCAGTTCAAACTCTTTAAATGGACATTGGTTGGCCAAACAATTGGCATAGACACTTGGACCGACTTGTTTAGATCAAATTTGTACAGACTGAGACGTTCTTCTGGGTTTTGCAAAAAAAAATCGATTTTAAAATTCCTACCACCAGTTTGGGAGTGCTTTTCTTCAGAGTTTTTACTACACTACCAGAGTATACCAAATAGATATCTGCAGAAGAATGTTCTCGAATAAATAAATCGTTTCATTTCGAAAACTTTTCAAAATTGCTTTCAGTAGTTGCAAATGTTTAGACGAAGTAAGTATACCTCCAACTTTAAGGTGTTGGGTGTAAAATAAAATATAAAATTTGTTTCTAAATGTATTATTTACAGAGGGAACTTACCCGCATATTGGAGTCAGATGGCTCTTTACGGGGAAACCTGAACTCAGTATCTTCTGCTTCGAGAGAATTCTGCAAACATTGCTTTTCAAATAATTTATAACCTCTTTAATCAATAATTTTAAAACTTACAGGGTCTCTTTCCAAGTCGTGCCCATCATCCGGTGGTGCACCCTCCTAGGTAGTGAAATATAATATATAATGTATATTTTGCAATATATTGTTTAGTCTTCCTATACTATGTGTTACCTTTTTCTTTTCGCACATATTCACATTCATATTCGAGAAGCGAAATTATGTTTTGTCTCCGGATAAATGAAACAATTTACAATTATATATGAATAGGTTTTATTGAAAATTTTTTTGGATTATTTTTTTTAATATGACAACAAAGTAAATGATACTAGGTTTTCATGTCAATCTACAATAATAATAATAACATCCAGAGAGTTGGTTACTAAACTAATTTAAAATAAAATGAGTTAAGGTTACGCAAGTGTTTCTAAGGGTATATTCTTCGGAATTTTTGGAAATATTTCACGGTAAAGTCTAAAATATTTGACGGCTTAAATTTAAGAACATTTACCAAATAATCATACATTATTTCCAATTTCGGTAGGATACGTTCCAGTGGTTTTATGAAACCTTTAGTCTTATGGATGATATACGGGTAGCCATGCCAAAAACGCAAAATCATTTTACCAATTGGCGTGTAATGCGTTTCGGAAACTTTATTTGTATAATTCTTAAAGTATTGTGTATACGTGTATAGCATTATTGAGTTATTAAGAAAAATTTCGTCCACTCGATTATACGTATATAGCCGATAGCGATATTATATCAGTTGCCCCACCACATCGGGATCCGAATGGTTATCGAATATTATTCTTTATTCTTATTCTTATTTTGGTAATTGGAATCCTCAGCAGATAAGTGTGGATGATCTGTTTCGAGTTTCCATCAGTCAGGTAGTCCGTGGTATTACTATATACGGTTTAGAAAATTTGGCTCTTAATCAGGTTTTACAACTAACACCTAGCGTGGCAAAAAATGATTGCACTTTTAGTTGCAAGTGAAAATATTTACTTGATGTTTGAAAATTGTGGTATGTGATGTGCATGTGTTTCCTTTTAGAGTTCCATGCCCATCTCAACGAAAGCTTTACATAATGTCAATACAAATCCAGCTTTTAAAATTGCTTTTAAACTATTTAAACCTTTTTTGAATGTTCGAATGCGCGAAAGCCTTTTTATACATTCTAATATGGAATCATTACATGACCATATCAATCCAGAGTATTTACCAAAAAGGTATTCATATACACTGGGGGTCTACTCCACCACATTCGAACCTTAATATCATAGCTTTTTAACAGCATTGTGAACGGAATAATGAATAATCCAATTTTAAAACAACACAATTTCAGAGTAATTTTTATACAAGAATTGCAGTATTCTTCACAGTAATGTTTGAAAATGTCATTAATTACTGTCCCAGTCACTATTTGAAATAATTTTTTTTGTTTCGCAATAGAGTCCATGCGAAAGTTATGAGCGTTTCGATATCCTAGTAGACCTCCTAAATATTTAATGCAAATGCAAATCAATTAATTATCATGAAGTTTTCATAGAATGTTAAAAATGTTTTATTAAATCCTATTTTATTTAAATTTTAGATATGGTGGCATTCATGAGGATTATTCGCATCAACAATGGCTGGAAAATATAAGAGATAATAAGCGTATACGAGAAGAATTACAACAATTGGGTTATGCGTTCGAATGATTTTCCCACTCGTATGTGCTAATTTCAAACTCTGTCATCTGCATAATTTGTATTTTTTACTCTTCACATACAATTTATTTTTGATTATCATGGCGTTAACTGTATAACTCTGTTCAGTTCGAGTTGCTTTTAAAATTTGTTATAAATGATTTCTAATACAATACAAAAACAAAAAAACAAAAAAATTTACAACAATTTAGCCGAAAATTTTAATATCCTTTAAAATAATATTTGAAAATGTCTTTGATTACTGTCCAAGTCGTTATTTGAACCAACTTTTGTCAGATGCAGTTGCACAATAGATGCAAAATGCAAATATAATTATATAGCCACTTTCATGGCTGCATCGAAACGACGCACCATCCGATGTAAACTACCAATACGTTTTTCCGCATCCGCCAGTTCTTCCTTACACTGAAACAAATAAAGTTATGCATCCATTATACAAGTGACGTTTTTCGCTAAGAACTAGATTATCGTACATCTCTTAAATAATTTTCACAACGTCGCAGGTTTTCTTGAGTACAATTCATACGAGCAGCCTTCTCTAATAAGTCGGCTTGAGCACGTATATCACGGGCCGCATTCATTAAAATCGAATTTAAAGTTTGACGTAATGCCACCTGCGAAAAAATCAATTTAAAATATCATCATTCTAAAAGAACTAATGTTCAATCTATCTTAAGTTTTCAATCTATATAATTCGGAAAGAGAAGGAGAAGAATATGTTGCATTCTTTTGTAAAATGCTTTAAGATCTTAAAGTACTCTGGATTTGTTTTACGTCTTATACAATCTGTTATTCTTTATATTATAAAAACTTTACCGATGTCTGACGCAAATTCCCACATTCTTCCAGTGTTTCTGTACCAAAATGTTCCCAGTATTGTTCAGAGGCTTGCCTATGTAGAAAATGTATCTAAAAAGAGTTTAAAATATATACGAAACTACTATCGCTTACTCGGGTGGTTGACGGATGGCTCCCGGACGGAACATAAAAATTTTGGAACCATTATTGAATTCTTTTTTATCACTCCAATCGTATTCCAACCTTTGCCGAACCGTACGATTCTCAACTTGTTGGTGTTCAAAATCTTCTAGGTTTTTGTCGAACAATTCTTGTATTTCAGCCATTAAAGCCAATTTGTTAATTAGTTCTTCCTCAGGAGTATCGCATACCAATTCCGTATCTGGTCGTCCTGTACGCTTGTCCATACATTCCTTAGCTAAAAAAACATTTCTATATTTCGGATCATATACCTTAAATAATCATTAATAATAATTATACCAATGGATTCTGGCAAAAATTTCTTTAAACGGACTCCTTGTTCTTCTAATGTGCTAATTTCATCTGCCATAACTTTTATAGAATTTCCCAAAGTAGTTTTCCATTTACCCCCTACCTTTGTGCGTTGACGTATATTATTTGTAGTTTCAATGTGGGTTTTTTTAACTACCGACGACATATGCATATAGGCTGTTTTGGAATTATACTGATTTCTGTTTAAAAAATAGATCAATGTATATATTTTGGGTTGGAAATGAGTTATATGACCTAAGTATGACTTACTTGAGAGCTTTATTAAAAATTTTATTAGTATTTTTAAGAGTTTTTAAATTTTTAGCTCCCCATTCATTTGGACTGTAGCGTGTTATCGAATAACGATTTACTACCCGCCGCGTTTCTGTTAAACTAGCCATAGGACTCCAGTCCACTTTTCCGGTAGCCCATGGCCCAATAGGACCCATTGGTTGTAAATTGTCTTTAATTGGTAGTTCACCAATAGATATCTTAGGTTGTGGCAAATAGCATGGTGGATTATTGTAATCATCAGCACGAGGGTTTAATGTTTGCTAAACGAATTATAGATGTCATGCCATTTAAGACTTTTATTAAAGTGTGGGTACAGTCCTACCTAATCTTATTACATTGAGACATAGCCTAACTATAATTTTAACTTCGTAGGCTAATAATTAGATTTCTGCCTATTGTATGTAATTTTCAGTTCAAACTCTTTAAATGGACATTGGTTGGCCAAACAATTGGCATAGACACTTGGACCGACTTGTTTAGATCAAATTTGTACAGACTGAGACGTTCTTCTGGGTTTTGCAAAAAAAAATCGATTTTAAAATTCCTACCACCAGTTTGGGAGTGCTTTTCTTCAGAGTTTTTACTACACTACCAGAGTTTACCAAATAGATATCTGCAGAAGAATGTTCTCGAATAAATAAATCGTTTCATTTCGAAAACTTTTCAAAATTGCTTTCAGTAGTTGCAAATGTTTAGACGAAGTAAGTATACCTCCAACTTTAAGGTGTTGGGTGTAAAATAAAATATAAAATTTGTTTCTAAATGTATTATTTACAGAGGGAACTTACCCGCATATTGGAGTCAGATGGCTCTTTACGGGGAAACCTGAACTCAGTATCTTCTGCTTCGAGAGAATTCTGCAAACATTGCTTTTCAAATAATTTATAACCTCTTTAATCAATAATTTTAAAACTTACAGGGTCTCTTTCCAAATCGTGCCCATCATCCGGTGGTGCACCCTCCTAGGTAGTGAAATATAATATATAATGTATATTTTGTCATATATTGTTTAGTCTTCCTATACTATGTGTTACCTTTTTCTTTTCGCACATATTCACATTCATATTCGAGAAGCGAAATTATGTTTTGTCTCCGGATAAATGAAACAATTTACAATTATATATGAATAGGTTTTATTGAAAATTTTTTTGGATTATTTTTTTTAATATGACAACAAAGTAAATGTTACTAGGTTTTCAGTCAATCTACAATAATAATAATAACATCCAGAGAGTTGGTTACTAAACTAATTTAAAATGAGTTAAGGTTACGCAAGTGTTTCTAAGGGTATATTCTTCAGAATTTTTGGAAATATTTCACGGTAAAGTCTAAAATATTTGACGGCTTAAATTTAAGAACATTTACCAAATAATCATACATTATTTCCAATTTCGGTAGGATACGTTCCAGCGGTTTTATGAAACCTTTAGTCTCATGGATGATATACGGGTAGCCATGCCAAAAATGCAAAATCATTTTGCCAGTTGGCGTGTAATACGTTTTGGAAACTTCATTTGTATAATTCTTAAAGTATTGTGTATACGTGTATAGCATTATTGAGTTATTAAGAAAAATTTCGTCCACTCGATTATACGTATATAGTCGATAGCGATATTATATCAGTTGCCCCACCACATCGGAATCCGAATGGTTATCGAATATTATTCTTTCGTTTTGGTAATTGGAATCCTCAGCAGATAAGTATGGATGATCTGTTTCGAGTTTCCATCAGTCAGGTAGTCCGTGGTATTACTATATACGGTTTAGAAAATTTGGCTCTTAATCAGGTTTTACAACTAACACCTAGCGTGGCAAAAAATGATTGCACTTTTAGTTGTAAGTGAAAATATTTAATTGATGTTTGAAAATTGTGGTACGTGATGTACATGTGTTTCCTTTTAGAGTTCCATGCCCATCTCAACGAAAGCTTTACATAATGTCAATACAAATCCAGCTTTTAAAATTGCTTTTAAACTATTTAAACCTTTTTTGAATGTTCGAATGCGCGAAAGCCTTTTTATACATTCTAATATGGAATCATTACATGACCATATCAATCCAGAGTATTTACCAAAAAGGTATTCATATACACTGGGGGTCTACTCCACCACATTCGAACCTTAATTTCATAGCTTTTTAACAGCATTGTGAACGGAATAATGAATAATCCAATTTTAAAACAACACAATTTCAGAGTAATTTTTATACAAGAATTGCAGTATTCTTCACAGTAATGTTTGAAAATGTCATTAATTACTGTCCCAGTCACTATTTGAAATAATTTTTTTTGTTTCGCAATAGAGTCCATGCGAAAGTTATGAGCGTTTCGATATCCTAGTAGACCTCCTAAATATTTAATGCAAATGCAAATCAATTAATTATCATGAAGTTTTCATAGAATGTTAAAAATGTTTTATTAAATCCTATTTTATTTAAATTTTAGATATGGTGGCATTGATGAGGATTATTCGCATCAACAATGGCTGGAAAATATAAGAGATAATAAGCGTATACGAGAAGAATTACAACAATTGGGTTATGCGTTCGAATGATTTTCCCACTCGTATGTGCTAATTTCAAACTCTGTCATCTGCATAATTTGTATTTTTTACTCTTCACATACAATTTATTTTTGATTATCATGGCGTTAACTGTATAACTCTGTTCAGTTCGAGTTGCTTTTAAAATTTGTTATAAATGATTTCTAATACAATACAAAAACAAAAAAACAAAAAAATTTACAACAATTTAGCCGAAAATTTTAATATCCTTTAAAATAATATTTGAAAATGTCTTTGATTACTGTCCAAGTCGTTATTTGAACCAACTTTTGTCAGATGTAGTTGCACAATAGATGCAAAATGCAAATATACTTATATAGCCACTTTCATGGCTGCATCGAAACGACGCACCATCCGATGTAAACTACCAATACGTTTTTCCGCATCCGCCAGTTCTTCCTTACACTGAAACAAATAAAGTTATGCATCCATTATACAAGTGACGTTTTTCGCTAAGAACTAGATTATCGTACATCTCTTAAATAATTTTCACAACGTCGCAGGTTTTCTTGAGTACAATTCATACGAGCAGCCTTCTCTAATAAGTCGGCTTGAGCACGTATATCACGGGCCGCATTCATTAAAATCGAATTTAAAGTTTGACGTAATGCCACCTGCGAAAAAATCAATTTAAAATATCATCATTCTAAAAGAACTAATGTTCAATCTATCTTAAGTTTTCAATCTATATAATTCGGAAAGAGAAGGAGAAGAATATGTTGCATTCTTTTGTAAAATGCTTTAAGATCTTAAAGTATTCTGGATTTCTTTTACGTCTTATACAATCTGTTATTCTTTATATTATAAAAACTTTACCGATGTCTGACGCAAATTCCCACATTCTTCCAGTGTTTCTGTACCAAAATGTTCCCAGTATTGTTCAGAGGCTTGCCTATGTAGAAAATGTATCTAAAAAGAGTTTAAAATATATACGAAACTACTATCGCTTACTCGGGTGGTTGACGGATGGCTCCCGGACGGAACATAAAAATTTTGGAACCATTATTGAATTCTTTTTTATCACTCCAATCGTATTCCAACCTTTGCCGAACCGTACGATTCTCAACTTGTTGGTGTTCAAAATCTTCTAGGTTTTTGTCGAACAATTCTTGTATTTCAGCCATTAAAGCCAATTCGTTAATTAGTTCTTCCTCAGGAGTATCGCATACCAATTCCGTATCTGTTCGTCCTGTACGCTTGTCCATACATTCCTTAGCTAAAAAAACATTTCTATATTTCGGATCATATACCTTAAATAATCATTAATAATAATTATACCAATGGATTCTGGCAAAAATTTCTTTAAACGGACTCCTTGTTCTTCTAATGTGCTAATTTCATCTGCCATAACTTTTATAGAATTTCCCAAAGTAGTTTTCCATTTACCCCCTACCTTTGTGCGTTGACGTATATTATTTGTAGTTTCAATGTGGGTTTTTTTAACTACCGACGACATACGCATATAGGCTGTTTTGGAATTATACTGATTTCTGTTTAAAAAATAGATCAATGTATATATTTTGGGTTGGAAATGAGTTATATGACCTAAGTATGACTTACTTGAGAGCTTTATTAAAAATTTTATTAGTATTTTTAACAGTTTTTAAATTTTTAGCTCCCCATTCATTTGGACTGTAGCGTGTTATCGAATAACGATTTACTACCCGCCGCGTTTCTGTTAAACTAGCCATAGGACTCCAGTCCACTTTTCCGGTAGCCCATGGCCCAATAGGACCCATTGGTTGTAAATTGTCTTTAATTGGTAGTTCACCAATAGATATCTTAGGTTGTGGCAAATAGCATGGTGGATTATTGTAATCATCAGCACGAGGGTTTAATGTTTGCTAAACGAATTATAGATGTCATGCCATTTAAGACTTTTATTAAAGTGTGGGTACAGTCCTACCTAATCTTATTACATTGAGACATAGCCTAACTATAATTTAACTTCGTAGGCTAATAATTAGATTTCTGCCTATTGTATGTAATTTTCAGTTCAAACTCTTTAAATGGACATTGGTTGGCCAAACAATTGGCATAGACACTTGGACCGACTTGTTTAGATCAAATTTGTACAGACTGAGGCGTTCTTCTGGGTTTTGCAAAAAAAAATCGATTTTAAAATTCCTACCACCAGTTTGGGAGTGCTTTTCTTCAGAGTTTTTACTACACTACCAGAGTATACCAAATAGATATCTGCAGAAGAATGTTCTCGAATAAATAAATCGTTTCATTTCGAAAACTTTTCAAAATTGCTTTCAGTAGTTGCAAATGTTTAGACGAAGTAAGTATACCTCCAACTTTAAGGTGTTGGGTGTAAAATAAAATATAAAATTTGTTTCTAAATGTATTATTTACAGAGGGAACTTAACCTGAACTCAGTATCTTCTGCTTCGAGAGAATTCTGCAAACATTGCTTTTCAAATAATTTATAACCTCTTTAATCAATAATTTTAAAACTTACAGGGTCTCTTTCCAAGTCGTGCCCATCATCCGGTGACGCACCCTCCTAGGTAGTGAAATATAATATATAATGTATATTTTGTCATATATTGTTTAGTCTTCCTATACTATGTGTTACCTTTTTCTTTTCGCACATATTCACATTCATATTCGAGAAGCGAAATTATGTTTTGTCTCCGGATAAATGAAACAATTTACAATTATATATGAATAGGTTTTATTGAAAATTTTTTTGGATTATTTTTTTTAATATGACAACAAAGTAAATGTTACTAGGTTTTCATGTCAATCTACAATAATAATAATAACATCCAGAGAGTTGGTTACTAAACTAATTTAAAATAAAATGAGTTAAGGTTACGCAAGTGTTTCTAAGGGTATATTCTTCAGAATTTTTGGAAATATTTCACGGTAAAGTCTAAAATATTTGACGGCTTAAATTTAAGAACATTTACCAAATAATCATACATTATTTCCAATTTCGGTAGGATACGTTCCAGCGGTTTTATGAAACCTTTAGTCTCATGGATGATATACGGGTAGCCATGCCAAAAATGCAAAATCATTTTGCCAGTTGGCGTGTAATACGTTTTGGAAACTTCATTTGTATAATTCTTAAAGTATTGTGTATACGTGTATAGCATTATTGAGTTATTAAGAAAAATTTCGTCCACTCGATTATACGTATATAGTCGATAGCGATATTATATCAGTTGCCCCACCACATCGGAATCCGAATGGTTATCGAATATTATTCTTTCGTTTTGGTAATTGGAATCCTCAGCAGATAAGTATGGATGATCTGTTTCGAGTTTCCATCAGTCAGGTAGTCCGTGGTATTACTATATACGGTTTAGAAAATTTGGCTCTTAATCAGGTTTTACAACTAACACCTAGCGTGGCAAAAAATGATTGCACTTTTAGTTGTAAGTGAAAATATTTAATTGATGTTTGAAAATTGTGGTACGTGATGTACATGTGTTTCCTTTTAGAGTTCCATGCCCATCTCAACGAAAGCTTTACATAATGTCAATACAAATCCAGCTTTTAAAATTGCTTTTAAACTATTTAAACCTTTTTTGAATGTTCGAATGCGCGAAAGCCTTTATATACATTCTAATATGGAATCATTACATGACCATATCAATCCAGAGTATTTACCAAAAAGGTATTCATATACACTGGGGGTCTACTCCACCACATTCGAACCTTAATATCATAGCTTTTTAACAGCATTGTGAACGGAATAATGAATAATCCAATTTTAAAACAACACAATTTCAGAGTAATTTTTATACAAGAATTGCAGTATTCTTCACAGTAATGTTTGAAAATGTCATTAATTACTGTCCCAGTCACTATTTGAAATAATTTTTTTTGTTTCGCAATAGAGTCCATGCGAAAGTTATGAGCGTTTCGATATCCTAGTAGACCTCCTAAATATTTAATGCAAATGCAAATCAATTAATTATCATGAAGTTTTCATAGAATGTTAAAAATGTTTTATTAAATCCTATTTTATTTAAATTTTAGATATGATGGCATTCATGAGGATTATTCGCATCAACAATGGCTGGAAAATATAAGAGATAATAAACGTATACGAGAAAAATTACAACAATTGGGTTTTGCGTTCGAATGATTTTCCCACTCGTATGCGCTAATTTCAAACTCTGTCATCTTGCATAATTTGTATTTTTTACTCTTCACATACAATTTATTTTTGATTATCATGGCGTTAACTGTATAACTCTGTTCAGTTCGAGTTGCTTTTAAAATTTGTTATAAATGATTTCTAATACAATACAAAAACAAAAAAACAAAAAAACAAAAAAATTTACAACATTTTAGCCGAAAATTTTAATATCCTTTAAAATAATATTTGAAAATGTCTTTGTTTACTGTCCAAGTCGTTATTTGAACCAACTTTTGTCAGATGTAGTTGCACAATAGATGCAAAATGCAAATATAATTATATAGCCACTTTCATGGCTGCATCGAAACGACGCACCATCCGATGTAAACTACCAATGCGTTTTTCCGCATCCGCCAGTTCTTCCTTACACTGAAACAAATAAAGTTATGCATCCATTATACAAGTGACGTTTTTCGCTAAGAACTAGATTATCGTACATCTCTTAAATAATTTTCACAACGTCGCAGGTTTTCTTGAGTACAATTCATACGAGCAGCCTTCTGTAATAAGTCGGCTTGAGCACGTATATCACGGGCCGCATTCATTAAAATCGAATTTAAAGTTTGACGTAATGCCACCTGCGAAAAAATCAATTTAAAATATCATCATCCTAAAAGAACTAATGTTCAATCTATCTTAAGTTTTCAATCTATATAATTCGGAAAAAGAAGGAGAAGAATATGTTGCATTCTTTTGTAAAATGCTTTAAGATCTTAAAGTACTCTGGATTTGTTTTACGTCTTATACAATCTGTTATCCTTTATATTATAAAAAACTTTACCGATGTCTGACGCAAATTCCCACATTCTTCCAGTGTTTCTGTACCAAAATGTTCCCAGTATTGTTCAGAGGCTTGCCTATGTAGAAAATGTATCTAAAAAGAGTTCAAAATATATACGAAACTACTATCGCTTACTCGGGTGGTTGACGGATGGCTTCCGGACGGAACATAAAAATTTTGGAACCATTATTGGATTCTTTTTTATCTCTCCAATCGTATTCCAACCTTTGCCGAACCGTACGATTCTCAACTTGTTGGTATTCAAAATCTTCTAGGTTTTTGTCGAACAATTCTTGTATTTCAGCCATTAAAGCCAATTCGTTAATTAGTTCTTCCTCAGGAGTATCGCATACCAATTCCGTATCTGGTCGTCCTGTACGCTTGTCCATACATTCCTTAGCTAAAAAAACATTTCTATATTTCGGATCATATACCTTAAATAATCATTAATAATAATTATACCAATGGATTCTGGCAAAAATTTCTTTAAACGGACTCTTTGTTCCTCTAATGTGCTAATTTCATCTGCCATAACTTTTATAGAATTTCCCAAAGTAGTTTTCCATTTACCCCCTACCTTTGTGCGTTGACGTATATTATTTGTAGTTTCAACGTGGGTTTTTTTAACTACCGACGACATACGCATATAGGCTGTTTTGGAATTATATTGATTTCTGTTTAAAAAATAGATCAATGTATATATTTTGCGTTGGAAATGAGTTATATGACCTAAGTATGACTTACTTGAGAGCTTTATTAAAAATTTTAATAGTATTTTTAACAGTTTTTAAATTTTTAGCTCCCCATTCATTTGGACTGTAGCGTGTTATCGAATAACGATTTACTACCCGCCGCGTTTCCGTTAAACTAGCCATAGGACTCCAGTCCACTTTTCCGGTAGCCCATGGCCCAATAGGACCCATTGGTTGTAAATTGTCTTTAATTGGTAGTTCACCAATAGATATCTTAGGTTGTGGCAAATAGCATGGTGGATTATTGTAATCATCAGCACGAGGGTTTAATGTTTGCTAAACGAATTATAGATGTCATGCCATTTAAGACTTTTATTAAAGTGTGGGTACAGTCCTACATAATCTTATTACATTGAGACATAGCCTAACTATAATTTTAACTTCGTAGGCTAATAATTAGATTTCTGCCTATTGTATGTAATTTTCAGTTCAAACTCTTTAAATGGACATTGGTTGGCCAAACAATTGGCATAGACACTTGGACCGACTTGTTTAGATCAAATTTGTACAGACTGAGACGTTCTTCTGGGTTTTGCAAAAAAAAATCGATTTTAAAATTCCTACCACCAGTTTGGGAGTGCTTTTCTTCAGAGTTTTTACTACACTACCAGAGTATACCAAATAGATATCTGCAGAAGAATGTTCTCGAATAAATAAATCGTTTCATTTCGAAAACTTTTCAAAATTGCTTTCAGTAGTTGCAAATGTTTAGACGAAGTAAGTATACCTCCAACTTTAAGGTGTTGGGTGTAAAATAAAATATAAAATTTGTTTCTAAATGTATTATTTACAGAGGGAACTTACCCGCATATTGGAGTCAGATGGCTCTTTACGGGGAAACCTGAACTCAGTATCTTCTGCTTCGAGAGAATTCTGCAAACATTGCTTTTCAAATAATTTATAACCTCTTTAATCAATAATTTTAAAACTTACAGGGTCTCTTTCCAAGTCGTACCCATCATCCGGTGGCGCACCCTCCTAGGTAGTGAAATATAATATATAATGTATATTTTGTCATATATTGTTTAGTCTTCCTATACTATGTGTTACCTTTTTCTTTTCGCACATATTCACATTCATATTCGAGAAGCGAAATTATGTTTTGTCTCCGGATAAATGAAACAATTTACAATTATATATGAATAGGTTTTATTGAAAATTTTTTTGGATTATTTTTTTTAATATGACAACAAAGTAAATGTTACTAGGTTTTCATGTCAATCTACAATAATAATAATAACATCCAGAGAGTTGGTTACTAAACTAATTTAAAATAAAATGAGTTAAGGTTACGCAAGTGTTTCTAAGGGTATATTCTTCGGAATTTTTGGAAATATTTCACGGTAAAGTCTAAAATATTTGACGGCTTAAATTTAAGAACATTTACCAAATAATCATACATTATTTCCAATTTCGGTAGGATACGTTCCAGCGGTTTTATGAAACCTTTAGTCTTATGGATGATATACGGGTAGCCATGCCAAAAACGCAAAATCATTTTGCCAGTTGGCGTGTAATGCGTTTCGGAAACTTTATTTGTATAATTCTTAAAGTATTGTGTATCCGTGTATAGCATTATTGAGTTATTAAGAAAAATTTCGTCCACTCGATTATACGTATATAGCCGATAGCGATATTATATCAGTTGCCCCACCACATCGGGATCCGAATGGTTATCGAATATTATTCTTTCGTTTTGGTAATTGGAATCCTCAGCAGATAAGTGTGGATGATTTGTTTCGAGTTTCCATCAGTCAGGTAGTCCGTGGTATTACTATATACGGTTTAGAAAATTTGGCTCTTAATCAGGTTTTACAACTAACACCTAGCGTGGCAAAAAATGATTGCACTTTTAGTTGTAAGTGAAAATATTTAATTGATGTTTGAAAATTGTGGTATGTGATGTGCATGTGTTTCCTTTTAGAGTTCCATGCCCATCTCAACGAAAGCTTTACATAATGTCAATACAAATCCAGCTTTTAAAATTGCTTTTAAACTATTTAAACCTTTTTTGAATGTTCGAATGCGCGAAAGCCTTTTCATACATTCTAATATGGAATCATTACATGACCATATCAATCCAGAGTATTTACCAAAAAGGTATTCATATACACTGGGGGTCTACTCCACCACATTCGAACCTTAATATCATAGCTTTTTAACAGCATTGTGAACGGAATAATGAATAATCCAATTTTAAAACAACACAATTTCAGAGTAATTTTTATACAAGAATTGCAGTATTCTTCACAGTAATGTTTGAAAATGTCATTAATTACTGTCCCAGTCACTATTTGAAATAATTTTTTTTGTTTCGCAATAGAGTCCATGCGAAAGTTATGAGCGTTTCGATATCCTAGTAGACCTCCTAAATATTTAATGCAAATGCAAATCAATTAATTATCATGAAGTTTTCATAGAATGTTAAAAATGTTTTATTAAATCCTATTTTATTTAAATTTTAGATATGGTGGCATTCATGAGGATTATTCGCATCAACAATGGCTGGAAAATATAAGAGATAATAAGCGTATACGAGAAGAATTACAACAATTGGGTTATGCGTTCGAATGATTTTCCCACTCGTATGTGCTAATTTCAAACTCTGTCATCTGCATAATTTGTATTTTTTACTCTTCACATACAATTTATTTTTGATTATCATGGCGTTAACTGTATAACTCTGTTCAGTTCGAGTTGCTTTTAAAATTTGTTATAAATGATTTCTAATACAATACAAAAACAAAAAAACAAAAAAATTTACAACAATTTAGCCGAAAATTTTAATATCCTTTAAAATAATATTTGAAAGTGTCTTTGATTACTGTCCAAGTCGTTATTTGAACCAACTTTTGTCAGATGTAGTTGCACAATAGATGCAAAATGCAAATATACTTATATAGCCACTTTCATGGCTGCATCGAAACGACGCACCATCCGATGTAAACTACCAATACGTTTTTCCGCATCCGCCAGTTCTTCCTTACACTGAAACAAATAAAGTTATGCATCCATTATACAAGTGACGTTTTTCGCTAAGAACTAGATTATCGTACATCTCTTAAATAATTTTCACAACGTCGCAGGTTTTCTTGAGTACAATTCATACGAGCAGCCTTCTCTAATAAGTCGGCTTGAGCACGTATATCACGGGCCGCATTCATTAAAATCGAATTTAAAGTTTGACGTAATGCCACCTGCGAAAAAATCAATTTAAAATATCATCATTCTAAAAGAACTAATGTTCAATCTATCTTAAGTTTTCAATCTATATAATTCGGAAAGAGAAGAAGAAGAATATGTTGCATTCTTTTGTAAAATGCTTTAAGATCTTAAAGTACTCTGGATTTGTTTTACGTCTTATACAATCTGTTATCCTTTATATTATAAAAAACTTTACCGATGTCTGACGCAAATTCCCACATTCTTCCAGTGTTTCTGTACCAAAATGTTCCCAGTATTGTTCAGAGGCTTGCCTATGTAGAAAATGTATCTAAAAAGAGTTTAAAATATATACGAAACTACTATCGCTTACTCGGGTGGTTGACGGATGGCTCCCGGACGGAACATAAAAATTTTGGAACCATTATTGGATTCTTTTTTATCACTCCAATCGTATTCCAACCTTTGCCGAACCGTACGATTCTCAACTTGTTGGTGTTCAAAATCTTCTAGGTTTTTGTCGAACAATTCTTGTATTTCAGCCATTAAAGCCAATTCGTTAATTAGTTCTTCCTCAGGAGTATCGCATACCAATTCCGTATCTGGTCGTCCTGTACGCTTGTCCATACATTCCTTAGCTAAAAAAACATTTCTATATTTCGGATCATATACCTTAAATAATCATTAATAATAATTATACCAATGGATTCTGGCAAAAATTTCTTTAAACGGACTCCTTGTTCTTCTAATGTGCTAATTTCATCTGCCATAACTTTTATAGAATTTCCCAAAGTAGTTTTCCATTTACCCCCTACCTTTGTGCGTTGACGTATATTATTTGTAGTTTCAACGTGGGTTTTTTTAACTACTGACGATATACGCATATAGGCTGTTTTGGAATTATATTGATTTCTGTTTAAAAAATAGATCAATGTATATATTTTGGGCTGGAAATGAGTTATATGACCTAAGTATGACTTACTTGAGAGCTTTATTAAAAATTTTATTAGTATTTTTAACAGTTTTTAAATTTTTAGCTCTCCATTCATTTGGACTGTAGCGTGTTATCGAATAACGATTTACTACCCGCCGCGTTTCTGTTAAACTAGCCATAGGACTCCAGTCCACTTTTCCGGTAGCCCATGGCCCAATAGGACCCATTGGTTGTAAATTGTCTTTGATTGGTAGTTCACCAATAGATATCTTAGGTTGTGACAAATAGCTTATTATTATTGTAATCATCAGCACGAGGATTTAATGTTTGCTAAACGAATTATAGATGTCATGCCATTTAAGACTTTTATTAAAGTGTGGGTACAGTCCTACCTAATCTTATTACATTGAGACATAGCCTAACTATAATTTTAACTTCGTAGGCTAATAATTAGATTTCTGCCTATTGTATGTAATTTTCAGTTCAAACTCTTTAAATGGACATTGGTTGGCCAAACAATTGGCATAGACACTTGGACCGACTTGTTTAGATCAAATTTGTACAGACTGAGACGTTCTTCTGGGTTTTGCAAAAAAAAAAATCGATTTTAAAATTCCTACCACCAGTTTGGGAGTGCTTTTCTTCAGAGTTTTTACTACACTACCAGAGTATACCAAATAGATATCTGCAGAAGAATGTTCTCGAATAAATAAATCGTTTCATTTCGAAAACTTTTCAAAATTGCTTTCAGTAGTTGCAAATGTTTAGACGAAGTAAGTATACCTCCTACTTTAAGGTGTTGGGTGTAAAATAAAATATAAAATTTGTTTCTAAATGTATTATTTACAGAGGGAACTTACCCGCATATTGGAGTCAGATGGCTCTTTACGGGGAAACCTGAACTCAGTATCTTCTGCTTCGAGAGAATTCTGCAAACATTGCTTTTCAAATAATTTATAACCTCTTTAATCAATAATTTTAAAACTTACAGGGTCTCTTTCCAAGTCGTGCCCATCATCCGGTGGTGCACCCTCCTAGGTAGTGAAATATAATATATAATGTATATTTTGTCATATATTGTTTAGTCTTCCTATACTATGTGTTACCTTTTTCTTTTCGCACATATTCACATTCATATTTGAGAAGCGAAATTATGTTTTGTCTCCGGATAAATGAAACAATTTACAATTATATATGAATAGGTTTTATTAAAAATTTTTTTGGATTAATTTTTTTAATATGACAACAAAGTAAATGTTACTAGGTTTTCAGTCAATCTACAATAATAATAATAACATCCAGAGAGTTGGTTACTAAACTAATTTAAAATGAGTTAAGGTTACGCAAGTGTTTCTAAGGGTATATTCTTCAGAATTTTTGGAAATATTTCACAGTAAAGTCTAAAATATTTGACGGCTTAAATTTAAGAACATTTGCCAAATAATCATACATTATTTCTAATTTCGGTAGGATACGTTCCAGCGGTTTTATGAAACCTTTAGTCTCATGGATGATATATGGGTAGCCATGCCAAAAATGCAAAATCATTTTGCCAGTTGGCGTGAAATACGTTTTGGAAACTTCATTTGTATAATTCTTAAAGTATTGTGTATACGTGTATAGCATTATTGAGTTATTAAGAAAAATTTCGTCCACTCGAGTATACGTATATAGCCGATAGCGATATTATATCAGTTGCCCCACCACATCGGGATCCGAATGGTTATCGAATATTATTCTTTCGTTTTGGTAATTGGAATCCTCAGCAGATAAGTATGGATGATCTGTTTCGAGTTTCCATCAGTGAGGTAGTCCGTGGTATTACTATATACGGTTTAGAAAATTTGGCTCTTAATCAGGTTTTACAACTAATACCTAGCGTGGCAAAAAATGATTGCACTTTTAGTTGTAAGTGAAAATATTTAATTGATGTTTGAAAATTGTGGTATGTGATGTACATGTGTTTCCTTTTAGAGTTCCATGCCCATCTCAACGAAAGCTTTACATAATGTCAATACAAATCCAGCTTTTAAAATTGCTTTTAAACTATTTAAACCTTTTTTGAATGTTCGAATGCGCGAAAGCCTTTTTATACATTCTAATATGGAATCATTACATGACCATATCAATCCAGAGTATTTACCAAAAAGGTATTCATATACACTGGGGGTCTACTCCACCACATTCGAACCTTAATTTCATAGCTTTTTAACAGCATTGTGAACGGAATAATGAATAATCCAATTTTAAAACAACACAATTTCAGAGTAATTTTTATACAAGAATTGCAGTATTCTTCACAGTAATGTTTGAAAATGTTATTAATTACTGTCCCAGTCACTATTTGAAATAATTTTTTTTGTTTCGCAATAGAGTCCATGCGAAAGTAATGAGCGTTTCGATATCCTAGTAGACCTCCTAAATATTTAATGCAAATGCAAATCAATTAATTATCATGAAGTTTTCATAGAATATTAAAAATGTTTTATTAAATCCTATTTTATTTAAATTTTAGATATGGTGGCATTCATGAGGATTATTCACATCAACAATGGCTGGAAAATATAAGAGATAATAAACGTATACGAGAAGAATTACAACAATTGGGTTATGCTTTCGAATGATTTTCCCACTCGTATGCGCTAATTTCAAACTCTGTCATCTGCATAATTTGTATTTTTTACTCTTCACATACAATTTATTTTTGATTATCATGGCGTTAACTGTATAACTCTGTTCAGTTCGAGTTGCTTTTAAAATTTGTTATAAATGATTTCTAATACAATACAAAAACAAAAAAACAAAAAAATTTACAACATTTTAGCCGAAAATTTTAATATCCTTTAAAATAATATTTGAAAATGTCTTTGTTTACTGTCCAAGTCGTTATTTGAACCAACTTTTGTCAGATGTAGTTGCACAATAGATGCAAAATGTAAATATAATTATATAGCCACTTTCATGGCTGCATCGAAACGACGCACCATCCGATGTAAACTACCAATACGTTTTTCCGCATCCGCCAGTTCTTCCTTACACTGAAACAAATAAAGTTATGCATCCATTATACAAGTGACGTTTTTCGCTAAGAACTAGATTATCGTACATCTCTTAAATAATTTTCACAACGTCGCAGGTTTTCTTGAGTACAATTCATACGAGCAGCCTTCTCTAATAAGTCGGCTTGGGCACGTATATCACGGGCCGCATTCATTAAAGTTTGACGTAATGCCACCTGCTAAAAAATCAATTTAAAATATCATCATCCTAAAAGAACTAATGTTCAATCTATCTTAAGTTTTCAATCTATATAATTCGGAAAGAGAAGGAGAAGAATATGTTGCATTCTTTTGTAAAATGCTTTAAGATCTTAAAGTACTCTGGATTTGTTTTACGTCTTATACAATCTGTTATCCTTTATATTATAAAAAACTTTACCGATGTCTGACGCAAATTCCCACATTCTTCCAGTGTTTCTGTACCAAAATGTTCCCAGTATTGTTCAGAGGCTTGCCTATGTAGAAAATGTATCTAAAAAGAGTTTAAAATATATACGAAACTACTATCGCTTACTCGGGTGGTTGACGGATGGCTCCCGGACGGAACATAAAAATTTTGGAACCATTATTGGATTCTTTTTTATCACTCCAATCGTATTCCAACCTTTGCCGAACCGTACGATTCTCAACTTGTTGGTGTTCAAAATCTTCTAGGTTTTTGTCGAACAATTCTTGTATTTCAGCCATTAAAGCCAATTCGTTAATTAGTTCTTCCTCAGGAGTATCGCATACCAATTCCGTATCTGGTCGTCCTGTACGCTTGTCCATACATTCCTTAGCTAAAAAAACATTTCTATATTTCGGATCATATACCTTAAATAATCATTAATAATAATTATACCAATGGATTCTGGCAAAAATTTCTTTAAACGGACTCTTTGTTCTTCTAATGTGCTAATTTCATCTGCCATAACTTTTATAGATTTTCCCAAAGTAGTTATCCATTTACCCCCTACCTTTGTGCATTGACGTATATTATTTGTAGTTTCAACGTGGGTTTTTTTAACTACCGACGACATACGCATATAGGCTGTTTTGGAATTATATTGATTTCTGTTTAAAAAATAGATCAATGTATATATTTTGGGCTGGAAATGAGTTATATGACCTAAGTATGACTTACTTGAGAGCTTTATTAAAAATTTTATTAGTATTTTTAACAGTTTTTAAATTTTTAGCTCTCCATTCATTTGGACTGTAGCGTGTTATCGAATAACGATTTACTACCCGCCGCGTTTCCGTTAAACTAGCCATAGGACTCCAGTCCACTTTTCCGGTAGCCCATGGCCCAATAGGACCCATTGGTTGTAAATTGTCTTTGATTGGTAGTTCACCAATAGATATCTTAGGTTGTGGCAAATAGCATGGTGGATTATTGTAATCATCAGCACGAGGATTTAATGTTTGCTAAACGAATTATAGATGTCATGCCATTTAAGACTTTTATTAAAGTGTGGGTACAGTCCTACCTAATCTTATTACATTGAGACATAGCCTAACTATAATTTTAACTTCGTAGGCTAATAATTAGATTTCTGCCTATTGTATGTAATTTTCAGTTCAAACTCTTTAAATGGACATTGGTTGGCCAAACAATTGGCATAGTCACTTGGACCGACTTGTTTAGATCAAATTTGTACAGACTGAGACGTTCTTCTGGGTTTTGCAAAAAAAAATCGATTTTAAAATTCCTACCACCAGTTTGGGAGTGCTTTTCTTCAGAGTTTTTACCACCAGACTACTACTACTACTTTACTACCAGAGTATACCAAATAGATATCTGCAGAAGAATGTTCTCGAATAAATAAATCGTTTCATTTCGAAAACTTTTCAAAATTGCTTTCAGTAGTTGCAAATGTTTAGACGAAGTAAGTATACCTCCAACTTTAAGGTGTTGGGTGTAAAATAAAATATAAAATTTGTTTCTAAATGTATTATTTACAGAGGGAACTTACCCGCGTATTGGAGTCAGATGGCTGTTTACGGGGAAACCTGAACTCAGTATCTTCTGCTTCGAGAGAATTCTGCAAACATTGCTTTTCAAATAATTTATAACCTCTTTAATCAATAATTTTAAAACTTACAGGGTCTCTTTCCAAGTCGTACCCATCATCCGGTGGTGCACCCTCCTAGGTAGTGAAATATAATATATAATGTATATTTTGTCATATATTGTTTAGTCTTCCTATACTATGTGTTACCTTTTTCTTTTCGCACATATTCACATTCATATTCGAGAAGCGAAATTATGTTTTGTCTCCGGATAAATGAAACAATTTACAATTATATATGAATAGGTTTTATTGAAAATTTTTTTGGATTATTTTTTTTAATATGACAACAAAGTAAATGTTACTAGGTTTTCATGTCAACCTACAATAATAATAATAACATCCAGAGAGTTGGTTACTAAACTAATTTAAAATAAAATGAGTTAAGGTTACGCAAGTGTTTCTAAGGGTATATTCTTCGGAATTTTTGGAAATATTTCACGGTAAAGTCTAAAATATTTGACGGCTTAAATTTAAGAACATTTACCAAATAATCATACATTATTTCCAATTTCGGTAGGATACGTTCCAGCTGTTTTATGAAACCTTTAGTCTCATGGATGATATACGGGTAGCCATGCCAAAAACGCAAAATCATTTTGCCAGTTGGCGTGTAATGCGTTTCGGAAACTTTATTTGTATAGTTCTTAAAGTATTGTGTATACGTGTATAGCATTATTGAGTTATTAAGAAAAATTTCGTCCACTCGATTATACGTATATAGCCGATAGCGATATTATATCAGTTGCCCCACCACATCGGGATTCGAATGGTTATCGAATATTATTCTTTCGTTTTGGTAATTGGAATCCTCAGCAGATAAGTGTGGATGATCTGTTTCGAGTTCCCATCAGTCAGGTAGTCCGTGGTATTACTATATACGGTTTAGAAAATTTGGCTCTTAATCAGGTTTTACAACTAACACCTAGCGTGGCAAAAAATGATTGCACTTTTAGTTGTAAGTGAAAATATTTAATTGATGTTTGAAAATTGTGGTATGTGATGTACATATGTTTCCTTTTAGAATTCAATGCCCATCTCAACGAAAGCTTTACATAATGTCAATACAAATCCAGCTTTTAAAATTGATTTTAAACTATTTAAACCTTTTTTGAATGTTCGAATGCGCAAAAGCCTTTTTATACATTCTAATATGGAATCATTACATGACCATATCAATCCAGAGTATTTACAAAAAAGGTATTCATATACACTGGGGGTCTACTCCACCACATTCGAACCTTAATTTCCAATTTTAAAACAACACAATTTCAGAGTAATTTTTATACAAGAATTGCAGTATTCTTCACAGTAATGTTTGAAAATGTTATTAATTACTGTCCCAGTCACTATTTGAAATAATTTTTTTTGTTTCGCAATAGAGTCCATGCGAAAGTTATGAGCGTTTCGATATCCTAGTAGACCTCCTAAATATTTAATGCAAATGCAAATCAATTAATTATCATGAAGTTTTCATAGAATGTTAAAAATGTTTTATTAAATCCTATTTTATTTAAATTTTAGATATGGTGGCATTCATGAGGATTATTCGCATCAACAATGGCTGGAAAATATAAGAGATAATAAGCGTATACGAGAAGAATTACAACAATTGGGTTATGCTTTCGAATGATTTTCCCACTCGTATGCGCTAATTTCAAACTCTGTCATCTGCATAATTTGTATTTTTTACTCTTCACATAAAATTTATTTTTGATTATCATGGCGTTAACTGTATAACTCTGTTCAGTTCGAGTTGCTTTTAAAATTTGTTATAAATGATTTCTAATACAATACAAAAACAAAAAACAAAAAAATTTACAACATTTTAGCCGAAAATTTTAATATCCTTTAAAATAATATTTGAAAATGTCTTTGATTACTGTCCAAGTCGTTATTTGAACCAACTTTTGTCAGATGTAGTTGCACAATAGATGCAAAATGCAAATATAATTATATAGCCACTTTCATGGCTGCATCGAAACGACGCACCATCCGATATAAACTACCAATGCGTTTTTCCGCATCCGCCAGTTCTTCCTTACACTGAAACAAATAAAGTTATGCATCCATTATACAAGTGACGTTTTTCGCTAAGAACTAGATTATCGTACATCTCTTAAATAATTTTCACAACGTCGCAGGTTTTCTTGAGTACAATTCATACGAGCAGCCTTCTCTAATAAGTCGGCTTGAGCACGTATATCACGGGCCGCATTCATTAAAATCGAATTTAAAGTTTGACGTAATGCCACCTGCGAAAAAATCAATTTAAAATATCATCATCCTAAAAGAACTAATGTTCAATCTATCTTAAGTTTTCAATCTATATAATTCGGAAAGAGAAGGAGAAGAATATGTTGCATTCTTTTGTAAAATGCTTTAAGATCTTAAAGTACTCTGGATTTGTTTTACGTCTTATACAATCTGTTATCCTTTATATTATAAAAAACTTTACCGATGTCTGACGCAAATTCCCACATTCTTCCAGTGTTTCTGTACCAAAATGTTCCCAGTGTTGTTCAGAGGCTTGCCTATGTAGAAAATGTATCTAAAAAGAGTTTAAAATATATACGAAACTACTATCGCTTACTCGGGTGGTTGACGGATGGCTCCCGGACGGAACATAAAAATTTTGGAACCATTATTGGATTCTTTTTTATCACTCCAATCGTATTTCAACCTTTGCCGAGCCGTACGATTCTCAACTTGTTGGTGTTCAAAATCTTCTAGGGTTTTGTCGAACAATTCTTGTATTTCAGCCATTAAAGCCAATTCGTTAATTAGTTCTTCCTCACGAGTATCGCATACCAATTCCGTATCTGGTCGTCCTTTACGCTTGTCCATACATTCCTTAGCTAAAAAAACATTTCTATATTTCGGATCGTATACCTTAAATAATCATTAATAATAATTATACCAATGGATTCTGGCAAAAATTTCTTTAAACGGACTCTTTGTTCTTCTAATGTGCTAATTTCATCTGCCATAACTTTTATAGATTTTCCCAAAGTAGTTTTCCATTTACCCCCTACCTTTGTGCATTGACGTATATTATTTGTAGTTTCAACGTGGGTTTTTTTAACTACCGACGACATACGCATATAGGCTGTTTTGGAATTATATTGATTTCTGTTTAAAAAATAGATCAATGTATATATTTTGGGCTGGAAATGAGTTGTATGACCTAAGTATGACTTACTTGAGAGCTTTATTAAAAATTTTATTAGTATTTTTAACAGTTTTTAAATTTTTAGCTCTCCATTCATTTGGACTGTAGCGTGTTATCGAATAACGATTTACTACCCGCCGCGTTTCTGTTAAACTAGCCATAGGACTCCAGTCCACTTTTCCGGTAGCCCATGGCCCAATAGGACCCATTGGTTGTAAATTGTCTTTGATTGGTAGTTCACCAATAGATATCTTAGGTTGTGGCAAATAGCATGGTGGATTATTGTAATCATCAGCACGAGGATTTAATGTTTGCTAAACGAATTATAGATGTCATGCCATTTAAGACTTTTATTAAAGTGTGGGTACAGTCCTACCTAATCTTATTACATTGAGACATAGCCTAACTATAATTTTAACTTCGTAGGCTAATAATTAGATTTCTGCCTATTGTATGTAATTTTCAGTTCAAACTCTTTAAATGGACATTGGTTGGCCAAACAATTGGCATAGTCACTTGGACCGACTTGTTTAGATCAAATTTGTACAGACTGAGACGTTCTTCTGGGTTTTGCAAAAAAAAATCGATTTTAAAATTCCTACCACCAGTTTGGGAGTGCTTTTCTTCAGAGTTTTTACCACCAGACTACTACTACTACTTTACTACCAGAGTATACCAAATAGATATCTGCAGAAGAATGTTCTCGAATAAATAAATCGTTTCATTTCGAAAACTTTTCAAAATTGCTTTCAGTAGTTGCAAATGTTTAGACGAAGTAAGTATACCTCCAACTTTAAGGTATTGGGTGTAAAATAAAATATAAAATTTGTTTCTAAATGTATTATTTACAGAGGGAACTTACCCGCGTATTGGAGTCAGATGGCTGTTTACGGGGAAACCTGAACTCAGTATCTTCTGCTTCGAGAGAATTCTGCAAACATTGCTTTTCAAATAATTTATAACCTCTTTAATCAATAATTTTAAAACTTACAGGGTCTCTTTCCAAGTCGTGCCCATCATCCGGTGACGCACCCTCCTAGGTAGTGAAATATAATATATAATGTATATTTTGTCATATATTGTTTAGTCTTCCTATACTATGTGTTACCTTTTTCTTTTCGCACATATTCACATTCATATTCGAGAAGCGAAATTATGTTTTGTCTCCGGATAAATGAAACAATTTACAATTATATATGAATAGGTTTTATTGAAAATTTTTTTGGATTATTTTTTTTAATATGACAACAAAGTAAATGTTACTAGGTTTTCATGTCAACCTACAATAATAATAATAACATCCAGAGAGTTGGTTACTAAACTAATTTAAAATAAAATGAGTTAAGGTTACGCAAGTGTTTCTAAGGGTATATTCTTCGGAATTTTTGGAAATATTTCACGGTAAAGTCTAAAATATTTGACGGCTTAAATTTAAGAACATTTGCCAAATAATCATACATTATTTCCAATTTCGGTAGGATACGTTCCAGCGGTTTTATGAAACCTTTAGTCTCATGGATGATATACGGGTAGCCATGCCAAAAATGCAAAATCATTTTGCCAGTTGGCGTGTAATACGTTTTGGAAACTTCATTTGTATAATTCTTAAAGTATTGTGTATACGTGTATAGCATTATTGAGTTATTAAGAAAAATTTCGTCCACTCGAGTATACGTATATAGCCGATAGCGATATTATATCAGTTGCCCCACCACATCGGGATCCGAATGGTTATCGAATATTATTCTTTCGTTTTGGTAATTGGAATCCTCAGCAGATAAGTATGGATGATCTGTTTCGAGTTTCCATCAGTCAGGTAGTCCGTGGTATTACTATATACGGTTTAGAAAATTTGGCTCTTAATCAGGTTTTACAACTAACACCTGGCGTGGCAAAAAATGATTGCACTTTTAGTTGTAAGTGAAAATATTTAATTGATGTTTGAAAATTGTGGTATGTGATGTACATGTGTTTCCTTTTAGAGTTCCATGCCCATCTCAACGAAAGCTTTACATAATGTCAATACAAATCCAGCTTTTAAAATTGCTTTTAAACTATTTAAACCTTTTTTGAATGTTCGAATGCGCGAAAGCCTTTTTATACATTCTAATATGGAATCATTACATGACCATATCAATCCAGAGTATTTACCAAAAAGGTATTCATATACACTGGGGGTCTACTCCACCACATTCGAACCTTAATTTCATAGCTTTTTAACAGCATTGTGAACGGAATAATGAATAATCCAATTTTAAAACAACACAATTTCAGAATAATTTTTATACAAGAATTGCAGTATTCTTCACAGTAATGTTTGAAAATGTTATTAATTACTGTGCCAGTCACTATTTGAAATAAATTTTTTTGTTTCGCAATAGAGTCCATGCGAAAGTTATGAGCGTTTCGATATCCTAGTAGACCTCCTAAATATTTAATGCAAATGCAAATCAATTAATTATCATGAAGTTTTCATAGAATGTTAAAAATGTTTTATTAAATCCTATTTTATTTAAATTTTAGATATGGTGGCATCCATGAGGATTATTCGCATCAACAATGGCTGGAAAATATAAGAGATAATAAGCGTATACGAGAAGAATTACAACAATTGGGTTATGCTTTCGAATGATTTTCCCACTCGTATGCGCTAATTTCAAACTCTGTCATCGGCATAATTTGTATTTTTTACTCTTCACATAAAATTTATTTTTGATTATCATGGCGTTAACTGTATAACTCTGTTCAGTTCGAGTTGCTTTTAAAATTTGTTATAAATGATTTCTAATACAATACAAAAACAAAAAAACAAAAAAATTTACAACATTTTAGCCGAAAATTTTAATATCCTTTAAAATAATATTTGAAAATGTCTTCGATTACTGTCCAAGTCGTTATTTGAACCAACTTTTGTCAGATGTAGTTGCACAATAGATGCAAAATGCAAATATAATTATATAGCCACTTTCATGGCTGCATCGAAACGACGCACCATCCGATATAAACTACCAATGCGTTTTTCCGCATCCGCCAGTTCTTCCTTACACTGAAACAAATAAAGTTATGCATCCATTATACAAGTGACGTTTTTCGCTAAGAACTAGATTATCGTACATCTCTTAAATAATTTTCACAACGTCGCAGGTTTTCTTGAGTACAATTCATACGAGCAGCCTTCTCTAATAAGTCGGCTTGAGCACGTATATCACGGGCCGCATTCATTAAAATCGAATTTAAAGTTTGACGTAATGCCACCTGCGAAAAAATCAATTTAAAATATCATCATCCTAAAAGAACTAATGTTCAATCTATCTTAAGTTTTCAATCTATATAATTCGGAAAGAGAAGGAGAAGAATATGTTGCATTCTTTTGTAAAATGCTTTAAGATCTTAAAGTACTCTGGATTTGTTTTACGTCTTATACAATCTGTTATCCTTTATATTATAAAAAACTTTACCGATGTCTGACGCAAATTCCCACATTCTTCCAGTGTTTCTGTACCAAAATGTTCCCAGTGTTGTTCAGAGGCTTGCCTATGTAGAAAATGTATCTAAAAAGAGTTTAAAATATATACGAAACTACTATCGCTTACTCGGGTGGTTGACGGATGGCTCCCGGACGGAACATAAAAATTTTGGAACCATTATTGGATTCTTTTTTATCACTCCAATCGTATTTCAACCTTTGCCGAGCCGTACGATTCTCAACTTGTTGGTGTTCAAAATCTTCTAGGGTTTTGTCGAACAATTCTTGTATTTCAGCCATTAAAGCCAATTCGTTAATTAGTTCTTCCTCAGGAGTATCGCATACCAATTCCGTATCTGGTCGTCCTGTACGCTTGTCCATACATTCCTTAGCTAAAAAAACATTTCTATATTTCGGATCATATACCTTAAATAATCATTAATAATAATTATACCAATGGATTCTGGCAAAAATTTCTTTAAACGGACTCTTTGTTCTTCTAATGTGCTAATTTCATCTGCCATAACTTTTATAGAATTTCCCAAAGTAGTTTTCCATTTACCCCCTACCTTTGTGCGTTGACGTATATTATTTGTAGTTTCAACGTGGGTTTTTTTAACTACTGACGATATACGCATATAGGCTGTTTTGGAACTATATTGATTTCTGTATAAAAAATAGATCAATGTATATATTTTGGGCTGGAAATGAGTTATATGACCTAAGTATGACTTACTTGAGAGCTTTATTAAAAATTTTATTAGTATTTTTAACAGTTTTTAAATTTTTAGCTCTCCATTCATTTGGACTGTAGCGTGTTATCGAATAACGATTTACTACCCGCCGCGTTTCTGTTAAACTAGCCATAGGACTCCAGTCCACTTTTCCGGTAGCCCATGGCCCAATAGGACCCATTGGTTGTAAATTGTCTTTGATTGGTAGTTCACCAATAGATATCTTAGGTTGTGGCAAATAGCATGGTGGATTATTGTAATCATCAGCACGAGGATTTAATGTTTGCTAAACGAATTATAGATGCCATGCCATTTAAGACTTTTATTAAAGTGTGGGTACAGTCCTACTTAATCTTATTACATTGAGACATAACCTAACTATAATTTTAACTTCGTAGGCTAATAATTAGATTTCTGCCTATTGTATGTAATTTTCAGTTCAAATTCTTTAAATGGACATTGGTTGGCCAAACAATTGGCATAGACACTTGGACCGACTTGTTTAGATCAAATTTGTACAGACTGAGACGTTCTTCTGGGTTTTGCAAAAAAAAAAATCGATTTTAAAATTCCTACCACCAGTTTGGGAGTGCTTTTCTTCAGAGTTTTTACTACACTACCAGAGTATACCAAATAGATATCTGCAGAAGAATGTTTTCGAATAAATAAATCGTTTCATTTCGAAAACTTTTCAAAATTGCTTTCAGTAGTTGCAAATGTTTAGACGAAGTAAGTATACCTCCAACTTTAAGGTGTTGGGTGTAAAATAAAATATAAAATTTGTTTCTAAATGTATTATTTACAGAGGGAACTTAACCTGAACTCAGTATCTTCTGCTTCGAGAGAATTCTGCAAACATTGCTTTTCAAATAATTTATAACCTCTTTAATCAATCATTTTAAAACTTACAGTGTCTCTTTCCAAGTCGTGCCCATCATCCGGTGGCGCACCCTCCTAGGTAGTGAAATATAATATATAATGTATATTTTGTCATATATTGTTTAGTCTTCCTATACTATGTGTTACCTTTTTCTTTTCGCACATATTCACATTCATATTCGAGAAGCGAAATTATGTTTTGTCTCCGGATAAATGAAACAATTTACAATTATATATGAATAGGTTTTATTGAAAATTTTTTTGGATTATTTTTTTTAATATGACAACAAAGTAAATGTTACTAGGTTTTCATGTCAATCTACAATAATAATAATAACATCCAGAGAGTTGGTTACTAAACTAATTTAAAATAAAATGAGTTAAGGTTACGCAAGTGTTTCTAAGGGTATATTCTTCGGAATTTTTGGTAATATTTCACGGTAAAGTCTAAAATATTTGACGGCTTAAATTTAAGAACATTTACCAAATAATCATACATTATTTCCAATTTCGGTAGGATACGTTCCAGCGGTTTTATGAAACCTTTAGTCTCATGGATGATATACGGGTAGCCATGCCAAAAATGCAAAATCATTTTGCCAGTTGGCGTGTAATACGTTTTGGAAACTTCATTTGTATAATTCTTAAAGTATTGTGTATACGTGTATAGCATTTTTGAGTTATTAAGAAAAATTTCGTTCACTCGATTATACGTATATAGCCGATAGCGATATTATATCAGTTGCCCCACCACATCGGGATCCGAATGTGGTTATCGAATATTATTCTTTCGTTTTGGTAATTGGAATCCTCAGCAGATAAGTATGGATGATCTGTTTCGAGTTTCCATCAGTCAGGTAGTCCGTGGTATTACTATATACGGTTTAGAAAATTTGGCTCTTAATCAGGTTTTACAACTAACACCTAGCGTGGCAAAAAATGATTGCACTTTTAGTTGTAAGTGAAAATATTTAATTGATATTTGAAAATTGTGGTATGTGATGTACATGTGTTTCCTTTTAGAGTTCCATGCCCATCTCAACGAAAGCTTTACATAATGTCAATACAAATCCAGCTTTTAAAATTGCTTTTAAACTATTTAAACCTTTTTTGAATGTTCGAATGCGCGAAAGCCTTTTTATACATTCTAATATGGAATCATTACATGACCATATCAATCCAGAGTATTTACCAAAAAGGTATTCATATACACTGGGGGTCTACTCCACCACATTCGAACCTTAATTTCATAGCTTTTTAACAGCATTGTGAACGGAATAATGAATAATCCAATTTTAAAACAACACAATTTCAGAGTAATTTTTATACAAGAATTGCAGTATTCTTCACAGTAATGTTTGAAAATGTCATTAATTACTGTGCCAGTCACTATTTGAAATAAATTTTTTTGTTTCGCAATAGAGTCCATGCGAAAGTTATGAGCGTTTCGATATCCTAGTAGACCTCCTAAATATTTAATGCAAATGCAAATCAATTAATTATCATGATGTTTTCATAGAATGTTAAAAATGTTTTATTAAATCCTATTTTATTTAAATTTTAGATATGGTGGCATCCATGAGGATTATTCGCATCAACAATGGCTGGAAAATATAAGAGATAATAAGCGTATACGAGAAGAATTACAACAATTGGGTTATGCGTTCGAATGATTTTCCCACTCGTATGCGCTAATTTCAAACTCTGTCATCTGCATAATTTGTATTTTTTACTCTTCACATACAATTTATTTTTGATTATCATGGCGTTAACTGTATAACTCTGTTCAGTTCGAGTTGCTTTTAAAATTTGTTATAAATGATTTCTAATACAATACAAAAACAAAAAAACAAAAAAATTTACAACATTTTAGCCGAAAATTTTAATATCCTTTAAAATAATATTTGAAAATGTCTTTGATTACTGTCCAAGTCGTTATTTGAACGAACTTTTGTCAGATGTAGTTGCACAATAGATGCAAAATGCAAATATAATTATATAGCCACTTTCATGGCTGCATCGAAACGACGCACCATCCGATGTAAACTACCAATACGTTTTTCCGCATCCGCCAGTTCTTCCTTACACTAAAACAAATAAAGTTATGCATCCATTATACAAGTGACGTTTTTCGCTAAGAACTAGATTATCGTACATCTCTTAAATAATTTTCACAACGTCGCAGGTTTTCTTGAGTACAATTCATACGAGCAGCCTTCTCTAATAAGTCGGCTTGAGCACGTATATCACGGGCCGCATTCATTAAAATCGAATTTAAAGTTTGACGTAATGCCACCTGCTAAAAAATCAATTTAAAATATCATCATCCTAAAAGAACTAATGTTCAATCTATCTTAAGTTTTCAATCTATATAATTTGGAAAGAGAAGGAGAAGAATATGTTGCATTCTTTTGTAAAATGCTTTAAGATCTTAAAGTACTCTGGATTTGTTTTACGTCTTATACAATCTGTTATTCTTTATATTATAAAAAACTTTACCGATTTCTGACGCAAATTCCCACATTCTTCCAGTGTTTCTGTACCAAAATGTTCCCAGTATTGTTCAGAGGTTTGACTATGTAGAAAATGTATCTAAAAAAAGTTCAAAATATATACGAAACTACTATCGCTTACTCGGGTGGTTGACGGATGGCTCCCGGACGGAACATAAAAATTTTGGAACCATTATTGGATTCTTTTTTATCATTCCAATCGTATTCCAACCTTTGCCGAGCCGTACGATTCTCAACTTGTTGCTGTTCAAAATCTTCTAGGGTTTTCTTTAAAAATTCTCGTATTTCAGCTATTAAAGCCAATTCGTTAATTAGTTCTTCCTCAGGAGTATCGCGTACCAATTCCGTATCTGGTCGTCCTGTACGCTTGTCGATACATTCCTTAGCTAAAAAAACGTTTATAGATTTCGGATCGTATACCTTAAATAATCATTAATAATAATTATACCAATAGCTTCTGGCACGCCAAGTATAACTAAAGATTTCTTTAAATGGACTCTTTGTTCTTCTAATGTGCTAATTTCATCTGCCATAGCTTTTATAGAATTTTCCAAAGTAGTTTTCCATTTGCCCACTACTTTTGTGCGTTCACGTATATTATTTGTAGTTTCAGCTTGGGTTTTTTCAACTAGCGACGATATACGCATATAGGCTGTTTTGGAACTATATTGATTTCTGTATAAAAAATAGATCAATGTATATATTTTGGGCTGGAAATGAGTTATATGACCTAAGTATGACTTACTTGAGAGCTTTATTAAAAACTTTATTGGTATTTTCAACAGTTTCTAAATTTTTAACTCTCCATTCATTTGGACTGTAGCGTGTTATCGAATAACGATCTACTACCGGCCGAGTTCCTGTTAAACCAGCCATAGGACTCCAGTCCACTTTTCCGGTAGCCCATGGTCCAATAGGACCCATTGGTTGTAAGTTGTCTTTACTTGGTAGTTCATCTTCAGGTTGTGGCAAATAGCATGGTGGATTATTGTAATCATCAGCACGAGGATTTAATGTTTGCTAAACGAATTATAGATGTCATGCCATTTAAGACTTTTATTAAAGTGTCGCGTCTCCAACCTAATCTTTTTACATTGAGATATAGCCTAACTATAATTTTAACTTCGTAGGCTAATAATTAGATTTTGGCCTATTGTATGTAATTTTCAGTTTAAACTTTTAAAATGAAATTGGTTGCCCAAACAATAGACATAGACACTTGGACCGACTTGTTTAGATCAAATTTGTACAGACAGTGAGACGTTCTTCTGGGTTTTGTAAACAGAATTAAAAGGATTTAAAAATTGATTTTAGAATTCCTACCATCAGTTTGGGAGTGCTTTCTTCCAGAGTTTTTACTACACTACCAGAGTATACCAAATAGATATCTGCAGAAGAATGTTCTCGAATAAACAAATCGTTTCATTTCGAAAACTTTTCAAAATCGCTTTCATTATTTGGAAATGCTTAGACGAAGTAAATATACCTCCAACTTTAAGGTGTTGGGTGTAAAATAAAATATAAAATTTGTTTCTAAATGTATTATTTACAGAGGGAACTTACCCGCATATTGGAGTCAGATGGCTCTTTACGGGGAAACCTGAACTCAGTATCTTCTGCTTCGAGAGAATTCTGCAAACATTGCTTTTCAAATAATTTATAACCTCTTTAATCAATAATTTTAAAACTTACAGGGTCTCTTTCCAAGTCGTGCCCATCATCCGGTGGTGCACCCTCCTAGGTAGTGAAATATAATATACAATGTATATTTTGTCATATATTGTTTAGTTTTCCTATACTATGTGTTACCTTTTTCTTTTCGCACATATTCACATTCATATTCGAGAAGCGAAATTATGTTTTGTCTCCGGATAAATGAAACAATTTACAATTATATATGAATAGGTTTTATTGAAAATTTTTTTGGATTAATTTTTTTAATATGACAACAAAGTAAATGTTACTAGGTTTTCAGTCAATCTACAATAATAATAATAACATCCAGAGAGTTGGTTACTAAACTAATTTAAAATGAGTTAAGGTTACGCAAGTGTTTCTAAGGGTATATTCTTCGGAATTTTTGGAAATATTTCACGGTAAAGTCTAAAATATTTGACGGCTTAAATTTAAGAACATTTACCAAATAATCATACATTATTTCCAATTTCGGTAGGATACTTTTCAGCGGTTTTATGAAACCTTTAGTCTCATGGATGATAAATGCAAAATCATTTTGCCAGTTGGCGTGTAATACGTTTTGGAAACTTCATTTGTATAATTCTTAAAGTATTGTGTATACGTGTATAGCATTATTGAGTTATTAAGAAAAATTTCGTCCACTCGAGTATACGTATATAGCCGATAGCGATATTATATCAGTTGCCCCACCACATCGGGATCCGAATGGTTATCGAATATTATTCTTTCGTTTTGGTAATTGGAATCCTCAGCAGATGATCTGTGGATGATCTGTTTCGAGTTTCCATCAGTCAGGTAGTCCGTGGTATTACTATATACGGTTTAGAAAATTTGGCTCTTAATCAGGTTTTACAACTAACACCTAGCGTGGCAAAAAATGATTGCACTTTTAGTTGTAAGTAAAAATATTTAATTGATGTTTGAAAATTGTGGTACGTGATGTGCATGTGTTTCCTTTTAGAGTTCCATGCCCATCTCAACGAAAGCTTTACATAATGTCAATACAAATCCAGCTTTTAAAATTGCTTTTAAACTATTTAAACCTTTTTTGAATGTTCGAATGCGCGAAAGCCTTTTTATACATTCTAATATGGAATCATTACATGACCATATCAATCCAGAGTATTTACCAAAAAGGTATTCATATACACTGGGGGTCTACTCCACCACATTCGAACCTTAACTTCATAGCTTTTTAACAGCATTGTGAACGGAATAATGAATAATCCAATTTTAAAACAACACAATTTCAGAGTAATTTTTATACAAGAATTGCAGTATTCTTCACAGTAATGTTTGAAAATGTTATTAATTACTGTCCCAGTCACTATTTGAAATAATTTTTTTTGTTTCGCAATAGATGGTCTGGCCCTAAATCCTTCAAAAACTAAGTGCATAGCTTTTTGCAGGAGGGCAGACCTGAGGAACGTTAAAATCCGCTTATTAGGGACGGACGTTTAGCTAGTAGATACTGTTAAAAACCTCGGAGTGACATTTAGTAGAACGCTCACCTGGGAGAAACACATTAACAAAAACGTGGGACAGGTATACGGAATGCTAAGATCACTCTGGCACTTACAGTGGTTCACTCCCATACATATTAGAAAATTATTGGCCAAAGCTTATCTTAATCCCAAACTCCTCTATGGATGTGAGCTGTTTGCCAATTGTGATTCCATTTCTAAACTGAAACTCCAAAAGGCTAACAACTCTATTATACGATACGTTTTTGGGCTGAGGAGGTATGACCGCGTCTCGAGTTACACGATATCTCTGTTATCGGTTAACCTGGAGGACCTGCTCAAATGCAGATCTCTTTATTTACTGCATAAAATTGACCCCGGTTACCTGTTTAACAGACTCGAATTTTCATTGTCTAACCGTAACCACAATATCAAACCCATTCGTCATACTTACCTTATGTCTGAACGTCATTTTTTTATTTTTGCAATCCGATGGTGGAATTCCATCCCCGTCCGTCTACAGACTACACGGAATTCTACTCGTTTTAAGAGAGACATTTTGCTGCACTTCGCACAAGGCAATGCGAACGACTTTTAGTTCTATTTAGCCCTAATTAGTTGATAAGTAGTTCATAGTTATAAATGGTAATTGGTGCATACTCCTATCTCATATAAGCTTCGAGCTGGAGAGGTAGGAGGCACCCATGTAAATTATATATATTTTTGTATATATACACTTGAAACTTGAAATAAATAAATAAATTTTTCATGAAGTGATTTACAGGATGAAAAAAAAAAAAAAAAAAAACAAAAAAAAAAAAAAAATAGAGTCCATGCGAAAGTTATGAGCGTTTCGATATCCTAGTAGACCTCCTAAATATTTAATGCAAATGCAAATCAATTAATTATCATGAAGTTTTCATAGAATGTTAAAAATGTTTTATTAAATCCTATTTTATTTAAATTTTAGATATGGTGGCATCCATGAGGATTATTCGCATCAACAATGGCTGGAAAATATAAGAGATAATAAGCGTATACGAGAAAAATTACAACAATTGGGTTATGCGTTCGAATGATTTTCCCACTCGTATGCGCTAATTTCAAACTCTGTCATCTGCATAATTTGTATTTTTTACTCTTCACATACAATTTATTTTTGATTATCATGGCGTTAACTGTATAACTCTGTTCAGTTCGAGTTGCTTTTAAAATTTGTTATAAATGATTTCTAATACAATACAAAAACAAAAAAACAAAAAAATTTACAACATTTTAGCCGAAAATTTTAATATCCTTTAAAATAATATTTGAAAATGTCTTTGATTACTGTCCAAGTCGTTATTTGAACCAACTTTTGTCAGATGTAGTTGCACAATAGATGCAAAATGCAAATATAATTATATAGCCACTTTCATGGCTGCATCGAAACGACGCACCATCCGATGTAAACTACCAATACGTTTTTCCGCATCCGCCAGTTCTTCCTTACACTAAAACAAATAAAGTTATGCATCCATTATACAAGTGACGTTTTTCGCTAAGAACTAGATTATCGTACATCTCTTAAATCATTTTCAAAACGTTGCAGGCTTTCTTGAGTACAATTCATACGAGCAGCCATCTCTAATAAGTCGGCTTGAGCACTTATATCACGGGCCGCATTCATTAAAATCGAATTTAAAGTTTGACGTAATGCCACCTGCGAAAAATCAATTTAAAATATCATCATCCTAAAAGAACTAATGTTCAATCTATCTTAAGTTTTCAATCTATATAATTTGGAAAGAGAAGGAGAAGAATATGTTGCATTCTTTTATAAAATGCTTTAAGATCTTAAAGTACTCTGGATTTGTTTTACGTCTTATACAATCTGTTATTCTTTATATTATAAAAAACTTTACCGATTTCTGACGCAAATTCCCACATTCTTCCAGTGTTTCTGTACCAAAATGTTCCCAGTATTGTTCAGAGGTTTGCCTATGTAGAAAATGTATCTAAAAAATGTTCAAAATATATACGAAACTACTATCGCTTACTCGGGTGGTTGACGGATGGCTCCCGGACGGAACATAAAAATTTTGGAACCATTATTGGATTCTTTTTTATCACTCCAATCGTATTTCAACCTTTGCCGAGCCGTACGATTCTCAACTTGTTGGTGTTCAAAATCTTCTAGGGTTTTGTCGAACAATTCTTGTATTTCAGCCATTAAAGCCAATTCGTTAATTAGTTCTTCCTCACGAGTATCGCATACCAATTCCGTATCTGGTCGTCCTTTACGCTTGTCCATACATTCCTTAGCTAAAAAAACATTTCTATATTTCGGATCGTATACCTTAAATAATCATTAATAATAATTATACCAATGGATTCTGGCAAAAATTTCTTTATACGGACTCTTTGTTCTTCTAATGTGCTAATTTCATCTGCCATAACTTTTATAGAATTTCCCAAAGTAGTTTTCCATTTACCCCCTACCTTTGTGCGTTGACGTATATTATTTGTAGTTTCAACGTGGGTTTTTTTAACTACTGACGATATACGCATATAGGCTGTTTTGGAATTATATTGATTTCTGTTTAAAAAATAGATCAATGTATATATTTTGGGCTGGAAATGAGTTATATGACCTAAGTATGACTTACTTGAGAGCTTTATTAAAAACTTTATTGGTATTTTCAACAGTTTCTAAATTTTTAACTCTCCATTCATTTGGACTGTAGCGTGTTATCGAATAACGATCTACTACCGGCCGAGTTCCTGTTAAACCAGCCATAGGACTCCAGTCCACTTTTCCGGTAGCCCATGGTCCAATAGGACCCATTGGTTGTAAGTTGTCTTTACTTGGTAGTTCATCTTCAGGTTGTGGCAAATAGCATGGTGGATTATTGTAATCATCAGCACGAGGATTTAATGTTTGCTAAACGAATTATAGATGTCATGCCATTTAAGACTTTTATTAAAGTGTCGCGTCTCCAACCTAATCTTTTTACATTGAGATATAGCCTAACTATAATTTTAACTTCGTAGGCTAATAATTAGATTTTGGCCTATTGTATGTAATTTTCAGTTCAAATTCTTTAAATAGACATTGGTTGGCCAAACAATTGGCATAGACACTTGGACCGACTTGTTTAGATCAAATTTGTACAGACTGTGTGACGTTCTTCTGGGTTTTGCAAAAAAAAATCGATTTTAAAATTCCTACCACCAGTTTGGGAGTGCTTTTCTTCAGAGTTTTTACTACACTACCAGAGTATACCAAATAGATATCTGCAGAAGAATGTTCTCGAATAAATAAATCGTTTCATTTCGAAAACTTTTCAAAATTGCTTTCAGTAGTTGCAAATGTTTAGACGAAGTAAGTATACCTCCAACTTTAAGGTGTTGGGTGTAAAATAAAATATAAAATTTGTTTCTAAATGTATTATTTACAGAGGGAACTTACCCGCATATTGGAGTCAGATGGCTCTTTACGGGGAAACCTGAACTCAGTATCTTCTGCTTCGAGAGAATTCTGCAAACATTGCTTTTCAAATAATTTATAACCTCTTTAATCAATAATTTTAAAACTTACAGGATCTCTTTCCAGGTCGTGCCCATCATCCGGTGACGCACCCTCCTAGGTAGTGAAATATAATATATAATGTATATTTTGTCATATATTGTTTAGTCTTCCTATACTATTTGTTACCTTTTTCTTTTCGCACATATTCACATTCATATTCGAGAAGCGAAATTATGTTTTGTCTCCGGATAAATGAAACAATTTACAATTATATATGAGTAGGTTTTATTGAAAATTTTTTTGGATTATTTTTTTTAATATGACAACAAAGTAAATGTTACTAGGTTTTCATGTCAATCTACAATAATAATAATAACATCCAGAGAGTTGGTTACTAAACTAATTTAAAATAAAATGAGTTAAGGTTACGCAAGTGTTTCTAAGGGTATATTCTTCGGAATTTTTGGAAATATTTCACGGTAAAGTCTAAAATATTTGACGGCTTAAATTTAAGAACATTTACCAAATAATCATACATTATTTCCAATTTCGGTAGGATACTTTTCAGCGGTTTTATGAAACCTTTAGTCTCATGGATGATATATGGGTAGCCATGCCAAAAATGCAAAATCATTTTGCCAGTTGGCGTGAAATACGTTTTGGAAACTTCATTTGTATAATTCTTAAAGTATTGTGTATACGTGTATAGCATTATTGAGTTATTAAGAAAAATTTCGTCCACTCGAGTATACGTATATAGCCGATAGCGATATTATATCAGTTGCCCCACCACATCGGGATCCGAATGGTTATCGAATATTATTCTTTCGTTTTGGTAATTGGAATCCTCAGCAGATAAGTATGGATGATCTGTTTCGAGTTTCCATCAGTCAGGTAGTCCGTGGTATTACTATATACGGTTTAGAAAATTTGGCTCTTAATCAGGTTTTACAACTAACACCTAGCGTGGCAAAAAATGATTGCACTTTTAGTTGTAAGTGAAAATATTTAATTGATGTTTGAAAATTGTGGTATGTGATGTACATGTGTTTCCTTTTAGAGTTCCATGCCCATCTCAACGAAAGCTTTACATAATGTCAATACAAATCCAGCTTTTAAAATTGCTTTTAAACTATTTAAACCTTTTTTGAATGTTCGAATGCGCGAAAGCCTTTTTATACATTCTAATATGGAATCATTACATGACCATATCAATCCAGAGTATTTACCAAAAAGGTATTCATATACACTACTCCACCACATTCGAACCTTAATTTCATAGCTTTTTAACAGCATTGTGAACGGAATAATGAATAATCCAATTTTAAAACAACACAATTTCAGAGTAATTTTTATACAAGAATTGCAGTATTCTTCACAGTAATGTTTGAAAATGTCATTAATTACTGTCCCAGTCACTATTTGAAATAATTTTTTTTGTTTCGCAATAGAGTCCATGCGAAAGTTATGAGCGTTTCGATATCCTAGTAGACCTCCTAAATATTTAATGCAAATGCAAATCAATTAATTATCATGAAGTTTTCATAGAATGTTAAAAATGTTTTATTAAATCCTATTTTATTTAAATTTTAGATGTGGTGGCATTCATGAGGATTATTCGCATCAACAATGGCTGGAAAATATAAGAGATAATAAGCGTATACGAGAAGAATTACAACAATTGGGTTAAGCGTTCAAATGATTTTCCCACTCGTATGTGCTAATTTCAAACTCTGTCATCTGCATAATTTGTATTTTTTACTCTTCACATACAATTTATTTTTGATTATCATGGCGTTAACTGTATAACTCTGTTCAGTTCGAGTTGCTTTTAAAATTTGTTATAAATGATTTCTAATACAATACAAAAACAAAAAAACAAAAAAATTTACAACAATTTAGCCGAAAATTTTAATATCCTTTAAAATAATATTTGAAAATGTCTTTGATTACTGTCCAAGTCGTTATTTGAACCAACTTTTGTCAGATGTAGTTGCACAATAGATGCAAAATGCAAATATAATTATATAGCCACTTTCATGGCTGCATCGAAACGACGCACCATCCGATGTAAACTACCAATGCGTTTTTCCGCATCCGCCAGTTCTTCCTTACACTGAAACAAATAAAGTTATGCATCCATTATACAAGTGACGTTTTTCGCTAAGAACTAGATTATCGTACATCTCTTAAATAATTTTCACAACGTCGCAGGTTTTCTTGAGTACAATTCATACGAGCAGACTTCTCTAATAAGTCGGCTTGAGCACGTATATCACGGGCCGCATTCATTAAAATCGAATTTAAAGTTTGACGTAATGCCACCTGCTAAAAAATCAATTTAAAATATCATCATCCTAAAAGAACTAATGTTCAATCTATCTTAAGTTTTCAATCTATATAATTTGGAAAGAGAAGGAGAAGAATATGTTGCATTCTTTTGTAAAATGCTTTAAGATCTTAAAGTACTCTGGATTTGTTTTACGTCTTATACAATCTGTTATTCTTTATATTATAAAAAACTTTACCGATTTCTGACGCAAATTCCCACATTCTTCCAGTGTTTCTGTACCAAAATGTTCCCAGTATTGTTCAGAGGTTTGACTATGTAGAAAATGTATCTAAAAAAAGTTCAAAATATATACGAAACTACTATCGCTTACTCGGGTGGTTGACGGATGGCTCCCGGACGGAACATAAAAATTTTGGAACCATTATTGGATTCTTTTTTATCACTCCAATCGTATTTCAACCTTTGCCGAGCCGTACGATTCTCAACTTGTTGGTGTTCAAAATCTTCTAGGGTTTTGTCGAACAATTCTTGTATTTCAGCCATTAAAGCCAATTCGTTAATTAGTTCTTCCTCACGAGTATCGCATACCAATTCCGTATCTGGTCGTCCTTTACGCTTGTCCATACATTCCTTAGCTAAAAAAACATTTCTATATTTCGGATCGTATACCTTAAATAATCATTAATAATAATTATACCAATGGATTCTGGCAAAAATTTCTTTATACGGACTCTTTGTTCTTCTAATGTGCTAATTTCATCTGCCATAACTTTTATAGAATTTCCCAAAGTAGTTTTCCATTTACCCCCTACCTTTGTGCGTTGACGTATATTATTTGTAGTTTCAACGTGGGTTTTTTTAACTACTGACGATATACGCATATAGGCTGTTTTGGAATTATATTGATTTCTGTTTAAAAAATAGATCAATGTATATATTTTGGGCTGGAAATGAGTTATATGACCTAAGTATGACTTACTTGAGAGCTTTATTAAAAACTTTATTGGTATTTTCAACAGTTTCTAAATTTTTAACTCTCCATTCATTTGGACTGTAGCGTGTTATCGAATAACGATCTACTACCGGCCGAGTTCCTGTTAAACCAGCCATAGGACTCCAGTCCACTTTTCCGGTAGCCCATGGTCCAATAGGACCCATTGGTTGTAAGTTGTCTTTACTTGGTAGTTCATCTTCAGGTTGTGGCAAATAGCATGGTGGATTATTGTAATCATCAGCACGAGGATTTAATGTTTGCTAAACGAATTATAGATGTCATGCCATTTAAGACTTTTATTAAAGTGTCGCGTCTCCAACCTAATCTTTTTACATTGAGATATAGCCTAACTATAATTTTAACTTCGTAGGCTAATAATTAGATTTTGGCCTATTGTATGTAATTTTCAGTTCAAATTCTTTAAATGGACATTGGTTGGCCAAACAATTGGCATAGACACTTGGACCGACTTGTTTAGATCAAATTTGTACAGACTGTGTGACGTTCTTCTGGGTTTTGCAAAAAAAAAATCGATTTTAAAATTCCTACCACCAGTTTGGGAGTGCTTTTCTTCAGAGTTTTTACTACACTACCAGAGTATACCAAATAGATATCTGCAGAAGAATGTTCTCGAATAAATAAATCGTTTCATTTCGAAAACTTTTCAAAATTGCTTTCAGTAGTTGCAAATGTTTAGACGAAGTAAGTATACCTCCTACTTTAAGGTGTTGGGTGTAAAATAAAATATAAAATTTGTTTCTAAATGTATTATTTACAGAGGGAACTTACCCGCATATTGGAGTCAGATGGCTCTTTACGGGGAAACCTGAACTCAGTATCTTCTGCTTCGAGAGAATTCTGCAAACATTGCTTTTCAAATAATTTATAACCTCTTTAATCAATAATTTTAAAACTTACAGGGTCTCTTTCCAAGTCGTGCCCATCATCCGGTGGTGCACCCTCCTAGGTAGTGAAATATAATATATAATGTATATTTTGTCATATATTGTTTAGTCTTCCTATACTATGTGTTACCTTTTTCTTTTCGCACATATTCACATTCATATTTGAGAAGCGAAATTATGTTTTGTCTCCGGATAAATGAAACAATTTACAATTATATATGAATAGGTTTTATTAAAAATTTTTTTGGATTAATTTTTTTAATATGACAACAAAGTAAATGTTACTAGGTTTTCAGTCAATCTACAATAATAATAATAACATCCAGAGAGTTGGTTACTAAACTAATTTAAAATGAGTTAAGGTTACGCAAGTGTTTCTAAGGGTATATTCTTCGGAATTTTTGGAAATATTTCACGGTAAAGTCTAAAATATTTGACGGCTTAAATTTAAGAACATTTACCAAATAATCATACATTATTTCTAATTTCGGTAGGATACGTTCCAGCGGTTTTATGAAACCTTTAGTCTCATGGATGATATATGGGTAGCCATGCCAAAAATGCAAAATCATTTTGCCAGTTGGCGTGAAATACGTTTTGGAAACTTCATTTGTATAATTCTTAAAGTATTGTGTATACGTGTATAGCATTATTGAGTTATTAAGAAAAATTTCGTCCACTCGAGTATACGTATATAGCCGACGATATTATATCAGTTGCCCCACCACATCGGGATCCGAATGGTTATCGAATATTATTCTTTCGTTTTGGTAATTGGAATCCTCAGCAGATAAGTATGGATGATCTGTTTCGAGTTTCCATCAGTCAGGTAGTCCGTGGTATTACTATATACGGTTTAGAAAATTTGGCTCTTAATCAGGTTTTACAACTAACACCTAGCGTGGCAAAAAATGATTGCACTTTTAGTTGTAAGTGAAAATATTTAATTGATATTTGAAAATTGTGGTATGTGATGTACATGTGTTTCCTTTTAGAGTTCCATGCCCATCTCAACGAAAGCTTTACATAATGTCAATACAAATCCAGCTTTTAAAATTGCTTTTAAACTATTTAAACCTTTTTTGAATGTTCGAATGCGCGAAAGCCTTTTCATACATTCTAATATGGAATCATTACATGACCATATCAATCCAGAGTATTTACCAAAAAGGTATTCATATACACTGGGGGTCTACTCCACCACATTCGAACCTTAATTTCATAGCTTTTTAACAGCATTGTGAACGGAATAATGAATAATCCAATTTTAAAACAACACAATTTCAGAATAATTTTTATACAAGAATTGCAGTATTCTTCACAGTAATGTTTGAAAATGTTATTAATTACTGTGCCAGTCACTATTTGAAATAAATTTTTTTGTTTCGCAATAGAGTCCATGCGAAAGTTATGAGCGTTTCGATATCCTAGTAGACCTCCTAAATATTTAATGCAAATGCAAATCAATTAATTATCATGAAGTTTTCATAGAATGTTAAAAATGTTTTATTAAATCCTATTTTATTTAAATTTTAGATATGGTGGCATCCATGAGGATTATTCGCATCAACAATGGCTGGAAAATATAAGAGATAATAAGCGTATACGAGAAGAATTACAACAATTGGGTTATGCGTTCGAATGATTTTCCCACTCGTATGCGCTAATTTCAAACTCTGTCATCTGCATAATTTGTATTTTTTACTCTTCACATACAATTTATTTTTGATTATCATGGCGTTAACTGTATAACTCTGTTCAGTTCGAGTTGCTTTTAAAATTTGTTATAAATGATTTCTAATACAATACAAAAACAAAAAAACAAAAAAATTTACAACATTTTAGCCGAAAATTTTAATATCCTTTAAAATAATATTTGAAAATGTCTTTGATTACTGTCCAAGTCGTTATTTGAACCAACTTTTGTCAGATGTAGTTGCACAATAGATGCAAAATGCAAATTATATAGCCACTTTCATGGCTGCATCGAAACGACGCACCATCCGATGTAAACTATCAATACGTTTTTCCGCATCCGCCAGTTCTTCCTTACACTGAAACAAATAAAGTTATGCATCCATTATACAAGTGACGTTTTTCGCTAAGAACTAGATTATCGTACATCTCTTAAATAATTTTCACAACGTCGCAGGTTTTCTTGAGTACAATTCATACGAGCAGCCTTCTCTAATAAGTCGGCTTGAGCACGTATATCACGGGCCGCATTCATTAAAATCGAATTTAAAGTTTGACGTAATGCCACCTGCTAAAAAATCAATTTAAAATATCATCATCCTAAAAGAACTAATGTTCAATCTATCTTAAGTTTTCAATCTATATAATTTGGAAAGAGAAGGAGAAGAATATGTTGCATTCTTTTGTAAAATGCTTTAAGATCTTAAAGTACTCTGGATTTGTTTTACGTCTTATACAATCTGTTATTCTTTATATTATAAAAAACTTTACCGATTTCTGACGCAAATTCCCACCTTCTTCCAGTGTTTCTGTACCAAAATGTTCCCAGTATTGTTCAGAGGTTTGACTATGTAGAAAATGTATCTAAAAAAAGTTCAAAATATATACGAAACTACTATCGCTTACTCGGGTGGTTGACGGATGGCTCCCGGACGGAACATAAAAATTTTGGAACCATTATTGGATTCTTTTTTATCACTCCAATCGTATTTCAACCTTTGCCGAACCGTACGATTCTCAACTTGTTGATGTTCAAAATCTTCTAGGTTTTTGTCGAACAATTCTTGTATTTCAGCCATTAAAGCCAATTCGTTAATTAGTTCTTCCTCAGGAGTATCGCATACCAATTCCGTATCTGGTCGTCCTGTACGCTTGTCCATACATTCCTTAGCTAAAAAAACATTTCTATATTTCGGATCATATACCTTAAATAATCATTAATAATAATTATACCAATGGATTCTGGCAAAAATTTCTTTAAACGGACTCTTTGTTCTTCTAATGTGCTAATTTCATCTGCCATAACTTTTATAGAATTTCCCAAAGTAGTTTTCCATTTACCCCCTACCTTTGTGCGTTGACGTATATTATTTGTAGTTTCAACGTGGGTTTTTTTAACTACTGACGATATACGCATATAGGCTGTTTTGGAATTATATTGATTTCTGTTTAAAAAATAGATCAATGTATATATTTTGGGCTGGAAATGAGTTATATGACCTAAGTATGACTTACTTGAGAGCTTTATTAAAAATTTTATTAGTATTTTTAACAGTTTTTAAATTTTTAGCTCTCCATTCATTTGGACTGTAGCGTGTTATCGAATAACGATTTACTACCCGCCGCGTGTCTGTTAAACTAGCCATAGGACTCCAGTCCACTTTTCCGGTAGCCCATGGCCCAATAGGACCCATTGGTTGTAAATTGTCTTTGATTGGTAGTTCACCAATAGATATCTTAGGTTGTGGCAAATAGCATGGTGGATTATTGTAATCATCAGCACGAGGATTTAATGTTTGCTAAACGAATTATAGATGCCATGCCATTTAAGACTTTTATTAAAGTGTGGGTACAGTCCTACCTAATCTTATTACATTGAGACATAACCTAACTATAATTTTAACTTCGTAGGCTAATAATTAGATTTCTGCCTATTGTATGTAATTTTCAGTTCAAATTCTTTAAATGGACATTGGTTGGCCAAACAATTGGCATAAACACTTGGACCGACTTGTTTAGATCAAATTTGTACAGACTGTGTGACGTTCTTCTGGGTTTTACAAAAAAAAATCGATTTTAAAATTCCTACCACCAGTTTGGGAGTGCTTTTCTTCAGAGTTTTTACTACACTACCAGAGTATACCAAATAGATATCTGCAGAAGAATGTTTTCGAATAAATAAATCGTTTCATTTCGAAAACTTTTCAAAATTGCTTTCAGTAGTTGCAAATGTTTAGACGAAGTAAGTATACCTCCAACTTTAAGGTGTTGGGTGTAAAATAAAATATAAAATTTGTTTCTAAATGTATTATTTACAGAGGGAACTTACCCGCTCTTTACGGGGAAACCTGAACTCAGTATCTTCTGCTTCGAGAGAATTCTGCAAACATTGCTTTTCAAATAATTTATAACCTCTTTAATCAATAATTTTAAAACTTACAGTGTCTCTTTCCAAGTCGTGCCCATCATCCGGTGGTGCACCCTCCTAGGTAGTGAAATATAATATACAATGTATATTTTGTCATATATTGTTTAGTCTTCCTATACTATGTGTTACCTTTTTCTTTTCGCACATATTCACATTCATATTCGAGAAGCGAAATTATATTTTGTCTCCGGATAAATGAAACAATTTACAATTATATATGAATAGGTTTTATTGAAAATTTTTTTGGATTAATTTTTTTAATATGACAACAAAGTAAATGTTACTAGGTTTTCAGTCAATCTACAATAATAATAATAACATCCAGAGAGTTGGTTACTAAACTAATTTAAAATGAGTTAAGGTTACGCAAGTGTTTCTAAGGGTATATTCTTCAGAATTTTTGGAAATATTTCACGGTAAAGTCTAAAATATTTGACGGCTTAAATTGAAGAACATTTGCCAAATAATCATACATTATTTCCAATTTCGGTAGGATACGTTCCAGCGGTTTTATGAAACCTTTAGTCTCATGGATGATATATGGGTAGCCATGCCAAAAATGCCAAATCATTTTGCCAGTTGGCGTGAAATACGTTTTGGAAACTTCATTTGTATAATTCTTAAAGTATTGTGTATACGTGTATAGCATTATTGAGTTATTAAGAAAAATTTCGTCCACTCGAGTATACGTATATAGCCGACGATATTATATCAGTTGCCCCACCACATCGGGATCCGAATGGTTATCGAATATTATTCTTTCGTTTTGGTAATTGGAATCCTCAGCAGATAAGTATGGATGATCTGTTTCGAGTTTCCATCAGTCAGGTAGTCCGTGGTATTACTATATACGGTTTAGAAAATTTGGCTCTTAATCAGGTTTTACAACTAACACCTAGCGTGGCAAAAAATGATTGCACTTTTAGTTGTAAGTGAAAATATTTAATTGATATTTGAAAATTGTGGTATGTGATGTACATTTGTTTCCTTTTAGAGTTCCATGCCCATCTCAACGAAAGCTTTACATAATGTCAATACAAATCCAGCTTTTAAAATTGCTTTTAAACTATTTAAACCTTTTTTGAATGTTCGAATGCGCGAAAGCCTTTTTATACATTCTAATATGGAATCATTACATGACCATATCAATCCAGAGTATTTACCAAAAAGGTATTCATATACACTGGGGGTCTACTCCACCACATTCGAACCTTAATTTCATAGCTTTTTAACAGCATTGTGAACGGAATAATGAATAATCCAATTTTAAAACAACACAATTTCAGAGTAATTTTTATATAAGAATTGCAGTATTCTTCACAGTAATGTTTGAAAATGTCATTAATTACTGTCCCAGTCACTATTTGAAATAATTTTTTTTGTTTCGCAATAGAGTCCATGCGAAAGTTAAGAGCGTTTCGATATCCTAGTAGACCCCCTAAATATTTAATGCAAATGCAAATCAATTAATTATCATGAAGTTTTCATAGAATGTTAAAAATGTTTTATTAAATCCTATTTTATTTAAATTTTAGATGTGGTGGCATTCATGAGGATTATTCGCATCAACAATGGCTGGAATATATAAGAGATAATAAGCGTATACGAGAAGAATTACAACAATTGGGTTATGCGTTCGAATGATTTTCCCACTCGTATGCGCTAATTTCAAACTCTGTCATCTGCATAATTTGTATTTTTTACTCTTCACATACAATTTATTTTTGATTATCATGGCGTTAACTGTATAACTCTGTTCAGTTCGAGTTGCTTTTAAAATTTGTTATAAATGATTTCTAATACAATACAAAAACAAAAAAACAAAAAAATTTACAACATTTTAGCCGAAAATTTTAATATCCTTTAAAATAATATTTGAAAATGTCTTTGATTACTGTCCAAGTCGTTAATAGAACCAACTTTTGTCAGATGTAGTTGCACAATAGATGCAAAATGCAAATATAATTATATAGCCACTTTCATGGCTGCATCGAAACGACGCACCATCCGATGTAAACTATCAATACGTTTTTCCGCATCCGCCAGTTCTTCCTTACACTAAAACAAATAAAGTTATGCATCCATTATACAAGTGACGTTTTTCGCTAAGAACTAGATTATCGTACATCTCTTAAATAATTTTCACAACGTCGCAGGTTTTCTTGAGTACAATTCATACGAGCAGCCTTCTCTAATAAGTCGGCTTGAGCACGTATATCACGGGCCGCATTCATTAAAATCGAATTTAAAGTTTGACGTAATGCCACCTGCTAAAAAATCAATTTAAAATATCATCATCCTAAAAGAACTAATGTTCAATCTATCTTAAGTTTTCAATCTATATAATTTGGAAAGAGAAGGAGAAGAATATGTTGCATTCTTTTGTAAAATGCTTTAAGATCTTAAAGTACTCTGGATTTGTTTTACGTCTTATACAATCTGTTATTCTTTATATTATAAAAAACTTTACCGATTTCTGACGCAAATTCCCACATTCTTCCAGTGTTTCTGTACCAAAATGTTCCCAGTATTGTTCAGAGGTTTGACTATGTAGAAAATGTATCTAAAAAAAGTTCAAAATATATACGAAACTACTATCTAAGCTTACTCGGGTGGTTGACGGATGGCTCCCGGACGGAACATAAACATTTTGGAACCATTATTGGATTCTTTTTTATCATTCCAATCGTATTCCAACCTTTGCCGAGCCGTACGATTCTCAACTTGTTGCTGTTGAAAATCTTCTAGGGTTTTCTTCAACAATTCTCGTATTTCAGCTATTAAAGCCAATTCGTTAATTAGTTCTTCCTCAGGAGTATCGCGTACCAATTCCGTATCTGGTCGTCCTGTACGCTTGTCGATACATTCCTTAGCTAAAAAAACGTTTATAGATTTCGGATCGTATACCTTAAATAATCATTAATAATAATTATACCAATAGATTCTGGCACGCCAAGTATAACTAAAGATTTCTTTAAATGGACTCTTTGTTCTTCTAATGTGCTACTTTCATCTGCCATAGCTTTTATAGAATTTTCCAAAGTAGTTTTCCATTTGCCCACTACTTTTGTGCGTTCACGTATATTATTTGTAGTTTCAACGTGGGTTTTTTTAACTACTGACGATATACGCATATAGGCTGTTTTGGAATTATATTGATTTCTGTTTAAAAAATAGATCAATGTATATATTTTGGGCTGGAAATGAGTTATATGACCTAAGTATGACTTACTTGAGAGCTTTATTAAAAATTTTATTAGTATTTTTAACAGTTTTTAAATTTTTAGCTCTCCATTCATTTGGACTGTAGCGTGTTATCGAATAACGATTTACTACCCGCCGCGTTTCTGTTAAACTAGCCATAGGACTCCAGTCCACTTTTCCGGTAGCCCATGGCCCAATAGGACCCATTGGTTGTAAATTGTCTTTGATTGGTAGTTCACCAATAGATATCTTAGGTTGTGGCAAATAGCATGGTGGATTATTGTAATCATCAGCACGAGGATTTAATGTTTGCTAAACGAATTATAGATGCCATGCCATTTAAGACTTTTATTAAAGTGTGGGTACAGTCCTACCTAATCTTATTACATTGAGACATAACCTAACTATAATTTTAACTTCGTAGGCTAATAATTAGATTTTGGCCTATTGTATGTAATTTTCAGTTCAAATTCTTTAAATGGACATTGGTTGGCCAAACAATTGGCATAGACACTTGGACCGACTGGTTTAGATCAAATTTGTACAGACTGTGTGACGTTCTTCTGGGTTTTACAAAAAAAAATCGATTTTAAAATTCCTACCACCAGTTTGGGAGTGCTTTTCTTCAGAGTTTTTACTACACTACCAGAGTATACCAAATAGATATCTGCAGAAGAATGTTCTCGAATAAATAAATCGTTTCATTTCGAAAACTTTTCAAAATTGCTTTCAGTAGTTGCAAATGTTTAGACGAAGTAAGTATACCTCCAACTTTAAGGTGTTGGGTGTAAAATAAAATATAAAATTTGTTTCTAAATGTATTATTTACAGAGGGAACTTACCCGCTCTTTACGGGGAAACCTGAACTCAGTATCTTCTGCTTCGAGAGAATTCTGCAAACATTGCTTTTCAAATAATTTATAACCTCTTTAATCAATAATTTTAAAACTTACAGGGTCTCTTTCCAGGTCGTGCCCATCATCCGGTGACGCACCCTCCTAGGTAGTGAAATATAATATATAATGTATATTTTGTCATATATTGTTTAGTCTTCCTATACTATGTGTTACCTTTTTCTTTTCGCACATATTCACATTCATATTCGAGAAGCGAAATTATGTTTTGTCTCCGGATAAATGAAACAATTTACAATTATATATGAATAGGTTTTATTGAAAATTTTTTTGGATTATTTTTTTTAATATGACAACAAAGTAAATGTTACTAGGTTTTCATGTCAATCTACAATAATAATAATAACATCCAGAGAGTTGGTTACTAAACTAATTTAAAATAAAATGAGTTAAGGTTACGCAAGTGTTTCTAAGGGTATATTCTTCGGAATTTTTGGTAATATTTCACGGTAAAGTCTAAAATATTTGACGGCTTAAATTTAAGAACATTTACCAAATAATCATACATTATTTCCAATTTCGGTAGGATACGTTCCAGCGGTTTTATGAAACCTTTAGTCTCATGGATGATATACGGGTAGCCATGCCAAAAATGCAAAATCATTTTGCCAGTTGGCGTGTAATACGTTTTGGAAACTTCATTTGTATAATTCTTAAAGTATTGTGTATACGTGTATAGCATTATTGAGTTATTAAGAAAAATTTCGTCCACTCGATTATACGTATATAGTCGATAGCGATATTATATCAGTTGCCCCACCACATCGGGATCCGAATGGTTATCGAATATTATTCTTTCGTTTTGGTAATTGGAATCCTCAGCAGATGATCTGTGGATGATCTGTTTCGAGTTTCCATCAGTCAGGTAGTCGTGGTATTACTATATACGGTTTAGAAAATTTGGCTCTTAGTCAGGTTTTACAACTAACACCTAGCGTGGCAAAAAATGATTGCACTTTTAGTTGTAAGTGAAAATATTTAATTGATGTTTGAAAATTGTGGTATGTGATGTGCATGTGTTTCCTTTTAGAGTTCCATGCCCATCTCAACGAAAGCTTTACATAATGTCAATACAAATCCAGCTTTTAAAATTGCTTTTAAACTATTCAAACCTTTTTTGAATGTTCGAATGCGCGAAAGCCTTTTCATACATTCTAATATGGAATCATTACATGACCATATCAATCCAGAGTATTTACCAAAAAGGTATTCATATACACTGGGGGTCTACTCCACCACATTCGAACCTTAATTTCATAGCTTTTTAACAGCATTGTGAACGGAATAATGAATAATCCAATTTTAAAACAACACAATTTCAGAGTAATTTTTATACAAGAATTGCAGTATTCTTCACAGTAATGTTTGAAAATGTCATTAATTACTGTGCCAGTCACTATTTGAAATAAATTTTTTTGTTTCGCAATAGAGTCCATGCGAAAGTTATGAGCGTTTCGATATCCTAGTAGACCTCCTAAATATTTAATGCAAATGCAAATCAATTAATTATCATGAAGTTTTCATAGAATGTTAAAAATGTTTTATTAAATCCTATTTTATTTAAATTTTAGATATGGTGGCATCCATGAGGATTATTCGCATCAACAATGGCTGGAAAATATAAGAGATAATAAGCGTATACGAGAAGAATTACAACAATTGGGTTATGCGTTCGAATGATTTTCCCACTCGTATGCGCTAATTTCAAACTCTGTCATCTGCATAATTTGTATTTTTTACTCTTCACATACAATTTATTTTTGATTATCATGGCGTTAACTGTATAACTCTGTTCAGTTCGAGTTGCTTTTAAAATTTGTTATAAATGATTTCTAATACAATACAAAAACAAAAAAACAAAAAAATTTACAACATTTTAGCCGAAAATTTTAATATCCTTTAAAATAATATTTGAAAATGTCTTTGATTACTGTCCAAGTCGTTATTTGAACCAACTTTTGTCAGATGTAGTTGCACAATAGATGCAAAATGCAAATATAATTATATAGCCACTTTCATGGCTGCATCGAAACGACGCACCATCCGATGTAAACTATCAATACGTTTTTCCGCATCCGCCAGTTCTTCCTTACACTGAAACAAATAAAGTTATGCATCCATTATACAAGTGACGTTTTTCGCTAAGAACTAGATTATCGTACATCTCTTAAATAATTTTCACAACGTCGCAGGTTTTCTTGAGTACAATTCATACGAGCAGCCTTCTCTAATAAGTCGGCTTGAGCACGTATATCACGGGCCGCATTCATTAAAATCGAATTTAAAGTTTGACGTAATGCCACCTGCTAAAAAATCAATTTAAAATATCATCATCCTAAAAGAACTAATGTTCAATCTATCTTAAGTTTTCAATCTATATAATTTGGAAAGAGAAGGAGAAGAATATGTTGCATTCTTTTGTAAAATGCTTTAAAATCTTAAAGTACTCTGGATTTGTTTTACGTCTTATACAATCTGTTATTCTTTATATTATAAAAAACTTTACCGATTTCTGACGCAAATTCCCACATTCTCCCAGTGTTTCTGTACCAAAATGTTCCCAGTATTGTTCAGAGGTTTGACTATGTAGAAAATGTATCTAAAAAAAGTTCAAAATATATACGAAACTACTATCTAAGCTTACTCGGGTGGTTGACGGATGGCTCCCGGACGGAACATAAAAATTTTGGAACCATTATTGGATTCTTTTTTATCATTCCAATCGTATTCCAACCTTTGCCGAGCCGTACGATTCTCAACTTGTTGCTGTTTAAAATCTTCTAGGGTTTTCTTCAACAATTCTCGTATTTCAGCTATTAAAGCCAATTCGTTAATTAGTTCTTCCTCAGGAGTATCGCGTACCAATTCCGTATCTGGTCGTCCTGTACGCTTGTCGATACATTCCTTAGCTAAAAAAACGTTTATAGATTTCGGATCGTATACCTTAAATAATCATTAATAATAATTATACCAATAGATTCTGGCACGCCAAGTATAACTAAAGATTTCTTTAAATGGACTCTTTGTTCTTCTAATGTGCTACTTTCATCTGCCATAGCTTTTATAGAATTTTCCAAAGTAGTTTTCCATTTGCCCACTACTTTTGTGCGTTCACGTATATTATTTGTAGTTTCAACGTGGGTTTTTTTAACTACTGACGATATACGCATATAGGCTGTTTTGGAACTATATTGATTTCTGTATAAAAAATAGATCAATGTATATATTTTGGGTTGGAAATGAGTTATATGACCTAAGTATGACTTACTTGAGAGCTTTATTAAAAACTTTATTGGTATTTTCAACAGTTTCTAAATTTTTAACTCTCCATTCATTTGGACTGTAGCGTGTTATCGAATAACGATCTACTACCGGCCGAGTTCCTGTTAAACCAGCCATAGGACTCCAGTCCACTTTTCCGGTAGCCCATGGTCCAATAGGACCCATTGGTTGTAAGTTGTCTTTACTTGGTAGTTCATCTTCAGGTTGTGGCAAATAGCATGGTGGATTATTGTAATCATCAGCACGAGGATTTAATGTTTGCTAAACGAATTATAGATGTCATGCCATTTAAGACTTTTATTAAAGTGTCGCGTCTCCCACCTAATCTTTTTACATTGAGATATAGCCTAACTATAATTTTAACTTCGTAGGCTAATAATTAGATTTTGGCCTATTGTATGTAATTTTCAGTTTAAACTTTTAAAATGAAATTGGTTGCCCAAACAATAGACATAGACACTTGGACCGACTTGTTTAGATCAAATTTGTACAGACAGTGAGACGTTCTTCTGGGTTTTGCAAACAGAATTAAAAGGATTTAAAAATTGATTTTAGAATTCCTACCATCAGTTTGGGAGTGCTTTCTTCCAGAGTTTTTACTACACTACCAGAGTATACCAAATAGATATCTGCAGAAGAATGTTCTCGAATAAACAAATCGTTTCATTTCGAAAACTTTTCAAAATCGCTTTCATTATTTGGAAATGCTTAGACGAAGTAAGTATACCTCCAACTTTAAGGTGTTGGGTGTAAAATAAAATATAAAATTTGTTTCTAAATGTATTATTTACAGAGGGAACTTACCCGCATATTGGAGTCAGATGGCTCTTTACGGGGAAACCTGAACTCAGTATCTTCTGCTTCGAGAGAATTCTGCAAACATTGCTTTTCAAATAATTTATAACCTCTTTAATCAATAATTTTAAAACTTACAGGGTCTCTTTCCAAGTCGTGCCCATCATCCGGTGGTGCACCCTCCTAGGTAGTGAAATATAATATACAATGTATATTTTGTCATATATTGTTTAGTTTTCCTATACTATGTGTTACCTTTTTCTTTTCGCACATATTCACATTCATATTCGAGAAGCGAAATTATGTTTTGTCTCCGGATAAATGAAACAATTTACAATTATAAATGAATAGGTTTTATTGAAAATTTTTTTGGATTAATTTTTTTAATATGACAACAAAGTAAATGTTACTAGGTTTTCAGTCAATCTACAATAATAATAATAACATCCAGAGAGTTGGTTACTAAACTAATTTAAAATGAGTTAAGGTTACGCAAGTGTTTCTAAGGGTATATTCTTCGGAATTTTTGTGAATATTTCACGGTAAAGTCTAAAATATTTGACGGCTTAAATTTAAGAACATTTACCAAATAATCATACATTATTTCCAATTTCGGTAGGATACTTTTCAGCGGTTTTATGAAACCTTTAGTCTCATGGATGATATATGGGTAGCCATGCCAAAAATGCAAAATCGTTTTGCCAGTTGGCGTGTAATACGTTTTGGAAACTTCATTTGTATAATTCTTAAAGTATTGTGTATACGTGTATAGCATTATTGAGTTATTAAGAAAAATTTCGTCCACTCGAGTATACGTATATAGCCGATAGCGATATTATATCAGTTGCCCCACCACATCGGGATCCGAATGGTTATCGAATATTATTCTTTCGTTTTGGTAATTGGAATCCTCAGCAGATAAGTATGGATGATCTGTTTCGAGTTTCCATCAGTCAGGTAGTCCGTGGTATTACTATATACGGTTTAGAAAATTTGGCTCTTAATCAGGTTTTACAACTAACACCTAGCGTGGCAAAAAATGATTGCACTTTTAGTTGTAAGTGAAAATATTTAATTGATGTTTGAAAATTGTGGTATGTGATGTACATGTGTTTCCTTTTAGATTTCCATGCCCATCTCAACGAAAGCTTTACATAATGTCAATACAAATCCAGCTTTTAAAATTGCTTTTAAACTATTTAAACCTTTTTTGAATGTTCGAATGCGCGAAAGCCTTTTCATACATTCTAATATGGAATCATTACATGACCATATCAATCCAGAGTATTTACCAAAAAGGTATTCATATACACTGGGGGTCTACTCCACCACATTCGAACCTTAACTTCATAGCTTTTTAACAGCATTGTGAACGGAATAATGAATAATCCAATTTTAAAACAACACAATTTCAGAGTAATTTTTATACAAGAATTGCAGTATTCTTCACAGTAATGTTTGAAAATGTCATTAATTACTGTCCCAGTCACTATTTGAAATAATTTTTTTTGTTTCGCAATAGAGTCCATGCGAAAGTTATGAGCGTTTCGATATCCTAGTAGACCTCCTAAATATTTAATGCAAATGCAAATCAATTAATTATCATGAAGTTTTCATAGAATGTTAAAAATGTTTTATTAAATCCTATTTTATTTAAGTTTTAGATATGGTGGCATCCATGAGGATTATTCGCATCAACAATGGCTGGAAAATATAAGAGATAATAAGCGTATACGAGAAGAATTACAACAATTGGGTTATGCGTTCGAATGATTTTCCCACTCGTATGCGCTAATTTCAAACTCTGTCATCTGCATAATTTGTATTTTTTACTCTTCACATACAATTTATTTTTGATTATCATGGCGTTAACTGTATAACTCTGTTCAGTTCGAGTTGCTTTTAAAATTTGTTATAAATGATTTCTAATACAATACAAAAACAAAAAAACAAAAAAATTTACAACATTTTAGCCGAAAATTTTAATATCCTTTAAAATAATATTTGAAAATGTCTTTGATTACTGTCCAAGTCGTTATTTGAACCAACTTTTGTCAGATGTAGTTGCACAATAGATGCAAAATGCAAATTATATAGCCACTTTCATGGCTGCATCGAAACGACGCACCATCCGATGTAAACTATCAATACGTTTTTCCGCATCCGCCAGTTCTTCCTTACACTGAAACAAATAAAGTTATGCATCCATTATACAAGTGACGTTTTTCGCTAAGAACTAGATTATCGTACATCTCTTAAATAATTTTCACAACGTCGCAGGTTTTCTTGAGTACAATTCATACGAGCAGCCTTCTCTAATAAGTCGGCTTGAGCACGTATATCACGGGCCGCATTCATTAAAATCGAATTTAAAGTTTGACGTAATGCCACCTGCTAAAAAATCAATTTAAAATATCATCATCCTAAAAGAACTAATGTTCAATCTATCTTAAGTTTTCAATCTATATAATTTGGAAAGAGAAGGAGAAGAATATGTTGCATTCTTTTGTAAAATGCTTTAAGATCTTAAAGTACTCTGGATTTGTTTTACGTCTTATACAATCTGTTATTCTTTATATTATAAAAAACTTTACCGATTTCTGACGCAAATTCCCACATTCTTCCAGTGTTTCTGTACCAAAATGTTCCCAGTATTGTTCAGAGGTTTGACTATGTAGAAAATGTATCTAAAAAAAGTTCAAAATATATACGAAACTACTATCTAAGCTTACTCGGGTGGTTGACGGATGGCTCCCGGACGGAACATAAAAATTTTGGAACCATTATTGGATTCTTTTTTATCATTCCAATCGTATTTCAACCTTTGCCGAGCCGTACGATTCTCAACTTGTTGCTGTTCAAAATCTTCTAGGGTTTTCTTCAACAATTCTCGTATTTCAGCTATTAAAGCCAATTCGTTAATTAGTTCTTCCTCAGGAGTATCGCGTACCAATTCCGTATCTGGTCGTCCTGTACGCTTGTCGATACATTCCTTAGCTAAAAAAACGTTTATAGATTTCGGATCGTATACCTTAAATAATCATTAATAATAATTATACCAATAGATTCTGGCACGCCAAGTATAACTAAAGATTTCTTTAAATGGACTCTTTGTTCTTCTAATGTGCTACTTTCATCTGCCATAGCTTTTATAGAATTTTCCAAAGTAGTTTTCCATTTGCCCACTACTTTTGTGCGTTCACGTATATTATTTGTAGTTTCAACGTGGGTTTTTTTAACTACTGACGATATACGCATATAGGCTGTTTTGGAATTATATTGATTTCTGTTTAAAAAATAGATCAATGTATATATTTTGGGCTGGAAATGAGTTATATGACCTAAGTATGACTTACTTGAGAGCTTTATTAAAAATTTTATTAGTATTTTTAACAGTTTTTAAATTTTTAGCTCTCCATTCATTTGGACTGTAGCGTGTTATCGAATAACGATTTACTACCCGCCGCGTGTCTGTTAAACTAGCCATAGGACTCCAGTCCACTTTTCCGGTAGCCCATGGCCCAATAGGACCCATTGGTTGTAAATTGTCTTTGATTGGTAGTTCACCAATAGATATCTTAGGTTGTGGCAAATAGCATGGTGGATTATTGTAATCATCAGCACGAGGATTTAATGTTTGCTAAACGAATTATAGATGCCATGCCATTTAAGACTTTTATTAAAGTGTGGGTACAGTCCTACCTAATCTTATTACATTGAGACATAACCTAACTATAATTTTAACTTCGTAGGCTAATAATTAGATTTCTGCCTATTGTATGTAATTTTCAGTTCAAATTCTTTAAATGGACATTGGTTGGCCAAACAATTGGCATAGACACTTGGACCGACTTGTTTAGATCAAATTTGTACAGACTGTGTGACGTTCTTCTGGGTTTTACAAAAAAAAATCGATTTTAAAATTCCTACCACCAGTTTGGGAGTGCTTTTCTTCAGAGTTTTTACTACACTACCAGAGTATACCAAATAAATATCTGCAGAAGAATGTTCTCGAATAAATAAATCGTTTCATTTCGAAAACTTTTCAAAATTGCTTTCAGTAGTTGCAAATGTTTAGACGAAGTAAGTATACCTCCAACTTTAAGGTGTTGGGTGTAAAATAAAATATAAAATTTGTTTCTAAATGTATTATTTACAGAGGGAACTTACCCGCTCTTTACGGGGAAACCTGAACTCAGTATCTTCTGCTTCGAGAGAATTCTGCAAACATTGCTTTTCAAATAATTTATAACCTCTTTAATCAATAATTTTAAAACTTACAGGGTCTCTTTCCAGGTCGTGCCCATCATCCGGTGACGCACCCTCCTAGGTAGTGAAATATAATATATAATGTATATTTTGTCATATATTGTTTAGTCTTCCTATACTATGTGTTACCTTTTTCTTTTCGCACATATTCACATTCATATTCGAGAAGCGAAATTATGTTTTGTCTCCGGATAAATGAAACAATTTACAATTATATATGAATAGGTTTTATTGAAAATTTTTTTGGATTATTTTTTTTAATATGACAACAAAGTAAATGTTACTAGGTTTTCATGTCAATCTACAATAATAATAATAACATCCAGAGAGTTGGTTACTAAACTAATTTAAAATGAGTTAAGGTTACGCAAGTGTTTCTAAGGGTATATTCTTCGGAATTTTTGGAAATATTTCACGGTAAAGTCTAAAATATTTGACGGCTTAAATTTAAGAACATTTACCAAATAATCATACATTATTTCCAATTTCGGTAGGATACGTTCCAGCGGTTTTATGAAACCTTTAGTCTCATGGATGATATACGGGTAGCCATGCCAAAAATGCAAAATCATTTTGCCAGTTGGCGTGTAATACGTTTTGGAAACTTCATTTGTATAATTCTTAAAGTATTGTGTATACGTGTATAGCATTATTGAGTTATTAAGAAAAATTTCGTCCACTCGATTATACGTATATAGTCGATAGCGATATTATATCAGTTGCCCCACCACATCGGGATCCGAATGGTTATCGAATATTATTCTTTCGTTTTGGTAATTGGAATCCTCAGCAGATGATCTGTGGATGATCTGTTTCGAGTTTCCATCAGTCAGGTAGTCGTGGTATTACTATATACGGTTTAGAAAATTTGGCTCTTAATCAGGTTTTACAACTAACACCTAGCGTGGCAAAAAATGATTGCACTTTTAGTTGTAAGTGAAAATATTTAATTGATGTTTGAAAATTGTGGTACGTGATGTGCATGTGTTTCCTTTTAGAGTTCCATGCCCATCTCAACGAAAGCTTTACATAATGTCAATACAAATCCAGCTTTTAAAATTGCTTTTAAACTATTTAAACCTTTTTTGAATGTTCGAATGCGCGAAAGCCTTTTCATACATTCTAATATGGAATCATTACATGACCATATCAATCCAGAGTATTTACCAAAAAGGTATTCATATACACTGGGGGTCTACTCCACCACATTCGAACCTTAATTTCATAGCTTTTTAACAGCATTGTGAACGGAATAATGAATAATCCAATTTTAAAACAACACAATTTCAGAGTAATTTTTATACAAGAATTGCAGTATTCTTCACAGTAATGTTTGAAAATGTCATTAATTACTGTGCCAGTCACTATTTGAAATAAATTTTTTTGTTTCGCAATAGAGTCCATGCGAAAGTTATGAGCGTTTCGATATCCTAGTAGACCTCCTAAATATTTAATGCAAATGCAAATCAATTAATTATCATGAAGTTTTCATAGAATGTTAAAAATGTTTTATTAAATCCTATTTTATTTAAATTTTAGATATGGTGGCATCCATGAGGATTATTCGCATCAACAATGGCTGGAAAATATAAGAGATAATAAGCGTATACGAGAAGAATTACAACAATTGGGTTATGCGTTCGAATGATTTTCCCACTCGTATGCGCTAATTTCAAACTCTGTCATCTACATAATTTGTATTTTTTACTCTTCACATACAATTTATTTTTGATTATCATGGCGTTAACTGTATAACTCTGTTCAGTTCGAGTTGCTTTTAAAATTTGTTATAAAGGATTTCTAATACAATACAAAAACAAAAAAACAAAAAAATTTACAACATTTTAGCCGAAAATTTTAATATCCTTTAAAATAATATTTGAAAATGTCTTTGATTACTGTCCAAGTCGTTATTTGAACCAACTTTTGTCAGATGTAGTTGCACAATAGATGCAAAATGCAAATATAATTATATAGCCACTTTCATGGCTGCATCGAAACGACGCACCATCCGATGTAAACTATCAATACGTTTTTCCGCATCCGCCAGTTCTTCCTTACACTGAAACAAATAAAGTTATGCATCCATTATACAAGTGACGTTTTTCGCTAAGAACTAGATTATCGTACATCTCTTAAATAATTTTCACAACGTCGCAGGTTTTCTTGAGTACAATTCATACGAGCAGCCTTCTCTAATAAGTCGGCTTGAGCACGTATATCACGGGCCGCATTCATTAAAATCGAATTTAAAGTTTGACGTAATGCCACCTGCTAAAAAATCAATTTAAAATATCATCATCCTAAAAGAACTAATGTTCAATCTATCTTAAGTTTTCAATCTATATAATTTGGAAAGAGAAGGAGAAGAATATGTTGCATTCTTTTGTAAAATGCTTTAAGATCTTAAAGTACTCTGGATTTGTTTTACGTCTTATACAATCTGTTATTCTTTATATTATAAAAAACTTTACCGATTTCTGACGCAAATTCCCACATTCTTCCAGTGTTTCTGTACCAAAATGTTCCCAGTATTGTTCAGAGGTTTGACTATGTAGAAAATGTATCTAAAAAAAGTCCAAAATATATACGAAACTACTATCTAAGCTTACTCGGGTGGTTGACGGATGGCTCCCGGACGGAACATAAAAATTTTGGAACCATTATTGGATTCTTTTTTATCATTCCAATCGTATTCCAACCTTTGCCGAGCCGTACGATTCTCAACTTGTTGCTGTTCAAAATCTTCTAGGGTTTTCTTCAAGAATTCTCGTATTTCAGCTATTAAAGCCAATTCGTTAATTAGTTCTTCCTCAGGAGTATCGCGTACCAATTCCGTATCTGGTCGTCCTGTACGCTTGTCGATACATTCCTTAGCTAAAAAAACGTTTATAGATTTCGGATCGTATACCTTAAATAATCATTAATAATAATTATACCAATAGATTCTGGCACGCCAAGTATAACTAAAGATTTCTTTAAATGGACTCTTTGTTCTTCTAATGTGCTACTTTCATCTGCCATAGCTTTTATAGAATTTTCCAAAGTAGTTTTCCATTTGCCCACTACTTTTGTGCGTTCACGTATATTATTTGTAGTTTCAACGTGGGTTTTTTTAACTACTGACGATATACGCATATAGGCTGTTTTGGAACTATATTGATTTCTGTATAAAAAATAGATCAATGTATATATTTTGGGTTGGAAATGAGTTATATGACCTAAGTATGACTTACTTGAGAGCTTTATTAAAAACTTTATTGGTATTTTCAACAGTTTCTAAATTTTTAACTCTCCATTCATTTGGACTGTAGCGTGTTATCGAATAACGATCTACTACCGGCCGAGTTCCTGTTAAACCAGCCATAGGACTCCAGTCCACTTTTCCGGTAGCCCATGGTCCAATAGGACCCATTGGTTGTAAGTTGTCTTTACTTGGTAGTTCATCTTCAGGTTGTGGCAAATAGCACGGTGGATTATTGTAATCATCAGCACGAGGATTTAATGTTTGCTAAACGAATTATAGATGTCATGCCATTTAAGACTTTTATTAAAGTGTCGCGTCTCCCACCTAATCTTTTTACATTGAGATATAGCCTAACTATAATTTTAACTTCGTAGGCTAATAATTAGATTTTGGCCTATTGTATGTAATTTTCAGTTTAAACTTTTAAAATGAAATTGGTTGCCCAAACAATAGACATAGACACTTGGACCGACTTGTTTAGATCAAATTTGTACAGACAGTGAGACGTTCTTCTGGGTTTTGCAAACAGAATTAAAAGGATTTAAAAATTTATTTTAGAATTCCTACCATCAGTTTGGGAGTGCTTTCTTCCAGAGTTTTTACTACACTACCAGAGTATACAAAATAGATATCTGCAGAAGAATGTTCTCGAATAAACAAATCGTTTCATTTCGAAAACTTTTCAAAATCGCTTTCATTATTTGGAAATGCTTAGACGAAGTAAGTATACCTCCAACTTTAAGGTGTTGGGTGTAAAATAAAATATAAAATTTGTTTCTAAATGTATTATTTACAGAGGGAACTTACCCGCTCTTTACGGGGAAACCTGAACTCAGTATCTTCTGCTTCGAGAGAATTCTGCAAACATTGCTTTTCAAATAATTTATAACCTCTTTAATCAATAATTTTAAAACTTACAGGGTCTCTTTCCAAGTCGTGCCCATCATCCGGTGGTGCACCCTCCTAGGTAGTGAAATATAATATACAATGTATATTTTGTCATATATTGTTTAGTTTTCCTATACTATGTGTTACCTTTTTCTTTTCGCACATATTCACATTCATATTCGAGAAGCGAAATTATGTTTTGTCTCCGGATAAATGAAACAATTTACAATTATATATGAATAGGTTTTATTGAAAATTTTTTTGGATTAATTTTTTTTAATATGACAACAAAGTAAATGTTACTAGGTTTTCAGTCAATCTACAATAATAATAATAACATCCAGAGAGTTGGTTACTAAACTAATTTAAAATGAGTTAAGGTTACGCAAGTGTTTCTAAGGGTATATTCTTCGGAATTTTTGTGAATATTTCACGGTAAAGTCTAAAATATTTGACGGCTTAAATTTAAGAACATTTACCAAATAATCATACATTATTTCCAATTTCGGTAGGATACTTTTCAGCGGTTTTATGAAACCTTTAGTCTCATGGATGATATATGGGTAGCCATGCCAAAAATGCAAAAACATTTTGCCAGTTGGCGTGTAATACGTTTTGGAAACTTCATTTGTATAATTCTTAAAGTATTGTGTATACGTGTATAGCATTATTGAGTTATTAAGAAAAATTTCGTCCACTCGATTATACGTATATAGCCGATAGCGATATTATATCAGTTGCCCCACCACATCGGGATCCGAATGGTTATCGAATATTATTCTTTCGTTTTGGTAATTGGAATCCTCAGCAGATGATCTGTGGATGATCTGTTTCGAGTTTCCATCAATCAGGTAGTCCGTGGTATTACTATATACGGTTTAGAAAATTTGGCTCTTAATCAGGTTTTACAACTAACACCTAGCGTGGCAAAAAATGATTGCACTTTTAGTTGTAAGTGAAAATATTTAATTGATGTTTGAAAATTGTGGTACGTGATGTGCATGTGTTTCCTTTTAGAGTTCCATGCCCATCTCAACGAAAGCTTTACATAATGTCAATACAAATCCAGCTTTTAAAATTGCTTTTAAACTATTTAAACCTTTTTTGAATTCGAACCTTAACTTCTTAGCTTTTTAACAGCATTGTGAACGGAATAATGAATAATCCAATTTTAAAACAACACAATTTCAGAGTAATTTTTATACAAGAATTGCAGTATTCTTCACAGTAATGTTTGAAAATGTCATTAATTACTGTGCCAGTCACTATTTGAAATAAATTTTTTTGTTTCGCAATAGAGTCCATGCGAAAGTTATGAGCGTTTCGATATCCTAGTAGACCTCCTAAATATTTAATGCAAATGCAAATCAATTAATTATCATGAAGTTTTCATAGAATGTTAAAAATGTTTTATTAAATCCTATTTTATTTAAATTTTAGATATGGTGGCATCCATGAGGATTATTCGCATCAACAATGGCTGGAAAATATAAGAGATAATAAGCGTATACGAGAAGAATTACAACAATTGGGTTATGCGTTCGAATGATTTTCCCACTCGTATGCGCTAATTTCAAACTCTGTCATCTGCATAATTTGTATTTTTTACTCTTCACATACAATTTATTTTTGATTATCATGGCGTTAACTGTATAACTCTATTCAGTTCGAGTTGCTTTTAAAATTTGTTATAAATGATTTCTAATACAATACAAAAACAAAAAAACAAAAAAATTTACAACATTTTAGCCGAAAATTTTAATATCCTTTAAAATAATATTTGAAAATGTCTTTGATTACTGTCCAAGTCGTTATTTGAACCAACTTTTGTCAGATGTAGTTGCACAATAGATGCAAAATGCAAATATAATTATATAGCCACTTTCATGGCTGCATCGAAACGACGCACCATCCGATGTAAACTATCAATACGTTTTTCCGCATCCGCCAGTTCTTCCTTACACTGAAACAAATAAAGTTATGCATCCATTATACAAGTGACGTTTTTCGCTAAGAACTAGATTATCGTACATCTCTTAAATAATTTTCACAACGTCGCAGGTTTTCTTGAGTACAATTCATACGAGCAGCCTTCTCTAATAAGTCGGCTTGAGCACGTATATCACGGGCCGCATTCATTAAAATCGAATTTAAAGTTTGACGTAATGCCACCTGCTAAAAAATCAATTTAAAATATCATCATCCTAAAAGAACTAATGTTCAATCTATCTTAAGTTTTCAATCTATATAATTTGGAAAGAGAAGGAGAAGAATATGTTGCATTCTTTTGTAAAATGCTTTAAGATCTTAAAGTACTCTGGATTTGTTTTACGTCTTATACAATCTGTTATTCTTTATATTATAAAAAACTTTACCGATTTCTGACGCAAATTCCCACATTCTTCCAGTGTTTCTGTACCAAAATGTTCCCAGTATTGTTCAGAGGTTTGACTATGTAGAAAATGTATCTAAAAAAAGTTCAAAATATATACGAAACTACTATCTAAGCTTACTCGGGTGGTTGACGGATGGCTCCCGGACGGAACATAAAAATTTTGGAACCATTATTGGATTCTTTTTTATCATTCCAATCGTATTCCAACCTTTGCCGAGCCGTACGATTCTCAACTTGTTGCTGTTCAAAATCTTCTAGGGTTTTCTTCAACAATTCTCGTATTTCAGCTATTAAAGCCAATTCGTTAATTAGTTCTTCCTCAGGAGTATCGCGTACCAATTCCGTATCTGGTCGTCCTGTACGCTTGTCGATACATTCCTTAGCTAAAAAAACGTTTATAGATTTCGGATCGTATACCTTAAATAATCATTAATAATAATTATACCAATAGATTCTGGCACGCCAAGTATAACTAAAGATTTCTTTAAATGGACTCTTTGTTCTTCTAATGTGCTACTTTCATCTGCCATAGCTTTTATAGAATTTTCCAAAGTAGTTTTCCATTTGCCCACTACTTTTGTGCGTTCACGTATATTATTTGTAGTTTCAACGTGGGTTTTTTTAACTACTGACGATATACGCATATAGGCTGTTTTGGAACTATATTGATTTCTGTATAAAAAATAGATCAATGTATATATTTTGGGTTGGAAATGAGTTATATGACCTAAGTATGACTTACTTGAGAGCTTTATTAAAAACTTTATTGGTATTTTCAACAGTTTCTAAATTTTTAACTCTCCATTCATTTGGACTGTAGCGTGTTATCGAATAACGATCTACTACCGGCCGAGTTCCTGTTAAACCAGCCATAGGACTCCAGTCCACTTTTCCGGTAGCCCATGGTCCAATAGGACCCATTGGTTGTAAGTTGTCTTTACTTGGTAGTTCATCTTCAGGTTGTGGCAAATAGCATGGTGGATTATTGTAATCATCAGCACGAGGATTTAATGTTTGCTAAACGAATTATAGATGTCATGCCATTTAAGACTTTTATTAAAGTGTCGCGTCTCCCACCTAATCTTTTTACATTGAGATATAGCCTAACTATAATTTTAACTTCGTAGGCTAATAATTATATTTTGGCCTATTGTATGTAATTTTCAGTTTAAACTTTTAAAATGAAATTGGTTGCCCAAACAATAGACATAGACACTTGGACCGACTTGTTTAGATCAAATTTGTACAGACAGTGAGACGTTCTTCTGGGTTTTGCAAACAGAATTAAAAGGATTTAAAAATTGATTTTAGAATTCCTACCATCAGTTTGGGAGTGCTTTCTTCCAGAGTTTGTACTACACTATCAGAGTATACAAAATAGATATCTGCAGAAGAATGTTCTCGAATAAACAAATCGTTTCATTTCGAAAACTTTTCAAAATCGCTTTCATTATTTGGAAATGCTTAGACGAAGTAAGTATACCTCCAACTTTAAGGTGTTGGGTGTAAAATAAAATATAAAATTTGTTTCTAAATGTATTATTTACAGAGGGAACTTACCCGCTCTTTACGGGGAAACCTGAACTCAGTATCTTCTGCTTCGAGAGAATTCTGCAAACATTGCTTTTCAAATAATTTATAACCTCTTTAATCAATAATTTTAAAACTTACAGGGTCTCTTTCCAAGTCGTGCCCATCATCCGGTGGTGCACCCTCCTAGGTAGTGAAATATAATATACAATGTATATTTTGTCATATATTGTTTAGTTTTCCTATACTATGTGTTACCTTTTTCTTTTCGCACATATTCACATTCATATTCGAGAAGCGAAATTATGTTTTGTCTCCGGATAAATGAAACAATTTACAATTATATATGAATAGGTTTTATTGAAAATTTTTTTGGATTAATTTTTTTAATATGACAACAAAGTAAATGTTACTAGGTTTTCAGTCAATCTACAATAATAATAATAACATCCAGAGAGTTGGTTACTAAACTAATTTAAAATGAGTTAAGGTTACGCAAGTGTTTCTAAGGGTATATTCTTCGGAATTTTTGTGAATATTTCACGGTAAAGTCTAAAATATTTGACGGCTTAAATTTAAGAACATTTACCAAATAATCATACATTATTTCCAATTTCGGTAGGATACGTTCCAGCGGTTTTATGAAACCTTTAGTCTCATGGATGATATACGGGTAGCCATGCCAAAAATGCAAAATCATTTTGCCAGTTGGCGTGTAATACGTTTTGGAAACTTCATTTGTATAATTCTTAAAGTATTGTGTATACGTGTATAGCATTATTGAGTTATTAAGAAAAATTTCGTTCACTCGATTATACGTATATAGTCGATAGCGATATTATATCAGTTGCCCCACCACATCGGGATCCGAATGGTTATCGAATATTATTCTTTCGTTTTGGTAATTGGAATCCTCAGCAGATGATCTGTGGATGATCTGTTTCGAGTTTCCATCAGTCAGGTAGTCGTGGTATTACTATATACGGTTTAGAAAATTTGGCTCTTAATCAGGTTTTACAACTAACACCTAGCGTGGCAAAAAATGATTGCACTTTTAGTTGTAAGTGAAAATATTTAATTGATGTTTGAAAATTGTGGTACGTGATGTGCATGTGTTTCCTTTTAGAGTTCCATGCCCATCTCAACGAAAGCTTTACATAATGTCAATACAAATCCAGCTTTTAAAATTGCTTTTAAACTATTCAAACCTTTTTTGAATGTTCGAATGCGCGAAAGCCTTTTCATACATTCTAATATGGAATCATTACATGACCATATCAATCCAGAGTATTTACCAAAAAGGTATTCATATACACTGGGGGTCTACTCCACCACATTCGAACCTTAATTTCATAGCTTTTTAACAGCATTGTGAACGGAATAATGAATAATCCAATTTTAAAACAACACAATTTCAGAGTAATTTTTATACAAGAATTGCAGTATTCTTCACAGTAATGTTTGAAAATGTCATTAATTACTGTGCCAGTCACTATTTGAAATAAATTTTTTTGTTTCGCAATAGAGTCCATGCGAAAGTTATGAGCGTTTCGATATCCTAGTAGACCTCCTAAATATTTAATGCAAATGCAAATCAATTAATTATCATGAAGTTTTCATAGAATGTTAAAAATGTTTTATTAAATCCTATTTTATTTAAATTTTAGATATGGTGGCATCCATGAGGATTATTCGCATCAACAATGGCTGGAAAATATAAGAGATAATAAGCGTATACGAGAAGAATTACAACAATTGGGTTATGCGTTCGAATGATTTTCCCACTCGTATGCGCTAATTTCAAACTCTGTCATCTGCATAATTTGTATTTTTTACTCTTCACATACAATTTATTTTTGATTATCATGGCGTTAACTGTATAACTCTGTTCAGTTCGAGTTGCTTTTAAAATTTGTTATAAATGATTTCTAATACAATACAAAAACAAAAAAACAAAAAAATTTACAACATTTTAGCCGAAAATTTTAATATCCTTTAAAATAATATTTGAAAATGTCTTTGATTACTGTCCAAGTCGTTATTTGAACCAACTTTTGTCAGATGTAGTTGCACAATAGATGCAAAATGCAAATATAATTATATAGCCACTTTCATGGCTGCATCGAAACGACGCACCATCCGATGTAAACTATCAATACGTTTTTCCGCATCCGCCAGTTCTTCCTTACACTGAAACAAATAAAGTTATGCATCCATTATACAAGTGACGTTTTTCGCTAAGAACTAGATTATCGTACATCTCTTAAATAATTTTCACAACGTCGCAGGTTTTCTTGAGTACAATTCATACGAGCAGCCTTCTCTAATAAGTCGGCTTGAGCACGTATATCACGGGCCGCATTCATTAAAATCGAATTTAAAGTTTGACGTAATGCCACCTGCTAAAAAATCAATTTAAAATATCATCATCCTAAAAGAACTAATGTTCAATCTATCTTAAGTTTTCAATCTATATAATTTGGAAAGAGAAGGAGAAGAATATGTTGCATTCTTTTGTAAAATGCTTTAAGATCTTAAAGTACTCTGGATTTGTTTTACGTCTTATACAATCTGTTATTCTTTATATTATAAAAAACTTTACCGATTTCTGACGCAAATTCCCACATTCTTCCAGTGTTTCTGTACCAAAATGTTCCCAGTATTGTTCAGAGGTTTGACTATGTAGAAAATGTATCTAAAAAAAGTTCAAAATATATACGAAACTACTATCTAAGCTTACTCGGGTGGTTGACGGATGGCTCCCGGACGGAACATAAAAATTTTGGAACCATTATTGGATTCTTTTTTATCATTCCAATCGTATTCCAACCTTTGCCGAGCCGTACGATTCTCAACTTGTTGCTGTTCAAAATCTTCTAGGGTTTTCTTCAACAATTCTCGTATTTCAGCTATTAAAGCCAATTCGTTAATTAGTTCTTCCTCAGGAGTATCGCGTACCAATTCCGTATCTGGTCGTCCTGTACGCTTGTCGATACATTCCTTAGCTAAAAAAACGTTTATAGATTTCGGATCGTATACCTTAAATAATCATTAATAATAATTATACCAATAGATTCTGGCACGCCAAGTATAACTAAAGATTTCTTTAAATGGACTCTTTGTTCTTCTAATGTGCTACTTTCATCTGCCATAGCTTTTATAGAATTTTCCAAAGTAGTTTTCCATTTGCCCACTACTTTTGTGCGTTCACGTATATTATTTGTAGTTTCAACGTGGGTTTTTTTAACTACTGACGATATACGCATATAGGCTGTTTTGGAACTATATTGATTTCTGTATAAAAAATAGATCAATGTATATATTTTGGGTTGGAAATGAGTTATATGACCTAAGTATGACTTACTTGAGAGCTTTATTAAAAACTTTATTGGTATTTTCAACAGTTTCTAAATTTTTAACTCTCCATTCATTTGGACTGTAGCGTGTTATCGAATAACGATCTACTACCGGCCGAGTTCCTGTTAAACCAGCCATAGGACTCCAGTCCACTTTTCCGGTAGCCCATGGTCCAATAGGACCCATTGGTTGTAAGTTGTCTTTACTTGGTAGTTCATCTTCAGGTTGTGGCAAATAGCACGGTGGATTATTGTAATCATCAGCACGAGGATTTAATGTTTGCTAAACGAATTATAGATGTCATGCCATTTAAGACTTTTATTAAAGTGTCGCGTCTCCCACCTAATCTTTTTACATTGAGATATAGCCTAACTATAATTTTAACTTCGTAGGCTAATAATTAGATTTTGGCCTATTGTATGTAATTTTCAGTTTAAACTTTTAAAATGAAATTGGTTGCCCAAACAATAGACATAGACACTTGGACCGACTTGTTTAGATCAAATTTGTACAGACAGTGAGACGTTCTTCTGGGTTTTGCAAACAGAATTAAAAGGATTTAAAAATTGATTTTAGAATTCCTACCATCAGTTTGGGAGTGCTTTCTTCCAGAGTTTTTACTACACTACCAGAGTATACAAAATAGATATCTGCAGAAGAATGTTCTCGAATAAACAAATCGTTTCATTTCGAAAACTTTTCAAAATCGCTTTCATTATTTGGAAATGCTTAGACGAAGTAAGTATACCTCCAACTTTAAGGTGTTGGGTGTAAAATAAAATATAAAATTTGTTTCTAAATGTATTATTTACAGAGGGAACTTACCCGCTCTTTACGGGGAAACCTGAACTCAGTATCTTCTGCTTCGAGAGAATTCTGCAAACATTGCTTTTCAAATAATTTATAACCTCTTTAATCAATAATTTTAAAACTTACAGGGTCTCTTTCCAAGTCGTGCCCATCATCCGGTGGTGCACCCTCCTAGGTAGTGAAATATAATATACAATGTATATTTTGTCATATATTGTTTAGTTTTCCTATACTATGTGTTACCTTTTTCTTTTCGCACATATTCACATTCATATTCGAGAAGCGAAATTATGTTTTGTCTCCGGATAAATGAAACAATTTACAATTATATATGAATAGGTTTTATTGAAAATTTTTTTGGATTAATTTTTTTTAATATGACAACAAAGTAAATGTTACTAGGTTTTCAGTCAATCTACAATAATAATAATAACAACCAGAGAGTTGGTTACTAAACTAATTTAAAATGAGTTAAGGTTACGCAAGTGTTTCTAAGGGTATATTCTTCGGAATTTTTGTGAATATTTCACGGTAAAGTCTAAAATATTTGACGGCTTAAATTTAAGAACATTTACCAAATAATCATACATTATTTCCAATTTCGGTAGGATACTTTTCAGCGGTTTTATGAAACCTTTAGTCTCATGGATGATATATGGGTAGCCATGCCAAAAATGCAAAATCATTTTGCCAGTTGGCGTGTAATACGTTTTGGAAACTTCATTTGTATAATTCTTAAAGTATTGTGTATACGTGTATAGCATTATTGAGTTATTAAGAAAAATTTCGTCCACTCGATTATACGTATATAGCCGATAGCGATATTATATCAGTTGCCCCACCACATCGGGATCCGAATGGTTATCGAATATTATTCTTTCGTTTTGGTAATTGGAATCCTCAGCAGATGATCTGTGGATGATCTGTTTCGAGTTTCCATCAATCAGGTAGTCCGTGGTATTACTATATACGGTTTAGAAAATTTGGCTCTTAATCAGGTTTTACAACTAACACCTAGCGTGGCAAAAAATGATTGCACTTTTAGTTGTAAGTGAAAATATTTAATTGATGTTTGAAAATTGTGGTACGTGATGTGCATGTGTTTCCTTTTAGAGTTCCATGCCCATCTCAACGAAAGCTTTACATAATGTCAATACAAATCCAGCTTTTAAAATTGCTTTTAAACTATTTAAACCTTTTTTGAATTCGAACCTTAACTTCATAGCTTTTTAACAGCATTGTGAACGGAATAATGAATAATCCAATTTTAAAACAACACAATTTCAGAGTAATTTTTATACAAGAATTGCAGTATTCTTCACAGTAATGTTTGAAAATGTCATTAATTACTGTGCCAGTCACTATTTGAAATAAATTTTTTTGTTTCGCAATAGAGTCCATGCGAAAGTTATGAGCGTTTCGATATCCTAGTAGACCTCCTAAATATTTAATGCAAATGCAAATCAATTAATTATCATGAAGTTTTCATAGAATGTTAAAAATGTTTTATTAAATCCTATTTTATTTAAATTTTAGATATGGTGGCATCCATGAGGATTATTCGCATCAACAATGGCTGGAAAATATAAGAGATAATAAGCGTATACGAGAAGAATTACAACAATTGGGTTATGCGTTCGAATGATTTTCCCACTCGTATGCGCTAATTTCAAACTCTGTCATCTGCATAATTTGTATTTTTTACTCTTCACATACAATTTATTTTTGATTATCATGGCGTTAACTGTATAACTCTGTTCAGTTCGAGTTGCTTTTAAAATTTGTTATAAATGATTTCTAATACAATACAAAAACAAAAAAACAAAAAAATTTACAACATTTTAGCCGAAAATTTTAATATCCTTTAAAATAATATTTGAAAATGTCTTTGATTACTGTCCAAGTCGTTATTTGAACCAACTTTTGTCAGATGTAGTTGCACAATAGATGCAAAATGCAAATATAATTATATAGCCACTTTCATGGCTGCATCGAAACGACGCACCATCCGATGTAAACTATCAATACGTTTTTCCGCATCCGCCAGTTCTTCCTTACACTGAAACAAATAAAGTTATGCATCCATTATACAAGTGACGTTTTTCGCTAAGAACTAGATTATCGTACATCTCTTAAATAATTTTCACAACGTCGCAGGTTTTCTTGAGTACAATTCATACGAGCAGCCTTCTCTAATAAGTCGGCTTGAGCACGTATATCACGGGCCGCATTCATTAAAATCGAATTTAAAGTTTGACGTAATGCCACCTGCTAAAAAATCAATTTAAAATATCATCATCCTAAAAGAACTAATGTTCAATCTATCTTAAGTTTTCAATCTATATAATTTGGAAAGAGAAGGAGAAGAATATGTTGCATTCTTTTGTAAAATGCTTTAAGATCTTAAAGTACTCTGGATTTGTTTTACGTCTTATACAATCTGTTATTCTTTATATTATAAAAAACTTTACCGATTTCTGACGCAAATTCCCACATTCTTCCAGTGTTTCTGTACCAAAATGTTCCCAGTATTGTTCAGAGGTTTGACTATGTAGAAAATGTATCTAAAAAAAGTTCAAAATATATACGAAACTACTATCTAAGCTTACTCGGGTGGTTGACGGATGGCTCCCGGACGGAACATAAAAATTTTGGAACCATTATTGGATTCTTTTTTATCATTCCAATCGTATTCCAACCTTTGCCGAGCCGTACGATTCTCAACTTGTTGCTGTTCAAAATCTTCTAGGGTTTTCTTCAACAATTCTCGTATTTCAGCTATTAAAGCCAATTCGTTAATTAGTTCTTCCTCAGGAGTATCGCGTACCAATTCCGTATCTGGTCGTCCTGTACGCTTGTCGATACATTCCTTAGCTAAAAAAACGTTTATAGATTTCGGATCGTATACCTTAAATAATCATTAATAATAATTATACCAATAGATTCTGGCACGCCAAGTATAACTAAAGATTTCTTTAAATGGACTCTTTGTTCTTCTAATGTGCTACTTTCATCTGCCATAGCTTTTATAGAATTTTCCAAAGTAGTTTTCCATTTGCCCACTACTTTTGTGCGTTCACGTATATTATTTGTAGTTTCAACGTGGGTTTTTTTAACTACTGACGATATACGCATATAGGCTGTTTTGGAACTATATTGATTTCTGTATAAAAAATAGATCAATGTATATATTTTGGGTTGGAAATGAGTTATATGACCTAAGTATGACTTACTTGAGAGCTTTATTAAAAACTTTATTGGTATTTTCAACAGTTTCTAAATTTTTAACTCTCCATTCATTTGGACTGTAGCGTGTTATCGAATAACGATCTACTACCGGCCGAGTTCCTGTTAAACCAGCCATAGGACTCCAGTCCACTTTTCCGGTAGCCCATGGTCCAATAGGACCCATTGGTTGTAAGTTGTCTTTACTTGGTAGTTCATCTTCAGGTTGTGGCAAATAGCATGGTGGATTATTGTAATCATCAGCACGAGGATTTAATGTTTGCTAAACGAATTATAGATGTCATGCCATTTAAGACTTTTATTAAAGTGTCGCGTCTCCCACCTAATCTTTTTACATTGAGATATAGCCTAACTATAATTTTAACTTCGTAGGCTAATAATTATATTTTGGCCTATTGTATGTAATTTTCAGTTTAAACTTTTAAAATGAAATTGGTTGCCCAAACAATAGACATAGACACTTGGACCGACTTGTTTAGATCAAATTTGTACAGACAGTGAGACGTTCTTCTGGGTTTTGCAAACAGAATTAAAAGGATTTAAAAATTGATTTTAGAATTCCTACCATCAGTTTGGGAGTGCTTTCTTCCAGAGTTTTTACTACACTACCAGAGTATACAAAATAGATATCTGCAGAAGAATGTTCTCGAATAAACAAATCGTTTCATTTCGAAAACTTTTCAAAATCGCTTTCATTATTTGGAAATGCTTAGACGAAGTAAGTATACCTCCAACTTTAAGGTGTTGGGTGTAAAATAAAATATAAAATTTGTTTCTAAATGTATTATTTACAGAGGGAACTTACCCGCTCTTTACGGGGAAACCTGAACTCAGTATCTTCTGCTTCGAGAGAATTCTGCAAACATTGCTTTTCAAATAATTTATAACCTCTTTAATCAATAATTTTAAAACTTACAGGGTCTCTTTCCAAGTCGTGCCCATCATCCGGTGGTGCACCCTCCTAGGTAGTGAAATATAATATACAATGTATATTTTGTCATTTATTGTTTAGTTTTCCTATACTATGTGTTACCTTTTTCTTTTCGCACATATTCACATTCATATTCGAGAAGCGAAATTATGTTTTGTCTCCGGATAAATGAAACAATTTACAATTATATATGAATAGGTTTTATTGAAAATTTTTTTGGATTATTTTTTTTAATATGACAACAAAGTAAATGTTACTAGGTTTTCATGTCAATCTACAATAATAATAATAACATCCAGAGAGTTGGTTACTAAACTAATTTAAAATGAGTTAAGGTTACGCAAGTGTTTCTAAGGGTATATTCTTCGGAATTTTTGGAAATATTTCACGGTAAAGTCTAAAATATTTGACGGCTTAAATTTAAGAACATTTACCAAATAATCATACATTATTTCCAATTTCGGTAGGATACTTTTCAGCGGTTTTATGAAACCTTTAGTCTCATGGATGATATACGGGTAGCCATGCCAAAAATGCAAAATCATTTTGCCAGTTGGCGTGTAATACGTTTTGGAAACTTCATTTGTATAATTCTTAAAGTATTGTGTATACGTGTATAGCATTATTGAGTTATTAAGAAAAATTTCGTCCACTCGATTATACGTATATAGCCGATAGCGATATTATATCAGTTGCCCCACCACATCGGGATCCGAATGGTTATCGAATATTATTCTTTCGTTTTGGTAATTGGAATCCTCAGCAGATGATCTGTGGATGATCTGTTTCGAGTTTCCATCAGTCAGGTAGTCCGTGGTATTACTATATACGGTTTAGAAAATTTGGCTCTTAATCAGGTTTTACAACTAACACCTAGCGTGGCAAAAAATGATTGCACTTTTAGTTGTAAGTGAAAATATTTAATTGATGTTTGAAAATTGTGGTACGTGATGTGCATGTGTTTCCTTTTAGAGTTCCATGCCCATCTCAACGAAAGCTTTACATAATGTCAATACAAATCCAGCTTTTAAAATTGCTTTTAAACTATTTAAACCTTTTTTGAATGTTCGAATGCGCGAAAGCCTTTTTATACATTCTAATATGGAATCCTTACATGACCATATCAATCCAGAGTATTTACCAAAAAGGTATTCATATACACTGGGGGTCTACTCCACCACATTCGAACCTTAATTTCATACCTTTTTAATAATCCAATTTTAAAACAACACAATTTCAGAGTAATTTTTATACAAGAATTGCAGTATTCTTCACAGTAATGTTTGAAAATGTCATTAATTACTGTCCCAGTCACTATTTGAAATAATTTTTTTTGTTTCGTAATAGAGTCCATGCGAAAGTTATGAGCGTTTCGATATCCTAGTAGACCTCCTAAATATTTAATGCAAATGCAAATCAATTAATTATCATGAAGTTTTCATAGAATGTTAAAAATGTTTTATTAAATCCTATTTTATTTAAATTTTAGATATGGTGGCATTCATGAGGATTATTCGCATCAACAATGGCTGGAAAATATAAGAGATAATAAGCGTATACGAGAAGAATTACAACAATTGGGTTATGCGTTCGAATGATTTTCCCACTCCTATGCGCTAACTTCAAACTCTGTCATCTACATAATTTGTATTTTTTACTCTTCACATACAATTTATTTTTGATTATCATGGCGTTAACTGTATAACTCTGTTCAGTTCGAGTTGCTTTTAAAATTTGTTATAAAGGATTTCTAATACAATACAAAAACAAAAAAACAAAAAAATTTACAACATTTTAGCCGAAAATTTTAATATCCTTTAAAATAATATTTGAAAATGTCTTTGATTACTGTCCAAGTCGTTATTTGAACCAACTTTTGTCAGATGTAGTTGCACAATAGATGCAAAATGCAAATATAATTATATAGCCACTTTCATGGCTGCATCGAAACGACGCACCATCCGATGTAAACTATCAATACGTTTTTCCGCATCCGCCAGTTCTTCCTTACACTGAAACAAATAAAGTTATGCATCCATTATACAAGTGACGTTTTTCGCTAAGAACTAGATTATCGTACATCTCTTAAATAATTTTCACAACGTCGCAGGTTTTCTTGAGTACAATTCATACGAGCAGCCTTCTCTAATAAGTCGGCTTGAGCACGTATATCACGGGCCGCATTCATTAAAATCGAATTTAAAGTTTGACGTAATGCCACCTGCTAAAAAATCAATTTAAAATATCATCATCCTAAAAGAACTAATGTTCAATCTATCTTAAGTTTTCAATCTATATAATTTGGAAAGAGAAGGAGAAGAATATGTTGCATTCTTTTGTAAAATGCTTTAAGATCTTAAAGTACTCTGGATTTGTTTTACGTCTTATACAATCTGTTATTCTTTATATTATAAAAAAACTTTACCGATTTCTGACGCAAATTCCCACATTCTTCCAGTGTTTCTGTACCAAAATGTTCCCAGTATTGTTCAGAGGTTTGACTATGTAGAAAATGTATCTAAAAAAAGTTCAAAATATATACGAAACTACTATCTAAGCTTACTCGGGTGGTTGACGGATGGCTCCCGGACGGAACATAAAAATTTTGGAACCATTATTGGATTCTTTTTTATCATTCCAATCGTATTCCAACCTTTGCCGAGCCGTACGATTCTCAACTTGTTGCTGTTCAAAATCTTCTAGGGTTTTCTTCAACAATTCTCGTATTTCACCTATTAAAGCCAATTCGTTAATTAGTTCTTCCTCAGGAGTATCGCGTACCAATTCCGTATCTGGTCGTCCTGTACGCTTGTCGATACATTCCTTAGCTAAAAAAACGTTTATAGATTTCGGATCGTATACCTTAAATAATCATTAATAATAATTATACCAATAGATTCTGGCACGCCAAGTATAACTAAAGATTTCTTTAAATGGACTCTTTGTTCTTCTAATGTGCTACTTTCATCTGCCATAGCTTTTATAGAATTTTCCAAAGTAGTTTTCCATTTGCCCACTACTTTTGTGCGTTCACGTATATTATTTGTAGTTTCAACGTGGGTTTTTTTAACTACTGACGATATACGCATATAGGCTGTTTTGGAATTATATTGATTTCTGTTTAAAAAATAGATCAATGTATATATTTTGGGCTGGAAATGAGTTATATGACCTAAGTATGACTTACTTGAGAGCTTTATTAAAAATTTTATTAGTATTTTTAACAGTTTTTAAATTTTTAGCTCTCCATTCATTTGGACTGTAGCGTGTTATCGAATAACGATTTACTACCCGCCGCGTTTCTGTTAAACTAGCCATAGGACTCCAGTCCACTTTTCCGGTAGCCCATGGCCCAATAGGACCCATTGGTTGTAAATTGTCTTTGATTGGTAGTTCACCAATAGATATCTTAGGTTGTGGCAAATAGCATGGTGGATTATTGTAATCATCAGCACGAGGATTTAATGTTTGCTAAACGAATTATAGATGCCATGCCATTTAAGACTTTTATTAAAGTGTGGGTACAGTCCTACCTAATCTTATTACATTGAGACATAACCTAACTATAATTTTAACTTCGTAGGCTAATAATTAGATTTCTGCCTATTGTATGTAATTTTCAGTTCAAATTCTTTAAATGGACATTGGTTGGCCAAACAATTGGCATAGACACTTGGACCGACTTGTTTAGATCAAATTTGTACAGACTGTGTGACGTTCTTCTGGGTTTTGCAAAAAAAAATCGATTTTAAAATTCCTACCACCAGTTTGGGAGTGCTTTTCTTCAGAGTTTTTACTACACTACCAGAGTATACCAAATAGATATCTGCAGAAGAATGTTCTCGAATAAATAAATCGTTTCATTTCGAAAACTTTTCAAAATTACTTTCAGTAGTTGCAAATGTTTAGACGAAGTAAGTATACCTCCAACTTTAAGGTGTTGGGTGTAAAATAAAATATAAAATTTGTTTCTAAATGTATTATTTACAGAGGGAACTTACCCGCATATTGGAGTCAGATGGCTCTTTACGGGGAAACCTGAACTCACTATCTTCTGCTTCGAGAGAATTCTGCAAACATTGCTTTTCAAATAATTTATAACCTCTTTAATCAATAATTTTAAAACTTACAGGGTCTCTTTCCAAGTCGTGCCCACCATCCGGTGGTGCACCCTCCTAGGTAGTGAAATATAATATACAATGTATATTTTGTCATATATTGTTTAGTCTTCCTATACTATGTATTACCTTTTTCTTTTCGCACATATTTACATTCATATTCGAGAAGCGAAATTATGTTTTGTCTCCGGATAAATGAAACAATTTACAATTATATATGAATAGGTTTTATTGAAAATTTTTTTGGATTAATTTTTTTAATATGACAACAAAGTAAATGTTACTAGGTTTTCAGTCAATCTACAATAATAATAATAACATCCAGAGAGTTGGTTACTAAACTAATTTAAAATGAGTTAAGGTTACGCAAGTGTTTCTAAGGGTATATTCTTCAGAATTTTTGGAAATATTTCACAGTAAAGTCTAAAATATTTGACGGCTTAAATTTAAGAACATTTGCCAAATAATTATACATTATTTCTAATTTCGGTAGGATACGTTCCAGCGGTTTTATGAAACCTTTAGTCTCATGGATGATATATGGGTAGCCATGCCAAAAATGCAAAATCATTTTGCCAGTTGGCGTGAAATACGTTTCGGAAACTTTATTTGTATAATTCTTAAAGTATTGTGTGTTCACTACGTGTATAGCATTATTGAGTTATTAAGAAAAATTTCGTCCACTCGATTATACGTACATAGTCGATAGCGATATTATATCAGTTGCCCCACCACATCGGGATCCGAATGGTTATCGAATATTATTCTTTCGTTTTGGTAATTGGAATCCTCAGCAGATGATCTGTGGATGATCTGTTTCGAGTTTCCATCAGTCAGGTAGTCGTGGTATTACTATATACGGTTTAGAAAATTTGGCTCTTAATCAGGTTTTACAACTAACACCTAGCGTGGCAAAAAATGATTGCACTTTTAGTTGTAAGTGAAAATATTTAATTGATGTTTGAAAATTGTGGTATGTGATGTGCATGTGTTTCCTTTTAGAGTTCCATGCCCATCTCAACGAAAGCTTTACATAATGTCAATACAAATCCAGCTTTTAAAATTGCTTTTAAACTATTTAAACCTTTTTTGAATGTTCGAATGCGCGAAAGCCTTTTTATACATTCTAATATGGAATCATTACATGACCATATCAATCCAGAGTATTTACCAAAAAGGTATTCATATACACTGGGGGTCTACTCCACCACATTCGAACCTTAATTTCATAGCTTTTTAACAGCATTGTGAACGGAATAATGAATAATCCAATTTTAAAACAACACAATTTCAGAATAATTTTTATACAAGAATTGCAGTATTCTTCACAGTAATGTTTGAAAATGTTATTAATTACTGTGCCAGTCACTATTTGAAATAAATTTTTTTGTTTCGCAATAGAGTCCATGCGAAAGTTATGAGCGTTTCGATATCCTAGTAGACCTCCTAAATATTTAATGCAAATGCAAATCAATTAATTATCATGAAGTTTTCATAGAATGTTAAAAATGTTTTATTAAATCCTATTTTATTTAAGTTTTAGATATGGTGGCATCCATGAGGATTATTCGCATCAACAATGGCTGGAAAATATAAGAGATAATAAGCGTATACGAGAAGAATTACAACAATTGGGTTATGCGTTCGAATGATTTTCCCACTCGTATGCGCTAATTTCAAACTCTGTCATCTGCATAATTTGTATTTTTTACTCTTCACATACAATTTATTTTTGATTATCATGGCGTTAACTGTATAACTCTGTTCAGTTCGAGTTGCTTTTAAAATTTGTTATAAATGATTTCTAATACAATACAAAAACAAAAAAACAAAAAAATTTACAACATTTTAGCCGAAAATTTTAATATCCTTTAAAATAATATTTGAAAATGTCTTTGATTACTGTCCAAGTCGTTATTTGAACCAACTTTTGTCAGATGTAGTTGCACAATAGATGCAAAATGCAAATATAATTATATAGCCACTTTCATGGCTGCATCGAAACGACGCACCATCCGATGTAAACTATCAATACGTTTTTCCGCATCCGCCAGTTCTTCCTTACACTGAAACAAATAAAGTTATGCATCCATTATACAAGTGACGTTTTTCGCTAAGAACTAGATTATCGTACATCTCTTAAATAATTTTCACAACGTCGCAGGTTTTCTTGAGTACAATTCATACGAGCAGCCTTCTCTAATAAGTCGGCTTGAGCACGTATATCACGGGCCGCATTCATTAAAATCGAATTTAAAGTTTGACGTAATGCCACCTGCTAAAAAATCAATTTAAAATATCATCATCCTAAAAGAACTAATGTTCAATCTATCTTAAGTTTTCAATCTATATAATTTGGAAAGAGAAGGAGAAGAATATGTTGCATTCTTTTGTAAAATGCTTTAAGATCTTAAAGTACTCTGGATTTGTTTTACGTCTTATACAATCTGTTATTCTTTATATTATAAAAAACTTTACCGATTTCTGACGCAAATTCCCACATTCTTCCAGTGTTTCTGTACCAAAATGTTCCCAGTATTGTTCAGAGGTTTGACTATGTAGAAAATGTATCTAAAAAAAGTTCAAAATATATACGAAACTACTATCGCTTACTCGGGTGGTTGACGGATGGCTCCTGGACGGAACATAAAAATTTTGGAACCATTATTGGATTCTTTTTTATCACTCCAATCGTATTCCAAGCTTTGCCGAACCGTACGATTCTCAACTTGTTGATGTTCAAAATCTTCTAGGTTTTTGTCGAACAATTCTTGTATTTCAGCCATTAAAGCCAATTCGTTAATTAGTTCTTCCTCAGGAGTATCGCATACCAATTCCGTATCTGGTCGTCCTGTACGCTTGTCCATACATTCCTTAGCTAAAAAAACATTTCTATATTTCGGATCATATACCTTAAATAATCATTAATAATAATTATACCAATGGATTCTGGCAAAAATTTCTTTAAACGGACTCTTTGTTCTTCTAATGTGCTAATTTCATCTGCCATAACTTTTATAGAATTTCCCAAAGTAGTTTTCCATTTACCCCCTACCTTTGTGCGTTGACGTATATTATTTGTAGTTTCAACGTGGGTTTTTTTAACTACTGACGATATACGCATATAGGCTGTTTTGGAATTATATTGATTTCTGTTTAAAAAATAGATCAATGTATATATTTTGGGCTGGAAATGAGTTATATGACCTAAGTATGACTTACTTGAGAGCTTTATTAAAAATTTTATTAGTATTTTTAACAGTTTTTAAATTTTTAGCTCTCCATTCATTTGGACTGTAGCGTGTTATCGAATAACGATTTACTACCCGCCGCGTTTCTGTTAAACTAGCCATAGGACTCCAGTCCACTTTTCCGGTAGCCCATGGCCCAATAGGACCCATTGGTTGTAAATTGTCTTTGATTGGTAGTTCACCAATAGATATCTTAGGTTGTGGCAAATAGCATGGTGGATTATTGTAATCATCAGCACGAGGATTTAATGTTTGCTAAACGAATTATAGATGCCATGCCATTTAAGACTTTTATTAAAGTGTGGGTACAGTCCTACCTAATCTTATTACATTGAGACATAACCTAACTATAATTTTAACTTCGTAGGCTAATAATTAGATTTCTGCCTATTGTATGTAATTTTCAGTTCAAATTCTTTAAATGGACATTGGTTGGCCAAACAATTGGCATAGACACTTGGACCGACTTGTTTAGATCAAATTTGTACAGACTGTGTGACGTTCTTCTGGGTTTTACAAAAAAAAATCGATTTTAAAATTCCTACCACCAGTTTGGGAGTGCTTTTCTTCAGAGTTTTTACTACACTACCAGAGTATACCAAATAAATATCTGCAGAAGAATGTTCTCGAATAAATAAATCGTTTCATTTCGAAAACTTTTCAAAATTGCTTTCAGTAGTTGCAAATGTTTAGACGAAGTAAGTATACCTCCAACTTTAAGGTGTTGGGTGTAAAATAAAATATAAAATTTGTTTCTAAATGTATTATTTACAGAGGGAACTTACCCGCTCTTTACGGGGAAACCTGAACTCAGTATCTTCTGCTTCGAGAGAATTCTGCAAACATTGCTTTTCAAATAATTTATAACCTCTTTAATCAATAATTTTAAAACTTACAGGGTCTCTTTCCAGGTCGTGCCCATCATCCGGTGACGCACCCTCCTAGGTAGTGAAATATAATATATAATGTATATTTTGTCATATATTGTTTAGTCTTCCTATACTATGTGTTACCTTTTTCTTTTCGCACATATTCACATTCATATTCGAGAAGCGAAATTATGTTTTGTCTCCGGATAAATGAAACAATTTACAATTATATATGAATAGGTTTTATTGAAAATTTTTTTGGATTATTTTTTTTAATATGACAACAAAGTAAATGTTACTAGGTTTTCATGTCAATCTACAATAATAATAATAACATCCAGAGAGTTGGTTACTAAACTAATTTAAAATGAGTTAAGGTTACGCAAGTGTTTCTAAGGGTATATTCTTCGGAATTTTTGGAAATATTTCACGGTAAAGTCTAAAATATTTGACGGCTTAAATTTAAGAACATTTACCAAATAATCATACATTATTTCCAATTTCGGTAGGATACTTTTCAGCGGTTTTATGAAACCTTTAGTCTCATGGATGATATACGGGTAGCCATGCCAAAAATGCAAAATCATTTTGCCAGTTGGCGTGTAATACGTTTTGGAAACTTCATTTGTATAATTCTTAAAGTATTGTGTATACGTGTATAGCATTATTGAGTTATTAAGAAAAATTTCGTCCACTCGATTATACGTATATAGTCGATAGCGATATTATATCAGTTGCCCCACCACATCGGGATCCGAATGGTTATCGAATATTATTCTTTCGTTTTGGTAATTGGAATCCTCAGCAGATGATCTGTGGATGATCTGTTTCGAGTTTCCATCAGTCAGGTAGTCGTGGTATTACTATATACGGTTTAGAAAATTTGGCTCTTAATCAGGTTTTACAACTAACACCTAGCGTGGCAAAAAATGATTGCACTTTTAGTTGTAAGTGAAAATATTTAATTGATGTTTGAAAATTGTGGTATGTGATGTGCATGTGTTTCCTTTTAGAGTTCCATGCCCATCTCAACGAAAGCTTTACATAATGTCAATACAAATCCAGCTTTTAAAATTGCTTTTAAACTATTCAAACCTTTTTTGAATGTTCGAATGCGCGAAAGCCTTTTCATACATTCTAATATGGAATCATTACATGACCATATCAATCCAGAGTATTTACCAAAAAGGTATTCATATACACTGGGGGTCTACTCCACCACATTCGAACCTTAACTTCATAGCTTTTTAACAGCATTGTGAACGGAATAATGAATAATCCAATTTTAAAACAACACAATTTCAGAGTAATTTTTATACAAGAATTGCAGTATTCTTCACAGTAATGTTTGAAAATGTCATTAATTACTGTGCCAGTCACTATTTGAAATAAATTTTTTTGTTTCGCAATAGAGTCCATGCGAAAGTTATGAGCGTTTCGATATCCTAGTAGACCTCCTAAATATTTAATGCAAATGCAAATCAATTAATTATCATGAAGTTTTCATAGAATGTTAAAAATGTTTTATTAAATCCTATTTTATTTAAATTTTAGATATGGTGGCATCCATGAGGATTATTCGCATCAACAATGGCTGGAAAATATAAGAGATAATAAGCGTATACGAGAAGAATTACAACAATTGGGTTATGCGTTCGAATGATTTTCCCACTCGTATGCGCTAATTTCAAACTCTGTCATCTGCATAATTTGTATTTTTTACTCTTCACATACAATTTATTTTTGATTATCATGGCGTTAACTGTATAACTCTATTCAGTTCGAGTTGCTTTTAAAATTTGTTATAAATGATTTCTAATACAATACAAAAACAAAAAAACAAAAAAATTTACAACATTTTAGCCGAAAATTTTAATATCCTTTAAAATAATATTTGAAAATGTCTTTGATTACTGTCCAAGTCGTTATTTGAACCAACTTTTGTCAGATGTAGTTGCACAATAGATGCAAAATGCAAATATAATTATATAGCCACTTTCATGGCTGCATCGAAACGACGCACCATCCGATGTAAACTATCAATACGTTTTTCCGCATCCGCCAGTTCTTCCTTACACTGAAACAAATAAAGTTATGCATCCATTATACAAGTGACGTTTTTCGCTAAGAACTAGATTATCGTACATCTCTTAAATAATTTTCACAACGTCGCAGGTTTTCTTGAGTACAATTCATACGAGCAGCCTTCTCTAATAAGTCGGCTTGAGCACGTATATCACGGGCCGCATTCATTAAAATCGAATTTAAAGTTTGACGTAATGCCACCTGCTAAAAAATCAATTTAAAATATCATCATCCTAAAAGAACTAATGTTCAATCTATCTTAAGTTTTCAATCTATATAATTTGGAAAGAGAAGGAGAAGAATATGTTGCATTCTTTTGTAAAATGCTTTAAGATCTTAAAGTACTCTGGATTTGTTTTACGTCTTATACAATCTGTTATTCTTTATATTATAAAAAACTTTACCGATTTCTGACGCAAATTCCCACATTCTTCCAGTGTTTCTGTACCAAAATGTTCCCAGTATTGTTCAGAGGTTTGACTATGTAGAAAATGTATCTAAAAAAAGTTCAAAATATATACGAAACTACTATCTAAGCTTACTCGGGTGGTTGACGGATGGCTCCCGGACGGAACATAAAAATTTTGGAACCATTATTGGATTCTTTTTTATCATTCCAATCGTATTCCAACCTTTGCCGAGCCGTACGATTCTCAACTTGTTGCTGTTCAAAATCTTCTAGGGTTTTCTTCAACAATTCTCGTATTTCACCTATTAAAGCCAATTCGTTAATTAGTTCTTCCTCAGGAGTATCGCGTACCAATTCCGTATCTGGTCGTCCTGTACGCTTGTCGATACATTCCTTAGCTAAAAAAACGTTTATAGATTTCGGATCGTATACCTTAAATAATCATTAATAATAATTATACCAATAGATTCTGGCACGCCAAGTATAACTAAAGATTTCTTTAAATGGACTCTTTGTTCTTCTAATGTGCTACTTTCATCTGCCATAGCTTTTATAGAATTTTCCAAATTAGTTTTCCATTTGCCCACTACTTTTGTGCGTTCACGTATATTATTTGTAGTTTCAACGTGGGTTTTTTTAACTACTGACGATATACGCATATAGGCTGTTTTGGAATTATATTGATTTCTGTTTAAAAAATAGATCAATGTATATATTTTGGGCTGGAAATGAGTTATATGACCTAAGTATGACTTACTTGAGAGCTTTATTAAAAATTTTATTAGTATTTTTAACAGTTTTTAAATTTTTAGCTCTCCATTCATTTGGACTGTAGCGTGTTATCGAATAACGATTTACTACCCGCCGCGTTTCTGTTAAACTAGCCATAGGACTCCAGTCCACTTTTCCGGTAGCCCATGGCCCAATAGGACCCATTGGTTGTAAATTGTCTTTGATTGGTAGTTCACCAATAGATATCTTAGGTTGTGGCAAATAGCATGGTGGATTATTGTAATCATCAGCACGAGGATTTAATGTTTGCTAAACGAATTATAGATGCCATGCCATTTAAGACTTTTATTAAAGTGTGGGTACAGTCCTACCTAATCTTATTACATTGAGACATAACCTAACTATAATTTTAACTTCGTAGGCTAATAATTAGATTTCTGCCTATTGTATGTAATTTTCAGTTCAAATTCTTTAAATGGACATTGGTTGGCCAAACAATTGGCATAGACACTTGGACCGACTTGTTTAGATCAAATTTGTACAGACTGTGTGACGTTCTTCTGGGTTTTGCAAAAAAAAATCGATTTTAAAATTCCTACCACCAGTTTGGGAGTGCTTTTCTTCAGAGTTTTTACTACACTACCAGAGTATACCAAATAGATATCTGCAGAAGAATGTTCTCGAATAAATAAATCGTTTCATTTCGAAAACTTTTCAAAATTGCTTTCAGTAGTTGCAAATGTTTAGACGAAGTAAGTATACCTCCAACTTTAAGGTGTTGGGTGTAAAATAAAATATAAAATTTGTTTCTAAATGTATTATTTACAGAGGGAACTTACCCGCATATTGGAGTCAGATGGCTCTTTACGGGGAAACCTGAACTCACTATCTTCTGCTTCGAGAGAATTCTGCAAACATTGCTTTTCAAATAATTTATAACCTCTTTAATCAATAATTTTAAAACTTACAGGGTCTCTTTCCAAGTCGTGCCCACCATCCGGTGGTGCACCCTCCTAGGTAGTGAAATATAATATATAATGTATATTTTGTCATATATTGTTTAGTCTTCCTATACTATGTATTACCTTTTTCTTTTCGCACATATTCACATTCATATTCGAGAAGCGAAATTATGTTTTGTCTCCGGATAAATGAAACAATTTACAATTATATATGAATAGGTTTTATTGAAAATTTTTTTGGATTAATTTTTTTAATATGACAACAAAGTAAATGTTACTAGGTTTTCAGTCAATCTACAATAATAATAATAACATCCAGAGAGTTGGTTACTAAACTAATTTAAAATGAGTTAAGGTTACGCAAGTGTTTCTAAGGGTATATTCTTCGGAACTTTTGGAAATATTTCACGGTAAAGTCTAAAATATTTGACGGCTTAAATTTAAGAACATTTACCAAATAATCATACATTATTTCCAATTTCGGTAGGATACTTTTCAGCGGTTTTATGAAACCTTTAGTCTCATGGATGATATACGGGTAGCCATGCCAAAAATGCAAAATCATTTTGCCAGTTGGCGTGTAATGCGTTTCGGAAACTTTATTTGTATAATTCTTAAAGTATTGTGTGTTCACTACGTGTATAGCATTATTGAGTTATTAAGAAAAATTTCGTCCACTCGATTATACGTATATAGTCGATAGCGATATTATATCAGTTGCCCCACCACATCGGGATCCGAATGGTTATCGAATATTATTCTTTCGTTTTGGTAATTGGAATCCTCAGCAGATGATCTGTGGATGATCTGTTTCGAGTTTCCATCAGTCAGGTAGTCGTGGTATTACTATATACGGTTTAGAAAATTTGGCTCTTAATCAGGTTTTACAACTAACACCTAGCGTGGCAAAAAATGATTGCACTTTTAGTTGTAAGTGAAAATATTTAATTGATGTTTGAAAATTGTGGTATGTGATGTGCATGTGTTTCCTTTTAGAGTTCCATGCCCATCTCAACGAAAGCTTTACATAATGTCAATACAAATCCAGCTTTTAAAATTGCTTTTAAACTATTTAAACCTTTTTTGAATGTTCGAATGCGCGAAAGCCTTTTTATACATTCTAATATGGAATCATTACATGACCATATCAATCCAGAGTATTTACCAAAAAGGTATTCATATACACTGGGGGTCTACTCCACCACATTCGAACCTTAATTTCATAGCTTTTTAACAGCATTGTGAACGGAATAATGAATAATCCAATTTTAAAACAACACAATTTCAGAATAATTTTTATACAAGAATTGCAGTATTCTTCACAGTAATGTTTGAAAATGTTATTAATTACTGTGCCAGTCACTATTTGAAATAAATTTTTTTGTTTCGCAATAGAGTCCATGCGAAAGTTATGAGCGTTTCGATATCCTAGTAGACCTCCTAAATATTTAATGCAAATGCAAATCAATTAATTATCATGAAGTTTTCATAGAATGTTAAAAATGTTTTATTAAATCCTATTTTATTTAAGTTTTAGATATGGTGGCATCCATGAGGATTATTCGCATCAACAATGGCTGGAAAATATAAGAGATAATAAGCGTATACGAGAAGAATTACAACAATTGGGTTATGCGTTCGAATGATTTTCCCACTCGTATGCGCTAATTTCAAACTCTGTCATCTGCATAATTTGTATTTTTTACTCTTCACATACAATTTATTTTTGATTATCATGGCGTTAACTGTATAACTCTATTCAGTTCGAGTTGCTTTTAAAATTTGTTATAAATGATTTCTAATACAATACAAAAACAAAAAAACAAAAAAATTTACAACATTTTAGCCGAAAATTTTAATATCCTTTAAAATAATATTTGAAAATGTCTTTGATTACTGTCCAAGTCGTTATTTGAACCAACTTTTGTCAGATGTAGTTGCACAATAGATGCAAAATGCAAATATAATTATATAGCCACTTTCATGGCTGCATCGAAACGACGCACCATCCGATGTAAACTATCAATACGTTTTTCCGCATCCGCCAGTTCTTCCTTACACTGAAACAAATAAAGTTATGCATCCATTATACAAGTGACGTTTTTCGCTAAGAACTAGATTATCGTACATCTCTTAAATAATTTTCACAACGTCGCAGGTTTTCTTGAGTACAATTCATACGAGCAGCCTTCTCTAATAAGTCGGCTTGAGCACGTATATCACGGGCCGCATTCATTAAAATCGAATTTAAAGTTTGACGTAATGCCACCTGCTAAAAAATCAATTTAAAATATCATCATCCTAAAAGAACTAATGTTCAATCTATCTTAAGTTTTCAATCTATATAATTTGGAAAGAGAAGGAGAAGAATATGTTGCATTCTTTTGTAAAATGCTTTAAGATCTTAAAGTACTCTGGATTTGTTTTACGTCTTATACAATCTGTTATTCTTTATATTATAAAAAACTTTACCGATTTCTGACGCAAATTCCCACATTCTTCCAGTGTTTCTGTACCAAAATGTTCCCAGTATTGTTCAGAGGTTTGACTATGTAGAAAATGTATCTAAAAAAAGTTCAAAATATATACGAAACTACTATCTAAGCTTACTCGGGTGGTTGACGGATGGCTCCCGGACGGAACATAAAAATTTTGGAACCATTATTGGATTCTTTTTTATCATTCCAATCGTATTCCAACCTTTGCCGAGCCGTACGATTCTCAACTTGTTGCTGTTCAAAATCTTCTAGGGTTTTCTTCAACAATTCTCGTATTTCACCTATTAAAGCCAATTCGTTAATTAGTTCTTCCTCAGGAGTATCGCGTACCAATTCCGTATCTGGTCGTCCTGTACGCTTGTCGATACATTCCTTAGCTAAAAAAACGTTTATAGATTTCGGATCGTATACCTTAAATAATCATTAATAATAATTATACCAATAGATTCTGGCACGCCAAGTATAACTAAAGATTTCTTTAAATGGACTCTTTGTTCTTCTAATGTGCTACTTTCATCTGCCATAGCTTTTATAGAATTTTCCAAAGTAGTTTTCCATTTGCCCACTACTTTTGTGCGTTCACGTATATTATTTGTAGTTTCAACGTGGGTTTTTTTAACTACTGACGATATACGCATATAGGCTGTTTTGGAATTATATTGATTTCTGTTTAAAAAATAGATCAATGTATATATTTTGGGCTGGAAATGAGTTATATGACCTAAGTATGACTTACTTGAGAGCTTTATTAAAAATTTTATTAGTATTTTTAACAGTTTTTAAATTTTTAGCTCTCCATTCATTTGGACTGTAGCGTGTTATCGAATAACGATTTACTACCCGCCGCGTTTCTGTTAAACTAGCCATAGGACTCCAGTCCACTTTTCCGGTAGCCCATGGCCCAATAGGACCCATTGGTTGTAAATTGTCTTTGATTGGTAGTTCACCAATAGATATCTTAGGTTGTGGCAAATAGCATGGTGGATTATTGTAATCATCAGCACGAGGATTTAATGTTTGCTAAACGAATTATAGATGCCATGCCATTTAAGACTTTTATTAAAGTGTGGGTACAGTCCTACCTAATCTTATTACATTGAGACATAACCTAACTATAATTTTAACTTCGTAGGCTAATAATTAGATTTCTGCCTATTGTATGTAATTTTCAGTTCAAATTCTTTAAATGGACATTGGTTGGCCAAACAATTGGCATAGACACTTGGACCGACTTGTTTAGATCAAATTTGTACAGACTGTGTGACGTTCTTCTGGGTTTTGCAAAAAAAAATCGATTTTAAAATTCCTACCACCAGTTTGGGAGTGCTTTTCTTCAGAGTTTTTACTACACTACCAGAGTATACCAAATAGATATCTGCAGAAGAATGTTCTCGAATAAATAAATCGTTTCATTTCGAAAAATTTTCAAAATTGCTTTCAGTAGTTGCAAATGTTTAGACGAAGTAAGTATACCTCCAACTTTAAGGTGTTGGGTGTAAAATAAAATATAAAATTTGTTTCTAAATGTATTATTTACAGAGGGAACTTACCCGCATATTGGAGTCAGATGGCTCTTTACGGGGAAACCTGAACTCACTATCTTCTGCTTCGAGAGAATTCTGCAAACATTGCTTTTCAAATAATTTATAACCTCTTTAATCAATAATTTTAAAACTTACAGGGTCTCTTTCCAAGTCGTGCCCACCATCCGGTGGTGCACCCTCCTAGGTAGTGAAATATAATATATAATGTATATTTTGTCATATATTGTTTAGTCTTCCTATACTATGTGTTACCTTTTTCTTTTCGCACATATTCACATTCATATTCGAGAAGCGAAATTATGTTTTGTCTCCGGATAAATGAAACAATTTACAATTATATATGAATAGGTTTTATTGAAAATTTTTTTGGATTATTTTTTTTAATATGACAACAAAGTAAATGTTACTAGGTTTTCATGTCAATCTACAATAATAATAATAACATCCAGAGAGTTGGTTACTAAACTAATTTAAAATAAAATGAGTTAAGGTTACGCAAGTGTTTCTAAGGGTATATTCTTCGGAATTTTTGGTAATATTTCACGGTAAAGTCTAAAATATTTGACGGCTTAAATTTAAGAACATTTACCAAATAATCATACATTATTTCCAATTTCGGTAGGATACGTTCCAGCGGTTTTATGAAACCTTTAGTCTCATGGATGATATACGGGTAGCCATGCCAAAAATGCAAAATCATTTTGCCAGTTGGCGTGTAATACGTTTTGGAAACTTCATTTGTATAATTCTTAAAGTATTGTGTATACGTGTATAGCATTATTGAGTTATTAAGAAAAATTTCGTCCACTCGATTATACGTATATAGTCGATAGCGATATTATATCAGTTGCCCCACCACATCGGGATCCGAATGGTTATCGAATATTATTCTTTCGTTTTGGTAATTGGAATCCTCAGCAGATGATCTGTGGATGATCTGTTTCGAGTTTCCATCAGTCAGGTAGTCGTGGTATTACTATATACGGTTTAGAAAATTTGGCTCTTAATCAGGTTTTACAACTAACACCTAGCGTGGCAAAAAATGATTGCACTTTTAGTTGTAAGTGAAAATATTTAATTGATGTTTGAAAATTGTGGTATGTGATGTGCATGTGTTTCCTTTTAGAGTTCCATGCCCATCTCAACGAAAGCTTTACATAATGTCAATACAAATCCAGCTTTTAAAATTGCTTTTAAACTATTCAAACCTTTTTTGAATGTTCGAATGCGCGAAAGCCTTTTCATACATTCTAATATGGAATCATTACATGACCATATCAATCCAGAGTATTTACCAAAAAGGTATTCATATACACTGGGGGTCTACTCCACCACATTCGAACCTTAATTGCATAGCTTTTTAACAGCATTGTGAACGGAATAATGAATAATCCAATTTTAAAACAACACAATTTCAGAGTAATTTTTCTACAAGAATTGCAGTATTCTTCACAGTAATGTTTGAAAATGTCATTAATTACTGTGCCAGTCACTATTTGAAATAAATTTTTTTGTTTCGCAATAGAGTCCATGCGAAAGTTATGAGCGTTTCGATATCCTAGTAGACCTCCTAAATATTTAATGCAAATGCAAATCAATTAATTATCATGAAGTTTTCATAGAATGTTAAAAATGTTTTATTAAATCCTATTTTATTTAAATTTTAGATATGGTGGCATTGATGAGGATTATTCGCATCAACAATGGCTGGAAAATATAAGAGATAATAAGCGTATACGAGAAGAATTACAACAATTGGGTTATGCGTTCGAATGATTTTCCCACTCGTATGCGCTAATTTCAAACTCTGTCATCTGCATAATTTGTATTTTTTACTCTTCACATACAATTTATTTTTGATTATCATGGCGTTAACTGTATAACTCTGTTCAGTTCGAGTTGCTTTTAAAATTTGTTATAAATGATTTCTAATACAATACAAAAACAAAAAAACAAAAAAATTTACAACATTTTAGCCGAAAATTTTAATATCCTTTAAAATAATATTTGAAAATGTCTTTGATTACTGTCCAAGTCGTTATTTGAACCAACTTTTGTCAGATGTAGTTGCACAATAGATGCAAAATGCAAATATAATTATATAGCCACTTTCATGGCTGCATCGAAACGACGCACCATCCGATGTAAACTATCAATACGTTTTTCCGCATCCGCCAGTTCTTCCTTATACTGAAACAAATAAAGTTATGCATCCATTATACAAGTGACGTTTTTCGCTAAGAACTAGATTATCGTACATCTCTTAAATAATTTTCACAACGTCGCAGGTTTTCTTGAGTACAATTCATACGAGCAGCCTTCTCTAATAAGTCGGCTTGAGCACGTATATCACGGGCCGCATTCATTAAAATCGAATTTAAAGTTTGACGTAATGCCACCTGCTAAAAAATCAATTTAAAATATCATCATCCTAAAAGAACTAATGTTCAATCTATCTTAAGTTTTCAATCTATATAATTTGGAAAGAGAAGGAGAAGAATATGTTGCATTCTTTTGTAAAATGCTTTAAGATCTTAAAGTACTCTGGATTTGTTTTACGTCTTATACAATCTGTTATTCTTTATATTATAAAAAACTTTACCGATTTCTGACGCAAATTCCCACATTCTTCCAGTGTTTCTGTACCAAAATGTTCCCAGTATTGTTCAGAGGTTTGACTATGTAGAAAATGTATCTAAAAAAAGTTCAAAATATATACGAAACTACTATCTAAGCTTACTCGGGTGGTTGACGGATGGCTCCCGGACGGAACATAAAAATTTTGGAACCATTATTGGATTCTTTTTTATCATTCCAATCGTATTCCAACCTTTGCCGAGCCGTACGATTCTCAACTTGTTGCTGTTCAAAATCTTCTAGGGTTTTCTTCAACAATTCTCGTATTTCACCTATTAAAGCCAATTCGTTAATTAGTTCTTCCTCAGGAGTATCGCGTACCAATTCCGTATCTGGTCGTCCTGTACGCTTGTCGATACATTCCTTAGCTAAAAAAACGTTTATAGATTTCGGATCGTATACCTTAAATAATCATTAATAATAATTATACCAATAGATTCTGGCACGCCAAGTATAACTAAAGATTTCTTTAAATGGACTCTTTGTTCTTCTAATGTGCTACTTTCATCTGCCATAGCTTTTATAGAATTTTCCAAAGTAGTTTTCCATTTGCCCACTACTTTTGTGCGTTCACGTATATTATTTGTAGTTTCAACGTGGGTTTTTTTAACTACTGACGATATACGCATATAGGCTGTTTTGGAATTATATTGATTTCTGTTTAAAAAATAGATCAATGTATATATTTTGGGCTGGAAATGAGTTATATGACCTAAGTATGACTTACTTGAGAGCTTTATTAAAAATTTTATTAGTATTTTTACAAGTTTTTAAATTTTTAGCTCTCCATTCATTTGGACTGTAGCGTGTTATCGAATAACGATTTACTACCCGCCGCGTTTCTGTTAAACTAGCCATAGGACTCCAGTCCACTTTTCCGGTAGCCCATGGCCCAATAGGACCCATTGGTTGTAAATTGTCTTTGATTGGTAGTTCACCAATAGATATCTTAGGTTGTGGCAAATAGCATGGTGGATTATTGTAATCATCAGCACGAGGATTTAATGTTTGCTAAACGAATTATAGATGTCATGCCATTTAAGACTTTTATTAAAGTGTGGGTACAGTCCTACCTAATCTTATTACATTGAGACATAGCCTAACTATAATTTTAACTTCGTAGGCTAATAATTAGATTTCTGCCTATTGTATGTAATTTTCAGTTCAAACTCTTTAAATGGACATTGGTTGGCCAAACAATTGGCATAGACACTTGGACCGACTTGTTTAGATCAAATTTGTACAGACTGTGTGACGTTCTTCTGGGTTTTGCAAAAAAAAATCGATTTTAAAATTCCTACCACCAGTTTGGGAGTGCTTTTCTTCAGAGTTTTTACTACACTACCAGAGTATACCAAATAGATATCTGCAGAAGAATGTTCTCGAATAAATAAATCGTTTCATTTCGAAAACTTTTCAAAATTGCTTTCAGTAGTTGCAAATGTTTAGACGAAGTAAGTATACCTCCAACTTTAAGGTGTTGGGTGTAAAATAAAATATAAAATTTGTTTCTAAATGTATTATTTACAGAGGGAACTTACCCGCTCTTTACGGGGAAACCTGAACTCAGTATCTTCTGCTTCGAGAGAATTCTGCAAACATTGCTTTTCAAATAATTTATAACCTCTTTAATCAATAATTTTAAAACTTACAGGGTCTCTTTCCAAGTCGTGCCCATCATCCGGTGGTGCACCCTCCTAGGTAGTGAAATATAATATATAATGTATATTTTGTCATATATTGTTTAGTCTTCCTATACTATGTATTACCTTTTTCTTTTCGCACATATTCATATTCATATTCATATTCGAGAAGCGAAATTATGTTTTGTCTCCGGATAAATGAAACAATTTACAATTATATATGAATAGGTTTTATTGAAAATTTTTTTGGATTATTTTTTTAAATATGACAACAAAGTAAATGTCAATCTACAATAATAATAATAACATCCAGAGAGTTGGTTACTAAACTAATTTAAAATGAGTTAAGGTTACGCAAGTGTTTCTAAGGGTATATTCTTCGGAATTTTTGTGAATATTTCACGGTAAAGTCTAAAATATTTGACGGCTTAAATTTATGAACATTTACCAAATAATCATACATTATTTCCAATTTCGGTAGGATACTTTCCAGCGGTTTTATGAAACCTTTAGTCTCATGGATGATATATGGGTAGCCATGCAAAAATGCAAAATCATTTTGCCAGTTGGCGTGAAATACGTTTTGGAAACTTCATTTGTATAATTCTTAAAGTATTGTGTATACGTGTATAGCATTATTGAGTTATTAAGAAAAATTTCGTCCACTCGATTATACGTATATAGTCGATAGCGATATTATATCAGTTGCCCCACCACATCGGGATCCGAATGGTTATCGAATATTATTCTTTCGTTTTGGTAATTGGAATCCTCAGCAGATGATCTGTGGATGATCTGTTTCGAGTTTCCATCACTCAGGTAGTCCGTGGTATTACTATATACGGTTTAGAAAATTTGGCTCTTAATCAGGTTTTACAACTAACACCTAGCGTGGCAAAAAATGATTGCACTTTTAGTTGTAAGTGAAAATATTTAATTGATGTTTGAAAATTGTGCTACGTGATGTACATGTGTTTCCTTTTAGAGTTCCATGCCCATCTCAACGAAAGCTTTACATATTGTCAATACAAATCCAGCTTTTAAAATTGCTTTTAAACTATTCAAACCTTTTTTGAATGTTCGAATGCGCGAAAGCCTTTTTATACATTCTAATATGGAATCATTACATGACCATATCAATCCAGAGTATTTACCAAAAAGGTATTCATATACACTGGGGGTCTACTCCACCACATTCGAACCTTAATATCATAGCTTTTTAACAGCATTGTGAACGGAATAATGAATAATCCAATTTTAAAACAACACAATTTCAGAGTAATTTTTATACAAGAATTGCAGTATTCTTCACAGTAATGTTTGAAAATGTCATTAATTACTGTCCCAGTCACTATTTGAAATAATTTTTTTTGTTTCGCAATAGAGTCCATGCGAAAGTTATGAGCGTTTCGATATCCTAGTAGACCTCCTAAATATTTAATGCAAATGCAAATCAATTAATTATCATGAAGTTTTCATAGAATGTTAAAAATGTTTTATTAAATCCTATTTTATTTAAATTTTAGATATGGTGGCATTGATGAGGATTATTCGCATCAACAATGGCTGGAAAATATAAGAGATAATAAGCGTATACGAGAAGAATTACAACAATTGGGTTATGCGTTCGAATGATTTTCCCACTCGTATGCGCTAATTTCAAACTCTGTCATCTTGCATAATTTGTATTTTTTACTCTTCACATACAATTTATTTTTGATTATCATGGCGTTATCTGTTCAGTTCGAGTTGCTTTTAAAATTTGTTATAAATGATTTCTAATACAATACAAAAACAAAAAAATAAAAAAATTTACAACATTTTAGCCGAAAATTTTAATATCCTTTAAAATAATATTTGAAAATGTCTTCGATTACTGTCCAAGTCGTTATTTGAACCAACTTTTGTCAGATGTAGTTGCACAATAGATGCAAAATGCAAATATAATTATATAGCCACTTTCATGGCTGCATCGAAACGACGCACCATCCGATGTAAACTACCAATACGTTTTTCCGCATCCGCCAGTTCTTCCTTACACTAAAACAAATAAAGTTATGCATCCATTATACAAGTGACGTTTTTCGCTAAGAACTAGATTATCGTACATCTCTTAAATCATTTTCAAAACGTTGCAGGTTTTCTTGAGTACAATTCATACGAGCAGCCATCTCTAATAAGTCGGCTTGAGCACTTATATCACGGGCCGCATTCATTAAAATCGAATTTAAAGTTTGACGTAATGCCACCTGCGAAAAATCAATTTAAAATATCATCATCCTAAAAGAACTAATGTTCAATCTATCTTAAGTTTTCAATCTATATAATTTGGAAAGAGAAGGAGAAGAATATGTTGCATTCTTTTGTAAAATGCTTTAAGATCTTAAAGTACTCTGGATTTGTTTTACGTCTTATACAATCTGTTATTCTTTATATTATAAAAAACTTTACCGATTTCTGACGCAAATTCCCACATTCTTCCAGTGTTTCTGTACCAAAATGTTCCCAGTATTGTTCAGAGGTTTGCCTATGTAGAAAATGTATCTAAAAAAAGTTCAAAATATATACCAAACTACTATCTAAGCTTACTCGGGTGGTTGACGGATGGCTCCCGGACGGAACATAAAAATTTTGGAACCATTATTGGATTCTTTTTTATCACTCCAATCGTATTTCAACTTTTGCCGAGCCGTACGATTCTCAACTTGTTGCTGTTCAAAATCTTCTAGGGTTTTGTCGAACAATTCTTGTATTTCAGCCATTAAAGCCAATTCGTTAATTAGTTCTTCCTCACGAGTATCGCATACCAATTCCGTATCTGGTCGTCCTTTACGCTTGTCCATACATTCCTTAGCTAAAAAAACATTTCTATATTTCGGATCGTATACCTTAAATAATCATTAATAATAATTATACCAATGGATTCTGGCAAAAATTTCTTTAAACGGACTCTTTGTTCTTCTAATGTGCTAATTTCATCTGCCATAACTTTTATAGAATTTCCCAAAGTAGTTTTCCATTTACCCCCTACCTTTGTGCGTTGACGTATATTATTTGTAGTTTCAACGTGGGTTTTTTTAACTACTGACGATATACGCATATAGGCTGTTTTGGAATTATATTGATTTCTGTTTAAAAAATAGATCAATGTATATATTTTGGGCTGGAAATGAGTTATATGACCTAAGTATGACTTACTTGAGAGCTTTATTAAAAATTTTATTAGTATTTTTAACAGTTTTTAAATTTTTAGCTCTCCATTCATTTGGACTGTAGCGTGTTATCGAATAACGATTTACTACCCGCCGCGTTTCTGTTAAACTAGCCATAGGACTCCAGTCCACTTTTCCGGTAGCCCATGGCCCAATAGGACCCATTGGTTGTAAATTGTCTTTAATTGGTAGTTCACCAATAGATATCTTAGGTTGTGGCAAATAGCATGGTGGATTATTGTAATCATCAGCACGAGGATTTAATGTTTGCTAAACGAATTATAGATGTCATGCCATTTAAGACTTTTATTAAAGTGTGGGTACAGTCCTACCTAATCTTATTACATTGAGACATAGCCTAACTATAATTTTAACTTCGTAGGCTAATAATTAGATTTCTGCCTATTGTATGTAATTTTCAGTTCAAACTCTTTAAATGGACATTGGTTGGCCAAACAATTGGCATAGACACTTGGACCGACTTGTTTAGATCAAATTTGTACAGACTGAGACGTTCTTCTGGGTTTTGCAAAAAAAAATCGATTTTAAAATTCCTACCACCAGTTTGGGAGTGCTTTTCTTCAGAGTTTTTACTACACTACCAGAGTATACCAAATAGATATCTGCAGAAGAATGTTCTCGAATAAATAAATCGTTTCATTTCGAAAACTTTTCAAAATTGCTTTCAGTAGTTGCAAATGTTTAGACGAAGTAAGTATACCTCCAACTTTAAGGTGTTGGGTGTAAAATAAAATATAAAATTTGTTTCTAAATGCATTATTTACAGAGGGAACTTACCCGCATATTGGAGTCAGATGGCTCTTTACGGGGAAACCTGAACTCAGTATCTTCTGCTTCGAGAGAATTCTGCAAACATTGCTTTTCAAATAATTTATAACCTCTTTAATCAATAATTTTAAAACTTACAGGGTCTCTTTCCAAGTCGTACCCATCATCCGGTGGCGCACCCTCCTAGGTAGTGAAATATAATATATAATGTATATTTTGTCATATATTGTTTAGTCTTCCTATACTATGTGTTACCTTTTTCTTTTCGCACATATTCACATTCATATTCGAGAAGCGAAATTATGTTTTGTCTCCGGATAAATGAAACAATTTACAATTATATATGAATAGGTTTTATTGAAAATTTTTTTGGATTAATTTTTTTTATATGACAACAAAGTAAATGTTACTAGGTTTTCAGTCAATCTACAATAATAATAATAACATCCAGAGAGTTGGTTACTAAACTAATTTAAAATGAGTTAAGGTTACGCAAGTGTTTCTAAGGGTATATTCTTCGGAATTTTTGGAAATATTTCACGGTAAAGTCTAAAATATTTGACGGCTTAAATTTAAGAACATTTACCAAATAATCATACATTATTTCCAATTTCGGTAGGATACGTTCCAGCGGTTTTATGAAACCTTTAGTCTCATGGATGATATACGGGTAGCCATGCCAAAAATGCAAAATCATTTTGCCAGTTGGCGTGTAATGCGTTTCGGAAACTTTATTTGTATAATTCTTAAAGTATTGTGTGTTCACTACGTGTATAGCATTATTGAGTTATTATGAAAAATTTCGTCCACTCGATTATACGTATATAGTCGATAGCGATATTATATCAGTTGCCCCACCACATCGGAATCCGAATGGTTATCGAATATTATTCTTTCGTTTTGATAATTGGAATCCTCAGCAGATAAGTGTGGATGATCTGTTTCGAGTTTCCATCAGTCAGGTAGTCCGTGGTATTACTATATACGGTTTAGAAAATTTGGCTCTTAATCAGGTTTTACAACTAACACCTAGAGTGGCAAAAAAAATGATTGCACTCTTAGTTGTAAGTGAAAATATTTAATGGATGTTTGAAAATTGTGGTATGTGATGTACTTTTGTTTCCTTTTAGAGTTCCATGCCCATCTCAACGAAAGCTTTACATATTGTCAATACAAATCCAGCTTTTAAAATTGCTTTTAAACTATTCAAACCTTTTTTGAATGTTCGAATGCGCGAAAGCCTTTCTATAAATTGTAATGTGGAATCATTGCATGATCATATCAATCCAGAGTATTTACCAAAAAGGTATTCATATACACTGGGGGTCTACTCCACCACATTCGAACCTTAATTGCATAGCTTTTTAACAGCATTGTGAACGGAATAATGAGTAATCCAATTTTAAAACAACACAATTTCAGAGTAATTTTTATACAAGAATTCTTCAGTATTCTTCACAGTAATGTTTGAAAATGTCATTAATTACTGTCCCAGTCACTATTTGAAATAATTTTTTTTGTTTCGCAATAGAGTCCATGCGAAAGTTATGAGCGTTTCGATATCCTAGTAGACCTCCTAAATATTTAATGCAAATGCAAATCAATTAATTATCATGAAGTTTTCATAGAATGTTAAAAATGTTTTATTAAATCCTATTTTATTTAAATTTTAGATATGGTGGCATTCATGAGGATTATTCGCATCAACAATGGCTGGAAAATATAAGAGATAATAAGCGTATACGAGAAGAATTACTACAATTAGGTTATGCGTTCGAATGATTTTCCCACTCGTATATTCAAACTCTGTCATCTGCAATATTTGTATTTTTTACTCTTCACATACAATTTATTTTTGATTATCATGCCGTTAACTGTATAACTCTGTTCAGTTCGAGTTGCTTTTAAAATTTGTTATAAATAATTTCTAATACAATACAAAAATAAAAAAAACAAAAAAATTTACAACATTTTAGCCAAAAATTTCAATATCCTTTAAAATAATATTTGAAAATGTCTTTGAATACTGTCCAAGTCGTTATTTGAACCAACTTTTGTCAGATGTCATTGCACAATAGATGCAATATGCAAATATATATATAAAAATATAATATAATATAATATGTGCTACGAAATTAATGCCAAAAGTATACACATCAAATACAATAATTATATGCTAGCGAAACCACTGAGAGCATTAGCTGACGGATAATGTGATCTGAACCGCATACAACGATCACGATCCAACCACAAAGTGCGTCGTTTCAACATAATTTCACGTTCCAAAGTGCTGCGCAGTTGCATTAATTCAGTTTTTACATTCTCCGCCTCCTCTAGCTCGTTGAGCATTGACGAAACGCTAGTTTGAATTGTTGCTACCTCATCGATAAGATCTTGTTGGGCAGAGTCGCGACAATTCTCAACATTTGGTCGGAAACTACGATTATCCATACGTGTTTGAGCCACTTTCATGGCTGCATCGAAACTACGCACCGCCCGATGTAAACTACCAATACGTTTTTCCGCATCCGCCAGTTTTTGCAAACACTGAAACAAATAAAATTATGCATCCATTATACAAGTGACGTTATTCGCTAAGAACTAGATTATCGTACATCTCTTAAATCATTTTCAAAACGTTGCAGGTTTTCTTGAGTACAATTTATACGAGCAGCAAATGCCTTCTCTACTAAATCGGCTTGGGTACGTATATCACGGGCCGCATTCATTAAAATCGAATTTAGAGTTTGACGTAATGCCACCTGCGAAATATCAATTTAAAATACCATCATCTTAAAAGAACTAATGTTCAATCTATCTTAAGTTTTCAGTCTATAAAATTTGAAAAGAGAAGGAGAAGAAGATGTTGCATTTTTTTATAAAATGCTTTAAGATGTTAAAGACTTAAGATTGGTTTTACGTCTTATACAATCTGTTATCCTTTATATTATAAAAAACTTTACCGATTTCTGACGGCAATTCTCACATTCCTCCAGTGTTTCTTTACTAAAATGTTCCCAGTATTGTTCAGAGGCTTGCCTATGTAGAAAATGTATCTAAAAAGAGTTCAAAATATATACGAAACTACTATCGCTTACTCAGGTGGTTGACGGATGGCTCCCGGACGGAACATAATAATTTTGGAACCATTATTTAAACCCACATTAATGACATCGATGTCATAGGATTCTTTTTTATCACTCCAATCGTATTCCAACCTTTGCCGAGCCGTACGATTCTCAACTTGTTGCTGTTCAAAATCTTCTAGGGTTTTCTTTAACAATTCTCGTATTTCAGCTATTAAAGCCAATTCGTTAATTAGTTCTTCCTCAGGAGTATCGCGTACCAATTCCGTATCTGGTCGTCCTGTACGCTTGTCGATACATTCCTTAGCTAAAAAAACGTTTATAGATTTCGGATCGTATACCTTAAATAATCATTAATAATAATTATACCAATAGATTCTGGCACGCCAAGTATAACTAAAGATTTCTTTAAACGAACTCTTTGTTCTTCTAATGTGCTAATTTCATCTGCCATAGCTTTTATAGAATTTTCCAAAGTAGTTTTCCATTTGCCCACTACTTTTGTGCGTTCACGTATATTATTTGTAGTTTCAGCTTGGGTTTTTTCAACTAGCGACGATATACGCATATAGGCTGTTTTGGAACTATATTGATTTCTGTATAAAAAATAGATCAATGTATATATTTTGGGCTGGAAATGAGTTATATGACCTAAGTATGACTTACTTGAGAGCTTTATTAAAAACTTTATTGGTATTTTCAACAGTTTCTAAATTTTTAACTCTCCATTCATTTGGACTGTAGCGTGTTATCGAATAACGATCTACTACCGGCCGAGTTCCTGTTAAACCAGCCATAGGACTCCAGTCCACTTTTCCGGTAGCCCATGGTCCAATAGGACCCATTGGTTGTAAGTTGTCTTTACTTGGTAGTTCATCTTCAGGTTGTGGCAAATAGCATGGTGGATTATTGTAATCATCAGCACGAGGATTTAATGTTTGCTAAACGAATTATAGATGTCATGCCATTTAAGACTTTTATTAAAGTGTCGCGTCTCTCACCTAATCTTATTACATTGAGATATAGCCTAACTATAATTTTAACTTCGTAGGCTAATAATTAGATTTTGGCCTATTGTATGTAATTTTCAGTTTAAACTTTTAAAATGAAATTGGTTGCCCAAACAATAGACATAGACACTTGGACCGACTTGTTTAGATCAAATTTGTACAGACAGTGAGACGTTCTTCTGGGTTTTGCAAACAGAATTAAAAGGATTTAAAAATTGGTTTTAGAATTCCTACCATCAGTTTGGGAGTGCTTTCTTCCAGAGTTTTTACTACACTACCAGAGTATACCAAATAGATATCTGCAGAAGAATGTTTTCGAATAAGCAATTCGTTTCATTTCGAAAACTTTTCAAAATCGCTTTCATTATTTGGAAATGCTTAGACGAAGTAAATATACCTCCAACTTTAAGGTGTTGGGTGTAAAATAAAATATAAAGTTTGTTTCTAAATGTATTATTTACAGAGCAAACTTACCGGCATATTGGAGTCAGATGGCTCTTTACGGGGAAACCTGAACTCACTATCTTCTGCTTCGAGAGAATTCTGCAAACATTGTTTTTCAAATAATTTATAACCTCTTTAATCAATCATTTTAGAACTTACAGAGTCTCTTTCCAAGTCGTGCCCATCACCCGGTCGTGCACCCTTCTAGGTAGTGAAATATAATATACAATGTATATTTTGTCATATATTGTTTAGTCTTCCTATATTATGTGTTACCTTTTTCTTTTCGCACATATTCACATTCATATTCGAAAAGCGAAATTTTGTCTTGTCTCCGGATAAATGAAACAATTTACATTTATATATGAATAGGTTTTATTGAAAATTTTTTTGGATTAATTTTTTTATTATGACAACAAAGTAAATGTTACTAGGTTTTCACGTCAATCTACAATAATAATAATAACATCCATAAAGTTGGTTACTAAACTAATTTAAAATGAGTTAAGGTTACGCAAGTGTTTCTAAGGGTATATTCTTCGGAATTTTTGGAAATATTTCACGGTAAAGTCTAAAATATTTGACGGCTTAAATTTAAGAATTTAATCATACATTATTTCCAATTTCGGTAGGATACGTTCCACCGGTTTTATGAAACCTTTAGTCTCATGGATGATATACGGGTAGCCATGCCAAAAATTGAAAAATCATTTTGCCAGTTGGCGTGTAATACGTTTCGGAAACTTCCTTTGTATAATTCTTAAAGTATTATGTGTTAGCATTATTGAGTTATCATGAAAAATTTCGTCCATTCGATTATACGTATATAGTCGATAGCGATATTATATCAGTTACCCCATATCGGGATCCGAATGGTTACCGAATATTATTCTTTCGTTTTGGTAATTGGAATCCTCAGCAGATAAGTGTGGATGATCTGTATCGAGTTTCCATTATTATGATGAAAGTGGGCTCGTTAGAGCCCATTAGTCAGGTAGTCAGTGGTATTGCTATATATTCGATTTAGAAAATTTGGCTCTTAATCAGGTTTTACAACTAACACCTAGAGTGGCAAAAAAAATGATTGCACTCTTAGTTGTAAGTGAAAATATTTAATGGATGTTTTAAAATTGTGGTATGTGATGTACTTTTGTTTCCTTTTAGAGTTCCATGCCCATCTCAACGAAAGCTTTACATATTGTCAATACAAATCCAGCTTTTAAAATTGCTTTTAAACTATTCAAACCTTTTTTGAATGTTCGAATGCGCGAAAGCCTTTCTATACATTGTAATGTGGAATCATTGCATGATCATATCAATCCAGAGTATTTACCAAAAAGGTATTCATATACACTGGGGGTCTACTCCACCACATTCGAACCTTAATTGCATAGCTTTTTAACAGCATTGTGAACGGAATAATGAGTAATCCAATTTTAAAACAACACAATTTCAGAGTAATTTTTATACAAGAATTCTTCAGTATTCTTCACAGTAATGTTTGAAAATGTCATTAATTACTGTCCCAGTCACTATTTGAAATAATTTTTTTTGTTTCGCAATAGAGTCCATGCGAAAGTTATGAGCGTTTCGATATCCTAGTAGACCTCCTAAATATTTAATGCAAATGCAAATCAATTAATTATCATGAACTTTTCATAGAATGTTAGAAATGTTTTATTAAATCCTATTTTATTTAAATTTTAGATATGGTGGCATTCATGAGGATTATTCGCATCAACAATGGCTGGAAAATATAAGAGATAATAAGCGTATACGAGAAGAATTACTACAATTAGGTTATGCGTTCGAATGATTTTCCCACTCGTATATTCAAACTCTGTCATCTGCAATATTTGTATTTTTTACTCTTCACATACAATTTATTTTTGATTATCATGCCGTTAACTGTATAACTCTGTTCAGTTCGAGTTGCTTTTAAAATTTGTTATAAATAATTTCTAATACAATACAAAAATAAAAAAAACAAAAAAATTTACAACATTTTAGCCAAAAATTTCAATATCCTTTAAAATAATATTTGAAAATGTCTTTGAATACTGTCCAAGTCGTTATTTGAACCAACTTTTGTCAGATGTCATTGCACAATAGATGCAATATGCAAATATATATATAAAAATATAATATAATATAATATGTGCTACGAAATTAATGCCAAAAGTATACACATCAAATACAATAATTATATGCTAGCGAAACCACTGAGAGCATTAGCTGACGGATAATGTGATCTGAACCGCATACAACGATCACGATCCAACCACAAAGTGCGTCGTTTCAACATAATTTCACGTTCCAAAGTGCTGCGCAGTTGCATTAATTCAGTTTTTACATTCTCCGCCTCCTCTAGCTCGTTGAGCATTGACGAAACGCTAGTTTGAATTGTTGCTACCTCATCGATAAGATCTTGTTGGGCAGAGTCGCGACAATTCTCAACATTTGGTCGGAAACTACGATTATCCATACGTGTTTGAGCCACTTTCATGGCTGCATCGAAACTACGCACCGCCCGATGTAAACTACCAATACGTTTTTCCGCATCCGCCAGTTTTTGCAAACACTGAAACAAATAAAATTATGCATCCATTATACAAGTGACGTTATTCGCTAAAAACTAGATTATCGTACATCTCTTAAATCATTTTCAAAACGTTGCAGGTTTTCTTGAGTACAATTTATACGAGTAGCAAATGCCTTCTCTACTAAATCGGCTTGAGCACGTATATCACGGGCCGCATTCATTAAAATCGAATTTAGAGTTTGACGTAATGCCACCTGCGAAATATCAATTTAAAATACCATCATCCTAAAAGAACTAATGTTCAATCTATCTTAAGTTTTCAGTCTATATAATTTGAAAAGAGAAGGAGAAGAAGATGTTGCATTCTTTTATAAAATGCTTTAAGATGTTAAAGACTTAAGATTGGTTTTACGTCTTATACAATCTGTTATCCTTTATATTATACAAAACTTTACCGATTTCTGACGGCAATTCTCACATTCTTCCAGTGTTTCTTTACTAAAATGTTCCCAGTATTGTTCAGAGGCTTGCCTATGTAGAAAATGTATCTAAAAAGAGTTCAAAATATATACGAAACTACTATCGCTTACTCGGGTGGTTGACGGATGGCTCCCGGACGGAACATAATAATTTTGGAACCATTATTTAAACCCACATTAATGACATCGATGTCATAGGATTCTTTTTTATCACTCCAATCGTATTCCAACCTTTGCCGAGCCGTACGATTCTCAACTTGTTGCTGTTCAAAATCTTCTAGGGTTTTCTTTAACAATTCTCGTATTTCAGCTATTAAAGCCAATTCGTTAATTAGTTCTTCCTCAGGAGTATCGCGTACCAATTCCGTATCTGGTCGTCCTGTACGCTTGTCGATACATTCCTTAGCTAAAAAAACGTTTATAGATTTCGGATCGTATACCTTAAATAATCATTAATAATAATTATACCAATAGATTCTGGCACGCCAAGTATAACTAAAGATTTCTTTAAACGAACTCTTTGTTCTTCTAATGTGCTAATTTCATCTGCCATAGCTTTTATAGAATTTCCCAAAGTAGTTTTCCATTTGCCCACTACCTTTGTGCGTTCACGTATATTATTTGTAGTTTCAGCTTGGGTTTTTTCAACTAGCGACGATATACGCATATAGGCTGTTTTGGAACTATATTGATTTCTGTATAAAAAATAGATCAATGTATATATTTTGGGCTGGAAATGAGTTATATGACCTAAGTATGACTTACTTGAGAGCTTTATTAAAAACTTTATTGGTATTTTCAACAGTTTCTAAATTTTTAGCTCTCCATTCATTTGGACTGTAGCGTGTTATCGAATAACGATCTACTACCGGCCGAGTTCCTGTTAAACCAGCCATAGGACTCCAGTCCACTTTTCCGGTAGCCCATGGTCCAATAGGACCCATTGGTTGTAAGTTGTCTTTACTTGGTAGTTCATCTTCAGGTTGTGGCAAATAGCATGGTGGATTATTGTAATCATCAGCACGAGGATTTAATGTTTGCTAAACGAATTATAGATGTCATGCCATTTAAGACTTTTATTAAAGTGTCGCGTCTCCCACCTAATCTTTTTACATTGAGATATAGCCTAACTATAATTTTAACTTCGTAGGCTAATAATTAGATTTTGGCCTATTGTATGTAATTTTCAGTTCAAACTTTTAAAATGAAATTGGTTGCCCAAACAATAGACATAGACACTTGGACCGACTTGTTTAGATCAAATTTGTACAGACAGTGAGACGTTCTTCTGGGTTTTGCAAACAGAATTAAAAGGATTTAAAAATTGATTTTAGAATTCCTACCACCAGTTTGGGAGTGCTTTCTTCCAGAGTTTTTACTACACTACCAGAGTATACCAAATAGATATCTGCAGAAGAATGTTTTCGAATAAGCAATTCGTTTCATTTCGAAAACTTTTCAAAATCGCTTTCATTATTTGGAAATGCTTAGACGAAGTAAATATACCTCCAACTTTAAGGTGTTGGGTGTAAAATAAAATATAAAGTTTGTTTCTAAATGTATTATTTACAGAGCAAACTTACCGGCATATTGGAGTCAGATGGCTCTTTACGGGGAAACCTGAACTCACTATCTTCTGCTTCGAGAGAATTCTGCAAACATTGTTTTTCAAATAATTTATAACCTCTTTAATCAATCATTTTAGAACTTACAGAGTCTCTTTCCAAGTCGTGCCCATCACCCGGTCGTGCACCCTTCTAGGTAGTGAAATATAATATACAATGTATATTTTGTCATATATTGTTTAGTCTTCCTATATTATGTGTTACCTTTTTCTTTTCGCACATATTCACATTCATATTCGAAAAGCGAAATTTTGTCTTGTCTCCGGATAAATGAAACAATTTACATTTATATATGAATAGGTTTTATTGAAAATTTTTTTGGATTAATTTTTTTATTATGACAACAAAGTAAATGTTACTAGGTTTTCATGTCAATCTACAATAATAATAATAACATCCAGAGCGTGGGTTACTAAACTAATTTAAAATAAAATGAGTTAAGGTTACGCAAGTGTTTCTAAGGGTATATTCTTCGGAACGTTTGGAAATATTTCACGGAAAAGTCTAAAATATTTGACGGCTTAAATTTAAGAACATTTACCAAATAATCATACATTATTTCCAATTTCGGTAGGATACGTTCCACCGGTTTTATGAAACCTTTAGTCTCATGAATGATATACGGGTAGCCATGCCAAAAATGCAAAATCATTTTGCCAGTTGGCGTGTAATACGTTTTGGAAACTTCATTTGTATAATTCTTAAAGTATTATGTGTTAGCATTATTGAGTTATTATGAAAAATTTCGTCCACTCGATTATACGTATATAGTCGATAGCGATATTATATCAGTTGCCCCATATCGGGATCCGAATGGTTACCGAATATTATTCTTTCGTTTTGGTAATTGGAATCCTCAGCAGATAAGTGTGGATGATCTGTATCGAGTTTCCATTATTATGATGAAAGTGGGCTCGTTAGAGCCCATTAGTCACGTAGTCAGTGGTATTGCTATATATTCGATTTAGAAAATTTGGCTCTTAATCAGGTTTTACAACTAACACCTAGCGTGGCAAAAAATGATTGCACTTTTAGTTGTAAGTGAAAATATTTAATTGATATTTGAAAATTGTGGTATGTGATGTACATGTGTTTCCTTTTAGAGTTCCATGCCCATCTCAACGAAAGCTTTACATAATGTCAATACAAATCCAGCTTTTAAAATTGCTTTTAAACTATTTAAACCTTTTTTGAATGTTCGAATGTGCGAAAGCCTTTTTATACATTCTAATATGGAATCATTACATGACCATATCAATCCAGAGTATTTACCAAAAAGGTATTCATATACACTGGGGGTCTACTCCACCACATTCGAACCTTAATTTCATAGCTTTTTAACAGCATTGTGAACGGAATAATAAATAATCCAATTTTAAAACAACACAATTTCAGAGTAATTTTTATACAAGAATTGCAGTATTCTTCACAGTAATGTTTGAAAATGTCATTAATTACTGTGCCAGTCACTATTTGAAATAAATTTTTTTGTTTCGCAATAGAGTCCATGCGAAAGTTATGAGCGTTTCGATATCCTAGTAGACCTCCTAAATATTTAATGCAAATGCAAATCAATTAATTATCATGAAGTTTTCATAGAATGTTAAAAATGTTTTATTAAATCCTATTTTATTTAAATTTTAGATATGGTGGCATTCATGAGGATTATTCGCATCAACAATGGCTGGAAAATATAAGAGATAATAAGCGTATACGAGAAGAATTACAACAATTGGGTTATGCGTTCGAATGATTTTCCCACTCGTATGTGCTAATTTCAAACTCTGTCATCTGCATAATTTGTATTTTTTACTCTTCACATACAATTTATTTTTGATTCTCATGGCGTTAACTGTATAACTCTGTTCAGTTCGAGTTGCTTTTAAAATTTGTTATAAATGATTTCTAATACAATACAAAAACAAAAAAACAAAAAAATTTACAACAATTTAGCCGAAAATTTTAATATCCTTTAAAATAATATTTGAAAGTGTCTTTGATTACTGTCCAAGTCGTTATTTGAACCAACTTTTGTCAGATGTAGTTGCACAATAGATGCAAAATGCAAATATAATTATATAGCCACTTTCATGGCTGCATCGAAACGACGCACCATCCGATGTAAACTACCAATACGTTTTTCCGCATCCGCCAGTTCTTCCTTACACTAAAACAAATAAAATTATGCATCCATTATACAAGTGACGTTTTTCGCTAAGAACTAGATTATCGTACATCTCTTAAATAATTTTCACAACGTCGCAGGTTTTCTTGAGTATAATTCATACGAGCAGCCTTCTCTAATAAGTCGGCTTGAGCACGTATATCACGGGCCGCATTCATTAAAATCGAATTTAAAGTTTGACGTAATGCCACCTGCGAAAAAATCAATTTAAAATATCATCATCCTAAAAGAACTAATGTTCAATCTATCTTAAGTTTTCAATCTATATAATTTGGAAAAAGAAGGAGAAGAATATGTTGCATTCTTTTGTAAAATGCTTTAAGATCTTAAAGTACTCTGGATTTGTTTTACGTCTTATACAATCTGTTATCCTTTATATTATAAAAAACTTTACCGATGTCTGACGCAAATTCCCACATTCTTCCAGTGTTTCTGTACCAAAATGTTCCCAGTATTGTTCAGAGGCTTGCCTATGTAGAAAATGTATCTAAAAAGAGTTCAAAATATATACGAAACTACTATCGCTTACTCGGGTGGTTGACGGATGGCTCCCGGACGGAACATAAAAATTTTGGAACCATTATTGGATTCTCTTTTTATCACTCCAATCGTATTTCAACCTTTGCCGAGCCGTACGATTCTCAACTTGTTGGTGTTCAAAATCTTCTAGGGTTTTGTCGAACAATTCTTGTATTTCAGCCATTAAAGCCAATTCGTTAATTAGTTCTTCCTCAGGAGTATCGCATACCAATTCCGTATCTGGTCGTCCTCTACGCTTGTCCATACATTCCTTAGCTAAAAAAACATTTCTATATTTCGGATCATATACCTTAAATAATCATTAATAATAATTATACCAATGGATTCTGGCAAAAATTTCTTTAAACGGACTCTTTGTTCTTCTAATGTGCTAATTTCATCTGCCATAACTTTTATAGAATTTCCCAAAGTAGTTTTCCATTTACCCCCTACCTTTGTGCGTTGACGTATATTATTTGTAGTTTCAACGTGGGTTTTTTTAACTACTGACGATATACGCATATAGGCTGTTTTGGAATTATATTGATTTCTGTTTAAAAAATAGATCAATGTATATATTTTGGGCTGGAAATGAGTTATATGACCTAAGTATGACTTACTTGAGAGCTTTATTAAAAATTTTATTAGTATTTTTAACAGTTTTTAAATTTTTAGCTCTCCATTCATTTGGACTGTAGCGTGTTATCGAATAACGATTTACTACCCGCCGCGTTTCTGTTAAACTAGCCATAGGACTCCAGTCCACTTTTCCGGTAGCCCATGGCCCAATAGGACCCATTGGTTGTAAATTGTCTTTGATTGGTAGTTCACCAATAGATATCTTAGGTTGTGGCAAATAGCATGGTGGATTATTGTAATCATCAGCACGAGGATTTAATGTTTGCTAAACGAATTATAGATGCCATGCCATTTAAGACTTTTATTAAAGTGTGGGTACAGTCCTACCTAATCTTACTACATTGAGACATAACCTAACTATAATTTTAACTTCGTAGGCTAATAATTAGATTTCTGCCTATTGTATGTAATTTTCAGTTCAAATTCTTTAAATGGACATTGGTTGGCCAAACAATTGGCATAGACACTTGGACCGACTTGTTTAGATCAAATTTGTACAGACTGTGTGACGTTCTTCTGGGTTTTACAAAAAAAAATCGATTTTAAAATTCCTACCACCAGTTTGGGAGTGCTTTTCTTCAGAGTTTTTACTACACTACCAGAGTATACCAAATAAATATCTGCAGAAGAATGTTCTCGAATAAATAAATCGTTTCATTTCGAAAACTTTTCAAAATTGCTTTCAGTAGTTGCAAATGTTTAGACGAAGTAAGTATACCTCCAACTTTAAGGTGTTGGGTGTAAAATAAAATATAAAATTTGTTTCTAAATGTATTATTTACAGAGGGAACTTACCCGCATATTGGAGTCAGATGGCTCTTTACGGGGAAACCTGAACTCAGTATTTTCTGCTTCGAGAGAATTCTGCAAACATTGCTTTTCAAATAATTTATAACCTCTTTAATCAATAATTTTAAAACTTACAGGGTCTCTTTCCAAGTCGTGCCAATCACCCGGTCGTGCACCCTTCTAGGTAGTGAAATATAATATACAATGTATATTTTGTCATATATTGTTTAGTCTTCCTATATATTATGTGTTACCTTTTTCTTTTCGCACATATTCACATTCATATTCGAAAAGCGAAATTTTGTCTTGTCTCCGGATAAATGAAACAATTTACAATTATATATGAATAGGTTTTATTGAAATTTTTTTTTTTTTTTTTAAATTCCTACGTTGGAACTGTAGTTGGCCTGAGAAAAATTTTTTTGGATTAATTTTTTCATTATGACAACAAAATAAATGATACGAAAATGTTACTAGGTTTTCATGTCAAACTACAATAATTATAATAACATCCAGAGAGTTGGTTACTAAACTAATTTAAAATGAGTTAGGGTTACGCAAGTGTTTCTAAGGTTATATTCTTCGGAATTTTTGGAAATATCTCACGGTAAAGTCTAAAATGTTTGACGGCTTAAATTTAAGAACATTTACCAAATAATCATACAAAAAGTCAGATAGGTTCGGATGTTTGTTAAAGAAATCCATGGCTGCTTTATAATTGAGATCTCTACGCAGACGATATTTATCAAGTAATCCGTTGTGGCAGCGCCACATTATTTCCAATTTCGGTAGGATACGTTCCACCGGTTTTATGAAACCTTTAGTCTCATGGATGATATACGGGTAGCCATGCCAAAAATGCAAAATCATTTTGCCAGTTGGCGTGTAATACGTTTCGGAAACTTCATTTGTATAATTATTAAAGTATTGTGTGTTCACTACGCGTATAGCATTATTGAAGGTTCGATGGAACACTTTTATGCGTTTGCGTTCGCTATGCACCATCATTTGACAACGCATAATTTTACCTGTAAATGATTAGAATGTTAGTGATACAGCTAAAGTGTAATAATATAATATAGAAATTGTACGAGTGTATGATTAAGGATACTTTCGAAAAATTAAAGAGACCTTCAGTCTAAGGCATAACACGGTAGACTCTAATGCGGGAGAACTCAGAGCTTAAAACACATTAAGGTTCTCCAAGAAGAAAGTTCTAACATATCAGGCTTTTACAATAATTTCAGAAATATTTTCAATGCAGTTGTTTTTCACTTGTCATTGTACTACTAGAATGTCTTCTGATATATTTTGCCCCTTCTCTCCTCAAACTTTTATTAATATTTCTATTCAGTTTAAAGTGTGCGTTCGTGTTCCTTTTGTGTTATGGCGTACTTTATGGGATTTTAAATCTTACCAAAAACATTCATTGAGAAATAATTAAAATCTCCTTTAAAGTTATTAATAATCAAATATCTCATTAGAAGTAAGATTCCGGCATCGCACAGAAATACATCATCACGTCCCTTCATGTTCACAACGGTTTTGAAACGTTCCGTTTCTCTATTTATGGAAACAAGACGTTTCGCTATCAATTTGTCCTCGATTATACGAGCTTCCAGTGCCTTTTCCTTAAATATTAAGAAAATTTCTATAAGAAGACACCCTTAAAGAATATTTTTTTAGTACCTACAATTTTTACATTGTCCACAATATCATATTCAGCTCGTTTTTCGCAGACTAATTTCAAACGATCGTCATATTTGCCTCGAACCCAATGTCCGCATTCAACACAATTTTTACCTTTCTGCATTTTACTTTTACTAAAAACCACATAACCATCATAGCTTTCTTCCACACTCACTTTAAATGTACCAATCTCTTGTAATTCCCGTTCTAATAATAGTCTCATTTCTTCATTCAATTGGCAATTGTTATCTTTTAATTTTGAAATATAGAGATTTTCATCAAATACAAACGCTTTTTTCTCATTTAACAAATCTTTAGCGGGAACTTGGAATCTGTAGCGTTGAAATGTTAGCTCGGATGGTTCAATTTGTGATAATAAATGTGATATTATACTATCTAAACTAATCTCATCTTCTGGTTTTAACCGGAACTTTTTTGTACACGGTATCACTTCAAACTCAGGGTCTTTTGATGGAAGTTCGGCCACATTGCAACGTTGCTTTATTTTTGGTTCTAGAAGAAAGTTGTAGTTATTCTTTAAGCGAACATTTTAATTCTCTATAGGTATTACCCATTGTGCTAAGAATATTTTTATAAATTTTTTGAATAAAAATAAATATACTCAAAAATAAATCTTAAATAAAATTGAAATAAAATTAAATATTAATTTTTCTTGACTAAAATTTGATTTGTCAGATTACTGTAGCATACGTGTTAGAAATTTGAAGACTGTAATTGTAACTATACTAAAGCTGGGTATATTAAGTTGCCATTTTGTTTGTAACCGCCAAGACTTTAATAGAGAACGTATTATGTTTTATGATCAGCAACAGCAGCAACAAAATCGGAATCGATTTAGAGAGCGCCTGCGACGAAATCCTCACAATGGTAAGAAAATTAAAATTTTTTGTCACTTATTTTTGTTTTAAATACGAAATTATCTATATGAAATAATAGATATTGGTAGATCAGCTTAGATTTTGACTTAATCTACTATGACAAATGTTTATGGATAAAAAAATGTCCCCAATTTACTGTTGTAAGCAAATCTAGAGGTCGGCAACATACTCACTTTTTCAAGGCGTTATAACATAATGCATAAAATTCTGAACCGATTTAACCGTGTTTGTCGGTCTGTTCCTCTGTTAGTATAACGCTGCTAAAGATTATCTGGATTGTAAAACATCAAATATTGATTTAATATTTAACAGATATATTGATAATTTCAGAGTGCTGTTTGGTATTGCAAAGTATTAAAAATTGATCAAAGGACATGTCCATAATAAAAGGAAAATTGAAAAAGAATATTTTTTAACAGTATTTTTATTATAAACTACAAAACACATAAAGCTACCACATAAACAAGTAGGAAAACTAATTTGGACGAATTTTAAATACCCTTTACATTTACATACAAACGGTGGGCATGGAAAGTATATGATTACGCCCTCTAATAATCTATGCATTACGTATAAGCTTGCAAGCGACTTTTTTGCTTCATAAGGTTCTTTGTAAATTGTAGGCGTATATGTTATTCAACCACGCCCATTTTTGGTATATTAATGGATAGGATAATTATACATTTGCATACTAAATTTAAAGTTTATAGGTTAAATGTTAGGGTAGTTATATATATTTTTGTTGATTGTGGGCGTGTCTGTTTCCGATTGTTCACCTTTTTGGCACATCGATGGATAGGTTCATTTTAAATATGTGTAGTAGATTTTTGTTGATTGTGGGCGTGGTACTTGATGGATTTTTCCTATTTTAAATAGCGATCTGCGTGCAGAAACTAAAAGTTTTGTATGTATAAAAAATGCCAACAACAGACAGAGACAAGGATATACATGTTCTCTCTTTGATGCTGATCAAGAATATACATGTATACTCTATACTCTAACGTGTCCTGGGTGTTCCAAATGGAATGATAGTATAGTATACCCCCCATATTATCTTGAATACTGTCTCCTGAGGAGTACTTCTCTACTTTATAAGTAATACGGAAAAATTACTTTAAAAATTCTTCTTTTTCAGATTTTGTAGCATTGTGGGCATGTCGCGTGCCAAGTTTGAAATTGATACCACAATTTTTGCGACAAGGAGAGTGATTACCCTCGAACACAAAACATACACAAATGAATGAACAGACAAACAGACATGGCTAGATCAATTCTATATTTGTTGCTGATTCAGAATGTTGGGTCTTTGTGTATGGGTCTCAGACGATTGATTTTGGGCGTTGCAAACGTTTTGACATTGTGATATATATCTCCGTATATGTACATGTGATGGTGGGTAAGTATTCAAGATTTGGTTTAAGCCAAGCATAGCGTTTTTACTTGCTTCAAATTAACTTGATATGTGCTAAAAGCATTTTTGTGGGCGGTTTTATTCAACATTTGACAGCTCGTTACAGACATACAAAATAATTGAAACTTTAAAAGACAGAGTATTACCTAAAAGAAGAAATATAGAGAATAAAAATTTATGATTTCACACATACTTACACTTGTTTGTGAATTTTACAAGTGGAATTACAATTTCCAAAGCAATCTTTCGAAGTGTATTTTAAAGGAGTAACCGAACACGTACACATTTTCAAGCAGTGCCAGTACATTGGCAGTGTACGTAAGAACTGTGCCACCTTTTTCTTTTCACTTTTCAATTGTTGTGAGGGCTCAATATTTATTACAATACTTAACTTGATTCGTCTGTATGTTATGGATTGGCTTTTCTCACTTATGCCCCAAAATGTTATACGAATGCTATTCATATATATTTAAAAAGAGTGAAAAGAAGTAAAAATATTTAAATGTGCAAGTATAATTAGTGGGTGTGGCAGGTATCTGATTACGGCCCTTTAACAGTGTATGTGATCTGTGTCAACCCGGATTCTACTCAAGGTAGTTTTATTAAAAAAGGGGGGTTTGTCTGTTATACAACTCCAAAAAGTGTTCATAATTTCAGCTCAATATCTAAAAATTTACGATCGTGAAAGTGCCAAAAACAAACGAACACACAGACGCACGCGTCTCAGATTTTAATGCTTTTAATGAGACCGTAGAAGACCAAGAAGCCTTGGCAATATGTCCTCAATCTCAAGCTGAGGAAAATTCATAAATCGTTTTAGAAGATAACAACCATACGATAAGACAAACACACACACACCCTAAACTGTGTGTTTATATCATAATAACATTAAAAACAATTGGAATATTATTAATATTATAGTAAATAAAATATCAAAGCCATAAATTACAGCACATGTTTTTTTAAATCGTAGTTCAACTGATTTTCTTGACGTCCCGAATGGCACCACCACCACCCCATATGGCATACTATACATATATCAATATGTTATTTGCTCAACAATCTCTCTCTATATGTAAAAACAACAACAACAATAACATGGTATGTTATCTTGTGCGAATAAATGTCTGGCAAGTAATGGAGACAAAGATGACCTTTATTTGCAAACTAACGTCCGGACAAAGTTTTTTAAGTAATTTTTTTTTTCGCCCTCGCATGAGATATAAAATTGTTGTAAGTGGAAGGAGAAGAACAGAAAAGAAAAGACTAGAAAAGAAAAGAAAAGAAGAGCGGGAGGTCCATAAATATTTGTGCAATAAATTTTTTAATCTTATTTTCCTAATCGCCAAATGGCGCTTATGAGTATATTGGGCATTTTACCCAAAAGGCAATCAGAATCAATTTTTACTGTCAATACGATAATAATGAATGGTATGGAACGGTATGGTATGGTATGGTATGGATGTACTAGTATTTCTTTTCTTCTATTTTGGTTATGACGCTATTTTATGGCGCGCACGGTGGTACCCATTACATGAACATACACAAAATTTAGTTTGGTTTGAATGGGATGGTTTTTTTATACGCTTTGTAGTAAATATAAAACGGGAAACAGTCTACAGGAGGGCATATCCGTTATGAACTAACGCCGTCGCTCAATGACCATAATGTCCATGCAACAACAAAACAAATGCAAAACTAGTGAAAATGTTATAATCGGTTATAACCGACCCTTTAATACTCTACATCACTATACAAATCATGCTATCATTGGTTGAGGTGGCATTGTAAACGCGAGTCAGTGTCGCTTCGGGGTTTTAAAAATGGCTTGATCGAGTCCAAATTTTGGTGCAGCCAAACATGAAGCAAATTAACTATTCTTTATTCCTTTTTTGTTAAAAGATATTAGGATTTGCGAATTTTCGCTACATTAAGACTTGCTTGATAGTAGGACGTTATAAGAGGAGGGGTTGTAAAAATGGTCCAATTCGCTTGATTTTCAATTAGATTCCTTCTTGGCTTAAAACATGTCCTTGTACTAAATTTCATGGAAATATCTCAAAAAATGCAACCTGTGGCTTGTGCACAAATTTACATGGACGGAGAGACGGACATGGTTAAATCGATTCAGAAAGTTATTCTAAATCGAATTAAATTATTGAAAGTGTATGTGGCAATTACTATGTAGATGTTACAAACATTCGCACAAACTTAATATACTCTATTCCACAAATGGTGCAGGTTATAAAAAAAAGAGGCGATTACAACAATTCAATAAAAAAATTTGTAACGGTCTTCGAAGAAGTTTTTTTTTTTTTTGAAATAGTTCTACATATGTCACCGCCTTACATTCGTTTACACACGCTGTAAACGTTTTACTATGAAAAAAAATAAATATATTTAACATGTAAGACAATATAATGTTTGCATACATATGCAAAATACATACATATGCATATATATATATATATATATATATAAGAAATAAGCTTTTTTACTATTTTCGTAAGGTCTGCGTGTTCTATTGATATCTATACACTATGACTATATAACTGCATTTCATACCATGTTACACATATCATTAGCATAATATAGCAAAATATTTGTGCAAAAGAGAAAAAGGGAATCATTAATAAGATCGTATAACTATTTAAAGTATCTAAAAAGGAGCAGGTTGTTGGACTTTTTAGTTCATGTTATTACAACATTTAACAATGCTTGCCATTCTAACTAAACAACCAGCAAATAAACTAAATTTGGTTTAGATTAAATGTTATATATCTCCTATTTATATATATATAGTAGGCGTGGCAAGTACATGATTACGCCCTTTAAAAGTGTATGTATTGAGTATCAATTTGAAATTAGTTTTTGCTTCAAATAAAGTTTCTTGTAAATTATGGGCGTGTTTGTTAACCCATAATGCCTACTTTTGACACATCGGTAGATGGAGCCGTTATAAATTTATAAACTAAATTTCAAGTTCATAGCTTTAGTTTTGTGGCACATATACAGTTTTTTGTCGATTATGGGCGTGGCTCATAACCTTTTTTGTCTAAATTATATAGCAGCAACCATAAGTGTCTGACAGACATACGGACACACATGTCTAGATCGACCCAGATTTTGATTCTGCTCAAAGATATGAAATTTGAATTAGATAAAATCTTAAGTTTGTAATACCCAGTAAGTGGCGTCAATATATATACGCTCCATAACTTGCAAAAAACCTTATTAGGCTCAGAGTATGATTTAAGTTTAAACGCAATGCTTACGCTATTAGAAGACGTATCAGGTATATTTTACTCTCAAGGTTTTTGTACGTATATATAAATGTTAAAAATATATAATATACCCCCCATTTCATTCGGAGATTACAATAGCTGTATAACGCCTTAGACCTAATCAATGAATATTCAAAACTCTTTTTATCAATTTTAAACACATAACTGTTGAGAGTATCTTAAATTTCTTAGATATGTTTTGTACTAAGAGGTGCATCTTTATATCATTTACTTTAGTATGAGAGAGATCTGGTATGTATTGGTTAAATAGAGGATATCCAATAAATGTGAATTAATTTCAAACCATAGAAAAAAATTAATATATTCACCTCTTCAGTTGTTCAGAGATATTTTGTTGTCTTTGCTCTTCAAATCAAACGACAATTTTAAATATAAGTTAAACAGCAAAAAAAATACAATAAACTGGATGGAAACGAAGTTTAAACATTGTAAGGATGCGCATTATGTAACTACTCCATCTAAAGAGAAATGATTGTACGGGGATGTTGGACAAAGCGGTAAAAAGTTATATTTCTGTTGAGTCAAATTTTAGATATCCATTATGTTAGCTTATAATTGGTGGACATGGTCGTAAAACAATTGACATATTGAGCTGAAATTTTATATATTGTAGATATTCTCAGTTTATAAGGGACGGTTCCCATATAAAACGAAAAGTTGATAGTTAGACACGCCTACAATTTAATATTTTTTTTAATTCAAATTTCAAAAAAAACATTAAAATCTGAATAGCTGCAGCAAAGTACACCCGTGTGTTGTTTCTACAAAATTCGACTGAATATTTCTACAAATATTTCTGGTTCTGAGCCTCACTCATAAAACTTTATCTTTCACAATTGAAATTGTTGAGGAATGCAGCCATTGAGGTCGTTCTCTCCTTTGAGGGAGACATATGGCACATGCCAACCCTACAATTGCACATAAATGATATTTAAAAACTAATCTATGACCTTTGCACTCGTTATCTTTGTAGTTTATGAGTAATATTGAAATAAAATGTTTAAGCATTTTATTAAAAAAATTACCCATTTAGATTTTTGTCAATTTCAATACTTACCTTGCCTTGCAAGAACCACCAATACTTCTGCCAAGTTGAGAAAGAATAACTCAATGCAGGAAAATACTGATGGGCACACTGTCGGATAGACGGACATATACAAATAGAATCAAAATTTGATGCCATTCAAGAATATATCGCACAATGGTTTTCTTCCGACAAATGCTGTAAATGATTTGATAAACGAAATATATCTGCGCCCTCAAAGTAGTGGTTCTAAGAGTACCATAGTTTGCAATGTATTGATTATAAACACAATGAAGAAAGAAAACGTTGAGTAGATGCAGTAGAAAACTCAACTGAAAGCGAAACACATGTCAAATGTTATGAAAAAGTCAATAAGAGAACACTCGCGTAAGGTGGTGTAAGAAGACAACCAGCAGCAGTATCAGCAGCAACAGCAGCAGCATTGTAAACATAAGACCATTAACGACACAGTCATGCACTCCACTCATAAACGAATGAACAGCGGGGTGAAATTGTAAAAAAATAAAAATCGATTTTTTCACATGATTTACATCAAAAATTTATTTGCGATAAATCACGATTTCCCGTCAATTCTGTACGTACAGATGTGTATGAGAACAAGGGGTAAAGCCATGAATGTATTGAGCCGTTTTGAGTTCGTTTTTTGTTACGAAAAACACATGATTATTATGATGATGATTATGACAAGCATGTGGCACTGGTATGTAATATGTCATGTCGATTCCATCACCTTTCACCATCACCGTAGATATATAAAATATGTATATAAATGCGACTTTTTGAGCAACCTGCAACAAGAGAGAGAGAGAGAGACTGGATTTAACGATTATTAAAATTGATTTATTAAACTATTGTACTAAAATAAACCAAAACCGTTAAGCGTTATTCGGTGTTATCCGTTCCACCGCTGGCTTTTTTAGTACATCAAAGGATTATTAAAATAATTATAAATATATTAAAATAATTATAAAATTTTAACGTTAGAGATATATTTATAGAGATTTTATTGAGTGTGGGCGTGGCATTTGGCTAATATTGACCAATTGAAATATACGACGAATATAAATACTTTGTAAGGCCACTGAGGTCTTCACTAAGATGGAGGGTAAAAAATTATCAAAAACCGTATCGAACTAGACATGTGTGTCCGTGGGTCCGTTTATTGTTGGCATTGTCACGGTCGTAAATTTTGAGATATTGAGCTGAAATTTTGTACAGACACTTTCAATTTTTAGACCCAGATCGCTATTTGAAATGGGCAAAATCGGTCAAGAGCTACCCCCACAATCAACAAAAACCTTTATATCTGCCACAAAAATTGAGCTATAAACTTGAAATTTCTTATGTACATCTAAAAAGATTCCGTCTGGGTCTGATCAGTTAATAGACACGCCCACAATTTACAAAAAAAACCATACTCAGCGTAAAACTTGACTTGCATGGTTATACGTAATACATACACTATTAGAAGGCGTAATCACACAACTGTCACGCCCACTATTGCAGATGGGAAGGGTATTTTTAGATTTGGCCTAAGCCAAATTTAGTGTTCGTTAATGCTTATTAAGTATAGTCCCCGTACAGAACCTTACAAGGCTAGGACATATTATAAATCTGTCCCAGCCTTTTCTTATTACCGTTTTGTTAAAAAGATAAAATTAACATACACACACAATTTTATACTTGTTACGCCCACAATCAATGCTTTCGCAGCTTATACGTTGTGTGTAGTCATATATTTCGTTTCGCTGGTAGAAACATACAACACTACATAGATACTAAACAATTGTTCAGTCATTGTTGAAATAATAACAAAAACAAATAGTGATGCTTGGCTTTAAGCAATAATAACAATTAATCCTCGGTTGACTTTGGAGAGATATGTTCCAGCTACTTATGGCAGAAAATCTTCATTTAATTTGATTTTTACTCACTAAGTATTTACCCACGGAGAGATTTGAGATTTACAGAGTTTGCGAGCATACGTTGAAGAATTGCACTTTAAAATATTGCGTTGTAAATATTTAGAATAGATTATAATCTCACCATTCCTGCAATATATAAAATACGTGCAAATATGTACGTTTGTACGTACTTACATAGATAATGTAATGGCAAGCACTTTGTTTGCTTACCACCCCCCCACCCATATTAATCCTGAGCCTGCATGAGCAGCACATCAGTTTTGCTGCTCATTTCAATGTTTTACAAGTTGTGGAACACGGCTGCATTGTACATTTTAATTGGCCTCAAATAAATATTTGCACACCTTTAACCCTTTTCCGTCTGCCAAAGTCTAATAATCTTAAGTGCTTCGACATATCATTCGCGTTATTGTGCTTAACTACAAATGTATCTCACATCGTCTCACTCTGAACTGACGATGGCCATAAATGAGACCCTTATGTGGATGTGTGTGTGTATGTGTAGGCAATGTTTGGACAAATATTTATACTCATATTTAATAATAATAGAGCCAACACAACAAAGCTAAGCTCCAATTCTACACAGCCATGAATAATTACAAAATAACACTTTTATGCTAATGCAATAATTCCAACGCAAGTTAAACAATTAACTTTTATGATACAAAACAAAAGTAAGAAAACTGAATTTGGCTTAGGTCAAATCTTAAATACCCTCCACATCCACAACAGTGGGCTTGGTAAATATGTATATACATATATTGCTGCCTCTAATAGTGTATGTATTATACGTATCAGCTTGCAAGTCGAGTTTTATGTTGAATACGTAAATTGTGGGGGTGCATGTTATCCGATCACGCCCATTTTCAGCAAATAGATGAATATAATATTTATATATACCAAATTTCAATTGATAGCTCAATTTTTGTGGCAGATATAAAGATTTTTGTTGATTGTGGGCGTAGCTCTTGACCGATTTTGCTCATTTTAAATAGCAATCTGCAGTACAAAATTTCAGCTTAATATTTTAAAATTTACGCCCATGAGAATGCCAACAATAGACATACACACGGACGTACGGACATATAGACATACATGTCTAAATCGACTCAGTTTTTGATGCTGATCGAGAATATATGTACTTTGTATGGTCTCCTTTTGGGTATTGCAAACAGAAGAACAAACTTAGTATACCCTCATCACTAAGGTGGAGGGTATAACAAAAAAAAATAAAATAAAAGCGTGGTTTCGGTATATGAGGTCCCTAGAAATTTGTAAGAAAAATATTGTTAGCTCAGCTATTTTAAATATACTTTGAACCATTTTGTTTAGTAATTATATACCTGTCGAAGTTTTAATTTTGAAGCCTGGTCGAAGTTTAAATCCGTATCATACGTTCGTCACAAGATAAACGCTTCGATTTACACATATAAAATGATATTTTCTTATCTTCCTTAAAGCATTATTATAATGGCAAGAATATATATACTATGTAGGGTCTCTGAAGCCTCCATCTATACCAAGTGAAAATGCTTTACCATTTAATACCCTACACTATTTAGTTCCACAAAGTAATTAGAAAAATGGACTGAGAGACGGACAGAAGGGTAGATATATGAATAGACAGACGAACTGACAGATAAATCGAGAGCACTGAAGAGATATTAAGAACAATCGAGAGAGATCTGTCCTACTTCAGGCAGATAGACAAGATAGAAGTAGTACCACAAGTTGTGTAAAAAAACCAGGACTATATGGCAAGTGCCTTATAATATATAAAATTATTTAACTCTAAAAACAGTTTCTTTATTTGTTGTTTCTACACTTATAGTTTAAAACACTTTTCAATTGGGTTCGAAGTATCCAGCACCACAGATTTTGCTTTTTAAACTGTCAAGGGGTGTAGTGTTCCTAAAATTTTATTGTTTATAAAATTTTTTTTATTATTATACCCTTTATACTTAGTGATAACGGTATACTAAGTTTGTTCTTCCGTTTGCAACACCCAGAAGGTGACTTGGCAGACCATACAAAGTATATATATTCTTGAACAGCATCAAAAACTGAGTAGACACGTATAACATGTATGTCTGTTTGTTCGTTTGTCTATATGTTGTTGGAATTTATCAAAATGGGTCAAGAGCCACGCCCACAATCAACAAAAATTTATTTATCTGCCACAAAAATTGAGCCATTAAATTTAAATTTGGTACATTTACTAACAATTAACCCGTTCATCGATGTACCAAAAATTGGCGTGGTCCAATAACAGGCGCGCCCATAATACTTGACTTACAAGCTGATACGTAATACATACACTATTAGAGGGCGGTATATATATATCTACCACGCCCACTATTGCTGATGTGGAGGGTATTTAAGATTTCGCAAAAGCCTAAGTTAGTTTTCGTACTTGTTCATTTTAACGTAAATATTTTCATACACAAGACGTCTTCAAGGAAAAGCCGTCCAAGTGTTATTTGAGTATAGAATAACATAATAATTTGGATGGTTCACATAAAAAAAGAAATAACGATGAAAGTAAAACAAAGCGATCAAATTTATTTAATGAAAAGAACCAGAACTACCAATAATTCCCTCAGTAGAGAGTAGTCGTACATCGAAAATTTAACCTTAATAAATGGTATCTGGGGAATTCCGCTTATAAGAATAAACAGATACGTATATGTGTGTACTTATTACTTATATGCTGCATGCATCACACATTTATATAATTCTACGTACTTATACACGCACACACACACACAATTAAACACAGTCATTAGCAAAAATTAAGCAACAGAGCGGTTTAAGTAAATAAATTAATATAGACTTCGGCCAAATCTTAAATAATTTCCGTAACTACATATCTATAAAAATAGTAGATGTGTCAGGTGTTTTATTAAGCTTAATAATATTTAAATATTAAAAATATTACAACAAGTCGGTTTCTGCGTCAAATAAAGATTTTTGTAAATTGTGGGCGTGTCTATTAACTGCCAATTTTCATTTTTAGCATTTATATGCATGACATAATTAATGTACCAGATTTTATTGCTCAAGTTTTGATCGATTTTGTCGATTAAATGGAAGCCTGTGTACACAGAAACTAGATCGACCAAAATCTTTATGCCTGCCACAAAAATTCACCTATGAACTAGAAATTTGGTACACATATGCATAGTTATCCCATCCATCGATGTGCAAAAAGTGGGCATGGTCGGATAACAGAAACTCCCAAATTTACAAAATACCATATTTAAGGTAAAACTAAACTTACTTACTTACACTATTAGAGGGCGTAATATATAGATCTCTCACGTCTACCGCTATATTTGTGGAGGATATATAAGAAATTTAATTTTCTTACTCGTTTTTTTTTTTTTTCAAATTCCAAAGAGAAAGAGAGTGGCTACGTAATAATGACACCAATCGTTTGTATAAACTAAGCCATCAATGTTTAAGGGAGAAGACCAGCAACAAATATTTCTATATATATAAAACAGTGAAATCGATATATTAGCAATAAATGAAGGTATAGGCGGATTTGAATGAAAATGTAACAGTAGTGTCCTTGAAAGTAGCATCAGTAATAAGCAAGAACCCCCACCTATTATGTGGTTAAAAAAAAAGAAAATTCTTTAATCGAGTGTGGAGAATAATGTTTGTATTCTATAATGAATGTATGAATATAGCGCACATACTTACAGACCTAAGTTGATAAAAATAGTGACAAACCATGCTCGTAAATGCTTATACCCGGCACCACCCTGTGGGTACATTAACAATGTGTGGATGTTTGTAACCCCAAAACGGTAAATGCCACACCCACCTTCAAGTATAGTCATCTGTCCATGTAAATTTGTATGCAAAGTACAGACCGAATTTTTTGAGATATTTCGATAAAATTTGGTATCAGGATATGTGTTAGCCCAAAGAGGAACTCTTTTAAAAATGGACCGGATCGCAATACTTTTAGAACCCCTCCCCATATAAGGTTGCAATAAAATGGAAGTTTTTATATAGCAAAAATTTTGAATTCTTAATATTTTTAGATAAAATATGGTGAAGAATGCTTGATTGGTTTAATAATTTGTTGTGCCAAGTTTCCACCCGATCGAACCATGTTTAGAACAACTTTCCATATAATAATATTTCACCAAGTAACTTCTTAGCGTTTATTACAAATAAATTTGTGGAACTAAGTAGTGTAGGGTATTAAATGATCGACTCTAACATTTTCACTTGTTTTTAACGAAGAAAGTTTTTAAAAGACATCCAATCTTAAGTGGTACTAGACCTCAATGTTTGCTAATGCTAATCTTATATGTAGTTTACTCAAAGAAGCCCGTTCTTCCCGTCAGAAATATTCATTTTTGCGTGCATTGAAAATGGGAAAATTGGCTAAAAGACATGGACAATAGTGCAAGTGCATAAGGAAGGCATTATTTTAGAAATTTTTTACGGACCATAAATTTATTACGGATAAAAATCTTTAACATTGCATTACACACATATATTTACAGAGTAAAGTACAGTGAGCATACTTGGGTCATAAATTAGATCTTAATATATAAAAGTTGGAGACACAATAACCGAAAGTTGGCCTAAGTTAGACGTGGCTTTGATTTTTGCACGTTTTGCTGCACATTAGGGAGTGAGATGAGGTGCGTGCGTGTGATTTCGTCTCAATTGAAGCTTGTAAAAAATTAAATTGAACACAATCAAATTATTGCGGTTGTAAGTGAATGCTTCATTTGTTTTGTGATTCGCTTTCGTTCTACATTCTTTGTAACCTGTTTTTTATTTGTTTATGTGTACTTTCATATGTGGGTTCGAGCCTTTCTGAAACCATTTGCATTCAACTCTGTGGGTAATTTTCTTACAATATTAACGTCATTCAATTTAAACGTATTTGTACTTACACGTTTTATGTTTCATGAGGGAAAAAAAGAACGAATATAATCTGATTAATGATTTGGTTAAGTTTGTATACTTCTGATGATGATGAAGATGTTAGATGAGGATGTTATTCTATATGTACAAATCGTTGATAAGTTAAAGGAGACTTTTTTTATATGTGGAAAATAAAATTCAATAAAATCAAACAAAAACAAGTAAACATGTTATAGTCGGTCAAGTCCTACCGTTTAATACCCTACAACACTTGGCTCCTTAAATTATGCTACAATTAAACGCGTGGCACTATCATAAAAGTTACTTCGTGAAATATAATGACATATATGAAAAGGGCTTTTAAAAATGGTCAGATCGAGTACAAATTTAGTTCACTCAAATATGAATCTAATTAACTATTCTTCACCAAAATTTTGTCAAAAAATATTAACAATTGCGTTTTTTTCCATATAAATACTTTCATTATAATAGAACCTTATATGGGGAAATATTCTAAAAATCGTCTAATCCAGTCAATTTTCAATAGGATTCTTCTTTGACTTAATGAATGTCCTGGTACCAAATTTCGTCGAAATTTATTAAAAAAATGCAATCTATAGTTTACGTATAAATTTACATAGACAGACGGACGGACATATGTCCATGGTTAAATCGATTCAAATTTTGATTCTGAATCGATCGGTCTAATTTAATGTGGGTGTGGCATTTGCCGTTTAGGTATTACAAACATTCGCACAAACTTAATAAACCCCTTGCCACAAGTGGTGCAGGCTATAAAAATTGAATAAAACAAAATGCAAACATAAAATATTCAGAGTAATGTACATATACACTAATTACAGTTTTAAAAGAAATTGGGCCTTGGATACACAATAGACCCTGCTATAGCGCAAGTTCAAATAAGACGGCTTTGTATAATGCGGTGGAAAAATGAAAATGAAAAAAAAAATATTTATTATTCAAGAGCCACAAAAAATGTATTAAGAATACTTAATAAAAAAATTTATAAGTATTTGACTGAGCCGATGGCTTGTATTGCTAGTGCTTCTTTTAATAACAAATTGTACAAAAATATATTTTAGTAAAATTTTATTAATAAATAAATAAATTTGTCTTATACAACACAGAACCTATCTACCGTGTCATAGGAGTCTCTACTACATACAATGTGTAAGTATACATATGTGACAATTAAATAAACAAGTAGAATATAAACAAACTGCTCAATTTTGAAGAAATATAACAATAACAACATAAATACATAAGTACATAAATAAAAAATTCTATACAAGAATAAAGAAGTTTAAAAACTAAATTTGTCTTAGAGGTCAAATCTTAAATACTCTCTTCATCCACATATAGAAACTATGGGCGTATGTGTATATGTATCCATCTATGAAAAGTTTTCAAGTGATTTTTGTGATTTTTGTGGTTAATTATTTTTCAATATAGGTTCAAAAACTTTTAATTGTTCCCCTAATGAAGGCGAAATTTGTCACCGAAACTTTGGGTCACCAAGAAGAAATGTTTGGTCTTTTAATTAAATGAAGCATAAATGACCCTATTAGCTGAAAGTATAATAAATAGTGATAAAAAGAGAATGAAAAAGTTTCAATAATAAGTAAATAAACTTATACAAGAAACCAATTTTGTTAAAATACAGCAAAAATATGATCGGGTATCCAAAATTAAGTCCAAGTCACTTCCAAGTTATTGTACATTAACGAGGATGGATTCTTACATAAAAATCTAGAATCAACAATCCGGGAATTACGTAAAACACAAATCATATGTAGCAGCGGTGCATACAAACACACACATAAATGAATATGTTAAACCCAAACAAAAAACACAAGTAAGAAAAGTAAATTTGGCTTAGGCTAAACTTTAAATACCCTCCACATCTATAATAGCGGGCGTGGCAGGTATATAATTACGCGCCGTATTACGTATTACGTATCAGCTTACAAGTCAAGTATTGCGTCTGTTATTCGACCAAGCCCATTTTTTGCACATCGATGGCCGGATTAATTTTATATATACGTACTAAATTTCAAGTTCAAAGGTCAAATAAGATAAATAAATTTTTATCAATTGTGGGCATGACTCTTGATCGATTTTGTCCATTTTAAATAAAGATCCAAGTGCAAAAACTAAAATTGCAAAATTTCAACTCAATATCTCAAAATGTATTCCCATGAGAATGCCAACAATAGACGGACACACGGACATAAATGTCTACATTGGTTCAGTTTTTGATGTTGAGCAAGAATATACTTTGACGCCTCCTCCTTTATGCTGCAAACAGAATGACAAACCTCCAATCTTATGTGGAGGGTATAAAAAAATGTGGAAAAATTCTATGTCCATATAAAATCTTAAGAGCATAAAACATCCTTTTAATAGGACTTTAATAAGGCAGTTCCTTTTTACCAAATGCACTCAAAACTGTGATCTGTAGGTTAAATACGAATTACCATGTGGACAGACGCACAAACAAACAGACGATACGAATCGATAAGAGTGTCTTTTCAGGTGGTTTAGGAGTTGCCAACATTCGCCTAAACTTAATATAACCGCTGCCACATGCGTTGTAGGGTATAATAGGTGTAACGTTCCCAGTGCACCCACTCGGCTCTACGCATATATGTAGCATTTCAAAATAACCTTTGCACGGGATTGTGCGCAAACAAGTGTCCAACCATGAAGTAGATGATAATAGAACCATAACGACACGAAATGTAATGCGCGAGTGTGTGGAGCAATAGGCAATCTCACTGTAATCGTACGCCTTGTATTGCGGGGTTGTATGAATGTTCCCCCAAATGTACAAAAGTAGGCAAAGTTCTCCTCATTGCCTTGAGAGGAGTCAATCGCTGTTGCAAACCATGTGCCTAAGCATATACAACACACGTAATGTAAGTGACACACATTGAAAGGAACAATGATAGCAAAATACTATATGTATTGAGGTGGGCGGAGTTGTTTTATGGTTTAACAAGCCACGTTTTGCCATCAGTCAAAGTTGTTGGTTTTTTTTTGTACTATCCAGCCGTTGTATGGACACGCCCCTTTCACATTTACACACTTGGCTATAAATATATTTAATTGGTAGTCTCTTCTTTATGTATGTGCTTCACACACACACACTCTTCATTCATACGTTTTCAAGAGGTTTTTATTTAAATGTGGGGAGAATGACTCCCAATAGTGTGCTCGCAACATAAGAGAGAACGGTATTGTGCGATGAAAACATCGTAAAATGTGTGCTCATTTAGTTGAATGTGAAGGAGAGAATATTTTGCAGAGGTGGCGCTTCATTAGATATTTTAAAAAATCAAAATACACAGATTTCATCCTGTCCAGGTGTCCGCCCGTTTGTCATGATTTGAAATACTTTGGTGGCATCCGGTATTTTATAATTTATTAGTAGCGTCAGTAGTTGACAAGGGACCGTATTGAAATCATTTTGTAGCTCCTCCCGCTAGAACGCCCATTTTTTTTTTTTTTTTGCAAAGTTCTTGTATGAAGAAAATTTGCCATTATATTAATGTTTTCTGACCGCCCCTGGGATGATGACTAACAAATTTAGACCCGATCAGAGCCCTTTCTTGAAGAATTTTTCTAAAAATTATGTGACAAAAAATAAAGAATTGATGAGTATCATTTACAGCAGGCCCTCGATAGATACGTTCCCTGTTACATGAATCCGTGTTGTACGAGGCAAAATCCATGAACCGCTCACAGCCCAGATTTTTTTTAATAACGTCTTAAAAGCTTAAATGTTTATTCACCTGTCGAACCAACCTCGACATTAATGGTAATATTCTTAACTGGAGATGGGGTTACAAATCTAACGCGACACTTGAGTTCAAATTTCAACTGAAAAAACAATTTTACTTTTTTTCTCCTTAGCTGGATTTGAACCCGTGTCTTGCAGCGGGCGGAGTTTACTAAGACAGGGGTTTTGCCCTATTGTGGTCGAGACGTCCCAGCCATCGTAAACGGTGAATCTTTATACGACGGTCAATTTCAATGTTAACGTAAAGCTCATACAGCTCAAGATTTATTCTAATTGGAAACTCATCGCCAACTTGTACAAGGCCAAAGACCTTTCGGAGAGTTTTTCTGTCGAACTCACCTAAAAGAGCCTAATTATTTTGTGTTAGGGCCATAAAGAAGCTTATAACTAGAATAAAAATATTGTCGCACGGAAGAGATCTTTGCTGTTGAAATGCCTACTTAGCCCATAGTGTACTCCTTTTCATCTCCATGCTGACATTATTGGAGACATTTATGCCTCTACCTAGGTAGACAAATTCCTCAACTATCTCGAATTTATATCGGTCTCAACATGCAAGGAATTGAGGGTGCTACGAATTCTTGGACGTTGAGACCGTATCTTTCCTTTATCTAAAATTTCCTTAGATTTAATTAGGGTCCTTCCCTTACTCCTCCTCCTCCTCCTCTCTCACTCTCGCTCGTTTCCTCTCAACCTTTTCAGGTAACTGAAGTATTTAACATTTTTTGCGCAGATACTTGCACTACTTGCATTATTTACCCTTAAATTTTAGAAAGGCAAGTGTACATATGCTCTTTTCAAACGAGTGCAAAATAAAGAGAGAGAGAGAGAGATATTTACAGTTATAACTAAGGGGTGGGTGCCTCATTGTTTGGCTTTTGCTTTGAAAAAAGTTGGTCACACAACACACATACAGTTGCAATGCCGTGAAAATCTTTTTGGTAGAAGCTTAAACATTTTATTGGTGTTGAGGGCAGCAGCTTGACAAACACATGCAGCTACGGCCAGCCAGACTCACAAAGAATTCCTGTACGTATGTATTTAAAGTTATGTGTCTGGGGTGTATATGTGTGCGAGACGACAAGACGAGACAAGCCAGCATATTATTGAAATGCACGGCAATGCACGACAAAACGCGAAGCTCAGCTATTCCAGCCATAAATACCTGCGAAAAGTGCTTACATCGGCCATTCTCTCTGAGTGTAACAGACTAAATTCCATTTTCAGGCTTTAGTCGTTACCGCCAATTCTTTAGAGCCGGTTGCTCTAACGTTCCGCTTATCTACCAAATACATTTACAAATATATTGAATACTAAAAATAACATTAAAAATTATTTCGATTAATTAATTATACAAAATTGATGATATACGAAAAACGAGTGATTTTATAGCAAACGTGAAAAGTGTAAAACGGAAAAGATCGGTAAAGTACGTAAGAACGTAAAGCAACGTAAAGTTCGGTGAGAAAGCAAATTTTCTCTTCAAATGTGTTTTCATAAGTTACATATCAGAGAAGGATTAAAAATTCCATTAACTTATAGAAAGAAGAAGCAAAAACCGTTTCAAACGTTTACGTTAAGTAGAACGAAAGAGGAAACGGAAGGAGGTCATTTTCCATCAGTACATGTCACAAATCATTACCACACGTAGAATTTAGACTCGAGAGATATTAAAAATTTATTAAAACTGTACACGTAACGCTTGTAATGAAAATGGAAGATCCAAACCTCGCCGATCAGTATGTGCAAGAATTTGTGCTGGAACATCTTGAAGATGGCACATCGGCCGCGGTGGGTGTTAAACGGGAAGATCCAAGTCCATCTAGTGCCAAGATTACATGGACCATCCCTGAAACTGAAGCAATCGGACCAGGTGAAGATGATGAACCGCTAGTGAAAATGCGACCATTTCACCCTAATTGGTCACATGTAGATGAGAGACGCCTGCAACCGTTATCTCCGCCACCTGAAATTTATACGCACGGTCCCATGGCCGGACAGGCGATACTGGTCAATGCATCGGTACCTGGCGGTGTGCCTTCGACACCACCAGAAACACCACCGGTCATCGGTTCACCCACGGACAGCACTTGTCTTCAAAGTTATGGGGGCTTAACGGTCAACAATCATCACTACACGACGCATTCGAAGCCACCTTCCATTGCCACCACCGGACTTACGCAAGAAATGATGTGGCTGCCCAACTCTATGCGATCAGCGTCCGACCCCCAGCCATTGGATTTAAGGCCCCTAACTGGCAGCAGCCCGGAAGAAGATTGGGAGCGTCATCGAGAATACATGCAATCCGTAGCGGTAGCCAATCAGCATCATCACCAGCACCATCATAGTCATGCAGCATTATTACAAGCCCAGCATCATCATCACTTTCAAAGTCTGGAGCATTTAAGTCCGTATGCTGCTTCTTACCACAACGAATCACAGCAACCGTTCACAAATATTACCCGATCCTACCATGTCCAGTGCGGCAGTGTAAATGGTAGCAATCATCCGATTAACCGACCCATGTCCGTGAGCTCAACCCGTTCATCAAACAATTCACCGCGCACCACATCCGCACAATATAGCAATTCCAGCAATGGTTTGGACGATTGCATTAACGATGAATTGCTCACCACCCTGACAGTCCGAGAGCTGAACAAACGTTTGCACGGCTGTCCGCGGGAAGAAGTGGTGCGCTTAAAGCAAAAGAGAAGGACTCTAAAAAATCGTGGTTACGCTCAAAACTGCCGCTCAAAGCGGTTACAGCAAAGACACGAATTGGAGAAAACCAATCGTCAACTGAATCAAGACTTGCACCGACTCAAATTGGAATATTCACGCGTTTGCCAGGAACGAGATCAACTAAAACAACGTCTCCAATTGCGCAACGGGACGGCTAATAACGCTTTAACAAGCAGCAGTAACAACACCAATGGCCACGCCAGTGCGGTAAACGCTTTAAACGATCATGAACATATACAGCAAACACAGCGCCAACAAAGCTCACCAGAATTTTACCTTTGACGTCAACTAGCGGTAGCTACCGGTAGTCCAAACGTTGCAGCTGCTGCTGCGGCCAGTGTTAACCATCCCCATTCTCACTCCCATTCCCATTCCCATGCTCATTTACACCATCACCATCACCATCTGCACCATCATCCAACCGCCTCACCCCATCACTGGTCGTCAGCATCTTCTCGCTACCAACAACATTTAGTGTCACACCATCAACATCATAATCATAATCACAGTCAGCCACCGCCTCCTTCGCAACAATCGCAACTGCCCACATCCAACTAAAAGCCTTCCGGACATATTTTCTGTGAATTAATTTTAAATGAAGAGGCCACAGGTACCAGACAAATGCCGTTCAAAGAAATGTTAAATAAATGAAATTTGTTTTGACAGTGTTCTGATCCCAACTAACTAAAGATTGAAATCGTTTCTTTTTGTTAATAATTTGGCATCCTTTAAAAATTATAAATAATAGCCAAAGGCAACCTATGTATACTATGCGTACGTATCAATAAGCGGGAGAAAGTTATTTCGCTATAAAACTAATATTGAAAAAGTAACGGCGAATACGGTAACTTAAGCATTTTTAGCAGGAAAAGTATTTGGGGAAATATTTTGTGTATTAGATTTCTTAGCACGCATACCGTTAAACTCGTCACTGCGGGTATGCGTAAAAGTTACATTTATTTTATTATATAAAAAATATTTCACCATTTTCAGTGTAAGATAACAAAAAGACCACAATTTTAAATAAACAACTCGTTTATTTTTAATTCGAAATTTCTCATTTTAAATTTGGATTTTTTCAACAACAAATTTCGAATTTTTCATTTCAAATTCAACATCTGTTTTTTTTTTATTCATTTTGATTTGTTTAATTTTAATTAAGAAATATTTCCATTTATATTTATATAAATATTTTATTTTTGAAACTTTTTTTCAATTTGAAATTTTTCATTTTATTTTTGGATTTTTTTTTTGTATTTTCCAAATAAAATAAGGGCAGTTGTCCATGTGTCTGTCTGATATTAAACTAAGACTTTGTAAAGGTTTTTTTTAGTTTTTTCACATATATCGCTATTTAAAATGGGCAAAATATGTCAAAAGCCACGCCCACAATCGTCAAAAATCTATTTATCTGCCACAAATATTGGTCTATAAACTTGAAACTTTTTGCACATATTTATGGGTATTCCATACATGCATGTGCCAAAAACGCACGTGCATAATTATATACCTGCCTCGCCCACTATTGTAGATGTGGAGGGCCTAAGCGAAATTTAGCTTTCTTACTTGTTTTATTTTTAATTTTAAATTTTTGAAAATTTGATTTTCTCACTTTCAATTGTGAAATTTTCATTTTTATTTATTTATTTTTATTTTAAACTGAAAATGGTGCCGTTCGGCTCTTTCTACAGTTTGACAATAAGAGTATTTGAAGTTCTTTTTATAAACAAATAAAAAACAGAGAAGAATGCCTGATTAATACAAAATATTAATTATAATTAATTATACCAATAAAAATAATTGTGGAACAACTTTTTATACCCACCATCATCTATGTATGGGAGTATATATCAATATGTCAAAATTTTGTTTGCAACGGCCAGACGGAGTCATCGGAGATCCCACAAAGTAGATAGGTTGTGAATTAGTATCGAATACTGAGTCAATTTAAATATGTCTATCTGTCTGTCTGTCTGGCCTTGATACTCCTGTAGCTTGAGCACAATTTTACATTAGCCGGACAGACGGACAAATGGACAGACATGTTTAAATCGATTCAGAATTTGATTGATTTGCTGTTTAAGCGTTACAAACCTCCGCACATACTCTTTGCTACATACTGAACTAAGAACTGGTGCAGGGTATAAAATAAGGAAAAAAATTTTAATAAATTATTTATAAAGTACAAAAGATATATTAGTGTAAACACTCCCCGGGAAGTTTTGGTACACCGATGGTGAGTATTCAAAATTTGGCTCCAGCCAAATACAGCGTCTTTCTTTTGTCATCTTTAGTTTTAATTATTTGGTTAAGTTTTTACCTTAAAAATCTCCAACAGCTCTGCTAATCAATTGCCCACCCGTCGTTTCTTTTGAGTATTGCAAATGCAGTGACCAGAACACAGTGCAGTCTTCAACAAATGTTTAGGCGGGTATAAAAATCATTCAATAGATTATTCTAAACATTGTATAATATTTTTCCAAATGCAAATCGATTTAAAATGTCAAACACAAAGCGGCATTTCCTAAACAGTAATAATAATAAAAACAATAATAACAACAACAATAATAAAACGAACAAATAAACAAACAAACAAAACTAAAAAGATTGTTGATTAGTTTTAGTGCAATTTATACAAATACACAAAGTAATACAAATAGTAATAAACACTATTATTATTAAGTGCATATAGGCTCACACAGTATATTGTACGTGCATATACGAGTATGTAAATCATATATCAATCGTTGAATTCACTAGTAAAGCATTAATCATTCAAAATAAGAATCTTGTGACACATGATGATGATGATGTTCATGATTGGTTAATTAATTAAAAGAGTTTCTCTCTAGACTACGTATGTACATACATACATATATAGACGGACAGGACTAAACTATATGTAATCAAATGAATGTTTGGCTAATAATTGTAATAAAAACATAAAAAAAAATTGAAATAAAAAATAAAAATAATGTTTAAAACCATTGTGTGCAAAATATGACAACAAAACTTGAATCGATAAATGTTAAAAACTAAGTTTACCTTAGGAAAAAATTACAAATTCGTGGGCATGGCGAGTTCCTGTTACGCTCTATTCTAGTGTCCGTATAAACTTACAAGTCATTCTGCTTCAAATACCCTCCACATAAGATAAAAGGTATACTGAGTATGTCTTTCCGTTTGCAACACCCAGAAGGAGGCGACAGATACTCTACAGAGTATATATATTCTTGATCAGCATCAAAAACTGAGTCGTTCTAGACATGTCCGTGCGTCTTTCTGTCGTTGGAATTCTCATGGGCGTAAATTTTTAAATATTGAATTGAACAGACACTTTTACATCTTTTGAAGGTAGATTAGGCTATTTGAAATTGGCAAAATCGGTCAAAAGCCACGCCCACAATCAACAAAAATCTATATAATTGCCACAACAATTGAGCTATTATGTTTACATTTAGTATGTATATTAACAATGAAATTAGTCATCGATATGCTAAAAGTGGGCGTGGTTAGATAATGAAATTTGGTACACATGTTTATAGTTATACGCTTCATCGATGTACTAAAAATGGGCATGGTTGAATAACAGGCACGCACACAATTTACAAAAAACCATACTCCGCGTAAAACTCGACTTTCAAGCTGATACGTAATATATGCATTCTTATACAGCGGAATCAAGTACCAGCTATGCCCACAGTTTGAAGGGTATTTAAAATTTGGCTTAAGCCAAATTTAGTTTTCTTACTTGTTTTTATTGTTTTAAGCGCTTAATGAAAAGGCCTTTTTGGTTAATAATTTTAAACCACCAAGAAAAGCGTCTTTTGAACTCGTATTGGAGAAATGTGACTCATTTCGATTCAACATGAATCACACAACATTTTTATGAAACAATATAATAATATCTCCTCTATGTTCATTTCAAAACTTGTATTATAGTGAAAAACAATACTTGGCGCAGCAACCAATTATTATAGAATCCGCAATTAATAATTTTTTCCCCCAAAAAAAAAAAAAAAACACTAAACAATTCTTTGTGTGAGCTTAATCAAGTGTCAACTTTTAATGCAATTAGACGATTTTTACATTTTCGTCCATTTCTTTTCAAGGCCAAAATAAGCAACGATTAAAGATTAAAATTTCGAGTCGAATTTTTAATGCCAAACGATAGATACTGAATAGAGGAAATCAATTGTGTAAATTTCAATTTGATTGATTCATTTTAACAGCTTCGGGCAGTCTTTAAAGTTAACATAAAATACTTTAAAAACAGCCGTTGAGTGCATCACTCAGAAATCCTTTGAGTGCATCACTTCATTCCACTTAAATTCATTACCTAAATAAAAAATTCTTTATTCATAAGAAGAATTTTCAGTATTTTAGCTTTAATACGATGCCTCAATTTCTCTTCTATCTTTTTTGTTCACTCTCTTGTAACAATTCAAACTTTCATCATTTGCAAAAAATGGCACATATCTGAAAATATTTTTGGGAGAGTTTTCAATCCATTCTAGGGTATTTGACCGGACAAATTCAATCGTGTAAATTTTTGCTTAATAAGCTTGTTGTGATAGCTTCTATTATGATTTTAAGCTACCATTACATTATTTCCAATTAAGCGCATATGCCAACGTATGAAATTTGATTGATCGTAATTTAAAGTCACTCATACGTCTCTCATTTCTTTTGAATTCTTACAAAGCACAATACACGATTTGATCCATTTTGGTTTACTATGCCCCCCACATAAGATAAACGTTAGAAATTCTACAAAGTGTATATATCAGTATGAAAAACTGAATCAATCTAGACATGGGTGTCCGTATGTCCGTTTGTTGTTGGCATTCTCACGGTCGTAAATTATGAGATATTAAGCAGAAATTTTGTATATAAACTTTTAGTTTCTGTTTTCAGATCGCTCTTTAAAAGTGCCACGCCCACAATCGACAAAAATGTATGTTAAAATGGAGCTAAAATATATATAAAATTATCCTATCCATCAATAAGACAAAAGTGGATGTGATCGCATAACAGACACGCTTTCAATTTATAGAGGGTATAATCATATACCTGCCACGCCTACCATTTCTATGTAAATGTAGAATGTGTTTAAGATTTAGTTTTATTACTTGTTTCGATTGGAGTTTGTTCTCTTGATATTGAAGCGCACTGGTAAACTGGTTGTAATAAGTTGAATTATGTTAACTGTGATTGTATAGCAAACATACAAATGACTAAAAAGCGAAGTAGACGGCGCTGATGACGATTACATAATTATCTAAGTACTTAGTATCTTAGTAAAGAGTGTTATTTTAATCTTTAAGCTGTACACATACATATGAGGTGCTCACCTGTGCGTTGCATTGACTACTTTGTTAGGATGTAAGTACAAAACTAAATCTATATGAAAATTGTAATAAATAAATTAAGAGCTGAAGAAAGATGAAAATATTGTAAAAGCTAATGTATATATACGTGGGAAAATGTGTGTGTGGAAGGCTACCAATACTATGCACAAAATAAAGTTTATTTCATTTCATTCATCTACGGAATTATTTCAAGTGTTTTTACAAGTGATTTTTTTTTTTTAATTATTATTAATTTTGTGAGTGGCTGCTCTACGATTTTGTTTAAATTTTTGTTACTGTTACATAATCCCGTTATAAATATAATTAACCTATTTTTTTTTTTTTTCATTTAAAAACCCCACAAAGCTAGAGAAATTTTCGAAAGTTTGCAAAAAATTTGACCAAAACCATAGCAGTAGTTTTCTAGTTGTAACCCAAGCAAATTCATGTGGTCATCATGAAATTCTTGTGGTCATCATGAAAATCATGCAAATATAAAAACGTTATCATAATACCAGGCACCCAGAATTGCTCAGTAAGATAATCTTGATTACAGATATTTTTTAATCTTATAACTTGGGAACGGCTTTATGGATTTTGTTTAAACTTTTTGTGAAGGCTTGTAAATTAATTCAGCTGTCAAACGAAGTATATTATATGGGCGTGACACCACCCATTTAGTTAATAAACAACATTAATTTTTAAATTGTCCTTTTCTAAGCGAATGATACAAATACACCCAATGGACGTAACATGTACTCGATTACGCCCTCTATATTTTTCATGTTACGTAATATCTAAAAATTCTGCATAATCTAATTATAAATTTCAACTTTATGGGCTTTTTTTTGTGTATGTAAAAGATTTTTGTTAATTGTGCCGATGTTGCACAATTTAAATAGGAACCTACATATAGACGCTAGATATATTTGTACAAAGGCTCAGCTCAATACCTAAAAATTACTTCAAAATCGAGTCCTAAAAATCATTCGATTCAAAGTATATTCGGTAGATATTGCTCCTCCGCCAAGACATGTCTATATAACTGCTGTCTATAATTGGCGCACAACTTTACGTGGAGAGATAGATATTCAGACATGATGAAATAGATAAAGAATCTATCTTTAGGGGCTTAAGAGTTCTTGCGATATGCTCTCTAGGGTATGCAAGAATCTGTGAATCTGTGTATTTAGAAGCGTAAGTTTTATGGTTTAAAGCAAAACCTACCGCTTGCCGCTTGAAATTTCAACATAATGGCAGCTCTACACAAACGCTAAATGAAATTTCAATGACAATCCAGTTTTATATTCGTTACTAATAATAGATTTGTGTCAAGAGCTTATTCTTACAAATTAATCAGACGAACAATTCGCGCAGCATGGCTAATCTGCACTTGTTTATATTGTTGTGGGTGTGCTATTTTGTGTCGCTGGGACTAATGATAGCCGATCTAGTATTATCAGGTTTCACTTTGGAGTTGGTTTATTTGTACTTGCTCACCAACGGAATACTGCTGTATCGAATGTTTGGCGTCTTATGGGTCACAATTCTGCTGCATGCCCTAATACCAATTGCTGTCGTAATATGTTTAATAATACTCAACATTTACTCCATGCTGCACTTTATAAAGTTAACTTTACTGATACCGGTTGTTATTCAAATGCTAGTCGCCTTGCACTTGGTCGTATTTCGATGGGGTCGCAGCAAGGAAAAGCAAGCGTATTATTGCGGCATTCATGCCCACATGGGACTGGTGGTTGTTATTATATATTTTTGGTCGGTGTGCTTTGTTCGGAAACGGTACGCAGTGAACGTCTTCATGACCATGTTCTACATGTTAAGTTTCTTTGTCATAATTCTGACGCCGGCCTTTTATGGGCTGAGTAAGGCGTTCTTTAAATTTGATTCAGATGGTGTACACTTTTTGACCAAGGAAGAAGCGGAAGAAGCGCAAAGAGCAAAATACTCAGCACCCGGTCCGGGCCATCGGCAATATGATTGACGTGTCAGGCGTTCAACTGTGGATAGCGTTTCTAATAATGTGGTTCGTGTGTTGCTGCAAATGTACAATTTATGTCCAATACATATTTCCACAGCATATATTTGTCTTCTTTTTTTTCTGAAGTGATTCACGAAGTGGCTTTTTGGCAAATTATAGACCAAATTGGAACTTAGAGAGGGAGAGTGGGGGGAGGGGGGGCTATCAAATAGCTGGACTTGACAAATTCTAATATTTTCATTATTTATTTAGGAAATAAATAGATTGCAAATGAAGTAAAAACAAAGTAAAGCAAAAAAAATGTTATAGTCAGTCAAGGTTGACCATTAAATATCCTTCACCGCTACAGTTCCAAAGCGGAATTGGATCAGTAAGCACGACTCATTGTCATCAAAAAGTCAAAGTTCCTAAAACAGCTTTATACGTGAAGAGAAAAAACGAGGTGAAATAATCCGGCATAGTCAATTGTTTAGCTTATTAAAATAAGAAAATTTATTAAAATATTTAAAAAAAACAAACAAATTTTCTTCATATAATATCTTTTTATACCCTGGACCACCGAAAGTAAAAAATATATGAAGTTTGTGTTACACTCACCTTCACCAATTAATTCACAATTAAAATCAGAATCGATTTAACCATGTCCATCTGTCCGTCTGTCTGTCCATGTAAATGTGACAGATAGCATTTTTTAAGATATTTCGATTAAATTTGGTACAAGGACATGTATAGACCCAAAGATGAATCTTATTGAAAATAGAACGAATTGGACTATTTTTAGAACCCCTACCCCTATAAGGTCCTTTTATAATAAAAGTCTTTATATGGAAAAAAACGCAATTTTTAATATTTTTGGACACAATTCGGTGATTAATAATTAATTATCTTCATATTGGGTTGTGCTAAATTTGGACTCGATCGGATCATTTTTAGAACGCCTTCCCATATAACGATATTTCATGAAGTAACTTATATACAGACACAACTGAACTAATTGTAGAATAATTTAAGGAGCTAAGTGGTGTGGTCAGGCTTGACCGACTATAGAAATTTTACTTGTTTTTAATTTATTTTATTAAATGGAGAGGGTTCCTAAGAGTTAATCGATTAAGTACATTTTGAATCACTTGGCCCATTAAACATCCGAAAAATTTGTATCGAAAATTGCAACCTGTATCGTGATTACAAAATATACATGGACGGATAGACGGACATGATTAAATCCATAAACGAATAATAGGCATGAAAGGTATCTAATTAAGCCGTCTACTAGAGAATACACACGTATTAACTTGAAAGTTTATTTCTGCGGCAAATAGAGAATTTTGTAAATAGTGGGCGTACCAGCTGTCCAACCATGCCCATTTTAAGCACATTAATGAAAGTATTTATATTCATTTTTAAATGTTCAATTTCAACTTCGTAGCATTTATTTTTTGAAGAATGTGAGCGTGGCCTACTTTAAAATCAGCCTACATACAGAAACTGTAAACGTTTATACAAAATTTTGGCTTTTTATTTCATTTTCTACCACCGTGAAAGAAATGGTCACACGGACGGATATGGCCAGCTGCTAATTAAAAACATCTATGCAGCCTTTTCCTTCTTCTATTAGTTTCGTACAGAATGATAAATTTGGTATACTCCCACCAGAATGCAGAGGATATAAAATATCCACTAATGTAGAGCGTATGAATTGATGGACCACCAAAGCTTCAAGTGGTGGTAATAATAATTTCTTATAAAGTAACGGCCCGATCTTATTACATAATCACTCTTAGCGGCACAAATATGGAGTATACAATATTTGTTTACACATATGTAGGATATGTGTACAATATGTGACCTTCCCCAGTAGTGGTAACCGCTACAACACATTAAAGACTTCATCGATTGTTTTTGTGGTTTCAATTATTGTATAAACAAACTGAACATCATCTCGCAAACGGTCCTCGGGCTCGATTTTACAATCATAATATTAAATCATAAATCTCAAATAGCTGAAAATCATCATTGACTGTTGTTTATATTGTAGGTTTATGCATTTGTACGTAAGTGCCAGCTTAAGAAAACTTATGATTTTGTTTTTCTTTTTCTTTTTGTTTAAATACTTAACTCACTGGTAAAACATAAACAAATAACGCTTTACACCTAAGCGGTATCAATGAACGCTTTTAGTGAGTGTTACAAAAAATTCTTTGAAAAATTACTGAATTTGATACTCTTTTAAGAGTTACAAATATGCGCTTAAACTTAAGATAGTTATGCTGTGTAATTAAGCCGAGATGTGGAATTTAAAAAGTTTATAAAGTAAACAAAAAAGCGTAATTCAGAGCCAACGTTTGTTTTTTTTTTTTTGTTCCATTAACACGGAACAAGATCAAAGAACCGACAGCACACCAGCAACGGCGATCATTATTTGGAAAAAAAACAACAATTATAAATATTTTTCAATGAAGTTTGGCTCATAAAATCCCTTCAATATTAAGGATCAATTGTGACAAGTTTGTGTGAAATTGGTTGATTTTTACTTTTTATACCCTACACATAAGATTAAGTTTGTCATTTCGTTTGCAGAGCGTAATCATATACCTACCACGCCCATCGTTTACTTGTAGATATGGAGGATTCGGTCTAAGTCAAATTTAGTTTTCTTACTATTACTTTTTTCAAAAACTGCCAAATATTATCAAAAAAAAATTTTTGTATCGAATTTTTGATGCAAATCTTTAGCTATTGGTCATAGAAATTCAATGGTACAAATTTAAGCGTGATTGGCCCACTGTGACATAAAATGCTTTGAAAAACAGCCTTTGAGTGCATTACTCCGAAATCAACTTTATTCTAGCAACATAAAGGTTTCAAATAAAAAATTCTTATAATTTAGAAAATAAAATGGTAATGATTACAATAATATATACAAATATTATAATAGTTATACACTAATCTCTGTGATTGCTACCATCACAGGATTGTCAGGAAACAACTTAAAGCTAGATTTTAGAGTGTTGTCAGGCCGTCCACTATCGATTAGATGTTAAGAAAGCAAAGAAAAAATTAAAAAAAGAAGAGAACCCATGAAATTTCTCCACACAATGCAATCAATACTGACAATGGCAGACAACACGAATAGATTATTATATCGATGATAGCAATGATGAGACGGATAACACTTAACATATTTAGAGAAACTCACCCACGGCAATCAGAAAATTGTATGGAAACTCAACCCAATTCCCTCACTTTTTTATGCTATAGTCTTCAACACTTGAACATTTTCTTATTATTATAGTCACATGCTGGGCCCATGACCGACTATTAAACAATATGGACAAGACATAATCAGTGCCATCGAACGTGCAGCATCTTTATTATCTCTCCTCATGGTAACAAGCTGAGTGTGTGTGCCCGTATAAGGGAATTTATCTTTTTAACCATAAACTTCAGCTTTTTTTTTATTTCTGTTATTGTTATTGTTGTTGTTTTTGTCATACAAGTACAAGTAAAAAAAAATCAACAAATTGAGGGTAAAAAGGTGGGCAATCTAAGTATAAGAGCATGTGTACAAATTGAGGGATGAAGCGATTGTAACACATTGAAGAAGAAGAGGAAGAAGAAGAAGAGGAAAACATTAAAAAATACCAACAGAGTGTGATGTTAACTGCTACTACACGACACATGGTATGGTATGCACTATGTCTAGGTCACCAACTAACACTTGAACGCGTTTTATTTCGTTTCATTAAGTACATTACAGGCACGCAATATTCTTGTTCTTTGCAATATATACCGATTGGCAAGCCACACGTAGACAGCAGGTATTTGTCCAGCCAATTTTCAATCGCTTTATACACATACCATACCAAACCGTACATGTGTATAATTGTATGTATGTATTTGATATACCGTTACGAATACCTAATCAATAACCATCAGGCTACCTAAGTTCATGGCATTTTATTCCACTCACGAAAGTATACTAAGTTCATTATACCGACTGCAACACCTAGAAGAAGGCGTTAGAGATGAGTTTCAGCCGATTTAGGTGTGTTTTGTCCTTTTGTCCGTCTGTCCAGCGGATGGTTTCTAATACAATAAGCTTTAAATATAGCTCTTGCAGTCTGCGTTAAGGCAATTCATTTAAAATGCAATGGAAAAGCACGCCCACATAACACAATGAGAAGTTAAAAATATTGAAAAAATTTACTTCAACCGTTACACACATACAAACTTTATGACAGCCATGCCCACAATTAACAATAATTTCTTCTTGACTGCGCAGCTGAGGTGACCGGTAGCATACATTTCAATATCGGTTGAAAGAAAGAGCATCTGCCACGCCCCTTACATTATGTATTACACATATATCTATATAGGGAAGGTATCCGAGATGCTGTCAAAACCATATACACATCACTGCTTGTTTTTGTCATCAATTCTTGTTCTTCTTCTACTACTTTTCCTTCACTAATTCGATTTTTTATTATTGTCTCTGCATGTTTATATGTCACCGTAATTCACTGGCAATTGTTTTTTATTATTGTTGTTGTTTTTTCCCTTTGGTTCGGTTGTCGTCCTTATATTAGAAATGTTGTCACATTTAATAGTGACAATAGTTGCTGAATGTTAAGCAAGTTTTCAAATGTAAGTACTGCACATAATAAGGGTGGAGTTTTGTATATTTGTTGGTATGTATGTACAGATTGTAACACCTTTTATACAAATTTAACCATTCACACACATACACACACACACACAATCATTTTTGGGTGGTTTGCTTATGTTTAATGTTTTTTTTACACTTTTCAACTGATAATCATGCCAATGCGAAGTTAAAGGATGATCTGCATTATGTTAACATTTTCCATATCATACCACAACCAAATGCGGTATAAAGACAATTGTTGTCGAGTTGGTTGTGGTGAAGAGCTCTTTTACTAACTTTGTTTGGTACCCGACTTCAGACGGGTTCAAGAGTGCCGGACATTTCTATACAGTTTATTAAAAGCTCTTTTGTTTTCATATCTCGTTAGGTGTTGCTACATTTGATTGTCTAAAAACATATAGAGGAGAACCTGCGTAATGATGGGTGCTTTAAATTATCGCTTTTTTTTAAGTTTTTAAGTCAAAAAACGAGTAAAAATATTATAGTCAGTCGAGCATTTAATACCCCACATCGCTTAGTTCCACATTTATTTATATAATTAGTTACAACTATCAGTAAGCGCAAGTTTTTCTTCTTCTTTCTCTTCTTCTATAAAAAAAAAACGTTATATAGAAAGAGATTTTAAAAATGATTCAATTGAGTACAGCCAATTATTATGCCAATTAACTATTCTTCATCAATATTGGTTGAAAAATATTAAGAATTGCAAAATTTTCATCTCATATAAGGACTTGTAATAAAATAGAGAACTAAAAATGGGCCAATTAGAACCATTTTTATAGTGAACGTTCTTGTGCCAAATTTCATGAAAAACTATACAAAATTGTAATGGGTGTAATCATATACCTGCCAGGCCCACCATAATAGATGTATTTTACTTTGTTTACAACTTTAGAATTTTGGCAATATAACTATTACGCTGAACGTGAAATGTAGCATCGTCAAAGGGGTTATAATATGATCAGACTTGATAACAATTGAACTCCCCCTTATTGAATGAATATGTTGAGTATGTTGAGTAATAATGCAGCCAACACTAAACTTTTTCTTCTAATTCAACTTTGACTGCCTAACTTTAACTTTAACTTTAACTTTGACGTTTCGTTTATTTAGCTAACAATTCAAAAGACATTACATTACATTATATATGTATTAGTATTAGTGATTTATATGAAATTATTTTTATTGTAGTAGAGGGGAAGGAGTAAAGTATGAAAATTCTCATGTAAGCGGCACAAACAAAAACGCAATCTCACTAAACGAAGATTTTTGAAGTGTTACCAACTCACGAACAACAAACAGAGGAACTCAACGGAGAAGATACTCATTAAGCTAATGAACAAATCCATATACAGTCACTTAATTATAATTGAATGCCGTTCTACTTGCTCATTAGACCCCCATTCAATACAAAATTGAACCGAATGATTTAAACACGTCAACAACTTGTGCACTACAACAACACAACACAACACAGTACACACTATAACTGAATAATGTGAATAATAGTTTATAACTTATATAAATAAAATGGCAAAGGGAAACGTTTAGGTAATGTATGTACGAACGTACAGACATTTCAATATTGATTAATTGGGAAAGTTGTGAAAGATTTTTATGAAAACAAAGTATTTTTCTGAACTTTCCAAAGCTGCGCTATGTACTTGTAAATATGCATGTAAGTGCTTTGTTTTAAGCTTTAACAGTCATTTCTTACATGACTTTACACTTTGCTACATATGTACGTACATACATACATACGTACGTATACAAATACAAGTGCCATGATATAAGTGACAGATGTTGATGAATACAGTCAGTCAGTCAGTCAGTCAATCAGTCCCTTTTCGTGCGTGTGTGTGTTTTTAAGGAACATAGACTGTTAAAATTTATTGAACATGATAAAGAACTAAAGCAGGCTGCTTCTATTTTTTATCTGTTGTCTCTTGTAACCTTTTTAATAATTTGACTTTTTAGCCACTTCTAGATAAACTGACATTTCTTTACTTGTGTTACACGTTTACATAACAATGACCAAACAAAAGGGGGACTTCTGCCTAAATGCAAGACACACAACATATAATCCTATGGACACGCATACACATGCATACGTTGTGCCGTAGAGTTGTTTCGGTGTCAGTCAGTCAGTTAGTGTCTCATAACAGTTACAAGTGTTTTGTTAGATTTTCTGGTAACACCCTTTAAATATTTGTTAACACGTTCGTGTGGCCATTATTACACATATCTGAACATCTATAAACATAATATGCGGGTACACATATGTACATACTATGCAAGGACCTTATGGATGTGGGCATCACGGTCGCATCATAAAGTTTTTTTATATTTTTTTATTTTTTGCTTCTGTTTCTTCTTCTTCTTCTTTTACTATGGACAGTATCTCATACATGGGCATCTATGTAGATTTAACACATGCACACATATATTGTACACACATAGAAAATATTTATGCACAGTTAGCATAAATGCTGTTTACTCTTGTATAATATGTGTGATGTCCATACACACACACACACATACATGATATATCTACAGTTTCCCTTTCAGCTTTGACCTTTGGCTATTGTTTTTATAATGCGGAAACACTAAATAAAATGCAGTGGCGGATTTTCATCTTTATGATGTGTAAACATGTAACCGTGTAAACAAGTTTGTATCTGTTCAGGCCAAAGGCCAAATCATGCATGAGCATTACATTTGCGTATTATCTATGATAGAGAAGGTTTCAATGCAAATTTTGTATTCTTGATAAATATCAAAATCTGAGTCCATTTGCGCCCACAATTTACAAAAAAATCCATTTTGAACAATAATCAATGCTTGATATATTATATATCTTAAAAAATATATCGTTTTTAAAAAAAGGGCGCTATATTGTACAAACCACGCCCTCAATTAAGAAAACTCTTTCACAACTGCAAGAAGTGAAGAAATGACATTTTGCTACCTACATTTAGTCTGTCCATTTACGAGAAAAATTAAATAAAGGCCACGCCCTCAAATAATAGTTGATTCGAATTCAGTGTAATTTTTAATGCCACGCCTATAATTTATGTTTAGATGCTGAAAAAAAAACAACTAAATTTGGTTTAGGTCAAAACTTAAGTACCCTTCACATCTACATGGAAACGGTGGGCGTGATAGGTATATGATTACGCCCTCTTATAGTGTTAGTCGAGTTTTATGGTGAATATATTTTTTTGTAAATTGTGAGCGTGTTTATTATCCGACCATGCCCACTTTTTGCACATCATATATAGTATGGAATAACTATAAATATGTATACCAAATTTCAAGGTCATAGGTCAATTTTTGTGGCAGCTATACAGGTTTTTGTTTATTGTGAACGTGTCTGTTATCCCACCTCGCCTATTCTTGGCACATCGATGGATAAGTTAATTGTAAATAAGTGTACTAAATTTTAACTCAATAGCTTAATTTTTGTAGCAGATAAATGGGTTTTTATTAATTGTGGGCGTGGCTCTTAAACGATATTGCCAATTTTAAATAGCCGCATGCAAAACAAAAAAAGTGTCTCTACAATATTTCAGCTCATTATCTCAAAATGTACGCCAGTGAGAATGCCAACAACAGACTGACACACGGACATACATGTCTAAATCGAATCAGTTTTTGATGCTGCTCAAGAATATATATACTTTGTAGGATCTGTGACGCTTCCTTCTGAATGTTGAAAAGAAAATGACAAACTTAGTACAAAAAAAAAAGTCCGTTAGTTTTTATTATGTTTGCAAGAGTGTATCTTATTAAAATTAAAATTATCTTGAAATTAAAAAAAGGTGTTTGTACATATGTAAATACAAGGAAATTAAATTATTTAAATTTTTCTTCCCAACCCAACCGTTACATGAACACACTTCATATATCATTTAGACGCGTAAATGAAATCAAGCTTAAACATATTAGATATGACCACCAGTTGTAGTAGTGGACTACAATAAATGGTTAAATTCAAAGTATGGATATGCAAACACACATGACTGACCACACATAATACACGATATGATATGTGTGTACTCGGCGTATGTACAAAAGGGTAACAAGTGTAAATTTTTGATAAAATCCTACTTTTTTGTTTTCTGGTTTATTTTCGTTTTTATGAAACAAAAGTCACCCCATGGAAAAATTATTACATAAATATGACCCGAATGACTCTAGGCTGTTATATTTATATAAGCTATTGCGGTTGCATCTATTCATTACAGCTCCAAAGGGTGTTCACACACATTTCATTAAAAATATTTTGTGTATTATTTCTATAAGCAGAATGTGATGATGTACGAAGTACCATAATTGTAGAAGAATTGAATTGAAATTTTTTGTAGAAAGTAATCGGGACGTGAACCTCAACGGTGTTGGCATTCTGCTTCATTGTAATCGATCCCGCCCAAACTTTTTCAAAACATTATTGGAGAGAGCGGTGGGAGCACGAAAATTTCAATTTTAATTAATTAACAGCCAATCAATGTTATCTATTTTAAATACACAAATCTCAACTTAGTATGTCTAAATGTTTCAACAGCATACTCACATGACAATACTGATCTGGAACCTTTTTTCTCCGTATTATTAGATCGATTGATTTGTCTTAATAAACTTTCAAGTCGAGGTTGATTCGACTATATTGTAAAAAGCTTAGATCAATTGACACTTTAATGCTGGTCAACAATAGGTGCGTTTTAGGCGAAATTTGCATAAATCTTGCCAAACAACTGAACAATTTTTATAGACCTTGAGTTGAGTTGAGCGATAGAATTATCAAAATCAAAATAAAGTTTTGTCCAGTTTTACGTCCATGGTTAAAATACAACATATATAAAAGTTGCTGTTTATAATTTAAAAGCTTCTATAAAAAACAATAATAATATTTGTAAGCCAGTAATTTTGATGATTTAACTTACGGCAAATATTTATAGTGAGTGATGTCAAGTTTTTTGCTGCTAAACCGGCATAGACTTTACTATTAGCTTAATATCTGGAAATCAATAATCCAAGATCTAAATAGATATCGACCAAAATGTAACTAATACACCAATGAATGACACATTTCCAGTGGATAACATTAAAGATAAACTTAAAGGTCACGTTTATGTAACACCAACATGAAATTGTGTCACTTATTAATCTAGTGTAGATTGAGTGATTAATTGCCGTAGGTACTAATAAGTATATATATACATATATGTGTATTATATTACAGGTCTTTTGTGTCTTCCCATGGTACATACATTACATTCCTGACTGTTCGATTAACCGTCTGGCTATCTGTCACGTTGCAACGAAACCAGCGGTATTTTTTATAGCATAATGGGGGTCATTAAGTCATTAGTTAATTCTTGTTCTTTGTGCCTTTAGCTACCTTTAGCTTTCTTCTTTCTACCCCCTCCAATTGAATCTTTCTTCCACAATACAATTTGTTAACGTAATGTGTCGAGCAGCACCTTGTTACTTGTGTACTTTTCGACCCCCTTCAAGTATTTATTTATATAATATATATTGTGGCCATAGTGTGTGTTAATCTTTTAATGCGTTTAAAAGCAATTGTTATCTATTTACACATTTCACTTTAATGTATGTGCTGTATATTAACTTTGTTATAATGTTTGCAACTTACGCTGTCATATCAATACGTTGCTGAAACATTCAAGTAAGTGAAATTTTAATTAATAATTATTATGAAAATATAACAGGTTTTCATCGGGTTGGTTAAGACTTTAAAGTAAGCAACTTTTTTCATGTGAAATTCGAACTTTCCTGTTGCGTTGAACTAATAACCCCCCAAACTATTAAAGAAATTTCAATGAAAGTGGAATTTGCCTGCGATGATGGACGCCACCTTTGCAACAACCAGAATGGGGCATCAGAGATCCCACAAAATATATATATTCTTGATCTAGACATGTCCGTCCGTATGTCCATGTGTTTTCTCACTCTCACTATCGTAAATTTTGAGTTATTAAGCTGAATTTTTCTTTTATAGACACTTCCTATTTCTGCCCGCTATTTTAATTGGACAAAATCGGTTGGAAACCACGCCCACAATCTCTAAAAATCTGTCTATTAAGCACAAAAGTTGAACACCGCAAATAAAATTTGAGGCACAAATTTAAAATAATCAATTCCTTCGATGTACCCAAAAAGGGACGTGATCGGAAAACATTCACGTGTACAAAAAACCATTTTTGTGCAGAATCCGACGTGTAAGTTAAAATGTAATACATATGTGGTGTATGATGTAAGGGAGTGTTATTGGGTGTCTGCCATGTCCACACTTAACTTAGTATATTTATAGATGTAGAGATATTTTCACACCTTTCACTATATGTGATAAAGGGTATATTAAGTTTGTGCGAATGTTTGTAACTCTTAATCAGAAAATGCCACACCCACTTTAATTATACCGATCGATTCAGAATTAAAAGCTGAATCATTTTAATCATGTCCGTCTGCCTGTCCGTGTAGATTTGTGCTTAAGCTACATGTCGCATTTTTTGAGATATTTCAAATGGATCGAATTGTACCATTTTTAGAACCCTTCCCAATATAAAGTTCTATTATAATGAAAGTCTTTATATGAAAAAAAATGCAATTCTTAATATTTTTGGACAAAATTTGGTGAAGAATAGTTAATTAGCTTTATATTCGACTGTGCCAAATTTGGACCCAAACGGATAATTTTTAAAACCCCTTCCCATATAAATATATTTCACGAAGTAAATTATACACAAACATAAAGTAACTAATTGTAGCATAATTTAAGGAGCTAAGTGGTGTGGGGGTATTAAATAGTCGGCCTTGACCGACTATTTTCATTTTCACTTGTTTTTTCCTAATTCATGTTATACTATATACTTTGGCCCTAAGAGGAATGCTATTGAAAATGAACCGAATCCGATTACTTTTAAAACTCCTTCTCATAAAATAGTTTTTTCTAAAAGTCATTGTCAATATAAGCCAAAATGTTGCATCTCTGAATATATTTTTAAACCTCAATTAATATTCGAGAAGAATAATGTCGATTGGATCGTTTCACTTTAAAAGTGTTGGGTCTTTAGGGGTGGGGCTTGACTAAGTAATCCACTTACACTTGTTCTGAAGTAAGTGTTAAAATAACGAAAATTCTCAATTCTTACTGTTTTTCAAAGAAATTTGCTGGACAAAAACGCTGACAGTTATTTTGATCGCGTTTGCAATTTTTATGGTCGCTTGTAGTAAAAAGTGCATTCTTTTTTAAAATATGAGAACTTACAGATATACAATGCACTGTATATAGCCGTGCACATAATTATTTACCACTATGACACAAAGAAGTGAAGACTTGCTACAATTATACTTATTAAGACCGTATTATATATAGCACATACATACATAAAGTATGAATGCAGATATTTAAAAAAAAAACTCATTAAGATTATAATTTCAATGCGATATGGAATGAAGAAAAGCTCAACTACATTCTTTCATCTAAGAAATAAAACCCAAGACATGAAATAAAACTCCTTTGATGGTAATTGCCAAAGAGAACGTCTTCAAATACCGTACAGAGAAGTTTTTTTTTTCTTTGGACGAGATTAACATTTTAAAGAAATCCTCCATTCAATTCATTCATTCTCAAAATTATACAATAATAGATAAGCATTGTATGTGTGGTGGTATGTTTGTGACCTTTAAGGTATTAGTTGAAAAATGTATTGGGATGTAATTATACCCTCCACATAAGACGGGGGGTATTCTAAGTGTAACATTCCGTTTGCAACACCCAGAAGAAGGCGTCAGAGATCAGCACTAAAACTAAGTCGATCTAGACATGTATGTCCGTACGTCTGTCTGTTGTTGGCATTCTCACGGGCGTACATTTTGTGATAATGAGCTGAAATATTGTAGAGACACTTTTTTAGTTTTTCATACCGCTATTTAAAATTGGCAATATCGTTTAGGAGCCACGCCCACAATCGACAAAAACCTATTTATCAGCTACAAAAGTTAAGCTATTAATTTCAAATTTAGTACACTTATTTACAATTAACTTATCCATCGATGTGCCAAAAATGGGCGTGGCCGGATAACAGAAACGCCCACAATCAACAAAAATCTGTACATATGCCACAAAAATTGACCTATGAACTTGAAATTTTATGCTCACATTTATAATTATTCCATCCATCAATGTGTCAAAAATAGGTATAATCGGATAATAAACACGCCCACAATTTGTTTAACCATATTCACCATAAAACTTGACTTGCAAGCTGTACGTAATACATAAATTATAAGAGGGCGTAATCACATACCTGCCACGCCCACTATTGTAGATGTAGAGGGTATTTAAAATCTGGTGTAAGCCAAATTGAGTTTTCTTTTTTTGTTTATATATATAAATACTTAATAATTTTTGTTATTGTACTTTTTCTTGTCCACTCATATATACATTTTAAGTAGATATTTTTTTTTTTCAATTTATTTCAATACTTTCATTGTACAACGACAGAAAAAAAGATATTATGTTGTCAATTTTTTTACGATTTTGATTGCTTTATAAATACACACATATGTGTGTACTGGATTTGGGAGCATATCTTTAAATGGTGCACGTTTCGGGTTGTATCGTAGTGTCTACACACACACACACACGTACTTAGCAATCAATACAAGTTTTGTTACAATAAAAAATTACGAAAGTTATTTTATGATATTCGTTATTGTGTGTGTGTGTGTGTGTGTGTGTGTGTGTGTGTGTGTGTGTATGGAATACATGACAGCAGATATACGTACACACACGTACACACATGCATATGCTTAAGATATTTATCTAAATCTATTAAGATTCATATTGCCCGCACATAAGACACGTTCCTTTCTTTCTTCCTTCCTTCCTTCTTTTGTCTTAGAATTTCTCTTTCGCTAAGGATATCTGTGCGTACTTGTAATAAATGAAGGAAGAAATTATTGCCTAGAAAAGAAGCAGAAGGCGAAGTTTACATTTTCTTCTTCTTTCTACGCTAGTAAAGTTAAATCAAGTGTTAAAAATGAATTATTTTTTTTTTTTGTATTTCGTCGCAACACCTTTTTTGGCATTCACTTTTGGGGCGTTTAACTTTTTCTTCCATTTCAACCCGTTCTTTTATTTATTTGCTTATTTAGTTTTAAAATATGTTCAACTCTTATCCTCAAACCGTGACCTTAACTATTCATATTGTTATTGTTGTTGTTATTGTAAAATGTTGCTTTATTGTACCCTTTGTTTTATTAAAATGTTACTCCACTCCACTCGTATAACAGTATATTTGCGGAATTTTTATTATTCTATTTATCCTTAAAGTCTAACCGTTTGAATGATGCGAATGGATGAGGGTAAGCAGTATATTAAATTACATTTTGTGTTGTGTGTGGGAACTCTATTAAAGTCAGTGTGATATGCGTGAAATCGATATGACAAATGGTTAAATCACCCACAACAATAACTACCCGAAATGTAACAATAAATTTTGTACAATGCGATATAAATGTGGAGACGTTTTCATACTCTGCACCACTGTGGCAAAGAGTATATGGCGTCTGGGTAGATGTTTGAAACTCTTAAACGTCATATGCCACACCCACCAGCATTTATATAGATCGAATTACTTTTGGCCAGGCTGTCTGTCTGTGTGTCCAAATAGTTAGCCTCTTGAAAATGGACCATTTTTAGAACCTCTTTTCGTATAACCGTCTGCTATAACAAAAGTACAGTTAATTAGCTTTCTTTTCATATTTGAAGCCCATCGGACCATTTTTTATTTAAAACTCCTTTCCATATAACAAAATTTCACTTATATGGCAAAGTCTCCCCCCAAAATTATTTATAACATAATTTGTATAACTTAGAGATGTAGGGTATGACATAGTCGGTCCAGCTTGACTATAACATTTTCACTTGTTTTTCTGTTATTTTTTTGAAAGTTAATTCTTTATAGAGAACGTATATAAAGTGAAGTCAATGTTTAGAAATATTTAAGCTATTATTAGATAATTCTTAACCATATAAATTGGTTCGATTTCGGTTTTGTATTATTCTAATTTAGATAACGATATAATACTGAGTTGCCCGCAAATTATTCTTGCCCTTGTACGGTGAATAGTTTGGAATTTGTTCACATTGTGCATACTAATGAAAATAAAAGTCAAATCTTAATTATCTACGTGTTCTACATGTTCATTTTTAACATTCTTCTGTAATTTTATGAGTAATATGGAAAGAGTTTTTGAAAATGTATCCTTTTTTTTTAATTTTTTTTTTGCCCGGTGGACATGTCGCTTGAACGATTTTGCCCAATGGCAATACTTCTGTTAAGTTTATTTCAATATCTTAATATTTATGACCAGAAAAGCACTGATTGGGCCTTCTAAACGTTATAAGATAATAATATACACCCTCAAACCTTGGGGATAGTGGGTATAGAAAGACTTTTGATTTTTAAAATGGTTAAATTCATTTTTATGTTGTAGGATTAAAATATCGATTCCATACTTGGCCTAACTGTTGATAGTTTTTGCACTTTGCACTTGGTATTGATATTGGACAAAATGGGTCCAGTGACACTCCCATTGGGCAATAAAAAACTGAAAAAAGATGAATTTTTTTGGAAAAAATTTTCGTATTACTCATCAAATATAAAAAAAGTATATATAAACTCATACGGTGTGAAGGAAAAAATGAATGACGGAATGAAGGAAATTTTTCAAAATCACCCCAATTACAAAAAGTTGTTTTTTTTTATTTATTTATTAAATTAAATTAGCTACAATGAAAATTCAGCTAATAAAGAATTCGAATTAGAATTAGTTAGAATTATGCTTAAAAGTAAAAAAATATATAAAAAAAATTAAAAAAAAACAACAACGCAGCAACTGCAGCACAACAACACCAAAAACAAAACGAAAAATAAAAAATCAAGAAAATAATAAAAAGAAAAGCAATTCAAAAGAATACAAATAATGCATAAAAAGTAGAAATTCACAAAATATGAACAACTTAAATTAAGTACTCTATTTGCTTTAAAAAAGAAAAACTTTACGGTGACCTCGACCTTGACCTTGATCTTCCCCCTTCTAACCCTCTAAACCTTTGGTAATTGGAGTGTTTTTCAAAAATTTCCTCCTATAACGTTCCTCGAGAGTTTCCACTTTTTTTCCAAACCAAAAAATTTTATCTAACTCAAAATGTTGCTTTTTCTATTTATTTGTTAGTTTCCGTTTCAATCATTCATTCTGTTCTGTTTATTCTTACAATATGCAAAATATTAAAATGTACAATTTTTCTGAAATGAGTTTTTATGTGAGTAATGTAATTTAATGATTGGTCTGCTGACATTTCATACATACAATATGATGCAAAACATTGCGGGTTAATGACCGACGAAATGCTAGCTTAGCAATAATTCTTTATTAATTAGCTGCCAAGTATATATAAACACATGCAAACAGACGAACGCCAATTATTTATATATAGTATATACAAAAATATATTATTTTACAAATAGATTAGAATAAATTATAGTTTAATACAGTTTGATGCGATTACAATGTATTTGGGGTGATAAGACTTTAGGAAAAATTATTACTGACCTGCTCATGTTAATCGATAAGAAAGGTAAGATGTAATAAAAAAAAAAACATTTAAAGAAAAATACTTGTATAAATTCATTAAAAAATAAAAAAAGTAGTTATGTTTTCTAGTTTTTCTTCTTGAAAGTAGTCGTTTCCAAAATAGCTCTAGTCCCCGCTAAGTTCGTTCTATGAAAACCTTAATGACATGGAAAATGTTTGAAAATGCTATCGAAGATTCGGAAATGGACATATATTAAGAATGTTCCAAACATTTTCACAGTTGGAGTCTATTATATAAGAACTATCTTTTATGAAAATTTCATTATTCTACGTCGTTGCGTTTGGCATATGGGAACATTTCATTCAAATCAAAAGTCGTGTTCATGTCAAAAGTCAAAAATCCATGTAGATTTTGCAAGTGAAAGTTTCAAAACAGTTTCATGTAGAACGTGAAGGCAATCATCTTTGTAATATTTAAAATCGTACCTAAGTGCGTTCCAGGAAAAATATTGCTTACTAGAAGAACAGATCCATCACAAAGGACACACGAACATACATGTCTAGATCGACTCAGTTTTTGATGCTGATCAAGAATATATACTTTGCAGGGTCTCTGGAGCGTCCTTCTAGCTGTTGCAAACGGAATGATAAACTTAATATACCCCCATCTCATGTGGTATAGAAATAAAAATTTTATTCACAACTTTTTTTTTACATATTTCATAAAATCTGTTTAAATATATGAAAGATTTTTCCATCGATTGATTAAGTTTCCGCACGAACTGAAATTGTTTACTTGAAACACTTTAAGCATAAGTTTATTATGTATGACAATTTTTCATATGTGAAATATTTACTGATTATATTTGTTTAATACCTTTACGGCATGGTCGAATAATAACCACGCCCACAATTTATTAAACCCCTGACACGAGCACCATTGTAGATGTTGATGGTATTTAAAAGAGAACATTTTTTGATGCAAAACTCGACCGTTGCGGTAAAAAGTAGCTTTTAAAAAAGAGCGCACTTAACTACATGCCACGCCCATATTTTAGTTACAACTATGAAGGGTATTGAGGGTGTGTTCCAAGCTTTATTTTCATTTTTTTTTATTACACCACATAGTTACTTGATTATGTTGGATGTTATAAAATTGAATTGAATCAAATTAGAAAACATTTCAAACCGACGTTCTCTAGCGACACGTGCTATTAAGTTTATGATTTGTTAAGTGTGAAGACTATTTATGAAATATATTGTTAAAGAATATTTGTGTCGATTGCTACTTCACAGATTTCTAAATTCTAAATTAGACTTGTGTAGATTTTATTGTGTATTATTAGTATTAAACAATTTTACAAATGATGAGTCTATGAAAGTTTTACCAACAATATATTTCAATTAATCACTAAACTATTCGCCAATTAATTACGTATAAATGTTACTTAAAGGTCAACATTTCAAAAGTCACAGTGAATGCATAAGAATTTTTAGAAAAGTAACTACTAACCAAATTGTTCGTGAGAGGTGAGTTTCAGTGAATAAATATCTTTTGAAAATGTTTTGCACTGCATTCATCTTTACTGTATTTATTAAAAATTTAGCATCAATAGGTTTATATAGAAATTGGGAAAGTCCACGAATAGTTCAGGTAAAACTTTCTACATACAATATATATACGAGGGTAGATCTACAAGTGCCCGGCCTAACAATGAAAATTGTCAAAAAAATTGGAAAAAAATGTCTGTACTTCTCAACATAATCCACTTTCAACTGGCTATACATTACCCAGCAATGTCCAATACCTTCGATATCCGATTTATAGTAAGTACGAAAACTTGCGTAGCAGGTATTTGATTACACCCTCTAATACTGATATGTATCAGCTTGTAATTCGAGTTTTACGCTGAGCATGGTTTTTTGTAAATTGTGGGCGTGGTAATTATCCGACCATGCCTATTTTTGATAAATCACTGGATCGGATGATTATTGATATGCATACCAAATTTCAAGTTCAAAGGTCAATTTTTGTGAGACATATATAGAATTTTGTCGATTGTGGGTGTGGCTTAAATTCTGCCCATTTTAAATAGCGATCTGCGTGCAAAAGCTAAAAGTGTCTGTACAAAATTTCAGCTCAATATCTTAAAATTTACGACCGTGACAATGCAACAACATATGGACAGATGGACATACATGCCTAGAACGACTGATTTTAATGCTTTGTACTTTGTAAGGTCTCTGACGTCTCCTTCTGTACGGAGTAGCAAGCTTAGAATACCACCCATCTTATGGGGAAAGTATTAAAATACCTAACAGGTCGAAGAATTTGAAGCTATAGTCAGATAAAAACCATGGACATTATTGCTTGAAGATGAAGGGTGTGCAAAATACGGAATGAGCCACATAAATTGCCTGCCATTAGAATAATTAATATTTTACATGAATATTGAAATGAGACGTTAATTAAATTGTATAATAAACACATACATACACACATACACACACTGAATACATTTGCATCATCCAATTGCTGTAAGTGAGTGTTGCACGCATGAAAGCAAATTTACATACGTGAAATCATATTGGTTCAGCACTGATAAACAGCATAATTGGCTTTTTCGCAAATATTAACCAGCAACGGAGATATTCATTCACCAGATATGTGTATGCATGTACAACGCGATTGCTGGTTACATCCATATATTCCTCCTTGTAACCACAAATGAATAAATATTGACCCAATTGCAAATTACAACATCTTCATGCTTTTGTTACAAGAGTCAATTACAAATGCGTTCGCTACGTACTTTACCACCATGCGAACGAATATTTATTTTAGTATAAAACTTTATTAGTTGCTTCACAGCGGTTTGGGTGTAATCGTTCCACATCACATAAAACATTCGTTTAACATAATTTATGTGGTTGATAAAATGATCGTAACTAATAAATGCTATGGTGTGTCGTGGTCTAACATTAACAATCTGAAAATTAACTCATTATCATTAAAGTGATAGAAAATAGTCGGTATCCTTCTATTCATTGGCTGGGTTATTGTGTATGGTGGGTGGCTCGTGAAGGATGCGATACGTTGGTTAGTTTATGCGTAACGGAAACATGAATATTTATGTATTTTTTGTGCCCCCAGCATTGCGTCAAACATTTTGTAATAACGAAAAAGAAGCATCAGAGCCAAAAAGAAAATATCATTTAATCATGTCTGTCCGTGTCCATGTGCATATCTGTCTATATTTAACATTGATCCGGTCGCAAATTTTTAACACAATTTGATTTCAAATTTGGCTGAAATATCACTGGTTCCTACATGCAGTTTACAATTGGAAAAGGGTGAAATCGTTAAACAAAAAACTGAAAAAAAGGCCAGTTTGGTTAAAAATAAATTTTAAACAATTTTTCACTCGAATTTCCTCCATTAAAACCCCCCCCCACAATACATAAGCGTCATTGGTGGTCTTATGATTTTTATTTTAATAGTTTTTCAAAAGTTCCCAGAAGTTTGTTTGGAGAGAAAGGGGTTCTTAAAATGGTCCCACGTAGTCCAAATTTGAAATATTCAAGAATTGTTCAAATACTTGAATAGTCCTTAAAAAAATGACTCCATTTTATGCATGTCCACGCCCACACTTTATATGTAAATCAATTTTGAGATTTTCCAAGATGTGCTATAAATTAAAAAAAACGTTTCTCTGCTTGTTTTTAATTAATGTGAAATTCATCTGACCGTAAATTGTATTTAATGTGCGATGATTTAAATATGTAGTTAAGTGTTGTGTGTTACAAGCATGCACACACGTAACCGTACAGTACATAGTACACAGTGTAAGAGAAAGATTTATATGTAGCTTCACTTATACACCTGAACCGTTGGAGTGACGGACATATTTTAAGGTGGAGCACCATTTCATACCAAACAACAACTCAAGGGGCGGTAACTTTACGATTATATGTGTGTAGGTGTGTATGTAAGTAAGTACATGTACTTGGATACTCTAATATACTGATATGCCTTGTTGTTGTTGTTGTTGTTGTTGTTATTATTATTATTATTATTATTGTTGTTGTTATACATTATGATATATTTGGACGTGGCACACACATCCATAGGGAGGCATTCAAATATGTATTTGTGTTTATTATATGTTACACCACATAAAATACATGCACACATGCCTTCCGCTGAGGTGCGTATTCATATTATTGTTGGTTGGTTGGGAATTGATCATGGCTACCACAAGCTTTGCTTACACCTTTGCCAACTTGTATTATGCACGCAAACAGATAACGTGGTGTGCACATATTTACATGCATATATTATTGTTGTTGGCTTTTTTTTTCTTTCTTTTTTTTTTTTTTTGTATATAAGGTTTCCTTTTTAAAAATAAAAAATAAAAATTGCAAAATTATACCACAACTGCTTCTTGCACAATAATCCAATGTTGCATAAAATACTTCAAATAATGTTTGTTTTTTATTTTTATTTTTTTCATTCATTTCCAAGAACAACAAGTAAAAATGCAAAAAAAATTTAATTTAGATCACATCAAAAATGCAAAAATACATACGTGCAACAAATACTTTCGTACATGACAGGCCAAGCCTTTTTAGACATGTTCTCTTCACAAGATATTATTTACATCTTTCAGGTACCATATCCAATTAATCGAAAGACTTGAATATAATTATGTAATGAATGGAAGTGCGAAGTATCGATTTTCATAAAGAAAACAAATGAAAATATTACAGTCCACTATAGTCAATCATTTAATACCCTGCACACCACCACTTGGTTTCACAATTTGTTTAGTTGTATCAGGAAACGCAATGTGGGAGGGAGTACTAAAAATTGTTCAATCGGATACCTAATTCTTTACTTTTATCAAAAAATATTATGAATTAAGAATTTCCGTCATAATATTCTACAGGACTTATATACAAACATAGACATACATATAAACATCGGCACAAATTTAAGGATATAGTAAGTTTGTGCGGATGTTTGCAACTCCGAAGGGGCAAATGCCACACCCACCTTCAATTATATCGATCAATTCAGAATCAAAAAAGGATTGATTTGACCGTGTCCGTCTGTCTATCCATGTAGATTTGTGCTTAAGCTACAGGATGCATTTTTTGAGATATTTCAATGACATTTGGTACGAGGACATGTATTGGCCCAATTGAGAACCCTATTGATTATGGACCGGATCAAACCATATTTAGAACCGTTCCCCCTATAAAAGCCCATTATAATGGAAGTCTTTCGATTCTGAGTCGATCGGTTTAATTACACTTGAATGTGATATTTACTGTTTAGAAGTTAGATGCATCCGCACATTTGACGTAACAATGGTGTAACAATTATTGAGTAGAAAATTTAGGATTCTCTTTTCCCGATCTTTATAAAAAATAACAAGAAAAAAACTAAAGTTGAGTTTACCCAAATTTTAAATACTGTACCACTATACTAAATGTAGCAGATACCCGATTATGCCCTTTAATAGTGTGTGAAACACGTATCAGCTTCAACATCGGATTGTGCACAAACAAAAAAAAGAACTGTCCGTTTTTGTCGATGACCTTTTGCCATCGTCCAAGCAGTGTCACAATGCCACGTTTATAAAATTTCGAATCTTTGCTATCAAAAAAACTGAATTAAGTGTGATTTGACATCATTGGCGTCATGTTACCATTTAAGAAGTTCTGCATAGAACGAAATAAATGGTAGTCTGAAGGCGCAAGATTATGGGGGATGTGACAACACATCTCAACCAATAATTTTCATCCAATAATTTTTGGCTAGTGACCAAGTGAGCTACATGTGTGGGGCTTTGCATTATCGTAGAGGAAAACAACAGAACAGAATCTTAAATCGCATGCTAATGCGCTGCTTTAAATAAATTTCCTTAAGGTGATGAGGTCGAGTTTCTTGACATTACCAAGTTTTTGTAAATCTTGTCAATGCATGTATGCGATACATTGAGCTTCTCTGCAATATCACGTAATGTGCTATAACCTGAATCGATTTGATTCGATAAAGTAAAAGCACAAACGATTGTCTGCCCTCCTACATATGCGTACCATGCCTTGTACAACTGGAATGACCTTTAAGTCGGTTATAATTGATATCTTATATAAAATAATATTCATTTTCCAACATTTCCATCCTGTCTAAATGATGATTTACTGTATGTGCACAGTGAATAAATTTTATGAAGATGACTAAGAAACGATAAGAATGAGAGAAAATGTGTCTTGTGAAAGTAATCACAATGTTAATAGAAAATGGAATTAATTGCTGCAATAATTGTTGTTGTGGTAAATTTAAAAATGAATTGAATCTATACCCAAGGTGGAGGCGTTGGTATGCATTGGTTGTTAGAATGAGACGGATATACAATTATGTTAAATGGCAGACTGGCGAAGAGCACTGCTTAAGGGAAATAGAATTCTTATCACGTTTTTCCATACAAATTGTAACGATGACATCAAATTATCGCCCCTGTTGATAGCACGACCTGTCAGAAGACAACACGTACACAGAAGATGCTTAGAATGGGTGGAATCGTTATACAGGAAAGCACGGAAGTATATTTATTAAGGAAATCCGAATTAAATCAACTGCTGATGAACTGAAATGTAACAGTTATATAAATAATGGTCTATTTTTAGCAAAAGCTATGATACCGATTGTGTGACGCAGTTTCCATGATGATGTGTATACTGGATAATTACTAAAGAATTGCATGGAAAATTTGCAAATTTTTTTTTTACAAAAATTCCAATTAAAATGCATAACCTAAGTAGTAATATTCAGAATTAATTGTTCCATCCGTCTTAAGATAATCAATCAAGAGAATTACTCTCCACTCACAAAAAGAACAAGTGAAAAAATTAAATTTAGTTTAGACCAAATCTTAAAAACCCTACACATTTACATGCAAAGGGTGGGCGTGGCAGGTATATTATTACGTCTTCTAATAAGGTATTACGTGACAGCTTGCAAATCGAGTTTTACATAGAGTATGGTTTTTTTTTTAAATTGTGGGCGTGTTTATTACCCGACCATGCCCATTTTTGCCACATCAATGTACGGGATAACTATATGTATGCATATCAAATTTCAAGTTCATAAATCAATTTTTTAGCAGATATATAGATTTTTATCGATTGTGGGCGTGGCTATAGATTTTGACCATTTTAAATAGCAATATGCGTGCAAAAATTAAAAGTGTCTGGACAAAATTTTACCTCAATATTTACGAAATTTACGACCGTGAGAATGCTAAGAACAGACAGACACATGGACACACGGACATACATATCTAGATCGACTCAGTTTTTTTCAGATGCAAACGAAATAACAAACTTAGTATACCCCCCATTTTATGTGGAGTGTATAACAAGTAAATGTCATGACCTTTAAAGTCATACATCCACCTTCCCCTTCACTGTAAACATTCCTGTTTCAATTTGGGCTCATAGGGAATAAATCCAAAACGCATCCAAAGTTATGAAACGATCCGCAAAACCAATTAGATGCTTGTTAAAACGATCTAAATTGCGCTAAGAAATGTATTTTCGATTCATAGGTCCAACGCTTGGAATCCGCATAAATTCCAAGCTGTACAAAGAAGACTAAGATTTCTAAGATTTAATGGAAAGCAAAATCAAATTTAAATTGTTTTTGCTTTTGTTATTTGTAAATCTCTTTGATTGCTTTACAAAATATGTATGCACAATTTATAAATTGGGTCGAACCTTCTCAGTTGCCAGTTGAAGTTATATAATTAATGAAAAAGGGGTCAATTGTCAGCTTAAACATCTTGATAACCTTCCCTGAAATATACAATTTTAATAATTTCGTGGTTTACGTACAAGAACTCATGAAATGAATTATTAGGGAGCAAATCCATAATATTACATTTTATAAAAATAACAACAACAACCAAGAGCAATTTTATGATTTAACAACAATCTTTATTTTATTTAGCGAAAGAAGCGGAATTTATAGACATTATGGGTAAAACGGTACATTATAAACTAATGGCTATATAATATTGTACATCTCCTCTAACTCCTCGTATATTCCTTGACTTTGCTTTTTTTTTACGAAAAAAAAAAAAACTCTGAAATCTTGCAGAATATCGTGGACTAACTAATTCATTAAATAATTAGGCATGGGAGTCTGTCAACTTACAAGTAAAACAAGTAAAAATCTTATAGTCGGTCAACCCTACAATTTAATATCTTACACCATTAAACTCCACAAATTATGCTACAATTAGTTTTGTTGCGTTTAGAAGTTAGTTCGTGAAGTATAATTATATGGGAATAGATTTTAAAAATGGTCCAATCGGGTCCATAATCAATAGGGTTCCTCTTTGGGCTAATACATATCCTTGTACCAAATGCTTAAGCATAAATCTACACGGCCAAGCAGACGGACATAGTTAAATTGATTCAGATTTTGATTCTGAATGGATCGGTATAATTGAAGGTGGGTGTTTAGAAGTTACAAACATCCGCACTAACTGAATATACTTTCTTTCTTACACAAGTGGGGCAGGGTATAAAAACTAAATTTGGCTTGGGCCAATTTTTGTGACAGATAAATAGATTTTTTTCTTCACCGATAATAGCAAAATATGGAAATGCGTAGAGAAACTAGAAATAAAATTCAGCTCAAAATATCAAAATTTACAGTCGTAAGAGTGACAACAGTAGACGGACCCACGGTCATTTATGTCTAGAGCTACTGAATTTTTCATATCGAATCAAAAATATATAATACTTTGTAGAGAGGTTTTCCGACGTCTCCTTTTTAGGTGGAGGGTATAAAAGGAAAGCATACTTAACCCTTTAACTCCTTCCATATTACTTGGGCAAAAAAGCATTTCTCATCTAGTACGAGGATGTCGGCTTAACGTGGCTTTACCACGTGCCACACGTCAATCCGTAAAATAATAATTTACTGTAATCTGCAGCCTATCACATCATGAGCCTATAAAAGATAAGAAATTGAAAATTTACACCTGTACTACCTGCCCATCTGTACAGCAAGCCTTTTCACGTCTTCTATTTATATTATCATTCATGCGTAATTGCTTAATTGTTTATAATTTATAGACTTTAATTGAAAACAACGTAACCTCAATTGAGAGCGGAAACTACACTAATTGAATTGGCATTGTTTTCACTTTGTTCGTTTCAAACCCCACACTCTCTTCGAAGCAAATCTTTGGGATGAAAGGCATAACACCTCATGGCTGGTGTTGTTCTGTACAGTGGTTTAAAATTTCTAAGCTAAATGTATGTGAGTGTGCAAAAGTACGGGCGTAAACACCAACACATAAACACACTAAAGTACATTAATGATACAAACGATTGTTGTTTGAAAACAGGCCTATACCGATATGAGCAACTTTTCACTTGAACATAACAAACGGGGGGTTGATTGTTAACTTTTGTTTTCTGAAAAGTCTCTACTCTACATGCACATCTCTACGTGTGTATATTAAAAGTTGTGTTCAAATGTTTAAAAATCTCACCCAAATATATATAAAAAAAACAGGTAGACGTTGTATTTCCCGTCCTCAACATTGTACGCCGTGTGCATTGGTTTATTCACATTCACGTCGAGTGCGTATTCAGTTTACTTCACTTCAATCAGTAAGTGGAAAAAAGTGATTTTAATGCTTCTCTAATGGGATAAAATTGTGTCTGATTTGTGGTTTTTATAAACCATTTAATGCGGAAACGGAGACTTGTGACTTTTCATTCTAAAGGTATGAGCCAGCCAGCCAGCCCTTGCCGAACAGATTATTTACAATTGTGTACAATGTCTGCCCGTTCCCCATTGTATGCTGAGAATTTTTTAAAAAGCCTTTCAAATGATCACACCTCCAAGCTTTTGAAAATGACAAACATTTAAATAAAGAATAACATTTATTGGCAGGAACAGAGCACAAGGCAATGTTTAGCACGTGATAAATTATGTTTCAATTGATGCCCTATCTGTATGATTCATTTGTTTAGACTTTTTTTTTATATATTATAAAATTTTATTATAATATATATAAACATTCCATTAACAAACACATATTTATTTTACAGCTCAACGCCATCGCCCGTCTCGAGCAACACATCAGGCTGAATGCCATCGTTAAAAATATTTTGACATCCATGACATAAGGTATCCTTTCTAGCGCCTTTATCCGTACTTTTACTACTTGATCCTTCAAGGTTTAAATTTTCAGTTTTGCCGCTTTTGCATGCCAAGTGGGAAAAGTCAATGGCCAAAAGCGTTGGCGAATCTTTATAATCGAGAATTGATTTACAGAAGGCACAGCGCTTGCATTCTAGATCCCGATTTTCCGTTATCTTATCGCCCACACGAGCAATGGTCGAAACGGTTGAGGTAAAATTTTTTTGTAAGTTACCAATAAAGGATTTCGTCAGATTTTGCAAACTGTTAAACTCACCATAAAGATCATCAAATGTGCCTGTTCTGAGTGGTGTTAGTTGACGCGCTTTTAAGTACAAATGAATTTCCATTTCGCTGAGATCTTTGAGGGGTCTTATCAATTTAATATCATATTCTAAACGATTATCAATTAAAGAAACATCCAAAGCAGCACTAGCGCCTCTGCCTAAACATACAGCCGTTAATAAATCCCTAGCCAATAATGCATTGTAATCGGCCTTGAAAGCGAATTGGCAGTTTAGCTTTTTAGCTGTATTAGCTATCAATTTACTAAAATGATGTTTAATAAAATCTTGTCGTGATGTCAGAGATTTTATATTCGTAACCATATCACTAAATTTCCGCTTATTGTCACTTAATAAATACGATTTTCGCAGATCTCTTAAATTGCAAATACTTTTTGAAGCGGTTTGTATATTCGTTAATGGTAGCACGAAACTTTCAAATTCTTTATAAATGCTTAAGAAATCCACTAAAGATTTTAAAAAATTTTCATATTCAGTTAAAGTTTTAGTGCCACCAGAATCAAACATAAAATCATCTATATATAGTACGGACACAGCACAGTGCAATTTTTTAAAGTTCTTTTTCGTTTGAGCTTCATGCAACATGTCCAATAAAACCATAGACTCAGGTCGGCCATCGAATATCAACAGAACTCGTGCACCATTTGGCAACACTTTGGAAGAACCCAATGCAGCTCGAAACTTATGTCGTACATATTGGAGAAAACAATCACAACATTCCGCTTCTCTAAACTGCAACTTATAAATAGCACCAGGCTTATTGCACTTGCGGCATATTGCGCCAAATTCTTCACTATGAGAATCATCTTGTACTTCTTTTGCGTCCGACAATAAAGAATGCAAACCCCCATCATCATCAAAATCTTCTTCCCCTATACTACACATTTGAACAATTATATGTAAGCTTATTCGTTTAATAAATTAACTAATATATTAACTTCCAAAAATCATTAGATTCAATTATTAAACGACCAGATGATAACTAACCTATATGAAGGTGAAAATAACGAATCAAAATTTCTGTAAACGAAATTTACTTGTAAAAGTGTTATTATTTAAAAGAATTAATAAATAAATTAATTATTAAAATATTATTAAAGATTTTAAGTCAATATTATACTAATAAAATATCTAAATAAAGAAATCATTCAACAAGAGAAATATGATGACCATATTTGTGCTTGAAGCAGTAGCAATAGTGGTTATTAAACTATTAAAGTTGTATATATAATAGGCTGTGAACTACGCTTCTTTTCTTAAAGTACCGCGTTGCCTTAATGGTCGGAACGGTTCGAATTGAAACCATTTGTTATATCAACTTAAATGACATATTTACTTCAAGTAGGTTATTTCAGCGTTCTTGTAAAAAAACTTCTTCTTCATATTTTTTCGTAACAAATTTTTATCTGGAAACGAAACCCAAAATATATATATTCTATTACAGAGTTGGTTCAAAAGACAATTGTGAGAATTGTAAGTAGTCGGTAGCTCTGAATTACTCTTCATTTTATTAGATTAATTTATTTAAATGAATCAAAAATAAGTTATCATATGGTAAATTTGGTGAAAAACGACAATTCTTGTTTATGCTTCTTGAAGTTATTAAATATATACTTTATATAAAAGAATTGTGAAAGTATTTCGTAAACTAGAAAGAAAAATCAAGAAAAAATTAATGCTCCAGCACTCGCTGAAAAATGTGTAAAACGAATTGTCAACGAAAAGCATTAAAATTGCACGAACGTAGCGAGTGTAATGTGAAATTTTCATACTACTAATAATAAAATAATTAGATCTCATTCTAAAGAAATCTATCATTTTTGTTTATTTCTATTTATCTAAATTAGTTTTTAGAAGGTGAAAACATCAATTTAAATTGAAAGAATTGTTTCACAAGAAAAAAAAAAAAAAATAACAGATTGTGCAGAAAAGAAAAATTAAGAGTATTAATAATAACGACAGAAATAACGAGAGCGCAAACTTCGTAAACATCAGCACAAAGTCACAAAATGCTGATAAATAATACAGAAGCTTTAAAAGGTTGGCTGGTGGTGGTTCTGGAACCTTTGTAAGTTTAAACAAAACACAATAAACTAATAAATATATAATTTAAAGGGAAAAATTTTAAATTCATATCAAATCAGGTGTGATGCAGACTCTTCAGCCTTGGCGCGATATGTATTGGCGCTACTTAAAAAAGATAAGCCCGAGAAAGAATTAAAACGTGTCATGATTGAGCAATTGGATGTTTTTCTCGGTGAGGAGACGAAACCTTTTGTAGAGAGGCTCTTCGAAGCTATTAATACTGAAGAGTATTTGATACCTCCTCAACCGACCTCCCAAATTAAAGTGGATATCGCTATCGAAGAGACCACCAACAACGATGTCACCTCCACTGCAGTTCAAATGTCATCCGATGACCTGAATAACGAACATTTAATACAATCCGTTAGTGGCATGGTAGATGTGGTCCACCAAAAAGAGACCAATGAAACAATAAATTATATCGAAGCTGATAAAGAAAAAGTTACCGCCGCCCCTTCAACCTTGGATAAAGATTTTATCGATACAAATTTAACGCCCCCAATGGAAGATGTAAGTTAATAAGAAGAAGGGTAAAATAAGCAATATTTATGAAGCCTTGCAAAGCTGGATGACTTTTTATTTTCGATATAATTATATAATTGGAAGGAATTTTTACATAACTTGCATTTATATATAAAATTTTATAATTTATGTAGAAGTCATCTTCCTTTATTCTTTTTTCCTTTTTTTTTTATGCCCTCCACATTAGTGATGAGTGATGAGGGTATACTAAGTTTGTTCTTCCGTTTGCAACACAGAAGGGGGCGTCAGAGACCCTACAAAGTATATATATTATATGATCAGTTGATCAGTGTCGAAAACTGAGTCGATTTAGACATGTATGTCCGTGTATCTGTTTCTTGGCATTCTCACGGGCGTAACTTTTGAGATATTGAGCGGAATTTTTGTACAGATACTTCTAGTTTTTGCATGCAGATCGCTATTTAAAATGGGTAAAATCGGTCGAGGGCCACGCCCACAATCGACAAAAATATATTTAATTGTAAAAAAATAAGCTATAAACTTGAATAAATATAAGCTTCATCGATGTGCCAAAAATAGGCGTGTTCGAATAAGAGACACGCCCACAATTTACAAAAAACCATATTCAACGTAAAAGTAGACTTGCATGCTGATACGTAAGGCATACACTATTAGAGAGCGCAACATATATATATTTATTTGCCACGCCCACCTTTAGGGATGTAGAGGGTATTTAAGATTTGGCCAAAGCCAAATTTAGTTTCCTAACTTGTTTTTTATTGCATTGTAATGTAGGATAAAACCAAAGACGTGCAGAATGAGAATGGAGCAATAACGATGACGACCTCATCATCGTCCCAATACCAACCTACGACCTCCCAACTTACACATCCTCTATCTGGCCACCACCACCACCAACACGGTGTCAATATGAAAAGTGTCTCATCGCAGGGCCACGGCAATGCAATCGTTGGGGAGCGCCATCATCATAGAAGTGTCAGTCCACCCACAGTGGCACGTGTCAATGCGGCGGATAAAGAAAATCAACCGCGTGAAAGTCGTCGACGACGTGCATCTTTACGTTCACGATCTCGTTCTCGCTCCCGTTCACGTTCTAATGAACGTTTTTCACGTCGATCAAGATCACGCGATCGCCGCGTAAATGAACGCGAGAAGTCACAACGTCAATTTCGCAATAAGTCGCCGCCGAATGCAGGTGGTAGTGGTGACAACCGACACGATCGCCGACGTATGGCAGGCGGAAACAGCCGTCGCATGATCATTAATAATAATCTGATGGGCAACACTAATCTCGATGAGAGGTCACCACGTTTTGGCAATGAACGAAAAGTTAGTACTTTGAGTGGTGGAAGTGGTGGCAATAGCGGTCGCCCCTTAAATCGTTCTCCGAATTCACCACGCAGTCGTTCTTCTTCGCAAGAACGTAGCAATCGAAATAAAAGATCACCCAGCCCAGGTAGAAACCATTTGAGGACCTCGACTGGTAATGCTGGGGGTGCAACGTCATCTGAACCGCGCCATTATCATCATGAAACGGAAAAGCGCCAGAGGTGCCGGGATTTTGATGAGAAGGGATATTGCGTTCGTGGTGAAACTTGTCCCTGGGATCACGGTGTCAATCCTGTTGTGTTTGAGGGTTTAAACAATTCAGCTTTGATTAGCATGTCGTTACGTGAATATAACCCCGATTCTCCTGACCTTTGGTCCCGTACCGCACCTCCAGCTGCCTCTATTGTGGCCGGTGCAGCAGGTGGCTCGTTAATGGCTGGAAATGCAGCTTCCGTTATTAACCCGTTTGTGGGAGGCAGTCGCCCTGGAGGTGTAATAATAGGAGGACACCCGGGACATGTTGGATTTCCCCAAGTGCCGGGAAATGAAAAGCCTACAGCAGGGACGGGTCCTCTATCAGCTGTAGATTATGTTCGAACGGCAGCTGCAGGTTCAGGTTTTCGTACAGGTGCTCCGATGCTGCCATTTTCATTTAACCCATCTGCCGTCACTGCACCATTACAGCGGGAACTCATACCCATACCAGTGGTCGACGCAAGTGGTGGAAGTGGCACTGGCGGCGACGTTACTGCCTCAATGCAAGGTCCAAACAAGCGGCGTTTCGAACTGGAAGATTCAGTGGCCATAGCTGAGGGACCTAGTAAACGAAAAATACCAGCACACAATCGTTTAGGCCCGCGTCTACCCAGCATGCAAAACTGTTCCCTGGAGTTGCGCAAGGTGCCCCGTGGCCTCAACAGCATCGCTCACCTAAACAATCATTTTGCAAAATTTGGAAAAATTATAAACATTCAAGTTTCGTACGATAACGACCCCGAGGCGGCCATTGTTACATTCTCCACACATGCTGAGGCAAACGTTGCCTACCGCAGTACGGAAGCCGTACTCAATAATCGTTTCATTAAAGTATTCTGGCATTCAACCGTAGCGGCCGATTCCGTTGTTATATTGGGCGATGGCAGCACAATATTGGGCGGGCACAATTCAATGGGCGTACGCAAAAACAATCAGTACCACCTGAATAATGTACCAGCAGCAATACCAACCCCAGCCGCTGATTCAGCTAAAACAGCAAACACTAGTCAACCACAACTGGGGGACGCCAACAATGGCAGTAGTAACAATACCGGTACACAGGACTCGGCTGCCACCACATCTACAGCAGCGACCAGTAGTGCAGCCACCACTACAACAGTGGTGGCCGCAACTCACGTACAGCCGCCATCTTTACGTCTTAAAAACAATATAACGCCACGTCCGGTCGGCATTACTAATGCCATCATCCGCCGGAAACAAGAAGAGCAAGTCAAGGCTGTCGTTCAATTGGCCAACGGTTTGCGTAAACGCAAACAGGAACTGCTGCAAAGTTATGTTAAGCAAATGAAGTCAGCTCTCGAGTTGGTGGAACGGTGTGAACCGACTGATCCGCAACGCGGCAAGACATTGGACACCATTAAAGTGCTACAAAAGACCATTGACAAGTTGCGCAAAGAAATTTCGTCAGAACACGCCCAAATCCAAAACCAGCAACCACCCACAGCAACGGTGAAAAAGACGAAGGAACAGCAGAAGAAGGAACTGCTTGACATCGAATTGGAATTATTTGCACAACAACAAGAGGGCAACGACACTACTGCCATCCAGAAACGTCTCGAAGAGTTGCAACGTAATTTGGGCATAGTGTCGGGTAGCGCCTCACCAACGTCGGCCCAGCCATTGGGTGGGAACATTAGCGGTAAAGCGTCACATTATATGATAGGAGGCAGACCAAATCCCCGCCTAAGGGCTTCCTATCCAGAAGGTTCAACTCGTGTCGATCGCCGTCCGAAAACTGTTATAGTGACAGGATTCACTACTGATGAAGCCGATTCAGTGCTGGGCCATTTCAAGGTAAATTATAGGCAAACATTTTTATTTTAAGCGACAGCGTTACTCCTAAAATTTAATGTGAAATTTTTTCTTCTGTTTATACCCAATATGTGCCAACAACCTATTTCAGAATTTCGGTGAAATTACCAAACATGATATGGACTTGGAAAAGCCTCAACTGATTTTATCGTATGGTACTCGGAATAATGCCGAACAAGCAATTTTAAGGGGGAAAATTTACAAAGACAAGCGTTTGCAAATCGTTTGGGCCCCTGTAGTTCCAACCACTACTGCCGTAGCTGGATCGATAATCAATAAGACAACAACATCAGCAGCTGGCAATCAGCCACAATTGGAAGGGGTAGATGGTGGCACAAAAGATGACAACAAAACAATACAATCCCCACTCATATGGAGATCGTCAATACCGTCGCCATCTTTATATGACGAAATAGAAGGCAATGCTATCGAAGGTGACATAATACCTGAATTGAGATTGGAAGATGAAGAGGAAGAAGAAGAATCGGAGGATCGTACTTGGCGTCGTTGATTTTCAATACATAGAGAAATATACAACAACAACAACAACAACAACAACAACGGCCATAGTAACCAGAAACAGAGCCTGAGATATAGAGCATAATCCAAAACACACCCACACAAACATACCACTAAATGAAATTATAATAATGAAGACATTGCTTCGTTTTTATATAAAACAAATCACATTTAATATACTTCACATCATGATATATATATATATATATAAATATATATAAATATTTTTTTTTTCAATTTAATCACGAATAATAATGCTCTTCTTGAAACAGAGAGCATGTGACAAATTTGCAATTACAATACTACCGAACAACAACAACAATAATGATAATAATAATAACAACAACAAAATTTACACATACACGTAAGCGACTTGCTACTTAAAAACAGCAACGCATTCAAAATTCATTTAGAAAGAGTAATAATAAGGGAGAAAATAACTCTCTCTCTCTTTTCTGTTTGCTTTCACTTTTCATGTCACATCAATGGTACAATCTTTTTAAAGCTCCCCAATTTATTGCAATTGATACTTATTGCTTAAATAAGGACAAATAACAAATAAAGCTAAAATTATAATTTTTCCCTTTATTATAATTTAATTGTTTAATTAATCGTTTATATGCTGATTATGCATACTGAAAATTATAGAGTAAAGCAATGAATACCATATTTATTAAAAATAAAGAGATCCGCAATACCAACCTGAAAAAAAAAGAAAAGTTGAAAATACAAACGTGGAAATAAGAGCAAATATATATAAATATATAAATAAAATAAAAGGAACCAGAGTAATATTTGCTATCAATTTGTCTCGTAAATACTACTTGTTTTTTATTTAAAAGCTATCTTTTGTTGAATATCTAATACAATGGAGATATTCCGTATTTTGTGGGGCTTATAACGATATTTATACGCAAGAACGATGTACAATTTTATTGGATTTAGTGTACGTGGATATAAATTTTTCACGTACCATTATAATTATATTACAGTATGGTCTACGATTAGCACATGCTATAAAAGATAATTGTAAAATGTGAATAAAATAGAAAATAAACGAAAAAAAAGGCCGTAAAGTATTTTTAAGTATATCACCTTTTTATTCAACTTCCAATGATGCAATTAATGCATTGCGGCTTTGAAACCATTTGAAACGTAATGTCCCAGATTACAATGGCACATTGTGACTGATGAGAATCTTGAACAGTGGGTCGATATTCAATAAAACAATCAAGTCTGTTTGGAAATGCAAACAATTCATCTTTAAATGAAACAAGCAAAATGGCTTAGGCCGTATCGTAAATACCCTTGACATCTACACACAAACTATGACCGTGACAATATATGGATAGATTTTTACCGATTGTGAGTGTGGCTTTTCACCTATTTTGCCTAACTTAAATAGCAATTTGTATGCTGAAAATAATAGTGTCTGTAGATAGAAATATAAATATTAGTGATTTAAATCACCGAAACGTAAAAAATAGTTAATTTATTTATTTTTAATATAGAATAATATAAAATATTAGAGCGATATAATATCTTCGCAATCCATACAAAACAACAATTTGCCATTTACAAATTTATTGATATAGTTCCATCCCTATAAAAAATTTTAATTACGTGTGGTTTCAGTTTCAATATCACACAATTAAAAGTTGCTTATAGAAAAAATGGTGGGTGCGAAAAGTGTATTTGAAAAGTTTTATCAGGACTATACAACAAAAACTCCCAAAAAGTTAAAATTGGTGGACGCATATTTGGGTTATATAATGCTAACCGGCATAATTCAATTTATTTATTGCTGCTTTGTTGGAACATTCCCCTTCAATTCATTCCTATCGGGTTTCATTAGCACTGTCAGTTGTTTCGTGCTCGGTGTCTGTCTACGTTTGCAAGCGAATCCACAAAATAAAAACGTATTCCTAGGCATATCCCCGGAACGAGGCTTTGCCGACTTTATATTTGCGCACCTAATATTGCATTTAGTTGTAATGAATTTTATTGGTTAAAAGATAATAAAAAAAAAATAAATAAATGAACATTCATTCAATATAAGCATAGTAACTACGACAAATATCAACATCCCTTTCGTAGTGTTGGGGATTTATTTCAGGCTCAAGTATGATATTAACTATTGGTTCCAAAGGCTCAAGAAAATCACGCAAATTTGGCGTAGGAATATTATTTCCGCATTGAACCTTCTTTAGCGAAATTTTCTCCTTTGGCAACAAAAATGAATCATTTACATTTAAAGGTATGAGGTTTTTAAACACTGTTTCTGTAGAGCGGAAATTCAACATTTTTGTTATCTAAAATGCGTATATAATTATGAATATGTGAATGTGAATTTAGTTTCTAATTTACCTGGCAAGTTGAATCAATGGGGTTTGATTTGATTTCTTTTCCCGGGAATTTGTTAGATTGTAAATCTTGCATACAATGTACATGGCGTAACGCGTAATTAAGTTTAGGCTCCTTCAGTTTACAATTACCAGTACACATTGTCTGTAATGTTTTACAGTCACACATTTCTTTGGACATTATGATTTTAACGTGAAATAAATCAAACGCAGAGACAATGTAAACGAATAATGCAATTTTGCTACTCGGCCTTATTAAAATTGTACCTAAATTGCAAAGGATTCATTACATGTGTGTGTTTAAATTAATACATATGCATTTGCATAAAAAACAGTTGGGAAATTTTTCTTTTAAAATATTGCTCTTTTTCCCATCTCATAGCGTTGCCACTACGCCAAAAAAAATATCGTTGTTAACTATGGTTGCTATCTTGGCGTACATATTCATTAGTTAAGCGACGAGTACAATTGGCCTATATTTATATAAATAAAAATTCAATGTAAAATAAGTTTTCTAAAATAAATTACTTCTCAAAAATGCTGGGGGGTGATCACGTAACTTTTGAAACTATTATCGTAGTTGCGATGATGGTAGTCGATAATAGTTTTAGTTTCATTCATATAAGACCATCACTCTCATCGTCGTGTTATATTATTCATTGTGAATGACAGAATTTATCATATGGCGTTTATTTTAGTAAACAAAGACAGAGAGTTGTATCGTGAGCACCTATACAAAGACAATTAGAGTATAAATTTTCTCATTTATACATTATTTTTGCTCAGAAGAAATATTTTTTGTTGAAATATTTTGTAATTTACCGAGAAGCCGAGTATTACTTTGTGGTCCACACCACTGACTTTCTAAAAATTTTTCTGTAAATCTAAATAGAAAATAGTAAAATATATACATATTATAGATATGTAGATCGAAAGTAATAAATTTTTAATTACATGTTAAAAAATATTTCTATGCATTTTTCCTAGAAATTACAATTCTTAATTAATTTCTTCACAATTTAGTAATGTATTACTTACCTCTTTTAATTTTATCTTTTCCTTTTTTTTTCTTTAATTTATTTTATTCTAAAATGATAGCTATTTTACTATCGCACGATAACGGTTGTTTGCGCGACGCTACATGACGGTTTATAAGCATACGAAAATACAAAAATACGATAATAGTTTGACGATAATGCTTTCTATCGCTTACGAAAATGAAAATTTAAAAATAACTATTGTCGTACCATCACTATCGCTTACGTCATTACCCTCCTGACTAAGTGATTGTGTTACGCTTTCTTTTAGTCACTACTTAGTTTGGTGAGATAAGTGAAAAAAATAATAATGGCCCGTACTAAGCAAACAGCTCGTAAATCAACTGGTGGAAAAGCGCCACGCAAGCAATTGGATATAAAGGCAGCTCGCAAATGCGTACTAAGCACTGGTGGTGTAAAGAAGCCGCATCGTTATCGTCCTGGTACTGTTGCATTGCGTGAAATTCGTCACTATCAAAAGAGTACCGAATTGTTAATTCGCAAACTGCCATTCCAACGTTTGGTGCGTGAAATAGCCCAAAGCTTTAAGATCAATTTAAGTTTCCAATGTGCTTCGATTATTGCACTCCAAGAAGCTAGCGAAGCATTCTTGGTCGGCCTATTCGAAGATACGAATTTGTGCGCTATTCACGCCAAGCGCGTCACAATTATGCCCAAAGATATCCAATTGGCCAGACGTATTCGTGGAGAAAGTGCTTAATTTTACCCGGAAAACACATCCCCATCATAAAAAAATACTATAAATCGGTCCTTTTCAGGACCACAATGAATATATCAAAGAGAGATATAAACATAAATGTTAGGTTAGGTTACTTGGGCGCGCGCTAAACGAAAGCGCTTCACTTAGGCCAATAAGTGCACCACAGTAGGCCCAGTTGCGATACCCGACGAAACTTAACATAACACAGAGTTGCAGTCAGTTAAGCTATCCCGAGGGGGCTATATATCAATTCAGGTCGAAAATATTAGCATCTGCTAGTGACCCTCTGGAAATCTGAATCCAAGTGTTTTGTGTCGTTTTCCCTGTACATCCGGGAATTCACATATCAGATGCTCCACAGTTTCCATCTCTTCCTCGTCCCTGCAGCTTCTACAGAAATCATTATACGGTGCACCGTATCTGCTAACCATATGGCATATGAGACAGTGCCCCGTTAGGATTCCTATGACCGCAGAGATCGATTTACTGATTAGACTTAAATACGTTTAGGATTTAGCCGAGACCAGAGACAGCGAGAGTCGAGATGGGCGTCTGCACCTCCTCTCTCTCGCTAATGTACCGCCCACCCGCCCGTTTTTTCACAGATCGCATTTTTTAAACATTTCTTGGCTCTACGAACAAAATGGTATCATCCTAAGTTCAATATGGCGGCTGCACCAATTAAGAATATATGAAATTTTGAGGTGTATATATATATAAGCAAATATAGCGAAAGCATCTACCATCTACTTTCTTAGAAATTAAAACACATTCATTTCCGCAATAAAATATTTTGTTTATTTAACTGATCTTAGAGGTTCCTTCCAATGCTGCAATGTTAATATAAAAGTCATACTATTAAAATGAAAAAGAGCACTTACTCTATAACCACGCCTGAAACGAAACACGAAATGAGCTGTGTCGTTCATTCAGCTTCAGCTTATACCATACCATACCATACCATTTCAGAAGTCCCCGATTAACCTGTACTGTAGTTAGTTACCTTAAAAAATAAATGGTATACGATAGCACACAAACTCTGCTAACACTGGAAGCAAGTATTTAGAATCAATTTCGGAAACGACGAATCTTTTACAGGCTGCGATTTAGAGAAACTGGAAGCCTGCTACATATATATAAATATATTTAAACACAATAAACCCGAGCAGACACGGACAACTCGCGCAAACCTGTCATTGTTGTTACATAGTGTGACGAACGCACCAACGCACGAACTACGCATTAATTGAAAAATGGAACAGAACTCTGCTAAGGCTCACTGCTGCTTTAGATGAACTGCTATGGAGCTATTAATATGTGAAAGTCTAAAGCGCTGCTACCTACAGAAGTGAATTCAGGAAAATGGCTCCTTTTTCTAAAGTGTAGAAAAAGCAGAGCAAATGATCTGAGCAGCAGTAGCAGCAACCGTGCTGGAATGCTGTGATTGGGAAAATTATGCTTTTTTATTTATTTTAACATAGCACAGCAACACATCGTAATAGCAGCAAAGTACAGGCAAAGGTGCTTAAGTAGTGTGCGTACAGCAGCAACGATCTGATCTGTGTGTTTCAATTTTGTTAGTTTTGTCTGATACACTCCAAATATCTTATAATCACTTTTTTCCCCTTAAACATTTTATTTTTCATTGTCTGCCTTTACTGCTACTAAAACAGCCATCAATCAAACCGCTTTCTACACCACACCGCCTGGATTATATAAAATTATGGAAAACAATTATTATAATGGGACTTCGTTTTATATTAGAATAGAAAGAAAAAAAGTGTTGACTACAATAGACACAAAACTAGCTAAAATGTATATCTTGACTAACACATTGCACGTTCTCACGCGCCACTCTTAACAAGGGTCCTCATTTTAAAATATCCTTCCACTACACGTTATGCACATATACTCTAAAATTTATTTGTGTTTTAATATGAAAATAATTTTTTAAAATTAAAATAAAATTATGTATCATATCCATCCGCCTATCCAAATATTGACAAATTTTCGTTATAAATATTAACAAATTCCAATAGCTCTAAACGATATATATATATTTATATATATATATACCAAAACGGGAAAAATCGCATGACCGACATATACATACTGTGCAATATACAACGACACGATACATTACTTATATGTGGGATTACATTTTAAGACAATTCAGTGTAATGCATATATAATATATATACATGATTAGCGTATTTATCTTTCCTTAATATTTGTGTTTGAAAATGTACCAAAAAAAGAGCACATGTTGGCCTTTGTTTAGCCAACGCATAAAATTTGAAATGAAGTGTAATTAAGAAAGTTTACATAAGCATATGCGAAATAAGTTTCTTTATACCTGCTGATCTAACAGCATTCGATCCTTTTATTTATTTAGTGGATCGCAGAGTAGGGAATTATTTGTTTATGAGCGGCTGCGACTGCGTGAAGCACTTCGACCACCGCCAACACCTCCTAGGCCACCACCACCAGATATATTGTTTCGGCTCTGACTGCGACTAACAGATCGTCGAACAGGACTACGCGAGAATTTGTTGCGTCTTACCGCGGAACGTGATCTCGAACGAGAACGCGAGTAAGATCTACGACGTGGACTACGTGACCGACGTCGTACTGGCGAGCGAGAGCGCCTACGGCCTCCGCCGCCACCACCGCCGCCCCCGCCACGACGGTTGTTGCGACGATTATTGGGTGATGTGGGACGCCCGTAGCGCGCCATTTGGACGCGCAATTCCCTACCATCTAACTTACGTCCATCCATAGCTTCTAATGCGTCCTCAGCATCTCGTTTATCATAAAATCTGCAACGAAATGAAAATGCATTAACGAGAAGCGTACATGAAGGATTTAGGGTTAAACTAATAACCACTTCCAGCAAACGCCATTCAACTAAATTCGACTTGGGTCAAATAATAAATACATGTATATAAATGTGGGGGTAGCAGGCAATTAATTACGCCCTACTTATAATCAAATATATGGCTTTTGGTAAATTTCAAAATATCTCCAAAAAATTCAAGTTATTTCAAAATGTAAAAAGACGGACATGACTATCTTTGTTCAAAAACAAGTCAAAATATTATATAGTCGGTCAAGCCCGATCATTAAATACCCTACACCACTTGACATGTTATTCAATTTAATTTTTTTCTTTGATAAATGAAAAATTTGATTTTTCTATACTCTTGTATTTTCAAAAATTTCAGTGATACGTCAGAATTTTTTTATTTGTTTAGAAAATAAAAAATGTAACACGGAAATGCGCACAAATGTAAATGGACAGACAGACGGATATGGTTAAATCGAAATACGGAATGAGAAACCTAGTATTATACTGCTTCATCTTAAGTTGAATCAATTGGTTAACGGCCGTGCACACAATTAACTATAGGGCCAGCCATTGTAGTGACAAAGTTGAAATTTAATTCATGTTCGTTTGGGCTTTTTTAACTTTTTGTTTAAATGTTTAATATGTCTATACACTAAAACAGTCACGCCCCTAATTATTCTAAAATATTTGAGACAGTTTATATGCCAAAAATTTGAGCTATTATAATAACGGATACGCTTACAATAAAAAAAAAAACATGTAAGAAACCTAAATTTGGCTTAAACCAAATCTTAAATACCCAACGGTGGGCGTGACAAATATATATATATATATATATATGTTGCGCCCTTTAATAGTGTACGTATTACGTATCAGCATGCAAGTCTAATTTTACGTTGAATATGGTTTTTTGTTGATTGTGGGCGTGTCTATTATCCGATCACGCCCATTTTTGGGACATCAATGAAGCTTATATTTATAAATGTACGTACCAAATTGCACTTTATAGCCAATTTTTTGTGGCATCTGCATGCAAAAGCTAAAAGTGCCTGTACAAAATTTCAGTTCAATATCTCAAAATTTACGCCCGTAAGAATGACAACAACAGACACACGGACATACATGTTTAAATAGACTGTGTTTGACGCTAAACAAGAATATATATACTTTGTAGGGTCTCTGACACCTCCTTCTGGGTGTTGCAAACGGAAGAACAAATTTAGTATAACCTCACCACTGAGGTGGAAGGTATAAAAAAACCATATTCAGCGTTAAACTCGACTTGGAACACATAATACACATACATAAAATATTAGAGGGCGTAATCATGTACCTGCGTGGATGGTATTTAACTAAAAATTTAGAAAACCAATTTTAGCTTAGGCCATATATATATAAAATATATTTATTGTTGTTTATAGAAATCTATATCTAAGCTTATTGAATTAATAAAAAATTTCACCGCATAGTATCGCACTTACACTACTTTCGAAGAAAGTTATTTTTTTTTTATCTTATTAGCCATGTTTTATTTGTTCCATAATTAAAAATATTATCAGTTAATAGATGATAATTTGATTAACTTAATAAAATTGTCAATTCACGATGATTTTATTAAATGTTAACATCGGCAAAAATTAATTTTATAAATATATGTAAATTATCAATTGCGATGGGAAATCTCTAAATTACTTGAAAACGTACACGAGTAGTATGCAATTGCAGTAAATTCATGTGTATAATAAATATCTAATAAAAAAAAATGGATTCATTGTAATTTTCGTGAGTAAGTTGTCTAGGATAAGTTTGTAGACAATTGTTGCAAATTGAAAATAATTTGTGTAGCATTTTTCAAAAACGTAGAAAAAACTTCAATTACTAGTTTAAATGAAGTTTATTTTAAAAATGCAGCTAAAACTTGATTATAAAAAATTCTTATATGAAAAAGAAATTTCTAGACTTACCTAACAAAAGCGAAACCTCGACTTTCGCGTGTGTATCGGTCACGTGGTATATAAATATCGCCAACTTCACCGCATCGCTCAAAAACGCGACGCAAATCTTCTGGAGTAGTGCGGTAGGTTAAATTATCAACCTAAGAGGGGACGCATATTAAATTTTGTATTTCATCATCATATGTGTATACACATTATTTTACGCCATTTTGTTTTTATACCCACAATAACTTTATACATATACAAACATACATACATACATAAAAATGTACTTACTTTTAAAGATATCATGCCGTCAATTCTTGGAGGAGGTCGACCACCACCACTGTGACTCATTTCTATATATATAATATTTTAGAGGATGAAAATTATAAAAATTATTTTGTAAAAGCACTTTCTCCACTAATATATTTTATTCCAATATTACAATTTCAAAATGGCAGCTATAATTGTGAAAGCGACACGGAGTGGCACGTCCTAAAGCCGACAAATATTTTTCACAAATGAAAGAAACACAAACGAGAGTTGCCACCTATGAGAACAATATCAATCGTAAGCGACGCCATTTACAAACGAGAGTTGCCACATAGAAGTATAATATCTATTTTAAACGACAACGCCATTTAAATTTTCATAGACATGAAGTTATCAAAGGGAATTACTCGGACATTATTTTTTACATTATTGTTTTTTTTTTTGTCATAAATATATCAAAAAGATATAAAACTTTAATGGCAAATAAAATTAAATTTAGTAAGTTTTTTCGGTGTAACAATAATCTATGTTTTATGTGTTTTTTGCAATAAATATTTCATACGGACATTATATTTGAAGTAGTGATGTATTTGAAGATGTGAAAAATGAATTCACTATATAACAAAACTAAGTTTAATTTGTAAAAATAGTGTAGAGGTTGTGATGTTGAAATGTAAATAATTGATATAAACCATTTGCGAATGAATTTGGAAGAGTGGATTTGGCTCAACTGGTAAAGAGCCTAATGATGAGAACTCGATGAGGACGAGTTCGAAGCCGGTCCAGGTTCAACCCCTTCAGTCGCCAAGTATTAATTTTTCACATCTTTTTCACATCAAATACATCACTACTTCGAATATAATGTCGGTATGAAATATTTATTTCAAAAATCACATAATGCAATTAATTTTGTTTTATATGTTTGATATAAATTGTGGGTATAAGACAAATTGTCGCTCTATGCCACATGAAATAGAAAAGTTTTAAATTATTTAAGGAAATGAATTTGTTTATTTGTGCCTAAAAATTTTTGGAATTGTGTTTTTGACATACATTTTGCTTTGTGGCAATTTTTTTCTTTTATTTGTTTTTGCGTATATTGTCACGTTCTTTTTACTTCATATAATGAGTGGGATTATTGTTGTATATTTAAATTTAAATGTAATACTTATAATTGCTAATTTTTTTTCGGTTTGCAACTATCATGCTTATAATATAATAGCGGACACGGTTGATAAAACTCGCATCGTTAAATTATTTCCATCTTTACTATTTGAGATTTGTTCATCTCTATTGAATTGCGTGGAAGAAAACGTAGTATGTTGGTGACTGATTTTTTTTAAGTTGTGTTAAAAATACTTTGTCACGGCTCCATTTTAAAGGAATATGATTTAAGTTAACTTAGATGCACATTTAATAAAAAAGACTTTAAATTTTGTGGCATTTGCGGCTAATTTGTACCTAAATAAAGGAAAATATAAATCCATACGTATTGTCATAAATTTTATTGTCGTGTGTAATTGAAAAACGTGATTTCGTGAAACGAGACAATACAAGAGAAGGTGCAAAATAAGAATTAGCAAAATATAAGAGAAAAACCTCAAGTGTGTGTTGACATAGAAAACGGTGTTTTCGATCGCATTTAAGGACGCGTGTTTGCTGTTTCTAGTCCATCAAAAGCTAACAAAAGTTTGGTGGACTTTAAACGAAGAATAATTAAATCTGAATTCCTAATTTATAAAGTGATTTAGGAAAAAATGGCTCAAGAAAATACTGAAATGGCTACGAAATTCTCTACTTTAAATGTAAATGCCGCCGAATTTGTACCGAGTTTTGGTTTTAGTAGTGCCGCGACCACCGTCGGAATAAATGTCAACAGCGAGCAGCCTACATCGGCCCCAGTCATTACAGATATAGTCATAGATAGTGTGCCAGCGTCGAACAGCTGCACACCTGTCACCACACCTAACTCTGAAGGTTCCGGGTCCACGTTTACAAATACACAGAACCAGGAAACTGTACCGCCTGTCGATTCACCTATTATAACGTCACCTGTTAAGACTGCTACCGCACCTGTGGAAAACATCAACATTGCTGATAAAATTGAAGCTAATAATGGTACACAATGGACACATATATTTTTATAACCAAATTGTATAACACTATACTATCAGTGTTAACACTACAAGAAGTGACGTCATCATTATCAAATTTATAGCAAGGAATCTCTGTTCTATTTCATTTCATGAACACTAGTGCCCCACTTACTAATACTCATTATTGTGCGACACATATTGTATTAACTACGTACTAATCCAATCCCTTTTCATTAATGGATGAAAAAGTTATAGTTTACATAATATTGCTAAGTTAATGTTATATTGAGTTTGGTGTTGTTTCTAGTCAGATATTTAGTTTTAGATGTAATTGTTACCACATACCCATTAATTTTTGATTTATTTTAAGAAAACGATCCAGCTGACAGTTGGGATGTGGATGATGAAATAGTTGTAACACCTGAAGATGAAGGCGTGGAAGATAACGAAGATGTTGAAGGTGAAGCTACACCAAAAGTATCAAAAAAGAAACCACCTAAGGTAGAAGAATCGCGAAGCAAAAAGGAGCACGTCAATGTTGTATTCATTGGGCATGTTGGTAAGTTGGGTTGTATATTAACGAAGAAGAAGTTTTATGTAAATATTTGTATTTTAAGATGCGGGAAAGTCCACTATCGGCGGGCAAATCATGTCTTTGACGGGTATGGTGGATAAGCGTACTTTAGAAAAATATGAACGTGAGGCTCGAGAGAAATCACGTGAAAGTTGGTATCTGTCATGGGCATTGGATACAAATCAGGAAGAACGTGATAAGGGTAAAACTGTAGAAGTGGGCCGTGCCTTTTTTGAAACCGAACGTAAACATTTTACTATATTGGATGCACCGGGACATAAGAGTTTTGTACCCAATATGATCGGCGGTGCGGCCCAAGCCGATTTAGCGGTGCTGGTTATATCTGCGAGAAAAGGTGAATTCGAAACTGGTTTTGATCGGGGCGGGCAGACACGAGAGCACGCTATGTTAGCTAAAACGGCGGGCGTCAAACATTTAGTGGTGCTGGTTAATAAAATGGATGATCCTACCGTTAATTGGGATGAGGGTCGATACAACGAATGCAAAGATAAAATCCTACCCTACCTCAAGAAACTCGGTTTTAATCCAACCAAGGATCTAACCTTTATGCCATGTTCCGGTCTGAGCGGTGCCGGGCTACGGGACCCTATAGCCGAATCAATTTGTCCCTGGTACAGAGGGCCAGCATTTATACCGTTTATAGACGAGTTGCCTTCGCTAAATCGAAAAGCTGATGGTCCCTTCATCATGCCCATCGTGGATAAGTACAAAGATATGGGCACGGTGGTGATGGGTAAAGTTGAATCAGGCTGCGCGCGTAAGGGACAAAATTTACTCGTAATGCCTAATAGGGTAATAAAATAATATTAACCAATTCTTTTTAGTGTTGTTGATGTTTTTTTTCGATTCGAATTTTAAAAATTACAGACGCAAGTTGCTGTAGATCAACTATGGTCCGATGATGATGAAGTGACTTCCGTGGGTCCGGGTGAAAATGTAAAAATTAAACTGAAGGTAGGCGTTTGGTATTGTTTACACATAAAACACTATTTAACACGTTCACGCCGGCGCGTACCACCGGTGGCTCGCATTTTATTGCGCTATTAGACGGTACGTAGCACCAAATATTTAGATCTTTAACACTTTTACTGTCGAAAAAGAAGACCTGAGAACATTTATTTTTGAAAACAATTATAATAACGTATTATAAACATAACTTTTATTCAATAACATAAACATAATAAAATTCGCCCGATAGAGATAAAAGTTTTAAGCGCAGCCGCCCCTGAGCGTAGACAATGAAAAACAGCGCCGGCGTGAACGTGTTAAAACACTTTAAATAAATTTTAAGTTTAATTTTTATGCCACATACATACCTGCCACCTAGTCATTGTCATGAACTTGGTCCTCCCTCCTCTCTATTCGTTTTCTTTAACCAAAACGGTCCAACGTTGTGCATCAATCTGTGATGGATGTTATGATTAAATTGTTTATTGTATGTATTATGTATTTGTATATACAGGGCATTGAAGAGGAAGATGTATCACCTGGTTTTGTTTTATGCGATGCTTCTAATCCTATAAAAACGGGAAAGATATTTGATGCTCAAGTTGTTATATTGGAACATAAATCGATTATTTGTGCTGGTTATTCGGCAGTCATGCACATACATTGTGCTGCTGAGGAAGTTACAGTCAAGGTAAGCTCCTACCTCTAATTTACCAGAAGTTGTGATATATGTAAAGTTTCAATTACATAATTTGTAGGCTCTTATTTGTTTGGTTGACAAGAAGACAGGCGATAAATCTAAATCACGTCCACGGTTTGTTAAACAAGATCAGGTAGCCATTATGAGGATTGAATGTTCGGGAATGATTTGTTTAGAGGAATTCAAACTATTCCCTCAAATGGGCAGATTTACACTTAGGGATGAAAGTAAGCTAATAAACGCGGTACTTTTTAAGGCAAATTCGATTTTATGTTTATTTGTTTTATTGTGCCTTTTAGATAAAACTATTGCTATTGGAAAAGTGTTGAAGGTGATTGAGTAAATCGGGCACAGAAATTTATTATTACTTGTTTTTTAATTTTTGAGTCAGCAAGCCGTCGTTTTTTTTTTTTACTTTATTTTAATAAACACCTAAATATTTTTTTTTAATATGAACTACAACTACAACTGCAATAATTGACCTGAAAGCGAAGGCGCTTCATCTACAGTCATTTAGTTAAAAAACAACAACAACAATAGTAACAAGACTAGGAAATATGAGGCTACCGACATTTCATCCAATGAGATAAAATGTACCAACCAAGGAGAATAATGAAATACACACATACATAAATAAATGTACACACGCAATCACACTCACATCATTATAGCAATTGCAACATACTTGAATTTGATTATAAAAAAAAAAAAAACAAAAAAAATTTACAAAAATTACCGGTTCTATAGTGGTGGCAAAAAAAAAAAAAGTAATAAAAACAGCAAATCGTACACATATAAAAAAAACATATTAATTACCATTATTAAAATATTTAAATGGAATCCGAAATATAATTATTATTAAATTTTTTATTGAAAAACAACAAAGTAAATATGAAAAAAAAATTATTTTTACATAGGGAAACAAATGTCAATCCTTTCTCTAATCGATTTCTTCATATTCCTCTATTGAGCAAATGCACATATGTACATTGAAAATAAATCTTATGAATATAATTTTATGTGTATCTGAAAATATGTGAAAATGTTATAGTCGGTCAAGACCGGCCATCTGATACCCTACACCATTTAGCTCCTTCAATTATGCTACAATTAGGGTAGTTGTATAAGTAAACGCGGGGCACTGTCGTATAAGTTACTTTGTGTAATATCATTATATGGAGAGAGGTTCTAAAACTGGTCCGATCGGATTCAATTTTGGCACAGAAGTGAATTAACTATTCTTCACCAAAATTTTGTCAAAATATAAAGACTTGCATTATAATAGGACCTTATATATATAGGGAGGGTTTATAAAAATGGTCCATTTTCATTCATGTGTTTATACCAAATCTCATCGAAATATCTCAAGAAATGCCATCTGTAACTTGCGCACAAATTTCTGTGGACAAGCAGACGGACATGATTAAATCGATTCAGACTTTGATTGGATTGAATCGATTGGTATAATTTAGGGTGGGTGTGGCATTTGTAGAAATTCGATCGATTTTCACAAAACAAGTAAATTTGGCTTGGGCCCATTTTTAAATACACTCCACATGTTCATACAAACGGTGGGCGTGGCAAGTACATGATTGCATCCTCTAATAGGGTATGTATTATGTGTCAACTTGTAGGTTGAATAAGGTTTTTTGTTAAATTGTGGGCGTGTGTGGAAGCCTACGTACAGCTACAGGAAAAGTTTTTATGTACAAAATTTTGATTCAATGTCTCAAAATGTATGTCCGTAAGCAGAGGCAACATCAGACTGACATATGGACGAACATGGTTAAATTTAAAAATATAAATTTTCTTTTTTTTTTTACGAGAGATGAGAAATCTTTATAGATACTGACATGTCCCAATGTCAGCATGAACGATTTAGTACGCACAAGGATGCCCTGCACAGCATTCCGACAGGTGTGACAAGTGCACCTGTGAGCACTACCTACATACTAAAAATTCACCCTCTCCGCTTCCATCTCCTCCTTCGGAATTATCGTAGGATATTACGTCATAGGAGGCGATTCCCAATTACGCACTTTTCAATTGGAAGTGTTCTGTTCTAACCTCCGCAATTCTTTGAGGATCGATACAGCTAGATCGTTAACCGTCTGCTAGTTTCCTAGATTTGCAGTCATAAACTCCAGGGTGTTTTCCCCGTTTGGCTTTGTAAAGAGATCGTCTCTAAAACGGCTGCAATCATAGAGTTCATGCTCCACTGTCTGGACAAAGAGGAGACGTAAATATTATGATTTTATGGAGATAGTTCCTATATACCCCATGATCGGTGAGGTCTCTTTTGATCCTCTCTCTCTTTTAGCGATACATTGAATCAATTTGTAAGTCCACCTTTCTTTCTTTGATAAGTCCCATCTATTCTGCCAGTGATTTAGGGAAACTTGCCGTTCCTCCTTTTTTTATAAACTTTGAAGGTTAAGAGGAGTTGGCCTTCCTTATGAAAATACGCCTCATTTCGTCTGCGACGATGTCTCCAGATCCAGCTCTGACGCTCTGCTGCGTCTTCAGAAATTGTTCGGAAGCCGCAAATTGTTCTTAGAGGATCCTTTGTACGAAGCATACTTTTTGCTTCAGTTGCTTGATACATTTCGTAGAGAAGCCTTGAGGTAACGGCGTTTGCAAGCAAGGCCCTCTTTACAGGCTTGGGTCCGCCTACATTGGGTAGCATCCTAGACAAAGCTGATTGTAGCTTTGTGGCATAGAGTATGTGGTTCTTAAAACTTAGTCTGCAATCTAGCATAACGCCTAAGTATTTGATCGAATGTTTGAAGGTTATGGTAACGTTGCCCACTTGTACTTGTCTCTTGTATTGTCTCCATAACTTACCGACTCGAAATTAAAATCGTCTCGGTTTTATGCTCTGCCCATTTAAAGTCCACGGATCTAAACCAGTTTTGTATGATCTGTATAGCTCCCTTTGTAGCTACTTCTATTTCACTTATATGTTTGTTCACTGTGGTGAGTGCGATATCATCCACAAACCCTATAATTTTTACTCCTCGAGGTACGGTCAGATTTAGTACATCGTTGTACATTAAGTTGCATATGAATGGCCCGAGAATCGATCCTTGTGGTACTCCTGCCGATACGTTGTATGATTTGGTTCTCTCGTCAGTGTTATATAGCAATATTCTCTCCTTGAAATATCTCCTAATCAATTTGAATAAGATAACGGACCAGCTTGCTGTGTTGAATGCGTTTTTGATGTCAAGGGTTACCACGGAGCAATACTTTTTGGCGTTTTCCTGCCACCATTTTCTTGCGATAGCTTTTTTCGCTATGTTGACCGCTCCCGATGCCTCCACTAATGGCAGGAATCGGTTATATGTGATCTCCAATATCAATACGTTATGGAATCTCTGAGGGTGTTTGTTTTTTGAACAAATGCCATATAGGACTTCATTTTATATATGTATGTATATTAGCATAAGAACAGTATTTCATTGATTTAAATGTCAAAAAAAAAAAAAAAAATGTATTGAATATAAATTGATTTACACATGTTAAGTATTGTACAGCACTAAAGAAGCAAAAAAAGTACTATGAGGCTTTTTCTTTTAATTCCTTTATATATATTGACGGTTAACAGTGCTACAGTACCAGTTTTGATGTGGGGTGCAATGATGTAAGTATCACAAAACAATGAACATGTTTCTTATATGAAATTTGCTTCTAGGGAAGAAAACTCCGCTCTACCGGTAATAAGTTCGCAAAAGTTTGGGAACATTGTAAAAGCATTAGAGCGCAAACGTTATATGATTGTAACATTCACCGAAGAACAGGTATGATGTAAAATAGTGTAACTAAAGTATTTAAAAATAAATGAAAATGTTATAGTCGGTCAAGACCCTACGCCACTTCGTTCCACAAATTATGCTTCAAGTAGCGCAATTGTATCAGAAAATGTGAGGCAGAAATATCATTTTATGGAAAGGGCTTCCATTAATTAAGCAAATTGACTATTCTTCATCAAGTCATTTTATCAAAAAATATTAAGAATTGTGATATGTTGCCATATAAATATTTTCATTATAATAGGATCTTATATGAGGGAGGGCTTCTAAAAATGGTTCAATTTACCTCCCTTTTTGATAAGATTACTCTTTGGTGCAATACATGTCGTTGTACGAAAAAATGTCAACTGTACTGCACAAATTTACATGGACAGACAGACGGACTTGGTTAAAAAGATTAACATATTGATTCTGAATCGATCGATATAAGTGAAGATGGATGTGGTATTTGTCGTTTAGGAGTTAAAAGCATCCGTACAAACCTCTTGCTACAAGTGTTGCATAATCTCTCCATGAAAACGATTGACCTTGAGTAAAATTAAAAACTATCAGTAAAAGAATCTAATATTGAGTCTAGCTAGCGATGTCAATGTCTGTCTGTCTGTCTATGTGGTATATGATCCGCACAAATTGTGTTATTCCTTACTTTCTAGTTTTTGTTATTTGGGCAAAATCGCTTGTTATATGACACGCCCACCGTGCAGATGTTTGTAACTCCTAAATATATCGATCAATTCAGAATCAAAATCTGATTAGATTTAACCATGCCCGTCTGCCTTTCCATGTATTACATGTTCGGGCTTGACCGTCCATAACATTTTCACTTATTTTAAAGTATTTTTTTATGAGCTTCCCAGTTTACTCTATTCTCAATCTTTCAGCTCAACCTGCAATCTTTCAATTGTGATAAACATAATGAAGCTTGTTTGCCGTATGTACAAAGTCGCTCGAATAAAACTTTTTACTTGAACGTTGAAGATCCTCTTACAGTATTGTCCAGTGAGGAGGTGAATAAGTTAACCTATGCTGAAGTGTTGAAAGATCAAATTGAATGCATTGGTGGCTCCAAGTATATCGTATCGTTTAATAAATCCGCTGAAGCAGTGGAAAGGAGTGCTTTGTTGAGGCATCATGGTATACAGTGCTACAAGGATCTCTTTAAAATTCCCTACAAATTATAATTCCCCGTTGTTTTACAGATGATGTTATAAACAGAATTAGTAATAAATTAGATAAATGTCCTGTCGTGTATATATATACAGCAACTGCTGCAACAGCACCAGTAATCAAACATCGTAAAAAACGAGCGTCTGATGTCCCCATTAAAACATTTGTCTCTGGTTCTTCTTCTATAGCGGAAGGCCGGTTCGCAATGGTGTGGAAACATTTCATTCTGCATGACAATAAAGAAACTATCGAAGTGAATTTTACAAATGCCCGAATAGATGTGGGCAAGCTGGACACCACAGTCAATATAACGTTTGCAAACGATCGATCACTGAATATGTTTTTCACCTTTATACGTGGCTATCATGTACTGAAACACCTCAATATAGATGGTAATAAATTTAGGGTACATGAACTGAGCATACCTTACGACATGTCCTACGCCTGCACCAAATTGAAAGCTTTCCAATCATCCACTTCAAACTATTTTGAATGGCACGGCTTTCAAATGCAGATTTTTAAGACTGCCATAAAGTCAAATGAATATCGTTTCTCAGAGGCGTGGAGTTGCAGTGGTTTTGTCTCAGCCGCCATTCTGTCGGGGTTGTTAAGTATGTCTATTATCATGGCTATTGCATTTTGTGGAATTACTTGGATGCTGGACATTAATAACGTGGACCGATTTGATGATCCGGCTGGTAAAACAATAACTATAATGACAGACGACACCAACTGAAGGCAGTTGTTGATTCTATATGATTTCTATAATTGTGTGAAAAAACTATTTTAATAAATTAACAAATAAATGGTTTAAACTTTGTATTGTTAAAGACCTTGCACTGTGGAACGCGGGTTCAAATATAGCTGAGAAGCGAAGAATTGAACCAATTTGCAGCATTAGACTGGTAACCCATACACATTATCATGAAACTCGTATTTGGTTCGATAGGCGAATAAGCTTTAAAAGCTTGTAAAAACCCAGTTATTTTAATTTAATTAATAAATGAGATCCCCTTATACAGAGGAAAAAAGATGGAGATTCTCGAATAATGTCTTGGTAGGAAATTTATCTAAAAAACTTCAAGTACAAAAGTTGTTGGAGGATCTGCCAGTTGCACTGATCTTCTCTCTTCATCCTCTGTATTCTTCTCGATTTGTACTTAGCTTTTGCACAGTCTCCAGATTAACAATCGTCTTAAGCAAAAATCGATTTTTATTGTTCCACCCAATTAATGTTCAAATTAATTTTTTATATTAATCTAAAGCTAATGACTCCAGCTCCATATCAAAGCTTTTAATTTTTATTATGCCCTTCGCCATATTATGGCTACTAAGTTGGTTCTTCGGTATGCCGCTACCAAAAGGACCCTAAAAAGTGTAGTAGTATACTACTATAGTCTTAATTTTAATCAAAATCTCTATCGGCTTGGACATTGTATTTTCAAAAATATGGGGAGAGGGAGAGGTTCGAAAAATGGTCCGATCCTATTCATTTTCAAAAGGGTTTATTTTTGGGCCAATACATTTCCTTATACCAAATTTCATCGAAATATCTCATATAAATAATAGGGCCTCAAATGGCAAGGAATTCTAAAAATGGTCCAATCCGGTCCCTTTTCAATAGGATTCGTTTTTGTACCAAATTTCATCGAATTATCTTAAAAAATGCAACCTGTAGCTTAAGCACAAATTTACCTGGACGCACAGACGGACATGGTTAAATCGATTCAGAATTGGATTCTCGGTATAATTGAAGGTGGGTGTGGCATTTGCCGTTTAAGAGTTACAAACATCCGCACAAACTTATTATACTCTTTACAACAGGGTGGTGCAGGTGGTATAAAACAAATTGTAGTACATTCAACGTGGCGGTCGGCACAAATCAATTACTTCCTATACTTTAGGATACAGGTATCAAATGTTGGAACTGGACGAGTAGATTTGCGATGCGCTATCATTTTTAGCGACATGTGATGGAGGCTATTACCAAATTTTTTAAAATTTATTTTTTTTATAATTTATTTATTTCACTGTTATATATATAAGATAGTGTTTTGTAAACTTTGACGGGCCACAGCTTAATCAGCTCTGCTACAACCTAATATGAAGGGTATAAAAACAAAACAAAAAAAATGCAAATGTTGTTTTTTAGTTTCAGCTTATCTATCTTTATTCTGTAATACGTATTTACTTATTCATATAGATGTATCATATGTACGTGTTAATGTATGTATATGTATATACATATATTATGCGCATATTCTAGCAAACAGCGTTGTATTAGTTAATTACAATAACCTTGTTAATGAATTTTGAAGTTATTTAAGATCGTTTATAAGTAAACTGTTGTTTTATTGTACATATTTATTTTTTACATTTACACAGAAACATATATTTGTTACAATATACCAACCACCCGTAGGTTGGGCGACTTAAAAAAAAAGAGTAAATACATGCTTGATTAGCGGTTTATATTTTTTGGGGTCGCTATAGTAATGCTCCTGTGTCCGTCGGTAGGTCCGCGTGTTCTCCTTTTTGCATAAGTTAATATATGAATGATATCATCATCACCACCATCATCATTTGGCACAAGTATTTGTATACTTTAAACTGAACATTGTTATTAAAAATGTATTGTTGGGCATGTCGTACATGCCCAGCAAATGTATTGCAATGAAAATTAAAGAAGAATCTAGTTTTTTTTTTGGTTATCTAATTAAAAAACTGAAAACGAATTGGTGGTGGGTATTAATGATTTGAACTAAACCAAATATAAAGTTATTAATTTGTTACACGTTTTATATATCTCGCATTTTTGCTAATTTTCTGTATAAGCTTTGAAGCGCGCTTCAATGAGTGTCAGTTAGGGAATCATGTTTTATTAATCAAATTATAATATTTTAACATTTCAAAGTGTCACAAGCAAGCATACAAGTATATATATATAAACTTGATTATTTTATTAAATATTTTAATTATTTTTATACACCCTCCTCACCGCAGTGATAAGGATATACAAAGTTTGCTATTTTGTTTGCAATATTGAGAAGGAAACCTTGGACGACCTTCCCAGTATATATATTCTTTATCAATATGAAAATTAGAATCGATCTAAAAATGTCCGTCCGTGCATCTGGATGTTTTTGACTCTCTTCACCATCGTAAATTTTATGCTGAAATTTTATACAAATATTTTTAGCTGCTATACGCTATTCGGTTTATACAATTGGGCAAATGCTGTTGAAAGCCACGCCCACAATTGGTCATAAAATGTAAGCTACGAAGTTGAAATTGTAATTTACAGTTGATAAATCCGAGTTGAAAGTGAAACCGTAATACACTATTGTGTTGGGTAAAAATGGTTTCAGAGCCACGCCCACAATCGACAGAAAACTATCTATTAGGAAAATAATTGGAATTTAATAAAACATATCCAAAATGAGCTTTTCCATCGATTGGCCCCCTTCATATAGCAAGCATGCCCATAACTTGCAAAAAAAAAAAAACCTTCCATGGCATAGAACCCGGGTTACAAGTTGATACTTAACTGCCCACTATTTGTGTATAGATATGTAGGGCATTTAGGATTGGACCTAAACCCAAAATAACTTGTTTCATTTTGGAAACTTTATGAATTATCCAGTATGTTGTATCAATTGATCAATAAAAAGATTTCCGAAATTCTAAATCATTGCATTTAAATTTATAAAAAAAAAATAGAACTTGATCGCATATGTAATACCCTATATAAATTACATCCACAAATTATGCTACAATTAGTTTACTTGTATTAGTAAATGCGAAGCATTAAGCTATGTAAGTCACTTTGTGAAATATCCTTATATGGATATGGATTCTAAAAATGGTCCGATTAAGTCCAAATTCGGTATATCGAAATATTGAGACAATAAATTTTTCTTTACCCAAAAAATATCAAGAATTGCGATTTTTTGCCATATAAAGATTTTCATCATAATAGGATCTGAAATGGGAAAAGGTTCTACAAATGGTCCAATTCGATTCATATTCAATACGATTCCTTTTTGGCCCAATAGATGTCTTTGTACCAAATTTTATTGGAATGTGATCTGTATCTTAAGTTTAACTTTATATGTATACAAAGACGTACAGACGGACATGATTAAATCAATTTAAGTTTTGGTTTTGAAACGATCGGTGTAATTAAACAACCGTTATACTTAATATATCCTTTGAAACAAGTGATCTAGAGGGTATTAAAACTGAACATCTAAGCCAATCTGGTAATTTGCTGAAAGCGTTTTTCTACGCAGTGTCATTTTGGAAAAAAAGCGAAATTTCATGATTACCGACCTTTAACTTATAAAACAATCTACTACAATATTTATACAGATGCACGCGCTAAATAGCGTATAATTTTATTACTTGTTTACTTGTAGTTTTATTATATCCACTCACATATATGTGTATATGGGGGTTAACATGACTTTGTCAAAATGTTTGCAATATCCAAAAGGAGGTGTCAGAGACCTCAAAAAGTATGTGTGTTTTGAAACAGCATAGAATACAGAGTCGATATGGCCATGCCTTTACGTCTGTCCATGTTTCATATCATGTCCCGCTTTGGTACCTAGAGTGGGGGTGCTCAAAATTTGACCTCGTTTTTATATTTTTTGTAATAATTTAATTTTCTTCTTTCAAGTGATGGGTTTGATCAGAGATGGAACATTTGAAACTGAAATTTAATTGAAGTGATTTTATGGCTGTCGTGCTAAATGCAACCAAATGGAAGTTAAGCTATTCTCGCACACCTGCCAAGTCGGTCGTATTAGTTTCAAACTGAAAAGTTAGTAAATATTTTTTCTTTTATGAGATATTCTCACTCTTACTGCTTTATAGCTATTTTACTGCTGATGTATATATCAAAATTATTAACATAAGCAAAGTAGTTAAATGGAACACTCCTGTACCTACACATATAACACGTGACCACCTTTACCATTACCTGTTATTCAATAGACAATCGATCATTTTTTGCTTGATTACGTTCCCTTATCGATTTGTTTTCTTTGTTTCGTTTTTTGCCCCCATTGTACGTTGTAGATAATTAGAGTCTTTGTTCATATATTTATACAATACATAGAAATTTAGTAAATGCTCTATGAAAATTACACACACACACACATACAAACACACGCACTTGCTGTTGATTTTGATAGAGCTTTATTTCCAATGCCATTTCAAATCACACTTATTTACTAAAAAAAATACCCAAAAAATACAATAGTAATAGTAATAGTAATAATAATAGTAATAAGAAAAAAAGAAATTAACATATATTGTATGTTAGAAGTCTTGTGAAAAAATCCTACAACAGATTTTCTTATAAAAAATAAACAATTTTATATAAACCGATAGGTTAGCTTAGCTTAGATGCTTTTTAGTCCTTTTAATGCCTTTAAATTTTTATTACAATTTTACGTTTCTTCAATCATAATAACTGTCTATTATAATAATTAAAAAAAAAAAAAAAGGAAAAAAAAAAAAAAACATTGAAAAAAGAAAAATATAGTATATATGGAAAATGTTTACGAGTCTAAGCGGCACACAATCATATGAACATTGATGATTATTGATAAGATTGAAATTTAGTTTTTAATTAATGTATATAACTGCTACATGTATGGTATACAATATAAACTCTCTAGTGGTGATGGTGTGGGTGTAAGCGAAATATATTATATTTTACACAATTTAGTAAATATTTACAGGAATTTTTCGGTTTTCGGTTTTGTATTTGTTTTATTATCATTACATTCTATTCATTTATCCCCCTTTCCTCTGTTGCGAGTTTTATATAAATCATTTAGTTTTATTGGTTTTTGTTTTTATTCAAGTCAATGCACAATGCAAATTATCACAATTTTATATTGTTTTTTTTTTTTTCTTTTCTTTCTTTTTTTCGTATATATTGAAGTTCATGATGATTTGTTTGTGTGTGGTTTTGCTTTATATACTATTGTATAGTGCGTGTGTGTTATATAGCGTTTTTACAATACTTTATGATTTCTCCCAAAAATGTACATACATACATACATATTTACGTATATGAATTTGGAACATTTTTTGACATCTTTTCCACCAACTCATGGGGAAATTGAATTTTTACAAAAAAAAATTTTCATTGCAAGTTACATTTTTTTTTTTTTACAATTTTATAATCAAAGGTTGCTTTTTGTTCATATTAGTTTTTCATTACTTAGAGTTACAGGCAACTTTATAAAATAATTACAATTACAATAACAATAATAATGATAATGATTTATCTTCTTTTTCTTTTGTTTGTTTTATGACATGGCCTGTTTTTAATGACGAATTTTTTATGAAATTCTATTCATTTTAAATGAAAACACAAATGAAAATTTTTATATTCAGTTAAGCCCGAATATCCTACACCACTCAGTACCACAAATTATGCTTTAATCAGTTTAGTTGTATCAGTCAACGTAATGCATTGCCATATAAGTCACTAAGTTCTACCAAATGATCCAATCGCAACCTAATTTGGTATAGCCAATTATTAAGCTAATTAACTATTTTTTTATTACATTTTGTCAAAATATATTTATAATCGTAATTCTATGCCATATAAAGGACTTTCATTATAATAAGATCTATGAGGAGAGAGGCTCTAAAAAATGATTCAATTCGCTCCATTTTCAATACGCTTTTTCTTTAGGGCAAAACATGCTCTTGTATCAAAATTTCATAAAAATAACTAGAACAATGCGACATATAGCTTTAGCACAAATTTGCCTGGACATACAGAACACACAAATTCGCCTGGACATACGGACAGAATGATTGGTATAATTGAAGATGGTTGTAGCATTAGTCCTTTAGAAGTTAAAAACATACCCACAAATTTAATATAACCTTTTATAAGTGGTGCAGGATATAAGGAGGTCAACGCAATTTTGAAGAATTTAAATCAAAATTGAAATACGTCTCAAAATACATCCATTACATGACTATATGTTGACGGACGCGCTACAATTTAATTTAAAGATTTAAGATTAATTAATCAGAAACCAGTTCCACAACAACAAAACGAGTAGACAGCTTTCTACTTTAACGTCTAAACATTATTATATTTGAATGATTGTTGAGTTTTTGGTAATTTACAGATAACTTGGTGAATAATACCAAGATATGATAAAGTCAAGGGTTTTCTATAAAATGTTGTTGTCCATATAAGCATATGAATATATTTATAAGATGCTGTCCCCGCATAAGATGGCGGGACATGCTGTTCTTGTTAGAAGCAGGCGTCAGAGACTATATATATTCTTGATCATAACTTAAAATCTGAGTCTATCTAAAAGTGTCTGTCTGTTGTTGGCAATTATCGTAAATTTTCTATAAAAATTTGTAATTTTGGTATGCACGTGTAACTTTTTAAATTGGGGCACGCCCCCAATCGACAAAAAATTTATGAAAGCCACGCCCATAATCAATAAAAATGTATGTATATGCCAAAAATTTTACTATAAACTTGAAATTTACATATATTTATATTGAGATTTTCCAACAGTATGCCCAAAATAGATTTGATCGGATAACAGACACGTTCACAATTTGCAAAAACACTCTATTTAACAAAAAAAAAAAAAAAAAAACAAACAAACACGACTTTAAAGTTGACACTATTAGAGGGCGTTATTTGGTACCTGCCACGCCCTTCGTTTGTGGAGGATATTCTCATTTTTAGCCGAAGCCAAATTTTTAGTTTTTTTTTTACTAGTTTTTTCCATATATATTACAGTCTATTCCCATCAAGATAATTAATGTAATCCAGGCGGTTTATTTAAATCTGTTGGTCTTAGATGTGCTGGACGACTTAAGTATTGTTGTTAAATAGATGAGTTGAAGGGGTTTGGGTTTTCTGTACAGCCTTGGTCGCAAAATGTCTTTTTTGTATAATCTTTGTGTATTATGTTTACTGTTTAGTGTTATTTTTTTAACCTCATACTTAAAATTTTTATATTATTTGTTAGAAACTGCTTTTCTACTTCTTAGTCCACTTATTTATGTATTAGCGCCACTATCTGACAAAGACCCATAATGGTCGAGTTGTTTTTTTTTTTGTAAACCATCTACGACTTGTTGTAGAATTTTTTTTATGAATAATAAAAGAAATTTAAGAAATGTGACCATTTGTATTGGTAGTGTTGGAGACTGCTGCTGAACTGCCAGCATCTGTAGCAACGCCATTGGTATCATTTATTATATTTATTTGACTACTGTTGGTTACCATGGGATTTTCGTTTATGGTAGCGGTGGGTGTAGCTGTTCCACTATCCAATGCTACTGGTGTTCCAACTGCTGTACCTTGATTACTGTTATTTGCGCTTGTTGCCGCTGCCACCGCTGTCGCCTGATTGATGGTATTCGTATTAGTAGGTGCCATATTTATGGCACTCGGTGGAGCTGTTATCATATTATTGGTGTTACCTTGACCAGAACCAGCAATTTGCAGCTGTGCTTGCAATTGCAATTTCTGTAACGTTTCCTGTGATATGTTGGCCTTTAATATAGTATTTTCCACTTCCAATTGATTGATCTTATCCATTAGCTCTGAGATTTTTTCTTTCAAAACTTCAACTTCCTCGCGCACAGCAATCATCAGATGCGATTTGACAAGGTCCTGTAATAAAAAGGAGAATTTTTTATTTAACAAAACTCTTAAATATACCCATAATATACATATATATATATATACGAGTATAAGTCATTGCATATATAATACATTTAGTACCATTAGTTGAATGGTTCCTGGTTAGTTCTAACCAAACGTTTATTGCCCTGCACCACCTATTTTCGCAATTTAGACTATAAGTTGAGTTGCATTAGTATTAGTAAACTTAGTCATTGTTAGAGTTATATGAGAAGGAGCTTTAAAACTTGATCCGATTGGGTTCAAATTTAATACATTAGCTTCAATTGTTAAGCTAAGCTCTAAGTTGTGTCAAAAAAATATTCAGAATTGTAAATTTTCATCACATAAAGACTTATTTCGAATATACGGAGGGATTCTAAAAATGGTTCAATTTAAATCATTTTCGGCATTGCACGATTTTGGGTCAAAACATGCCCGTTTGCAAAAGAGAAATATCTTTAAAATTACACAGAAAGAGTTTAAGAAGAAATTTATATAGACAGACAGACGGACATGTTTAAATCGATTTAAAATTAAAACCTCATCCTTTTTTTCTAAGGATCGGCAAAGATGTCTCCTATAAACGGCACGACACGACGACGATTTTACCCCCCCCAACATTTTCAAAAGCATCACATGTACGGGTTCGACTGTTGTAGGTATCGAACCTGCGACCCTTCACATTAGAGCTAAGTATTATGTCTCTACCCCATTACATTGAACGCTTATGAAAAACTTGCCAATGCATAAATAATGTAAGTTTGTCATTTCATTTGCATCACCCAGAAAGAGGTGTCAGAGGCCCTACGAAGTGTGTATATTCTTGATCAGTCTCAAAATCTGAGTCGATCTAGAAGTGTCCGTCCGTGCATCTGTGTGTTTTTACCCTCTTTCAAGTCTAAATTTTAAGATATTATGATGAAATTTTGTACAAACATTAATAGTTTCTGCACGCACGGATTACAATTGGGTAAAATAAATTAAGAGTCACATCTACAATCGACAAAAATGCGAACTATGGCGTTAAAATTAGCTACATATGTATATAATGGCGTTTTTCAACGATGTGCCAATGGTGGGCGGGCGTGGTCGTATAACAGACACGCCCACAGTTTACAAAAAATGCCGTCTTTGGCGTAGAATCCGAGTTGAAAGTGCATGTATTGTATTGGGCAAAATCGATTGAAAGCCACGCCTACAATCTGTAAAATTATACAAATTCGTTCTAGACAGACAGACAGACGAACCGAGGCACGTGGTTAAATCGATTCTGATTTTGATTCTGCAGTATTTGCCATTTAGTTTAGTTATTTGTAAGCAATCGCACAAACTTAGTATACACGAATGGTGCAGGGTACAAAAGGAATCGCCACACCTTTATTCGCAGCGGCGACACATTTGTATTTGTAACTGTAGAGAATATAGTCAAAGTCATTTAAAACTATCCCTTCTCTACCCCCCTACCAATTCTCTTTCTCTTTCGTATAATTTTTAATTCAATAATTATCTAAATAAATTAAATCCACATGTAAAATAAATGACACAAAATGCAAAACACACACACACTTTCACTTTCCCTATTAACCAACGCTAAAACGCCATAAAACGTTTCAAATTTTCGACATTATTAAGAAACTAAAAAAGCGAGAAAACTCTTCCGAAAAAATCGATATACATACTTTTGCATTCGGCACCATTACATAGCAGGGGCTATCCTGCCCTTTCTGCCAAATTTCATAGAGCCAATTTTCAGGCTGACGCATAGACATGGTACCCATCATAGTGTGCGTGTGTGTGGTAAGTGTGTTGATTATATTGTAATACTAAGATTTCACAAATGCACTCTTCTTCTGATACTTGGGATCTTTGTGGTTATTGATTAAAACACAATTAGAATCGAATGTATGTGTATGTTGGACGTTTTGTTATATAAAACACGTCTTTTTTTGTGCGATATGTTGCGATTTTTTTTAATAAACTATTAACCGCTATATATATTGTATTTAATGCTTGGTTGAGTTTTCTGATAAATTTTTCTTTCTTTCAATTTTTTAAAGTTTTGCCTTTTATGCAATATTTCTGCATTAATATAATGGGTTTATATGTGTTTGTGTTAAAAGAAAATGTTAAGTGCTCTTTTTGTTTTTAAATATTCTGCGCGAGATTATTGCGTTTTCGATGGATTTGTCACTCAACCAACAGGCAAATAACAACAAAGGCACCCGAGTATATATATTTTTTTCTAATTTATAAAAAAATCGTTTTTTTCTAAAATGTTTTTTCGTTTTGCAAGTAAAAACCAAAAAAAAAAACTGTACGTTTTGTAGTTTTTTTCTCTTTCTGTTGTGCTTGTATTGCAGCAAGTGTTCAGCGTTAACTGATTTAGTAGTTAGTTAAACAATTGACTAGGAGGTGCTGTGCTTGTATATTGTATATGGCACAGAGAGAGAGTAGAACTGAAGCACCAACCAAAAGCTCACACGCACACTCACACATGTAAATACACAAAATATTGTCTAAAAAATGAACCCGGTATGTATTGACAGACAATTAATTGCAAAAGCTTTCGCCGGTAGTAGCGTACAATTTATTTTGTTATTCTCCAAAAGTGTTGCAAGCTTTTTTCAATTATATACTTTATTTTTGTTTTGTTTGTCTTTTCAATATTTTTAATTCATGAAAAAAAATCGGTAACTAAAATATTCTCCCTTTAATTGCAAAAGTTTGCTATTGAGTTGTTTTTTGTTTTTTCTTTAATTTTAATGTTTTCATTAACAGGTTTATAAGGCGACTGAAAGTCTGCCATTTGATGAGCATGCTTTTATAACTCATGCGAAATATTTTTTTATGTACACTTGTAGACAAATCGTCCTAATGGTATACTACTCACACTCTAAGTACTTTGTATGCTATGCGTGCGCCGCCGTTGTTGCTGTTGATTGTTTGTTAAAAACAAAACAATGGCGTCTTAGAGAGAGAATATGAGCGTTTGTAGTTTATCGTACATTTGGGTAAAAGGCGTTTGAATTTCTCAAAAGGAGTGTCAATTTAACTGTACCAATAAATGTTTCGTATTTTTTCTTTATATCCTACAACAGCAATGTGGTGCAAAAGTATAACTCCTGGACTTCAGCTTCAATTATTATAAAGAATCAAAATCTAAATCGATTTTATTGTCTCTGTCCATTCATTATATCCAACAAGTAATGTGGACGGGGGGTTGTCCAGCAAGACTCTGCTCCTTCACACAAAGCTATAACACAAACTTGTGGCCACCTTGCTCCCCAGACATTAATCCTCTCTGTATTATTACGTATAGGGCGTAGTTGAGTGAGAAACCAATAAACATTCTCATAAGACTATTTCATCACTGAAGGATACTTTAACAACAACAACAACGATCAAAATGAAAAAAGAGCGTGATTCGGGCATACAATGGTTTCGGGTTTATTGAATAATTATATAGTCTAGTCTAGGAGTCAATAAGCGACGTGTTGAGGACATATATATATTTTTGGAACAGCAATAAAATCCGAGTCAATTGTACAAACACTTCTATTCAGTATACAGGTTACTAATTAAATTGGGCAAAATCAGTCAAGAGCCACGCCCACAATCGAACAAAATTTATCTATCTTGCATTAAAATTTAGCTATGCTGTTATATACAATTACCCCATCCATCGATTGGACATGGGCAGGCCTTATAATTTTTAGGGCGTTCTTCAAAAAAAAAAAAGTTTTTGAACTTTTTTCTTACTTAACATTAATAAAATTATTAATTAGTCATCAATTATAAAAATTGTTAATAGCATAGGCTCTCATACGGTCTGAACTCTTAACCATTGTAATAATATTTTGTTTTTATTTTTTTTATTTTTATAAATAAATAAAATTGAATGAATTAAATTTATACAAATTTTTCTTAGAAAGTTCTGGGTGGTGGGTAAGCATTCACGCTGGGCCAATGCTAAATATAGTTTTTTTGTTTCTCTTTGCATTTCTTTAGAACAGTACAATGTGACATTAGAGCACATATCTTTTGCTGACTGTTTATATTTAAAGTGATTTAAATGAGAATTAATAAAAAATTGCGAAATTTAACAATAATTGAGATAAACATTTCTACGGAATTTTACGCTTGAATATTTTGAGTAATTGTGCTAGTATTAAGATATACTTGGTGTCCGAAATTGGCTTTGGGTCTTGTTCGAATGAATTCAAACATATGTCCATCCATCCATCTTAATATTAGCAAACATTGTAACATAATTTTCTTATTTAATAAACGAATACACTCATCTCTCGTTTTACACGGTACTCGTTTTGCACATTTTCGATTTTACACAGTTTTTAAAATCAAAATTAAAAAAAGAATTATGTAGAAAATAACTAATTTTGACTGCACGCGATTTTATTTCTACTTAATTATAATTCTGATAACACTTCAGACGTATACGAGTACATGCTTTATTTCAGACTTTTTTCCTAAAAAGTCTCAGAAAACTACGAGTAAAATCAATACAGCAACTGTAGAAGCAAAATCTAATAAGATTATATTACTCAGTGATGAATCTGATATTATACAATTTCGAAAAAGAAGACTTATCGTTGAAAGTGATAGCAATTAAGTTTGATTAAAATTAGGAAGATAAGTCTTATTTATAGTCGTTTTCGTTTTACACGGTTTTCCATATAAAAATAATTTTTTCGAAATACACGGTTTTGTCAGGAACGTATCTACCGTGTAAAACGAGGGATGGGTGTATTTTAAAATCCTTTTGCAGTTTTAGTATAGCATGTGGCACATGCATCTAAATGCTTTAATTCCGTATAGATTACAAGTAATCAGTACTTGAAACTCAAAAATATTGTGAAGAGAGATACTTTGGATATAAGCATCCTAGGTACAATACATTTTTAATCTTTAATTTAAAACTATTATGGAATTAAATTGTTTAGGCAAAAAAAGCCTGGCCCCACTTCGCAGACCACAAATATAAACAATTCAAATTTTTACATACAAATGCTGTATGTAAGGAACGCAAAACGAGAAGAGAAACAAATCATGAGCGACTTGATTGTTGCCCAGGCCTGATATGAGCAATAAATTGTATGTGTTATGCAATTAACTGTTAAACCTTTCTATGAGTCAAATTGGCTCACGACTGCTAAAATAGGTATACCACATTCGATAATGAAGGGGTCTGTGGGGAAGAGTAATCGACCTTTACATATTTTTCGTTACTTCAATAAAAACTAACGTATGTTCTTCAAAAATAATATTAAAGTTTTATATATAAAGAGATATAAAATTTTAATTTGGCTTAGTTCGCAAATGTAGTGTTAATTAGGAATTAGAGAAAAGCGGACGTAGGGACAGGACAAACTTATATTATATATTCTATGTATTAACACATTATTAAATTCGATATTCAATCGGAACTGTTTTTGATGCTTTATAAAAAGACTTTTGAGTCAAATAATATGAACGTATATCATATTTATAGCCCCAACATAAAATAAGAAAAAAAAAAAAACTATATTGTATTTGGTGCTTGATAAAAAAAGTGAAAATGTTAAAATTGGTTAAGCTCGACCATTTAATACTCTACACTTACTTAGTTCCACAGTAAGAAGATTTTCATAACATATAGGCAGGGAATCTCTAAATATTATCCAATTCGGTCCACTTTTAAAAGGATTTTTCTCCAGATCCTTGTACCAAATTTCATCAAAATAATTCAAAAAACATGACCTGTACCTTGGACACAACTTGCATAACCACATAGATTGACAGACGGACAGACATATGGTTAAATCGGTATAATTGATGGTGGATGTGAAACTGCAAAATCTTTATGTGTCCTTTACAATTAATAAATTTGGCTTGGGCCAAAGGGTGGGCGTGGCATGTGTACATCTTACGTATTAACTTGCAAGTCCAGTTCTATGCATTATAAGAACTTTTTGTAAACTGTGAGCCTCTGTCTGTTAGGTACATCAATGATACACTAATTTTCAACTGTATCGGTGCGCCAGATAGATTTTCATTGAAATAACAAAATTTCACAAAATTTCAGCTTAATATCTTAAAACGACTAAAAGGAATAGCAAACTACTGCACCTCTCATGTTATGTGGAGAGTATAACAAATGTGTATAATGTGTGTAGCACGTTCAAAAGAAATTGAAATTCATGCAAATATCATTCCACACATCAGCTAAACAGTTAAACAATTGTTTTGATAAACGCAAAATGAATATCTTTGCAAATTTATTGTTTTGTTGACACACATGCACATTAACTTAAGTATTCCGCTTTCGTTTATTTGCTTACATTTTTCCATATTTTTTTAAAATTTATTGCTTTTTTATTTACATGGTTGGTTGTTGATAACAATAATTTAGAATTTAGCAGTTAAACAACTTTTCCGCATAATTATTAATGCAAACGCCAATGATGAGAAGCGAAACCGAGACAAGACAATAAAACAAATAAACACAGAACCGAATATTTTATGTTGCAATAGGACACTTGCCTTAATTTGTATTTAGAACCGAATAAACTCTTATACGTGATTACTTCCCACGCTATTTATTAATATGACGCATTCATTTCAAACCTACTATTACTCGCTTAATACGTACCTATAAGTTTACAATAATTAATATTTATACTCTTCATATAAGATGGTGGTATACTAAGTTTGTCATTCCGTTTGCAATACCAAGAAGTATGCGTCAGAGATCCTACAAAGTATAAATATTCTTGATCTACATCAAAAACTTAGTCGATCTGCATATGTGTGTCCGTGTGTTCGTCTGTCCTTGGCATTCTCTCACGGGCGCACATTTTGAGATATTGAGCTAAAACTTTGTACAAACATTTTTAGTTTCTGCATGCGGAGGGCTATTTAAAATGAGCAAAATCAATTAAGAGCCACGCCCACAATCAACAAAATTCTATTTATTGGCAACAAAAATTTAGCTATCAAGTTGAAATGGTGGTGTGCATATTTATAGTTATCCCATTCATCGATGTGCCGAAAGTAGGCGTAGTCGCGCCCACAATTTGCAAAAAACCATACACAAATTAAACTCGATTTTCAAGCTGAGATGTTATACATACAGTACAAGAGGGCGTAGTTATATACCTGCCACAACCACTACCGTATGTAGATGTGGAGGGTATTTAAGATTTGGCCTAAACCAAATTTAATTTTCTTACTTGTTTTTATTCTTTCTCTTTGTAACCACAAAACAATACTTGTTTTTTCCAGTTCTCAACCGATTGTTCGGTCCCGTACATAAACATTTATATAAATGTGCAGATCACTATATGTGTACAGACACAACTTCTTATACCACGTAGTTGTAGACGTAGACGTCTGTCTGTATAGTATAAATGTATGTTCTAATAAAATCATTGATTCAAGGCCAAGCAAATATATAATTTTTATAAATATGTACAAAAAATTATTGTATGTAAATAGACTTCTATTAGAGATAGAATAATATAATAACAAGCTTTAAGGAAGCGTTTTATAACGGATTACTAAAAACAATTAAATTGGTCGACGTAAGTACAATCTTTTATATGTGCTTGTATATGTATTAAGAAAAGTTGTTTCTTATAATAATTGACTTGCGTTTTATATTGGAAAACACGTAAACATGTTATAGTCGGTTCTGTCCGATCATTTACTCTACCCTACGCCACTCAGTTTTGCAATTTATGCCATGAGTTTGATCAGTACACTCAGAGTCATTGTCACATAAAACACAGTTTGAAGAAAAAACTTTATAAAAAAAAAAAAGAGTTTTCGATCAGCTACACACAGATCAGAACAGACAAATAACAATTTTTCACCAAAAATTTGTCCCAAAATATCAAGAATTGCGAATTTTCTGTCATATAAAGTTTTATTTTATAATATATAGCGTTATATGGGGAGAGATGGTAGAAATGGTCCGATAAGGTCCAAATGATAACCTTGTACCAAATTTTCTTAAAAAATATCAAAAATTACGTCCTATAGGTTGATTACAAAAAAAAAAACATGGACCAACGGATTGAGTTAAATCGATTTTGACTGAACAATAAGTGACAGGTATGTATGAAAATTATTCATGTAGGTTGTCAGTCAGTGTTATTATAAATCATGTTGTCCTGTATTAAAACTATTCGATTATAATATATTCAACTTGCTCTCTTATCTGCTTTGTTCCAAATAACTTTTTCAATAAACAAACTATAATGTATATACATATTCCTCTATAAGAAAGAAAGAAAAAAAAGTGCAAGTTTTAATAGAGAAATGGCACAACAATCGTCTGAATCAATAAAGTTAGATTGCGCGATTTAATTACACGACTTGTCGTAAAAGGTATACAAAGTTTGAATCTCCAAAGGGTGTAAAGAGAAACGCGCCACCTATAACGATCCAAAACGCTTTGAATCACTTTCTAACTCTATTTAATCTTGTCGCTCCAGATAGATAATATGAAGAAATTTGTTTCGGTTTTTAAACCAAAGGCAATAATTATTGAAGATGGATCAAATCAGATAATTTTTTTTTTAGAACCCATGCCCACATAATGCTTTTTAGCAGAAAATTCTTTATATAGCATACTTTTTTAGTATAATAATTGATTAATATCGACCGTTCTGTGTTCATGTCCGTCCGTCCGTCTGTCTGTCTGTTCAAGTAAGTTTGTGCTTGCATTTTTTGGGAGATATTTTAATGAAATTCAATACAAGAAGAACATGTATTAGCCGAAAGAGGAAACATATTAAAAATGAACCGAATTGAAGCATTTTTGGGACCACTCCCCATGTAAAGTTTTTATATGGAATATAATCGCAATTTTTGATACTCTTTCACAAAATTTGGGGAAGACAAGTTAATTGGCTTCATAAGTGGCTGTGACAATTTTGGGCCCAATCGGATCATTTTAATGATTTACATTTTTCATCCATCTTAACTATTTATAGCTTAGTTTGTGGAAGTAAGTGGTGTAGGGTATTAAATGGTTGCGTATAACCGACCATACATTCACTCATTTTATTATGAATAAATATTTACATTTCATTAATATAGTTATTTATTTGTCAGTCCCGCATAATATGAATAATGAGAATAATATTATTTATATATGTACATATATGCACACCATTAAAGCAATGGACATTTTCTCTAGACATTTAAAAATGACACAAATTGTAAAATACATAAATATGTTAATTTCATCTTATCACCTAAACAAAGAAAACTCATGGTCGCGTTGCATTTGTACTTATATTATGTGGTACTTATATATGCATGTATGAATAAGTGTATGTATAAACAAACGATTTCTTGTATAGTGTATAAAGGGGGTCTTGAAACAAGTTTCTATAAAAGTTTATGACGCATTAATGTTTTATTTATTGTTTGTTTGTAGTATGTATACGAAAATCATTAATTAAAAAATTTTTGTTTGAGCCGTCTTTTAGATACCCTTTACATTTATATATAAATTGTGGGCGTGGTTGGTATGTCGTAACGCTCTTTAATACTGTATGTAATACCTATAAAATAACCTGTCGGATACTGGGCAAAATCAAAAGTTTTTTGTAAATTGTGGGCGTGTGTGGTATCTAACCCTGTCCATTTTTGGTACACCGATAAAAGTAAATTTCGTAGCAAATTTTTTGCAGTTGATATATAGATTTTTGTCAATTGTGGGCGTGGTTTTCAATCGACTTTAATAGCGTTCTGCAAAAACTACAAGTGCCTGTACAAAATTTCAGCTCAATATCTCGAAATGTTTAATTTTGAGAAATCCTACACCAGACAGGCACTCGGACGTACGGACATACATGTTTAGATCGACTCAGCTTTTGATTTATGATCAATATCTGGTGCCTTCTTTTGGATTTTGCACACAAAATAACAAACTTAATATACTGCCCATGTTATGTGGGGGGTATAAAAAAAGCAAGCAAAACATTTGAATGGAAAGTAAGTTTTTCGTTTAATGGCCAGTGGTTTGGTATCAATTCATATTTGGAGTACACTATATGTACCATACCAAGTAATGATCAGAGACAACAATCGATAACCGCAGAACTTTTTTCCTAATTGAAAATAAAGCGCAATTTTATTTTTAATGAGCAATCACATTAGTTTTCACCGCACTGCAAAGTAGTTTAACAAGTCATTGACTTGATGATTATTACATCTACTATACTTTATAAAAACAACTAATTCCTATGCAAATGATATTGCAAGGTGATTATAAATAAAACAAACTAACAAACAAGATATAATCAGCTTAAGGCAAATGTTGTATACATGAAATCTATTTCTAAACGTTTCAAATGGAAAAATAAACGACATCATATAACTTTTTTTTTTTTTTTTTTTATGAAAAAATTAATAAAATATTATATATGAACAAGAAGCACAATCATTTGATAGTAGATAGTAGAGAGTAAAGCGAGTTGTCTTCATATAAAACACAAAACAACACAATAGTGGGTATTATTCAAATTCATTCCAAGAAAATAAGTGGGGAATATTTTTACTATTGGAGAGCATATTTGTAAATTAGATAAATAGATCGTTGTTGTTTCTTTTTTCTTGTTAAAGCATCAATACATTCATCTAACGTACAGGCCGCCGCTTCAGTGATGATTTTAAACTAATCATGAAAAACCGTATTACGAATAAGTGGCTCATTTCTACTCAAAATGAATCACCCACGTTTCTACATTTATAAGAATTTTAAGAATGTAAGCTTTACATTCTTCAACGGTGTAAAAATCTCTCTTCTACGTTAATTTTTTGCAAAGTTGCAACTGTTCAAATTTGGTATTGTAGTGAAAAATTTCACTAAGCGCATCAACAAAAAAAAAATACATTTTGGGGTAAAAATCTACAATCCTTCATATTTTCCAAAGGCTTAATCGTTCCAAGTTTGAATGCAATTTAACGTTTTTTATTTATTTTATCAATCTTTGCAAAAGGTAGGTTAGAAATCTGTAAATTTTGTAAAATTATTTTATATTGAAATTTTGATGCCAATCGATAGTAATTGACCAGACAAAAACAATGATGCAAGTTTGAGCTTCATCAGGTTACTATGTCGGCATTTGTGAGGTTTTTTAAAATACCTTTTTAAACAGTATTAAAGGAAATTGACGCCTTTAAATTAATTTTATAAACGATTTTTTGTTCCTCTACGTTTAGTTTTGGTAATGTTACAAGAGTACAAGTTTTTGTCACCATTTTTTATCATTAGCGGGCCACAATAATTAAAGACGTTTATTTTTCATTATTGGTCTTTTCATTTATTCAAACTTATAAATTGGAAGCCGCACAAGAAAGGCCGCATACGGTTTCGAGATTGTACGTTCTACTTCTAGATATAAAATCCAATTCTAAAATACTCCCCATGTAAGGACATGGATGGTATACGATTACGCTCTTTAATAGGATGTGTAGTAAATAAAAACTTTCATTTCTAAATAAGGTTCTTCATAAATTATACGCGACCCCGCCTATTTTTATTACAACGTCGTTATTTCTAATTATATAGTACAAATACAAAATTTAAATTTTCTATAAACATTTTTGTGTTTATTTTATTCAGTCTTGATTTATTCTTGTCGCAAAAAGTATATTAGGTTTGTAACTGTAGATAGCACATACCAGCTTTTATTATATCAATTTATTCAGAATTTAATTATGTCCGTGTGTCCATGTATATTAGTGCGTAAGCTATAGGTCGCATTTCTTTAAAATATTTCCATGTATTGTGGTACAAGGACATTTATTGGCCTAAAGAAGCAAATTGGACCATTTTTAAGATCCTTTCTATTATAATGAAAGTGTTTATTTGGCAAAAATTGCAACTTTTAATACATTTTTTTAAACAAAATTTGTTGAAGCATAAATAATTTGAATGAAACAAATTTGAACCCGATCAAACAAATTATAAATATAACATTTTCACAATTTTAAATTCAAACAAGATAGAAAAGTTCGGTTAAGACCGAAGCTTAAATACCCTCCACCTTTTGTAATTCTCTAAAAAATAAGCTCCTATTGCCATATTTATGTATTTCATGTACTTACGCAAATAGTGTTTTTTTTAAATTATAGGCGTTTTCGTTATTCAATCACGCCCATTTTTGGCACAGTGTTGGATAACGGTACCCTTTATATATATACCAAATTTCAACTTGATAGGCATAGTATTGTGCGATATATAATTTTTTTAAGATACAATTTTTTCGAGGTATTATGAGATTTTCGTTTATTGTGGGCGTGTCTCTTAACCGATTTTGCCCAATTTCAATACGGAACAGCGAAATTGAACTAAGAATACGTATGCAAAGTTTCAATTTGATATCTCAAAAATTACGACCGTGAGAGTGCCAACAACAGACGGACACACGGACGGACATATCTCAAACGATTTCTCTTTTCATGCTGATTAAGAATATATATGGTTTGTGGGGTCTCCGACGCTTCCTTCGATGTGTTGTAAACGGATGATCAAAGTGAATATACCCTCTTCCCTAAGGTGGAGGGTATAAAAAAGAAATCTGTGTAAAGCTTTTTGCGATGAGTACACGAACATAAAGATGGACAGACATTTCTAGATCAATTCGGAGTTGTTTTTAAAAGTATATAAATGCGTATATACCTGGTGGTGTCTTTCATATTTCCTTATGGCTGTTTGCAAACGGAATAACAAAGTTAGTGTACCACCCATGGTATAAAAATGTAAACAAACATTAAGTGTGTGGTGTCGTGTAAATGTTAAAAATAAATATTGTATGAAGTGCTTATTAATTAGGTCAATTAATGTTATGTGTACAGTATTGTTTACGCTCACAATACATTACGGTTATACGACTATGTTTATGTAGTGCATCACAAGTGCTTGCATAAGAGGCTACATGTTTTCTTTTCCTAGTTTAGTTTCTATAACAACACTTATACTTTACTGCGCTTAATGGATGATAACATGGGTATGATCTATGTGTGATAGATTGTGGTAAAATATGCATACTTTTATACTCTACTATAAATTAAGAATATGCCTATTTACTTATAACAGTTCAACCACAATCTAACAACACGAAGGGCAATAGCTTGATGTATTCACAGACAGCTCATGAATAGTTTATTTACTTTGCAGAGTTGCTGACGCCTCTTTCTTACTGACCAATTGTTCTTCACTATGTTGTTGAGGGAAATTTGTATATTTTTGGAATCTTTGATGACTCTTTCTGGTATTTATAAACGTTATGATGATGGATATAATAATTTATTAGGTGAGGATATCACAGTAGTATCGCTTCTGAAGCTTTCTCTTCTAAATATTTTACAATTGGAATACATTTAAAGTAATAAAGAAAAAGTGAAAATGTTATAGTGGGTCAAGCCTGGTCATTTAATACCCTATACTACTTTGTTCTTTAGTATTAGTAAACGCGAGGGATTGCCGTGAAATATCATTATATGGAGAGGGGTTCTAAAAATGCTACGATCGGGTTTAAATTTGGCCCATTCAATTATTAACCCAATCAACTATTATCGGAAAAGAATACATTTTTGCCTAGTGACCTGTACCTTGTTAAAGTTACATGGACAGAGGGACAGATGTGGTTAAATCGTTACAGGTTTTGATTCTGAATCAATCATTATAATTGAAGGTTTCTCATAGCATTTGCCGCTTAAGAGTTAATAAATCCGCACAAATTTAATGCCCCCTTTGCCACAAGTGGTGCATGCGTCATCGCAATAATAATTGTTTAATCCGTAACCAATCCCAATAAGGATATATATATAAAGAGGGAGAGAGAGAGAAAGAGAGAAGAGGCAAGAGTATGTATAAGATAAGAAAATCACAGTACATTTTGAAAATAAACTACTTTCGCAATCGTTTTACCAGTTTCATTACTGGAAAGTTTATACATTCATTACAACTTAACTCTCGGAACGATATGTGTAAGCATAATGTGAAGTATAATACATCCTAGACTTCATTCAATACCAGCCTCAAAAGTAAATGTGGTGGAAATATGGATAACCTCAATTGCTGGTTTAGTGGAATAGAAAGAATGTGTAGGCAGGTAGGTACAGCCAGGTCAGGTAAGCTATCACACAAGAGCAGAGAAGCAACAACTTTTCCAAAGGAAAGTTGAATCGCAATGAAACATCAATTGCAACAACCAGTACACAATAATAATAACAAAGACAACAACAACAAACAACAATAATAATAATAATGTTTGTGTTGATAAAGAAACTCAACGTTTTTCATTTAGAACCAACTGGTTTTCTATCCTCCAATATTACACGAAATGAATGCTTTCACTTAACAAAAGAAAAGAAAATTCATTAAAATGATCATTAAAAGTCAATTATTACGGATATGCCCATATGTGACACATTCTTTTATATTCTCTACATAAGACGAGAGGTATACTAAGTTTGTTGTTCCGTTCTCTCTACAATTATATATATATTCTCTTTACGTTAATTGGGCAAAAATCGGCCACGGCCACGGTCACTCAAATAAAGCCACTTCGAAACTGACATAAGTATTTATATTTAGCCCAAAAAGTCGCAAAAATTAACAGACATGTCCACATATTACAAAATATTCTCTATGCCACGCCCACAATTTTCATATAAACATTGAAGGTTATTCAATCCTCGACGCAAGATAAATAATTCCTTATTTTAAACAAGTGAAAATGTTATAGTCGCTAAAATCGGTTAAGAGCCACGCCCACAACTCCCAAAAATCTATCTATTAGCCACAAAAATGTACATAAGATATCAAAATTCGGTACACACATTAAGATTTAACCTTCCCACCAATATATTACAAATGAACGCGATCGGTTAACAGACCGCTTCGGGTATTGCCCAAAATATACAAAAAACTATTCTGGCTACAAAATTTTACATTCATGTTAAAGCCTTATATGTACACTATTACAGCTACACGTCATAGGGAGAGGGGTTCTAAAAATAGGTCTATCGTGTCCATTTTCCGTATATTTGATTTTCAAACTATTTTATCTGCTCAAAACAAGGAAACATGTTATAGTTATATGTACAGACTTCCTTTTTAATATAACCTCTTATGCGAAGAGGTCCGATTCGGTCCATTTTCAATAAGGTGCCTCCTTGAGCCAATACATTTGCTTATATTGAAATTTTATTGAAATATTTTAAAAAATGCGACTTGAAGTTTGCTCACAAATTGATATAGACAGACGGACAGGTGTGTCTTTCTTTAATCGTTTATATCATCTTTTCAGTTGGTATAAAAAGTAGAAATAACGTGCATGTAAAAAGAAAAATTGTGCAAATAATGGTCAAGGCAATGTGTAATAAATTGTTTAGATAGAATAAATGTCTGCAACTTACCATTGCTTGTTCAATTTTATTATCGATTGCAACTGCACTTGTTCCAGATGTACTGTAATGAAAACGTGTGAAAAGGAAAAAAAGAAAAATTTATTAGTAATATGCACAATGAACAAGATATAAAATAGTTAAAATAATATATTCCAACCACTGATTTAGGTCACCTTCATGATTATGGGCTTATGCTGTCCACAATTTATAATTTATGAATGACCAACCAATTTTTTTTTATACCCCAAAGCTGTGGGTATCCTAAATGTGGCCTCAATCAAATATCAATTTTTCTTTTGTATTTGCTTTTAATACATAATGAAAACATTTTCATTTGCTTTCTGGTGTATTTCATTATGTAAGGCTTGTATAGTAATTGTTTTCACACAAAGCGAAAAAAAAAAGAAACACAATAAATGCTACAAGGAATTGTGTACGAACTGCAACAACACTTTTATGCAATACAATTAAAGCTTGTGTTAATAGCACGTGTATATTTATCATATGTGAATTTTACTTTTTGTACCCTCCACATAAGATGGAGTTATACTAAGTTTATCATTCCCTTTGGAACACCCAGAAAAAGGCGGCAGAGATCCTATTATATATCTGGGTCTAAAACTGAGTCGTTCTTGTGTCCGTCTGTTATTGGTATTCTCGTGGTCGTAATTTTTTAGATCGCGCAGATCGCTGTTTAAAACGGGCAAAATCGGCCGAAAGTCACGCCCACACAATTCATAAAAATCTATTTATCTGCTATGAAGTTGAAATTTGGTACTCAGATTTATAATTATTCTATCCAACAATGTGCTAAAAATAGGCGTGGTTGGATAACAGACACGCCCACAATTAAAAAAAAAACACCATTCTCAGCGTAAGACTCGACCTGCTAAATGACCCCCAATACATACAATATTAGGAGGTTTAATCAGATACCTGCCACACCCACTGTTTATACGAACATGTGGAGGGTATTTAAGATTTGGCCTAAGCCAAATTTTCTTACTTTCATTGTTGTTATACCCTGCACCCACTTGTGGCAGAGGGTATATTAAGTTTGTGCGAATATTTGTAATCACCCACACCCATTTTCAATTATACCGATCGATACAAAAATCAAAATCTAAATCCATTTCACCATATCCGTCTAAATGTTTATGCAAAGTTCGATCGCATTTTTTGAGATATTTAGATGAAATTTAGTACAAAGGTATATTTTAGGCCAATTTAGACTCGATCGGATCATTTTTAGATGAATTCTCTCCTCTTTAGCGCTTTTTCATGAAGTGATTTTTATATGACAATTCATTCAACTCAACTAATTATAGCATATTTTACCAAGAGATGTAAGGTATTAAATGATCAGCTATAACCGACTTTAATAACATTTTCACTTGCTTTATTTAATATGTATCATATATGGACAATTCCTGCGCTATGAACGTGACAGTTGTACAGTATGTACGGTTATTAATAGGATAAAATTACACTTCTTTGAACTGTGTCATTTAAGATATTCATCCGAAAGCAATTGTAATGGACGTGACAAAAAAGCGGAAGTGCAATTTTTGCTGTACTCGGTTATTTGTAATTTAATATTGGTTCATATAAATATTACTGTACGTAGGTCTATTTCAAATGGCAACATTTTTATTATACCTTGCAGTTATTAAGGGGGGTCAAACAAAATATGTCTATTAAATTAGTATTAAAAAGTAAGTCCGTCTATCCGTCTCTCTGTAGGTGAAATTAAAAACTGAGTCGATCTAGACATGTACATCTGTAATGTCTGTATGTTGTTGGCATTATCACGGGCGTAAATTGAACTAGTTTTAGTTTTTGAGCGCAGATCCCTATTTAAAATGGCCAAATCCGGCGAAGAGCCACGCCCGCAATCGACAAAAATCTATTTATCTGCTACAAAAATTTAGCTATGAAGTCGAAATTTGGAATGCTTATTTATAATTAACTTATCCATTGATGTGCCAAAAATGGGCGTGATCGGATAACGGAAACGCCCATAATGAATAAAAATCTATATATCTGCCACAAAAATTAACCTTCAAACTTTGAAGTTTGGTATGCCTAACTATAATTATCCAATCCATCGATGTGCCAAAAATAGGCGTGGACGGATAACAGACACGCCCATAATTTACAAAAAATCATATTTGGCATAAAACTCAACTTGCAAGCTGATAGTAATTCGAAGGCGTAATCATATACCTGCCACGTCCAGGCTACTTAAGATTTAGCCTAAGCCAAATTTTGTTATTTTACTTATTCAGCTCAACATCTCAATGTTGGAGAACGTTTTAGAAAAAGATAAATGGGCTCATAAGGTTACACCCAGTCAGATATTTATGCTAATTAAAAATATTTGTATATAGTTTAAGTAATACATGAAATGTGTCCCAAACGTAATGACAAACCTAGTTGGAGAGAGTATGCAACATAAAGTTATAAAAACTTGAAATTCGGTATTAACAAAAATAACGGATAACGGGCATGCGTATAAATTACAAAAAACCTTCTTTGATACAAAATTCAATCATTGAGGTAAAATGCTACTTTAACAAATGCTAACACAATTGTATACATGCTGCGGTATGCCCACAGATAAGCTTGTTTACTTGTTCAATTTATGCCTTGCCTTGTTTTTTTTATTTTTATTTTATTTTTTTATTGCAAATAATTCATAAACGATAGCAGACTGTTTATTATTAAACTAAAGTGCATTCTATACAGCTCTACCTAAAAACAAACTAATTAAAGCACCTATAAATTTAAAGATTAGACAAACTACTCATTTATTTATGAGTTGTTGTGTTTTTGTTGTAATAGTCAAGCGATAGATAGATAATTGTGTAGAGATGCAATACTTTGTAGGTTTTGTTGAAAAACTCAATGAAGACACTTTTATGTATATGCATCTAAATATAAGAACTTACACACAGCGATCTGTATATCAATCTTACAGATGGTAAATTTTCTTTGACATTTCAACAAAAAATTTACAAATAAAAATAGATTTCAGAGATCTGCTCTTTTAAGGTTGCCAAAAATGTTTTGTTTTTGTTTTTGTTGGTTGTTAGTTTAAATCTTAATAAATACAATATAAATGAATTAATATCGTATAGAATATATAATAATATTTGCACCTTAACTTAATTAGCAGCATAAATATATGCTAACATTTCTTATATTTTCTTATACTCTCTACCATTTGTGGCAAAGCGTATATTAAGTTTGTAATTCCTAAAAAACAAATGCCACCCGCACCTTTAATACATACCGATGGATACAAACTCAAAATTTGAATCGATTTAATATGGTCCGTCTGTCCGCCTACATATGTGGTTAAGCAATATGTGGCTTTTTTTTGAGATATTTCAATGAAAATTGGTACAAGGTCATGCATTGGTCTAAGAGGTGAATGGAAAAGCAGTCACTTCATGAGAAAGCCTTATGTGGACAAGGGTGCGATCGGCTCTAAATTATTATGCTAATTAACTATTCTAAAAATTTGTCAAAAAATATTAAAAATTGCGAATATTCGCCATATAAAGACTTCGTCTAGAATAGAGCGTTACATGGTTAGGGGTCTTAGAAATGTACCGATCAGGTCCATTTTCAATTTTCATCCAACTTAGTTCAAAATGCATCCCCAAACAAAATTTCATCAAAAAAAAAAATATGAAAAATTACGAGTTGTAGGTACAAGAATATCATGGACGGATAGACAGACATGATGGCATCCAATCAGACTTTGATTCTGATTATATTTCTGTTATAATTAAAGGTGGATGTGGCATCGTGTGGCATGGCAACAAGATACAATATATCCTTGTACCTCTTTATGGTGTAGAGTATAAAAAATAATATAGCAAACTCAAAAGAGGTTCACGCTAAATGAGTCAGTTAAACCTTCAGCAGTCAGACAGACGCAAAACAGATGTAGTGATCTTAGAGCGTCTCAAGGCGTAAAGAAAAAAGATTAAAACTCTTGAGTAATGTCAGAGCATGAATTTGATTGAAAAAAAATCAAATATAAAAATTTTCGGGTTAGAAGAGAGAGAGAGAATTAGATTCAGACCAAGGTCACTATCTCTTAACCCAACAACTTTTAATATTTTAAGTTCTTTTTCGAAAAATATCATCCTATGACCTTAGTCTATCTTTACTTCTTCACACTCTACATTAAAACCTTAATTGAAAAAGATGTTGAGTCTCGAGCGCACAATTTTTTTTGCACATAACATGGCTTTGGCTGGAGACGCTTGTCGTCTACTTAAATGAGGATATGTTTAAAAAAAAAAAAAAAATCAAATTTAATGAGGGTGTTTCTTTTTAATTTTTTTATTATCATTACATTTTTAATTCATTTGATCGTAAATTCAATAAAAATTCAAATTTTATAGTTTTATTTTATGATAACTCGTTTGCGCGAAATGAAGTTATCTACACGTGTACTTTTTTTTCAAAATTCAAATTTAAATTCGTCAGGTATGCTGTTAAGTCTTAATAAGATTGGTAGCCTCCGCGGCGTTTTTCCATCTTACTCACAATGTATAAAAAAACAGAAAGTTGAAAATTGACTCCTTAGAGGGCTTGGTCTAAGCCAAATTTAGCCACCATCACATAATGATAAGGGGCTTTATTGTTTTTGTGCAAACGCTTATAACACCCCGAAATGGGCGTGTCAGTCAACAATGTATTTATTATGAATTATATGAGTGAAAAATTGAAACTTTTTCAAATTGAATTGGAAAAGAATTCTATTACTTGGACAAAAAACTATTAATAATGTTACACCCAATAATTATATATATTGTAGGAATGTAGTAGGGGGCTCTATTTTACAAGTCGGTACCCTAGATTTGGCACCCGCCTAATAAACCTTTTTTGATTTTTACTTGTTTTGTTGTTATTATTATTATTATTTTACCTCTCCCTTTTAACACGACATAATAAATCATAATTTATATATTCAGCTATATACCCATATCATACAATCATATAAATTTACTTACTCAGGTATAAAATAATCGATATATTTCATAACAACTTCGCGTACAGGGTCTTGTTGTTTACCCGATATAGTCGGATACATGTCAAATGCCATTTTCGGTGTGCTATTATGATTGTTATTGGTCGATTGTTGGATGTTATCAATTGTCATTTTATTACAATACTGATATGTAAATAAATGTGTCGTATTTGTTCACACTTTCTTATAAAACAAATTTACTTATTTTTATTGTTAATCATAATTTATAGCTATTATAGGTTGCATTGAATGAATTATATAAAAAAAAAATATATAAAAAGCCACGCCCTCATTATTTATTTAGTTAAGTTAGCTATGTAAAGTGTTACACATTGTTCATAGGGTTCCTTTCAATTTCAAATTTACATTTTAAGAATGGGTTTTTTTTTTTTTTGTTCTTTATAAATATTTCGTTTCACGGATCCTTTCAATTCTATTGTAAGTGGATAAGGTTACAGTATTTTGGTATTATATCTTTGTTATTTTTATTGATGAAGATCTGCATTAAAAAAACGTTAAAAAAAAAAAGTAAATTGTGGGCACGCCCATTTTCAAAAATTATACCTTCTAATAGTGAATTTGTATACCCTCCATATAAGATGGAGAGGCTATAGTAAGTTTTTCATTCCATTTGCAACACCTAGAAGGTGTGTCAGAGACCCTACAAAGTATACATATTCCTGATCAGCATCAAAAACTGAGTCGATCTAGACATGTATGTCTTTGTGTGTGTGTATGTTGCTGGCATCCTCACCGGCGTAAATTTTGAAATATTGAGCTGAAATTTTCTACAGACACAAAAACTAAAAAGTTTTACACGCAGATCGCTAATTAAAATGGCCAGAATCGGTGGAGCCACGCTCATAATCGATAAAAAACTATTTATCTGCCACAAAAATGGAGCTATTATGTTGAAATTTTATAGTTATCCCATCCATCAATATGTCGTAAACGGGCGTGATCGAAAAATGGACGCGCTCACAATTTAAAAAAAACCATACTCTACGTAATACTCAACTTGCAAGCTCTTACTTAATACATACACTACTAGAGGACGTAATCATATACATCATATAACTGCCACGCCCACATTTTGCACGTAGATGTGAAGGGTATTTTAGGTTTGGCTTAAGCCAAATTTAGTTTTCTTACTTGTTTTTTAATAAATAATAGTTAATAGTATAACAAACACAGACACTTTTGGAACATTTTTACAAATCCTTTTTATTTGACAATGATTCTAGACTTTACTGATATAACTCAACTAATTAGAGCATAAAGTATGAGGTTTAAGTGATGTAGGGTATTAAATAATAGTTTATGGCGTTTTACAAGCTTAAATGCTTATTCGTCTGTCGAACCATTCTCGACTTTCATGGTAATATTCTTAACTGTCGGTGGGTTGCCAATCCAACACGACACGTAAGTTCAACTTTCAGGTGAAAAAACTTTCATTTGAACCCGTGTCAGAGTAGGGAATTAAATAGGAATAATAATATTTTTTCTTTACATTGGGCTCATGTTTATGAGCGCCCCCACATTTATTCATAATTATCATTGGCATATGGCTTCACGTCATCAATTTCATTATACCTGAATAGATTTCAGACAGATGGATGGAGATACAGATGCACAAAATGAAGGTGGGGTTACTGAGTTTAACGGTTACAAACATCAACATAAATTTAATACTAGTCTGCACCGCAAGTAATGAAAAATATGAAAAAAAAAAATATATATAATAAACGTTTCGACAAAGTGAATACACTCCCGTTCTCTCAAGGTAATGAATATAAAAATTTTATGTACACATTGTACAGACACACGCACACACACACACAAATAATTCTTTTAAATAATGGCTATAATAAATTTTGTGTATATCGTGAATATTATTATTTAAAAAAAAAAATTGATTGTTTGAAATTTTTGTTCGAACAGAATGGGGGCAAGAATTTTTTTACTAGCATTTTTTAAATGAAGTTTTATTGTAAGTAAGATTATGTACACTTGATAAAAAGCACAAAAAAAGTATTTTTCACAAGCAGTTGCTCAAGTCGTGATCACACATTATTGCCAAATTTAAAGAAATATATTTTATTATTTGATTATATAATTTATTCGTTTTGCTTTTGTGGCTAATAAGAAACAAGTAGCAGCAGTAGATTTTTATATATCCAAATATTGGTTAAATTAATTTTTTACGCTGCTTTTTGTTGCGGTTACTTCTTAGTACCTAAAAAGTCCTAATATGTATATATACAGTTTTTAATAAGTACTGAGTACAGATATCGTTTTCTCATAGAGAGGCACAACAACATAACATTCATCCAGCATTCAGCCACTGTTTCAGCCAATGCCTGCATTTGCGGAGATGACAGAGTGTTGTGCCTACTCTTCAGTAAAAAGAAAAGAGCTCTTATATTAACAAACACTAAGTGTGAAAGAGCTAAAAGTAGTATGTTAACAGAATGAATACAATGAAACCAGCAAATGTTGTTAGAGAGTTAAGCAACAGGGAAGAGTGAGTTATAGAAGCGAAGCTTGGACTTTCTTTAATTATACTCTTACACAATGTCTGCTGTACATTGCAGAAGGCATTTTCAAGGGATCAAAATAAAATTCTATATAATTGTATGAGACAGAACTAACTTATATGCAAGAACATTCCGTAAGACGTTCCATTCTTGTAAAAATCAGTTTATATTTGGTACTTTCCTTTTATTATAGATAAATAAGTAAGAAAACTAAATCTAGCTTGAGCCTGGGCGTGGCAGGCGTAATCATATACGCCTTCGAATAGTTTCTATTACGTATCAGCTTGCAAGTCGAGTTTTATACCAAATATAGTTTTTTGTAAATTATGGGCGTGTCTGTTATCCGTCCACGCCTATTTTTGGCACATCGATATCAGTATAAAATTTCAAAGTTTGAAGGTTAATTTTGGTGGCAGATATATAGTTTTCTATTGATTGTGAGCGTTTCCGTTATCCTACCATGTCCATTTTTGGCAAATTAATGGATGAAATAATTACAAATACGTATAATAAATTTCGACCCCATAGCTACATTTTTATGGTAGATAAATAGATTTTTGTCGATTGCGGGCGTGGCTCTTCACCGATTTTGTCCATTTTAAATAGCGATCTGCGTACAGAAACTAAAAATATTTGTACAAAATTTCAGCTCAATATCTTAAAACCGTGATCGACTCAGCTTTTGATGCTGATCAAGAATATACATACTTTGTAGGGTATCTGACGCCTCCTTCTGAGTGTTGCAAACGGCATGACAAACCTAGTTAACCCCCATATTATGTAGAGGGTATAAAAAAAAGTTCACATATAGTTTGATTAATGAGAGTGGTGAGACTTTGAGTAGAGTAAGTACAAATTCGGAAAAATGTATATTCTTTTACAGTTCTCCTCAACTTTTTATAACACTTTATGCATCAGTAACTGATAACTCTTTCAGTATACACAACTTTTTCAGCTATAAAGCTATAAAGTGACATTTGGCAAACTGTTGTTATGATGTACACATAATCAAGAAGTAAATGTTTTTAACAAACGTAACAAAATAAATTTTTAGCGTGTTCAAATTTCAAGCTCTCCACAGCAGCATAACTATAACTGACTTTTGTGTTTTATATACATATATATATATATATATAAAATTATACGTTATAACATAAATAAAATATATGTGTAGTTTTGCTATTGTTATCTTAATTTTGTATTGTATTTGTGTGTGTTAGTTGATTGTTGGTGTTGTGTGCGCTATTGTGTTCTGTTAAAGAGTAAACAAAAAACAAGTAAAAGTAAAAAAACTAAATTTGGCTTAAGCCAAATCTTATATACCTCCTCTCTCAATTTATGTACATATAATGGGCGTGGCAGGGACTTGATAATTCTTCCTTATTATGTATGTATTTTGTGTCAACTTTTAAGCCCCTTTTTTTTTTTAGCAAAGTATAGTTTTTTTTAGTAAATTGAAAGCGTGGATCGTAGATCGCATTAGATCACATTTTGATACTGACTGGGGCAAACTAAAATTTATGATTTATAATTGCTTATAAATTATAAGCATAGTCTTGGCAATATTTTTAAAAGAAATTTTAAAGTCTGGCTTTTTTTCCAATATGAACTCAGACGGTTAGAGAGTTAAATTTCGATTCAGAATTTTATGATGTTCAAGAATATTGTACTATGTATATTTTATAGGATATAGGGTGCGTCTTTATGGGCGTTACAAACATTTTGATAAAGTAGGCTTACGCTCCATTTCATGGTGGTGGGTATAATAATTTTTCTCTATTATTGTTGTCGTATATATATATATGTATATATACATATGTGTGTACGAAAAAGAGTTGCTTGTAAATTAACAATTGTTTTAATATACAGTCAACCCTCGTATAACGCAAAGGTTAGTGGAGGCATCTTTATTAATTTTCCTTTTTAACTGCAAAACACTTCCTAGTTTTCTTGTGTTCGATTTGAAGAATATTCAACTATTCATCCCAAGCTGGGCCTTCCCTTAGCTATTTACAATAAATAATAAAGAACTCTTTAAAGTGTTTCTGTGCAAAAAATTGTAAACTATCTAAGCGCTCGATTGAACAATATCAAGATAGCTATGTTTCTTTGGAGGTTTGTAAAACATTTAAGAGCGGAAATTTTCTATTATTGTACATACTGCTCGTTCCGTGTTATATGATGTTTCTTTGTACAATAAAACTCAACGATCCATTACGGAAACGAAGACGATAATAAACAAGATACGGCAATAATGTGTTTTGAGCATCATTTATAGCCGACCAGCAGTTTATTTATTGTTATATGAAAATTATATAGAACAACCTCAATATACGTTCTTATGACTTCAATAGTATTTGTTTATTGTACATATATTACACCCATCACCTAAAAATTTGACAAGAATGATTGCAATGCGTAAAAGTAGACGGACAGCTAGAGAAATGTGCAACATTTTTGATCAGCAATTGATTACGCAGACGAGAAGTGTGATCGTAAAAAATATGTCAACCTTAAGCTTGGCAGAAGTATTGGTCCACATAAGATGGGGGATAAATATTCCACAAAATGGCACATGAACAGACCACACACAGGCGTCAGGCGCTTTCTTTGTGCATACTTATAAGTAGTGTCAAATTTCCCGCCAATACTTATTCTGTTAATAGTAAACAAAATGACGTAATAAGTGTACCGTACCACCTACACTAGTGTGACGGTATACAAAATTTCTTACAATAATTTCTGTTAATTCTTCAAAAAAGAAAACTGAATAAAATAATGAGATTTTGAGTTTTACAAAAAAAAAAAATAACAAACCCAAAAATACTCAACAAGAAAAACAAATTTAAAAAAAAAATACTAACTACACTCCACTATTGTTAGAACAGTTTATAAATTAATTCGTGGTTCATTTTCTCTCTCTTCAATTCTCTTCTCTTATTGTCTACACTAAAACAGTGGATAAACCGGATTTCAATGAAACTGCATAATATACAATACATACATATGTACACATGTGTGTAAATTAACAGTTGAAAATTCAAATGCTTGAATGAGTACGTCGTACACGTACAAGGTTCACAGATGAGAGAATTCGTAAGATTAACAACTAGTTTCAAGTTGGGATGAAATATTTTTGAATAAATGAATTTTTAAACGCAATCTCTCAGTATAAAAAAAAAAAACAAAAACAATATGGCTGACGAGCTAACTACTTGTCAGTTTTTTTTTTTAAATCATACGTATTCAGCACATTTTGCTGAATTTGCTGAAAAGCTTAATTTTTTGTATTCATTAGGGTATTGAGACAAGTATTTGTTTAGTGGCTAGCACCAGTGCTTTCTTCACAAACAACTTTTTTAACGTCATATATTGGCATTTGATGTGGTTGGCTTTGGTAATCCATTAGATTAACATATAGGGTATATATATATTTATTGGTTTTGTGTATTCGTCCCTAGTAATCTTCATACAAAAATATTGGCCTCCCACAAAATGAATACCAACAATACCAGGCATGCGCAGTATAAGCTACAGTAATAATAATTATTCACCTGTGAGGGATATATATATAAAAGTATTTATACATAGGTTTAAGTATGTATACCAAAACAAGTGAAAATGTTATAGTCGGTCAAGTCTGACAATTTAATACCGATGATATGGTCTGATAGGGTCCAATTTTATTGCAACCATTTATTAAGCTAATTAACTATTCTCCACCTAATTTTATTAGAATATATTAAAAATTTGCGATTTTTATACCCACCACATAAGATCGGGGGTATAATAAGTTTGTCCTTCCGTTTACAACACCCAGAAGGAGGCGACAGAGACCCTACAAAGTATATATATTCTTGATCAGCATCAAAATTTGATTCGATTTAGCATTGTATGTCGATGTGTCGTTGTTGGCATTCTTACAGGCTCAAATTTTAAGATTGGAAGCTGAAATTTTGTATAGACTCTTTTAGTTTTTGCACACAGTTCTTTGTTTAAAATGGGCAAAATCGGTCAAGAGACACGCCCACAATCGACAAAAATCTATTTATCTGGTATAGAAATTGAGCTATTATGTTGAAATGTAATATATATATCTATAGTTATTCCATTCATCGATGTGTAAAAAGTGGTCATGGTTGAATTACAGATGCGCCCACAATTTACAAAAAACCATATTTGGCACAAAAGTCGATTTGCACGCTGATACATACACTGTTAGAAGGCGTAATCATATACCTGCCACGCCCACTATTGTAGATATGGAGGGTATTTAAGATTTAATTGTTAAACCGATTCAAAATTGTGGCATTTTCCATTCATAATTTAATAAACCGTTTGCCACAAGTAGTGCAGGGTATAATAAATATGAGAGAGTAATAGAGAAAATGCCTTGCACATGTAAAATGTTGGTATACTGAAAAGTAAGTAAAAGTAAAGAAACCATTATTGGTTTTGCTCCTAACTTACACCACTTTGTATTTGTGGGGATGTATTTAACTTTTTTTTTTTTTTATAAAAAGATTGGTACTTGGGGGAAGCCTACTATAAAAAAAGGGGCAAGTATTCCGCAATGAAGAAATTTTTTTTTAAAAGCATCCCATCGCGCCTTACACGAGTTTGACTGTTGTAGGTATCGAACCCGCAACCCACCGCATTAGAGCCAAGTATTATGCCTCTAGCTTATTGCGGACAGCAATTCCACCTTTAGTTACATCCAAAAGCTCAGACTCAAAATCTGAATAAAAGTATGTCTGTCCATCTATTGCAATCAATCTACAGGTCGCAAATTTTTGATAAAATTTTGACACTATTGAAAATAATGATGAACCGCTACTGTGGGTTTAATGCTAAGCCAACTAACTAAGCTATTGCGGCAGGATCCTCAATCTCTAGAGGTCTACATAAAACGTTTCCTATAGTCAATGCGCCCCAAAAATGTTTTGTTCCGCTTAAGAAACTTAATTAAATGTATCCGCTGCTGCCTTCCCTTATTTAACAAGTTTTTATAAGAAATAGTTAATGGTCCAAAACAACTGTTAGCATCATTTAGTGTGTCAAATATGAAGCGGGTCCATTTTCGGGACCGCTCTTTTGGATTGTAGCAATTTCACACAAGTTCGGTGCTCAGGAGAAAATTCGTGCCAATTTTATGTTCTGTGTTTTTCAAAATAAACTAAAATCATATGAATTTTTATAAAGAAGCAATAAATTGTTGTTGCGACGGACACGATTTAGCTGACTCTAGCATTACTCTCCGATAGAGGCAATTTTATTTTATAACAAATTTGGCTCGATTTTCGATGCGAAAATGGAACGTACGTGTAAGACATTATACATAACACGCCAAGGTAGTACGTATATTGGTCCCTCGGTACTGCAAGTGTCATATCAAAATCTGCATTGATTTAGCCATGTCCGTCTGTGCGTCCATACATATTTTGGAATTAATCTACAGGACGTAATTTTGTTTATTTTTTAATGAAATTTTGGCATAAGGGTGTCTCTTAAGCCAAGTACGTTTATTATATAATATGTACTTGATCGATGTATTTTTTGGACCCCTTTCCATAAAACGTTCTATTTGAAAACAAATTTTTATATGACGAAAATTCGTATCTCTTAAAATATTTTAACAAAATTTTGTGAAAAGTAGTTGATTGTAACAAATTTGGACCCATTCCTAAATTTGTTATTTTGTTTATTAAAAAAGGGGACGCCATTGAAAATGAACCGAATTGAACCATTTTTAGCACCCCTTTCCAGATGATGATATTTCATGAAGAGACTTAAATGGCAATATCTCACGTTTACTGACACAAGGAGCTAAGTGGTGTAGGGTATTAAATGGTCGGGCTTGACCGACGATACGATTTTCACTTGTTATTAATTAGGTTACTGAAAATTTCCAAAGAAATAAAACACAGCAATGTCAACTCACTCATGACTAAACATGCGTATTATATGATGTTGCAAGCATTGCGAAGTCAGTGGAGTATATGAAGATGAAGATACTGGAGACTGAGGTGGAGTTTGAAATATTTCTATGATATCATCAACATCTTCAAAGAAACCGGATGAATTACTGGAAGAGGTGCGCGGATATTTTAGCATTTTCTCATCAACACAAAAGTCCAACATAAAGTAGCTGATGACGTGATGTCATAAAGAGTTGAGTTGATTTGTGAGTACGTTTGTTTAATGTATCGGTTCACTACAAATTTCAATTTCAAGTCGGTGACGGTTAACGGCAAGAGTAAAGCTTTTCGTTTCTTTTTTGGCTTCTTTTATGATAGAATTCCAAAGATCATCATATTCTATTAGACAAGAATCCTGTTATAGCCGCGCCTCTGTAGTTTGGTATACAGACCGTGTTGAGAACAATATTTTATACATTATAAAACTCAATTTCTTTGTTTTGGGTTACATTAGAAGTTATTTGTTCAATTCACACGCATTAGAAAATTATCGTTTCAAAAAAAAATCCCTTGCCTCACTACAAATCTTTTAATATTCTGCTTGATATTTATATAATTTTTATAAATAAATGTATATGTACAGATATAGTACATGCACACACACTCAGATGCACAGCAGTATTAGGCACACTCCAAGTTGTTTTCATTTAACTCGACAGGTATAAAGAAAAATAATTAATTTTTTTTTTCATATCTAATCAATTTTGCTTTTTTTTAAAATTGTGTTTTGATAAAAAATGTTATACAAAACAAAAGCCTTTTAATTGATGACACCAACAACAAATCATTTTTCATTTTCATCTTTTTTTTTTGTTTTGTTTAATATTGTAATAACAACAGTAAAAAATATTTAAAAAAATAAACAACAAAAAAACAAAAATTTTGCTTTAGCGTAAAGTTTTGTATTTTTCCTTTTTTACACACTTTTATAATTACCGTGCTTGATTAAAATTAAAAACTGTTGCTGGTGTTCGTGGTACACCGTAAAAAAGACTGAAAAAGCAAAACACAAAAGTGAACATATTCTCTCTGTCGTGCAGTTTGTTTTACAAGTTAATTCGTTTTCGGAAAAAGTTCACTGGGTTAAGCACACGCCACTACAAAATATTTATACTGTGTTCGTTTGTATGTATATGTGTGTGTATGTGTTGTATTATATATTTTTGAAAACAGTCGCGTTTTGTTTTGATTTTAGCAAGATTTAGAAAATTCAATACATCGCCTTAATATGCACTTATGAGCGTAACATACAAATGAAACACTCTTGTACCCATTAAGTGTTCAATAATGTTAAACCCGCACACACACACACACACACACACACACACTTTGAATATATACACGTAACATGTATCAATGTAGAATTGGTGCTGAAGCTTTATTTTTGATATCACAACAAAACACGTACCACCAAATACAAATTTATAATCAACCGCTGGTGACTTTGGTGTTTGCTCGTGTCTCGGCGTCACCTTCACTACATATTCTTATTTATAAACAATAACTATAAAAGTATGCGCGCGAGTTTGTATGTGCATGTGTTTGTGTGTGTGAATTTCATTTTATTTTATCTTACATTTCAAAGTATGCACTTATTACAGCATTATAAGTGAAAGCTCTGATAAAAGCTGTAAAAATTTATTGTTTTTTATGTAAAAGGGATAATTCTCTATTTCACTTAAACAGTTTCATATGCAAGTATATATTCATAACAGAAGAGATTTTTGTTTAGACAAAATCTTAAATACCCTCCAACTTCACATGCCAACAGTAGGCGTGGCAGGTACATTTTTACACCCTCTATTAGTGTACTTATTATTTATCAGCTTTCAAGTCGAGTTTTACGTTGTTTACGGTTTTTTGTAAATTGTAGGCGTGTCTGTTATTCGACCACGCCCATTTTTGCCATATAATGGATTCGTTGATTATATATATGTATTTTTTTTACCTAATTTTTGTGGCAGATAAATAGATTTTTATCGATTGTGGGCATGGCTCCTAACAATAAATAGCATTCTAGGTGCAAAAAGTGTCTGTACAACATTTCACTTCAATGTCCTAAAATTAACGACCGTGACATTGGCAACAGCAGACGTACATGTTTAAATCGATTCAGATATTATGCTGATCAAGAATATATATACTTTGTAGGGTCTCTGACACATCTTTCTGGATGTTACAAACAAAATTAGAAACTTATGTGAATAAAATAAATTTACCTACACTAAACTTACACACTACACTTGCCCATAATTTGTTTAATAGTCATTTTCATATAAGAGACAAATTATGAAAAATCTTTATAATGAGAAAGCTTCTCCCTACATGTGTCGATCCTATGCAAAATTAGAACATTTAGGCAAAGTAAATGATGGGGATGGAACGTATACCACTATATTTTGTTGTTCCGTATCAATGTATGAGAAAGGGTTCCAAAAATGATCAAAGTCGGTCCATTTTCAATGGGGTTCCTTTCTGAGCGAAACCATGTTCTTGTACCAAATTTACATGGACAGCTAGACGGAAATGGTTAAATGGAATCAGATTTTGATTCTGAATCGATCGGTTTAAGCGAATTGGCCGTTTAGGAGTTACCAACATCCTATGCCCTTTGCCACAAGTGGTGCAGGGTATAAAAATTTTCAAAAAAATAGTCGGATCGGTTTTAAATTTGTCACTATCAATTATTAAGCTATTATCAGCAATTTGTGTTAAAAGATTAAAAAAATGAGAATTATAAACAAGTAAACAGAACACACACATCAGATGGACATCGCTAAACTTAGTATTCGAAGCGGATTCTAAATATTTATACTATGTGGGGTGTGCGATGCTTCCTTTAGAGTGTTGCAACGCATTGAACCCCATATGTACATATGATGATGGGTATGAAAATTACTTTATAAAAGTATGTCCTTGTAGCAAACTTTGTATAAATGTCCCCAAAAAAAATTAAGTATGCAAACACAAATTTACATGGACAGCGGAATACTTTAAGCAATCCATTCATTTATTGTATAAACAGAACTAAAATTTTCCATTATCTAATGAAAAAAACATATATATTTTTGATTGTACTCGTATACACAAAACCGAATATGATGCAAATCTAAAAATTAGGTAGTGGGAGTTTATTTGTTTATATTTTTCTTTGTTAAATAAGTTGGTTCCGTTGACTTGTATATTCAAGAACATACACACAATACACGTGTATATTTTCGATTTTGACTCATTCATTTGTCTGTTGGGTTGTTTAGTTTAAAATGTTTACAATTCGTTTATATTTATATATTATTCACCTTAATTTCGTCAAAAAGAACACCTGTATACAATTAAGTGCGCTTTTGCTATTGATGGCATTCAACTGAAAATATGAAAATTATTTCCTGTTTTTATCACCCCCCACCCAAGTGGCAAACACATTGATTTATTGCCAAATGTTATCTACAATCACATTTATATATATTCATCTACCATAACAGAAGAAGGCGGAGGATGTACAAAGTTTGTTGCGTCGTTTAAAACACCTGCAAAGGAGGCGTTAAAGATCGTTTAAATTATATGTATTCAGATCGAGTACATGTGTACATTAGTACATGAAAAGCTTCTATTTTCTATTTAAATCGGGTGAAGTCAATTGAACTACGCCCATAATCGCTAAAAGTCTTCCTAATGGACAAAAAAAAAATTGAGCTATGAAGTTGAAATTTCTGTGCGAGGTCAGATAACAGACCCGCCCATAATAAAGAACATAAAAAATCGTCTCATAAGTTGATATACGAATATACGTGGGTTTGTCGCATAATTAGGGCACCGGCCACTATTTCCACAGTTTGTAGTACTTTTTATATCTTCCCCCTCCCCACCACTTGTGGCAACGGCTATATTAAGTTTGCGCGGATGTTTTATTACAACAAACGATTCAGAAACAAAATCTGAATCGATTTAACCATGTCCATCTGTCCCTCTGTCTGTTGTGTGCCTAATAAAATGCGCAAGCTACGGTGCGCATTTTTTAAAATATTTCCATGAAATTTTGTACAAGGTCGTGCCTTAATCCAGAGTTGGGCATTTTTGAAAATGATTCAAATTGGACCATTTTCAGAACCCCTCATCATATATGGAAAAAAAATAACAATTCTTAATAAAAATTGGTGTAGCGTAGTTAATTAGTTGGATTATATGGCAACGCCTAGTATAGTTTGTGGAAGTAAATGGTGCAGGTGTAATCAACGGTCGGGCTTATCCGACTCTAACATTTTCACTTGTACTTTTTACTTGTTATTTGTTTACATTACTCTCTGACCATTCTACGCTAATTGTATTTTCTATATCCAAGATTTTTCTTACGTTTCGGATTAACCGATTACCTCGTTAATGGCGTATCTTAATCAGTTGAATTTACGCAAAATTGCGCTTTATTAGGTGTCGTGCCAATTGGCAAAGAACATCAACATTTTCATACATGTTACACAGATGGTTTTTTTCTTTCTTAATATTGTTTTGTGAAATTATACGTATGTGTCATTTTCTTTATTTATTACAATTAACGTAGGTTTGTCTCACCCCCATCATAAATGGGATTGAAATTGGTCAATATGTCTAGATCGACTCAGTTTTTGTTGCTGATCTAGAATTTAAACAATTTGTGTAGGGTCTGGTCTCTCCTTTTGGGTGTTGCAAACGGAATGACAAACTTTGTATACCCTCCATCTTATGTGGAGGGTATAAAAAAAAAACAACACAAAAAACTAGTTTATTAATGTAAATCAATTTTACTTACTTACCCTATAAACTCTTTGATAAAACAATATACTTTAAATAAACCGCGATCGGTATTTAGTAATATATCGGGTTTCACAACGGGTAAGTAGCAATTGCATTGTTGTTGTGGTAAATGTTGATGCGGAAAGGGATGTTGTTGGTGAAATTGTGTGGATAGTTGAAGTTGTAGGGATGACGGCGTTTGGTCTATTGAGTTGGTGTTGTTAGCGGCCATTGGCTGTTGCTGATCATTGCTACCGCCCGAACTCGAGACCCTAACGCCCAAAGTGCTCACATTTGCTTGCCCATTGTCAGCGTTCGCTGGGGTGTGGGCTATTACTGATCCTTCAATATATCCCCCACCACCATACATTGTCAATTTTGATAAACCACATATTTTTTTTGGTATATTTACAAAACTCTTTAAGCGATCATGGATTTACTTGCAAGGGGAGACGTTTGAGAGAGTCTTTCGAATGATTGTAATCGAAAAGTCTACACAATCCATTTAATTATTATACACCAAAACAAAAAAATTCAGCAGATTTGAGGGTGTGATCTTGTCATAAAAAATGTAATATGTATTGGCACGGTCTCAAAAATTGTGATAATCAGCTGAAATTTGATACAAACATAAGTTATTTTTTAAATTGGACCACGTTCCATAATCGCAAAATCCTTACAGAACATAAAGTTACAAAGTTGAAATTTAATGTACGTACTAGTGATTACCAAAAAAAGGAGGCCGGATAACAGACACGCTGTCACTATACTAAAAGTAATCTTGTTCAGTAGAGAATTCGACTGCTGAGATAAAATGAAATACCTATTCCAACAGTCCTTAAAGAGGAGCACTGTTGTATATGTTGTATGCTGCGCCCATGGTTTAAACATAAGTATTGACAAGGGGCTTCCAAGACTCTGCCTAAGCCAAATACTTTTGTTCTTGTGAATTGTAGGCGTGTCTGATATATGACCCGCCCATTTATTTACATCGATTTTCATAGCTTATAGTTAGGTTTTTGTTCGTAGTGGGCGTGGAATTTGACCAATTTTACCTACGCATGTTAAATGTTCATAGAAAATTTCAGCTTAATATCTCAAAACGTAAGAACGCAAGAGTTTCAATACTGGACAGACACACGGATGGATTTGTCTAAAACGACTCAGGATTTGTTAATGATTAAAAATATATATAATTTGTAGGGACTCTAACGCCTCTTTCTAGGTATTGCTAACGGAATGAATAACTTAAAAAATTAAAATAAATTTCTTGTGGATATGAGGTCCAAATGTAGCTGAGGGAGAAAGGACGATCCTAAAAATGGACATATCTGATTCAAATTTGGAATACTTCACTTTTTAAACAATTAAAACAGGTGAAAACGTTATAATCGGTCAAGCCTGACTCTTCGAAAATTTATATTGTATTATAATTTTTTTAGTTGTATCATAAACCACGATTGTCATTGTCGTAAAAGTCACCTCGTGAAAAATCTTTCTAGGTATGGAGGTTCTAAAAATTGTCTCATATTTCATTGCTATCTTTGTAATGCCCAGAAGGTGGCGAGAGACCCTACAAAGTATGTATACGTTTTGTTAGCATCAATATCCAAGTCGCTCATGGTCATACATTTTGAGATATTGAGATGAAATTTTGTACTTTCGTTACTAGTTTGGACACCGAGGTCGATATTAAGAATTTGTGTTATAGAATGACTTCCTTTATAATAAAGCGTTATATGGGGCATGGATCAAAAAATAGTCCGATCGGAACCAAACACAGTTACACAGTTACACAGTCAATTATTAAACCAATTGACAATTCTTTGTCAAATTTTGCGAAAAAATATTGAAAATTACAATTTTAATGACTCATCCTATATAGAGGCGTTATATGGGGGGTCTTAAAAATTGTCCAATTTAAACCATTTTCAATAGTGCAGTAGGATTAAGACATGCCCAAATTTTATCGAAATATCTTAAAAATTTACATAGACAGACAGACGGACGTGGTTAATTTTGAACAGCATTTGCCGTTTGGGAATTACTCACATCCGCACAATCTTACAAATTCTTTTTCACAAGTGGTGCAAATTATAGAAATGCCACCTAGGGGTGGATAACAAGAAATGGATGGAAAGGCGGACCCGCTTAAATCGGTTTAGATTATGATTCTAAGCCTACCGGTTTTAACTGCACAAATGCACTATATAACCTTGTATGCATTTAATGGGGTAGGGTGTAGGGGTACGTATTAGTTAGGATTATATCTAGTCAACTGTAAAAAACGCACTTGGAGTATGTTATGTAATGATTAGGGGTGTGAAATGTCCAATCCAGCCTGCTTCAAGATCTCGCCACTTATTGTTGGCACTTTCGAAATGTCCAATTATTTAGAAAAAAATTTTTTTTTTTTTTTTTTTGAGTGTTTTCTTTCCCCAAAGTCTACAGGCTTAACTTTTTTTATAAGGATTTTGTAAAAGGAGCACTTTTTCACACCTTTCTACATTTGATGATTGTCTCTTGTCTTCTCTTTTGTAATGTAAATTATTTTGTACTTTTCAATTTCTTTTTATTTAACATTTAACTTTTGATGATTTTTTATCGATTTATATTTAGTTATTATTTCATATTCTGGGTGATACCATAAAAAATATGAAAGTTCTCTGGCACGTGTAGGTGTAGATGTTTTTAAATTATTACAAAGTATTGATTTTAATTAATTATTTTTTATATATCAAGTAAATCTAATTATTTTATGAAAATTATTTGTGCCTCTTTTTATATTTTTCAATTTTTTTATTATTATTATAATTTGTTCCTCTCTTCTGTTATTGTATTATAAAGTTGTTGTAGCTATACTGATGGTTATAATATAGAAGCCAAAGTTTCTATTGCATTTTCGTCTCGAAACCGAGAGGGTAGATTTTGTTAGTTTCATTGGTGTGTGCCTGTGTGCGTGTGTGTGTTTTAGGCTATCACACTGGCAATGGCAGCCATTATGGCTGCGCGTTATATGCTTTGGGTCCGTTTAGCTCTTTCCACTTGTATTTTCAATTTTCGTTGGGAGCAAAATTATTAAAACATGTAAAACAAAAATTGTACTTGACTTGGGCCGAATAGACCATACCCTACATTATATATATTATAAATATCAGAAGGTACTGTTTGAAAAGCCCATACCTGGGCAGTTCATCTACCTGGGTATGTATGTTATGGAAATGCTAAAATGTAGTAACAAAGTGCAATTCTCCATACATACCCCGGTATTATAATTTTTCAAACAAGCAATCAGCGTTTTTGAAATGGTAACGCTAAGCTATACTTATAAAGTATAATTTCGTTTACATTTTATATACATACCCGGGTATGACAGTTGCTCGGATATATAAACAAATTTGATTTGCCAATGTAAGGGTTAAAACGTCTATTAAAGTAAACCGCGTTTTCTTTAAGACATTAACAGATAGGGTTAATATTGTATACAGATATAAAACATAAACCAGATTTCAATACTTTTTAGCTAATTTTTGTTCATGAGAGAGATTTTATTGTCAATTAGAGAAGTGGCAATCATTTCCCATGTGTATGGATTGACTGTAACAACATTCAACACAATATACCTAAGAGACCAGAAGAGTTTCCACGCAGACGCACAAACCCAAACAGTTACAGATAAATCAATCCAAAGGTACGTACAATGTGGAGAATACATGTGATATATGCACGCTTAAGAGATTTTATTTTTATGCTTAACGAATAAGGATAACATGAACATTCGATCAGGCCCTATAAACCTAAAGTACATTATACAAATATTTTTTCAATGTCAATTGTTCAATGATTACATCTGTCGCTATGTCGCTATTTACGCTACAGATGTATACTGTTGGGGTAAAATTTTGCTTAAAATGTTAAAAGATTGTTTATCTGTTTTTGCTACAGCTTACCATGTGAATGAGAAAACAAAAATAACACTCAAATAATAGTCGTTTGGCTCTGTTCTCTACAATACATACATTTTTATGGTGAGAGTGCAAATTTACAGGAAAATGTACTTTCGTTCTCTTTTTACTTAAAACAGAGTTGTTTTTATACCCACCATCATAATGATATAAGGGGGTATATTGATTTTGTTCAAACGTTAGCAAATACCTGAAGGGTCATTAATGAAACCATATAAATTCGTGTTCGGCGTCGAATTTTAAATCAATTTAGCCGTTTCGTCTGTCCGGGTGTCCGTGTGAATTTCGTAGATGTCGTGCTGAAATTTGGCACACACAATTGGCGACTTTGTCTACGATTTCCCATTGCAGGTGGAAAAAATGAAACCAAATACACGGCCGCAATGACGTTCTTAACCCTAATCGCAAATATTTTATGATATGGACTTGAAATCTTTCACATATTCATCACTAATGTCAAATGTATAACATTGAAAATGGGTCCACAAATGAGTCCACAACTTTATAAAGTTCAACGTGCTGAGCTTGGCTATATATTTTGATTCTTCTATTGTAAACTTCGATTTCCAAAAAAAGCGAAATTAATCATTTGTACATTATAAGGGTACATGCATAAAAGAGATTGGACTAGCCGTGCGGAATACACATTTGCACACACTTTCTATAGAACAATTTCCTAATGTATGATTAATATAAGCCCATGATCACTCTTGAACCAATCACCACGCCCCTATATAATTAAACGGAATTTGATTGTAAAACTTTTTGCAATTATGAGCGTATCTGCGTATGTGCTTGTCTGGCCTAAAAATACATCAAATACATTTGATGTTTTTACCCTGTTTGTAACCACCCATCATCAATTATATATTATACCAAATCAGAAACAAAATCTGAATTAATTTAAGCAAGTCCGTCTGTGCGTCCAGGTAAATTTGTGCTTAAGCTACAGGTCGCATTTTTTGTGATATAATTCAACGAAATTTGATATAATAGGCATTTGCCCAAAATGGAACCCTATTGAAAATGGATCAAATCAGACTATTTTTAGAACCCCTCCTCATATAAGGTCCCATTGTAATGGAAACCTTTATATGGCAAAAAATCGCAATTCTTAATATTTTGTGACAAAATTTGGTAAAAAATAGTTCATTAGCTTAATAATTAACTCTGCCAAATTTGTAGCCCATCGGACTGTTTTAACAATCTCTTTTTATATAATGATGAATTTCACGAAGAGACTTATGTGGTATTATTTAAGGAACTAAATAGTATAGGATATTAAATGGTCGGGCTGGACCGACTGTAACATTTTCGCTTATATTTTCATTATTGAAAGAACCAGTGAAACTCTAATTTGCAAATGGAAGTGATAGACTCTAGATTTGGCAAACGCCTAATGTATCATTTTTACGTGTTTATAATCAAAATAAATATGGACGGTTATGAAAAATATTATATTATATATGTTATATGGGTCACTTTTGTTTATATTTTTCTACTAGAGCATAACATACCCAAAACGAATTGTAAGAAACAGTTTTCATTAAAGTCACACATCATGCATACTGCTTTTTAATGCAACATTTGTGTTTTACTTATTGATTCTTTTATAACAACAGCAACAAAAAAATCATAAAATATAACGAATCTTATGTTTTATAGTGGGCGTGGCTGATGATATTTAATTTTAGACTAAATTTTTCTGTGTAGTATACACTTAAAAAATGCTTCTCTTTTAATCCTTAATCTTAATCTGTGAGTGTGTTGTCCTTTGATCGATTTTAACTATTTTCAAATAAACATTCAATCCATTCGTTGATACGCCAAAAATGGTAATTTCGATTAGCCAGTTGGGGGCGTTTGGGCTACGCTCACCCTTTGTAGAGTTTTTTTACTTGTTCAGTATTATGAATGAATGACAGAGATTACCACAGACACACAGATGGATGAATGGACGGGCAGATAGAAATAATTACACTACCTCTCACTACCCAAGTTTTCATGTTGGTCAAGACATAGGTATTTCTGAAGGGATTTCTAAAGCCACCACCTCCTGGGTGCAACCTCTAGCTCATAACATATATACACTTTCCATTGCATCTTAGGGGTTATAAATCAATTTAATTTGATTTGCTCTTAAAATAGGTCTTCAACATATAAAAACATATAATATTGTAATAATATATAGATTTGTCAATGATTGCAAAGAGGCAAATTACATGAAGAGTATCTGTACAAAACTAAACTTAAATAATAACTCTGATTTTATCCATCTAACAAGTCTGCTTTGACAGTGTTTTTCCCATCATTTTCTCACATCACTTTTCATGTATGTATACTAAAATAATAATAATATGGAACTTGCGCAATCAAAGAGAGGGGAACAATTCTCCATACAAGTATAGCGCACGATATATTATGGATGGAAACGAATGGTTTTTATGAAAACACACACACACACATACACACAAATGAAAGCGAAGAAAGAAAATTATTAATACTGAATGATATAATACACTCACGGTCAACTACACTTCCAAATTCATAACGGGGTGTATTAAATTTGTCACTAAGTTTGCAACATCATCATATGTATATGGGGATATATGTCACTTTGTCAAAACGTTTGCAACGCCCAGAACGAGGCGTCGCAAACCCTGCAAAATATATAAATTCAGAATCACCATCGAATACCACCACCACCATCAATTTAGCTCTGTCTGTCTGTCCGCGTATGTTGGTTATAAGCACTCATTCTGGTCGCAAAAATTGACATTGACTTGACGGAAGTGCTGGTAGTTGTATTGAAATTGGTCTAAACCAATCAAACGACACGCCCACAATGCAATAAAAACTGAAAAAGGAGCAATTTTTAAAATAAAGTTTCCACATTACTTAAAAAGTTCTAAATACATGTTGAGACATATATAGTTATCGAGAAGCTTTGGTGCACCGACGGTGGGTATTCAAAATAATTTTGTTGCCATGTCTGTTCTAAGATCTATATTAACTTACATCGGTTCAATGTTGAATTTTATAGAAAGACAGAAAAAAATAGACTAACGAACACGTTCAAAAATTATTAAGTATTTGGCTTGAGTCAAAACTTAAATACGCACCACTTTAGGGCTTTAAAATTAAAAAAAAAAAAAAAAAGAAAACTTTGTTAACGTCATCGTCACATTACATCATCCTTTAATTTCATATTTGTTTACTGATTATTAATTACTAAACAATCAATCACTGTCACAGTAATTAATGTTTTGGGATTTTTTTTACCCTTCGCATAAGATGAGAGGGATACTAAGTTTGTTATTTCGTTTGCGACACCCAGAAGAAGGCGTCAGAAACCCTACAGAGTATATATTATATATTCTTGATCAGTATTAAAATTTGAGATGATCTAGACATGTTCGTTCATATCGTGTGTCTGTTATTGACATTGACATGGTCGTTAATTTTGAGATATTGAGCTGAAATACTATTAAAATTGGACAAAATCGGTCAATAGTCATGCCCATAATTGATAAAAATCAATTTATCTGCCACAGAAATCGATGTTAACAAAAAAAAGCGCGGTTGACTAACAGAAACATTCACAATTTACCAAAAAAGTTTGTAAAGTATAAAAATATTAGAGAGCGCAATAATGTACTAGCCACGCCCACTGTTTGTTTGTACATGTGGAGGGTATTTTAGATTTGACCTAAGCCTAGTTTAGTCTTTTTAACAGTAACACTCGTAACAAATATTGTACATTTAAAAAAGTGACGCTGGTGTATTGATACAAAGGCAAGATTATGCATTTGTTTACATAAGAAGTGAAAGGTGACAGGTGACAATCCATGAGAAATATGAATCAACATTCGAATATTTTTTATATTTTTAAAAAGGGTATAAAAGTTAATAACTGCTTTTTTTTATTAACAAACATTGAAGGTTATGACTTCGTTGATTTAGATTTGGTTATTCATTAAGAGAATATACTCGTACATATAAATATACTTTGTAGTGTTTCTGCCGTCTTCTTCTAAGTGTTGCAAAAGGGAATGGTCTAGGATACCTTTATATTATGCGTAGGGCAGCATATGCTAGTAATAATAGATGTGGTTATAAGTGTAGCGGAATTTGTTAATGAGGTGCTTTCAGTTTATATCCTCTTTACTGCACTACATTTGTTATTCAGTAAGTAACTAGCAGAGGGAAAATTCAGAGATGGGTTTATATTCTTAATCAGTATAAAAAGCTTAAACAATCTGTTTTTAGTTAGAAAATTTATTTTCCTCGGCAGGGCTTGAACCTGGATCAGTTTTAAACCTACGCCCTTAAGAGAAACCGCCATTATTAGCATTATATAGTCAGTGACACCATTAGAACATTTTACTTGAAAATGTGTTCTTGCTATATAACGGGTTTTTCAACAAGATTATAACAATTTTATATATCAATATAAGTGCACCCTTGAACGTTTTTCAAAGATCAGTCAGCGTCAAAATGTCAGTCAAGGTTAACATATTTATGTAGTGTAGTGTAGTTCCAAAACGAGTCTAGGTTGGGATGCGTTGTCACATCTGCCACATAGCCATATATTTCGTTCCATGCAGAACTTCTTAAATGGTAATATTTTTGAATGACGCTAATGATATCAAATCACACTTAATTCCGTATTTTTGATAGCAAAGATTCGAAATTTTATAAACGTGGAATTATGACACTGCTTGAACGATGGCAAAAGGTCATCGACAAAATAACGATCACTACCTAATTGATTATAAGTTATATTTTTAAGCAAACATTTTGAATTTTTAGTCTTTTTTTAAAATCCGCAATCACTTAGTTGCCAATCCAATAATATAAATATACGTATGGGATTACCTGAAATGTTGTCATAAGTCATTCATCTTACAATAGTTACATACCTGCAAAGAAAAATGTATAAATGAATAAATAAAAGTTATGTTTGATGTTAATGTTAAAAAACGCATAAAATTATATTGAAAAACATTTATGTTTACAATCAAAACAATACACTGACTGGCGTATCAAATTAGGTTGCTTCACTTCAAAGCCTTTTTTAAATGACTTTGTGTTAATGAAATATTTCCAACAATTAAACAAGTGAAAATGTTATAGTCGGTCAAGCCCGACTATTTAATACCCTACATCACTTAACTCCACAAATAAAATGTAAATAATTACAGTTAGTGTAGTTGTATGAGTAAAAGCGAGGCATTGCCATTTAAGTCTTTTCGTAAAATATGAAATATGCCAAGGAGTTCTAAAAATACTCCGATGGGGTCAAAATTTGTTACAGACAACAAATTTTATAAATTATGATTTTTCGTCATATAAAGATAATTGATTCGGTCCATTTTCAATAGCGGTCCTCTTGGGGCCTATACATGTCCTTGTATCAAACTTCTTCGAAATATCTCAAAAAATACGATCAGTAGCTTAAGCACAAATATACCTGGACGCACAGACAGACTTAGTTAAATGGATTCAGATTTTGAATCGATCGGTATAATTGTCGTTTAGGAGTTACAAACATAATATACTCTAGGCCACAAGTAGTGCAGGATATAAAACATAATTTCATCGGCATTGTAATAATATTGGTGATTGAATGGATATATAGGATTGTATAAAAATGCATGAAAAAAACTGTTGTAATAAATTTAAACCACCAGCCACCATACATTTATTAGCAGAACAATTATTCTGTTCAGTTATGAGGATGGCAAGTTCTGAAGTTATCCTTTAAACGTATATTTCAGGATTCTTGGCAAAACAAGTAAATAACCCTTCACCCCACAATCGTTTTTAATTTGTAATCTTTAAACTATTACTACTGCATCACACCAATGAGTACCCTTTAAGACATCCCATGAGTGAAATGAATAATTTTATAACAATTTTAAAGCAATATTTCAGGCGGATATTTTAATATGTTTGCGAGTAACCCTTCAGAATACCTTTGGCTTATAGCTGTGCTTTCCAATTCCAGGCTTTTCAACAAGGGATGGTATACTAAATTAGCTATTCCATTTGCCAACTCACAGAAGGAGGCGTCGAAATTCTCGAAATTCTCATAATATATGTGTAGATATATAAATATAGTTTGAACAACATTAAAATCTGAATCTGCGCCAAGTTTCTCTGTTGTTAGTACTATATGATAGGTTGTAAAGGAATCAATATACCGCACCGCCCCAAAATAGTTAAAATCTGTCTCTATTAATTGCACAGAGTAACATTTACTTCGCTCATACATAAATTGTAAGCATTTAAGAAAACTAACTTTGGCTTAAGCCAAATCTTAAATATCCTCCATATGTACATTCAAACAGTGGACGTGGCATGTACATGATTGAAGCCCTCTAGTAGTGTATGTATATCAGGTTGCTAGTTGAGTTTTACGCTGAATAAGTTTGTTTTTGTAAATTGTGGGCGTATTTGTTATAGTACCAAGGTGTATCAGATTTCAACTTCAAAGCAAAATGGAGCAGAATTAAAATTTTAGGTGAAAATTGATGTTTAGCGCACGAATCGTACAACACAATATCGAAACAGTTCATTCTCCAATGGTGCTGCCCACTTGTGAAACCATCTACCAATCGGTAAGTCTTACCCACCACCTCCGATGTTTCCAAATTTAAGTCCAATGCATCCAAACACTAATCACAAATCCTTTCTAATCACCACGACGCATGCATCTATATAGGGGTCATCCATCCCCTGCTTATATAAGAAAATTTGTACCCGTCACCCATATATGGAAGGTATACCAAATTTTGGCCTTAATCAGATTTGTTAGTAAATTATTTTTGCGACAAAAGTGTTTTTTTTGTCAGATACATGAAAATTAATTAATATTCAATTTAAAAAAAACATGCACATTCTTCTATTTAAGAATAAAACATAGACGCATTAAACAAAATGTGTTCCCTGTTACAATAACATACCATACATACTTTAAACAAGTCAAAACATTATGGTCGGCTTTAACCAACCATCATCACTTAATTGTATGAGTTAACGCGAGGCATTGCCTCAGGAAGGGGTTCTAAAAATGGGTCGATGGGGTCAAAATTTGTTACAGCCAATTATGAAGCTAATGAACTATTCGTCATCAGATTTTGTCAAAAAAATTTTAAGAATGGCGATATTTTGCTATATAAAGACTTCCATTAAAATAGAAGCTTTTAAAGGGAGTTGTTCTAAAAATGGTCCATTTCTGTCCATTTTCAAGAGGGTTCTTCTTTGCGCTTTTACATGTCCTTGTCCTTAGATGGACAGATAGACGGACATGGTAAAATCGTTACAGATTTTAATTCTGAATCGATTGGTACAATTGAAGGAGTTATAAACATCTGCATAAACTTATTATATCCTATGGCAGCAGTGGTGCAGTTAAAAACGGTTCTAAATATGGTACATTTGGGTCCAAATATGACACTTTTAGTTATTAACTAATTATCACCAAAATTATATTAAAAAATTGGAATTTTCGTCATATTATTTATCTAAAATATGGCCTGCCCTATGCCCCTATGTGAGGAGAAGTCTTAACATTGTACCAATCAGGTACATATTCAATAGTGATCGTCCTTGATCTAAAAGGCATCTCTGTGCCAAATTTTATAAATGCGACTTGTAAATTGTTTACAATGCATGGACGGACGTGGTTAAGTCAATTCAGGTGTTGATAATGAGTTGTCCGGTATAATTACATGTGGATGTGGCATTTGCCATTTAGGGGTTACAAACATCAGCACTTTGTAGTGTAGGACATAAAGACCACAAGGATCCTAGGATTTAAAATACACATTTTAACGCATACATTGAGGGCAAGGTTTTAACGTAATATCTTAATCAAGTCGCAACTCAACGAAAAAAAAATTATGTGTAAGGGGCGTGATCGATATTGTCCCAACTTGTTGAACAGAACCCACTGAGGACCTCCTTTTTGGGGTTAAAAAAATTGTATTCAGTTTTTTGACCTTTGCGTGTTTACATTTCTCACGATAATAGCTTACAATAGACGGACATGCTTACGTTAAATCACCGCAGAGTTTAGATGCGGATGCATTTATGTGGTATATATAATAACGTGACTTGATTTTATGTATATAAGGAAGTATATTGCTTATAATGTATATGAGAATTCTAATATGAATAAAAATGAATGAACTTTTAACAAGAGGCGATGGATGCAGTTAGAAAAACATTTAAACAAATAATGGTACATTTATTTGAAACGAAAAGACAGACATAACGATAGGATAAACAACAAACAACGTTGAAGAACGCCACAAAAACCAATACAAACGTGGAATGGTATAAGTTTTTAACAGAACAGAACAGCGAAAGTAATGCATGATGTGAGCGCATATGAGCATCCGCCTTTACTGACCTGATGTTCAGTGATGATGATGATGTCATAGGTGAGGTGGCAAAGGGTGGTGCACTTTCTATTGAAACAGTGGACAACTTGTGCATTGGTTGTATAGGACTGGTTAGCTGTGATGGTGCACTTTCCACCGATATGGTGGACAATTTATGCGTTGGTACTTTGCTAGTAGAAGGTTGTAATGATTCTTGCTGTTGCTGGTGTTGTGGTTGTTGTTGTTGTTGTAGGGATAAAAGATTGATGGCAGTACCATAGGCAATATCATAATTAAGTGGAATTGTGTCCGCTGAAGAACAATCTCTACAAAATGTATTAGCACTGCCAGTTGGACTGATACCGTACGGTGTTGTTGTCTTTAAAGTGCCTGCCACCGGTTCCGATTCACGTAATCTACCATCACTATTATTGTCCGGGTTTGCACTATTTGTGCTGGAACTTATTCCAGTTCCACTTCCCGTCTCCACATTATCGATCTCTTCATTTAACTCATTTTTAGAAGCTCTTCCAGTATCCGGAAAAACATTGAGATTGTTTGCCTTAGCAGGCTCAGTCGGTAAACAATAACGCTCATCACCCAAAGCCAAATTCGTATAAATATTTGGATGTGAAAGGGGGACTTGCTGTGCATTTCCCGTGCGATCTAATGATGACTTCTTTTTGTTATAGTATATCAATGTTCCGTCTTCATTTTGGCGCACCACAAATGATTCACCGTCGATTATTTTATTACCAGCATTATCGCTTGCATTGGTGGCAAACGTTTGTAAATCTGAATCGGGTGGCATTGGGGATATTATGAAACCCCTTTCATGATCTTTACTATCATTTGTAGTTCTTCTGACTTGTGTCAAGTTAGAAACAGTGCTGTGCGTATAGAAATAAAAATAAGGTTGGTGGTGGTGGTGGTAGGTGTTTTTTGGGGGAAGCATTCAAGAACGTTTGAAGTGAAAATATTACGAACGTTATTGAAATATATTGCGTCGTGCAAGGCACACATGAAAATTAAATTGTAATAGATGTGGTTTCGAAAAAGAAAGAAAGAGAAAAAGTAGTTTAGAATTTTGTTATACATTGAGGAAGGAAAGTTAAAAACGTATTTTTTTCAAATGTCTCCCATTTTTCATTTTTCACGGTTTACACTTTGACCTTTTTTAAATATACTTATAAAACATACTTCATCCACGCGTTAATCTTTATTTTCGTTGTTATATGAAAACAGAAAAAATGGTAAACGATTAAATTAAATGTTGAATTTATTTTTATTTTGAGTTTTTCAATAAGGACATAACATAAATTCTAAATTCGTCACAATGTAGTTTCAGAGATACTCAATTCCTGCGAACGACAAGGAATCGACTCATTTGGTTCATATTGAACTGAAGAACTTACGCCTGCAATATTTTCGATACTTCCACAGAAACAATAGTGAATATTTTAATCCGACTTTATCCATTATAGCACACAAGCCTTTGGTCTAATGAGACGTTTATTAAGCCTTATTAATGTTGATATCACCGACTCAGAATTGCGTTAGTAATTTTTAATAACTTACAAACGTTGCTCATTTGTGAACTTCACCATGATAAAAATGCTAACCATGACCGACGTTTTAATGTTTGTAGATCATAAAAAAACGTTCATGGGTGCATTCGTATTAATATATAAAAATGTTATGTCCGTGTTGAAAAAGCTTTAAAAGATTTTTGGGCGGTGATTTGAAATTTGATCTTGGCTTCTTGGCCAAAGCCTACATACGTTCTAATATGTGGACATGACAGGTACTTGATTACAGTGTATACAATACATATTAACACATTAAGTTGGATTTTGTACGAAAAACTAATTCCTTTGTAACTTGTGGGCGTGCCTGTTATACGAACGCTCCCATTTTTATTACAACGATTTCAACTTTTTAGGTCAATATATTTAGTTGATAAATACATTTCCGTAAAATGTTGGCGTAGCTTCACCCCCTTTACTTAATTTAAATACAAACTTGCTTGCATAAACGAAAAATGCCTGAACAAAGTATCAGTTCAATATCTTAAAATTTACAAACGTAAGAGTTTCAACATTAGACACGGACATACGTACGGACAAGACTTGTTTATATTTACTTATTTAAAACTACATAGATGACGAATTCTTCTATAATACGTCAAGAGTTGCGTAAAGTAAGAATTGATGAAATGCAAATCATTTAACTTCGAGTTAGTTTTTAAATTTTAGTTAAAAATTTCGTTCGTTCCGTTCAAGAAACTTTAATTTTTCATGAAATTATTGAAAATTATCTGTAACGCTTCTAATTCTAAATTCTGATTCCTTATGAATTTCATATTCTTTTTCTTCACTTATTTCAAGTCTCTTTACATTTATTCAGTTTGTTTTGTTTTTGAAAGTTGCATGTCTGCCTTGGTTGTGCCGCTTGGGCTACCATTCAAGATTCATTGAAGTCCGAACAACAACCCTGAAATGCATGAAAATAGTTTGAGAATAATTTAAAATATAAATAGGAACTAACGAACTTACATTCTTTTAATATTTAACGATTTTATACCAAGTTTTATGTATGCTGAGTTTGTCATTTCATTTGCAACACCCAAAAAGTTGGGTCGGAGTATATATACCAAGTATATATATGTTCTTTAACAGCATCAAAATCTGAGATCTCATGTAGACATGTCCGTCCGTGTGTCTGTCTTTGAGATACTGAGGTGAAATTTTTCTTCTGTATGAAGCAGAATCCTATTTAATTGGGCAAAAACGGTTGAGAGTGATGCCCGCAATCGACAAAAGTCTATATATTTGTCACAAAAATTTAGCTAAGACGTTGAAAATTGATAAACATATTTAAAAAATTACCCCTTCCATGGATATGCCAAATATGGGCGTAGTCAGTCGGATTATGGACACAAAAAACCCTTTTAAAACGTACAACTGCACTTGCAAGTTGATACGCAATGCGTACACTATTAGAAGACGTAATTATGTATCTGCCACGCCCACATGTATTTAAGATTTGACCTAAGCTAAATTTAGTTAAAAATTAGCCGATATGCCATAGATTGGGTTCCGTAGAATGTGTCTGATAACATATTCAGATATTCCCTCTTAACAGCATTTTGCTTAGAACATATTTTGATAACATTCAACCTAGAAGGTAATCAAAATATTAGTTAACACATACCTTTGACAAAAATATTTCTTACAAATACTTACATGTTTTTTTTTATTATGCGGGACAATATTTTTGTTTTTCTTTTATCAAATTGAGTTGACTTTTGTGCAATCGCCGGTGCATGCGATGTTTCACTCTGAATCAATTTAATCCAATCCGCTCCGTCACGTTGCTAAATTTCGTTCAATTATAATGCTTACTAACCGTCACGACATATGTCATTTATGTGACCTTCAATGACAATGAATGTATCTCTCTATGGAAAATTTGGCAATTTCATGATAACTTGTAATAATCATAATAAATTAATTCATGCCTCATTTTCCATTTTCATAAATTTTATATTATGAAATTGTCGTTAAATTATTTAGGGCATAGGAAGGAGTGTAGTAGGCGTACTTCTTGGACTACGTTAAGCGATTATATACTTTATGAGCCACAAAGAATTGTTTTTTTTTTTAGTTTCTATTTTACTATAAATTTCGGTGCGCCTTCAACTGAATGTGGCAATCTTTGTGATTGGGGTGCTTCAAAAATATCAAAACAAAGCAAGTCAAATCGGACGGATTACATCTTAATTGTAGGACAATTATCAGCTCAATATAGTAAAATGCGTTAGTTTGGAACGCATGGGAAACACTGTTCTAACCACTAATGATCAATCAGATATTAGAAAGGCTCCATTTTGACAGCTGCCACGTGACGAATCGGATCGAAGCATTATACAATTCATTATCAAACTACTCGAACACTTTTGAAACATTAATCCAAGTGTATGAACATAGAGTGCGTGTGCTGGGTTCCATTTCAGACTAACTGTGTACTAAAGTGTAGCGATAGTACTTGATACAACCTTTATTTTACAAGTACATTGAAAACTCTATTTACACATTTTTCTTTAACACGAACTCAAAGTTATTCGGTTTATATACTTTTATACATTTATTAAATGTAACACGATTTTAAAGGCATTACGGTGGAATTAAACAAGTAAAATAAAATAAAATTTGGCTTAGGCCAAATGTTTGTACAAAATTTCAGCCCAATATATGAAAATTTATCATCGTAGACATTCCAACAACAGATGGACACACCGACTGATATAAGATTGTTGCTGCTCAAGAATTTTTGTTTAATTTGTAGGGTGTCTGGCGACTCCTTCTGAGTGCTGCAAACGGCATAGCAAACAATATACCCTCCAATAACTAGCTAACGAAAGACAGACACACCCAGACTCAAATGAAGTGGAAAACACGAGAAAGCGGTGCATACAAAACACACACAAAACATAGATTTTCTGATGCATACTACAAAAGGGGGAGCGAGCGGACTTGTACACGATTGATGGCTATATAAAAATTTCAACAATGAAATTGTGCAAAACTCACCTTTCACTTTCTGTTTCTGAGTTCTGCTGTATTTGTTGTTGCTGTGGAGTTTGAACCTGTAGCGGTTGTTGCATATGCTGTGTTTGTTGCAGCGTTTGAGTTGGTGGATGTTGGTGCGAATTTTGAACTAACGTTTTATCTATTGGAATCGATACAGTAACGTTGGTATTAGACATGTGAGTTGCCATGCTTGGTACAGTGTCTGGGACGAAATTTTTATTAATCATACCAACACCAATCCCAACACTGGCGGGGATAATGATAGTTTCTGAAACTGAACCAACAGGATTTTTTAACCCTAGTGCAGCATTAGCTGCCATAACACCAGTCACTGGCTGGTGTTGACTTTGTTGGGCCTGCAGTGTGGCTAATACAACCGCATTATCAATCATTGTAGCCGGAGCACTTTGCTGTTGTTGGAGACTTTTCTGTGGCGTAGTTACCGATTGTTTCTGTTGTTGTTGTTTCTGTTGCTGTTGTTGTTGTTGTTTCTGTTGTTGTTGTTGATGTTGTTGTTTCTGTTGCAAAGAATCGTAATTGGTCATTTGTGTTAATATTGGCATTGTTTTTCCAGTTGCATCACCTTGTTGCATATGGTGTGGTGGTAATTGTTGTTGTAGACCAACACCGGATGCTTGCTGCTGCTGTTGTTGGTGATGCAGATGCTGCTGTTGCTGCTGCTGCAAAAGTGGTGACAGTTGGTACATTTGTTGTTGAACATTTAACGCTTTAACGCCGTCAGTTTGGGAAGTGTAATGTTGATTTGATGTTTGTTCAATATGTTGCTGAGCAAATACTTGTTGATGCTGATGCTGATGTTGATGTTGATGTAGATGTTGATGTTGGTGCTGGTCCTGAATCAACTTCATATGTGGCTGTGAAGATGTTAGAGTGGTTATGTCGTCAGTTAATGACTGTGGATGCATTTGTTGCGTGTGTACACCAACCATTGCAGTCGAACCCATGACTTGTGGTGAGTGTTTTATAGGTGTCATAGAGGCTGTATTATAATTTGGGGTTACATATGTTGTTGGCATCTGCTGCAGGTGCTGGTGCTGGTGGTGCTGCTGTAAGTCTGCTGGTAACTGATGTTGGTGTTGTTGTTGATGTAGATGTGGATGTTGATGTTTTGAATGTTGCAAGTCCAAGGCATAGTTCAGATTTTGCGTTTGGTTTAATTGCTGATCCGACAATTGTTTTTGTATAGATAAAGGTAGATCTTGCTTTAGCTGCAAAGGCGAAGGCACTTTACTGTGTTGGACTGGTATGGAAATGTGGGTGCCACTATGAATGGTTTGAGTGGACGCCTGTTGACCAGTGTGTGTAGCGACCGACTGATTTATAACATCAAAATTAACCTGTTGTGGTGGATAAACACCATTGGCAGCGGCGGCGGCAGCAGCAGCAGCGGCTGCAGCTTTTTCTGAAGCTACAATGGCTTCCTCCTGCTTCTTCAATTCTTCTAAAGACTTTTTCAACTTCTGAGCTGCCATTGTAGCATAATCTAATGGTATTGTTTGTTGGTGGAGGTGCTGCTGCTGCTGGTGGTGGTGTAAAATATCGGCTTGGATAACTGGTTGTAAATTGTGAAATGGCACTAAGTTGCCATTTATCTCTTCTGGAGGAGTGTGGTACTGTTCATGTGCTTGAAGTATGGTTGAAATAGAAGAGGGATCACGTAGAACAGCACAGACTTCACCTTTCTCTGGAGTTGCCGTCAAGGATTGTTTCGCACTTAATACAGTAGTAGACGCAGTGTTGATAACATTAATAATATCGTGAGGCGTTTCACCTCTACCACCAACAGCAACATTTGAGGGTAAACTGCTAGTCGCATCTTCCACAATATTATCCAACACTGCAGCAGCCTCTGGCCCCAAAATCATACTCTGCGTAGCTTTCGGTGACTGTTGACCATTCTCCCTCCCATTGACGCTTACCTTCCTTTCGGTTTTATGGAAAGAACCAATATCATCTTTTATGCCACCCACAGTAGTATGATCGAGATAATCCATACATACCCATCGGCCGCGACGAAATGGTTCGGTTGATTCAATTTTTACTACCTTGAAACGTTCACTACGTTGTTGAACGGAATCTTTTAGGTTTTGCTTTTGAAGACCGTTGGCACCACTCACAACATTGATAATATTATCGGCTACATTCACCTGAACATTCTGTATCGCTTGAGCTCCCAACGTAGCCCCTAGATCGGGATCTACCACGACAAGTCCATATTGCGAATTGGTAGGTATTACGGGGGCCGTACTACTTAAAGCATTATTGGCGTAATATACTTCCTCCTTAGAGAACGTGTCTTCCGATATAGATGATGCCTCGTTTTCTGCATCCGTTAAACGACTTGTATCATCGGTATGAGATTCGTCAAAGTCGTCGGCAGACTCCTCCCCTACATTATCGTTAATAACATGCATTCTCGGCTGACCAACTGTAACAGAGGTAATCTGAAACGACGAAGTAGTCTTTGGTTTGCGAGCAAGTGACGAATGACTGTGAACGTGACCATGACTGTAATGACTTCGAGCTGTCGCAGTCGAATTGGAAACGGAAGACTTGCTGTTGTTGTTAGAGGACGAAGTTTTAGAAATTGACGAACTCCTGGATGTAGTCGTTGCCCTACTAGAATTACTACTAGTGGATTTCGGTGCTGCAGTAATGCTTGAATTGGTACTATTATTGGCATGAGAGTTCAAACTCGTATTACTGGTTGCATTCGAGAGTACAGCAGACGAATCCACAGTGGCATTACCCCCCATGGGCGTTGAATTCAGACGAAGACTTTCACTAGTAGTGCGTTGTATCAAATTATTACTGATAACTGTGGCTGTTGATGTGGCTGACGATGCATTGTTGTGAAGATGATTTGATACGCTATTATGTTGGTGTTGGAGTTGGTGTTGGTGATGGTGATGGTGATGATGTGGAAGATGGTGATGGTGTTTGCTAGTAGTTGTTTCGGAATTGTAATTTTGCTTTTCAGCGGAGGAACCACCGGTCGAAGACATTTTCACCAGTGCTGGTTTCTTAATACTGGTAGCACTCACAGGACGAGCAGTTGTAGTATGCGTTGTATTACGGCGCTGACCAGTAGTACTAGTTCCCTTAAATTTGGCGGTAATTTGGCGATCAATCATGTTGGAAACGGGTCGTTGCGAATGATGATTAGCAATAAGAACAGTCTGAGGCTCTTCAGGCGATGAGGCTGAGTTTTCGTTCGGTGGTGTGTTGGGCGAGGCTAAGTTCGATGACTGGCCTCCCAAATTGTGTAAATTCGATGACAGTTGTATATGCTGCTGCTGCTGCTGTTGATTATGATAATGATTATGAATATGACTTTGATCTTTTTGCGATTTTTGGCCAGAATCTTCACCAACGGTTTGATTCTCGGCCATAATCGGACTTTTCAGTGTGCGGAACGTTTTCAGCAGATAATCCAGCGTCGCAGATTCTCTTTCTTGTTCACCCGTTATGAAAAAATTAACAAAGTTCGCAAATTGTAGGCGCTTACTAAACGCAAAACTTTAAAACGATTTGTGGTAGTTTATTATTATTATTATTGTTGTTGTTGTTGCCTTTGTATCATTTAGCACTCGAAATTACCCAATTCTGTTGCTTATACAAAAGGCGATCGAATGTATAATTGTAAAGCATTATTTAAAAAAAAAAAAAAACAAAAAAAAAAAAAAAAAAACGGTAGCTATTTATATATGTGTCTTGTGTGGATACTGTTCAGTTCATCAAAAATTGCAATGCTCGTAATGGTTGTAACTCTCACGTACTATTTCTCGGTACATGCATATGGATTGTTGCTGTTGTTGCTGCTGCTGCTGATGCAGTTGTTGCAGTTGTTGGCGTTATATATATAAAAATAAATCATATTTCATTTAATTGAATTTTATCATCACTAAAATCATGTCACACAACACCACACAACAAATTAACGCGAGTGTATGAACTAAGTATTATAATAGTAATGACAACGTCGTCGTATTATTGTAGATCGCAATAACAATAATGTTGCTTTTGTGTTTATTCTAGAACGACCGGATAAATCAAACTTGCACGAACACAAACTGAGTTTGTTTTTCTCGATTAATTTCACGGCGTTTATTGTTTTTGCGGTATAAACTACGCATCGACTATATGGCATATTGCATGATGATTACGAACGGGCAATACTTTCACATACACATGTAATCTTAAGCGCTGCATAACAGACACAATAATTCCGTTGAATTTCGAAATCCTAGTAGAGTACCTGGAACACCAACTGCGTTCTGTGTTATATTCTCAATTTGCAGTTCTTCGTATATTAAGTGAAATCACCAGAAAATTCCTCTCGAACGGAAAATAGATATTGAAGAGGGTGTAACTGTGAAACTCTGTACATGCGTTTGTTTCACTTTCTGTTTGGATTATAGGCTGACTGACTTGTAAGGTGTTTTCAACAATGTTTTTTTTTTTTTTTTTTTTTTTTTTTAAATCGGGGTGGTGACGATTCGAGATTTCCTTTTTAAATGTATGGTAACTTATTGAACTATTTTTCGTATTTCATTCCATTTATTTGGTATACTGGCACAATATTAACGGGTTGTTGGGAAATTTAGCGGATTGACCTCGACTGTTTCTTTTTGCATGTGAACGGTATTATTAAATTTCCGCTAATATGTTTCAATCAAAGTATCGACACAAACACAAGCGCATTCATACACCTCCACGACACATCGTAACAAAATATGACATACATTTAACTAAATGAAATTAAAAATGTTCAGTACGTCCAGGTATATCTAATAATTATATGCGTTCTTTTCTTTTTGTTTTTGTTTTTTTCTGTATTTTTGATTTATTTTTTGTTTTGTTTAATATACACTTCAAGAAACACTGCTGAAGGTGTTTGTTGGTATAAAAAAGTATATCAGTTCACATATTTTCATTGTTCGTGACAACAATGTAAAGACTCCCAGTAAGATGTTGTTACTGCAAAGATAAAAAAAATATATATGAAGATGTTGTTGAAGATCTGGTCAAGTTCAATCAAATAAATATTCTAGATCCATCACATTTTTGTGGGCTTATTATATACCCATAACCTTAAGATGTCACATCCATTCGTTCGTTCCATTCCAAGTCCATTTGTGGTAAACAATTTTTCAGGTCTTCCAGGTCTTAAAAATTTATACATGAACTTAAAACAGTATATTGGCTGGTATTGAGTATGGACTAAATTGGTCATAGTACACGCCCACTGCAAAAAGAGCAATGACCTAATTTTCTCTTAAACTATAAGAAAACTAAACTTGGCTTAGGCCAAATCTTAAATACCTTCTGCAAATGGTGGGCGTGGCAGGTATATAATTAATCCCTCAAATAGTGTATGTCTTACGTATCAGCTTGCAAGTCCAGTTTTAGGTGGAGTATAGTTTTTGTAAATTGTGGGCGTGCCTACTTTCCTATTACGCACATCAATGGATGGTATAAATCATAGGTAAATTTTTCTGGCAAATATATAGAATTTTGTTTATTGACGGCGCGGCTCTTGACCGATTTTGCCCTTTTCAAATAGCGATCTGCATGCAAAAACTAAGTGTCTGTACAAAATTTCCGCTCAATATCTCAAAATTTACTTGAGTGGCCTAAATAGACGGACACACGAACATAAATGTCTCGATCGACTCAGTTTTTGATTCTGTTAAAGAATATACATGCTTTGTACAGTCAGGATGTTGCAAACGGAATAACGAACTTATATATACCGTCTTATGTGGGGGATTTGACCTAACTCAAACCTATAATTTAATTGAAAGCACCTAACTTTATGCAGGCTCGATTTTCATGGTGATGCACATCGCGAGAATCGAATCTACGACGCCCTGCGTTAGTGATATTCCCTTCGTTAATGCGAGGTGCATTATAATAGATTTGCACAAAAAGCACAGTTTTAATAATTGTTAATAGAGGACGTAGTCTCATAGGTTATGTAGAAATAGGGAGGATATCCAAGATTTGGTGTAACTCACATATACATTTTTTCCTTATTCCAGTTTACAATATTTATTGGGTTGGCAACTATGTGATTGCGGATTGTTGTTATGTTAACCTAACCTGTATTTCTTCTTATTGTTTGTACTTTTACCTTTCATTTAGTGAAAATAATTATATCAATTAGTTCTCTTTAGATTAGTTCAATGTAAAAATAGAAGAACAAGACGTGAACTTCAGACATCTTTCTTTCTTTGTATTACTTCCCAAAGAGGCAAGAACGCATCGTAAGCACACAAGCAGTTAAGTGCCGCATATGGGAATGAAGCCTTGATAGAAAGGCAGTATCAAAATTGGTTTGCCAGATTTCGTTGTGGTGATTTTTCAGATTCTTCTGGATTGGGATGTGTTGTCACATCCGCCATGTAGCCATATAACAGGCTACCATTTATTTCGTTCCATGCAGAATGTCTTAAATGGTAAAATTTTTGAATGACGCTGATGATGTCAAATCACACTTAATTCAGTTTTTTTGATAGTAAAGATTCGAACTTTTATAAACGTGGAATTATGGCACTGCTTGAACGATGGCAAAAGGTCATCGACTAAAAACGGTCACTATCTAATTGAATAAAGTTATATTTTTAAGCAAACATTTTGAATTTTCCGTCTTTTTTAAAATCCGCAATCACTTAGTTGCCAACCCAATATTTTATATTAATCTTTTTTGAAAATAGCTCTCTTATCAAAATTCATTTTTAAACCATTATAAGGACGATGAACTATAGAGTCTCTGCTTGGGCAATTTTCTTTTTTTACACGAGGTTGAAATCCAAAAATGAGTTAGAGATGGTTTTGAGTGAGATATCTTTCCAGCAAGAGCTTCTTGATTTTGTGCAAACATTTCTAATAGCCACCCAGGCAAGGATAGCCCCAAAAAATGTGTGTGTTCTTGATAATTAACGGCTTCTTATCAATTTTGCAATTTTGTTTGTTGTTGTGGTATTGCAAGTGGGTGCAATACTTGGACCCTTTCGAAGTGGTATTTATCCTTTTTATGAATAAACCATAAAATGATTCTGATTGACTCTATTGTACGAATGTGATTGAAAGCATTCCAAATTATTGTAAAATTGATTTAAAACTACGCCGGGATGTATTGCATGGAACATTGTCGGTTGGCAAATGAAAGGAACTCAAATGGATTTGAACTTTATCGATAATTTGTACTAAGTTCATCATGTCAGAGATACCACAATGTTATTGATCAGCATCAAAACTAATTTGATCTTCTAGACATGTATGTCCGTGTGTCTGTCTGTTGTTTGCACTCTCATGATCCTAAATTTTGATTATTTATCAAAAACCGCACCCACAAAATCTATATAATCTATAATTATACTTTCCATCGATATGCCAAAAATGGACGTGTTCACATAACAGACATGCCCTCAATTTAGAAAAAAACTGTATTCAACATAAAACTCGACTTGCAAGTTAATACGTAATACATACACTAAAGAGCGTAATCATGGACCTGCCGCGCCCACTATTTGTATGTAGATGTGGAGGGTATTTAAAATTAGCTTATAATAGCTTGCATAAGCTAAATTTAGTTTTTGTATCCAGCACTACTTGTGGCAATTTGTAACTCCTAAGCAGCATATCCCAAACACAATTTCAATTATACTGATCGATTCAGAATGAAAATCTGAATGATCAATTCAAGCATGTCTGTCTATCTGTCCATGTAAAATTGTTCGCAAGCTACGGGTCGCATTTTTTGAGATGTTTAGATGAAATTTGGTACAAGAACATGTAGTGGCCTACAGAGGAACCATATTGAAAATGGACTCAACTCAGAACTCATTTCTATATATTTAACGAAATGACTTATATGGCACTGCCACGCGTTTATTGATACACTTGTGTGGAACTAAGTAGTGAAAGGCATTCAGTGGTCCGGCATTAGTACATTGCAATAGTACTCCTTTTTATTCATGTAAACAAAATACTCGCATAAAACAAACAAAATAACTTGATACCGATTACCAATTTATATACTTTTAAGCAAACACCTCATTTGGGTGTTACAGACCTTTGCACGAAACCAGTATACTTCTTCATATTTGTTACATATAAAAAAAGTGAATCAACATATTCGCTCGGGATCAGAAAAATACGTGTTTATATGTGCTTACATAGGTGTTCAATATAAGCCTCGAGACTTGAAGAAATTCATTAAGACATATTATTATTTCCTTAGGCAACCCTAATATATGCGAATTTTTTATAAATCTTTAATTAAATAACAAGAACAAAATAGCATTATAAATGAAAATGGGAATTGAAAAAATTCAATTATATTTCATTTATAGCATTGCGGTTGCAGCTATCGCAGTCTTTTTTTTATCGTGCATTTAAACAAGAAAGAGAGAGGGAGAGAACTCTATATTCTTTCGCAAGTTACGAAGAGCATAAAACCAGCTGTGCGAAGAAGGCATAATAAAGCAGAAACGACAAAGAGATATAGCCAAAAACAGATTTAAACTATTGTTAACAATCAGATGGAAATTTATTTATGACTAAACAATTTTAGTATAAAATTCCAGAAAGAAAATTAACCCGAAACTACAGTATATACATAAAATCACAAGTGCATCCTTATTTTACACATTTTGTTTGGGTGTTGCTTTAATTCGGTTTCGTTAATGCTATGACTGAATGAATATTTTATAGATACGATTGTATATGCATTTCGTAAGATTTGCGAAATTTTTCACACAAACACACTAAAAAGTCTTTTCCCTTTTTTCATTCTTTGATTTTTCTCTCTTCATAAGGCTCTCCACACTCACACCTTTTCCATTTTTCTTTTATTTTTTTTATTACATTGATTCTCTTTTTTTATGTTTTTCAGTTTTTTGCATTGTTTTATAAAATCTTCATCATTTAATTTGATTGATTTTTCTTTTTTTCTTTGTAGCTTCAAGTTTTGAAATGTACTGTTTTAATTGGGAATTATTTAAAGGTATAGCAAATGCTATATTTTATAAGAAACCTTTCATTTTATGTATTCGAAGCCACTTGCTAATGTATTTTTTTTGGTTAATATTATATTTAAGATAAAATGGGACTCTAAAATAACAATGTCTTGTTTGTTCACCTTGAATTTGTTAACATAACACGCTCCCGTTTCGTTCTTTATTGCTCTTCAACGAGTTTGAAACTAGTAAATAATATTGAGCGAATTCGCTAAAAGTTATCAAGAAATTTACCGTGCATATAAAAAAACCAAGGAGATAGTGTGTGGCAAATATGAAGAAAAATATCAGAGGGAGGTGAAGATTAAAACTCTTAATAGTTGCCCACATTAATTTTAGAGAAGCATACGACACTCTTTTCTTATATATGTATATATAATGTTGAATATATATATATATCTTTATATATATATATATTTATTTAACTTCTCACGCATCTGCATTTACGGATGGATTTAGAAATTTGAAGACTCGAAGAATATAAAAAAATATTAAAAACATATTACTTTTAGACATCCACTTTAATGCTTTTAAAAATATAAACTAAAGCAGATTCCAAATAATTTTACTTCACCTCTTCGTACTTTAACACAATTAAAGGGGTGATCGGCTTTTTCACATTTTATTGCTACACTCTGTATAAACGTACATCTTTTCGTTTTTAAATCTATATTTTTATTAAACTCCACCCAACATAAAATTGTTGCATAATTTAAAATTATGAATTCACTTATTTTTGCCAAGAGTTTTTGACTCTACCCCGTTCGCTGTTCGACTGCTGACGCATAAACATTAGAAATTTTCTTCTCAATTGATTTTTATCGAAAACTTTGTCATATATTTAAACATCTCTCCCACTTTCTTTATTCGCTCTTTTTTTCTTATGTACATATTTTTATTTTTCAATACAATTTAATCTTGCTTTTTTCATAGCGTGATGAAATTATATTGCTTTTTACAATTACCTTAAAAATTGTTGATTAGTTTAAATTGTTTTATTTAATTTGCTAAAATTTTGCATTGAACGTATTTTTCACTATTGCTTCCACACTCTTACTTAAGACCGCAAAGACGTTGTAAATTTCTAGCTTATTCGTCTTTTACACATGTGAAGTTATCAACAAATATTTTTGGAGTTTCTATAGAGCAAGAGAAAACCTGTCCAACACTCAGCACTCAACAATAATATTATAAGAGTAATCTAGACATAAAGTTTAAGACACATTTCAACAATTGCACGCTTACAATCAATGGGCAATGTAAACATATTAGAAAGAACTTGGATTGTGTAAATGCATTTTATGCATTGCTACAGTACTATATACAAGCGGCGTATATATTTGAGTGGAGAAACATACAATGTATATGCATGTTTCCTGTCCTGTCTCTTATACCGTTACGCATGAATGAGAAATAATATAAAATATCCCGCAGGCGTGAATAGAATAAACTAGGAAAAAAGAGAAAAACGAACTTAAAACAAAACGAGTGAAATTTTTCCCTACTATGTTACATAATTTAGGCTATATATGCGAGTCATTGACATATAAAAGTTACATAAAATATTTTTATATCTAAAAATAGTTCGATTGGGGACAAACTTGGCACAGTCAATTAACGATACTTAAAAAAAATTCTGTCAAAAAATATTAAGAATTGCAAATTTCCGTCATATAAAGTAATATTTTATAAATTATTAAGTAAAAAATATATTTAGAATAAGCAAAAAGGCTATATTAGGTTTTCGTTAGACTAGGGTACCCACTATCTAACATTTGCAAAATAGAGCAGAGGTGCGTTTTTTTTCCGTTACGTTCCAGTTTGATAATCTTATGATGATAAGGATGCTTGTCTTCTCTTTTTCTTATAATAGTGGGAAATATTTTAAACATTTAAGAACCGCGTAATATATCATGATTATTAAAACAATTTAATACATCAGTTCCGGTATTTTACTTATGTTAAATAATAGATATTCAATTGAATAGTTTTGTCTAATATTTTTGTCTAATAATGTCCTAATAATATCCCTATTTTATGAAAATACTTCGATGGTTAATGCGTTAACTTAAAAATATAATTATCAATAAAAAATTTATAACAGGTTCCGGATAGAGCAAGAGAAAGAGCATTTAAACCGAAAAGTGTTCATTGATGTGATTTTTCTATTACAAATTTTTTTAAAAACCTTTTTTTTTTAAATAAATAAATAATAGGTTTTTGTATACAAATTATTACAAGAAATGCAAGGACGGACAAAGAGGCAGATAATTAAAGATGAGCCCAGCATTTGCCATTTAGGTGTTGCAAACATCTGCCCGTATACAATACAATACTTCTTTGTACCACTTTGTTGCGTAGCCTGTAATTAAAAAGTGACACCTTTCATATTAAATGTACCAAAAACATTAACTCCGCGTAAGATCGAGCACAAATCAGCTACACAGTGTTTACAAATTGCCATTCACTTGATTTTTTTATCTTGATGGGCGCAACTATCACAATAGCAACAACAAACGTAGAGATATGCCCGTAATCAGGCAGGGTGAGTTTATTGTAAGGGCCTAATGTTTGATGCCATATATTCTGTACCGTAAATTTATCACGTCACCTTGGCATTTATTAACTTTAGAGTTATTTATATTTACATCTACATACACACATACTCACACATATGCACCGTTTAACTGATTGTTTATAAATATTTTGTTGTTTATTATTTTAGTTTGGAATGGAACAGTGTTTTAACGTTTTCTTTTCATTTTAGATCAAAGTTATAAAATAGACACGTCATAATTTACAAAAATAAAATATAAAACTTTAGGTAGCAACATTCGACTGCTGCGAAAATGTACAACGCATGTAGTTTAAAGATGGGAGATATACTAAGTTTTCTATTCCATTTGTAACGCTCAGAAGGAAGCAATGGAGACCCTACAGCATCAAACAGTGACTCCATCTAGACATGTCCATCCATCGTGTATTCGTCTGTAGCTGTCACTCTCACGATTGTAAATGTCGAGGTATTGAGCTGAAATTTTATATAGACACTTCCAGTTTCTGCACGCTATTTAAAATTGGCAAAATCGGTCAAAAGCCACGCCCACAATCGACAAAAATCGAATTAGCTGACACAAAAATTTACCTATAAACTTGAAATTTAGTACGTATATCTATAAATATTATCTTCACCGATGTGCCACAAATAGGCGTGGTCAAATAACAGACGCGCCCACAATTTACAAAAAACTATACTCCACGTAAAACTCCAGTTTCAAGCTGATACGTAATATATGCTCTATTAGGGGGCATAATCACATACCTGTCACGCCCACTACATCATACTTCTACGATCTATCGCTTAAGAGATATTTGGCGAAAAATGACTGTGAATCGATCATTACAATAAAAGTAAGTCTCTCTTCTTCTGTTTAGTAATCTCTAACATTTATACAAACTTAATAAACCCTCTACCATGGTAAACACATAAAACTCCAGTTGATGGTAGCAACCACAAAATTTAAATGCGGGCACAACTTTTACTGCATCTACAAAACGTGTCTTCTCATTTTGCATGTTAAAAGGGGAATAAATATATTCACGCGCATATGTTTACAATTTTTATTAATTTTCCAAACTTCTACAACACAAAACAATTTGAATTGAAGCAAATAGGCACTCCGCTGCACTAACTGTGTTGGTGGCGACTGTGACATGGACGACTACCACTCCTCTTTCCTCGGCGTCTCTTGCTGTCGCGCCTGGAGCGATCCCTCATTGAGTCATTTTGAGATGTGGCGTCATCGCTGACTTCAGGTTCTACGTCATCGTATTGAATTGGTGGGTTTGAATATCTCCTATTGCTTCTTTGCAGGAAACCATGTCCAGGATCATATGTACTTTATGTAAAGCTATAATCAAGTGAAAATACGTACTAAGACGAATAGCTACTGTTGGTTAATTCTTTCACGCCTTACAGTTTTCCCCTGACTGCAAAAGAAATGAAATCTTGCGAGATTGTGTAAAATTCTACAATTTTATGATTTCCAGCTGAGTTAACATAGTTTGTAGGTTCAATTCTTACTAAAGAGATGGACCATATTTTTTATACCCTCCCCATAAGATGGGAAGTATACTAAGTTTGCCATTCCGTTTCAATCTGATACGTAAAACATACACTATTAGAGAATGTAATCACATACCTGCCACGCCCACCCTTTGTATGCAAAGGTGGAGGGTATTTAAGATTTGGTTTAAGCCAAATTTAGTTTTCTTACTTGTTTTATTTTTACGTTTTTAACACAGTGTCGTGAACACTTACTGTCAAGCAACCAACCGCACTGGAGACCCGAGTGTTAGGCCTACGGCTAATCGTTTCATTGTGGAGGGAACGAAATATTTGGCCTGTGCCAAGACATTTTCCTTGCTCCTTATCTACACTACGAGAAGAGTACAGCTTGTTATTTAAGTAATAATTTATAACATAACCACTATGTCTACTGAAAGTATGATTTACATTTTGATGACAAGTTCATATGTACACGCACACATACATATTGCACATTGGCAAACTGAGATACAACGCCATGATAATACAATAGAATAGAATGAAAGTTGGCGAAGGTGGATCTCACTTATGAAATGTGAGTAAATAATAAGAATAATGATAATTTTAATGATGATAATACTGTTCAGCCAGAGAAAATGAGCGAACGAATTTGTTTTTTAGCACTTGAAGATACGCGTCTGGAAAGTATAGATCAACGGCAATGGAAAATTATAGATAAATGTAGATTTTTGGATAAGTTATAAGACGATTTTAGTCTGATTTCGTACAACGTCGCGAGTACATAGAAAAGATCCACAAAAAATCAAAACCGAAACTAAAAATAAGAAATGCTTCAAATATTCAAATATTTGCAGAATTAAAAGGAATACGAAAAGTTTCATATATACACAAATGAACAAAAATTAATGAACAAAAATTAAATTAAAAATTAAAAATAAATTATAAATTACACAATAAGTACAAGTCATTTAATCACAATGTGAAATTTTCGGGAAAAAAGTTATCCTTCAACTAATAAATAGTAGTAAAAAAAAAAACAAAACAAAACAAAAAAAAAATCAATATTAATAAAGGTGAAAAATTAGTGCACAAACATATAATAGAGTCTCACTAATGCTAATACAGATGAAAATTATGATTTTGCATGTAGTGATGATTGTACCTCGAAATTTCTGCTACTGCTGCTAAGATTATCTCCATAATAAATTGAATTCAATAAAAAACGAACGGACGTTCAATTTCAAGTGTATGCGTTATACACATTCAAACAGTCAATCTGTACAATATAAAATATATCTAATCCCACTAAACGAAGAAAGAGAAAACACGACGGTGTGACTTGACACAAAAGAAATATATCATTGCATACAAGCAATTACGAATGCATACGTATATATATGATTAACTAATAAAAAAAAATTTTTTTTTTTAAATTAAAAAAAATTTACAATTTTTTTTTTATTGTATACAAGCAATTACGAATGTATGTACGTGTATATATAATTAACTAATAAAAAAATTTTTTAAATAAAAAAAAAATTAAAATAAAAATAAAAATAAAAAATTAAGAAAAAAATTTGTATAAAAAAAAATATTAATTGTAAAAATAAAGCAGCTTTAAAAAGCTACAGACACCACTCTTGACATACAATTAATTTAACGGTCTCACAATAATCGGCAGAAATGACGGGAGAAGGAGTTACCAGTGACAGTACAGTTCATATGCCACCCGCAAAATTAACCCGTTTTGGGGAATTTTGTCAACGTCGTGGCATCAATTCTAATTTGATTATGCTTAAAATAACTTTATTCGTTATGTATGGAGGTAAGTTTTAATACTAAATAAAATAAATATTTATAAATATTTGAAATGTATAAAAAACTTTGTAGCAAATTGAAAGGCTAAAATGTCTCTTGTGTGTAACTTTATTATATTCTTCTCTCGGGAGTGGAGAATGATTACTTTCTAGCACAAAATCTACGCAGTATTAGGGGAAGTGAGTAAATCAAATATTTTAGAACAATTTTGGAATATTTATGCGAGGAAAGTATACTAATATTCCACGCTAAGTATTTGCCGAATGCCCTCCCTCTTAGAAAAATATCAGAATATTAGTAATAAAAATATTTCATGGCCCTAAAACTTCTGCTATAAAAAATTGATTAGATTGTCTCGCTCGGCGTCTTTCAAAAATTGTTCATTCAGAATCATTTCAATTGCATTGAATTCTTTTGATAGACTTGATGACCGACCTAAGCTATCTGACGCTAGCAATAGCCTTTCAGGATTTCTTTGTATTGGGTCGGCAACTGAGCGATTGCGGATTTTAAAAAAGACGGAAAATTCAAAATATAACTTTATTATTATTATTAGATAGTAATCGTTTTTTATCAATGACCTTTTTCCATCGTTCAAGCAGTGCCATAATTCCACGTTCAAAAAATCTTAGCTATAAAAAAAAAATGAATTATTTTACCATTTAAGAAGTTCTGCATGGAACGAAATAAATGGTAACCTCCCATATGGCTACATGGCCGATGTGACAATAAATTCCAACCCAGAAAAATCTGAAAAATCACCACAACGAAATGAGGCAAACCAATTTTGATACTGCCTTTCTATCAAGGCTTCATTCCCATATGCGGCACTTAACTGCTTGTGTGCTTACGATGCGTTCTTGCCTCTTTGGGAAGTAATACAAAGAAAGAAAGATGTCTGAAGTTCACGTCTTGTTCTTCTATTTTTACATTGAACTAATCTAAAGAGAACTAATCGATATAATTATTTTACTAAATGAAAGGTAGAAAGGTCGGTCCAAACAATAGAAAAAAATATAGGTTAACAACGAAATAAAAAAAAGTGTAAAATCCATTTGTTGACAAAATCCACAATTACATACTTGCCAACCCAATACGTATACCCCAGGCTGTAGCATTTTTACCATTTCCATTGAATATGCAGAATAGTTACTGTTTTGTATTATGATATATATTATAAATGAACCAGTAAGAAAACAATTACAAAAACGATGGGCAATCTGGGTTTTATACCGAATATGGTTTTTTGTAAATTTTGGGCGTAAAAAGCACGCCCATTTTTTGAAACATCGTGGCAAGGGGTAATTATAAATAGGTGTACCTAATTTAAACCTCATATTCAATTGAATATGATCAATTTTTATGGTAAATATATAGATTTTTGTCGATTGTGGGCGTGCCCCATGACCGATTTTGTCTATTTTATATAGAAAGCTGCGTGTAAAAACTAAAATTTCAGTTCAATATCTCAAAAAATTTACGATCGTATAAGAAAGCTAATAACAGACGGACTCAGGGACATGACATGTCCAGTTAAGGCTCAGTTTTTATCAAGGATCAAGTATATTTATATATACGTACTTTGAACGGTGTTGCAAATGAATAACAAATTTAGTATACCCACTATTTTAGGTGAAGGGTATACAAAAACTTCAAAATAAGAAAGTATACATGTACGTGCATGTGTGTGCAATCAGATCTAACATATACTAAGCTATGCTAATACAAATAACTAAACGATGCACAAAGAAGGTACAAGCAGTATCTGAGTGAGTACACTAAGTATATAGTATATATATTGTGTGTGTGTGTGCATTTTGATTATGATTGAGTGAGTAATCGTTTAAGGTCTTACTGTGCGTATGCGTGTGCGTTGATGTGTGTGTGTGTGTTTTACAACTTTTATTACACAAACACTTATATTTGACAGTGACTCTGAGTTTATATTCTTTCAATCTAATATGTTTGAAAATTTAATGTGCTATGTGCTTAATTTGTTACAAATTACGTGTCATGATAGTGCAGCGTATAGCGTGAATATGAACATGTAAGTATGTGAATTTTATTTGCCTTCCATACATACATTTAAATAATTAAAATCAAAGTCTTATCAGGATAATAATCAAGTGTGAAAACTACTTGAACTACTTTTCAAGGTTATTCGATCACGCACAGTTAGCCAAATATATTAGAAGGAGCTTTGTTACTAATTAAACATTTCATCAATTGATAATGTTTATAAACACATTTGTGTATGTGTTTATAATTTTTGATTTATTTTAGCGCAATGTTTAGATTTTGTGCACTCAGCTGTAGATAATTACACCATCCAATGAAATTTCATATTTCTCGATTTACTTTCATTTCAGCTACTTCATCTTTATTACCTTACCTTACCATACACATGCAATCGATTGGCTTGACAGTTGAGGAAATTGCTATCATTTATTTGGCTTTACCGTTTACTACATTTTTAAGTCCGCCCATAACCGGTGAGTACTTGATTAATATTATTGAAGCTAAGTCTGAACTTAAAGTTAGCGGCGGATGTAGATTTTTTAGAGTTCTAAGCGAAAGAAAAATGTTGTGGCCTATTATGTAAAGGAAACATTGTGTGTAAAAGATTTTTTACAATGGTGAGGCCACCACAATATTGTGGAGTCCCTCGTGTTAAATGCGCCCCTATCTACAGTATCGTCTCTACTTACCTAATTGCACAATTTATGTTGTAATTAGTTGAGTTGGATCAGTAAACAAGAATTCTTATCATAAAAAAGTCACTTTGTAAAAATTTCTTATGTGGTTAAGAGGTTCTAAAATAAACACGATCTGGTCCAAATTATCTATTTCTTTTAAGATATCATAGTAGAGCGTTGTAAGGAGATGGGTTATAAAAATGGATCAAATACAATATGTCCACTTTCAGAAGTGATTGTTATTGACTCAAAAGACATCTCTGAACCAGGTTTTATAAAACATATTAAAAATTTCGACCCAGTAAATACATGGACGTACGAACGGATAGGGTTATATCGATTTAGACATTGATTCTAAACCGATCGGTATAATTAAACATTTACAAGTTACAAACATTCGTACAAATACGTTTCCTTTTACCACTTTGTTGGGTTAGATATAATTATACCAATTCTAAGGTTTTTAACTAAAATTTCTTTAAAATTTTATAATCTAAGATAATGCTTAAATATTATGAAGGCCTAATATTCTATAAAAAATTAACGCATGTTCCACATTTTGTTTAACTGTAGTCTTATTGTTCAAATTAACCTAATTTTACATCAATGTTTACTTTGAGGTCAATACCTTAATATTTTAGATTAGGAGAATGATTATTACAGAAAGATGAAACTTTATGTGACAGTGTTCATCTAGATTCAAGGTCCTGTTTACGTAAAGTAAACCCTAAATGTAGGCGTGATAAAACTACTTAGACTACAACAAGTATAAATGTTATGGTCGGTCAAGCCCAACCATTTATGTAATATCCTACCATGTAGCTCCACAAATCATGCTGCAATTAGTTTAGTTGTGTTAGTAAACGCGAGGTATTGCCATATAAGACTTCTCGTAAAATATCATTATTTGGGAAGGGGTCTAAAAATAGTCCGACTAGGACCTTATATGTATGGGCAGGGGTTTTAAGCATTGTCCGATTCGGTCCAATTTCAAAAGGGTTCCTATAGAGACAATATATGTTTGGGTATACAAAATTAAACGTGAGCACATACTTATGCGTTCATTTATTTTGCAGGTTTTTTAGTCGACAAATTTGGTAAATACAAACCAGTTGTGGTTATGAGTCTACTATTGAACGCAATATTCCATCATTCATTGCTTTTCATACCGCAACAGGAAATTCCAGGTGTTGTGCCATCAGCATTTGTTATGCGTCACCCCGTTAGTGGTGACATTGAGGTAAGTTTGCTGACCTAATATGTTTGTAAACTATTGAGATAGTAAGATATAATGCAAGAACGTCCAAAGGGAGGAGGTTCGAACAGTGTGACATTTTGTTTAAAAGAGCTTTTATTGAATGGTGACGGTTGTAAAAGTTTATCATTTATTTAGAACTTTTCAAGCTTGGACGTTGGGATAGATTAATGAACATATAGTGATTCTAGGCCATGGTTATCGCCATAGCACGAGAGATCGCAACTCTATTTCAGGTGTTGGCTACAAAGCAAGAATTTAAAAAAGTCCGAAGATGGTTTTTTTATAGATTTCGCGTCACATTTTTATACTTTGCACCACTTGTGGTAAAGATGTTTGTAACTTCTAAAAGGCAAATGTCACTGAACGATTCAATATGAATCGATTTAACCATGTCCGTCTGTCCGTCTGTCTCTATATGTAAATTTGTGCGCAATTCATTGTTTGAATTTTTTGAAATATTTTGATGAAATTTCGTACAAGGACACGCATTTAGACAAGAGAAACTCTATTCAAAATGAACCGAATCGCACCATTTTTAGAACCTCTCTGCATATAATGGACAATTAAAATTTTTATAAATAAAAACAAATACTTCATAAATTGTTTAAATATTTCTTCAAAGAAAATATTTATTTACTTCTATTTAAGGTGTGGTGGTCGCCCTGTCCTAGTCGTGAGTGTCCCGAAGACTCTGAACTAGAGTTGGCTGTAAATGAATGCGTCGACTATTGTTTGTTACAAGAACAGCGCGTCCACACGTTTAGCTCTGCACCAGAAACAGCTACAATACGTATGTTAGAGGCCACACACGTAATAGACAATAAAGACGCAAAAGAATTGCTGGATGTACTTAATACGTCGACGACAATGATGACTCCACTGTTGACTACTTTAACGACAGTAACTACGGTAGAGCAACAGCTATCACAAGATAATTGGAATCGTAAATTTTTTTGATTCACAGATTTATTTTAACAATTAACTCTTGTTTTTTTTATTTATGGCTTAGAATCTTTAAATCCAGAAAATGCTACAATCTTCATAGGTTTTAGTTGGGTGCAGGCAAATGCCAGTGATTCCACATATTTTATGTTGCAAATGCATCCCGATTTAGCCGATCCCATTGAACAGTTAGGCATGGAAATTGAACAGGACGACAATGAAACGGTCACTGATTTTAAGCATCGTTTCGGTGAGCGACGATTATGGGAGATGCAAATTAATGTGACTGATTTGGAAGAAATGGATTTACGTTGCGGCGGCATTGCCAGACATCATAACATGTCTATAGTTTTGAATGAGACTGTCAGTTGTATGGTACAACGCTGCACATTTACACTAAACGCACCGGAAATTTGCCCTCCCGATTATAAAGAAACCGATGATACAATATTTTGGATTTATTTTCTATTGCGGTACGCATATATTTTTACATAATTAAATAAATACCTACGCGACCGAAATCAGAAGCTGTGGAATTAGAAAAACACCTTTTATACTTTACACCGCAAAGTGGAGTATATGGCGAAAGTTTGTAACTCTTATACGGCAAACGTAACAAAATGTGAATCGATTTAATTATGTCCGTCTGTCCGATCTAGTATTCAGTATTCAACACTACAGTTCCAATTTCATCATTACGATTTGATCTTTTGAGCCAAGTACGATTTTAGACTTGAAGTAAAGACTTCAAAAGGTTTTTTCAATATGGACTTAACATAAGTTTCGGATCTTGTAAGGGTTTAGTAATTGTTGTGTTCTTATTGGAAAACCCGTTATAAAGTCAAATAATTGTGGAACTAGTCGACCATAAAACATGTTCACTTGTTTCGTTTTAGATTTTTGGCTACAACAATGCTTTCAGCTGGGGTAACCATAATGGATCCAATTGCACTAACAATGATTGAAAAGTATGGTGGTGATTTTGGACGTGAACGTTTATTCTCAAGTATTGGTATGGCCATATTTTCACCCATCACCGGTGTCATGATCGATTATTTTTCACGTGGTCTCGGCTATACTGACTATTCGGCTGCTTTCTACACCTACGATATATTATTGGTTATCTCTACGGTATCAGTATTGAGAATGCCATTGGGCGAAAAATTACCAGCCGATAATGTTTTTAGAGATTTATGGAATCTACTAAAAATGCCACATGTAATTACATTCATCTTCTTCTTATTTATATTGGGCAACTTTTGGGGTTTCATTGAAAGTTTTCTATTTCTCTATTTGAAAGAATTGGGAGCACCGAATTATTTGTTAGGTAAGTATGCAATTATAGGTGAGAGGATAACAAAATATTTTAAATATTTCGAAATAGGCATTACTATTACGGTGGGCACAGTGAGCAGTATTCCCTTTTTATATGGCGCTGAGAAGATAACGAGAATCTTCGGTCATGTTAATTTAATTATTATAGCATTCTTCTCACATGCTGGGCGATTAGTGGGTTATTCATTTATTGAGTAAGTACACAGCCATCACATCATCCCATATCCCTCTAAATGTACGGTATAAATAAGTTATAACGGTGCAATGTTTTATAGTAAAGTTTATATATTTACTGGCAACATAATTTATTTTCATTGCAGAAATGCTTGGTGGTGTTTTCCCTTTGAAGCCATGGAAGCTCTATCATGTCATTTAATGTGGGTGGCAGCTGCCACTTATTGCTCTATTTTGGCCCCTAAAAGCCTTCTGGCAACATTAATTGGTGTTCTGGGTATGGCCCACTTCAGCTTAGGTAACTATAAGCAAGACTGCAGTTTTGTGTTCAATTCTATACATGCAATCGAATATGCAACTTGATTTCTGTCACATACTTGTATAAATTTTTTGTTAAATTTTGTGAGTAAGACGCATTAACTGTTGATACTTGCTTGTACGAATTGTCTTTGTTTGCCTCTTAAATAGGACGCGGAAGTGGTTCATTCTTTGGTGGTTTACTTATTGGACAGTTTGGTACAAGGGATGCCTTTCGTTATATGGGATTGTTGGCTGTGGTGGGGGGCATTGCTTACGGTATTTTGCATTTAGTATGGCTGCGTAAATTTGATCACATTATGGATGACTTAGAGTATGAAGGTGATGGAATAGAAACTGGTGAAACAGATAAATTAACAGAACCAGCTACGAAGGAGCAGGGCACTTCAATGTCACTAGAACGTTTGAGCTTAATGATAAAGTATAATCAAATTGGTAGTTTAACCTCGTTGCCAAGAGCCTCCCGAGTAAGTTCATAGAAGAATTTGAAAAAAAATATTGCGTACAATATAAATTTTTTATTATTGTTAGGGTGATATACACGATCATTTGTCTGTTAGACGCAGTAGTTACAATGTTGAACCCATACGGGTAGCTAAGCATGGTACAGGAAGCGCCTCCAAGGTGGACTTGTTACGTTCAGCACTGGAAATAAATCACAAATCGTCAAATAACTCAGTGCGAAGTAAGGCGGAAAATCGCATTTCAAATCATTCATTGGGCAGAAATCGTGCCGACAGTGCACCGAAACTCAATCATTCTGCCACAAAAAATATATCACAGCCTGCCTTGGAAGCTGTAGTATTGGAAGTAAGTATAAGTCAACATAGGTGGGATTTTAAAGCCCTAGAGTGATAGGTTACACAGTTACAGTTTGTACCGCTAATATAGAGTCCTCTGAAGCTACTTTCTATAGTTGCATAAAAAAACCTGGTATACTTTCTTGGCCAGAATACGCCCACAATTTACAAAGAAACCATATATAACAAGCCGATATGTACCATTAGAGCGACGTAATAATATACCTGCCACGTCCATCATTTATAAGCAGATGTGTAGGGTATTTAAGATTTGGCTTAAGCTAAATTTAGTTTTCTTACTTGTTTTATTTAATTTGAATCATTACTGCGGAATATTATTGAAAAGTGAAACGAGAAGACATGTATATTTCTCACGTACACCTATCATGCACTTGCTGTACTTGTTTAAATATGTTCGTGTTTGGTAATGCATTTGAAGGGTGTGCGGTAGGGGGTTATTCTATGAAATACCATCTCCATAACGGGGCTTTGTATGCGCATAATAGCAACCAATACTGCCATGTATAGCAATGTTGTAACAGATTGACATTGAGTGTTTTTTATGCATTGCGTTGTGAATTACGAACTTCAACTCAATTGAATTTTTTTTATACATTTTTCAGTGTTTCTGATTTAATTTAGTAGATATATAATTTATTATGCGCTCCACATAGGATGAAAAGTATACTTTTTTTATGTAACTATCGGAAGTAGCTTCTACAGACGGACACACGGACACAAGGTTGTACATGTCTATATCGACTCAATATTTGATACTTTGTAAGGTCTCTGACGAGTCCTTCTAAATGTTGCAAACGAAATGACTAACTCAGTATACCTCCCATCTTGTGTGTAGGGTATTAAAAAAAACTTTTACTTTATATATTGTACGTATCATTATTTAAAAGGACTTAAAAATTTTGTTATGTTTTTATTTTGAAATCTACATATATTCATAAAAATTAAAGAGGAAGGAAGTGTGTATTTTAGTGTACCCAGTTGCAACTTTTTTGTTTACAACTGATTCATAGATGAAATTCAGTACAAATGTTTCTAAATACTGGATATCTGTGCGTGGGTTTCTATATAAAGCCACACCCACAATTTACAAAATATTATCTATTAGTCATAAAAATTAAGCTACGAAGAGGAATTTCAGCACACACACTGAACCCTTCCATCCAAAAAACGGCCAGTCTTGCATAACAGACACGCTCACAATTTTACGAAAATTCCTCTTTTGTACAGAATGCGATCTGGATACGTATTATTACAAAGCCTAATTAGGCATTTGCCACGCCCACTTTTTGTATTCGATATATGTACATATATATGTTATTATTATTATACACATATCTGTGTTCCATTATATCCTCTACGATCTTCATTTGCACAGTGACACAATTTTTTTCATTAAATGTATCCCATATTATTTGTTTAGTTTTTATAATACGTGACAATAATTTATTTGTTTGTCAAATAAACAGGGCGTGGAATCAATTTTCATTCCCGGGCGTTTGAAAAAATATCCGAGTGGCTTATTACCACCAGTACCGGCGGTGGATGCAATTGTTAAACCCAACTCCCTACTACTGGTAATGTATCGTATATATTTTTTAATAAATTTTTATACATGCACGAATATATACATATGTTGTGTATGTATTCTATACAAATATAGCCTGTACCACTGGTAGCAAAGAGTATATTAAGTTTGTGTGGATGTTGGTAACTATAAACCGTAAATGCCACACCCACCAACAATTACAATTACACCGAGCCATTCAGTATCAAAATCTGAATTGATTTAACCATGTCCGTCTGTCCAAGTAAATTTGTGCCCAAGTTGTTGGTCGAATTTTTTGAAGTATTTTGATGAATTACGTTACAAGAATATGTTTTGGCTCAAAAAAGGAACTCTATTGAAAATAGACAGAATGGGGACATTTTCAGAATCCCTTTCCATATAAGATCCCATTATAATGGAAATCTTTATATGGAAAAAATCCCAATTCTTAATATTTAATGAAGAATAATTAATTTGCTTCAAATTTGGACCCATTCAGACTATTTTTTAGCAATGACAACTAAACTAATCGTAGCATAATTTAAGAAGCTAAGTGGTGTAGGTTATTAAATGGCCGGGGTTAACCTACTATAATATTTTCATTTGTTATTTTAATATGTTTCCATGCTGTACATATAAAGAATATAAATTTTTATGTACTTTTGTGATTTTTTTTTTTTAACGATAAATATAACAAGCGTAGTCTTTCAGGAATTTTGTTTGATAAATTTGTAAAAAAGTATGGTCTGTAGAAAAAAAGGCAGGTACATTAAATTTGAAATGGAGTGTCATTCAATATAAATTTTATGATGAAAACCCAATCGTTACTGCAGGAAAAAAAAGTCAACGATTAGGACGTAACTTTAATATATAATATATAATGCATATGCTTTTTTTTTCTATTTATATCCAAAGTATCTACAATTGATGTAAACTGTGTTCTTTAATTCTCCACTTAATATAGGATGCCGACGGGAAGCGCATACCAGAGGAAACCGAACTAAACAATTCCAAGACTATGGTAGCGAGTATAGGTGGAGGTGATGGTCTTATAGGTGGAAATTCTAATAATGAAAACAGTGATCAATTATCAAAGGGTACAGTTAGTAATACTAGCAATCTTGGGAGTGAGAAAAATATACAAAATGAAGGCAACACCACATGATTTTTCTTTCACGAAAAACTCATTTTTTATATAAAATATAAGTTTTTTATATTATATAATCATAAGTTCAGTCCTCAATAGGTGTTTATATAATTATGATACATTTTTGCTTCCTTTTAAGGATTATATATAATTATGAAAAAGATTTTGTTTCTGTTTCTGTTTAGTCAGTTTTTGTCATAATTATTATTAGCATTAACATAAAATTACATGTATATGTAAATAAATCCTCTAAAAGAGTACAAATACTAATTCAGTTTGTTGAACTGAAAGTTATTGTTATTGTACTGGGTAACGCGATTCCTTGATTGAATTATTGACGAGAAAGTTGCTTACTTTTGATTTGTGTATAACTATCTTCCTGTTTCTTATGAATAAATGAAACAATCAAGAAAAAGAATGTGATGCTGGCATGCAAAGAAAAGGTGCATTAGTTGTTAATAGAACATTTTTATATATACAAATAAATCTATATATGGCAGAAATAAATACTGTTTAAATATAAAATATTATTATAATATAAGGAGGGGGTCTAAAAATGGCCCCATGCTGTCCTTTCTGGGCTGAGGCATGTCCTTGTATCATATTTCAGATACAACTAAACTAATTGTAGCATAATTTAAGGAGCTAAGTGTTGTAGGGTATTAAATGGTCGGGCATGACAGACTATAACGTTTTTACTTATTTATTAACTTGACAACATTTTCATTACTTTTTTACAATTCATAGTGAATCACTCCATGGTGTACTACGTTTGTCATTCCATTTGTAAAATTTGTATTTTAAAATGGACAAAATCGGTCAGAAACCATGCCACCAATCAACAAAAATCTATTTATCTGCCATAAAAATGAAGTAGAAATTCGGTTATACTATTTACAATTATCCTATCTATCGATGTGCCAAAAATGGGCGTGGTTGGATGACGGACACGCGCATAATCATTAAAAATCTATATATCTGACACAAAAATTGACCTATGAACTTGAAATTTTGTATGCATATCTATAGTTATCCCATCCGTCGTTGCGACAAAAATGGGCTTTGGCGAATAACAGACGCACTCACAAGGTACCTACCTATCACGTGTTATATATTTAATAAGAAAGTGTATCAAGCCTTTACTGACATGTTCCAAGTGAGTCTTAATTGTTAAGATGTAAATTATCGTAAAATAGACCTGTGGAAGTCCAGTGTTGATAGATCTGTATTTGAAACAATTAAAGCAGATCCAGATCCTGATCTCCTCCAAAGTATAGAATTTTACATTCCCATACTTATCGTTTTAGTGTTGAAAAAAAATAAGTAAAATTCGTTAAATTCGTTTTGGCACAAAATCCGTAACTATGCAAATTTTATTCTATTTTAAATTCTTTTAATAAAGCATTTTTTTTACAAATCTGTAGAAGCGTAGATTAAAAATAGTACATAATTATTTTGTCAAACGTACAACAATAACTATTGTGCAATTGTTAGTTATTTCATTTATACATACTCTACTTAGATTTTAAGTTAAAAGCATAAAACAGTAAGTACTTAAGTGTTGCCTTTCTTTCTTCTTATTAAGGGTGTAATTACAGTTACTGCCGTGAGTAAAATGGTGGAAAAAGGTGTAGATGGGAAGGGAGTCCGGGCAAATGTAAAAAATGCTAAATGATATATTTTTATAAACATTTGTAGTTTCCGCACATAAAGTTTGGCCACAAACAGAAGCTACAAAACTGAAATTGAAATTGAATTAATAAATTAAAATTTATAAATCGTGGATTTATGGATGCAGGGAAATGGTGAAACTTTGGTGCACAGTTCGCTCTGGGAGATAAAATATAACATAATCTGTAACATGTAACATGTATGACTAGTCTTTAAAAGAAGGCGAAATAAATATGATGATTGCATAAATTTTGTCATGTGTTATAAATGATTTGTTATCTCTCAATACAGTAGTACCAGTTTGCGTCTATTTCAACAATAGAATTTCATTGATTAATAAATTGTCTGCAATTTTGGTTAAGTTTTTAATTAAAGCACCAATTTTAACACTGTTGTAAACACAATTATTTTTACATTTAATCATTTTGTTTACGATTGGAGAGCCACTCTTTTCACTGTATAAGCGGTGAATGCTGAGTGTGTTCACCAAAGTCTATCGTATAGTACATGTCGTTCTCCACAGTCCTTTGAAAAGCTCCCCCATGTAACTGATCATCCGGATGATTTTGCAATATGTCAGAACGTGATGGTGTTGCTGTTGCTACGTTTACAGTTGTTAGTTGTCTATAAGTATTATTTTTCTTATTGTTGTTGATGTGATTACATATTGACGATGTTTTTGTGTTTGTTGCTGTTGCAGATGATGATGATGCAGAACGTAAAGGGTTACCGCCCACCTCTCTAGTACTAACGTTTAAACCTTTTCCGCTCAGCCAGTGTTTGTTAAACTTATATTGTGTTTGTTGCTGCCGTCCGAATCCAAATAAGTGTAGCAAACCAAATGTGCGGGCTGGGAATTTACGATACGTTTGATTCACTTTACAATGGCATATAGTTAGCTGTGGAATTTTAGAAATTTGAGACATTAATTGAAAAGAAGGAAACATTCCTTTGAATAGCAAACAACTGAAAATGTTATAGGCGGCAAAAACCGATTATTTAATTCACTACAGTTAAAATAGTGTTTTCTTGAATATCAAATCATTTTTATACCCTCCATATATGACAATGGAATGACAAAATTAGTGTACTCCCCGTATACTAAGTTTGTCATTCCGTTCGTAACAGCCAGAAGAAGGCGTCAGAGACCCTACAAAGTATATATATATTCTTGATCAGCATCAAAAACTGCGTCGATCTAGACATAAATATCCGCGTGCCCATATGTCTCTCTCTTGTTGGCATATTGGGCTGAAATTTTGCTCAGACACTCATTGTTTTTGCACGCAGATCGCTATTTAAAATGGGCAAAATTTGCCATAAAAATTGACCTATGAACTTCAAATTTGGTATACGTGTCTATAGTTATCCATCGATGTACCAAAAATAGGTACAGTCGGATAATAAACACACCCAAACTAAACGTTTTCTTACTTGTGATATTGTGCGAATGTTTGTAACTCCTATACGGCAAATGCCACACCCACCTTCAGTTATACCAATCGATTCAGAATCAAAATCTGAATCGATTAAACCATGTCCGTCTGTCCGCCTGTCTGTCCATATAAATTTGTGCGCAAGCTACAGGTCGCATTTTTTGAGATATTTCGATTAAATTTAGTACAAAGACATGTATTGACCCAAAGGGGAACCCCTATTGAAAATGGACCATTTTTGAAACCCCTCCTGTTATAATGGGGGTCTTTATACATTTTTATCTTATATAAAGATATAATGGTTTATATATAGGACTGTTGCAGATCTTTGAAGCCTTTTCACGCCTATATGAGGGCAAATAATTTGTTATTTAGAATTAGGTTTAGTCAAAATCGGTTATTTGAATATAAGTGTAAATGCTCCTGAGTATTATGTGGAGGTCCTTAATCCAAAAACCAAAACATATCCCTAAGCCAAATTTGAGGCTTTTAAGACTTCCTTCTGGTGGGGTTTCAAACCAACTGGCGCCCCCTTTTATTAAAAATAATAACAAATACTTCACCACAAGGTTTTCTTAATTTTGTTTTAATGAGGTCGAAAACGATAAAAGAGAGAGTGCAGTGATACAAGTGTACCAATAGACAACCACAATCACCATAGATGCAACATAGAGTTATACAAATACCATAATATTAGATTATTTAATGGCAATATATGATATATATATATAATATGTATGTATGTACTATATATATGTATGTAAATGAGAACAAAAGTAAATTTACCACAGTAGCGACAATGAATATGGCGGCAGCTAAAACGGCAGCTGCTACGTATGCATTGTGCAATTCAAGGGGACTCTTAAGTATGATCGTTGAACCGTAACTTTTGTCATTAAAATTGCGGGCACTAGCATCATCAACCATAAATTCACTAGAACTAACCACAGTCTCTACAACGAATTCATCTTAAAGGAAGATAGAGGGAGAGAGAGAAAGAGAGAGAAATAATAGAATAAAAATTTTCAGCTTTCAAGGATTTTCACACACAAATATATTTATATTATAGATTTTTTACTTGTTCAGCAAATTGGAAAATTGCCGTTAATGTAAATGATGATAAAAACACAACAACAAACAGGATTCCGTGACATTATCTCTCTATTAATTACATAAACCTTTTGCTTATGTGAACATTTCTATTATATTCCTATTCTGCGTTAAATTTAATAACATGAACACTTTAACTATTTAATGTATGCTATGGGAAGCAGGCTCCAGGATACCTAAATACTTTGAAATGTAGTTTTTTTTATACGCTGCACTCCTTTTAGCAAAAAATATATTAAGTTTATGCGGATGTTTGGAACTCTTAAACGGTCAATATCGTAGTCACCTTAAATTTTTACTTATCGATTCAGAATTAAAATCTGAAATGATTTAACCGTGTCCGTTTGTCCGTCTGTCCATGTAAATTTGTGCACAAGCTACAGGTCGCATGTTTTGAGATATTTCGATGAAATTTGGTACAAGAACATGTATTGGCCCAAAGAGAAACCCCATTGATAATGGATCGAATCGGACCATTTTTAGAACCCCTCCCTATATAAGGTCCTATTTTAATGGAAGTCTTTATATGGAAAAAAATCGTAATTGTTAATATTTTTTGACAAAATTTGGTAAAAAACAGTTAATTAACTTAATAATTACTTAAGGAAAATTTGAATCGGATCGGACTATTTTTAGAGCCCCTTCTCTTGTAATGATATTTCACAAAGAGACTTTAGTGGCAATACCTCGCCTTTACAGACACAACTAAACTAATTGTAGCATAATTTAAGGAGCCAAGTGATGTAAGGTACTAAATGGTCGGGCGTAACCGACTATAACATTTTCACTTGTTTGTGTACTTTCATAAATGTACCACATTATTCTTGGTTGTGTGCAGTGCACACGTCTTTGCTTTTGTACATTCTTACATTGAAATATTTATCCTGTTTTTAAAATCTTTATACCATACACCACAAGGGTATATGATGTTTGCACAGATGTCTTAAATGGCAAATATCACACCTATCTTTGCATAATCGAATTAATCACGTCCATCTGTCCGTCCGAGTATTTCTTGTGAAAAAAAACCTATAAATAACAAAGGAATGGAATGTCTTTTTGGTCAAGGTCGGTCACTATTAAAAATGGTCCTGATCGATCAATTTTTAGCACCCCTCCTTATGCAACACTTTATTTTTCAAAATAAGTCTTTAAGAACGAAGAGACTTTTCTATGACAATAACCAACTAAGGCAGCGTATTAAACGGTTGCTTAGAACCGACTATAATTTATTTACTTGTTTTCACTTGTGTCATTCTTTGTTATTCTTATTCTGTTACCTGAGGTGGTTTCTATTTTTTCTCACCTTCACACATTGTTCCCGTGTAACCGGGTCGGCAAGCACAATAAAACGAGTCCCCACTAGACCAGCACGTTCCACCGTGTGTACATGGATTTACATTGCATTGCTACAAAGATTATATGAAAAACATTCACATATAAAGCCAAATTATTGTACGTTCAGATTATTTAGATATATGTTAGGCATGTGTAGTATTATCTTTTGTACGCTACGTTCATAAATAAAACCATTCAGTATTGAATATTAAGTCCTCCTAGCCACGTTCGTGCATAGGTGTGCTTTTGGAATAGTCGGAGTTTTGAGCTAAAATGTCTTTAACTTGAAATAATAAATCCACTAAGTGTCCCTTTTCATTTTCAATACAGCATCTATAAAATAAAGTCAAAGTTTCCAGTTCATTGTAATTTGGAATGGACTTCAATAGAATCAAAATTTTTCAAAAAGGAAAAGTCCACATTTAGGTTCAAAATCCAAATAAAATAGAACCATGTAATGGTATGTCTTGTGTATTAAGGATCTGGATAAAAAAAGTATTGCCCTTGTTTATTTTACATACTGTTTTTGGTACTTGATTGCAATTTAGTCCGTTATGGCCTCCTTGGCACTCGCAGCTGTAATCATTACCATGATCAACACAACGATGGTCTATAGGACATGGTTTTAACGCACAGAAATCCACCTAAAATACACAATAAATCTTAGACGTATCTAATATAATTTTTGTTGACTAAGATACCTCAAGACTCTTCTTTTTGAAGATTTTCGTTTCATAAAAATTAAACTAGTTTTCTAAAGTAATTGAGCTAATTATTATATTAATACTTACTTTTGTTTGACAGCGGTTACCAATGTAGCCCTTGGTGCAATGACATTCGTAACTGCCAATATGATCAATGCATTCACCATCATTTTGACAGGGATTCGAGTCGCATTCATTATACTCGAAATTGCAAAGTTCTCCAGCAAAACCTAAGAAAAGTAATAAAAACAATTTTATTAGAAAAATAGTTCTGCATGAAAGATTGTCAAAGTTAAAGTTTTATTTGGCTTAAGGCAAATCATCTTATCGTCCTTATAAGATGGTGAATATTCATACTAATAAATTTGCCATTACGTTTGCAACACCCAGAAAGAGACATCGATAACTTTACAAGTACGATCTAGACATGTCTGTTCTTGTGAACGTATGATTATTGCAAAATTTATATTGAAAAATTGTGAAATTTTTTAGTTAAATTTATTTATGCGTAGGTGTATATTAAAATTGAGCGAAATAAAGTTGAAATTTATTACACATATATATAATTAGCGCATATATCGATTTAACAAAAATGGGTGCGATCGGATAATAGACACGTCTATAATATACAATAAATTATACTTGTAAGTTATTATATAATACATTTTTTATTAGTACACCTAGTCAGGTCTCTGCCACGCCCACGCTTTGTATTTAGAGGATATATTTTTAATTTTTTACTTTTTAATCTTAATAGCAAGGTTGCACGTTGGGCACGTTGGTACAATTGCAAGGAAAAAGATTCATTAAATTTTTCAGCTTCGCAATTAAGCTAATGGAACTACAAAGCAGAGATCTTAGGCTGATCACATTATTTCTGATACTGATCTGTGCAGACTTTATGAAGGGATAGTAGGAACGTCGCACCTCATTTTATATGAATTCGCAACCATCTACAACATCAGGCATCGTGTGCACTTTGGAGCCCAGCAACGTGGTGGGATTTATATTGTAGAATTCTTAAGACTGTGCAAGCATAAGATTTCTTTTTAGGTCGCAGAAGGGCAATCTTATTAAATAATAAATAAAAGCAAAATCCCATCACCATTGAGCGATGTCTGTATGTCCGTTCATTAAAAACTGATATTGTTTTGAAATTTGCTTTAAACTTTCTTAATTCGTGTATATAGATTTCTATTTAAATGACAAATATCCCTCACAGAGTTGCAAAGTTATATTCATTTTGCATAAGCCAAGGAATGCACTTCAAGTATTTCAAAGCTGTATATAATTAAACTTAAAATATTTATGAAACAAATGTAAATGTTTGCGGCTCCATTAACACTTACCTGGTTGGCAGAAACAACGGAAACCATCCTCCTGGTCAACACATATACCATGTACACAGGGTAAAGACTCACACTCATTAAGACTATGCTGGCATAGAGGACCACTGAATCCAGGCAAACATTCACATCTGTGTCATGGCATATATTCACAGCCAAAGCACAAAATCATAAAGAAAAGAAAATGAAAACAATTTATAACAATAACAACTAACATCAATAAATATTCATAATAAAATGAATAAAAGAAGAGTGGAAAAAAAGAGTAATTAAATGTTGCACGAATGCATATAAATGATATTTTATTTTGTTAAAATACATTTTTTTATTGGTTAAAATATTTATTAATATGATAAGTGTGGCTACACAAATTGTGTCGTAATGGAAAAACAAACCTAAAATACGTTGAGTTTCCTATACAGCTGCCGCCATTCATACATTCAGCTGAATTACAAGAATCCAACTCATATTGACAGTTTTTTCCCGTATAACCTGAAATCATAAATAATAGAGAAGAAGCTGCGGTGGTGGTTCGTCTATGTAACTCTCGCATACGTTAACTAGCACACGTACAGCGGAGGCAATTAATCCTTTATAAATATGTAGTAAATCGACACTTAGCGGAAATCAACACATAAGCGTGCTGATATGTATCCACTTCATCTAATTGCGTTTTCAACTCACGCATTTGGAATGACACGGTTTCGTATTGCATTCAATTTTATTTGACATGCGGAACTCGTATAAGTTTTCTACGCTTTAATTAAAGGTTTTAACTAAGTTTGTCATTGAGTTGAAACACTCGCTTTTGTTATAAAATTTTGCTTATTGTGTAGTTAGTGCAAATAATTTAAATTGGCATAAATTGAATTGAATGGTTGGTATGCGAAAATTATTGTTACGTTAGCAACACCCAGAAGGAGGCGTTAGAGACCCTATAAACTATATATATTCATGATCAGTATTAAAATCTGTTGTTGCAACTCTTGTAGTCGTAAATTTTAAGATATTAAACTGAAATTTTGTACATAAACATGTTTGCAATTTCAATTGAACAAAATTAATTGGGAGTCACGCCCTCAGTCGATAAAATGTTGCCTATTTGTCACAAACATTTGATATATGAATTTGAAATTTGGTATGCATATTTATAAATATCCCATTAATCGATGTTCAAAAAATGGGCGTAGTCAAATAACAGACACGATTACAATCAACAAAAATCTACATATCTGCCACAAAAGTTGACCTATGAACTTGAAATTCTACAGATATTCCAACCAAAGATATGCCAAAAATGGGCGTGGTTGAATAACAGGCACGCCCACATTTCACAAAAAATCCCACTCCACGTAAAACCGGACTTGCAAGCTAATATGTAATACAAACATTATTAGTGGTCGTAATAATATACCTGCCACGCCCATTATTGTAGATGTGTAGGGTATTTAAGATTTAGCCAAAGCCGAATTTAATTTTCTTACTTGTTATAGTCGTTAAAAGAGGGTGAATTTTTATATATTTTACGCCCACAATTTTTTATTTTAAAAAATAAAATATATTTACACGCCAGGCACATAGCAAAGGAATGGAGAGGGAGGTAGGCGGGTCCGTTTTAACGATTTTATATATATATATATATATTTTTTTTTTCAAAATATCGATTATGATTTATGTCATATATTTGGTGTGTATTTTTGTGTATTTATGGAAAGGCCTGATTGATTAAAATTTGGTCTCTTTGGAAAGTGCAAAGCTCTTCCCTGCAGAAACGAGTGTTTTGCTAAACGAAAAACTTAAACAAACGGAACGAAAAACTTAAACAAAATTGTGGAAATGCTCTTTAAGATACTTCGTACTTGGCTGTTTAAAGAGAATTTCATTTTTCCCCCCAGGCAATCTCATGACATTTATGTTAATATTGTGCCATTAATGTAAGCTTTAGAGTCGTGCCAAGCATAACGTGTTCCCTACACGTTATTTGTATAACAAATTTAATAGATGCTGTATATAATGTGCTTAGGTTTATAGTTTTCTTACCATATGGACACAAACACTGATATGAATTACCCTCATGACCTTGAGACAAGTCTACACAAATGCCATTGTTGGTACACGGACTGGGTGAGCATGCATCAATTTCTTCACAACGTGATCCCGCAAAACCACTACAACATTGACACTCGTATTCTTCCAATGCGGAAGTACTGTAGCACACACCTTTGCCCGAACAGTCTGCATTTTCGCCACAATTGTCACTTTTAGTGGTTACCTTAAGGCGCACACACTGTGAGTCCCACAACTCAGAGACCACTATACATATGAATAGTTGAAAAATAATGAAGTTAAATAGATATTTTCCATATATAATTGGTTAATTTAATTAGTCAAATTATACATATTCACACACACATTAATTACTACATAATACAGTTATGTGGAAATTGACAAAATTTTATATTTCTCTTACCTTACTACTTATAAGTGTGTAAACCTTTACATACTTATAACCTAGATTAGCATCTATACAGTATATACTTAGTTTATTTTAACTTTCCACTACCGTGTCAACTAGAATACGTACCTATTAGCAAGTTAATTCCTTCAGTCAGATCTTTATCGTTTAACGTAACTAGTTTTCTATCATCTAATATTATTGGCGTTATATCCAGCAGGATTCCTTCCGTTACGTCACAGTGCTCATGTCCGGAACGTGTGACCTGGTATACTTTGATGTAGAAGGCACTGTTAGAGATCAAATACAAATTAAGTAGAAAAACCAGAATATGCTAAAAGAACACCAAGTATCTTTATTAAATTCTACTGTACTCTACTATACTGATATGAAACTCTTCATCAATTTCAAATTTTTAATAAAGTAATTCATGCGTTTCGATTATACGATTATACGTGCCTATCTGTTGTGTTGATTGAATCTTGAGAACTCAATAAAGTGTCATTTATTTGTACAATTAAGATATCGCCTGATTGAATTTCCGATTCACCTTCCCAGGACATAATCATTGCGGCGCATTTCACATCATCTTTACAGTTTTGTGGAGTCTGTTAATAAATAAAACACGTATATATTGCAACTGCTTGTAACTTTTATTATATATAAACATGTGGAAATATAATAGGCGGCTATGTAATACCCTACACAGTTCCACAAATTATGCTATAATTAATTACGTTAAAGTAAAGTAAAGACAGTTCGTGAAATATTGTTATATGATAATTGATTCTACCTATGATTCGATCATGATGATCCGGTAAATAATTATATTAAAATATGGCATTATATTGAGAGGGTTCACTCAGGTATCAAATGATCTCCTCCTTGTCATTTTTGTGCCAACATTTCATCAAGAAATCAAAATTAATTACAAGAAATACATGGACAGTCAGACACATATGGATAATTCAATTCAGATTTTAATTCTGATTCGATTGGTATAATTAATGGTGGATGTGATGGCATTTGCCGTTTATTAGTTATAAATATCCGCCATTTTGTGTTGTAGGAATCGAAAATGTTAAATTTCATTATATAAAAATTTATTTCAAAAAATGCATTTATAAAAATGAACCGGTCAGATCCATTTTAAATAGTCACAGTCCTTGGCCTGTGCCAATTTTGTGACTTCTTGATTGATTACAAGAAATACAGGGACAGACATACATACAATATAAGCTTGCTAAATGGTGTACGGTGTAAAAAACTATATTTGACTTTGTCAAACTCTTAACTACCTAGATATCGTGATCAGGGAATAATAATAATAACCACTTAGCGACTTAAAAGATTACTTTGAAGAATGTTCAAAATTTTTGGCTAATATTTCAAAATTGTTATACAATTTTTGATATATGATGGTCACACATTCTTCAAGGCGATTTAAATATGTTACATAGGGTACTCTCTTGATAATTCCATAAGAAATTATAAGCTTAGTATACATTCTTTCTTAGAGGAAGGGTATTCAAATATTAATAGGACGTACATGGATATGTAAGTACGTTTAGTAATTGCCCGTATTGAATTTGAGTTTTATTGAAAAATACTCACCTTTATGGGCAAAACCAATTCATGTGTTTCATTGCTGCGCCATATTTGTAATCCCTGCGGGAGATTTTGTACTTCACATTCAAGTAAATTGATTTTTTCTTGCAAGCGGCTTACGGCATTAGAACGTGCAATTGATTTTGCGGGATTACTAGCGAAAAGCATTGAATTTACTAAGGGACTCGAAGACTTAGTTTTGCTTAAATTGTTTATAACTGTGGTTGATGGAAGAGTAGGTTCGCTTATAGTGTAATGCCTTATTGTAGTGATGCTGTCAAGAGTGGAATTATCGATTGTGCTAGAATTTACTAAATCCTTGGAATTGAGATTAACTATTACTGTATTTAATTTGGTTAATCCAAATGTTTTGTTGAAATGATCTGCCATGGTTTTTATCGGTTCAATTAATGATAAAGTCGTTTGGTTTATTTCATTAGTAATAGAGGGTACGAGGGTCGCTTTTAATGTTACCATTTTAATTTTACAATTTCTGTTATCTTCGCTACAGTGTTGCTGTTCAATGATTTTGGTTAAGGGCCGTGAGTGCAATGCAGTAAAATTATGTAAATTTAGGGGATTTTTGTTAAAGTTTCCACTTCCATTGATTTGGCTAACATTGGCTATTTTCTCTTTTTCAATACTTTTTATTTGAGATTTTTCATATTGATGCATTTTGTTATGGAATAATTTGCTGTTAAAGAATTTGGTAGTGTAGAATTCCGGTTGAAGTCGTTTGGTTTCATTATGTACTGCATTTAATTCATTATATCTTTGGGTTATCTCAGTTTGGTGTACTGTATCAGGATTGTAAATTATTTGCTCATTCTTATCTGTTGTTTTGACTACGCTTACAACATCTTTACCAGCGCTATGTACAGGAAATTCAAAACTTTTCTTAGCACGTTTCTTAATAAAGTTTCCTCTGCTGTTATTGTCAGAGTTTAAAACAGGTTTTCTTATGTGCTGTCCTTGATTCATTTTAATTGTTTGCTGTTGAGTTGTTTTGGGCAAAAGAGATGCTGATGATAGGGTTGAAAGATGGGCAATATCATTGTAAAAAGGCGTAGCTGTAGTCGATTGTTTAATGTTGGTTTTGCTTATCGTTTGTGGTGAAGTGGACACAAACTCTTTTAAGCGAAATTTCTGTTCGATATCGTTAATAATACCATCTTTCTCGGCCAACAATTTCTTGGTGAATTCATTAAATGATTTTATGGGTGCTGCAGGATCATCATATACCATTAAATTCTTTCTTTTATGATTTTTTGGAGTTGTTGTCCTATTTCTTCTCGTTAGTGCTGCAAGATTTTCTTCTTCGCTATGTAAATTATTAACTGTAATATCTGTAGGTACATTTAGCAGTTTCTTCGTATCAATTCTGTTATGTTCGTTGATGTGAAATTGGCCGGGATCCATGTTATAGGAAGCGGTAGAGCTTAAGGTGTGTTGCAGAGAAGCGATGGTGCTGACAGCAGCACCATCAATTGTTGGCATCCGTTTGTAAGCATCAGTTACAATTTCCTGCAATTTCAAGCCAGCCATTGGAGGATCTTTCTCTAGTTCTTTAATTTGCTTTATTTCTCTTTTCCTTTTATATTGTTCATATGCTGCATTTGTGGTGTTGGTTGTTACTAGTGGTATAGGTTTTTTCAAGATTTCCCATTGTGGTGTCAATATTTTCGTATCCGCTTTCGTTATATTCGTTTTCCGTTTGTTTGTTGTTGTTATCACCCTTTTCTCTAATGTTGTTGTTGTTATTATGTGAGGGTCCACCCCAATGCTAGTCTTTAAGAATGCCGCTGCTGGCATTAATAAATGTTGTTGCTGTATTTTATTTCTTTTTACATTTGTTCCTTTATTTGTTGTGTGCTGGTGTCGTTCGGTTTGTTTTGCATTTTTCATTATTTGTTTTCGATTAGGTTCACTGTTCAACTTTGCTTTAGAAAAACTTTCGTAGTACTTGTTATTGTTTGAATGGATATTCATAAAATTTCGTTGTTGGTTTTGGTTAGTTGTAGTTGTGGTTGTAGTTGCAGTAACGTCAGGAATGATTGTGGATGTGTTTGAAAAGGATTTTGTTGATGTCGTCGTTGTTGTTGTTTGTACATATTTTTCTTCATTTTCCTTATTGACTTCAGTTGCTTTTGTTGTAGTTATTACATCATAATTTTCATTGTCTACATGAGATTTAGTTTCAGGCTGCAAGGTTATTACTAATAATGCTTCTTCTTCTTCGGCAAGAGTGTTGGCTGCCATTGTTTGAGAAATTATTGCTACAGCAGTCAGCCATAATGTTGCCGTAATTGTATACATTATCTTTGTTGTTGTTTTTAACTTATTTAACAAATTTATAGAAATGTTTTTTTTTTTATATATTTATTTTTTCATTTTTGCGCCTTTGTGAACTAATATATTTGGCAAAAATTTGAACTCTTTACTATTGATAAGAATTTGAAATAATAAGTGTGGTGCTTATCATTGTTTCTTCCACAATTTGGTTATTTCTTTTGTTGTCCGCCTTAGCCGAAGGGGTAGTATTGCTTCTAAGCAATTAAATAATGATTTGGTCAGAACTGTAAAGGACTAAAGCCTTAAAATGAAAGATCTAAATTGAAAAATATGAGTTTTCTCCAAAGGCGCCGATATGTCTGTCTATCTGCATACTCAGACTTCATAAAAATCTGTACATCGTCTTTGTATACTGGTTGGTATTGAAGTTAAACAAAATTTCTCAAAAAAAATTATCAAATAAAGTAGAAATTTATATATAATTTACTCATCAAGCAATATGCCAAAAAATAGACCAATTTAAATATTAGATACGCCCACAATTTAAAAAAAAATCTTATTTCACGCAGCATCCGACTTATTAGTTGATATATTTTATATAAAGAAAGTATACTTCTGGACACTTCTGGTTTCTACATGCAGATCGCTATTTCAAATGGGCAATATCGGTCAATAACCACGCCCACAATCAACTAAAATCAATTTATCTGCCACAAAATTCAAGCTATTTAGTTGAAATTCGGTACGAATATTCGATACGAATCGATATGCCAAAAATGGGCGCGGTTAGATAACAGACACGCTCACAATAGACAAAAATCTATATATCTGCATATTTATATTTATACCATTGATCGATATGCCAAAAATAAGCGTTGTTGGGTAACAAATACGCTCACAATTTACAAAAAATCATACTCAACGTAAAACTCAACTTGCAAGTTAATACGTAATGCATACACTATTAGAAGGCGTAATCATGTATCTGCAACGTATGTAGATGTAGAGAGTATTTAAAATTTGCCTTAAGTCAAATATAGTTTGTTTTACTTATTTGTATATCTATTTATAATACATATATACAGAGTTCATGTTGTTCAATAAAAAGATTCTAAACCCTTCTCGTAAACATTTCACAAAAGGAGTATGAATCCTCCACCCTCCTTTGTTGTGGGGTCATGTTGTTAATACAAGAGTGTTTGCCTTAGATATAACAAAGGTGTGGTAGGAAGGAATGACGAAATGTTTCATTATTAAATAAAATCTGAATGAAAGAAAAATATTCTCAAATTATTACCAATACAAATACAAATACAAATACAATAATATTATTAATTAATTAATGAAATATTATTAACTGATGTAATATTTTAAAATGATTTTGTGTTATGATTAACTTTTAAATAGTCGTTGATAAAAACATTATTAACACCTAGAAGAAATCTTCAATATATGAATGTTTAATAAATATTAGGCGCTAAGTCTACTTAACCAATGTCGGTCTGTCCATCTGTGATAAACATTCTATATATAGGTGGTACTAAAAATGGGCAGAATGTCAGATGGCCAGAGGGCATGACTTTTTTTAAGTTTTGTTCATAAATTACAATCGGTAACGCCTACCAAGGTGTATTTTTAACATTTAATCAAATGATTTAAGACCACGCCTACATTATTGTCAGTAATAAATTTATAGTTCAATGCACAAAAAAGGTTTGGTTTAGTTGGGTTTCCAAGATGTGTCCTTAGCTAAATTTAACATTTATGATAGTTATTCTGTGTTTCTATCATTATACTTGTCTTTTAAATATTTGGTCAAAATTCATATGAAAATTAAAGTAGAAGCTAATTTATTTATAGCTTTATATGCACAGTTAATTTTTAAAGTCCTTGCAAGGAGGGAGGGACTTGAAATGGTTTCCATTGAATGAAATAGAGTTGACACTTTCTCAATTTATCACCTTTCCTTTAAATATTTTTACTTTTGATTTATTTTCTTACTTTTTGCAAAATATACAGAATGTGTTATTTCACTGAATTTTATAAAAAAATTTCTCTTTACTATTTTGCATTTCTTTTGTTAAGCGTTTCGTACAAACGTTTTATCGAAATATTACTCCGCAACTAATATTTTGTTTCATCCTTTTCATTAACATTAGCATCGTTAATGAATGTAAAACATAAAGCTTTTGAGGCAAAAGCTTTCATCTTAACATCCGTTTATTGATACAGATGAAAACAATGTTGCTCAACATATATAGAATGGATCTCTCATCGGACAAATACTCCCTTTATGGCAGAGAGCTTTTGAAACGTTTCCTTTACTTTAAAGATTTATTTAAAATTTTAGTAAGAAAACTAAATTTGGCTTAGGCCAATTCTTAAATACTCTCCACATCTTAAATAGCCAAATTTAGTTTTCTTACTGGTTTCGATTTAGTTTATGTTTCCGGTCTATTGTTAAGATACTTACAGTCCCAAAATTAGAGATTTTTAACCTGAAATATGGGTAAACACATTCGTAGTGCATTATGGGAAGGTTTGTAACTAAAACGCACAAAATTCATCGTCAAGCAAGTTTACAATTAATACAAAACCATCACTACTACAAAAATAGAGATATAAGATTGAAATTTGATAATTATATTTTATTTATTCAATCTATCTATACCTAAAAATCAAATTCAACATTAACTCTTCATAATCGTAATGCTCGGTGACAATATCCATCCATGAAATTTTACATTCCGCGGGTAATTGGAAGCGACTCTAATGCTTTCGGATAAATCGAAAGCTTTCTTACTATAACCATTGCATCTTAATTTAAAAGTATTAAAAGATATGTTTTATGCAGAAGATAGTTTTCGATTATTGGTTCTCATTTAATTCAGTATCACCCAATGTAGTTACAATCGATACGAGGAAAATCCATACAGATAGCACATTGTTGGCATACGGATGTATATGTACAGCAACTGAAAATTCTACATTTCGATTTGTATTTAAATGCAGTCCCGTGTTCTTGATGCGTTCGGATATATGATTTAAATTAGTGTAGGGGAAATTCAAGGTGAAACCAAAAATCTGTGTAATACGAAGAAAAACGAAGTTACGTTATAAAAAATAATACAACAAGTAAACTTAGTTTATTAAGTTCGGCCATTTAATACCGAAATACTTAGATGCTGGGCCCTTTTCCAACATAAGCATTACAATCCACTGTATTGCAAAAATAACTTATTTATATGTATGTATACGTAAATGTTGTTCATATAGTATGATTTGGTTTAAATTTAGTTGAGAACTATTAAAATTCACAAATCATATAGCATAGCAGTTTATTTCAACTTAAAGGTTTTTAAAAAATCCCAAAAACTGCGATTTATAAGTTGAAATCAAAAACAAAACATAGATAGACTTGAAGGAAAATGAATTTGAAATCGTCCCTCAAGTACTTTCAATTAATTTGCTTATAGTAGCGATCAAAACAGCCTAATTATTAACATTTATTTTCTTTAAGTATTAGCTTAATAGAATTTTACGATGAATCATTTGTACTTGCCTTATAATTTGGAAATTCCGATCTCAACATATTATTATATTTTAAATTTATATCGCCTACAGCGCCATCACTTAATGTAGCTATGTGCTCTAGATTTTGTAAAATACTCATTAAACGGCTTTGAATTGCTCTGGAAAAGATTGAAAGATTCTTTAAATAATTGAGCATAAAGTCTATTTAAAAACAGATAATATTGTTAAGAGCTTAAATGACTCTTCAGCTATTTTCAATTTGAACAAACCTGTTCCAGGTAGTCTTCCTTAAGACGCGCCAGCTACTTATTTTTTTAACAATTTTACGCTCGATATTAAGACGCAAATCATGGATACTCATGGGTAAGCGATACGAGTAGTTATCATTATGGAAACCACCCAGCGGAGCCTTATGTTTTTTATCAAAAACTGGTAGCCAACATGAAGAGTCATTAAAATTAAAATTCATCATAGAAACACGTAAAGTTGTTTGTAAATTTAAGTAAATCTATTTAGGAAGAATACAAATACTGCAACCGTTCTAAGTTTTTGTGATAATGGATAAATCTTACATTATTGGTATTAATCCCCACGTAAATTTCTTTCAAAGGGCAAAAGACATCGTTTAATGCATAACTTTTTCCAGAACACGGATCAATAAGGAACAATTCATTCGTTTCTGCAGTTTTGTATAAAACAAAAGTACATTCTCCTTGATATAGGGATAAACCCAAAACTAACCAACACTTTAAATCCATATATAATAAATAATTACACAGTAACACGCCAATATCTTTACAGGAACCATAAGTCGTATCCAAAAGAATCTATAATACATAATAAGTAGATTTCGTAAAGTATTGAAAAAAAATAATGAACAATTCTTGTTTACCTCATTCTTTAGCCATATTCCGTCTAAACTAATACAAGGATTATAAAACTCAGTAACTCCTAATAAGGAAACAAAACGGCATATACGGGCAATCATATTCTCATCGTTTTCCATGGGTGGCTTTAGCGGCTGCAGTAAGCGTGTCATGCAAATTCTCTTGCCTTCCGACGTACATACAAGAGGGTGTTGAAAATTCTTGCTTTGTACACGTTGAGCTTCTAGATTCCAAAAATTTAAATAATTTTCCATTCCTATCACCTCCATGCAATCCATCCATTTTGTATTAATTGAGGGTAATTCATAGTGTGGCTCAATACTAATAGAACACCATAAACGTACACATTCTTTTACTTCAGGATATGGTTCAATTGTTATGTTGGTATCGGTGCATAAGGAAGCTGACTTATAACCCAATAAAATTAACGGTGTATACAATTCGAATACTCCTTCAAACTGTGAATAGAAATGTGAAGAACAGGTGTTTTCTTGTCCCTATCTAAATATATTTAGCGGATTACCTTATGTTCCCTTAGTAAAGCACTGGTGGGTATACGTAGGGAGCCCAACCAATTATTTTGTATTCTTTGATAAACGTCAACATTTTTTACATTATCATTATCATCAATATAGTGGCTTTCGACAACTTCGTCGAAAAGAGATAACGTGATGTCTTCTTTCAAGTCGCTTAAACTACCGCTATAATTAAAATAAATGAAAATATTACAGTGCCTTCCACCCGATCATTTTATAAAAAGTAAAAAAATAAATCTTATCTAAATCTCTTCATTTATATAGAAAATAAGGAAGTGGTAAATACTTGAATACGTATCAACTTTGGCGTCAAATTTTGCACAAAAAATGTTTTTTTTAAATGGAGGACGCGTCTGTTATTTAGAATAAATATATTTTCAATAATACACTCACTCACTCACTCTATTTGCAACATTAATTTTTCATTCCACGTGGGATTCGAACCTTCTGCCGTCATAGTACGGGCAAATAAATCCCTATAGTTTAACGCAACAAATGGTTTAACATTGGTGTACTTGAGGCCTAAATAAATTTTAGGATTTAGGAAAAGCATGTGATTAAACATGATTAAACACTACTTACTTTGCATAACAAACGTATTGGCATTACTGGTTTTATCAAATTGTTTGGTCTTGCGTTGAATATCGTCGCTGTAAATGTCTGTAGTTTTTACTGGTATACCAGTGGCTCTTTTTATGTTACAAACAATAGTAATATTGCAGGGATCATCTTCAGTACTCTTTCGTATATTGAAATTGCTTTCATGATTGTTATTAAGGTTCATATTTACTCCGGGTTGAAATATTGAACGTATCGCTTGGAGAAATGATCTTGAAAAGCAAATAATTTATTTAATAAATTACCAAATGTTCGATTTTTATTAAATATAACCTACTTCCAAATTGAAAGCTCATCTTTTTCTAATGCATATCCTTGCTTCTTTCCTCCATTATACAGTTGCATAATGTGATTCTGAAGAGAGGTATACAGACTACGTAAATATTTTTTAGCATTATGTTTATGAAGATCAATTGGATCCATCAGGTTACCGACATCTAGCACTTTTTCCGTTTCTTCCCATTCCAGTTGTAGCTCATGTTCCAACATGGGTACACACTTTAAATCACGAGTGCGAGCATCGTCTTTTAAGTATCGCGACTGCAACAGATTCCAGCGTTTATTGTTGAACAACTCTTTAACATCGCAGAAATGCAATAGGTACTCTTCAAAAGTACAGGTGTCAGCCATAGGTGTAGCATCTTCATCATCATTTTTATGCAAATCATTTATCTTAGAATTGTCAAAATATTCACGATTCACGGCTTTCGGAACGTCACATTCATTTATATTGGTACCTCTATCAAAGTGAATGCTCAAGTGCAGCATACCAGATATAGGCAATTTGTCGGAAGAAAAGTTAATAGAAATTGTTTGATTCTTCTTAAAATCAGGATGAAGGGTTAATGGTACCGTAATGTTAGCAATCTTTTTATTGGACGTAGCTTTATGTTTTTTATATAACTGAAATGTGTATGTATTTATATTAAATTAACTCTATTAAGAATTAAACATAATCGGATGAATGATATTCATTTGTTTGTCATTGCATTTGCAATACAAATCAACGTGGCCATATCTGCCGGCAGAAATATTGGGCAAAATCGATTGAATGTCATGCTCACAGTTAAACAAAAACTGAAGAACAGTCCGTCTTTTGGTATTACTCAAAAAGTTCTCTAAATAAAATGCTGAAAATTAATACGCGGGTTCTTAGGGGGTGTATTCTGTACACTGTATCTCTCCGAAACTGATGAGAATAGGCCGCGCCTATTGGGAAATATTTAACGAATCGATTTTACCCACTTTCAATGCCAAAGTGAATGTAGGAGGTCTGGTCAAGTCAAAGGTAATATTACATATAAAGGATACTAATATAAACAGATCTGCCAAATTTCATAACATTCGGCTTAATAAGATTAGGATTAGTGCGGAATTTTAAAAACAGTTAATATTTCACATAAAAAATGCTTTAAAACCACGGCCATAATTTATAACCATCCTTTTATCCTTTTAGTTCCCTATGCTGGTGGGGATTCAAGCAAGGTTTGGGTCAAGGAAATATATTCTTTCTTTTTTGAATCACATAATCTTTTATATTATTTTTCTTTTTTCTAAAAAGGACTATTATTTTAAAAAAAATAATTATTCAGTTTTGTAGGATATTTAATGGGTGTGTCATACTTTAATTCGCTTACCTTGACACATATATTTTTGGGTAGATGTCGATCAATTACTATGCCAATTACTTCATTAATATTTATACGAAAGTCTCTTTCTAGGCGGTAGCTTCTAGTCTCGCCTACGACTACCTGATCTATGAATATTCGCAGAAAATAGCTTTGAAATTTTCCTGGTCCACATAAGCGCGCAAACTCTTGTTCTTTTGTTAAATAGCGTATAATATTGACACGAGGTTCATTAGGATGGAGAAAGGAACACGCATGCGTTATTTTCAATTCTTCCTTCAGTTTTGATAATTTCGGTTTTCGAGGTTTCGTCAACTGACTGTTTTGCCTGCATTGTTGTTGCCATAAACGTTTCAGACAATAGTATTCTTCTAAATGTTCACGATAAATTTCATTTAAATCGGTTTCGTACCTTTTTAGCCATAATTTTTTTCGGGTCTTTATTTCATTAACTCTGATTTCTTCCACTTTGATTAACAATTGGAAACGAGTGAATTGTTGCTGCTGTTCTTGACGCAGTTTTTTTAATGTCAACCAATTATCTAAAATATCTTTAAGTAACTGTTTATTAGTGGCCTCTTCATTGTATAGTTTTTCTCTTAAGGCTTTCACTTTATGCGAAAGTTGTTTTATACGTGTTGCCTTTCTCACTTTATCAGCATCATTACATAACATATCCTCAGATGTAGATTCCAGTAAATCATTTAATATATTTCTCTCAATTTGTAGATCAGCATTTAATTTTTGGGTAATATTTTCTATTAAACGTTGATGATAGTTTTCGTATAACGCTTCCAAATGATTAGATAGGTAATGTTCTTCGGTTAGTTCGGGATGTTCGCTAAAGCGTACATCCTTTATATATACAGTGAACAGTTTTTGGCATGGTATAAAAATAGGTTCTCGAGTGGGTTTTATAAAAATGGGTTTAAATTCACGTTTCAACTCTGCATTCATTGAGCTGGGATGTTTGAAATGTATTTTTTTTTCCGTGGGCTTTTCAAAGAATTTTACTACGTCAGAACACAGGAGAGAGTTATTGGCTTTGCTTTCGGTTTTATAACGTTCAAGCATTAAACGATGATTTTTAATATTATTCTGTGAAAAAGGATTAAGCATACAATCCGCTTTTGGTTTGTACACAAAATTGTTATTCAGTACATAAAATTTCTCAAACCCCAGTTGAACTACATCTGACGGTTGGTCTTCACTAAGTTGTACACTGAGCGAAACTAAAGAATTTTGGATACCTCCGGCTGTATTAAGTAATTCAAGCAATGTATAACGACCTTCCTCTTTATCTAGATCTCTACCTAAATTATCTTTACCCTTTTCACCTTTTTTACATTTAATATCGCATTCATCGCTAGAAGGCATGTTACAATTGAAAGAGCCACAGAAAAACTCTTCACTCATGGATGATTTGTCTTCACTTTTTATCCTATTTTCCAGCAATAAAGAAACTTCTCTCTCATTCTCTTGATATTTAGAAGATAGTTGGGCTTTTTTCTTGCTTTGTTTGTCTTTTTTCTTACGCGCATTCATTGACTTCTTTTTGCTCTACCTTTTATCTGTCCCTCTAAGCTTAAATTTCTTTTTATTATTCTTCAATTTCTCAATCTCCATTAGTTGCGTCAATTTTTTGTTGCGGCTTTTTCTTTATTTAATTTATTATCAAATTTATATATTGTTGCCATGGCGATTTAAATCGATTTCAGTTGTTGATTGTAGTATTCCCAGGCGATGGAATACCATAGTTACTGTGTTGTTTAGCGCTATATAACAAGAAAGGACACACTAAGAGCTTTGGTCGCGAATATTCAAAAGTACCGTAATTTACACATTATTTAAAATCTTGAAATTCTCTTGATAAAAGGTCCAATTTGTCCAAAACAGATCCATTATAAATAAACTGTACACTTATCCAAAGTAAAAAAGAAATGTTAGAGTAACGACCGCTTAAGGTGAAATCTAGAATGTTCCGCTTCCCTTACTCAGACAAGATGATTTCTTTGCCCTTGCGCTTAAAGAGAATCTACATGGAAACAAATGAAAATGTTATAGTCGGTCAAGCCCGACTATTAATAACCTTCACTACTTAGATCCATAAATTATGCAATAATTAGTTTAGTTGTGACAGTAAATGAGAGATATTGACCTATAAGTCATTTCGTGAAATATCATTATACGGGGAGGGGTTCTAAAAATGGTTCGAGCAGGTCCAAATTTGGCACAACCAATTAACTATTCTTCAGTACATTTTGCCTTATAAATACTTTCAATATAATCGGATCTTATATGGGGTGGCTTCTAAAAATGGTCCGATTCGGTCCATTTTCAATAGGGTTCCTTTCTGATTTCAAATATGTGACCAATAGCTTGCGTACAAATTTACACGGACAGACAGACAGACATCGAATCGATTCAGATTTTAATACTGAAACTTTTCCTCAAGATTATATCTTGAGCTTTCAATATCTATAATTTTTATGTATCTAAAAGCATATACAAAAATTTTAAATATTTGTAGACTCGGCTAAAAATTAGACCATATTTAAAAAAAATTCAACCAAGTGGCAACTTCTAATTTCGCTAGAGAAAAATTTTGTTACAAAATTTTCTTGATATCTTATTGAATGTGAAATAATTTTTCAACATTTAGTATAATCGTGAATAAAATATTAAAATATGGTTTTAATAGGCCCGGTAACTGTGCCAGAATATGGCTTATCGTATACAGGTAATAATGTACAATTGAAAATTGGTGAAAAGTTGGTGGGATTGGGTACGATCTCCATAAGCCAAAAGTAAGTAACGTATGAAAAAATCTGTAATATAACGAATTTCTAGAGAAGAAACGCTTTATTACCAATGTAGTGCATTGTGCTGGCAACCAAATCATATTCCAAATGGCATATCAATTTTTTGGAAGCAAATCAGTGTACACGGCATTGCTACCGATCCCAAAAAATGCATTTACTTTATGCTAGATCAGCAGCTTATTTGGCCGGGTGTTTATGAACCCAATACAGCAAATGGACTTATCAATGGTGTGGACGCGGAAAGTAATGGTACCGATGAAGATGATGACATTTTTCAGGACGCTGAAGAAGAACAGGTAACTGAATGTTGGCTAATACCAGAGGATATTAACACCGTGGATACGATGTTTCATGCAATGGCCGAATGTCAAGCCCTACACCCTGATTCGGCTGATAGTATATCTAGTGAAAGTAATTACATGGATGATGACGATGATGATGATGAAACGGAACCCGTTCTAGGTAATGTACCCGAAAGCTCTGAGCCTTCTACAACTGACACACAGGATGGCATTAAAAATTTAAATCTTAATGATAATCCTCGTTTTGCAGATGCCGATGAGTGAATTATTCAATAGTATTCGTTCTCTACAAAATAGTACTTTATTATGTATAAATACGTACGCTTTTTTTTTTTTTTAATATATATGTATATTGTGATGTTCACGAATGTCGAATCTTTGCATTTAAAAAAATTGTATAATAATATTTTTTCATTTATTGAGTTGTAAAAGAATTGACAAACATTCAACCATATTCAATTATATTATCATGTAATCAATTAAATTTGTATTGTTCAAGAATTTGAATTCTTGAGCAGAATTTGTAACACTTTCGATTAAACAAATACAATACATGTATAAAAAAAATTTAGGCAAGAATAAGTTTATGCACAATAACTTCATACAAGATTGCCTAATTGAAATATATTAATGTATTAATGGGAAAAATTTTAATAAAAAAAATGCAGAAAAGCTAAATATGATCAACTCTTTGGTCTTGTGTCCATAAATACATGTCACTGTACATTAAATTATGGAACACTTTTGAATTATTCTAAGGCATTTAATAAATATATTCATATGTGTACTTGTGTAAGTAACATTTTGTGTTTAAATTAATTTTTCTCTTTGTTGTTTGATTGTTCAATTGAATTGTTATTGTCTTCATTCAAAATCTGACCAAAGTTTCTTTGTAAAAACTCAACAACAATAATGCCTACTCAATGTCAATTTTTAAATGTTTCCCATGCTTGATTATTATATTATACTGCTAATAATGTACTATGCAAATGCACGCATTATGTTTCAGTCATTACAATATGTAATACGAATACTCTATTTGTGTTCACAGCCTAGTAGTTTGTAATATTAGTACACAGCGGATAACTATTTATTATTTTACATTTTTCTAATATCATATATCATATAAAAGAAACATTTCAGCAATGACGGATATGAAAAATGAGATGGACAGTGATTTAGAACAAAATTATTCGTTGAACAGCAATGCAGATCCCAAAAATATGCAGGAATTAACCATTTATGTGAGTACTCCAACTATAACTACAAAGTGTTTTCGTTTATGTGCCAATTTCAACATATACTGATAAGCATCAGAAGAAATAGCATAAAAAATGCGCGTAATTTGTAATGTAAAATATACTGTAAATATCTTAAGTCAAGTTTGAATAATTTATTGTAAAAAGGCTAGAGAACAGAAGGAAACTTCCGTATAAAAGTCGATCCTATGTGTCTTTTAAGTTACTTATATTAAGTACTACGAAAGAATCTTGAATTATTACATTATTTGTTACTTTTAAAAGTGCTAATAATTGTTTATTAATTAATTTTTTTAGGTGCAAAATCTTTTACAAAACGTTCAGGATAAATTTCAAACAATGTCTGATCAGATTATAACGCGTATTGATGATATGGGCAACCGAATAGATGATTTGGAAAAGAGTATTGCAGATCTTATGAATCAGGCAGGTGTGGACGGCACTGAAAAGTAAATTTCAAGAAAACGCATCTCATTAAAATAACACATATTTAATGGAAGTAAATTTCATCATTTATCCATTATCTAACATATATAACAAACATAAATAACCGCCCGTCTCTATGGGAATAACAAATTGAAGAAAAATGCTAAAAATTATGCATTGCAGAAAATGCATTAACATTACAACTTTTTAGAAATGATTTTTTACCGAAGACCCAAAAGCGATAGTCACTTAACGTAACAATCACGAAATGCATTATTCTAAAATGATTATAAACTTGGGCACATGTGGTGGTAGTTTGCGATTTATAACGGCACAATGTCATCTCGGTTTTGCCGAATATTACACGAGTGATTTATTTGTACTGAATCGCTTTAGTGATGGGTATAAAAACATTTCTTTTTTAAAATATTTAGCATGATAAAATGTAATCAATATTTCTAGACAGAGCAATGGGCGAACTTTTTTCATTAGATTTATCTAAATTAATCACGCATCGAATAGGGAATCGTTAGTCTGACAAATATGTATTTATGTTTGAATTACATAGGTCTAGTCAGCGCGACATGGTACACAAAAAACGAAAATTCTCTGTATAAATAAATCCATGTTTTATTAATTAAGATTTATTTTTACTTTGTACACAATACTATTTTAAATAATAAAAAGAGATAAAAAATGAAGCTTAAAAAAGACTTTCAATTTTACGACATTTTCAATTTTATCTCTAGATTCTTAAAGCTTTGGTGCAATCAATAACAGCATCAGCTTGTTGTGAGTTTTCAGCCGATTGCTTCGATTCAACAACGGTTACTTGACGACGTGATTTATCTTTTCTATTTTTGTCTTTGGAGATAGATTTTGAGACTGAAAATTTGTTATGGTTTGTTTTACCGCTTTGATGTGATGAGGTGACCGTGGTAGCTCTTGTTAAACGTGCTGACGCAGTTTCTTGTGGTTGTTTTATGATTTTCGACTCTAAGTGCTTGGATATCTATACGCACGCAAATATGAAAATTAAGTAGAGTGTTTAGTACTCTATATATATGTATAGAGAAAAGGAAGAAAAGTTTATGATGAGTTAAGTTATGATTTAAGTATATGATGTTTTTTTTTCTTTTTTTTTTGTTAGAATTGGTGAATGTCGAGATATTTTTTTTTTACTCTTTGAAAAAAAGTCTAAATTTGGTTTAATTATATTAAAATGTAGGCGTGGCATTATGCCTTTTAGATATTGTGCACAATTTTTTTTTAGAGATTGTAGGCGTGTTCGTTATGTAACACGGTCCATTATTGCAGATGCAATAAATTTACACCCCAGAGATATTTTGCATTTTTTGCGTGGCACTTGATCGATTTCACTCCATTTCAAAATAGGAACCTATGTACAGATGCTAGAAAACTTTGAATATTCAAATGTATTTATTTATAAACACACGGACGGACATGTCTATTTAGTATGCATTTCCTATTCTATGACTACTTCTTATTAGTACCCCCACCCCAGGTCATTACACTTGAAAGTAATTTAATCATCTTACATTCGTTGCTGGCAATGCATTGAATGGATGTTTCTTGATTTTTAAATTTTCGTTCTTAACATGACCTTCTTTAGTTTCATTTTTATTTTTATGGGTATTATGGGAATCATCATCGGTTTTGACTGCATCACTATCCTCAGACTGAAAAGTTTCAAATGTATTAATTATCGCACAAATCAAGTCAAGTAATTCATACCTCAACAGATTCCTTGTTATCCTCTTCTTCTGTATCATTCTCTTCGGTATCATTTTTTTCACTTTCACTTATATCAACGTCATCATCATCTACATTATCACCATCAGTATCATCATCATCGTCAACATTATCTACTTCCTGTTCAGTATCTGTCAAATTCTTAATACTGGATGATTTTTTTCTATCGATTTTAAAAGGACTTAAGGATTGGTCACGATCCAAACTGTCTAGGGATTGTGATCTTAAGTTACCACTACCCCTCTTCTTCTTGATTATGTCCTGATTATCCCATTTCTTTCTTAAGAATCTACGAAATATTCGCAAGTCATCCTTCTCATCGACACGGTTAAGATCGTGATAATTGGCCGTTAACACTTCTAACGACTTGGCATGGTATTTCATGGTGATTAGAATGAAATCAAACAATATTGTTTTTAAATCGCTTAATTTGTGCTTTTCAAAGTTGTTAATAATATCATCGATTTCTTTATTTCTTCGATTCACCTCCATTTTTGCTTTAAACAATTCAGAATCAGCTGCTTCCTACAAAAAAAAAAAACACTACCATGAGTATGGGGTAAAACATATATATATATATATATATATATAAGATTCATAGATCTCAGAGGTATTTGGTATATTTGTTATAATTCAATCAATGTAAGGACACACAGTGTCATTTATATTTAGAAAAAAATGTCAAATTTTTGTGTATAATTTAATGCCTAATCAAATTTTTATAAAGTATAACCATTTCTTTCAATTTTCATACAGAAATGAATACGGAAAGATCTATTTTTGAAATTCCACACATGGTGGGTGTTTCCAATCCTAAAAAATATTTGTAAGCTTCAGTAACTGTTCACTTACATTGTTGGTTGAAAATTTTGCTTTGATTTCCAGCATTTGCTTTTGTTTTAAAACTTCCTTATCTCTGGCGATTAAAGCTGCCCGTAAGTTATCGCGAGTACTTTTACATAGATTCTCAAATTGTGCCAATTCGTTGACAATCTAATTTAAAAAAATATTTAATTGCTAAATTTTTCTATCTCAGTATAATAGGCCAAACCTTTAAATCCATGCGTTGCGCTTTTAAATCCATGTAATCTCCTAATAATGTAACTGCATTCGCGCTATTCTTGAGACCGCCAATTAGACTATTATTGATTTCCTCTTCCTCCGCATAATTTAGCAATATTTGAGACAACGCATCATATGAATCACGATATCTATATAAAGCAACGGGGATATAAAATATTTGTAATTAATACAACATCTTGTGTTACTTGGCTAATCTCCGAGCGCAAGCGGTAAAACTTTGGCATAAGACCATCAAATGTTTTTCTGTTAGGTCGATACGTTCATTTATTACTTTGACGCGGTCATCCTTGGTATTAAGAAAAATCAATTTTCCACGGCGAAACATTTGTAAAAGTTGTACGTTTATTTCCTAAATTAATTAATAATAATAATGTTTAATAAATTTTTTTTTGTGACGTCGAGAGATTTTTAATAAATTTAATTCAAAAGATTTTTTTTTCCAATTTTAATAAACTACAAAATTTTGCGTTTTGACTGTGGTAAACTGATAAATAAAAGTGACAACATTAGATAACTATAAAATATATGTTGCCTTAGTTCAAATAGAGATGTGTGAAGTTATCAACTAAATTTTTATGGCTCCAAGGGAAAGAAAGTGTGAGCGACTACAGACGCCCACAAAATATTTCTAATTTGATCGTGTAATTTAAACATATAAGTTAATAAGTGAAAATCATTATTGATTAAAATAACACGTAATACATTTGCACATAAAATTATAAAACAAAATAATTGTTGTCTAAGAAAATTAGTTAAATTGTTCATAATTAATACAAAAATTTAATATAGTAATAAGTCTCTACTATAAACTTGACTTAATTAAGCTTTTTAAGAAAAACATTTCTCGTTTATATTATATATAATGAAAATAAAGCGTCAGGTAATGAATTTATGTCTTTAATTCAAATCAATTCAAGTTAAATTATTAAAGATTTTAGTTACCAAGTTTATAAAAGCATAAAAGCGTTGGTTCTCTCTTGTTCTTTTTTGCTTCAAAAAAAAAAATGAGAGGAAATCATAAAAATTTTTTTTACGATTTGTATTGTTAACTTCGTGGATTTTTTAAATTTTATTAAAAATTTTATTTTCTAAAAGAGTACCGGCAACTCTATTGTTTTTATTTTATAAGTTATTTTGGAAGTATTACTAATATTTGCGGTTTAATTTCAAAATCATGTCTGAAAGGACAGCCAGAGAAAAAGAGATTCTTAATTTTGAACCCATAATAGCAGGAAAACATGCAGTTGAAGATTATATTGCTCTGGTGCGCGAAAAGATGTCTCTTGACGAAGTTGTAAACGATGAGGTCATAAAAGAGTTGTTTGATAAAATAGCTACTGCCGCAAGAAATCACATTTGGAAAATACTTTTTGAAGATGACAGTGATGATAAAGAGCAGTTGCTGATTGCATCTCGTTTATTGCGGGAATACAGAAGCGATGCTTGCTTTTACAATCCCTGGGAATATAATACATGGATAGTAACAGTACGTGATGAATTGCTGAAGCGTAATATGATAAATTTTTGGAAAGATGAAATTGTTAAAAATGAACTGGGAACGATTTGGGCTAGAGATTCGGATTTGTTTGAATATGGGGATGATCCAGAACCAGCAGAATTTTATAATCATGCCGGAGCAACGGCTCCATCGAATATGCGTAAAGAAGAACATTGGCCAACTGAACCACTCAATTTGCTGAATGAATCATTAAATAATACTATCTCATCCCCGCCCGTTACGGCATCTTTTAAAAAGATCAGTTTGGAAACGCCTCTGGAAGATTACAGGCATAATATGAATATTCAAGATGCTATAAATTCTGATGACAATGACGCACGCAATAAAATCTTCAAGGAAGGTCAAGATGTTGTATGGCAATTATTATTTAATGAAACGCCATTAACCAAAGAGAATTATACCAAAGCCGCCAACTTGTTGAAGTCTATTAAAGAAGATTCCTGCCTCTACAATCCATATATTTACAATGAATGGATTGTCACTTTAAGGAATGAACTTGTAAACAGGAAGTATAACGATTTCTGGAATAATGTTATTGTTGGCCAGAAGATGGGCTTGTGCTGTTTTTATGATTCAGAATTTTTCAGTGATCCCGAAGACGAAAAACCAGGGGAATTCTACAAGTCTTATGAAAAGATTATGAGCGAAAAATAGAATTCGTGATTAATAAAATATTATTTTATGAAATATTAATTATGAATCTTTACAAAATCATGGTGTAAATATAATTAGAATAAAAAAAAAATCGAAAATAAAAACGAAATTTGATATTAATGTTAAAAAATGGAGCGAACCAATTTATTATGATGCAAAATTCACAAGTTCTGTTAAAATATTTTAAATCTTTCCATAGGGTCAATATAATAACCATTTTGTATATAAATAAAACGCAGAATAATTGAGATATTGGGCCGCAATTTATTGCTAATATAATATAACTATGAAATCTTGATCTCGTTCATATGACCACCTTAAGCACGTTTCCAAACATTGTTCGTTTGTGAGCTTTATCATCATAAAAATGTTAACCTTGACAAACATTTCGATGTTGACATCTCATTAAAAAATATTCAAGGACGTATTTATATTAAAAGACAAAATTGTTATGTCCCTATTGAAAAATTCGTTACATATAAATCTATCTTACCGTTATTATTAACAGTATTTCAAGCTAACAAAAAAAAAAATAAAAAAATAAATAAATAAATCGTGAAGCAGTTAAGAGATGAACACCTAGAATTACATAGTTGTTGACAAGCATGTTTTGTGTCACCATTTACCAAATTCATACAAATACACACACCTGCCATCATGTATGTTCGAATGTAAATAAGGAGAAAACATGTTAAGATCTCTAATTTTTTTTTTTTTTACAAAATGGATATACAAGACTTTAAGGCAATTATCTAAACACACCGACATTAAGGTATTAGTGGCAGTTTAACAATAGTTTGGGCATATGTTCGAAAAGAAAAAAGTAAAGAAAAGAAGAACAAGAAACTCCAAGTTCGGGTAGAGAAGGCATTGCATTGTGCTGGGTCTGTTTATTGACTATAATGTAAATGCGCCAGCCTGTTGTACATGTACAAAGATAAGAATTGTGATAGAGTGGAAAGTGTTCGTGCTGTTTTTTAATCCTCACCTCACACGTTCACCTCACCACCTGCATAAGGTAGCATATCTCTCTTCTTAAAAATATTAACTATCACTGTTGCTTTTGTAATTGTTTTTGTTGCTGTTTTTGTTTTTTTAAGCTTGTGCCAATATGTCGCCTCCGCGTTTAGTACGATTATATTATTGTATTGTATTTGTTGTTAATGGTAAACTGATGATGTGGACTAAAGTTGTTTACATTGTACAGCGACTCTTGAACATTATTTTGTGATATTCGTTCCTGCATTGGCATCCGTATCAATTGTTTATCGATATATATTTGAAATGGTGACCACCACCACCACCAGCACTGCCACCACTGCCATCATTGAAACCCAACTTTTACTTACCATCGTCATCAGATCGCACAACCTGCATGGTCGTGCAGGTAAGCACTGTGTCTTCCACTTCACACATTCGTAATGGTTTTCCATTGAATTTCGGGGGAAAAAAAATAGGTTCGTTGGGGGCACACAAGCAACATCTATCTACCACCGAGAGAGAGTTAGCTGCAGCTTTAGTCTAAACAGTAGCCGTTATTTGTATGTACATGTTTAGATATTGGAAATAACAACAACCAACATTTTACAATAACAACAATTCCTTATGCATAAAATTGTTTGCATTTTCTTTGATATTGTTTATGGTAAATATTCGAATTACGAGTGCAAGTGAATATGTGGCATATATGTGCATAAGTATTTATTACAAAACGGTGTACACGAGTCAACTTTTATTGTTGTTGCTGCTGCTGCTGTTTGTAATTCAAACTTTATGTTATGTTCATTCGATTGGAGTTAGTTTAACTGATTGCCGGTTTTGTATTGTAAATCAATTTCATACAGAGTTCGGTTTTATTTTGTTATGCATGCTGGTTGTTAAATACTTTGGTATGCATTGGTAAATATTGACAGTTGATTATTTTTGGTATTGAATAGCAGCACAACACAGTTAAATTTGTTGGCAATTATGTTTTGAAAATTAATTTAAATATACTCTCATTTGCATAAAATATCAACTACAGTTATATTGTATAAATGTATCATATATAACATTTCGTGATGAAGGAAAATTAAATAAAATGTCGAAAAAAATAACTCAACTATGCCCAAATAAGTCACGAACTATGTGAAGCTGTGATGCATAACGTTCTGTCTAAGTTGTAGGGAATTATTGAAAACATATTTTATGTATCGGTCATATTTTATTTGCCAGCTAATAATTCAATTATTAAAATAATGGGGTTTTCAATAGGGACATAACAATTTCGTATTTTATTGCGAACACACCCTTGAGCGTTTTTCATAATCAATTAAAGTCAAACCGTTAGTCAAAGTCAATATATTCATTATGGTGAAGTTCACAAACGAACAACGTTTGAAAATCATTCCAATTTTCGGTCAAGCCACAAAATTGTGGCTTAATGTTATTGTCAATAAGCAAAATATGCTTCATTGAACAGGAACAAAGTAAACATGTGCTTCAAGGGACCCCATTACAACTACAAAAACTGACCGAATCGTGTAATCTCGAGAAATGGTCCAGTCGATTGGCCACCTCGCTCATGCGATTTAACGTCCTTGGATTTCTTTTTATGAAGTTACGTTAAGTCGTTGTTTTATGCCATTAAGCCAACTTTCTGGCCGATATGTGTGAAAGAGTGACACAATATGAAAAGTGGGACTGGCTCAAAAGAATCCATGTGAACGAGATTCCATAGTTAAATATAACATTTATACTGCACTTGAAATATATTTCTGTCCAATATCTCAATAATGGAGAGTTTTATTTATAATACAAAATTGTCATGTCCTTATTGAAAAGCCCTTTATTTCGTTACTATCAACCATACAATAACATTTGATTACCGAAAACATTATGCAGGTATAATATCCTAACTTGATAATCTTTCATTTGCCCATTAACTAATAATAGCTTGCAGGAAAGGGATAAACTGAAAATTAAACTATACGTGTAGATAAAATACATTTGAATATATTGTAGAGTCGGCTAAAACTGATCTTATACTATTTAGTCCTAAATCATTATATAATACCAAGAGATTCAAAACGTGCAGGGGGTGTCAAAACAGTGCACTTTGTCCGTACGTCCATCAATTTAAAAATGAGACTGGTAGCCAAAATATAAATCCGTTTAGTTCAAAATTTCATACACATAAGATGTTAAGGTCAAAGGTCATATATTGACAAAATTTTATTTTGACTCGACAATTGTAAATATAGTAAAATGACAAATTTCGTCCATAAACTTGAATTTTTTTCGATTTTTAATCGTTATTATAGATTTATAGGCCGTAAAAAGACATGCCTTTGCAACAACTTTCATAAGAAACATACGGACATCAGAATGTACAGATTAACTCAGAATTTGTAGCTTTGCAGAGTTTAACAGGCTTCCTTTTGAATGTTGTTGAATGTTGCAAACGGCCTAATAAACTTAGAATTTCGTTTGTATCGCTTGCAATAAAAGTATGAGAAAAGTGAAAACGTGGATATCCAAACTCATCAGGTTATTACAATTTATGTACGTACAATAATGTTGTTGCTGTTGCTGCTATTATTATTATTGTTATTGTTATAGCTACACTACATATCATTTTCATTATTATTATTATAGTGCTGATGATGACAGAGTACGTTAAAAAATTTAAATCAATTTTTTTCCTTCGCGACAGACGCACCACATAGCTGTGTATGTATAGAAAAAGAGGTTTGGTTATGAAATTCTTATTAAATTAAAGTACATTACAGCAAATTACTTAATAATACGTCAGCATCAGCATTAAATATGCATAAATGTAAAGTATTATGCAGGCACGCATGAAGTAATTTATATTAACATGAATCCACTCTTGCAACGCTGACGTTGCTGCGCAAGCTTAACTTAGTGCTTGCTACAGAATATTTATGATGAATTCTCGCTGTTTCTGCCACCCTTCATTATATTTCGCGATAATAAATATAAAATTGCTTTTTTCGCGAACTCAATAAAATGGTCTTCCTTATTAATGGCTTTCATGGCTATTGTTTAACTCAATCTGTGGTACGTAGGGCGCGTAATAGCTACCTTTCATTGTGTTGGTTATACTCGTTGCTTATGTATAATTATTTTATTAAGTTTTATGTTTAGTTCGCGCATATAAATGTTCGATTATACGATGCGACGAGAGAAAGAACAATGTCAGATAATTGCAAAGTGTAAAAAGTAGGCTTGCATTTTATTTTTAGTGTGTAGAATGGCTTGAATAGCGTTTTAGAAGAACACTTTCTCACGTGTTCAGGGCAAGAGAGAACATTGAATAAGTTCTACCGGCATTTTTTAATGAATATTAATGCTTTATTAAGAAGCAATCGTTTAAAAAAATCGTCCCCCGGTAGCCACTACTCTTTTAATTCCATCTGATTAAACACGTCTTTGCGATTATCCAAGATTTGACCCATTTTGTTCGTTTAAGCGTCCAAATAGGTTTTGGTCTCTGTTCGTATAGCGACCTTTTACTTCAATATTTGGCTCACATGCGATCTCTCGTGATGGCTTCCTTATGTTTTCGTAGCTCATAATAAACTACACGCAATTGATCCCACCAAATGCAGGGCCGTTTATATATGGCCGGGATTACCCTACGATCTTTTATGCTCAAGGTTATCGTAGCAGGTGTTCACGCGTAAAAAGACACCACTCGTCTCACGCCTTAAACTCGTACGGCTGTTGTGTGATTAACTTCTAAGATCAGCAAGTTCAGCTAGCGTCTGACATGAGTCTTCATGAAGCAGTACGTTTTTAACTTCAAACTTATTCAAAATAATTACTTTTGAAGCTTCTATACTAATTTCTGCATGTTGTTTACGACAGAACATGGTCGTCGTAAATTTTAACTACAACTTTGTATATTTTACCTGCAGCTTTTTTTTTTAAATAAAGTAGTGCATTAAAATTCTCTTCGACGAAATGATATCCTCTGAATTTTAAGTTACTTCTTATAGATGCGTTATCTTCTTAAACTTAGCCCCTTGGTCCTGGTAACTTTCTCTGTTGGAAAGCAACGCCATTTTATTCAGGTTCCAAAGAGAATGGTACACAACTATTGGTTTGGCAGAAGTCTTTGAAGGAATAAGAAAAATCAACCGAAACAAAAGAGCCTAGAACGGACGACATAGTAAAGTCTCACACATTGGCTTTTTGAGCACTCCATCCAATCCTTCTTTTCACCTTAATTGGAGTGGAAAAGATGTTTTAAATATTATTTCAATCGCATGGAAAAGTCAATTGACCTTCCCGGACAATAATTTGATTTGACAATCCAGACAAGAACATTTGTTTCTGCTAGCTAAGTCCGAAATATAAAGCTTACGTTGCTGCGTGTTGCTTCTCATTAACACCAAACAATTGTTCACAGAGGCGACGCACAACGACTTGAGCTCTATGACTCTGGCATAAAGTGATTATTGTCATATTCAATGTCGAAATGCAATGACTAATCGGTGGCTGAAGTGGTTGCTTCAATTAAATATACGGTTCAGTGTGATGGTGATTAATGTTTCAACCATGTAATTAAGCCGTGTTTGTAATAATTTCCGCTTATTAGACACGCAGCTAGGAAACCGTTTCTCCCCACAGAAGCTAATGTTTTATTAAGTATTTTTTTTTTTCATTATTGTTATTGTTGTCTGTCTGTCTGTTTGTCTGTCCACTTTGTATACCCGTTTGCAAAATGTGAGTTATCTAATGTTATTATAAAACACTAAATTGCTACTCAAACAAACATTACACAAACAACAATATTCAACCACATAATAATTAATGTTCATACAATATCATGGAATAATGGAGGACGGCATACACAATAATAAGAGACCGAGGGAGAGATAATAAACCTAACGTAATAATTTAAAGCTAAAGTTTCTTGTACATATACTTCCATTGGACGTATGTACATATGATTATAACTAAAATGAAATGAATGGTATTAAGGTACATACTTATCAAAAACTCATCTACACTGCCTGCCTTGCTGACTGAGTGTTCTGTCTATTCAATAGACTGACAGGTATTATCCCCAAATTATACACTCATCACTTGAGTTGATCGTGTTAAAAACATATTAATAATTTCTGTTGGAATTGGTTTGCGGCTTTTCTCGTTTTTACCTTTTGTTGGTTCCTTGTTTTTCGATCATGAACCAGCATGGATACACCTGGATTGTTTACCATATAACGTTTGTATATTATAATAAATTATCCGGTATTATTTCTACAGCCTTCACATTACAATGAAGGGCATATATATCATTTCATTTGCAACAACCAGGAGGAGATGGTCTTGGGGACTCGTAACATATCTATATAACGAATCAGTTTAAAAATATGGGCTGATTAAATCAATTTTGTACAAAATTTATTGTGTGTCATTACAATCAATAAAAATTTATTTAACAGCCACAAAAATTTAGCCAAGAAGTACCCATTTCTATAATAAGTCTCATCCATTCAAAAACTGGCTCAAGTCTTTTTAAAAGGCCCCTTAGTGAACGAGGGCTGACTTTAAATTAAAAATATAGATAAAATTTCAATCAATCAAAATCGATATTTGTACTAGATATTTTGAAAAAAAATTATACAGTTAAAAAGGTGAAAGCGCCTAATTTAAAACAATATAAAATTTTTTAATGTAAAGTTTATATTTTAATTTTCGCAAATTCTTTTCTGAAAAAATCATAAACTTCATCAAGAATTTTTACAAAGACCAGAAGAAAACATCGGAGACCTTACAAAGTTTACATATTTTGACTCAGCATCGGATACTAACCATATCTGTCAGTCCACATGTGGGTTGAACTTATTGCTTTGATCGTCGGCTAACAGAAACGCTCACAATTTTCAAAAAGCTGTACTCAATGTAAAACTAGTCTTACAAGCTGATACGTAATACACTATTAGAGAGCGTGATATATATAATTGCCACGCCTACCGCTGTAGATGTGGAGGGTATTTAAGATTTGGCTTAAACCAAATTTTGTTTTCTTACTTGTTTTTATTAAAGATTGACACTCAGGAGATGTCTTCTATAAAGAACATGAACCGTGCCGACCTTACCCCCCAATGAAGAGTACACCCTATGCTGTTGTAGGTATCGGCTGTTGTAGGTATCGAATCCGCAATCCTCTGCATTAGAGCCAAGCCTTTTGCGTGGGTTTTTGAAGGTGAGCGCACAGGTATTGACTAAACATTCTACGAAGTGTGGAGGGTTTAATGTTATGTGGACTAAGTGATCACGGAGAGTCCTAAAACTTCTAGCGCCCTCCAAAAGGTTTCCTTGTGCCTACTTAGGGCATCCCGCTACGAATAAACTACTCTATCTTATCACCTGCTTCGGCATCTTAAAATTTTTTAGAAAGGTCCTCTCCGACGTAGTATATCATAGAAGTTTAATTCAGTGAAAGAGAATTTTTATTTTCCATATTTTTCATATATTTAAAATGTTATGATAGCAACCGAAACGTATATGTATTCGTTTTAATTTAAGGTCAAATCAACAACATATTAGTTTAGATTATTGTACGCATATAAATACACAAGCCCGACCTCCAGCTGTGCTTATTATTATTGTACATACATATTTTATATAACAGAGCTGTATGTTTATAAATCTTTTCATGTCAACTTATATCATAATGTGCTATTAAGCATAACTTAACAAATTTTCATATTACTGCTTATGACAGTAAGACCACAACGGAACGGAGAGTCAAACAAAAAGCCTGGACAGACGTACATTTCAATATCAAATATAAATCTTATAAAACCGAAGAAAAAGAGTTTAGATGTAAAGAATTATTAAACTTAATATGACATGAACAATAATTTGAATTGTAGACTTTGGCAAGAAAATGGAAATCATAACAATTATTAAAGCAACAACACTATCTGAGTTGAAAAGTATTTATCAAAAATGCTGCTGCTTTATGCCACACTCTCTCACTCACGACACACTACACCGCACACCACACACCACAGTCTCGTGGTTGGCCTAAGCCAACATGCTTTAGTTGCTGGTACCTACTGAGTGGTATAGTTCAGTTTTTGGTACGGCGAGCAGGCTCATGCAGTGTGATTAACACAAAGTTCGTGCTCAAGCCATATAAAAATTAACAGCTGCCTACATATTGTACATATACCGATTTATTATTTGTGTATGTATTTGCATATAATTGATTTGATATGTCATAAAATAATTGCCCAAACACTGACACAAGGTGATTTTTTTTTAATACGTTTTACTGTTCGCGAATGTTTACCTCGCTTATAATACTTGTAAACTATGTAGATGTTGTTCCATTGTAGCAATTGTTGTTTTTGTCGTTGTTGTTAGTGGTGTTATGATTTGACCATTAATTGAATTTGATTTGCATTATAAATACTTTAAATGAACGCTAATAATTGTAATTTAATTGTTGTTTTCAATTACATTTTTTTTATGTATGCGTATGTATATGAATGGCAAACATATCGGAATATATAAATATATGATTAATCACACATACACACACACAGTAAGTACATATATCATTTTCATTTCAAGACTTGGGGACAGTGTGACACAACTTACGTTATTGTCATGAACAATACGTTAATTGAAAGCATGTATGTAAATATGTTATAGAACGATGCAGATCGATCCTACATTTCTTCACAAAGTATAAATGCGGGCACTTCTTACATGATTCTTATGTCAAAAAGGAAGGTTTTACCGAAAAATATTTTCACAAATATCAGAGGGACACAGGGATAGATAAATAATACTTAAGTCGATTTAGAAAGCACTGCAAAGTCCTTTAGTTTACAGAAAGTTTAAAGGTCGGGGGTATACGCACTTTATCAAAACGTGTATAACATGTTTTTGGTAACATTCTCCCGGTCGTATAAATAGCAGATATCGTCTTCACACTTTGCAGAAATATTGATTGCTTTCGTAAACACATTGATATTGAAATTAAGCAAAATCTGTCGAAGGACTTGCTCACAGTTAAACAAAAACTGTAAAAGGGACAATTTTAACAATATTTTACACAAAATATATATAAATCCTACATGGATCCTATAAAGTATGTAAATTTTTTACCATTTATTTTACAGGTATATTTAGTCAATATAGGTAGTTTCCTACTTCAAATAGGTAAAAATGGTAAACAGCCATGCCCACAATCGACAAATATTTATTTAGCCACAAAAAAAGAATAAAGATTTCAAATTAGCACATTTAGCGACAAGCCAAAAGGGAGTGGACACGCCTACAAGTTCTATATTCTCCACATAAGATGGGATGTACTAAGTTTGTCATTCCGTTCTCAACAACAAAAAGGATTACAATATATATAATATAACAAATTTTTCTTCACATGAAATTTTCATGAAAACATTGTGAGGGACAGCTTGAATTGGATTTTTATATTCTGCAGGGTATATTAAGTTGGTGCAAATGTATGTAACTCCTAATGCAAAATCTTGCACACATCTTCAATTGTACCGATGTGAATTATGAATCAAAATTTCAAACGATTTATTCATGTCTGTCTGTCTGTCCATGTATATTTGTGTTTAAGCTAAAAATTCGAAAGAATTTTTTCAGATATTTCAATGAAATTTGGTAAAAGCACATGTATTGGCTCAAAGAGAAACTCTATTGAAAATCCAACGAATTGGACCATCTTTAGAACCCCTCCCCATATAAGGTTTTAATATGAAGGAAATCTTTATATGGAAAAAAAAATTGCAATTCTTAATATTTCTTGACGAAAATTGGAACAAAAATATTTAATTAACTTAATAATTACCTGTAACAAATTTGGACCTAAATGGCACATATTTGGAACCTTTTTCCATATAACTCAACGACTTGTATCATAATTTGTTGTTTGAAGTGGTGTAGAGTATTAAATTGTTAGACTAGACCGACTGTTGTTTTCCAAATATGCATAGACATCTTTGTTGTTGTTTAGAAAAAATGAATGGATGTTTGAAGAGGAAATTTAATGAATATGAAACCTTGAAAGAAGAAAATAACAGAACAGAACTGATTTAGATATGAATTGATAAGAAAAACGATTTCTTTTTATAAAGCACCCACACACACGTACATACGATACATGTCCATTTCGAAATTGAATATGTTTCTAAGCAAGATATAAAATTATGATGTTTTTTTTTTTTTTTTTTTTGATAGAGATTCTCTCCATGAACTATGGCAATATGGCTCAAGGCAGTAGTGTGAGATTTAAAGCATGAATGATAGAAAATGGTTATTTGACATCTAAATGCAATTTATAGCACAGAGTATGCCAATACCAGACACATAAACAATATCTGATGATATAGACAGGTGACTGGGAGACGAACAATCATTGCACATACCAGCACAACAGTATAACAAGAAGAAGAAGAAGATGAATATGAAGGTTTAGTAACATATAAATAATATATTGACAGCTTATGTCACTCACGAATTTATAATAAGCAACATTGTTTAGTATGTATGTATATATATATATATATATGTGTGTGTGTGTTTGTGTGTTTGTAAAATCTAAAATATAATTGTTAAATCTCTTCTCTTGATGTACAAGTTGTCAGAGTAACAATATGAGAAAATGAATATGTCCCGTTGTGATATTGTCTTGTGCGGACACCCGTACATACCAGAAATAACATTTTGTACGCTTCAGTGTTTGGCCAAAAATATGTGCAGCTTGGATATATTTTACATAGTAAGTGAAGCCAATAAATTTCATTCACCCCTTTCCAACTATTTGTGCGCCCACCCTTTCACTCTTCTCAATTAAAACTTGTCATTTCCTTGTAGACAAGGATAGATGAGTTGTTCAACGTGGCAACAATATTAAAGTTATGTGTTGTTAGTTCATCTGCTTCTCTCTGCCATACATTGAATTTGCAAGCACACCAACACACACACACACACACACACAACTATATATCCGTCACTTACTCTTACCCGGCAATATCATTTCGATTTAGACAATAAGAAGAGAAAGCACAAGTTGCCGTTTATCTTCTTTTACTGCCATTGTACTGCTGTACTGTGTTTACATAGAATTTCTTCTCATTTCATTTCTTCGTTTCGTTTTTAAAACTTTTCCTTGTTGTTGTTGTTGTTGTTGCTGTTGTTGTTGTTGTCAATGTTCTATATCTTGCTGTCTTTATCGTTTTTATGTACAATAGTTGACAGTGAAATACCACAACATTCTGTTTGTCTGTCATTAAAGTGACAAGTGCAATGAGTAACTGACGGACTGCCTTAGAAATAGGAGAACACGAGAATAGATAAATGCGTTATAAAATTCTTTGCTGTTGTATATTATATAACTTGAACAGGTTTACTACAGAGATTTTGTTAGATAAGATTCTTATTAAAAATTTATAATAACTTAAAAAAGAAAAACTAATTAATCCTGTAAATCTCCTTGATAGCCAAGTGATGCAGCAATTTTGGTTGAATTTAATGACTTCTGGGAGGATTGGCATTGAAGTTTCAATTGGTGCTGCTGGTGATGGCCTCTCTTAAAAGCGGAGCTTTGAAACCGATTCAGGTTCAAGTTCTGCCCTTGACCGAATATTAATTTTTCACATTTTCTCATTAAATTATCACTTCAGCCATAAAGTCCCACAGAAATAAATTTACTTTTATATAAAAAACTGAATTTGACTTAGGACAAATCTTAAATATCCTTCTCATCTACATACAAATGGTGGGCGTGGCAGGTATGATTACGCCCTCTAATAGTGTTTGTATAACGTATCAGCTTGGAAGACGAGTTCATAGCTTAATTTTTGTTTATTGTGGGCGTGGCTCTCAATTGTTTTTTCAGATCTTACAATTTCTTACAAAATTTCAGCTCAATAACTCAAAACTTAAAAGCGTGAAAGTGTCAACAACAGATAAACACAGAGACACACGGGCGAACGTGTTTCTAACACATCCTTCCGAGTTTTTTTTTAGAAACTTAGTATATAACCTTATGTACCTTATGTGGAGCGTATAAAAATGAGTTTTTTGTTTGTTTGTTTGTTTGTTTGTTTGTTTGCTTGTTTGTTTTTTCATATCGTTTTGAAGATTATTGTCAGTATTAAATAAGAAGCGTGCGGTGTGTTAAGGAGGCGTTTAAAACTATTGTTTATACAAGTGCGAATAAATACAAAATAACCTAACAATTTGTCAAATGAACGGCAACTTTAACCTTATGAGAATCATTCAACAATAAAGCGCCGACAATATATCAATTGAACATGCCAGCCGTACAAGCCACCTTTCATATGAAACCAATAAGTACAGATTACAATGATTATTATAACATAAACATTCATACAAACAATATGTTTCATAGTTGCTTGCAACACGTCCACAACATAAGACAGCGTATAAAGGCAGTAATTGTATGTGCAGTGTACACCATTTGTTAACATCACCAGAGAGACGTATTGTGGTAATAAATCTTTCTTTCTGTTTGTTACTGTTTTTGTTGTTACATGACTTGAAACATTCACGAAGAGTTTTGTATTTGAGATACTTACTAACACTAAATAACGGCAATAGATTTCATCTTTACTTTTTCTTACAAGAACTTTAACTGACTGTTTCTCTCACTCTCTCTCTCACTTGTTTGGGTTGTATTGATAAAAGATGAGTTTGCGCTTTTTAACAGTTAAAGAAAAGCCCAGCTTACAGTAAGTATATCCACCTGTTTTAACAACATTAATAATTAAAATATTTATTTGAAAACAAAACAAATATTTATTAGTTGGTAGCATTCACTTGTTATCTCGTTGACCGATTTTTTTCCTATCTGAAATTCAATTAAAATTGTAAATTTAACACTTTAAGATTATTTGGCTAGATGACAGCAACAACAAATCACAAAAACTGTGCTATTAATTAGTGTGGTGTGTTAGTATCCGTGTATAGTTGTATATTATGTTCATAAAACATGTTTTTGCCAAAGCAAAAAACCCATAAATGGAAATAAGAACCGTTACGATAATTTGTTTGATGTAGTTTGATTACAATTATAACACAAGGTGTGCCACAAACTTAATGATTTAACGGTTAAAAGATTAAATACAGCTTCCAGTGTAATATTAGAAATCTAATAATAACGCTTTTCTCATTATTTATTACACTTTGAATATATGATCATGGAATCAGCGCTTTTTTAAGTTTCTCTCCTTACACGAAAGAGTTTTACTTTTATTTGCAATCTCTGTTTTCACGGCGAAACTGCGTTTATTTGAGTGTATGGACTGTCGGACAGAAGAAGAAAACATTATAGTTTTTATTTTATTTAATTTAATTTAATTTTATTTTTTATTTTATTTTATTATAACCTCCACCTATGTGATGAGGGTATACTAAGTTTGTTCTTCCGTATGCAGCATCCAAGGAGGCGTCAAAGACCCTATAAAGTTTATATATTTCTGATCAGCATCAAAAACTGAGATCTCGTTCATTTATTTTTAATAAAACGCTTTCATCAATTCACAATTCAATATTTATTACTTTCATACTTTTAACCCTGTATCTTGCACCAATACTGCGTACTGGAAAATACAGACTTTACGCCGTGTATTCGCGCCTGATATATTCCACCGAAGGATACAGGCTTTACGCCGTGCATCCGTACAGCGATCCAAACGAAAGACCGAGTTGGCGCTCTACACCTGTAGTTATGTACACTGACCGACCGTTGACAACCGAAAAATGAAAGTTAAAGTAAAGTATTAAATGGATGGAAGATTTTCACTTGCTTACCTGTATCATTATAAAGATTTGATTGCAAGAGGATCGATATGGTCAAGTGTCAATTCAAGTCAATATTAAACAACAATTAAAATACTATTCGGTTACAATTATGGTGTGTGTTGTTGTTGCTCAATAACTTATATCTCAAATACTTAAACTTTGACTTAATTTTCATTAAATTGCTTTATTGTGGTGGCGGTAAAATAAAACTGAAACTCTGCAATGAAAACTAAACTAAACCAACTAACCAACCGGTTTCACAAAACATAGACTTTAAGAAAATGTTTATAAAAAAAAAAAAAAAAAGATGTTTGTTAAATAATTTGCCACTTAAGTTAACAAGACTCTAGACAGTTGCCACATTAAGTGACAGTTTGTTTGAAAGCTCGGTATAAAAGGTGTCACACAATTACACATAAATATGCAAAGCAAATACAAGCTATAACATACCAAATGTAGGTTAACTAAACATAAAATACATGTTAAAATGTAGTGGTATTTGTTGGCTGTCAGTTCAATGTTTTTATACACACATATTCACATAACACGGGGGGTATGCTAAGTTTGTAATTCCGTTTGCTATAATCCTGCGGAGGAATCAGAGACTCTACAAAGTATATATATTCTTAATTATTAACAAAATCTGACTCGATCCAAACATGTCCGTCCATGTGTTGTTTGCTTTTTGGTACTCTCATAGTCGTATTTAAAGATATTAAGCTGACATTTTTTACAGACTATTTAAAATTACTACTTACTTAAAATCGGATCGAAAGCCACGCCCACAATCGATAAAAATTTACTTATCTGCTACAAAAAATTAACTTCAAAGTTGAAATTTTGTACAAATATCGCATCCATCGAAATGTTACAAAAATGTTAAAATCGGGCATAATCGGTCAAGAGTCACGTCTGCAATTCATTCAAATCTATTTATTTGTCACGAAAATGTAGCTACAAAGTTGATAATTGATACGCCTATCTATAATTATCTCACCCAAAGTTGTGCTAAAAATGGGTGTGGTTATATAACAGACACGCCCACAACTTATATAAACTTGCAAGTTGATACCTAACACCTACTCTACTAGAGGTCGTAATTATATACCTGCCACGACCAATTTTTGTAAATGCGTGTGGAGGGTATTTAAGATTTGGCCTAAACCAAATTTAGTTCTTTTACTTTTTTCAGTACTCTTGTAATATTGATATGTTAGAGTATGACCTTTTATGGTTAATAATAGTTGACATTATAGCGTTTTGACTTTTCCCCTTACTACAGGATAAAAGTCAAAACAACTGTTATTAAACTTTGTTCAGATCATGAATTTATTGCTAAACAAGTAAGACAACTAAAATTGGCTTAGGCAAAATCTTAAATACCCTCCACATCTAAAATAGTGGGCGTGGCAGGTATACAATTACGTCCTCCAATAGTGTATGTATAACTTATCACGTTGCAAGTCGAGTTTTACGCTAAGTAGATTTTTTTTGTAAATTGTGGGCGCGTTTGTTATTCGACCTCACATATTTTAGACAAACCGATTGATTTAACATTGGTTTATAAAGACCAAATTCTAACTTTATAGTTTAATTTTTGTGGTAGATTAATTGATTTTTGTCGATTTTGGGCGTGCCTTTTGAACGGTTTTGCTCATTTAAATAGCGATCCCCGTGCAGAACTAAAAGTACCAAATTTCAGCTCAATATCTCGAAATTTACGCCCGTGAGAATGCCAACAACAAACCGACTCACGCCATACATATTTAGATTTATTCAATTTTAGAGGGTGATCACGCTGATGTGGGGTCTCTGACACCTCCTTCTGGGTTTTGCAAACGGAAAGACAAACTTAGTATACCCCCCATCTTTTGCGGAAGGTACAAAAAAAAATTCCAAAGATATCCATTGTGTGCGTGTTTCCTTTCTTAATCTATCAAGTGCTATTTTCTTTAAGTATTACTCACTCTCTCTCTTTTATGGCCAATGTGTTGATTGTTTTGTATTTTCTGTTCACACTGTGTTTTGGTGTTTCGGCGTTTTATCTGTGTTGCCGGAAGGAAATGCAATGTTGTCAACTGAGTATACACATATACATATGTGTGTATATGCATGTTCATTTCGCTGTTTGTTGCTGACACTTAACAAATTGCGGTCTTTAGTTTCTGTCAAGACAACTGATGGTAGTTTTCTGTTGGCGTTTGTTTTTCTACATTTTTCCTTTTCTTCCGTTTCTTATTTTGAAAAATGTGGTCCCATTTTTGTACAACACAAACAACAAAAACACCAACAAAGTTATTAACATCCCATTAAATTCATTTTTAGCAAAAATGTTTGCTTTTAACACACTTGTTGATAAGTAGCCGCAGTGCTATGTTTTGCCATCACACACACACACACACACACACACACACACACACACACACACACACAATATATTTAACATAATCACTCTTTGACAACAAAATACTGCCAATGTTGTGTCGTTATTCAGTTTTCAGTTTTCGGTTCGTTTAATTTGAGGTTCAAGACATTTGTGCCTCTGAACTAGTTTAAACATAAATTACTGCCAGCCAGTGATAGTTCATTTGTTTGAAGCTTCACGTTTTATTTAACAATAACAACAATAACAACAACAACAAAAGAAGCATGTTGTTATTTTATAAAATTTAACATTTGTATGCTTCACCAAAAATTTTACAAAATGTTGTATTGCTGCTCTTAAGTCATCTGTCAGCTAGTTGGATAATGTTATTGTTTCTTTATATTAAAAGACATATATGAATGTTATAGTCTGTCAAGCTCAACTGCATAAGTTAGTTCCACAAATTGTGCTCTTGGTTGTAACAACGCGAGGCTTTTCCATATCAGTCAAAGGGGAAAGGGGTTCTAAATATAATCTGATTGGGGACAAATTTTGTACGGCCAATTATTTAGCCAATGAACTATTCTTCACCAAATTTTGTCACAAAATATTAAGAGTTGCGGTTTTTTGCTATATAAAGACATACATTATAATAGGATTTTATATGGGGAGGGGTTCTAAACATTGTCCAATTCGGTCTGTTTTCTATAGGGTTCTTCTCTGGGCCAATACGTGTTCTTGTACTAAATTTTATCGAAATATCTCAAAAAATGCACAAATTTACATGTGCAGGCAGACGGACTTAGTTAAATCGATTCAGGTTTAAATTCTGAATCGATCGAATTGATAAATTTTAATAATAAATTTATAATGAATGAAGAGATATATAATTATATTTATTATAGCATGAAAATAGTAAAAAATTTTATCTTTATACCCCAAGGCCGACTTGCGAGACAAAGTATAATATATTTCGCTCAATCCGGTTTCCGTTCAAATACTAGTCATTCTGATTAGAGCATTTTTATCTGTACCACCCACATAACTAAGCTATCGCAAATGCTTTACTTTACGCTACGTACTATATTAACGTCGGCATCAAGCTCACACAGCTTATGATTCATTCCGAGTCGGAACTCATCGCGGACGCAAAGAATATCAAAGACTTCATCACTTTTCATTAATATCCATTTATCCGTAGAGAAGCACAGCGATGCTGAGCTCAGAGTGTAGGTTTTGTCAATCGAGAGAGGGTTTTGGTGTTAAATTGCTTACTTAGGCCATATTAGCACTTGCTAGACATCACAATTCTCCGCTTTATCTACATCTGCTGACATTACTGGAGATATTTACGGCTTTACCTAGGTAGACAAATTCTCGAACTAACCCGAAATTACATCAGTCACAACATGCAAGGAGTTTCAGTTTTTTGGAATTGTTCTAATTGAGACAGACGGTTACAAGTCACAGTTAAAATATTTTATAAAATTAAGTTACATGAACATGTTTCGGTTTACATAGGACTGAACCTCTTTAAAAATGGTTCGATTACAAACAAATTTAAACCCCTTTTCACTTAACGTCCTCCCTTTAAATATAAGAATTTATATAACATGTAAAATAAGTCAAGAATCTAAATTTGGCTTAGACGAAATCTAAAATACCTTTCACATCTATACATAAAATATGGACGTGGGATATGCTTGATTGCACTTTTTAATAGTAGTAGTATGAAATACGAATATTTTCATTTTTTGTGGATGATAGATAGATAGAATGTCTATTGTGGGCGTGGTTTTTAATTAATTTACTAGAAATGTTTGTACAATCAGTTCAATATCTTAAAATTTACGACCACAAGTCTTCCAAAAACAAACACTCGGACGGACATGTCTAGATCGACTCAAATTTAGATTCTAACCAAGAATATATGTATTTATATTTGGGGTTTCTGATGCCTCCTTCGGGTTATTTCACATTGTGAACAAAATTATCTTGTGCTGTAGGTTACTAAAAGTAGTTGCATTGAATCAAGTTTAACATTTTTATTTGAAATCTCAACTAAAAGGAGTTTTAATACTTTAATAGCCATCAGTTGTAGACAGACAAACGTTATTTTAAATATCTAAATAAACGCAAATATTTTTTTAACGGAAAAAAATTCAGCATTTCACCATTTGCATACTGTCAAAATTAGTCTCAAGTATTATAAACATATTTCATAGTTAATCTTCTTATAAAATATGTATTATATGATATATCATATTTTCATAGAAAGAGGAATAGTGGAAGTGAGAGAAAGAGAGAGGGTAAAAGAGGGTGTAGATAAAGAGAAAATGGAAATGAAAATTAAATTTATAACATAATAATGCATATAGCACAGCATAACTGTATACTGTATATATTGTATACAGTTATATATCGAAGAACAAGAAGGAAAACACTCAATTGCCGTAGGAGGAAGAATACTATAAACAACAAAAACAACAACAACATCATCATCATCATCATCATAATCAACAACAACAAAAACAAAGTCAACCATAATAAATGTTATAAGTTGTACACAAGTACAACAACAATAATACAAATATGAGTAAAAGAGAAAGAAAGAGAGAAAAAGAGAGATAGAGAGATAGAGAGAGTGAGAGAGCGAATGTAAAATAGGAGATTGTAAGAGAGAGACAGGAAGAGAGTTATAAAGACACGATGAAATATGATTGCAGGATAACATAAATTTTATGTGCTCTAATGTACTTAAAGATGCCAAAGACTCTGACACCGTTGGTGTTTTTTTTTTGTGTTTGTTTCTTTACATTTTGCTTTTATTAAACCTGTGCTATAATACTATGTACTGGGAAAAACATTCACTTGGGTAAAGGAAATGCATACGCATACGCTAGAGAGTGAGAATGAGATAGAGTGTGTGTATGTGTGTAGCAACAACAATACAAAATAGATTTATAGCAATAACAATAATAAATATCTTTTACTTTCATTTTATGCTAAGTAGAAAATATTGTTTCCACTATTATTATTGTTGTTGTTGTTATTATTTTGCTGCCGTTGTCCTATTGTTCTGGTTTCATAACTACAAACAGTATAAGTTTGTACGTGTTTGGTACGTTATCATTGTATTTTGTTTTAATTTATTTGCATGTAAAGCTTTTCATCTCCTTTGCTGCTGTTGTGGTTGTTGTTGTTAGTATTGTTTTATGCCATTAAGGCTTATTTATATGTATGAATGCGAAAATTGCAATTTATACCAGATATCACCTTTTAGGCTATACAGGATCAAATTAAATGTCTTACACTACTGTCGCTTTCTCTCTCTCTCACTCTCTCTCAATTTTGTTAGTTGTTAATGGTTTGGAATATATATCACTGTTACCGCAAGATTAGTCTTAATTTATATTAGAAAACGTATGCGTTTTTATGTAGAAAATATTAAGTAGGATATATTCCTTTTTATACATATACGTCGGTTGAAGATTTGTTTTGAATATAAAAATTACAAATAATTCGAAATACGAAATAATATGAAAAATTAGAAAATGTAATAAAATCTAATTATATCATAACTCAAACTATATGAGTTTATCGATCTTTTTCTCATAGCATTGTCATTCCCATGAAAATTGTTAAAGTATAGACAATAGTTTATCAAATTGTATGTAATTTTATATGTCCATGTGCGCATAGTTCTCCTTCTTACTTAAATTTTTAACTACAACTGATTATAAAAAATGAGGAAACTAGGGAACTTTTAGAAACCACTCCAAAAACTTTTTCATTTGTTACCAATATCATAAGAGTTTTCATGAGAATAGAATTTATCTTACGACATTGTTCAAGTCAAGACCTATTATTTGATACCCATATTACTTAGGTGAAGAAGGACTTGCTCATCAGCGATTTGGAGACGGCGGCCATGTTAAAAGTTCTTATATATAAATATATTGTACATTTTATTTGTATAATATTTCCATGAGAACCGAAACGAATGCATGTTGAATATATAGAAGTGTTTTATATATCGGCCGCCATTTTAACACTCTAGCCATCAAGCCTTTTCATATAATATCCATCTTGAATAGATTGTGAAGCATAAAAAATTCCACATATTGAATTTGACGCCCTAATGAATTTAATATAACGATAATTAGCTCAGAGCATTGTATGTGTTAAGCCTTTTTATTTGACACCCATGAGTTATGAAGTTTGGCACGGCCAACATATCGCATATAGTAAGACGGAATTTAGTTTATTACATGTATTATATTCATTAAGCTCTTTTTTTTTGATACCCATCTTGAATAGATTATGAAAAATAGTAAGTTATTGTAATATCTACGGGCGGCCGCCATATTGGATATGCATAATTTTTGGGGACATTTCCTTGGTATAGTAAGAGTGTAATGCAATAGATTAATAATGCAAAAAGGTTACCTAAGGTGAAAGTCCCTGATTAGATATTAAAGGACATAGGCTAGGTTGGTTAGGTGCGCCAGAAGTCCTAAGTGAAACACACTTAGTCCCTTAACCTTATATAGAAATCATTGTACGGAGCACCGTTCCTGCTGCCCATGTGGCCTATGATACAGAGTCCAGAGTACAGAGAGATACGACTGCAGGGATCAATTTCCTGTTTAGACTTATTAGGTAACCATGAAAGGACATAAGTTCGTAAAACATTGAAAATGAAAACATTGTCTTGATTGTGCACTTCTTTAGAGAACGGCTTACTCGGGTTTCCTACTAAGAAAAAGAAAAGTAATGCGGATACGTAATACAAAAATCCAAAAAGTGTTTATTAATCATACGCCCCAGCGTAGCCTTATAACATAATTTAGAATTATTGATGATAAATTAAGAGTTGGAATATTTTTTTTTTTTAAGATATAAAACATTATCACTCTATTACTATTATGAAAATTTTTAATTCCAAAAAATAAAAACCCAACTTTATAGATGGGTGGGTGGAGAGAGAGAGAGAGAGAGAGAGAGAGAGAGAGAGACTATAAATTTCTTTTTATTATCATATTAAAACTTGCTCAGCTCATATATATTGTATGCTGTGGCCATTTATATAAATATTTATTTAGCTATAAGCCAGAAGGTGAGAGAGAAAAAGGGAGAGAAAGAAAGTAGACCGAGTGTATATTGGTAAAGGTAATAAAAATGAATTATTGCCCACGATTCGGTTCAAAGCATTGGCAGGAAAATCGGGGAAAACATATTTCATATGGTAAAATATTATTTATTACACCACAAGGGGCATAATATTTTACACATTTTATCATATTATATCATATATATATACATATACATTGTTTTTATACAAGTAAGAGAGTATTAAGTAAATGCATTGGAATTTCATTTTAGCAAGAAAGTTGATCATACCTTCTGGAAGAAGCAACATCATCACCAAATTACTGGCCGATTACAACTTATTTAGTTCTTTGGCCTGTTGAATTGCCATACTTACCATACTTAGCAATCCTAATCTTCAGCTTTATCTACATACTGATATTATTGGAGATATTTACAGTCTAGGTAGATGATTTGACGAATAGTAACCTCGAAGTTACATCGGTACTTATACTTTATACCATACACTTAGTTTCATAGAATTATGGGCAAGATTATAATTTGTACATAGTTTTTTAATAAGCATTAGAAACGGAGTCTGTTAGTGTGTCTGTCTCTTGTTGGAACGATCATGTGAGCATTTTTTTGACTTTTTTTAGCTAATATTTTATCTAAATATTTACAATCTTTGCATGTAGGTTCTCAGGAAATTCTCAGCTTACCATTGAATGCCTTTTTTGTCTCTAAAAATATTGCTACAAAATTCTAATTTGTTGCCCACATAGATATTTTCTTTAAATTTTAAGTGAACACGCCCATATTAACAGATAATTGCTATTTGGTGTAGAAAACGTCTATTGTAGTAAAACGTAAGATATTTTTTAATAAACATTAAAAGAGGATGTACCTACCACGCCCAACGTTTTCAAGTACATGTGGAGGGTATTTAAGATTTGGCTAAAGCCAAATTTAGTATTTTTTGTTGCTTTTATTCGTTTTTTTGTCCTAATGCGATGAATTCAAAATATTGACGTTTATAATATTTATAGCATGCAATATATTATATGTTGAATGATGTTGGTGTAGTTATATGTTTTATGTATATGCGTTAACTCTATGAAAATTTATTGCAAATGACATTTAGGTGTCCAACGGAACACTTTTTATATATATGTATATATAAATAAACAATTTTTAACAAAAATAACAACAACCATAACGACAGTAACGCCAACGTCAAGCCATATAACATATTTACATTTTTTACTATTATTTGAAAAAGCTAAATGGCAAAGTCGTATAAATTTTATTTTACACATAAAACATAATATAACCGTGGGTAGGTGCAATTGTTATCAGTTATATTTCCGTCTCTCTCAGATATTTTTTTTTGTATTCTTAACCTTTCCCTATATAAATATTTAACCAGAATGCAAAGCAATCGTTTGCAGCAATACAATCGGAGTATAAAACCCAAGAAAAAAAAACAATGAATAAATAAATAAAACAGATTGGTAGACAAGAGGAAAAAGAAACACAAAAAAGCAGCAAGGCAATAAAAACATTAATAAATAAATTGTTGTTGCTGTTGTTGTAGTTAGGTCAAAAGATTTAATGCCATGTTGGACCAGTTAATATATTGAACAGATGCCATAACTCTTTTTCATTTTTTTTTTTTTTTTTTTTTTGAACAAAAAGTATTTGATTTGTTTTTTTTTTGGGGTCTTGCATATATCAAGAGGTTTCATTCATACATTTTTATTATACCCTCCACATGAGATGGAAAGTATACTAAGTTTGTCATTCCATTTGCAACACCGAGACGGAGGCGTCAGAGACCCTACAAAGTATATTCTTGATCAGCATCAAAAACTGTGTCCGTATCGTCATGGGCGTAAACTTTGATACACTAAGCTGAAATTTTGTACAGACGGTTTAGGTTTTAGCAGAAAGATCGCTATTTAGAATGGACAAAATAGATTAAAAGCCACGCCCACAATCGGCAAAAATCTATTTATCTGCCATAAAAACCCATGTATAAAATTTGGTACACATATTTATACAAATTATCCCATCCATCGATGTGCCAAAAATAGGCATAGTCAGATAACTACTACGCGCACAATTTATAAAAAACTCTACTCTACATATAACTGGAATTGCAAGCTAATACTTATTAGATACATTATTAGGAAGCCTTAGCACACGCCTGCCACGCCCTTTATTGTCTATGTGAAAGGTATTTAAGATTTGGTCTAAGCCAAATTTAGTTTTCTTACTTGTTATAGCCTCAACATAGCATGGCGGTTATACTAATTTTGTTGTTCTGTTTGGAATTTACAGAAAGACCCTTTTAGGACCTTACAAAGAATTGTATATGATTGTATATATTTTTGACCAGTCTAAGTCTACGTTAACGATGTTCGTGTATACGTGTGTCTGCCTTGAAGCGCTCACGGTACTAAAAAATCAGAGATATTGAGCTGATATGATGATTTTATATCAAGTTTTTTAGTTTATATCGCTAGGGCGTTAGTTAAGGTGGACAAAATCGGTAAGCTACGCCCACAATTGATAAAAGTTACTTATACAAATAAAAGCACATCTCTAAAATTCATATAAAGTGAGTTTATGTAATTATTTACTTGTTAAAAAGAGGAAGCATTTGTAAGTATTCCATGAAAGTGGGAGCGACAGTACGATGGACAAAAAACTATCTATGCATTATAAAAACTGAGCTATGATATTGAAATTTGATAAATATATTTATAATTACCAGTTCTATCGATGTTGCAATATTGGGTGTGGTGTGCCACACCCACTGCTTATATATATGTAGATGTGTAGGGTATTTAAGATTTGGTCTGAGCCAAGCCTTCAGATTATTCATTCATTTATAAAATACCTACCTATGTATAATATCATGCGTATGTTAACATATGTTTGCATTATTTGCTTGTATGTGTGTATGTGTATGTTTGTATGCAAATTAGAGATTATAATAAATTGTACTCTAGTGTTAGCACAATGATGCCCATTAACTTAAATAAACATTAAATAGAAAAAAAAAAAGAGAAGAGAAAGGAAATGAAAGAGAGAGAGAGATAGGAGTGATTTCATGTTTATTTCTTTTACTGACTGTTGTGTACCTTTACGTGTATGAAATATATATATATAAATGAATGAGTGTGTGTGTGTTTGTTTGTTTGTTTGTGTATGAGCTCTAGTGTGCATGCAAATGCTGTGACAGCCTGCAAACATGCCAAGATTAATTTGATTGCATGTGAACCATAAAATGTGTTCATGTCCGAACTAAAAACATAGCTGTTTGTTGTTGTTGTAGCCAAACAGGCAGCTTGCTTGTCTGCATGCACTACGTCCGCATCATGCATATCCATTTGTTGTCGCTATTGTTGTTGTTGTTGTTGTTGTTATTGTTATTGTGAGTTTCATTCCCCCCTACCTCCCTCCCTTTATTCCTGTTTCTTTTCCTTCTTTGTGTTCCTGTTAACAGCACTGACAGCTTGAAAATATATTAACTTTTGTGTACAGATAATATTTATCTTATTTCATGTTGGGTGTGCGTGTGTTTCTCTATACACGTATTTATATAATCGCCAATCTCTTAATAATGAGATCAATTTCGAAGATAAATCACTTATCGTCCAAAAAATACGAAAAAAAAAAAAACTAAAATAAAATAAAATTGTACACTTGAGGTATGTATGTGATACTGTGTGTTAGGTACATATATATAGCATAGACATGCTATTGAACATTTTGTGATATATAATCAAAACGTTACATATCCCGGCATGCAATAAATATGAAAGCTAAGGTTGGCATTCACTCTGAGTTTTTTATTTTATTGATTTTCCTTTTTGAGATAAATCACGTAAATAATTTGCCAGCCAGCCAACACAGATTGTTTATGTCGAATACACAATACGAAGCGGTCGCTTATTTATGCCTAATGCAATTCGTAATAGTTTTGTTCACATTACTCATTAGAGCAACACCTAAAAAGCAGTAAAAACAATAACAACAACACCAACAACCACATAAATATCATAAATCATAACACAGCAGCCAACTAACACAAATGAACACTAGTAAACAATTCTAGGTTCTGTTCGTTCTAGCTTCAGCTATAACAGCTTCCTTCTCCTTCTCCTCCTCCTCTTCCTCCTTCTTCTCTTGCCATCATCATTAGAGCTTTCTATTGTGTTTGTATTCACTGTGCGGTTAAGATTGTTTTTCATATTTGCGTAGTTTTCTTTTTTATTCTTTCTGAATTTGTGCTGTGTTGTTTATGGAGCACATAGAAGTTAAAGTGTCACTCATACTGTGAGTGTGTGTGTGTATTGTAATTATTGTATATACAGATAATATATCAACGCGGCAATTGCCTTTTCGCTTATAATAACGATTGCATTGCCAATCTGTTGGCAGCTCGTTGTTAACAAATGACTTTAAAGTATTGTTGTTGTTATTCTTTTTGTTTTTAAAAGCTTTTAATATATGCTTGCGTCTTCCGACAGAGACTTCTTTGAGGAGTTCCGTAAATAAAATAATAAAAAAATATTTTTTTATTTGAAAGCATTGTTGTTATTGTTTTTTTTTTTTCATTCAAGAGTAGATATTTTATATTTTTTGAACTTATTAAACTTATCTATAGGTGTGCTATGTTATAATATTATGTTTTATTATATGTGTCGGTACGTCCATAATTATCAATTTTGTATAATGTCCAGGTTCACGGTGCGAATGAGTGATAAATTAGCAAGTTCAAAAAAATGAATTTTAAATACCCTACACATATACATACAAAAAGTAGGCGTGGCAAATATATGATTAAGCCCTTTTATAGTGCACAACAACTTGAAAATCGAGTTTTACGTTGATTACAGTTTTGTATAAATTGTGGGCGTATCTGTTATACAACCACGCCCCTTTTATGCAAATCGATGCTTAAGGTAATTATTAATATGTATATCAAAGTTAAACTTTATAGCTAGATTTTTATGGCAAATCAATATATTTTTATCGATTGTGGGCGTGACTCTAGATCAATTATCCCTAATTTATAAAGAAATGTGTATGTACAAAATTTAAGCTCAATATCTCAAAATTTAACACTGTGAGAATGTCAAAAACAAACAACCAACGGACGGACATTTCTAGATTACAGATCAGGAATATATATGTTTCGTAGAGTTTCTGACGTTTTCTTCTGGGTGTTGCAGACTAAATGACAAAATTAGTATACCCGACAAAAATCTATCTATAAGTGACAAATAAAAAATGAAAATAAAATTTCGGTTTGCCCAAAAATAGGCCTGGTCGGAAAACAAATAGGCGTGCATTTTATAAAATACAATACTTGGCAAAAGACTTCCCATTGCCCCAATTTAAGATTCGGCCACATTTACAAAATATACAATAGTATAGTTTTACAGGTTTTGCCTATATTTCAATACCAACCTAGCTATGAAAACTAACAACAATTCTGTCAAGTTTGGAATCGATAATTCAATTTTTGCAACCAGGAGAGTAGTTACCATAGAACACACACGCATGGATATACCGACAGATAGACGTGGCTAGATCGACTCGGTATTCGATGCTGATACTTCGTGGGGTGTGCGACAACTTCTTCCGAGCGTTGCAAACGTTTTAACAAAGTGCTGTATACCCCCACATACATATGATTATTATTTATGATTATTATAATAATTTTATAATCAATAAAGTCATCGTAAGTTATAATAGCTCATGGCATGAAACAACAAAGGACTATATCAATTTGTTGATACTCAACTAAAAACTCAACATTATTCAATAATTCAGTATTTCATAATAATATTTATCCTTTGTGGCTTACTGTCTCTCTCTCTCTCTCTCTAACTCGCCTTTTCAATATTTATAATTTAATTAAATGAATTCTGCATCAAGAGGAAATTGGAAATCTTGTTATGTGAATAATCTCAAGATTTGTTCGTGGAAAATGTGTACACATCTACTTAACATAACAAAATAATTCTGAGGCAATGAAGATTTAATTAGAATAAGTTGCACAATAATTGTATATTTCAATGCAAATAGATCTAATCAAACATTACAAAGTATAATATAAAATCAATGACAAGCACAAGAAGGGGCTACAGGGGCAGTTCATTGAATTTGAAATCCTTGTACAAGATTCATTATTAATCATTGTATGCCAGAGACTCATGAGCTCTGCTGGATATATTGTGTGCAGAATACAAATTGCAATGCTGCTCAAGAATGAAAATTAATTGATTGAGAATATTTATAATATTTGCTTGAAGTATAAACAGCTTTCGTCTCCTTATGTATGCATTATGTGTGCATTTGTAATGATATTTTTATATCCTCCACACAAGATACTAAGTTTGTATTTCCGTTTACAACATCAAGAAGGAGGCCTCAGAGATCCCACAAAGTGATCAGCATCAAAAATCTAGACAATCTGTACATGTATGTTCATGTGACCCTGGGTGTGTGACTGTTGTTGGCAAATTTCACCTTAATGTAGCAAAATTTATGTCCGCGAGAGTGAATGCCATCACAACAGACGGATACACCCACATACATATCTAGATCGACTCTGTTTTTTATGTTGATCACGAATTTATATATACTTTGTAGAGTGTGTGATGCCTCCTTCTGAGTTTTGAAAATTATGAAAAATGAAATTAGATTGAAATTTATTAAATTTATGAAATTTATCCATTAACCAAGGATTTCACTCACATGTGATCTTAAGGTGAGACGTACATCTCTAAATGAAACATTTTACACATTATACAAAATATTTATGTATCGACGCATTTCTTTTTGTTTTGTGGGAATTACAAAGGTTGCCGCAATACCAATATGCATATAATAGGTTTAACAACAACAACAACAACAACAACAAAATGCAAACTATCTCAAACACCGTAAAGACTTGTGCGGCATTTGGCGAGTGTTAAATATTGCGATTTATCACGCAAATGCATTTTTCAATTTTAACATGCCACAAGCCATCATAAAAAGTAACAGCTATCGCACTAACAATAACAATAACAACAAATTGTCGGTTATACATAATGCAGGCAATATTAGCTCATGTTTCATTGTACGACATGAATGTGTGTGCATGTGCGTGTGTTGTATTTGTTGATGTGACAGCGGCTCAATTTCCTTAAAAATGGTTATTAAACAAAATCATCTTTTCATCTCTGTCTCTCTCTCTCTCTCGCTCTTTTGTTTAAGACACTTATGCCCCATAAACAATTTTAAAATGTTGTATAAAAATTTTATGATCAGAGCCCCCCCCCCAAAAAAAAATCCAAGATAAATAACTATCTTAAGCCAAATGTTAAACACCCTGCACATGTTCATAGAAATAATGGGCGTGGCAAATATATATCTTGCGCCATCTAATAGTGTATGTATAACGTATCAGCTTGCAAGTCGAGTTTTACGCTGAGTTTGGTTTTTTGTAAATTGTGGGCGCATCTTTTATCCGACCACACCCTGTTTTGGTACATCAATGGATGTATATGTGTACCGATTTTAAACTTGAAGCTAAATTCAGACAGACGCACGGACGGACATGTCTACATTGTCTCAGGTTTTGATTTATGATCAGAGAGCTTCTCTGACGCCTTCTTCTGAGTACTTCAAACGAAATGAAATACTTAGTATACCTTCCACCTTAAGGGGAGCGTATAAATACAAAAAACTGCTGCTAGGCTTAATTCTTGTTTCTCAAACAAATTGGCGAAAGTAGGTTTATGTCTTCGCTGACAACGAATATTGTATATACATACACACATATACATAAAACATGTGCATAGGCCCGCACCTTCATATATTATGGCTTCTTATCACCGAACAGCATCACACTTGTCGGCCGCTCACTTGCCGTTTGACAGCTTAAATAAAAATAAAAAAATAAAAATATGGTATTTTTTCTTTTTTAGTATCTGTGTGTGAACCAGTAAGCTTGGCCAATTTTTAATTTAAAATTATCCACGTTAGAGTTGTTAAGTGTGTGAAAATTTATGGCACGTAATAGGAGTAGCCGCACAAAATATTAAAAGAAAGAGTTGAACGTAAAATTTAAAAAGAAATAAGAAGGATTTCGATACCGCTAGAGTGGATTTTATGCATGATTAAAAATGTTAGATAGGTTAGAAGCTAATCCGATCACGCTGATAATAAAAAAAGTCAAAGAGGATCATATTTTATATTGTATTAGATCAATAAAAAAAAAAATATATATCGTTAAAGCTGAGAATGACTGATGAAAGTTTTACTTACGTGGTATCCCAATCTTGTTATGAGTTCTCTACTAACCATGCAGCTCAATGTGTACTTGGGCAACAGAGCTCCCGTATAGGACGGCAGAAACATTAATTTATTTTATCTTTTTGGTGGAATACATGAAATAGCGCCTTCGGACAAACAACCATATAAAATGTTGACATAAATTCAATTTGATTTATGATTGCATTTAAAATGCAATAAATGCACACCATCACCAACAACAGAAGACAGAAGGACAGACAGACAGACAGACAGACTGACAGAGATTAAAAAGCCTCTAACATACGCAGTCGCACCGGCAACCGGACACACAACTAAACTTATAACAAAGTGCACAAAATTTCAAGCATTTTGTTGTGGTCACAAGGCACAGCACAGGCCAGCTCAGCTCAGCTCAGTTCAGTTCAGTTCAATTCAGCTTAGCTCCGTTCAGCACAAACCCAACATACAACAAATGAAAATGGTTGGTTGGTTTGTCTGGCTGCTTAACGGATTCACTGCAGCATGTACACATGTACATGAACATGACATGACACCGACAGCATGCCTAAGTGAAAATGTTGCATGCAGCAGTTGTCATGATATCATCGTATATATGTTTTGTTGATTTTCAACTAAAATTTTTTTCTCTCTGTATATGCCGAAATGATCGTTGTTGTTGCTGTTAGTGCTGTTAGCCGGCAGTCAAGCCACAGCATATTTAGCACAAAGTGATTTAGTTGCAACATAAAGAGTCAGTGGCAGCTTAACAACTTATTTTCTCTAATGTAACAGATTTATATTTAAAGACGAAAGACAAGAGGTGAAGAAGAGAGTTGCACCGCCACCAAACACAAAATTACATGCCTTACTATATCATCATGTAAACTAAGTTGAAGTTCACTAAATATACACCACAAAACATAACCACAGACGTACAGACAAAGTACAGCCCAATACTCAACTCGGTCTGAGTGACTGAGTGAGTGTAGAGTTCAACACATTTTGTACTTCTGTTAAAAGCCAACACATATTAACACCCATGTTTTACACAAACATACCCATACTGCATATACATGCACACTACTTACTTACATATAAATATTCGACCGCAAATTAAACCACCAAGTTGTTAAAAGAAACCAAGTGAAAATGTTACGAGGGGGGCAAGCTGACCATTACTAAATCTACACTATTTAGAATAGAACAGAATCGTTATCATAATGGTAGTCTTGGCCTAAGAAACACCCTTATTAGGACTTCTGGAACACATGTTTAATCAAGGACCTGTCACACCCACATTATGTATTATGATGCGCAGGGTATTTAAGATGTGGCCTCAGTTAAAGTTTTATACCCTCCAGCACAGTGTTAATAGTATGTCCATCTGTCCGTACATAGATTTCTTATAATCAACCTACAATTTTTGTTATTTTGATAAAATTTAGAACAGAAAGGTAATTTAGGCTAAAAACTGTTACAACCTGACCTGTTTAATTTTATAGGAACCCTTCCCCACATAACGCCGTCACATTGAAAAAGAATTCTTTTTGCAAGTGGTGCAGGGTATTAAATGGTTGTTATATTTCTGCTTCTTTTAATTCAACTCCAAATTACGAGCTTAAGTGTGAATTTGGTTTTTATTTTTATACCTTCAACATAAGATTGGGATTATACTAAGTTTGTGATTCCATGTATCATACTCAGAGACTGTACAAAGTATGTACATATTCGTGATCAGCATTAAAAACTGTCCGTCTGTTAATGTGTTTGTCTGTTGTTGGCTCTAAATGTGAGATATTGAGCTGAAATTTTGTACAGACACTTTAGACACTGTTTAAAATGGGTAAAATCGGTCAAGAGCCACGCCCGCAATCGATAAAAATCTATTTATCTGCCACAAACATTTAGCTATCAAGTTGCATATTAACAGTTATCCCATCCATCGATGCGCCGAAAATAGTCGTGGTCCCGCGAACAGCAAACGCGCCCACAATTTACAAAAAACTACTTTCAAGATGAGATGTGATACATACACTATTAGACGGTGTATTTATATACCTGCCACTCCCACTGTTCCTATAAAGATGTGGAGAATATTTAAGATTTGGCTTAAATCAAGTTTAATTTTTTTACTTGTTGTTCTTCCAATTAAATGTTAAAGCTGACACATGCAATCTTACATATTGCTGCTGTTATAGTTCAGAATGTCATTACTATTGTTGTTGTTGTTAATGTAACGTGTTTATAGCAACAACATTTACCCATTCCTTCGTTATTTTATTACCTGTCAAGTGTATAAAGTGTATAAAAGCTCTTCTGAAAGGTGAAATTTATGTACTACGTTTCTTTTTGCACATCTTACACTTTCTTTTCTTTTCTGTACTTTCCTCCTCTTCTCTGATCTTAATATACAGATTTTTAATATGGTCGTTTAAAACAATTAGTAAACATTAAGTTGTTTAAGCAGTTTTGTACACTTATGTACGGCTGTCCGCAGTTTGATATAAGCTGTCATATATTCAATTCATTTCAATACACTTAACTAAATAAAAGGCTAAAAGTTTTTTGTGTCGCTTATGTTCCCAAGTCGCATTATTATTAGTATTGTTCATAAATAACAAAATAATGAGTTCACATAAGTTTTGACACAAAATTAACATTTTAATTAATGAAATCGTAAAACCACCAGCAAATAAAAAAAGTGAATCATGGCCATAGCTGCTATGCCATGACAGGCAGACAACTATTTATTACTGGTGTGCACACAAAATCTTTTTTTTTTGGTGTTGTGTGCTACATATACATGGTTATATATGAAAAATTTTGACAACGGATACGTGTAAATTACAATATATTATGAGACGACCGACCATCATGAAATGTTATATAAATTGGTACATAATTCATGCGTTCATAATATAATACTAATATCCGTAATAAAAATATCAGGCAATAACATGTAGAGTTCCCTCAATACCATAATCACTGGCCTGGCTTCAACGAAGAGAATGAGAATAGAATTAGAAAGTCATGTCATGGGTATCACTCGTTTGACCACAGGCCTTAATATCATATTATTATGCATGCAAATAATCGAACGCATAATAAAACAATCCAACTATAAGTCACAATAATAAAAGCGATTCCCATTTCACGTCAATTCATTATTGACTCTGTTATGTTTATGATTTTATCCCATAGAAATAAAGTGACATCGAAACCAATTGGTAAATAGCTGGAAAAAGTAATGATGAAAATTATTACCATAAAATAAATTGGCATAAATTTCATATCGTAAACACAGTGAAAATATTACCATACTATAGTGTCACTTGGTAATGCTTGCAGGCAATCATTTCCAGAGCTAGTGAAAGATGAAAACTTAATATCTGCTTATCTATCTGCGTTTCTGCTTTGCCGCTCTTTATTTGCGTTGTTGTGCTTGTGTTTGCTATTTAATGGCCTTGTTAAGCTTTGATGTCAATAATTCGACAAATTGAAATGTTTTCTAAGAATTTATTTAGTTTGGTAGCGTAATTATTATACCCTCCACATAAGATGGGGGGTATACTAAGTTTGTCATTCCGTTTCCAACACCCCGAACTAGGGGACCCTGCAATGTATATATATTCTTGATCAGCATCAAAAATTAAGTCGATCAAGACATGTACAGGGGATGACCCCGCAATATAGTACTTCTTGTTAGATGTTGGCAACACTACTCACGTGTAAATAATTTACCGCGATTGTATTGCATAATTTACGTGCCAAGTCTTTTGGATTATATTTCTGCGACGGTTAAGACAAGCGATCGGTGAAATGTGTGATCTCTCAGACTTCAAAAAAAAGCATATCGATTAGCGGGAGCGTCTGTGACGAAAACAGCTGAATTGATACACAAAACATTGTAATACATCATCGGCGAAGACGAATACTGGGCGAAACATAAACTTAACTGACAGAGACCGATGAACATTAAAAAGAACATGTGGCCAGGCAACTGTGGCAAAAGTGATAGCAGAACTCAACACTCATTCTAGTAACACCGTTTCGACAGAAACAGTACGGCGGGAGCTCCACAAAGCTAACATTCATGAAAGGTCTGCAATTGCGAAACTCTTAATGTCAAGTGTTCATATAATTTTGTCCATACCCTGTATGTTTATTTGTCCGAGTGTCTGTCTATTGTTGCCATTCTTCTAGTCGAAAATTTAGACATATTAGCTGAAATTGGTCAGTGGCCACGCCCACAATCAATAAAAATCTATTTATTTGCCACAAAAATTTAACTATGAAGTTGAAAATTAGTACAAATATTTATAGTTATCCCAACCACAAATGTGCCGAAAATGGGCGCCCATAATTTACAAAAAAAATCAAGTTAATATGTAACACGTACAATATTAGAGGGCGTAATCATGTACCTGTCACATCCACCGATCGACCGTGAAAGTAATTTAAGATTTGCCCTAAGCCAAAATTAGCTGTATTTCTTCTTTTAATTTGGTTTAAGGAAACGCATCAAAAATCGTATTGTTATGCATACATATGTTAATCATCTCATTCATTTATTAAGTTTATTATAAATATATTTTTTCTTTTGTCAAATTATACAAAAGACACTTTTAAAAGGCAAAGACGGCCATAAATTATTCAACCTTTATTTACATAATCTGTCTATAATCATTTTTCTAAATGATGCATACACAATACATTTTATATATATTTATATAAAGTTTAATATAATCAAGATGTTTCATTGAATTAATTATCTTTTTCGACAAGTGTTTTCATGTTTTTCATGTCGTATACATCTGTTAATTTATTGTATGTTTATTAATAAGGTCATAGATATATTAGTTATTATTTTTATGGTATACTCCCAACACTAAAATTATACTAAGTTTGCTATACCGTTTGTAACATATCGAAGGAGGCGCCAGAGAGTATATATATTCTTAATCTAGACATATTTGCCCGTAAGTCTGTATATTGTTGGCACTCTCACCGTCGTTAATTTTGAGTAAATTGAGCTGAAATTTTGTACAGACACTTCTACATCTAGATAATTATTTAAATTGAGAAAAATTGATTGAGTCACGCCTACAAGTAATATGTTAAGGTGGAGTATATATAAGATTTGTCCTAAACCGAATTTACTCTTCTTACTTGTTTTCATTCACATTCTTGCTCTATTTATATATTTACTTACTATAAAACTTCCTCTGTTTATATATAAATTAATTGTTTAATATTTTATTTGTTATTAATTAAAAAAACATTTTTCTAAATGTTGTCATACAGCAAACATTTCATTTTCATTTTAATGGTAATATGTGATAACGAATCTATGACCCACGGATCAGCACAGAGAATTTTTTAATGAACTACGCGTTGATTTTTATAAATATATTTTTTATATCATCATTTAAGAGAGAGCAGACAATAAAAATTTGGAAAAAAAAAACAAGTGAAAATGTTATAGTCAGTCATGCCCAACCATTTAATATCCTACACCGCATAGTCTCATAAATTGTGCTACAATTAGATTAGTTGTACCAGGAAACGTGAGGCACTGCCATTTAATTCTCTTCGTGAAATATTATTATACGGGAAGGGGTTCTAAGAATGATCCAAATTTGGTACAGCCAATTATTATAAGACTTCCATTTTAATGAAACCTTAGCGGGGAGCGATTTTAAAAGTGATCCAATTCGGTCGATTCGGAACCCTATTGAAAGTTCCTCTCTGGATGAATACAGAGAAACTAAACTTTAACAGATTCTAATCTGAATCGATTCAGATTTTAATAATTGTAAATATTTTGAAACGATTCAGACTTTAATTTGATGGAATGTGGTACTGAGATATGTATTCGACTAGAGAGAAATTGATCAGTATATTTGAAAGTGGGTGTTGACTATTGAAAAAGGAAAGGTGTTCAAGGTTGGGGTGGGTAAGCATCGGTGGTAACATCATCTCCGATGTGCAAAAATATCACACATGTTACGCTAGTCCATCTGTCCATATCTTCATAAAAAAGAAGCAAGGACTTGTACTATTCGTTGCATCCCTGGAAGGAGAGATGCACCAGCTCGGGGATGTACACCATGCTGACTGGGTATGACCCTAGAACAATCATGGAAATTCACTTAGTTTATGTTTATTTAATATCTAATTATATACACGTGCTTTAGCGATTTACACGCTAAAAATCTCACTTTAAAATTATAGTAACTGTTGTTGAAATAGAAATGTTTTTAAATTAAAATAAACAACAATGTTCAAGCTGCATCAATTGAATAATTGTATTATTTTTGAATTAATAATACTATAACTGGAAGGCATTACAGTTTATAACAGTAGATGGGTGTTTAATCCGACATCATTTTGACACATATATTAAACATAAGCCCGGAGCACTTCATGTTATTGTGAAATATTTACACTAATAAGTGAAAATGTTATGGTCGGTCATGCCGACCATTTAATATCCTACACTACTTGACTCCACAAATTATGCCACATTTAGTTGTCCCCGTAAAATCGAAATATTGCCATATAAGTCACTTCGTGAAATATGGTTATATGGAAAAAGGATCTAAATGTGGTCCGATAGAGTCCAAATTTGGCACAGCCAATTAACTATTCTTTACTTTCTATCTATTGTCAAAGTGTGATTTCTTGTCATATAAACACTTCTATTTCAATAGGACCTTATATGGGGAGGGATTCTAAAGAAGTAGGATCTCTCCATTTCATCTATTTTTAATAGGGTTGCTCTTTCTACCAAATTTCATCGAAATATTTGAAATAATGGAGCCTGTAACTTATGAACGAATTTACCTGGACAAACAGACAGACAGACGGACATGGTTAAATCGAGTCAAATTGTAAATCTGAATTTGATCAGTATAATTGAAGGTGGTTATAATGTTTACCGTTTAGGAATTACAAACATCCACACAAATTTAATATACCCTCTAATCTCTTGTTTAAGGCAAGGTGTAATAAATTGCAAAGTATGTGATACGCAAAATGACAACTAATGCGATATTGTATCCACCTCTGCACGGTTTTATATTTGTTATTTTAAGAATTACTAAATTAGTGCATTTAAAATGTTTCTTTTAATGAAGTGAAACTTAAACTTCATTAAACAATTTAATTAAAATTTGTTTTTGAGGCTTCAGAGAGTAAACTAGTATTCAAAATGAGAAGAAAGTATTATTAATTTAACAAAATTCATTCATTTTTTTCGAAATAGTTTTTCTTCATTTGAATGTTGAACGTCAAGAAGCATGTTGAATAACTATTTTAGATGGTCTTTAGAGGTGTTCTTGAGAATGGCGGTGCCAGCTCATAGCCATTACGCCGCTATAACTTTTGGAATTCATCGACAAATGCTTTTTTCCGAATAGATAGAAATCACCAAATGATGAAAAGGTGAGTAGTTGAAGGTAAAAAAAAAAACAATTAAATTTTGTTGAATTTTTGGTCATCAGTCAGTTTGAGTAAAACCAAGCGTGAACAAAATCGCGACAAAAATCTATTTATCTGGCATAGCAATAAAATATATAAAATTTTAGTACACATATTTATAATTACCTCATCCATCGATATATAGAAAATGGACGTGGTCGAATAACAGATGTGCCCACAATCAACATAAATCTATATATCTGGGATTTTATTGAGCTATTAAATTGAAATTTGGTACACATATTAATAAATATCCCACTCATTGATGTGCCAAAAATGGGCGTCAAGTTTTATATAATCCATTGTCGGCGTTTTATTGTAGTAAATTATATCATATATCACACAGACTACTTAGAATGTAAGAATTATATAATGACAGATGAATAAACGGATAGTTTTATATATATAAAGATAAATAATAACAATGACAACAACAATTATAAAATATAAATAACTGTTAAGCTGTAAAGAATATTAATATTCAGGGATTAATTAAGTAAAGAATAATATAAATTTAAAACGTAAATAATGCTATTAAATGCTAATTAGAATTTATAATTTTATTGATAGAGACATTTACAGAAAGAGAGATAGGGTGAGACTGGGAAAAAATGATATATATCATAAATGAAAATAATATAAATCACTTACTTTTTAATCAGTTTCAATCAGTAAACAAACAATTTATTAAAAACCCGAAATGATTATTTTTTCTGCTATAATTAATTATATTCAATAAATAGATATAATATAATATGTATTATAATAATGTTAATTGACTGACTTTTATTCATAGATATTTAAAGAGATTAGGGATGTAAATAATAATTATTATTGTTTTTAATAAGACAAGTAAAAATGTTAAAGACGGTCCAGCCCGACTATTTATTATCCAACACTACTTAGCTCCTTAAATTATGCTAGAATTAGTTTAGTCGGGTTTATATATAATTTACTTCGTGAAATGTAATTATATGCGAAGGGCTTTTAAAAATGGTCCGATCGAGTCCAAATTTGGCCTAGCCAAATATGAAGCTAATTAACTATTCTTCATTAAATTTTGTTCAATATTAAGAATTGCGATTTTTCACAACATAAAAACTTCAATTATAATACGATCTTTTATGGAGAGAGGTTCTAAAAATGATGCTTTCAATAGCATTCCTCTCTGAGCTTATACCTTAAAAAATACGATTCGTAGCTTAAGCACAAATTACATGGACAGACAGACGGACTGACGGATATGGTTAAATCGATTCAAATTTTGATTCTATTTGATATAATTGAAGAATTGTGGCATTTGCTGTTTAGGAGTTACAAATATCTGCACAACTTAATATTCCCTCTTAGTACATGTGGTGTAGGGTATAAAAATGTTTACAGCAATAGACAGCCAAACAAATAGATAATAGATCAAATACCAGGTAGGATCTCTAAGGATTTTGTATAAGTAGTTTTTTTTTTTGGATTGAATCATGTCCAGTTTGTTTATTTTAATTTACACATCGCAATTTTAATTATTTTTAAATGAAATTTGACTCCCACAGCGTTTATTATTGAAAGCGTAACTAAATGGTCCTTTCCGATATGAAGCTCTCTCTAAACGTAAAATTCAAATTATTATTTATATGACGAAAATTCATATTTTTTTAAACTCTTTAAATAAAACTATAAACTAAATAAAACTGCCACGCCCACCGTTTGTATGTAGATGAGAAGTGTATTTAAGATTTGGCCAAAATCAAATTAAGTTGTTTTACTTGTTATTTGTTAATCAACGTATATTAACGATACACTTGTTTTTCTTCTCTCGCTCTATCTCTCTCTGCATAAATATGGGTCACAGTTTGTGATATGTTGGTCAGAAGGTATTAAATCATAATAAAATATGTGTATATATTTAATATAATTTATCGATAAACAAAATGTGTGTTAAACTTAACACATTACCAACAATTAATGCCCATAAATCAATCCAGAATAGTGTATATATGATATAAAAAAGAAAAACCAGTAACATAATGAATAGATATGAAAATGTTCGTTATTAAGCTAAAGACTAGGAGTTGAGAGATTGAAAATAAACAACGGATATGTTGTGTATGCTGTAGTGTGTGTTATAACCGTGAAAACTTGTCTGGGCCGACATTTTCACAAGTAAATTAATATGTTGCACTATGCGGTTGGTTAGACGTTTAGTCGTTTATTGAAAATCGACATTTTGCAAGCAATTCATTTTAAACGATTCGTTTGTTTTTATACGCGTTTCACTGCTGCTTGTTGTACATAACTTATGCTTTATAGGAGTTTTTCTTTTTTTTCTTCACATTTTTAACTCGACTGCTGTATTGACATTGTTTTTCCTTTTTGGCGTAAATCATGAATATATATATATAAATACACACACACACACATACACTTACATACATTCTTACATACATAAAATATAAAGCAATTGACATATTGAATATTTGTCAAAAACTTGATCCATTCTTCCATTCCATACAAATGCTTTAGCTAGTCTTTTAATATTATACAAACACTCATACACAGAAACGTTTATGTAATCGTGTTGGTTGGCTTGTACTGTCAATTTTGATTTATTTTTCTACATGTTGTAAATTATATGGTGTATACAATTAATGTCTATCTACTGCAATATATGTTTATGCCGTGCATCACTTGCGGCAAATGGTATATTAAGTTTGTGCATATGTTTGTAACTTTTAAACGGCAAATGCCACACGCATCTTTAATTATATCGATCGATTAAGAATCATTTATTGGAATGATTAATGATGGACCATGTGCGTCTGTCGGTCTGTCCATGTATATGTAATTATGTACAAGCTAGAGATAGCATTTGTTGAAATATTTGTCGTGTCTTGACCCAAAAATATGAACTATTGAAAATGGTTTAAATTGGACCATTTTTAGCACCCCGCCCCTTATAATAATGTTATTTTAAAAAAATCTTTACAAGGCCAAAATTTGCAATTCTTAATATTTTTTTTTGGCAAAAATGGGTAAATAACAGTTAATTGGCTTCATAATTAAATGTAACAAATTTACACCTGATCGAACCATTTTTAGAACCCCTTTACTTACAATCATATTTCTCGCAGTGACTTTTATATGACAAAGCTTTGCGTTCCCTGATTCAACTTGGGGCATAGTCTGTGCAATTAAGTGTTGTAGAGTATTAAATATTCGGATATAACCGACTACAACATATTCACGTCTTTTGCATTACTATGTGTTAGCATGTGTGCGTATAAGTATATAGTATATCTCTATAATAATTTATTATGAATAATTACATACCGTTTATATTCATGATTAATGACCATAAATTGAGGTTATTGATGATAATACCATTTTACATAATCGTTCTTTTTTCAATTTTTTTTAATGTTTTTTTTTTTTTTTTTTCAAATTTCTTGCTCTCTATTCATTAAGAGGCGCACAGCAATACTACATATTATTTATTTATTTATTATTTCTGTTGTTGTTTTTCTTTTAATAGAAAATTAATCGCTTTTGAAATCCACTGTCATAATAGTAACAAGCCATTAAAATGTAAATGTGACAGGAAATGTAGAGATTTAGTCGTTAATGCGTTTTTTATAATCTCAAATATTTACATATATGTATATAGTATATGTTGGTAGATATTATATATAAAAACATATATTTGTGAATGTGTAAAATTTCATTTTTGAAAAATTATTCTTTTGAACGGACACATGTACGTTGACAGTTGCTTTCTGCATTCTCTTGCTAATAAAATATGTACAATAGATGAATAGAAAGAAGGAAAATGAGAGAAAAAGTAAAACAAACATAAAAGTTGACAATTTAAATCTGTCATGATGAATTTACGATACAACAACTGAAAATGATATTATGACATTATATTATAACAATAACAACAACAGCAACAACAGAGACCAACAACAAGTCATAAAAGAGAGTTTTTTTTTTTCTGGCTCACTCACTCACTCACTGTCACTGAAGCACAATGAAAGCGTACAATTTTGTGAAATTTCATGAACGATCCAACGAATTACGAATTACTTAGTTTCAAACGAAATATGTCACAAATTATTTATTCGGCCCATACTATAAGCGAGGGGAATCCGAGGTGAGAACTGAAACAAAAAGATTTTATAAATGTCTTTCATGAGAATTTATACGACTTGTTATCTTTTTACACCCTCATCGTATAAGTGTGGGTGGGGGGTCTATACCAAGTCTGTCATTCCGTTTGTTATACTTAGAGAGAAGTGTCCTAGATCCCACAAAGTTTATATATTCTTAATAAGTCGATTTAGTCATGTTTGTCCGTGTGTCTTATAAAGTAACGTTTCTAGCTTATACAGATGCAAGTTCCTTAACATTGAACAAAATGGAGCAAGGGTCACGTCCACAATCATTAGTACCTAATACTTAGTCAAACTAGCAATGCCAATGTCTGTCTGGGTGTGTAAATCGTACGCAGAAATTGTGACATTCCTTACTCAATAAAAAAAAGTGTCCACTCAGTTTTGATGCTGCTAAAGGGCGGGCAAAACCGACTATAACATTGTCACTCTTTTTATATTCTACATAATATTACAAAGAACTAAACAAGTTTAGTATAGAATGGTTTTAATTACAGATTACGTAGGTTGACATTGATACGCCCACAGTAAAATCCGAAACTGAAAAAAAGTTGAATTTTTTTTTTTTTGGGATTTCCAATCGGTTTTTCACTCAAATATTGCATTAAGACACCGCCCATAATACATAAGTAGCATAGCCAATCATAAATTTTTACTAAGGCGGTGATTATCTAAGATATGAAATGATATTTTTATAACTTTTTTAGCCAACTTTATAGTCAAATACACATGTCTACACATGTTACATATATATCGCATATAAGCATATATTTTTTCATCATTTATCGTTTTGTGTAATGTTAAAAAAATTAATTATAGTGATGGTGTTAATTCGTTTGTTGTTACTCTTAATATATAATTTTTATGAGATTATATGATCACATAAAAATGAACATACACACACACACACACACACACACACATGTGAGAACGGGCGTACTAATGAATACATACATATTAAAGATAATGACACAAATAAAATTTCAAAATTTATCTACTTGCAAAATAAACTGAAAAAGAAGAGAGAGCGTGTGTGTGTTAAAAGCATTTCAGCGTTTAAGCAGTAAATTCATAAAAAAAAAGAAAAACTTAAAAACAAAAAACAAAAAATTTATTTGGCTTAGGTCTAATTTTAAATACCTTCCACATTTGCATATAAACGGGGGGCGTGGCAGGTATATGATTACTAGCTCTAATAGTGTATGAATTACGTATAAGCTTGCAAGTCGTTTGGAATGGTCGCTGGGTAGGGTTTGTTTTTAATTGTACGCCTATTTTATATCCGACCACACCCATTCCTAGCATATCGATGAATGGAATAATTATAGATATGTGTACCAAAATTTCCCTTTCATAGCTCAGTTTTTGAGCAATTAAAAAAAAATTTGTTGTTGAATGTGGGCGTGGCATTTGATCGATTTAGTCCATTTTTAAGAGCTATATGCGTGCAAACGTGAATGTACAAAATTTCAGCTGAGTATCTCAAAATATGCCGACCGTGAGAATGTCAACATCGACTCAGTTTTTGACACTGATCAAGAATATATATACGTGGGGTCTCTGACGCCTTTTTTTGGGTGTTGCAAACGGAATGACAAACTAAGTATACCCTCTATTTTATGTGGAGGGCATAAAAAAAACAAAAGTAAAAATATATATCGCTGGTATGCATGTGTTATGCTGCCATTTGCATTTCATTTTATATGCAACATTAACATTGTAATTGAAACAATAAAAATGAATTTTTTGTTCATACTTTTTTTAGTTTGTCATGTTTTGCTTATTAATTTATGAATTTCATGGTTGAATATTAAATTAAATTATTCAAGAATACTTTGTGCATGAGTGTTTGTGTGTGTGTGTGTGTGATAAAACATTAGCTCGTTTGCCAGCACAAAGTAGGTGTTTACGTTGGCATGAGTGAGTTTAGAAAAATAATATTAATGAAAAAAAAAAAAAAAAATAAAAAATAAAAAAATTTAAATACTGGACCAAGCTGTTTGGCTGATAACACGCTACTGGGCGGTATGCAATTAGATTAGTGAGCTATGTATTAATCGTTTATTTTAAAAGTGGCATTTTATTCAATGAATTTAATTCATAGCAAGATCGATGAGATGTGAAAATAGATCAGTTGGATAGTGTTTTCCAATAGAAAATAAGTTTTTTTTTTCATTAGTGAGTATTTTCTTTTACCAAATAAGTTTTTTTTTTATTGAAACTGAGTTTCATCCATTAACAAATGAAAATGGAAAATAGCAAATAACTTTTATTCACCAGTAAATGAGTTTTTTTTACAATTAAATTCCATGAATTCTTTTTCAATAAAAAGTGGGGTTTTTCGTTTGCAAATTAGTTGCAAGTTGATATGTAAAGTATTACAAGATATATAGTTGGGCCAACTGCCACGCCTATTGTTTATATATAGATTTACATTTAGTTTGTATTGTATATTTAGTTTGGCCTAAAACAAATTCAGTTCTTTTGCTTGTAGCTCTTTATTATCCACAAACATGCTAAAAATTTGATTTATGACGCAGTTTTGTCGTTAGTGTTGTTGTTGTTTTTTTATTTTTTATTTTTCTGAAAATGAAGTGAAACATTTACGTTTTTTATTGTTTATACATTTAATGAAGCTATTTAAATTTCTAATATTCTCACAGTTTTAATAAATATTTTCTTTAGCATTTTAAAGATTTTCTAGCATGCTACAAAAATTATGACTAATCATGAATTGTTTAAGGGGTTTAAGAGGAATATATATTTACATATTATTTTCCATATTTATGCACTCATTGTAGGTTGAGGAAGTGTTTTATAAAGTGGAATTTGGTTCACACCTAAGAATGGTTGTAAGAAATTTCCGTCTACCACACTAAACAAAATATTAATAAGAGCCATTCTCACAATCGACAAAAATCTATTTATTGGCCTACATGAACATGTAATTCGGTATGCATCTAAAATTAACCCATCCACCGATATGCCAAAAATGGACGTGATCGGACAACAGACGCGCCCAAAATAAAAAAAAAACATACTCTACGTAAACTTCTAATTACAAGCTGATACGTAATACATACACTATTAGAGGGCGTAATCATATATCTGTTACGCCCACTATTGTAGATGTGGAGGGATTTTAGGATTTGGCCTAAGACAAAGTTTTCTTATTTGTTTTCAAGTACTTTAAAATATAGCGCTATATTGGAAGGGGTTCAAAAAATTGACCGATGAGGCCTATTTTCAATAGTGACCATACTTGACCTTAAACCCATATTTCATAAAAAAATTATTAAAAATTACGACCTAAAGGTCGATTTAAAGAAAGGACGTCCCAGATTAAATCGCTTCCGATTCTGAGATAATTCTGAGACAAATATTTTTATATTTTCTTCCAATACATAAAATTCTTGTTCTGCTCGGACTCTTTTTTAATCATATTAGACGAACAAATATTTTCACACATCACAACAACAAATGTGCACCTTTATTATATGTATATGTATATGTATGTATATTGTGTTTATTATTATTATAATTTTTTTATTGAATTTCAATGCTTTCGACTCTCTTGCAATGATCATGAGAAACTTACACAAACGATGCCGACAAAGGCCACTGCGCCAACACGCACTTTAGACTTTTAAGCATTTTGAATGAATTGAATGGCACAAAACGTAAAAAAAATCGTTGCAAGAAGAAGAAATGAGATAAGCCATAACACTCAAGTATCTGTGTATTGTAGCGGTTGGTTGGTTGGGTTCATTCCTTAAGTATTGTGCTGTGCTTATTGGAAACAAGAAGTAATATTCTAAGCGCTACCATGCTACTTCATGTCTGCTATCTGTTAGTAGTAGAAATAATGTTTTCAAACCCAACAAGAGACTCCTATAAAAATAACAGTACGCAAACTCTTTCATCTCTTACACAAAAAACAAAAAAACAAAAAAAAAAAAAAACAAGAAAAAAGCGAACAAAAATGACAAACTAATGATTTATACAAGAGTTGTTAAATAAAAAGATATAAAAAATTATTAGCTTCTGTTAGAGGTTTTTCAAATTTCAAAATAAAAATTGAAAACTTTTTAATGAAACCGTCGACGCTACAGTGAATTCCTAAAAATCATGATTTTTTTTTAAGCTTAAGGAAGCCTTACTACGCATGTAGGTAGGCGAGAATGTCAGTATGTGCTGGTGCACCTTTCTGAGTGGTGTCTGTGTTGTGTAAGCGCGGCATAAACGAGCCAAACGACATGACAGCTCGATTTAATATTACAATTTATGTTGGCCATTAAAATGTCGGATGGCTTCGCTTTTTATTTTATGCGATTATAATAACTGCCACATAACATACATATACACACATATATACATTATGCATTTAATATTCACAGTACCCCTAGCGCCCAGTTAACAAATCCAATTGAGAATTCAAACAATTGCTTAAAACAAGTCATTCGTTAAGTAGAAGTTGAAAGAAAGGAAATGCTCACAAAAACAAAAACAAAAAAACATGTAAAAAAATTGAATTTGGCTTGACTTAAATTTTAAATACCCTCTACATCTACATACAAATAATGGGCGTGATTACGCCCTTTGATATTGAACGTATTACATCTTAGCTTGCAAGTCGAGTTTATGCTGAGCATGGTTTTTTGTTAATTGTGGGAGTGTCTATTGTCCGACCACGCCCATTTTGGCATTTAACTATAGGTAAGTATACCAAATTACAATTTTATAGCCCAATTTTTGCTGCAGATATAAAGGTGTTTGTCGATTGCGGGCGTGGCAATTTACCGATTTTGCCCATTTTAAATAGCGATACGCGTACAAATATTAGAAATGTACAAAATGTTAGCTTAATATTTTAAAATTTACGACCGTGGGAATGCCAATAACAGACAGACACACACACTTACATGTCTACATCCTCATCCTATGTGGAGGGTTTAAAAAGGGTGAAAAAGGGCGTCATGGAATAATGCTCTCAATTCCTAAGAAAAATTATTCGGTGCAGAATTTGTACGTTAAGGTACTACTAGATACTTCAACAGTCCTTCAAGATGGTACTGCCACGCCCAAAAGTAGTGTAAAATCTTGTAAAGTATATACAATACAAGATTTTCTGTAAACCAAGGTTTTAAAATCTCTTAATCTTAAATCTAACTATCTATATCTTCTTGTCGGGGACATACTGACATTGTCACCATACCGAAACAGGTTTCGGCGATCCTTCAAAGTATATTGTATTAATATTGGTATGAAATTGAATCAAAGGACAATGCTTTGATGGCTCCTTTAGAAAAAAAGAAACTTATATTTAGCTTAGGCCAAATCTTGGATACCCATCACCTTTGGGCATTAAAATAAAAGTTATAGCCGGCAATGATTAAAAATTTATCCCTATTTCAGGTTTAATTTCAATATCAACCTGGGTACCTGAACAACTAATATCCTTGCGCAGTTTAAAATCGATATCTCAATTTTTGCGACAGTGAGAATGTTTTCCATAGAGAGACAGACGGAGCTATATGAGTTCAGTATTATATGCTGATCAAGAATATATATCTTTTAGGGTTTCTGAAGCTTTTTTCTGGGTATTAAAACGTTTTGGCAAGAATGAGGTCAAGGTGGTGGGTATAAAAAATGCTCTTAATAAAATATTTTACTCGCTTATTTTTATAATCTCCAGAAGGAGGCCTACATAGTATATAAATCCTTGGTTAGCATCAAATTTGGCCTGAGTCAAATTTAGTTTTCTTACTTGTTCTGCTGTTGGCTCTATAATGATATTGTATATTAAAGGATGTGCAAGGATTTTAATTTGACTCAACTTCCTACCAAATATTACCTGGATGCTGCGAAAAGTTAATGTAACGTGGTTGTGGTTTTATGAACCAAGTGGTTATATGCTTTTGAGGTTATTCATTTGGCTGTCACACATTTACGTTTCCTTTTCTTTATGAAACTATATAAAGAATATTTATGTTGACATATATAAAATTAATAAGATACAATCAATACATTGTATGTTTGTTAAACTTGAGCGAAGGGGATTACCTGAAAGAATAAAGACACAAGTAAAAGCGAAGCATTAACTTGGCGACCAATCCGGCTGATGTGGTATAATATAAAAAGTTAATTTAGAGGCTGACTTTTTTTGTTTTTCGGTTTTTTGTTTTTTGTTGTTATCATCTACCGCTCAGCTTGGCTACTGGTCGTGTGAAAACATTGACTGGCATCATATTTAAATAAAATAACAATAAAGTTGACACCCGCCAGCATTAATCATTTTAAATTAGAGCAAAAGATTATAAATTAAAAGATTACGTTATTTGTTGTTGTTGTGTTGTTATGTCGTTGTGTTGTGTTGTATTTATGTTAAATAACATAAAGAATAGGAAATATTAAATAATCTGAACAATTTATCATGATTTATGTTAATGCGCTTGTCACGGCATTAACGGCTATAAATTGTGCCATCAAAACTTTTTATAAATTTGTTTTTTTTTTTTTAATAAGAAAATATTGAAAAAAATAAATAAAAAAAAAAAAACGAAAAAGTTAAAAATATTCACACTAACTGTAGATAAAAACCAATTTATAAATGTGGAATTTATACAACACTCTGCATAGTATGGAAAATGTTAGCCCACACACTTAACCAACAAAAACACAACGAAATACCAAAAGATTGGCAGTTATATAATTTATTATTGTCGACTGAACAGTGTCTATATTAATTGAAGTATTTGTAAAAAAATGGTTAACATCAATTTAGAAAAAAGATAAAAAATTGCACAACACTTAAAAATTGTAAAAAAACAACAACATTAAGTTGACTGTGGTGAATGAAATTCATTTCAAACAATTGTCAAACAACACGTCTGAAAAATAAGCAAGAAACCTAAATTTGGATTAGACCTAATATTAAATACCCTCCACTTTGACATACAAACAGTGGGCGTGGCAGGTACAGGATGAGGCCCTCTAATAGTGCATGTAATCCGTATCAACTTACAAGTCAAGTTTTACGCAGAATAAGGTTTTTCGTAAGGAAGGCTGTTTTCCAACCACGCCCATTTTTTGTCTAATTTTAATTTCATAGCTCAACTCTTGGGGCAGATAAATAAATATATGTCGATTATGGGCGTGGCTTTTGAACGTTTTTAACCAATTTAAGTAGTGCCATATGTGAGCAGACACTGTACAAAATTTCAACTAAATATCTCAAAATGAACCACCATGAGAGGCCCACAACAAACGCACACACCTACACACATATCTAAATCGATTCAGATTTTGTTGCTGATGAGGTATATATATATACTTTGTAAGGTCACCTAAGGTCTAAGATCTGAGCAAACTTAGTTTACCCCCACCACTAAAGTGAACGGTATAAAAAACACAAAAATTTTCAAATTTATGACCCATGTTTCATTCAGTATTCAGCATTCAAATATTCACTGTTTATTATTGTGACATTATTGCCCTCATAAATTAAGCGCTTTGCGATTGTTATACAATATGAATATATGTTGAAATTAATTTATTATCAACTTTCAAATTAAGGTTTTCCTTTGTTTGTTACATAATGTGATAAATGTTTGTAAAATGGTTTTTTGACAAACTGAAGTTATTTTTTACCAAAAAAACAAAAAAACAAGTAAGCAAACTTATTTTAATGTACCCTCCACAACGATGAGTGGGACAGATACTTATATTACGCCCTCTATGTATTAGCTAACGGTTTTTTGTAAATTGTGGGCGCCTATTTTTGGCACATCGATGAAGGGAATATAGATATGCATACCAAAAAACAAATAACAAGTTCATAGATTAATTTTTATGGCGGATGCATAGATTTTTTTAGACTCTGAGCGTGGACTTTGACCGATTTTGCCCATTTTAAATGTCTAAATGTGTGCAAACACTAAAAGTGAATGTACATACAAGATTTCAGCTGAATATCTCAAAATTTTGTGACCGTGAGAATGTCAACAACAGAGAGACTCGGACACACGGACATTCATGTCTAGATCGACTCAGTTTTTGATGGTGATAATTTGTACGAAATGACAAACTTAGTATACCCTCATCTTATGTGGAGGGTATAAAAATAAAGTTAGCTATTAAAATTAAATGCGAGTCTATTTTATTGTCACGCTAATTTGTCATCAAATTCAATAAAAATTTAACTATTTAAGATTAATATTTATTGCCACAAATTAGCACAAACGGGTGAAAGTGTGCCCGCTTTTCTCGTCCTCTCTTTTCTTATCATAACTTTCACAAAAATATATTGAAATATGTGAATATTTAATAAGATCGATACAAGTTAATATATATATAAATTAATATCGCCATAAAAAAGCAGGTAAGAAGACTAAATTTAACTTAAACCAAATCTTTAATACCCTCCACATTTACAATAGTGGGCGTGATATGTGTGTGAATATGGCACAATCGACAAAAACCATACTCAACGTAAACGCGAATTTCAAGCTGTACCTAATACATACCCCATTAGAGGGCGTAATCATCTACCTACCACGCTCACTATTATAGATGTGGATAAAATTTAAGTTTCTTACTTGTTTCCAATTGTTCTGTTTTAAATATTTTATTTTATTTTTAAATATTTATACGTTGTGCCGGCAAGTTCTGATACTGACCTCGTACCCGTATTTTCTTCATATATAAACACATTTAATGTATGAGAGGTTTAGTATGTTTTCTAATGGCTATAACTCTAATTTTACTAACATAACTTTTTATAAAAGACAGATCATAACATAACAACGGAAAACAACTGTAAAGATAAATATGAACAAGCATTAATCTTTTCAAAAAATAACATATTGTCGAGTGAGTGAAAACATAAAAAAGGATTTATAAAAAGTAATAATAAATGTAATAAATCATACTTCTATGGGGTGTTTTGATACTTAGCATTTATGAGTGATTCTTTTACTTTAGAGATAACGAAATAGATAAACGAGAATAGCTAATGATTACTATGACAACACAAAACTTTTATAAACCTTATGGCAACATGGAGCTACAGTCCATAGGAAAAACCAAACAAACCAATGTCTGCGTTATGCAAGACATTTCGTTTGTATTTCGTTTAAAAAGCTTTAAAATTAAAATAATTTTTTATTTTTAAATAAAAACTTCGACGAATTTGAAAATATAATAAAAATTTTTATAACGAATTTTACGTACAAAATTTAAACAAGTAAGAAAACTAAATTTGGTTTAGGCCAAATCTTCAATACCCTCCATATCTACATCGGTGGGGATGGCAGATATATATATATATTACGCCCTCTAATAGTTTGCATGTTTAGTTTTACATGGGGTATGGTTTTTTTTTATTTTAGGCATGTCGATTATCCTACCCCGCCCATTTTCGCCCATATAAACCAAATATTAACTTTATTGCTAGGTTTTTATGGCAGATAAGTATACTTTTGCCGATTGGGCGTGGCTCTTGACCGATTTTGCCCACTTTAAATACATACAGTAAATAGAATGTACAAAATTCGATTTCAATATATCTAAATTTACGATAAATAGAGTACGAAGAAGAGAGGGACACATAGGCGGATACGACTTTATAGTATCAGATTTTAATGCTAATATGTAGAGGGTATAAAAATATCATACAGTAATTTTTTATATCCTCCAATATGATGAGGAAGGGTATGCAATATATATCTGGTATAAAATATATATCTGCCACGCCCATCGATGTAGTTGTGTAGGGTATTTAAGATTTTGCCTAAGACAGATTTTGTTTTCTCACCTGTTTTTTTTTCATTTACCTTTAAAGTTTAGAAGCATTTAATTATTTTGTCATAAAATACTTAAAATCATCGTAAAGTTAATGGCAATATAACGTTACCCGCACACACTGTTTGCAACTCTCCCATCAAATGACCATAAATAACAATAGTATGTTGAAATGGGATAGAAACAACAAGCTATTTCTCTTTGGGGTTCAAGTTTTGTTTTGTTTGTGTTTTTGTTTTATTTTTGTATAAAATTATGCAAAAGTAGAGGCTAATAATGTGGGTTCGCTCAGTCGGTGGTGTTGTGAGAACTGACAAAATTTAGCCGTTAGGTTATGAATTTATAAATAATGCAAAAGTAACAAAAGAAACGAGAAGGAAAAGTACAGCTGGCGATTTTCACTTTACTTTCATGTTTTCTATTCTTATGCATGCACATCAAACGAAGTGTTAAGTGGGGAGTGGGTGTTATTGTGGTGGTAGTAGGTGGCAAGCCTAGTACATAGTACACACACATTGGGAGTGTGAGTTAAGTGTGACTTTTGGGCATATGACGCGTGAACGTGTCTTGCTGTTGTTGTTGTTATACTCAACAATGTTGCATACGTTGTTGTTGGTCGTCCATTACCATAGAATTTTCAATCAACAATTATATATTGCTTTACCCAGTCAGTCAGTACAAGTGCAATTTTACTGTATCTGTCTGTTTTTCATTGTTCATCATCATGCTTGATAATTTACAGTAGATACAACAACAACAACAACAATAACAACAAATATAAATATATATATATATATATATATATATATATATATATACATATATGATTTGTACCGTTATTGCTTCTTTTGTTTTAGAGGCTTTTGTTCCTCTTTTAATTTACAATTGGGTGTGTGTGTGTGTGTGTGTGTTTATTATATATACTTCTAACCATCACTTATGCGAGTGTACCAGTTGTTGTGTGTTTGCAGTTGTGCGTTGATGTGAGTAATTTAATCCCTGAAGCAATTAATTAATAAATAATTTATTCACATCACATCAGTAAATGGCTTTTTCGTTTCAACTTTTTCACCGCCTTGTTATTTATGTAAATAAATTTCCAGTGGATTTATTAGATTATTTTTGAATGATTCATATATGTATGATTGTAATCTAAAGTGAATAAAGTGAAAAAATTTATGAAAATTTTAATTGAAATTATATTTAATTTGCATTCTAATTTATATTGTTGTGTATAAATTATAAGAAATGCAATAAATTATCACATAATGTACAACAACAACATACCACAGGACTAATGGCTCACGTTTATAAAGTATTTTAATTTAAAATTTATATTTTAAAGATTTACCATCTTGTGAATCCATGATTTTGTAACGGACTTTTCAATAGGGACATAACAATTTTGTATTTTAATACAAACACACGCTTGAACGATTCTCATGATCTGTCAACGTCGAAAAGTCAGTCATGGTTAACATTTTTATCATGGATTTTTGGTATTTATTTAGCGATGAAGCTCATTTTTGGCTTAATCGTTTTGCCAATAAGCAAAATATGTGCGTTAATGGACAGCAGCAGACCCTCTCGTGCTTGTAACCACAAAACTGTGTTGTGTATAATATAATAACGTATGTAATATATATTTGCTTGAAAGACTAGTTTTACACCGAGTAGAATTTTTTTATAAATTGTGGGCGTCTCTGTTATCCGACCATGCCTAATTTTGATGGTAGATGGGTCGATGTAATCGTATAGGATACATTCAGACGTAAAGAGACGCTTATTATTCTGATTGAAAGAGTCACTCTGAATGCAATGAGGAATTGTTCAAAGTATAATAATCCATTAAAAATCATACATTACATAAGAGTGCCGCTAGGAAGGCGGAATTCTGCTTACCGTATATAAAGACAATCTCAGATAGATGATTAAATAAGGTTCGATAAGGTCCAGTCGTGATACTTTTTATTACGTATACAAGTTAAGCATATATTGTGTGTCCGCCCTACACTGCTTCTTGCAACCACAACATACTCGTATAAAGTGTGTGTGTTACATGAATGCTTAAATATTGCAAAGATGAACTGAATCGCATATACCCACATACCTTGCAGAAGATGTGTATGCTAGTAAAAGGTTGTTGGTCGGATGCTGGTTGAACATAAACGTTACGCAGATAGTTGGCACTGTGTGTGTGTGTGTGTATGTATGCGTGTTTGTGTGTTTATGCTTTTGTATATATTTAAGGTATAATTTATGTTTTATTGTTGGGCAGATGACACTTAAATGAAGATAAGATTAGGCCACATGTCGTTACGTCCAGTACTCGGCGCAGTATAAGGCAGTGTTCTGCTTCTCCTTTCCTTTTTGCGGGTTTCTCGGATTTCCTTTGTACAAACTGTTCTCATTTCGAACATTTAATATTATTATTGTTGTTGTTATTATTGTTTTTGTTTTTGTTGGGTCCCCGTTTAGCAACTGTTTATATTGCTATAACTAGGATACTTATTGAATTACGTGTATTTTGACATTAATGCTTGTCCATATGTAAAGTTTCATATAAAAGAACAACGAAAAAAAAAACAGGGTGTCCACTTCTTGCCGTAATAATAAAAGTATTCGTTTTTCTCGGAAATTGACAATAACAAAGACACAAACGCGCACACACTAACTACATGCTTTGCATAATGCAACTTAAGCGAGCAAGTATTTGTAAGATGGTAAGTATGTATGGTAACTAACTACTCCTTCAACTCAACGATACTTGAGATTTGGAGGTAACTTTTTGTCTAAACAAAAAAATGTGGTCACGTTTTGTTGTAAAAGCTAACAAAACAATAACCATAAACAGACATGTTGACAAAGTTATAGCATTTCAACTGATAAATAGGTGTGGAAGTTTATTATGCTTTATATAAAAATATATATATATCAACAACAACAATAAGTTATTCGTACAATGCTTACAACATATTGTATCTTTCCAATGATTTCTGTTCAGCCAATATCTTAAGCTCAGAGTTTAACTTAATATACATATATTCATATTAGAAGTATAATGGATGTATGTATGTGTGTGGAGGCATATCTCATAAATCTTTATTTATTGTAATTGTAATTTTCTTAGTATATAACATAGCATAGTGTTCGTTGTTTGTTGATTTGTTTTATACAGCGTTTGAGTGCCGACATTTGTATTGTTGTGTTATTATAATATTTATCATAAAATCTGACAGATTTATCGCTTTAATCATAAAAATTTCATTGTGTGCCTAATTAAGTATTTAAACATGGAACTTGGCTTTATAATAAACATAAATTATATTTAAGATCAAAATGATACATTTTTTATACTAACCAACACAAATGCAAACGTACAATTGCTAACCATAGAAAAATGTATAAAATATATATATATTTGTAGATGAATACCAGCTTTTGACTTGGTATATGGATCTGTCTCATATGTCTGTGCATCCATTGTTGAAATTTTGAAAGTCTCAAACATTAACACATTAAGTTGTAATTCGATAGACATTCTTAATCGGTGATGATAATTTTTAAGGTCAATTTATATGCCACGCCCACAAATGGTGAAAATATGTCATAGCATAAATATAAAGCACATACTGAGGTGGTCAATTGAATAGGTAATAACTTCTTCAGTAGGATATTTTACACCCTCCACATAAGAGCAACGAGTTACCTAAAAAGTATATATTTTTGATAAGCATTAAAAACTGAGTCGATCTAGACATGTATTGTCGTGTGTCTGTCTGTTGTTGGCATTTTTACGGGTGTAAATTTTGAGTCATTGAGGTGAAATTTTGTATTGTATTGTAAGGAAAGAAAAAGTGACCACCTTTGTAGATACAAATGAGTTATCTACCTTTGTGCTGAAATTAGGAAGAAGCAATCAACAGACATTCTAAAATATAGAAAAAAAAACTATCTGCAGTATAGAATTTATTCTTGTAACATAAATCATACTTAAGTGGTCATAAAAAGAGGCGTAATCATATATCTGCCATGCCCACCATTTTCAGTAGTTTTAAAATAATGTTTTACCACAACACACCTTCATTCTTAATCAGCATTAAATTCTGAATCGACCCCCCTCAGTAATATTTTTAAGTGTAGTTAATTAGTATGCTCAGAGACCGTGGGCATTTTTAAAGATTTGGGCTTGAAGTACTTAAATACACATTCATGGAGCATCCAATCACTTTCCCATATTCAACTCTCAATGAGTTTTATTTAGACTCAAAGTTATACTTTTAAAAAATAATTTTCTGGGAAAATCTAAAAACGTTTATATTTTTCATGGAACATGAAGTTAAAACAGGAAACATTCCGGACAACAAACCACAAACTTTTGTGCTATAATTGATATAAAATTACGGAACTTTTTATCTCAATGGTAATCTTTTTTCAACGTAAAAATCTATTCAACCTAAATTGTTAACTATTTTCTTTTAAATACGATCAAATTTTATGATATCACATAAAAAAAATTTTACCATATTTAACTCCATTGATAGCTACCGAATCTGGAGTTCGTCAGCAGACATATGGGTACTTAATAAAAAAAGATACAAAAAGAAGTAAAAAAACATCTGGCTTCGACTAAATCTTAAATCCCCTTTACATATGTTTATGTGGGCGTGGCAGGTACATGATTAGGTTCTTTAATAGTGCAGGAGTTACGTATCAGCTTGCAAATCAAGTTTTACGATGAAAAAGGTTTATTATAAAATGCGGGCGCGTCTGTTATTAGATCACGCCCATTTTTGCCACAACGATGGATGGGATAATTGGATATTGGAATGGGATAAATATGTGTAGTAAATTCCAACTTCATGGGTTAAAAATTAGTTGCAGATAAATAGATTTTTATCGAATGTGGGCGTGACTCTATACCGATTTTGCCCATTTTAAGTAAAGATCTGTGTACAAAAACTAAAAGTGTTTGTGCAAAATTTCAACTCAATATCTCTAAATTTAACGACCGTGAGAATGCTTACAACAGACGGACATACGGACATACTTGTCTAGAACGACTCAAAACTTAATGTTGATTAAGAATATACATATATACTATGTAAGTTCCTCCTTCTGGATGTTGCAAATGGAATGACAAACTTAGTATACTTCCCATATCACGTGGAGGGTATAAAAATACCAAAACCAACCATTAAAGAATGTTATAGACAAGCTTTTTTTTTGGGAAATCAATTCTTCGGTTGTTGTTTATTTTATGTTAAGACTTTTAAAGTCCGCGTTAAATGCTTAAAATTCTCATTTCAGAAAGCAATTCAAATTGTAACCACATACCGATGAAACTCAAACCCAAAACCCCTACAAGCACATGCACAATGTGTACGGCAGATATGTTTTTAACATTAGCCAGATATCACAACGGCCGGCTTGTGTCTTTTTTTATCGCATGGTATGGTTTTGTTGGTCGAACCAACAAAAGGGTTTGTATTAAAGTAAATGTAGACGCTGAGTGAGTGGAGAAGTGTGCGGATACACACAAGTTATCTGTTTTTGTGCATCAGTGTTTGATTTCGCGTGAAATTCACTCACGACTTGTAATTATTTAATTTAATTGTTTTGTTTGAATGTTTTGTTCACTCTCTCTCTCTCTCTGCGTGCTCGTCTGTCTGTTAACCTTACCTTGTATCAAATGTATGGCTTTTCAATAATTTTATGTGAACGCTTATGTCAGAATGTCTGCTTATTGAGTGGTTGTTAAAAAGATTGCTGTTTCTTATTGTTTAACGATAAGACCGGGTTAAAAGCCAGCAATCATTTACCTTGTCTGCGTGTAGATTAAAGTAAATAACGAAGAATATTTTAGCGTTTTAAGCATTATTAATAGCGATTTTTTTCGGTACGATAAACTATAATAAAAGCTTAATTACAAGTTTGTTAAATATTTTGAAGAATTTTTATAAAAAATATAAGAATTTTTTATAAAAATAAAAAATAATTAAAAAAAAAACAAAGTCCCTTCCGTGACAATGCTCCATATATGAAGAACATTGCCGTGACCAGGATTCGAACCTGGGTTACTACGGCCACAACGTAGGGTCCTAACCACTAGACGATCACGGCTATTGGGACTTGTTTCTTAACTTGCTTAATACACATATTTTTAGAGCTTTTGTCATAGTTAAGAACATACAAAAAACAAATTGGGTTTGCATACGAACATACATTGAAAACGTATATGTATACGAAAAATGGTATAATTTTACTTATATTCATTAGGTTGCTTTTAAATAATTTATTATACAGCAACTTCGCGGTTCGTAAATTTATGAAGTAGCTTTCAGTTACTTATTAAATATAAGAAAAATTTAATAAAGTATTTTTTAATTTTTTGATTCATTTTTTGGCAGGTTATAGGCATTAAGTTGATCCTCCCTTCATTGAATCCTTTAGTCCTTCAGTCCATGTAAATTTATGTTTACGATTATTTTTTTTTTTTTTTTAATATTTCAATGAAATTAGTAAAAAGAACGCCTTTTACACGCCTATTTCTGACACAACTGGCCGAATGGGCCAATTACAAACGTGAAATTTTTGGTGCAAATAAAGTATGTTTGCCATAGAGACCAATATTCAATCTCTCTCTCACATAAAAAAATTGTATTTTTATTTAATATTTTTCTTAATGTAAATTTTATATTTATATGTATATAAATACATTTTCCAGACATGTCGTCTGGAAAGTGTTGTGTGGAGCAACTGTAGAGGGAAAAATTTCAAAGCGCTGCGTCGTTGGTTCGATTCCTGTCGTAGTTTCTTATTTTTATTAATTTTTTTATTGTCAAATGATGGGCCAGACAACGGACTCATTTTGCTTATTTTCATTAACATACTTTTAATATTGATGAAGAATATGCTTCAGCTCAAGAACAACGTCCACAATCAACAAAAAAATCTATTTATCTGCCAAAAAAATTAAACTATGAACTTGAATTTTTTTATGAAAATCTATACTTATCCCATATTCATAAACCTGCAATACCCACCGTTTGTATGTAGATGTGGAGGATAATTAAGATTTGGTTTAAGTCGAAATTTAGTTTTGTTACCCCACCATTTGAGTGTTGCAAACGGAATGACAAACATCGTAAACCTTCCATCTTATGTGGATGATATAAAAATGACATTTATAATTGAAAAGGAGTCTCAACCACATGACTATAGGAGCATATGATAGGTAGAGTGTATGATGATGAGCTCCCACATTTTGTGAAATGCGTTACGAAAATAGTATTTAACCACACACACACACACACACACACACACACACACATCGGAATATTGTATTTTTGGAGACGAAACGAGGTGGTAAGAAGATCATACATCACCTACAATGCCAACATAATTCACCTAACAAATAATAATTCAAATGAAATCTGCAACCATGCATAAATTTACTCGCACTCCTACTACTGCTAAATTTAAAAAAAAAAAAAAAAAAATACAACAACAACAACAACTACATTCCCTTGCTAACCTTCCCCAACATAGATTGTACCATAAACGTATGTATATAGTATTCAGCTGTCAGCCTAGGGTATAACAAGAAGAAGAAAAGGAACAATGCAAAATGCAACAACAAAATATTCTTCAATTTATATGCACTGCTTTTGATTTATTATCAAAACTGTACAAAACAAATGCCCCAACATCACCAAATAAGAGCCATAGCAACACGTAACCAACAACAGCCAGCAGTTGCTCACATATACGCACACACACAACACAAACACATGTGTATAATATATGACAAAATGATAGCAGTAGTCATATGAAATGTTAGAAAAGTTAAAATGGACTTATTTGCTGGCCATAAAACAAATCTATCGCCACCCATGCCTGTGGTAGTGTGTTAGTAGTAGTGGTAGATGGTAGATGGTAGAAGGAGATGTGGCGCAGGCAAATTCATATTTTAACCAGCTCATATATGTAACTATTCATACCCATACATATATCATTCTTTCATTCTCATGTTCATGTACTCTCACTCACATTCACATTTCTATGAAATATGCAATAAGTGACTGAGTTAGTGATATATGCACCAACGTTTCCATCGAGAGAAAGACAGAGACAGTTTTGTAGGAAATATATCAAAGTGCTCATAATTTATAAACGAACATATACTAGATATATATATATATATATATATATATATGTAGAGAGCTGGTTAGAGAAGGGCTGTGACTCTAACTGTGTTTGCCTTCAAATACTATTTACATCAGCTATATGTGGGTACTCACTCAGAGGGATTTGGTTGGCAAAACTTTAAAGTGTGCATACATAAATATGTTTAGTTGTTGTTGTTGTTGTTGCCGTTTAGATTTGGTAACTTGATTTTATGAAATGAAATGCCAACTAGTTATGGTAGTACAATATTTCCAGAGGGGGAGAGATGTAAAGGTCACTGCTACTGCATTAAGGAAGTTACTTAATAGATGGCAAACTGTAGATGGCACAGGGAAAATATTGTTTCACGTAAAATAATATGTGATACAAGTAAAGTGAAGGAACAGATGGACACAATTGTAATATGTAAAAACAAGTGGGAATGTTATAGTCGGTCAAGCCCGATCATTTGATACCCTATGGCACCATAAATTATGCTACAATTAGTTTAGTTGTGTCAGTAAGCATGAGGCATTGCCATAAAAGTCACTTCGTGAAATATGGTTATAGGGAAAGCGATTCCATAGTTTGATCTGGCTTAAATTTGTCACGGCCTATTAATAATTTAATTAACTGTTCATTACAAAATTTTATCAAATAATTGCAATTGTTTGTCATAAAAAGACTTCTATTATATAAGGGGGTTCTAAAAATGGTCCGATTCAGTTCATATTCAATAGGGCTCTTCTCTGGACTAAATTTTATACAAGGACATGAGCATCGAAATATTTCAAAAATCCTATCTGTCTTGCGCTTAAATTAACATGGACAGACAGAGGGACATGGTTATATCGATTCAGATTTTGTTTATGTGTAAGCTACAGGTCTCATATTTGGAAAAATTTTGTTGAAATTTTCAAATTTAATTGAAATTTTTTAAATGTAAATTAGACTTTTTCTATTATTAGAAATTTTTTCAATTTCATTTGTGATATTTTCATTTTAAATGGAAAGTTTTTCAATTCTAATTCCAATATTTTCATTTTCAATTTGAAGTTATTCAATTTCAATTTTAATATTAGTATTTTCAAGTGGAAGTTTTTCAATCAATTGGAAAAAATGTGTTTTTTTTATTATTAATTTTCCATTGATTTTTTTCCAATATTATTTAAAATAAAAATTTTAAAAAGTACATACCTTGTATTTAATAATGAGAATAATTTTTTTTTTTTTTTGTACAACATTTTTCTCACATCACATACACGTACACATACAAATGATTTATAACTTAATTACGTGTAAATTATCAATCGATACTTGTATGGTGCCAAAAAACGGTGTTCAATAGCCCAACAACAAATCGTTGTATACAACCCACGTAAATATTAACGCGAAGGAACAAAAAAACCATAATCCACTCCCATAAAATTACGAAATATTGTATGCACAATAACAATAAGTGGGCAGAATATTGTAAATAACAATAACAATAATAAAAATTTGATCAATTATTGTTTAAACACAAAGTGTAATAAATTGTACAATAAGTAGGTGTGTGTGGTAATAAATAACAATAATATCGATACGTTATCTATATAAGGAAATTCAAACCCTTGGGCTTGAGTTTAAATGAATTTATTATGAAAAAAAAAATATATATTAAATTATTAAAAAAATAATGAATTGAATATGATTTTAAGTAAAATTATTGTACATTCCCACAATTATCACAACGCAAAATTTACAATACAAAATTTGCTTACTTAACCGAGCCATCATCATCATACATTCCTATGCAAACAATTGCGGATTTCACCTGACACGCACGAATCCATAATTAATCACCTTTATAAAGATTTATATCATTAAACATATTGTTTGTTTTTATGTACTCTCACTCAACTTCAAAATATTGTACGACCGTTATGTGGCCTTTATCAGCTTTTCATTAATATTGTAATGATGTGATTTCGTGAGTAGTCTCCTCCTCTAAAAACTTACTCCCCTATACTACAGTAATGTAGCAGACAAATAAGCTGATTTCCACTATACCGTACAAATTGAGTTTTTCTAATAAAAATTTTATGCTAATTTTCCCAACGTGGTTACCAAGTAATGACCAAAATAACCGCATTCAATTATTTAGTTGTGCAGGCAAATAACGAAATAAAAAAATTTGTGTTGTATTGTAAATAAAAACAAAAACAATAACAAGTAAAATAAAAACAAAGTTTAGCTCAAGCCCAAACCTTAAATACCCTTCACATCTATATATAGAAAATGGGGGCATGACAGATAACTGATTCCGTGAAAAATTTAACAAATGTAGCTGCTTTCACCAAACTGATATTATGTTTGACAAGGACCAACTTTAAAGTCTTCACTGTCAACATTTGCTTCAAATCCATTCATTTTAATCTTAGCTGCAGAGTCCATAAGCAAACAACTTCCAATTCTTTTTCAAACATGACTCTTTTGTGGGTTAATAAAACACTACTTTTTACTTCCGACAACAAATCCAAGCTGAATAAGTATTATTTGAACTCTTCACCATCGGTTGGAATGATCCATAAGTGGTTTACTGAATTTAAGTGCGGTCGTATAGACATAAATGATGTTGTACCCTCAGGTTGTCCAAATGAGGGTGTTGTAGCAGAAAGAATTAAAAAAATCCATGATTTGGTTTTGAAAGTTCCAAAATTAAAAGTGCATGAGTTAGCTGAGGCCGCAAGGACCTTATATTACCTCTCTATACGCACCTTGTGCGTAAAAGTGCCAACAAAAGACGGACACACAGACGGACATGTCTAGACAGATTCAGATTTTGATGCTAATCATGTATAATTTATAGAACCTCTGACACTTTGTTTCGAATGTTGCAAACGAGATAATAAAGCTAATGCACTACCCATTCTATGTATAGAGTATGAAAATAAAAATAAACAAATTAACTACCATTCAATTCTGTGTATCTGATTACGTGTTTTTAGTTCTACCGCAATAATTTGTATTGGTAGTTAAGTTCAGGCCAATTGAAAACCACAAAAATTTGGTACAATTTTATTATGTAAATATTATGGCAGTAATAATTTACTCGTACATTTTTTTTAGTTTTTTGTTTTCACACATACAATATAAGCTGTAAAAGGAAGCTTGAAAATTTTTGATAAAATTTGTGGTAAATTAAGTGAAAATTTGTGTTCTGTGTAAGAAACTTCCTTTATTTTTTAATAAATTAAAAATAATTCTTTGTGAGATAATTATTATAATTATTAGAAAAAAATAACACTTAGTACATTTATCACATTTATAAACACAGTCGTGGCAGTATCGTGGATTATGTATGCAAATAGTTATGCAGTTACATACGAGTGTACTCACACCTCTTTGCATAGATTTTGACTGAATGATAAGAAATAATGCAAAAAGACATAATTAACATAAACAAAACAATGGCGAGAATATAAATTATGTATGTGTGTGTAGTAGTTTTATCAGCCATCATCAGCATGATATATAAGCGACGGCATAAAAACAAAGGAAAATTTAGTTTTAAACAACTAACGAATGAACAATGCACAAACGCGACATAATACAATATATGTGAACGTATAATGTGTCTTTTACAGCCCATAATATATATACTGGTGGTGTTGAGCTTAAGACAATTTTATATATTATATACATACATTATGTACATGTTAAAGAAAAAAAATAATCAACTGTTATACATGTATATAAAAAATATATATTATATTAAGTAAGAAAAGAAAAGAAAAGCAGTAAACACTGTCACAGATACTGACACTGACACTATAAGTACGATACAAGTGCGTAAAAATCTATCTCTTGCTCTTTGCTGAAAACTATAAAGAAGGGTTAAAAAATATGGACACATGGACACGAAATATGTGAATATGTCAATGTGTGCTTAGAAATTATCAGAGTAAAGGAAAAACAACTAAATTTGACTTAGGTAACATCTGGGCGTGGCATGTATCCCTTCTAAAATTTATGTACTATGTATCAAGTTCCACATTGAATTCATCACAACTAGGTTTTTCATAAATTATGGATGTGCCCGTTGTCAGACCAAATTCCAACTTCATAGATTCATTCTTATAGCAGACAGAGAGATTTTTGTAAATCTTAGGCGCGTGTGTATTCCGACGCAACCCATTTTCAGCACATTACAATTAATCAATTAATTACAAATATCGAATTTCAATTTTGTTCAACTTGAATTTTGATAGTAATTAGATAGATTTTTGAAGGTATCATAGGCGTGTCGGTTATACAATTCATTGGGGTGATTAAATATACTTATACGTATGTTATTTTAACCTAGTAGCTAAATTTATAGATAGATTTGTTAATTATGAGCTTGTGGACTTTATTTCATCCAGTATATTTTTGGCGAATTGTGGCTGATAGTGTCTTATCCGATAACAGCCACCCTTTTCACATCGATGTTTGAGAATATTGCGAATTTGTGTTTTAAAATTTAAGTTTATAGCTCAATTTTTATAGCAAGCTGATAGATTTTTGTCGATTATGGCCATGATGCTCAAGCGATTTTCCTAATTTAAGTAGCGATCTGGAATTATTTATACTGAATTTCAGCTTAATATCTTAAATATAACCGTACGGACGTACATGTCTAATTAGACAAAGATTTTGATGCTTATTACGATGTATTGCTATAGTGTCTGCTTCAGCTTGTTGCAAATCGAACAACAATCTTAGGTATACTTATCCATCTGACATGAAGGAATGGAAAGGAAATGATTCTAATAAATCTATTACATTAAGCCATAAATAATTACACCAATGAATATCTTTTTGCAATATTTTATTCTTCATATTAAACAAAAACAACTTTTCGCCTACAAACGCTTCAACAGTAAAGATTTATATGCTTTATGTGATGAGAAAAGGAAAACCATGGTAATGATAAATTGAACAATTTAAACCGAAAATGTTTCACATAGCCAATGAAATATTGTTTTAGGTTGAAATATAACACAAAAGTGATGATTTTCTTTTGCCTTGGGTCAGAAAAGTGATATGTACGAGTATGTAAAAAAATAAGTTAAAATCTATTGTATCACTTAAACAAGTAGGAAAACTAAATTTGGCTTAGACCAAATCTTAAAAACCCTCCACATCTACAATAGTGGTCGTGGAAGGTATGTGATTGCGTGCCGCTTGAAATTCGCTTTTTACGTCGAGTGTGGCTTACATTATGGGCGTGTTTATTATCCGAGCATGTTCATTTTTTGAAGATCGATGGATAAGATAACTACTGATATGCGTCAACTTTTGTGATAAATATATAAATTTTTGTCGATTGTGGGCCTGTCTGTTATCAGACCACGCCCATTTTCGGTATATTAATGGATAGGAAAATTATAAGTTTGTGAATCAAAATTCAACTTAATTTTTTGTGGCAGATAAATAAAATTTTGTCAATGTGGGCGTGGATCTTGACAGATTTTGCCCCTTTTAAACAGCGATATGCGTGTAAAAACTAAAAGTATCTGTACAAAATGTAAGCTTAATGTCAAAAACAGACGGACATAAAATGTAGATCGACTCAGTTCTTGATACTAATCAAGAAAATATATACTTTGCAGTGTTTCTGACGCCTCCTTTTCGGTGTTACAAACGCATTTCTAAACTTAATATACCCGCCATTTTATGTGGTATAAAAAATTAAAATAGGAAAAATATATTGAGTACAGTGTTTAGAAAAAATGAAAAATATAAATTATCTTTCAAGATGAATTGTAAGTGAGAGCATAGAATTGAAGTTTTTACAATAAAAAAAAAAAAAAGAAAAACTACAAAATGGAAGAATATAGAGGTTTCGTAAACCTATTATTTTTTTGTCAAGGGTTTTAATACAGTCCTGAAAAGATTGTACTCATACTCATCAATTTTAACTTCACTTCACTTTTTTGTCCCTTCGTTCGTGTTATCATTTGATAGCAGTCGTTAAAAATTCGTTGTCAACTAAATTTCGGTTAGTTTCTATGTTTTGGATATTTATCATCCACCCTCGGAAGAGCGGTGATATATGTGTTTGTATGAATGGTACAGTTATGGTTGTAGCGTTCATGTGTCGAAAAGGACATTTATGAAAGAATTATTGATGTCCTTTGAGCATGCAAAATATCAAACACACACGCGTACGACTAACTAACGATAGTGCCATGCTTCTTTTTTGGCATGTTTTTAAATGGCCAACCATAAATTGTCGGTGAGTGCGTCGTGGATAATACCAGAGGTAAAAGATTCACAGATAAAAACAAAAAGCACTTTTTCGATATAAACACAAAACACAGAACAAAAAAAAACAAAAAAAAAATGTCATAAAAACTGATATACATCCAAACACACTCGTGTACAAGTAAAATATTGCTTCTGTTATGTTTTTAAACTGACCAACATAAGTTCTACTTTAGAGTTGCACGCTTTACTTATTTTATGTGTAGTTGTGCATTGATTGCAGTTATTGTAGAATAGAGTAAAGGATACTCTAGAGAAAGAATACCAAATTTTAATTTATTAATACATTGTGTATGTGTGTGCACAAAAACTATGAGAATAACAGAGTTTCGAATATCAAACTAAAACTCAGTCTCATCTACTACGTATATGTAACCCATCACCATGGAGTGTACACCTAAAACATATTGTTGTGAAAATGTTGCGTTTTATGTGTTATGTAATATTTGGTCGGTTTTGAGCGTTTGCTGTAGGATATTAATGTTGATTTAGTACCAACATGTTCTATTTGGTTTCTTCCGAAAAATATTTATTAACTTCAAAAAAGTTGTTGTTGTTGTTGTTGTTGTTGTTAGTACGTATTTTACTACAAGTAAAACAACTAGGTCAAATCTTAAATACTCTCTACATCAACAACAAATGCAAAAAGTGGACATGGCAGGTATCTGCTTTCTCCATTTCATAGTGTATATAATACGTAACAGCTTTCAGGTCGGATTTTGCCCAAAAACGGTTTTTGTTTCGTAAATTGTGGGCTTGCCTGTAATCTGATCTCTTCCAATAGGATAAAACTTAGTACCTTCTTAAAATAGTCCGATTCAACTTTGGATCGCATAAATTTTCGCCTAAGTGAATCTACTTGTTTAGCCAAAAATTCTTTTATCTAAGTTGTACAGCCATTGAATTACTTTTGAGGAGCAGTCACCGAAATCTCGGATATTTCTACCAATGATCTGGGACGGATTATTTGGTGCGCTCATCCTTTTGTAGCTCAGCCCCATTCGTATAATTATTTATTGCATATACCAAGTTTTGAGAGTATTCGAAGGGTCCGATCATATTTAAATTCTGCCTGTTAAGTGAAATAACTATTCTTCAGCAATTTGAATTAAAATATTTCTGAAATTGTTTTGTTATAAAAACCTTTTTCAAATATGCGCAAAACAAATAAGTCAATTATAATCAGGCTTGAGTTCGGCTCAAGATATGATATATACGTAAATAGATAGAAGGACATGGTTTAAATTGATTTAGAATATAATTCCAAGTCGATACTTATGATAAAGCACGATTTAAAGTATAAAATATTTTCTTATTGAAAAGAATTCAAAACTTATTCGTTTTCATTTTCTCAGTAAAAATTGTGCTAATTATTTTATTAATTTATTCAATTTGCAACAAAAAACATGCAATTGAATAACTTTAAAGTCATAATAAAATTAATTATGTTATAATTAAGTCGACCTCAAAACAATTGTTCACAAGTGACCGTAATTCATTTTCTAAATTAACAAAAAAAAAAAACACTCTCGCTGCGGTTAGTATTTTGCGTGTATATATCAGGTTTTTAAAATTTAATTAACTTCAAAATAACTTAAAACATGCTGGGGTTACATTACAAAATTGGATAATTGTAAGGCGGCTACAGAATTAGTGGGCAGCAGGCAAGGCAAGAGAGTTATCAAAACAGCGATCTATTAAGGAAAATCCGCTCCTAAATTTTTTTGGAGTTTTTAAAGTCAAAAATTCATACTTTACTCCATTAGGACCTTTTTTCTTATGTTAAGCTTTCTATATTTATTTAGCTTTCTCAAACTTTTTTCTATTCTTCAACATGAAGTGGCATAGAATCTGTTAAAGATGAAGATATTTTCTATGAAACAACCTCGGAAGCGGTTTAATATAGTTCAAAAACAATGTAAAGGGATATTTCTTTTGAAAATGTTTTCCTTTTTATACCCATTACTTGAAGGTTGGTTGTCAAAACCTGTGTGACACCCAAAAGGAGGCGTCAGTCACATAACAAAGTTTATACAAAGTATATTATTGATCAATATCAAATTCAAAATATTACTGCGTTAGCAGATACGGATATATATTCATTTCAAACTTGCCAATATTATTGGTAGTTACATGCAGGTTGGTATTGAAAGTGGATGAATTAGAATGTAGGAAACGCCAGTGCTTAAACAAAACTTGAAAAATGTTATGATTTTTTTGGTTTTTTCTTCTTATTACTCAAACTCTATCAAAGATAAAAAGCTAAAAAATTGGCACATGGATGATTATACTGTATGCGTTCAAAAATAATGCACGTCCACTAATTTGAACACTACCCTCGTACTTTATATATAGTATGTATTGTAGGGTATTTTTGTAGCTAAAATATTGAATGCTCATATATTACAGTATTAAACAAAACAACGGAAATATTAGTTAGAATAATGACCTAGGGCGCAGAGAAAGGGAACGTGTATAATGGCGACACTGCATTATGAACCACCCGTACACTAATTGTAGGCAAACAAAAACTTAACCATACATATTAGTTTAGTGTGTGCTGGCATAATTTAATGGAAATTTGTTGAAACAATAGACCAGCATACAATACATAACGGATTTGCTGATTGAACACGACTGGACGGATTTCGATATATACGGAATATATTAATACAAATATCATGCGTGTAGGCAATTAAAGAGTAAGGGTTATTGTATAAACACCAGTGTGTGGATGTGGATGAGGAAATGTGTAACAATAATATTCATGAACATGTGCTTGATATTTATTGTATTATGTGTACGCACTGTTTTACAAATTATTCTAAAATTTCAACATATTTGTTGTGGAATATACCCACATGCGCTAATTCTGTATAATGTTCAGTTAATTGATATTGGTCAACAATCAGTTCAGTTACTTTACTTTACTCGTTAGTTCAGCTGGTTTTTGCGATGCATTAACTAAATTATTACAATTTTTATAAACAAGGTAAAATTTGAAAATTATTTACATGTATGACATTTATTAAAAACAACAACACTTTAAATGTCTTAAACTTGAAACGTTTAGAAACGATATGTTGTGGGTTGACACCTTTCACTAATTCCAATAAAACGCATAAATAATTAATTATAATTTTCTCAGGTTGCTTTATGACTACCGGTTTTTTTTTTTATTAATTTGTTAAAAATTCCAAATATTTATACAATTACAAGCAAGTGCTTTATTATTATTATTATTGCGCTGAAATGTTAATTAATTTAATATAGATCTTCTAAAGCGGATAATTAGAGCTACAAAACAGTTGCGAAATTAATAGCTTCCTTAACTATTTAAGGAAACTAATAATAACAACAATAACAACAGCAACAGCAGTGCATTGTTACATATTATTGTAGGCGTTTAAGCGATAGAAATAATAATGCTAGTGACGATAGCTGGCGATTGTATCGACATCATTAATCAATATGAAAAGGAATTAAGCTTCAGAAACAGATTCGAAACAGATGTTAAGACAACAGATAAGACAAGATACAAAATCCGTTTGCAAAATCTAGAAGAAAGCAGGTTATAGTACCTGTAAAGTATATTTATTATATAAACCTGCCTTAGACTAATTAAGAGACGTGCATAATCGAAAAAAATCTACTTCTCAGTCATTTGAAGTTGAAATTGTTTACTTGTTTAAGTGTATATTTCTATGATTTCTAATAAAAGCACGTGAAAATGTTAAAGTCGGTTAAGAAGTGCGATTTTTCGCCTTTAAAAGGCTTTCTTTATAATAAAAACTTTTATGGGGTTTCGAATCGTTCCATTTTCAATAGCGTTCCTTTCATCGATTTCATCGATTTTTTTCAAAAAATGTGAACTGTAGCTGGCACATACACATACATGGACAGACGGGCATGATTAAATCGTTTCACAAAATGACAATTCGACCTAACATTTTATTTTATTTATAAAAAAGGGATTACTTACAACTCTTCGAATTTAATTTTTATTTGTTCCAAATGAAAAAATGTTTCTTTGATTTGTAATTGAATTTTTAATAATTTAAAACTTTTACAGAGAATTTAGTTCTATTGATAAATTTAAAAATACACATTTATACATTATGTAGATATTAATTAAAAGTAAATGAAATTGAGTTTCTTTTGTTTTTTTTCTGATATATATGTAATTTTTTTTATACCCTCTACATAATATGGGAGATATACTAAGTTTGCCACTCCATTGACGCCTCCTTATGTCAGAAACCCTAGAAAGTATATATATTTTTGATCAGCATCAAAGTCTGAGTCGATCTAGACGTATGTCCATCTGTTGTTGGAATTTTAATGGGCGTAAATTTTAAGATATTGAGCTGAGATTTTGTACAGACACGCAGATCGTTTTTTAAAATAGAAAAAAATCGGCCAAGAGCCATGCCCACAATTGACAAAAATTTATTTATTTGCCACAAAAAATTACGTTAAAATTTGGTTTACAAACTTATAATAATCCCATCCATCAATATACCGAAAATAAGCGCGGTGAGATAATAGACACGCCCAAAATCGACCATCGAAATCTATATATCTGCTACTAAAAATGATCTATGAACTTGAAATCTGGTACGATTCCCATCCATCGATGTTAAAAAAATGGGCATAGTCGGATATTAAGCACGCCCACATTTTACAGAAAACCATACTTAGCGTAAAACTCGACTTGCAAGCTGATACGTAATACATACACTATTAGAGTGCGTAATCATATACCTGCCACGCCCACCATTGTAGATGTGGACGGTTTTTGAGATTTGGCCTAAGCCAAATTTAGTTTTCTTACTTGTTTTTTGATAACTTCACTGTAAACTACAATCTTTGAATTGCATACTTTAGTATTTGTTGTTTTATTCATTTTGCAATAATTGAACAATTGAATAAACAAAAATATTTTATTGTATTAGTGTTTGTAGTGTTTCTCTATGTCGTATAAATTGAAACAGAATAAAAATGGTTTTGTTTTTTTTCTTATACATATTTATCAATCACTAGCTTTTCGATTATTACATATACAAACGTAAATTTTTTTTTCAAAAACAAAAACATTGATTGAAACTCTTTAGATTTGTTGTCAATTTTCAAATGGTTACGTGCTTTACTATGGATGTGATGAACCCATACGTGGGCCATATAGAGAATACGGTGAAAAGTATTGAGCCAGAGCGTGATGCGGAGGCATTTGTAGGCCGGCCATTGAGGCGGCTGAAGGGGCCAGCGAAGGCGGTAACATGGACGGTTTACCATAGGGATGGTAGCGAGCCGCTGATAGGGGACTGAGCGGTGGTGTGGGATATGTTCGTGCAAAGAGAGGATGATTTGGTGGTATACCACCTGCGGCGGCCGCACTGAGCACCGAATCCGGGAGAGAGGCTGTATGGGTGCGCAAATGTTGAAACAACTCATCTGAGGTAGCAAATCGTTTGCCACAGTAGGCTGTATCACTTCCAATCCAAGAGCACACATAAGGCATTTGTGAAGCTGCAGCCAAAGCGGCCAACTGAGCGTGATATGAAGAGGCAGCAACAGCGGCAGCTGCAGCATTTGCTCCACTGTTTACCTTTCCCATTGACTCCCTTTCACATTGGGGACATCCTGTCGGACAAGGTTGACCAGCGGCTTTGTGAAGAAAGTGCGGATTGGCGGAACAGCCCGTACAGTACGGGTCGCGACATATATTTGGACTCATCTCTAAGCCCTTGAGGCGAGCATAGTTTATATAAGGATTTAGTGCAGCCGCCTTAAATAGTGGATGATGGGGAGACATTAAAGCTCCGGCTGCCATTAAATCCATGGTATAAGGCATTCCACCAGTTGCGGCGGCATAGTTTTGATAATAAGCGGCACTGTTTGCTGGTGAATTTCCGCCAGAAGTTGTCGCAGCATGTAAAGCCTTAACGTAGCTGGCTTCTTTGGAGGCAGCCACTAAAGTAGCCGCATCTGTGGTAGATGGATAACGCCCTGAATTGCTGTGACTATTATTATTAGGGCTAATAGCTGCAGCTGAAGTTGTATTACTTGCGGGCGACTCTTTGGATGTAGACCTTGGTGTATGCTGCTGCTGTTGCTGCTGTTGTTGGCCAGGGCTAGCGGCTGTATGGCGTACATCATTTGCCATTGCAGATCCTGGCCTTCGCATATTACCATTTCCATTTGTAATGGCCGGGGACTCTCTTTGGGATGTGGCACTTTGGTTGGAATCACAACGTACCTGACCATTTTGCGATAATGTACAATTAGTCGCCGTTACGCCAACACCCATATTCGCATTACTAATATTAATCTTTGGGGTTTTCACTCTTTGATTGGACATATTTGCCGCTAAATTGGTGGTTTGATCGATGTGTTCAACATTGTTGGTGCTCTGGTGATTATGATTATTATTATTATTCAGCACAATATTGTTGGTGCTATTGGTGGTGGTTAATTCAGTCAAACGTATATGATTATTATTCGATTCGTAAGGTTTGAAACTGGTCTTAATCTGTTGCTGTTCTGCGGAACCTGTTGACACTGACGAATGACTGCTTAGAGGCGATAATTTATCACGATTATCTAACGTTGATGATTTGTGCGCCTTGGTGGCTTTCTCAATATTAGCTGCCAATAACTTGGGATTGGTAGTATCGGCACCAATTGCGCTACATGTTTGGGCCAATAGAGCCAATGGACTGCTTTTGGTATCCAGCTGTAAATAGAAGAGAGACAAATTAAATTATTTATGCTTGTACAATTTTAATGGGGTTTCATCTACATATTATAAGAAAAGTTTCTGCAATTGTACAGACGGAAAGTAAGCCTCTTATATATTTTATAAAGTTTTAAATTATTATGATCATATAATAGCCAGACGGAGCGAAGCGTCCTACTATTGTTACATTAAAAGAAAAACAAACTTTTTTCTCCAATGTTTTATGATTTAAGCTTCATCGTCTTCAATTACCTCCCTTACACAATAACGCCAACAATAACAAACGATACAACAACTAGGTTAACTGATGTGAGGACGGGTGTAATATACATGCATAATGAGATGTTGTGTGAGATGCGATAACAATTTATGATTTTGCTAATGGGCTCTTACGATGTGCGCTTGAATGCTTTTTCGGGATAATATTCTGCTTTTTATGGCAGTGCAGATAAGAAAACGTAAATACTTCAGTTTATCATATTTATGTATAGAGTGTGTATTTCCTGGTAATTTCGAAATGAGTTTTATATGTTGTAGAAGTTAAGGATTAAAGAGATTTTTATGTTTATATTGCTCTAAAGAAGTTAGATTTAATGACTCGTTCGTTAAAAGTTTCTTTTTTCTTTATATATATATGTGTAGTGGTACTTTTGGGTAGTCGAGTTGGCTAAGACTTTGCCTTAGATAAACTCTGCATGTACTTCAATTTTAGATGGGAAGCAAAGTAAATTTGAACTCACCTAGGCCTTGCAACCTACCGCTAGTGGACCCATAGTTGATAGTTGAAAATGATCACGTTGAACAGTTGAGTTCTGTTGAAGAAGCAAAACAGTCTCCCTCTCTCTCTCTCTCTCTCTTTCTCTCTCTCTATTTCTCTCTCCTTTCAATGGAGAATTATGCCTGTCAAAAGGGGAAAGTCACTTTGGATTTGGTAATTGAAAATTGAAGAAAGTCTTTCTCGACTTTTAAAGATATTGTATTGCCTATTGTTAGGGTAAAAGAAGTGGAAATGTTAGGGTTGGTTAAGCCCAACCATTTAATACCCTACCCTAGTTAACTCCTTAAATTATGCTACAATTAGTTTAGTTGTGTCAGGAAACGCAAGTGGCTATGTGAAATGTCATTATATGGGAAGTGATTGTAAAAATAGTCCGATCGGATCAAAATTTGGTACAGCCAAATATTATGCCAATTAACAAATTCTTATTTTTATCAAAAAATATTAAGAATTACGATGTTTTGTTATATAAAGACTTCCATTATAATAGAACCTTATATGGGGAGGGATTCTAAAGATAATCCCATTGAGTCCATTTTCAAAAAGGTTTCTTTCTGAGCTAAGACACGCCTTTGTACCGAATTTAATTAATATACCCCGTACCTTAAGCATAAATTTATATGTACAGAAAGACGGACAGCCCACTTGATTAAATCGATTCAAATTTTAATTCTAAATCGATCAGTAGAATTGAAGGTGAGTGTGACACTTGATGCGTAATATACACTCCCCTTTGCCTGCCTGGGGCAGGATGTAAAGAGGAGAGTCGCTTAGATATTACAGAAAAAAGTAACAACATTTTTCACATATATAACAAAACTTGGAATGATAATACTCGACATTACACTTGTACTCCACGTTTACATTGTAATTGATTTTCCTGCATTATAACAAAAATTTTAATGGCTTTGTTGCACATTGTGTTCATAATTTACCACCATAAAAATTATGGCAAGTCATTTGCATTTCATTCTTTGCCATTCTTTATACAATTCTGTTTTGCATTCGCAAACTTTTATGGGTAATATTACACTTTATAAGAAGATAGTAACACTTGAAGTATTTTATACAATATTTTCAAGTAACTGAAGTATTGTAATTGCATGTACTCGCCAAAGTAATGTAAGTACTTGATTGAAAGATAATTTTTATACCAAAACCTGTTTATGGTTTTCAAAAATTGTTTTGTCTATAATGGTTTATCACTTTTCATTTGGATAAGGTGTTAGAAAGTCATATTGATAATACTTTTAGACCTGTTCATGAATAGATGGCACTTTTTGTGGAAGCAATTTATTTGTACGGCAACTATAAGCGTCGCATGGGCGCCATATTGTTATACGCTAGTCAAATAGTATTCAAATCATTGTATGCCCAAGACTTGGCATTTACTGCCTGGAAAAAGTGAAAACTTTTACATATTTTTATATATGTAACATATAAATAATGTACAATTCTGTGTATATATAATATAGATACTTTGTCTTTTTTTAAGCAATCATCGTATAAAGTGCTAAACGAGTCGTTTGTCTTTGCAGTGCTAGATTTTTTTCTCTTGTTCAAAGTGTTTTATTTTTTATTATTTCATACTTTTGCCGCCTTTACATAATTGCATTTTTCCTGAGTATACTTGCCAAAACCGAAATGAATGAAAAAATAGCGAAGAGTGAGAGTGAGAGAGAGGGAGTCGGGGAATAATGGTTGGGTTGGGTACTGGTATAGTTTCTGTGCCATATCCTTTGACATTGCTGTAAACATTCTTTCAACAATATCATTTGCATTTTTCTCTTTTCACCTCTGCATTACGTTATTATATATTAAGTGTATAATAGAAATAGGAATAAAATTTATAAACAATTTTTATCCAATGTTTTACACAAAAACCTATTTGCATATATTTGTAGAAAATAATTTGTTTTGATAATTGTAGATTTCCTTTTTACCTAAAAGGAATAAAAGGACCTTGATAAGAACCGCTTTATTCACTTTTTATATGGAGAATTCCTTATATTCTTAATATGGTCCAATGTGGTTTAAATTATTGTACAAGCGTGCAGCTCTTTACATCTCTCAATCAAACTAAGACAAAGCTTTAGTAAACTCGGATTCAGGATCATCTATATTTAGCTCAGTATTATGGATAGAAGACTTTATTTCCTTTAGACTGTGTGTGTGTGCGTGTGTGTGTGTGTGTGTGGGTGTGAAATAAATAATAACGTAAGACCTGTAAGACCTGAAGTAATAACGAAGAAAGAAAGTGATACGAGGGTCGACCCGCTAAAAATAAAACACGACTTATGTTTACGGAAGAGCACTGCCTCGTGGAAAGGGCCACAGAAAGAGAGAAAGAAAAAGAATAATCTCAAAATATCCCCAAAAATCAATTTCAGTCGATGGTTCTTTTCCGATCGGATCGGGTCTACAAAAAGTGTTCTCTTTGTTATTTATATTTGAAAAACTGCTACCAAGTTAATTACAAACACGACATGACCGCTTATTCATAAAATTAAATCTAAATAATTATCAAAACAATCTCTAATTGAGTTAAAAACGTATCTAATTAATGATTTATTTATGTGGTAATTTACATCTATACCAAGAAAAATGAAACACTAACTAACAAAGCAGTGGGCACCCGTTTATACAATATTTTCAAGCTGTAAGTAAGGTGTGACACAGCAATTAGCGAATACATGATAAGTACATGATGAAAATATGAAAAACAACAAAAATAACAATTTAGTTTCGAGATAAGTATAATGATCTCTCTATATAAAGAACAAGCATGTATATAGTATAATAAATATGTGAAAGCTCAAGGTGATAAAAAAAACTTTTAAGTAGAGGTGCTTGAACAAATTGTTTAACGAGATTTTTACACATTTCCAATGTATTATAATAATAAATAATCATAATAGTACAGTATAAAATAAGCAACAATATTAATAGTAATAATGATAACAAGTTTGTATAAATAAGTAACACTTTAGCTGTAAAATATATTGTTTATGAGCGAGACAGCTTAATTATTTAAGTAAATAATAAACGACAATAATAAATTTTCAAATGAAAATAATTAAATAGAAATATAATTAACGATACGCGTTTTGAGTAATAACTATTTAGGGAATTTCTGGAAATAATTAACGCCGAGCATTGGTCGTTGTACTGGCAGTAATTTGAAATATTTGAAATGAAAATGTCCGCAAGTTCGTGTTTTAATGAAATATTTATAAGATATTATATGAAATAATTGAAACAAGTATATTTGTCTTTAAATAACAATAAAAAAATAAACTTATAAATAATGGGTGTGGCATATATACAATATAAAAGGACGTCCGCTTTTAACAATTATTACCGCTTATGTTCTATACTGGTCCTTTCAGTAGCTGTGTGGGCTAAGGCTTTGTCTTGGATTGGTAACCCACTGACAGTTAAGAATATTACCATGAAAGTCGAGCTTGGTTCGACAGATTAATGCGCATTTATTATTATTATTATGTTCTATACCGGACAATAGAAATCTTTATCTAAAAAGATTTTTATATAGATTTTGCTAACACGCCAAGGGATAGAGAAAAATTGAAACGTAAACACCAAACTTTAACTTTTTAGATTTAGTTTCTAGTTACCAAATGTAACCACGCCCACAACCAAGGTCGAATAACAGGCACGTCCACACAAAAAAACATTTTTGCACAGAATCCGATATAAAAGTTGAAATTTTTTACATATACTATTGATGAGCATAATCAAAGATATGCCACGCCCACTATTGTACTTAAGATTTGCACTAAGTTAAATTTTATGGAGAGAGTTTCCAGAAATGCATCAATTCAGTCTATATATTAAAGAGAATTTTGTTTTTGGACCACAAAATATATTTGTATCAAATTTTATCAAAATATTTCGAAAAATGCGATCTGCAGCTTGTGTACAAACTTACATGGACATACGGACGGACTTGATTAAATCGATTTATATTCGGTAGAATTGAAGGTGAGTACGACATTTTTTGTTTGGAAGCTACTTTATATTCCCTTTTGCTTCAAGTGGTGCAGGGTTTAATAATATTGTTTTTAACATTTATAGAATCTTTGTTTGCTCATCTTATTTTTATCATTTAACATCTTTATGCCTTATTATAAACATACAGTTTACTTATATGCTGACTGAAACACATTCCAGGATATTTAAACTATAAATGTGCGTATAACAGGATAAACATAATAAGTAGATTCTTTTACTTTCTCTCAGTTTCAGTCTTAAACCATAAATATTAAGCATATTATAAAATCTTAAGTCCTTTACAATCTCTTATTATTTGTGTGTGTGTGTGTTCAATTTAAGCTGAATACAGGACTTATTTCCATTTTGGTTAAATGTTCATCGTTGTCAGTGCGGGTCTGAAATATCTTTTGGGTAACGAGTAAGTCTGTGTACAATGTTGAAAAGGCTGTTTCGCAGATGATTCCAAAAGGAATGAAAACATTAAAATGATAAAAATCTTATTAAAAAATGTCTGCCAGGAAATTACGCACACATATGCATAATAAGCACATAAGTATACATTTAGGTATGTAAGAGGAAAAGGATATCTTGCTTGTGTTCATATCTGAATTTTCCATGGCAGTAAATGTAAGTTGTTTTTTTTTTTATTCTATAATTCTTTTATAAATAAAATTTTATAAGCATTTAAAAACGTAACATTTATAAGTATTTGTTAAAATATATTGATTAAATTTTCAACTCAAAGCATCCCTTGTTTATACCCTTCCCATAAGATACTAAGGGCATACTAAGTTTATGTTTCCGTTTGCAACACCCAGAAGGAGGCGTCAGAGACCCTACAAAGTATATATATTCTTGATTAGCAACAAAACCTGAGACAAAGTTTGGCGCAAATATTTACAATTATCAATTTCAGCGATATTATATGTAATCGGTTAGAAGCTTCAATAATTTATCAATTTGCCAAAAAAGTTAAGCTATAAGGTTAAAATTTGGCGCAAATATCAATAATTATCGCATTCGTCGTACCAAAACTAAGCGTGTCTAGATGAAAGAAACGCCTAAAAATTATAAAATAAACTGGGCGAAGAATCGAACTTTTCCGTTCATGTGAAATATATAAATGATAGAAGTCACAATGAGGTTCATGCCACGCTCACTCTTCAAATTTAATCAAATTTATTTATTTTTTACTAGTTTCACATGCAACAATTAGTTTTCTAAACCATTTCTTTCTTACCCTCCGTAACTTATGATGCATAATATTTATCTAAAAAGAAAGTCATTTAAAAGTCACATTTTTTTATATTTCATTTTATTCATTTATTTTGAATCAAACCACAATTACTCCCTTGTTAAGTTTATAGTACATAATACTATATATAAAGCAAACATATATATAGAATGCACAATATTTCTATCCTGCATCGCTTGTGGCAGAGAATATATTAAGTATGAACGGATGTTTGTAACTCTTAAATGGCAAATGCTGGACTCATGTTCAATTGATTCAAAATCAATTCTATTAACCCTGTGTGTCTGTCCATCTGTCCATGTAAATTTATGAGGGACCTACAGGTCATATTTTTTGATATACTTTGATGAAATTTCGTACAAGGATATGTTTTGGGCTAAAGAGAAAGTCTATTTAAAATAAATCGAACTGTACATTTTTAGAAATGAAAAACATGGCAATTCTTAGTATATTTTGACAACATTTAGCGAAAAATAGTTAATAATTCGCTGCGCCAAATTTGAACTTGATCGGGCCATTTTTAAAACCTCTTTCCATATAATGATATTTCACAAAGTGATTTATATGGCAACGTCTCGTGTTTACTGATACAACTCAACGAATTTGAAGTATAATTTGTAGAACTAAGTGGGTGTGGGGTATTAAATGCTCGAGTATAACCGACTATAACATTTTCCCTTGGCTTACTTGAATTTGAGAAACCAGTAAAAGAATTGTAAATTTTATTGGTTACCGCAATAAAAAAAAGGAAAGTTCCCTTTTTTTACCGCATGTTATAAATAATGGTAATAAAATAACTATCATAGTTTTTGTGACTGAGTAAATTACTCACACTTCCCAACTGTATAGTACAAAACAACTGTAAGCCACATGCCAATACCAATGCCAATGATAATGATAATGATACCAACAACTAAAATTTATGGTTATAACACTCATTCATATATATTTAGTACTAAAGTCAAGTTGTAAATTCAAATTTATTATTTTAACAAGTAAAAAAGCTAAATATGACTTGATGCAAATCTTAAATACACTCTTCATATAAACTACGGGCGTGGCAGGTATGTAGTGTATAGTATATACATATCAGCTTGCAAGTCGAGTTTAAATAAAGATTTTTGTGTAGAAACTAAAAGTGTTTGTAGAAAATTTCAGCTCAATATACCAAAATTTATGTCCGTAAAACAACTGCCAACAACAGACGGACACACGGACATTTGTGTCCCCCCATCTTAGGTGGAGGCTTTCGATTAAAAAAATGGCTTCGGCAAAGGTTAAGTTTTAAATAAATTTCTATTTGTATTAAAATATAAGAGCATTTATTTCGGCTCTTGAAGATTTCTGATTTTTTTCTTATTATTTACACCATCTCCTCAAATGTTTGAAATTTGATATGTTTGTACAATATTTACATAGGCAAACTCTACTTAGGCTAAGTATACAAATTGTACAGACATTTATTTTTGGGTAGTTTCTGTCCATTGGTCAGCTGTGTAAACAATTCATTGTGTTCACAATTTTTTTATGTTTCAACATTTGATTCATTCTGTTTTGTCAGAAGCAACTTTCAAAAACATTCAGTTGTGTAAAATGTACAATATTAATCACGAGAGTGGACAAGTGGATGAGTAAGGTAGTTGTAGTCGTACAATTTCTGTGTATGGGTGTTGTAACTAAAGTAAGCAAAACAACATGTAAGAAAACTAAATTTGGCTAAGACCAAATCTTAAATACACTCCACGTCTACGAAGGAATGGTGAGCATGGCAGATATTTGATTACGCCCTCTAATAGTATATGTATTACGTATCAGCTAACAAGACTAGTTTTACGTAAGGTATGGTTTTCTGTAAATTGTAGGTGCCTATGTTATCCGATCACGCCTACTTTTAGCACATTGATTGATGGGATAACTATTTATATTCGCACTAAATTTCAACTTAATAGCTTAATTTTGTGGTAGATACATAGTTTTTTGTTGATTGTGGGCGTGGATCTTAACCGATTTTCAACTCAATTTTTCAAAATAGATCGACCCAGTTTTTTGAAGTATTAAGTCTCTGACGCCTTCTTCTGAATGTTGTCAACGGAATGACAAACATAGTATACTCCTCATCATATGTGGAGGGTGTAATTCATGGTGGTCAAGAATATTTACACTTTGTACATTCTAGGTGTCAGACACGTTTTCTGTATACCCCACGACCTTACAAAGAGTAATCTTCCAATCATATTTTTTTCAACTTCAACCATTTTCATTTTATACTAAAGCAAATTATTATCCATGTAATTGGTGCATGTAGTTGATTTAACTTCCAACCCATGTCATGTACATTTATTTTATACAAGTTGTCGTTTTAGTTTTTTTTTTTTTTTAATTTTTTTTCCTTTTTTTACAATTTATTGCATACTGATTGCCACCGTGCGCATATACACATAAATGTATGAGCAATGAGAAAAAAATTACTTGAAAAATTGTGTTAACATATCAATTGGCAACTTTACAACAAATGTACAATAATTTGAATAATTTATGATTTTAAATGTTGTGCGATAATTGATTTTGCAATTTTGCTTCAAGTTTCAATTTCATTTTCAATCTCGATGTGCAAGTGTAAGCTGCTGCTGCTGCTGCTGTGGCTGTCGTTGTGTTATTTGATTCACTTAACGAACGTCATGTAATACGATATGACAAATAATCATGATGATGATGATACGAAAAGTTGAATTTACATATTAAGCCAACTGGGTAATAAAGATATCAACCAAATCAATAAAAACAAGCAAAACGAAGCTACATTAGGCGTGTGCCAAATCTAGGAGACACATCATCATTAGCTTCTTTCAAATAGTTAGGAAATAATATCTCAACTCTCGATTCCTTTTGAATCTTTTGAACAAGTGAAACGTAATACTGTTGGTATGTACGTTAACCGACCATGCACATGTTGAAGGAGGAAGGGCCTTTGTAAATTTTATATACTTATGGGGCAACCTACGCTAAATATTCAAAATAAACTTCCAAAACATTCTAACATCCTTCCAAAAGTATACGTTTTGTAAAATTGTAGGAAGGTCCATGGACCGATTTTACCCATTTTCAACAGAACACTTTTAACATTAATGAATAGTAAGTACACCAAATTCGTTCGATATCGATATCTCAAATTCTGTGAGAATTCCAACTAAAAAATATATTATTTACATAGACATAAGGATGGAAAGATTGACTAAATCAACTTTACTACTGAGGCTGATAAAGAATATACTTTGTAAGGTCTCTGACGCCTGCTTCTGGGTGCTGCAAATAGAATGTTTGGCCTCAGCCAAATCGTCTATCTTGAACATCCACCAAAGCTTCCCAAGGAGTACATATGTCAATATATCTTTTTGACCTTATAAGTGATACAGAAAAGTTTCTTAAAAATTGTTCCATTTTCAGTTTTTGTTGCTTTGTGAGCGTTTCGCTTGACCGATTTCTTCTGCCAAGTTCGGAATCGATATCTCAATCTTTGCGATGAAGAGAGTGATTACCACAGTTCACGTACACCGGACAGATGTACCGGCTGACCGACAGACATAGCTAAATATCTCAGCGACGTCTCTTTTTGAGCGTTGCAAAAGTTTGAACAAAGCGATATTCATATAACCCCTTATCCATAGAATGGTGAGTATGAAAATAATATTTTTATGTTGGTTCAATTCAAAATTTGGGTTAAAAGCTTTGCGAGCAATCCTTTAAATATTTCATTTCATTTCATTTCAGAATGTCAAATTGTTTTTATTTTCATGTACGTTAACTTAGTATAAATATGCACATTAAAGACACACATATACACACATACCCAGGGTATGCATTTGCTCTTCTAAACACAATGTTAAATGTCTAAGTAATTGCTTTGAACTGTCTATCAATCACTTAACAACTAAATTGACATTAAAACAAATGACACATGTGAGACTATACATACACACAAAGTGACAGCTATTACAACACCAAGTTATATATACGTGAGTGCATGTGTGTGTGTGTGTATGTGACATTTGTTCGTTAGGTGTATAATTATGGAGAATTTACAATAAGATGTCAGGTTGAGATTGTAAAACAAATCAAATCACAAATTACTGAGAGTATAACAACAACAACAACAACAATAACAAAATTAAATTTTTTCCTACTTATTTAGCGGTATTGTTCATTATACAAAATAGAACAGAATAAGGAAATAACACACCCACTCTAGTCGTATGCCCTCCACTCTGATCATTTGGCCTACAATGGTTTTTTTTTTTTTCTGTGTTTCGATTTCGTGTTTTGGCATAAAGAGCGTTAGGTGACAGCTGGCAGCCTCGATATGTTGACATGTGCTTTGTTCATGTTTATCAAATATTGAATGGTGCTATAAAAGTAAAAACAGTAAAATACAAACTTCCAAACAACCCTACTTAACGTTCTTAAACGCCAGCCTGATATGCTTGCGCCTGAACAATTTTGCGTGAGACCAAGAACTTAAAGTAGGTTGTAAACGGCCAGTAATGATAATCATGAGTTGTAATTTTGTATAGATTTTCTTAATTTCATTATAAAGGGGAGGGGTTTTTATTTATATTTGGAAAAAATCAATCAAATACTGTACATGCCCACAATGGAAAAAATCTTTCACTACCCAAAAAAAAAATAATTATAATTTAGTAAAAAATATTTTTAAAAGAAGAAAAATGGGCGGGGTTGGATAAACAGACACGCCCATAAATTACAAAAAGTTCTTTTCGGTATCGCATTCAACCGTTACTTCAATAGAAAAGATGACCCTATTTTATTTTTGCCACGCCTACACGGCTGGAGGGTATTTTATATTTAGCAAATATAATTTAATTTACTTGTTTAAAATAGGTTTTTAGACGAAGCCTTAACATTCTTAATAATCCTTCATATAGTGTCATCATAATAATTCAAATGGGGAACGTGACCGAAAAAGTTAATTTCATAGTATTCATAAATCTATTCAATATGGGTATTAGATGAAAGGTCTTGACAAACAGAACACAATAAGCTTAATGTTGTCATATTCAATTTAAAATGGCACCCATAACAAAAGTGTCAATTACTAATTTCTTCACAATCTCTATTATAAGGATATCAAATAAAAGGCCGCTCAAATGAATATTTTTTACAACTTTATTCAAAATGGGCATCAAATGAAGGGGCTTAGCAAGTAGAATATCGTAAACTAATTGACAATATAATAAATCCAATATCCCGCTTATTAAACGCACTGTTTCTTATTATTAAACAATTTAAATTCAAATAAAAAATTTAATTGATTATACAGAGAACGTGTTAGTAAATACGTATACAATATTATCAACCCGTTTCTGTCACCGCCTTTATTTTATATAATTTCAAATTAATAAGCAAAATAAACAAATAAGTGATTCAATCAACGCCATAAACTATTTATTATTCTTATTAACTATAAATAAATTTCATATAAATTAAATGGTAAATGACTGCAATTAATTTAAATAATAACCAATACAATTGGAATGCCCACACATTCATGACAATTGTTGAGGTCTACGAAAAGAAAAAAAAAAATAATGATAATAAAAAAAAAAAAAAAATGTAGTGATGACACAATGACTAAAATGAAATATCATATAAACAAAATAATCTCATGAGATATTGGCAGTTGAAAAAAATTAACTAAATAATACCCGTCTTCTATCTCTCGCTCATTAATATTCAACATAAATTATTTTGTTTGTAAGCGAGGGCAACTTTTATTTTTTATTTGTGAAACATTGTTGTACCTGTCCAATGAAATTAACGCTTATACGATTATATTTTCATATTAATTACACAAATGTGTGCAAATGCTTGCGAAAGCTATATAAATTTCGTGTTATAATTAAATACGTTAAAATATGTGACATGAGTGCGCGCGTAGTCATCAACAAAAAATAATAAAAAAAAAAAAAAAATACAATCAACCCATAAATAATTATTTAATTGTTTCATTTACAATATTAACGTGAAAGTATAGCCAAACCTGTTCACTCTTGGACATTGCAACGCGAATTATTAGTTGAATGAATATTATGATTAAATAATTTAAGTTTAAAAAAAAAAAAACATATAAGAAATAAATTTGGCTTAGGCCTGATCTTAAACTGCCGCCCCATCTATATGCGAATAGTGGGCGTGGCAGGTACATGATTGGACCCTCTAATAGTGTATGTAGTACATATCAGCTTTCAAATCCAGTTTTACGTGGAGTACGGTTTTTTGTAAATCATGGGCGCGTCTGTTATCCGACCACACCCATTTTTTGCATATCGATTAATGGAGTAATTATAAGTATTTGTACCAAATTTCAACTTAAAAGCTCATTTTTTGTTTTAGATAAATAGATTTTTGTCGATTGTAGGCGTGGCCCTCGATCGATTTTTCCAGTTTTAAAGAACGATCTGAGTGCAGAAACTATAAGGAACAAATTGTACACAATTTTAGTTCAATATCTCAAAATTTACCGTGAGAATGCCAACAACAGACAGACATATGGTCAAAAAAATCTTGATCGATTCAGTTTTTGATACTAATCAAGCAGCAAAATGTGAAGGTTATAAAAAATGTGACCACAATAAATGCATGGACGGAGAAATATAGTTGATGAATCGATAAAAAACAAACGACAGCGAAGATTACAAAGGGTACTTATGAAGCTTGGACTTGGTCTCAGAAATCATTTCCTTGTGTAAAAAGTAGTGCTTTACAAAAAACATTGGAGGGTGGTTGCTTTTGGTTGCCGTAACTTATATAAAAATAAGTGGATTTGACACAAATTTTGACAGTGAAGATTTCAATGATGGTTCCTATCAAAAATTATATAAGTTTGGTATAAACAGCTACATTTGTTAGATTTTTCACAGACTTATTGATCTGCCTTGTATATAATAAAATAATTGTTCACTCAATTGCAATCAGTGTGACATATAAATTGATTAAAAATTATATGTTTATAATTGAACAAATTAAAAATGAAACTGAGACAGAAAACAATGTTGGCCTCTGATGCATAGCAATGAAATGATAAAAACCAAAAACAATGTTAATTACTTCGTACGCGATCATTTAAACAGAAATAGTCAAAGAATGCATTCTTTTGAGGTCTTATGTCTGTTTATATATATATGTACGACGTACCGGTTGTGAGTTGATTTTAACAAATTATCATCAAATACCAACAAGTCATTTTGTTTATTTAGGCGTAAAGCTCAACATGATGTTCCCATCAAAATCGTCGTCACGATCGCAAATCATTTTTTGGCAAAAGAAAAATCTTATTATTTTATTTGTTTTATTTTGTTTTGTTTTGGCAGGTGATGATATGATGTGGTATAGTATGGATGTAAATGTGGTACATAGGGCTGGGCGGTTTGTTTATTAGCGTTTTATCCATTCATTTCATTTCATTTGTTATTGTTATTATTCAATTAATCGTTTATTTATAATTTTTATAGTATTTTTATACCCTCCACATAACATAGAGCGTATATTGAATTTTTCATACCGTGTGCAACACTCAGAAAGAGGCGTCAGAGACCCTACAAAATATATGTATTTTTGATCAGCATCAAAAACTGAATCGATCTGGATATGTATGTCCGTGTAAGTTGTTGTCATTTTCATCTGCGTAAATTTTGAGATATTGACCTTATATGCACTCTAATAGTTTATGCACGCAGATCGCTATATAGAATTGGCAAAATCGGTAAAAAGCCACGCCCACAATCGACAAAAATCAGTTTTCTGCCACAAAAATTGAGCTATTAAGTTGGAATTTAAAATAAATATTTATAATTACCCCAAATGGATGTGGTCGAATAACGGACACACCCACACAATCGACCAAAATCTATATAACTGTCACAAATATTGACCTAGAACTTGAAATTTGGTCAAAAATGTTCGGGATACATTAACAGACGCGCCCACAATTCACAAAAAACCATACTTCACCTAAAACTGAACTAGTGGGCGCAATATATATATATATGACGCCCACTATTGGAGGGTACTTAAGATTTGGCCTAAACTAAATTTAGTTTTCTTACTTGTTTTATTTTATTTTTACTTCACATGTAAAAAGTTTTATTAAATTTTTTTTATTGTTTTCGCCAAGAATTGATTTTCTGCTTAATTACCTGACAAGAAACAGATTTATTCTAATTTTAGATTTCAGGAAATATTATTATAAATAAAAAAGTGATTTTAACTTTCTTTTGAATACAAAGATGATTGAACGGAGTAAATTATTGTAAATTAAAATATTATTGAAACTGAAATTAAAAGTAAATAAAAAAAATAAAAAATAACTTAAGCTTAAGTCAAATCGCAAATACGCTCTTTATCTATACAGAAACGCCTACATTAGCCGAAGGCATAATACTCAAGACTCTAATGCGTGAAGTCATAGGTAAAAGGAGGGTTTTAGATTGAATTCTATCTGTGGGGTTAAGATGGCACGGTGCATCTACTTATAAGAATTTTATCTTGAGCGCCGATTAAAAAAAAAAGGCCTGGCATATACCTGGCTACGCTCTATATAGTTTAAGTGTTATACCACGTCGGATTTTGGTCATAAAAACGGTTTTTTGGTAAAATGTGGGTGGTCCACGCCCACTTTTGGCTTAAGGATACATGGGGATAAAATATATGTATTAAATATAAGCTTCATAGTTGAATTTTTGTACGTGATGGACAGATTTTGGTCGATTGTGGGCGTGACAATTAACCGATGTCGACCAAATTCAACAGCAACCTGCCTGCAGAAACCAGGACTTATGTTCCGTTTGTTTACGACCGTGCACGTTCCAAAAAGATGCATCCCTTCGGACGGACATAATCAAAAACATATTCACTTTATAGAGTCTCTGGCGCCTTACTTCGGGGGTTTTGCAAAAGTAATATACTCCCTTCCTCCTCTGGTTATCATCTCTCGTAATGGATGCTAATTATCAGAAAATATTTATTAATTGTGCCTCTTACGAAAACAACTTTGATTCATAATTTATCTGTTTTTCCTCGTAAAATAAACACTTTAGAAATTATTGCTGCCTGCATAAATTATTACAAGTTATAAATAATAAAAAAATTAACAAAAAAATACATTTAAAAGCTATAAATTTGTAATAAAATGTGTGAATTTAATTATCACAAGTGTTATAAACAATAAAATTTATGACTGACTGGTGAGTTGTTTCTTAACGAATAAACAATTGTGAAGTTTATGCGCAAGCAATTTAAAACAATATTAAAAATAAATTTTTAAACAATATTTCTTGAAAGTACTCCAATGAACCTTTTTGTAGAAGAATTAGTGTAAGCGTTGAAACAATTCATTATTGGACAATTTTTGAATAAGTGTTGCTGTTGAAAACAGACACTGACGACATCAGTCTTTTGCGTTAAGCTCGGACAGTTTATAATTTATTCATTATATTTCAAAACTTATTGTCAAGACAGACAAAACCGTAAAATTTGCCGAAAATCTTTCCAGTAAAAACTTTTAAAATTAACACATTAGGGAATATACCTGAATAGGTTTTTAGATTGTCATTAAAACTGCAAATACTTGTTGTTAAGATGATTTTTTTAACAAATGACACGCGAACACATGGCCATCTTTGAATCAACTCAAACTTAGGGTCTTGGAAAAGCTTAGTAAAACTAATAATTCCATAGAGTAAAGTTAACGAATATTTTATAAATTCCGCTCAATATCCCAAAATTTACGACCATGAGAATGGCAACAGACAGATCACGAACATACATGTTTAGATCGACTTATTTTATGATGCTGATCAAGAATATATATTTGTAGGGTCTCTGACGCCTCCTTCTGGGTGTTGCAAACAGAAAAACAAACTTAGTATACCCCCCATCTTATGTGAAAGGTATAAAAAATAGAATAAAATAATAATAAAAATTAAAAACGTAATATTAAATGTATTTTAAAAGTTTCAACTTTTATGTCGAGCTAACAAAAAGTAAGTAAAAAAAAATCTATGTTTGGCTGAGGCAAGTTTTGAATACCCACCATCTAGGCATCAAAGCTTTATAATGAGTAAAAATGCCATATATCTTCTGTACTTTGGCCGGATGAACGCCGCGCAAGAGATAGACTGTGATGGTGGGACCAAGTGTCTGACGCCCTGGAAACACTTGGTGTACAAAAGTTGAGAAGATTTGCGGAAGGCAGTCCAAAGACCTAAATAGTTTGTAACCAGTAACGATGATAATGATGACTTTATACAAACTTGACCGACTATCCGATTTCAATATCAGCCTGCGTATGAAAACTACCATCACTTCGGACAAGTTTAGTATCAATATCTCAATATTTGCGATGAGGATTAACACCGGTTCAATCATGGATAGACAAACAGACAGCCATGGCCAGATCGAATCAGTATTCGATATTGATTCAGAATATATATACTTTGTAGGGTCTCCGATGCGTCGCCTACTTTTGGGCGTTGCCATCGGTTTAATAAAGAAATATATAATATATACCCGCACATAACCTTAAATAAAATATCATTAAATTGTTGGACCATCCAGTCAATAAATTTTTCAATTAATACTTGACTTCCTTTAGTTCATAACAAGTTAAATTAATCGCACTGTACGTGTGCATGTAGGCAAGATAAAATGTAACTGGAGATATTAATGTGGCGCTGTTGCTGTTGCTGCTGCTGTATAATTATTATATGAAATTTATTGGAAAATATCATGACATTTACTCAATTATTTTAACATATTTATGTGACGTGATATTGGGAAATTTACATGTGGAAATGTATGTATATATAGGCGTAGACACCTGTAATGGTGATTCAGATGATTGCACGTAAAGCATCGTACCAGTGATTACATTTTTTATTTTTCCCACTTTGCTGGTACTGGTTTGTTTATTAAGTGGTCATATTAAATTATTTAACAATTTTATAGCGAGACGACGGGTAAACAAACATTTGGTTACATTTGTTGTAAATGGTATACGTGGGGTATGCAGCGTTATATGATATTTTTTTATATTTTATGATATTGAATTATGTCCATTACGTTGAACAGTTTACAGTTTACACATTATCACTGAGGCGGAATTACTAAATTATTTGTTGAATACTTTACAATACTTAGTTATCATCAATAGATTTATGGAGACGCGCTCTTCAATTAAAATGTCAACCGGAAACTTTTTTACAAAAACATTAAACGGCGGACTTTATTGTTTCATATTTTATATGTATTGAAATTGTGACAAATTCCACTTAAGGCTCTAAAATTGTTTAAAAAAAAAATCTAACAATATCCGTCAGTCTGTCTGTACTTATGTTTATTTGCTTCGTACTCAAATTGAACTTTTCATACCCTGCACCACTTGTGATAAGGAGAATATTAAGTTTGTACGCATGTTTGTAACTCCTAAACAGCAAATGCCACACCCACCCATTCCAAATCACTTTCTGAATAGATATAACCATGTCCATCCGTCTGTCTGCGCATGTAAATTTGTGCTTAGGCTACGGGTCAAACTATTAGAGATATTTTAATGAAATTTGCTACAAGGACATGTTTTGACTCAGACAAGAACCTTATAGCAAATGGACAAATCAGACTATTTTTAGAACCCCTTCACTTATGAGATCCTATTATAATGGAAATCTTTATAGAGCAAACAATTGCATTTCTTAATATTTTTTGATAAAAATGGGTGAAGAACGGTTTAATAGTTTAGAGTATTAAATAGTCGGTTTAAATTGGTCAAAATCATAAGTCGAGAGCTGTGCCTACTATTGTTAAAAATCCATCTTTTAACCAAAATGGAACAATGAAGTTTTCATACGGTACACATGCTTATCCAGCAATATGTAGAAAATGGGCAGGGTCCTATAACAAACACATTTTTTATTCTAACCTTTCTATTAACTACAAAAGTTGATTTTTAAAAATGAATACATTTATAATCACAAACATTGATGTGGATGGAGTCATATAACCGACCACCCCTACAATAAAAAAAACACTGCCACGCCTACTGTTTGTATATAAAAGTGTAGGGTATTTAAGATTTGTTCTAAGCCAAATAAATTTTTAATTTTTACTTGTTCTAATTATTGTTAATGTACATAAATCATGAATGCAATGGCTAACCACAACCGCAGTAAGATACGTAGCACGTATATATATATATACAAAGGCATATCTACTTAACCGTAAAGTTCAATTTTATATTGTATACTACTTTATGACATGAAATGGTCATCATTTATTGTCTATGAACGTTAATGTAACTGACTGGCTAGTTGTTGCAGCAGCACCATCACCATCATTGCTAGTACCAGCAGCAGCCATATCATACTACGGCAATTGTATTTTTATACGCAATATACAATGCGGTTTTATTATGTTGAAATCGTCGCCCAGTCTTTTCATTATTTTATATAATGTGCGTACAAATGTTGCTGCCTGGTATGCTTATAGACACAGATTCTGTCCATCAGTACTCTAATGCCCATAACATTTCATTTGAGCATATTTGTCTGCCGCATGAGTGTGTATATCCTTGTTCTGGGTCTATCCGTCTGTCCGTCCGTCCGCCCATATGTCTGTCTGCATCACTACATTGCAAAATGTTGACATTCATTAAATGTGTTGTTTTTCCCACTTCTTTATAACGAGCAGTGAATGTGTTTCTTTTTTTTTTAATATACACACATATGGTATTGTAATAATATTTTTTTTTATATATATCTTTAAAGCTGACAGTTGAGTAAATTAATTTGACAATAATTAGCATTTCAACTTGTCATCGTTAATGAATATTCCGTTAAGCACTGGCAGAACATATTTCGTTGTGCAGAAAATGCATACCATGTATGTGCATGCACCACTTGTAAAAAGCGAGTATGCCAGGGTGTATTAATTTAAAGACCGCTTGCTTTTGTTGTACGAGCCTTAGTCTCAGTGTTTGTGTGTGTATGTGTGTGTGCGTATGCAGCTACCAAACACAAGTAAAAAACTACATTTTTAAGACAGATATTTAGATTTTTATCAATTGTGGGCGCGGCTGCTATTCGACCGCTATTCCCATTTTTGGCAAATCAAATCATTTATAAATGTGTATACCAAATTTCAATGTCACAGCTGGTATGAGCTGTGACTTTAAATAGATGAATAGCTTTTTGTTGGTTGGTTCTTGACCCATTTTGCCCATTTTAAATAGCTCTCTGTGTGCAGAAACTAAAAATTTCAGCTTCATATATCAAAATTTACGTCCATAAGGATGACAACAATAAACGGACGCACGGACATACACGTCTAGATCGATTTAGGTTTAATTTTGTGGGCGTTGCAAATGGAATGACAAACCTAGTGTACTCCCCCTTTTATGTGGAAGGTATAAAAATGCATCAGACAAAGCGTATTCATCTTGATCAGCATGAAAATTTGAGCCAAAGTTGTTTGGATGTCCGTCGGTCCGCTAAATGGAAAAATATGTACATGTGTGTATACATATACAGTGGCTCACAGCTTATTTGGTACACCAACCTTTATAAGGATAAAACAGCTGTAGCGTCTAAAATATTTAAGTTATCAACCAAATTTTAATGCCAAGTTGTTGTTGTATGTTTAACGAAACTTGAAAACAAAAAAGATTTCAAAAAAATATTTCTAACTGTTTAATAATTAGAACTTTGTTATAACACATCAAAATACATGTCACAGCTTATTTGGTACAGTTGATTTTTTATTGAAAAATAATAAATATTATTATTATTTAATATTTTGTGTAGTACCCTTTCGCTTGTATAGTACTCTTTAGCCCCCTTGGCATTGACCCTACCAGTTTTTGTGTAACATACGGGCTAATTTTACACCGCTCTTCCAACAACGCCTTCTTCAGCTCGTTTTTGTTGGTTATGTTGTGTTTTCTAATATTATTTTCCAACAAAAACCACAAATTTTCAATAACATTTAAATCTGGTGTCTGAACCCGTGGCGACATTAAATGGGGGCAATTCCATATTAGTTAAGTGTGCACAATTGTTGACTTATGTTTTGGGTCGTTATCTTGATAGAAGCGGAAATTATCGCGTATACCAAGCTTCGTTGCACTTTGAAGTAAGTTGTCTTTCATTATTTTGAGGTACATATTTTTGTCCATTATTCCTTCAACAAACACTAGACTACCTACTCCAGCTGCTGACATACAGGCCCAAACTGTTACACTTCCTCCGCCACGCTTAACCGTGGTTTTAACGTTTTCTTTATTAAGCTCAGTATTCGGTTTTCGCCAAACGTAGGATATGCCGATGGAACCCCCGATGTTAAATTTTGATTCATCTGCAAAAATAACTGAGTTCCAGAACTCAGAATTCTTCTTGACACATTCTTTTGCAAATGAAAGCCGGCTTTGTTTATTTTTTTTACTTATGAATGGTTTTTTACGAGCTACTCGACCATTAAAACCAGACTTGCGGAGTACGCAACGAATTGTTTTGGCACTGTAGGACTTGCCTAAATCATTATTAATTTCACAAACCACTTTTAGTGCAGAAAGCTTCGGATTTGCCTTTATTTTTCTTACAATGCATCTCTCATCAGATTCATTGAAGATTTTATTAGGTGCTTTTCTGCCTTTATCCTTTACGCGGTTTTCATTAAGAAAACGGTGGATAATATTCTGAACTGTGGATTTACTTAAGTTCACAAAGCCAGCAATTTTCCGTACCGAGTGCCCATTTTTATAATGATTTAGGACTAGTTCACGCTCTTCAGTACTGGTACGACGACCCATTTTTTTAATTGCGTGTATTAATTAACAATTACTTTAAATTAATAAAATTAATACTTGGAGTAATCACTAATATAATCAAGAAAGCCGAGAGGAGAAAAAATTGTGAAAAATGTTACGATCAGTCCATGCTTAAGTGCACAGAAATAACTGTACCAAATAAGCTGTGACATGTTTTTTGATGTGTTATAACAAAGTTCTAATTATTAAACAGTTAGAAATATTTTTTTGAAATCTTTTTTGTTTTCAAGTTTCGTTAAACATACAACAACAACTTGGCATTAAAATTTGGTTGATAACTTAAATATTTTAGACGCTACAGCTGTTTTATCCTTATAAAGGTTGGTGTACCAAATAAGCTGTGAGCCACTGTATATCTACACGTATCAACACATATCAACAATATTTATTGTATCATTTTATTATCATCCATAAATCATCATCAACGCATATGTAACATATGGGGAATAACTGATAGTAGAGAAACAGTTGTCAGCGTAAGTAATGCAAATGAATATGTACTCGTCATACATGTCATAAATTGTACAGAAATGTGTCATCAACAACATCAACTTAATATCCAGAGTCGCACATGTAAATGAACATTAATTAACACGCACAAACTCGGTGCACAACATACGCACACTGGCACACACACGTAGACAACGTTGGCAATAACGACTCAACCGAACATATTTTTACACACAATAAATGTATAGCAAGTGAAAAATGTGATAATCTCGACAACAACTACAATATCTTTAATTAATTTTAATTTCAACATCGCGAATGAACGCATACATATGTAAAAAAATTTCATGAATTCACATCAATTAGCATTAATGTCAGACGTAATATATGAAACCACAAATGGCTGTGAAAACAGAACCTAAAAAATACCAAAAAAAAAAAAGAAGAAATATTGACAAAGGAAAAGGATGAAGAAAAACAATACATCTACGTGAATACGTTTGAGCATATTTCCTACTTATCGTCACAAAAGTTTTTCTATATCCTACACTTTGGTGATGAAAGTTTATACTAAGTTTGTCATTCCGTTTGCAACACCCAGAAGGAGACGTCAGAGACCCTCCATAAAGTATATACATATTCTTGATCAGCATCGAAACCTGAATCGATTTAAACATTAATGTCTGTGTGTCCACCTGTTGTTGGTATTTTCACGGGCGTAAATTTTAAAATATTGAGCTAAAATTTTGTACAGACAGATCATTATTCCTGGATCGTTATTTAAAATGGACAAAATAGGTCAAGGGCCACGCCCACAATCGACAAAAATCTGCATATCTGCCACAAAAATTTAAGCATGAACTTGAGGTTTGGTTCCCATATCAATATCCCATCCATCGATGTTAAAAAATCGGCATGGCCGGATAATAAACACGTCCTCAACTCACAATATCATACTCTACGTAAAACTTAACGTACAAGTTTATACGTAATACATACACAAAATGGGACGTAATCATATAACTGCAACGTCCACTACTGTAGATGTGGATGGTTTTCCTGATTACTCTTTTTATTATAGTGTTTATATAACATATCAACTTATAAGGGCGATGCTGCGATGATGTTTTCTCAGGTGTGGACGTGTCCACATTGCCCATTACGTACATTAAATGTTTGTACCAAAATTCAAATCCGTTAAATTTTTATGGCTAATAATGAGATATTTATCAATTGTGGGCGCGGCCTTTAACTAATTTCGCCCTTTTTGAATAGGTAGGAAGAGCAGTGTTTGTGTTAAAAACGTAGCTTAATATCTCAAAATTTATAATGAAGAGAGTGTTAACAACACATAACTTCTCAGACAGAGGGACGGACATGTATGTACGCTAAAAGAAAACAACTGGCACGCCCTTAATCGTGATTGTATTCATAGTTTCGTTTATGAAATATTTCATTTATGTTAAATATAGAGTCTGGGTTGTTGTTGTTATTATTGTTTTTAAAAGTCATGAATTTATTTGAAAACGCAACGGAAGTTGTCACTACTTAAGAAAAAAAAAATATATATAAAGATTTTCATATTTCAAACAAGCCCACAAGCACACATTTGCATATCATTCATATTTATGCGATCAACACGTTACGCGAATATTTTTACCTGCAGTCTTGCCTCTGAGGTTCAAGTAACATGTAACACCCCAAATTGAAGGCATAAGACAGATACTGTCGCTCGTTCCCTTCTTTTCGCCGTCTTCCTCTTCTTCATTATTTCATACTACATTGCTGACAACGCCTGTCAACGCATGTGTTGTGCATAATTATAAATAAAATGTAATTAACGCATAGCAAATACATTTGACATAAAGCAAAGACAGGCAGACAGACAGTCAGTTATACAACTTTCATACATATTCTTACACAACAGCTATGGTGCATGTTGTTGAAGAATTGTATCATATATGAATTGTGAATTGTCACAGTCATATGCAAATTTTATGCTTCGACAATTATGCAGAAAAAGAAACGACAAAAAAAAAAAAAAAAAACCAAAAGTAGACAAAACTGACAGAAATCCCACAACGATGCTGTGGGATTTTAAGTTAAAGAAAACATTTTCTTAATTGAATAAAGTGTTCTCTTAGCATTACATGCACTTTGAATGACACTTTTTATGCAATTAGAAGGTGTTGAATATTATCAAAATGTATTAGAATTAGAATTAAGATAAAATATTGCACGAAAGGGTTATATATGGCAGGCAGTGACGTAGTGGAGCAGATAAAAAAGTGGAAATAAAAAGAAAATTTAAGATACCCTCTATACTTATCTATATGTAAGTGGGGTAGGTTGGGGGCATGGCATTTGTATTATAGAGGCTTTTTTTACAACTATTCAATTATATCCAAGAAAAACTCTGAAGAATTCTGTATCAATGAAAATATTTCATCAATTGTGGGCGCGTCCGTTATCAGATATTCATCTAAATAATGCATTTTAATTTTAATAAGTTTGTAATTGCAGAGACCTTACATATATATACACCATATATATCCTTGATCAGCACCAAAAACCGAGTTAATCTGGACATGTATGTTCATGTGTGTTTGTTTGTTGTTGGCAGTTTCGTTCTAAATTTTGAGATTTTGAGCCGAATTGTCCAACAGGCACTTCTAGTTTCTGCACATAGATCTAAATTGTGCAAAATCGGTCCGGAGTCACGCCCATAAACAATAAAAATCTATTTATCTGCTATAAAAATTATTGCTAAACATATTTACAATTATTCCATTTATGGATGTGCCAAAAATTGGGCGTGGTCGGAAAACAAACTATTTCCGTATATGTCCATATGTCCGTATGTCCGTATACGTTGTTATACCGGTTAAAAGAAAAATTGTAGTATAAGGGAGAACTTATCGACTTAAAATCTATTTAACCAGATCCGTCAATCCATGCATTTCTTTTAATCAATTTTTTATATCTATTGCTAAAAGTTAAAATAGGGACTCTTTCCTACATGACACTCTCTCGGATTTTCTTCTTTGTTGATGTTGTATTTTAATAGTTTTCTTTGTCTATTTTGCAACATAAAATGTTAATAATTCTTACATTTAGCAATTAAAATTTTTTATATAAAATATCGATCATTACAATCATACATATATCATAACACAATCTAATCTACATACAAACATTATCAACAACATTATATTAGAATCATTAAATAAAAAAAACAGCTGCAACTAGAAAACAGAACAGAACAGAACAGTTTAAAACATTGTCTATAAAGTTATATAAAAATTCTAGCCAAACTAGACAGAACACAATGACAACCATGATCAAAGAAATGAAAGCAATATATGGCAAAAGTATAAACAGCCGACCACAACTGTCAAATTTGTTATTGTTGTTATTGTTGTGTGTATGTGTGTGTTTGTGTGTGATTTTATAAAATGACACTTGCCACATTGACAAACTGACAGCATCATTTAGCTGTCACACAGTTGAAAAGGCACATAATGTGCCATTCAATGCAATGGTGCAAAGGAGCCGATTTGATATACAGAGAAGACCGAGGGAGAGAGACAGCAGAAGGAAAGTTGTAAGAACATGTACATGAATGTTTCTATATATACCGATATGAAAATAAACATATTGTTGTGAATGATTTAAGGCGACTTTTATAACAATCTATGTATCTATAACATGTGGATTGTATTTTATTATAACAACAACGTATACAACAATTGATTACAACTTATCAATCCCAGTTACACCGTGTGACAACTACAACTATTAATATTGTCTATATAATATGTTATTATTATTATTATTGTTGTTGTTGTGATCTAGTTTATTCATTATAGATTTGTTGTGTGTGTGTGTGTGTGTGTGTGTGTGTGCAGCTATCAAGTTCCACAAATAGAATGATTGAGTTTTTGATTTTTCTATGCCTGTCATTTTAAACCGCCAACAATCATTTTTGGCCACTTGATAGGTGTACATAATGAAAAATGAACAACAACAATAACAACAATATTGAGGCACTAATCACTTATAGCCTAAAGTAAACTTGGTTTAGGCCAAATCTTAAATACCCCTTGGCGTGTGTATAAAAATCGAAGGCGTGACAGGTACTTGATTACGCCCATTTATATTATATATATTACAAGTCATATATTGCACCAAATAGGGTTTTTTGTGCGTGTCTATAATACAACCACGCCCATTTTTAACACCTCAATGAATGCTTTAATTGTAAAGTGTTTTTCAATAAGGACATAACAATTTTGTATAAAAATGAAATACAAAATAATTCAGATATTAATCTGAAATATATTCCCCATATAGTACACATGTTATATTTAATAGATCATAATAAGAAACTAAATTAATCTTGACACGGTCATAATTTTCTTTGATGAAAATATATAGTCCAATTGCAACTCTGGTAATTTTTTATTAATTCATAGACATTGCTCGGTTGTGAACGTCAGCATGAATAAAAACAGTTACTATGACTGACGTTTTGACGTTGACAGATCATGAAAAATATTTAACAGTGCGTTCTTATTAAAATGCAAAATTGTTATGTCCCTATTGAAAAACCCGTTGGATGTGTGTGTGTACCAAATTCCATCTTTTTTGTGATTTATAGATAGATTATGCTCGATGGCGTGCGTGGCTTTCAGAACGATTCTACCAAGTTTAAACTTGAAATTTTGGTTCAAAATTTCAGCTCATAATTAAACCCTGATAATAACCCTAAAATGGACAGACACACGCACGAATATGTCTACATCTGTCTATACTTTAAAGATGAATAAAAGTATATTCACCTTCCAAGTGTTGTAAACGGAATGAAACACTTTAGTATAATTCATCACCATTAGCTGTGAAGGGAGCATTACCACCGCATCCAGCACCTTCCTCTTTAGGGGGGTCTTAACCGCGTTTATTTTGATAGAACGGAACAATCAATACATATATTGTATATATGAATAAATTGCATGTTATTTATTGTTTAATAAATAATAATAACCACAGCAACAATGTTTTTGCTTTATTATTATTATTGTATACAAACTTTTGTTATTTGCGGTTTATATTTACAAATTGTTCATATATTAAGCGATTATCATGTTTACTATTGTTGCTGTTATTATTGCCATTGTTCACAATCTGCCAAACAATGTGTTGCCTTTGTGACACATTAGTGTAATATTTTTTCCTTTTTTTTTTTTGTTGTTGTTGTTGACAGTTGTTACTTGTTACTCAACACTCAACAAGCAAACAATAACAACAACAACAATAATAATAATAACAAAATACTTAAAATTACTATTGCGGTGTATTGTGGGGGCTTACACACTATTTTTTTTTCCTCTTTGATTAAGCGAGCTGCCGCCGCCGCTGCTGTAGCCACATGTCACATATCAAGTGATTGTAATGCTTACCTAAACACATTTATTAACAATTTGTGTTTGTCACCGAGTTTGTGTGACATTTTTGTACAAAGCGTAAGATTTTGAAATATTAATTGTTGGTATTTTAAGTGAAAAGTGCTGTAAAGGGCAAACGCTCAGCAGAGAGCACTTATAATAGGTATTGACAGTTGCATTGAACTATTTCGAAACACTAACGCTTCTGCAAATGGAACGAATTGAACCATTTGGAAAAGTCCTTCCCATAGAACAAATTCTTTTGGAAGAACAAACTTTCATTTAACCAACATGTAAATATGATTGTTAGCAAAGCTAAGAGTACCTTGGGTTTCGTAAAACAATGGGCTAGAGAGTTGCACTACTGAACTACTTTACCATATCATTTATGGTCTGTACGTATCTCTTCACAGAAGGCGGCTAGCATTGATGAAACTGTTCATTCCAACAAGTAGCAGCATTATGTTGAAAGTATCTTTTATACATAAAATGTTAAATGATGCAATGAACTGTGACTTGCTTCTTTCTAAGTTACACCTAAGATTTCCGCAAGGAATTATTATCTATTCCATTTAAATTAAAGCCTTATTGACTTTTCCTCTTAACTTGCACCCTTACAAGATCTAATTAACACAAGAACTGAAGCCTCTTGATCATTTAAAACGCCGAAACTTATGTTATGTCCTTATTGAAAAGAATTTAACTAATCCTAATGCTATAAAAATGGATGGGTTTGGACCGCCTATATTGTTGTAATAGAGATTTGTGAAAGCTGTATAGAATATTTTTGGGAATTAACTTTAGCATTAAAAGCTAAGTTGATTTAGACAATTCCGTTAATATGTCCGTCTGTCCGTTACTGTAAATTGTGAGATATTAAGTTGGAATTTTCTAGCTCCACTTAATTATTAATTAATTAATCTCTATGCGAAAAAAAATTTTATTGAAATTTTATACACAAAGTTATAATTGTCCTATTCAGTGGGCGTGGTAGAATCATTTATAATGAACCGCTTAAAACTCGACTTGGAACCTGATACGTATCATGCACCCGACACGTCCACTGTTTGTATGTACACATGGAGGGTATTTAACTTCAGATATTGCGTTGTCCAATCACCACTAAACTCCTCCAGTGCACAGTGAACGCACAACCTGCATATTTGTGCATATTCATCATCGTCATCATCAACATCAGGATTGTTTGTTTCATTATATTATCCGATAAGCAATTAACAAATGTTTTAACCTCAAAACGTCTGATTGTCTTTGATTAAAAAATATTTCACTTTAATTTTATGGTTAACATCTTATTTTCATATGAGAGCGTCTGTCACGGCAGCGGTGGTGGCCTCTCTTTTTAACGCTTTTTTGTTTAGCACCGTTCAGAGTTTAAGATTTGTATGATGGTAGTGGTGATGGTGGTGGTGGTGGTGTTGGCAGTAACATGTTGATTGGTGGAGATATGTCGGTGTTGTGTTGCATCTTGTGTGTGAGTGGATTTTTGAGTATGATGAATATGTTGTTGTTATTGTTGTTGTTATTGTTGTTATTGTTGTTATTTTTAATCTTCAGACATTTCAAAGCTGTCAAGTTTTGTCGGTTTTAAGTCAAGCCACCTAACAAATGCAGCAAAACATTCATGGCAACAAAAGTTGTTTAATGCAAATCTAAAGAACAACAACAATAACAACAACAATAATAATAATAAAGTTTACATTGCAATAAATAAGAAATGAAAGGAACTACAAAAACAACAATAATAACTATAACACATAACAAGCTGGTATTTGGTATTGTTAGTTTAAATACAACAACAACAACAACAACAACCACTAAATCAACTGCAGAACAAGCATGTAGCTGAACGCCTTTAAATTGTCTTGTCTTGGCTTGTCTGTCATCTTGCATAATAAAACTATACAAGAGCATATAAAAAATGTGTAAGAAAAACAAAACAAGAAGAAGGACAAAACTCAATAAAAGAAAACTATGTATGATTGTAGTAAATCGGCGAGTTGTGGAAGACATATTGAAATTACCAACAAATAGGAATTTAACAAACACAACAACCACAAAAACAACAACAATAACAATGATTTTTCCTTAGGATAGCAATAACAATAAACTAAATGGAAAGGCAATAAAAAAGAAAACACTCCAGAAACAACAACAACGGCAATAATAAATTGGAATAAAAACTAAATAAAATTATGCAAATACTTACCCAACCCATGTGCAGTGGAATGAGAGAAGATGAATGGAAGGGGCACACGTTTTCTGTTTTGTTTTGTTTTTGTTAGATAAGTAATAATAGCAACAATAACAACAACAAACTGTAAAGAAAAACGAAAAAAAAAAATTGCAATGGCAATCAACACGACACCTTGCAACAACGTGTAAGATTACTCACCTAAGATAAATGCCACAAAAGGTGCAATGAATAACAATAACTAACAGCAACAAACAACAACAACAACGACAACAACCAGAAAACAGTGTGGAAACAAAAGGAAACCAACTAAACCAACCAACAAAATAGACGGCAAACGGAAAAATGTCTAATCAAATGCAAACATATGCATATCACACAAACACTTGGTGAGCAACAACGCCCACCCTCACTGTCTTCGTTTAAACGAAGAAGACCAAAAAAAAAAAACTTCAATACCCTACATAACCATGTACAAATTGTGGGCTTGGCCAGCCCCTTTGGTAGTGCATGTATTGTGCATCAACGTACAAGTCCTATTTTGTGGTAGATAAAGTTTTTAGAGGGTTTGTGGTTCGACTACGCCCATTTCTACATATCATCAATGGATTTATTTATTTTACCAAATTTTAACTTTAAAGGTAAATTTTTGTGACAGATGCTTTCAATAAGTTAAAATGTTAGAGAAAAGTGTTTAATTTCAAGTCTCCGTCTGTAAAATTTGTCCGTATGTCCGAGTTTTCGTCTGTTGTTGGCATTTTACAAAGTTGAAATTTGATATATATTTATAATTACCCAATGATCGATGCATATGCATACGCCTCCTTCTGAGTGCTGCAAACGGAATGGCAAACTTAGTATAACTTATGTGGATGGTATAATAAATATCACTTTTGCATCAGCATTTTTAGTGTCCATTATAGGCGTGGCAATTAATCGATTTTGCTCTGTTTAGAAAGGAATCGTTAATAGTTCATGCCGGCTTCAACTGAGAACATCTGAACCAAACTTCAGCTCAATAGGTGAGATTTTTGAGGTGTTTAACAAACAAATTAACTTCTGTCTAAAAGTTATATAAACTTTTACTAACTAATAAATGTTAAACATTTGTTCTTGGTCTTAATTAAACTTGACACACCTTCAAATTATTTACTTCTTCCCACTAACCTTTATAAACCTTTCCAATGTTTTAATTATCATTTAAAGTGTTTGAGGTTAAAAAAAAATGTAAATAATTTTGCAGAGTGTACATTAAGCGAATTCCATCACAAGTTAAAGTGCCACGTGATGGGGATTGTTTAGCAAGTAACCCAATTATTTATATACAAGTAGATAAATCTACATGACATATGACATGACATCTACAGCACCAGCAGCGCCAGTAAGGACTATAAAATAAATGTTTTATAAAATTTCCTAGCCCAACACTTTTACTAACTATTAAATGTTTGCTTTACTTGTTGTTGCTTGTTGTGTTTTCTAACATTTCCTGCCATTTGTGTGCACAGTGTATGTCATCACCAGAAATTGTTGTGTTTTTTATATATCATACATATTGTGTGTTATTATATATGTACACACCAGGCATTGTTCTACATAAAAACACCAAAAAACAAAAAAAAAAACCAAGAGAAATACTAACAAAGCCAGTTAGACACTTAGACACGTGTCTGTCTATTTAACTGTCATTAGTATCATTTTTATGCCCTCCACCTTAGTGACGTAGGTTTGCTAAGTTTGCTTTTCCTTTTGCAACACCCAGGAAACACAACCCCTACGAAGTACATATCCAATTATATTCATCAAAAACTAAGTCAATATGGACATATCCGTCCGTAAGTCCATTTGTTCTTGGTACTCTTTCGATCGTAAGTTTGGGTACATTAAACTGAAGCTGAAATTTTATACATTTATTGCTATAAACTTTATTTTTTTAAATTGGGCAAAATCGGTTGAGAGCCATGCCCTCAATCGACAAAAAGTTATACACAATCTTCCACAAAAAAAAAATGATTTATGAAATTTAATTTTGGTTTACATATCTTTAATTATACCATTCATTGATGTACCAAAAATGGGCCTGATCGTGCAAAAAAAATGCTAAAGCTGCTACATAATCCGACTTGTATGTTAAAACAAAGTACAGGCACTATTAGAATTCCTAATAAGGTACCTGCCGCAGCCGCAAGTAGTTCATTAAGGCGTAGGGTATTGATGAGCCGTATTTTCTTATTTTTACTTGTTTTTTTGGTGTTTCTTACTTGTATTCCATCTGCTGTGCTCCTTCACTCTTTCTGTCTTGACGTATAATTCTTGTTTGTATGCAATTTTATATTGTGTCAAATGGAACTTGTACGATACTGACATTTGACATGACATTCATGTCATTGCAGCATTTAATGTTACAAAATAACTTTGACAGTTGTATAATTATAACTAACATAGCAAAACAACCAACTCTTCCACTATTTCTTACGTCAATTTGACAGAATTTTCAGTTAAAATCAATATGACAGACACATGCAAAAGCAAACAAATATCTTGTGAGTTTCTACAAAATTTGTTACTGTAGATTGTGTACCACTTAATTGACAACAAAAGGAAACATTATTTAACCAAAATTTACTCAATGAATACGTGTATATTTTATACCTAAAGCGGTCTTGTATAATCTTTAAATGAAATCGAATAATAATAATTGAAAATTGTTGTTCATTTTTAAATAACTTTCACCAACGTACGTGATTGCCTTTTAAAACTTTGAAAATGAATCATTTAAAACAGACAATATTTTAATTCATTTTTCCAACCACCTATAAAAGTATTAAAATGCATTTCTTTTTATATACAAGTACTTAAAACAATCAAGCGAAATTGTTTGGTAAAAACACGTTTCATTATAAATTATGGAACTACTTGCCTATTGATATGGTAGACAGACTTTAATTTATAAGCTCATATCATAAATAATAAATATGTCTAGATGGCTTGGCAGACAGATGAGCACGTAGTAAAATATGTAAATAAGCAACTTAACGCTTTTACTTTGCCATCAACGACACCATCATTGGAATTACCATAAACGTACATGTAACATAGAATATGAAAAGTGCTTGGAGAGCATAATGAGGGTCTTCATGACAGTCTGTAAACAGTACTAATATAAATGTGTTGCAATTACTTTAAACTCCTTGTGGCATCTACTTTTTTACATGCTCTAGACAAGACATGATCAATATTGGTGATCGGAGGGTTTCGCGTTGTAGAGTGAACAAAATATATTTGGCGTAATTTTAGTCTTGGTTACCCGCCACTTTAGAGGGGCCGAGTGGCCGATCTTTGAAAAAAAATCATAAGCTCCCTTATACCGATATTGACATCATTCGTTGCATAAAATTCCTCGCTTTTGATGGCTAAGTTATATCGGTCGTATTAATGAGTAAGTGCGAACCAGTAACAAGGTTAGAATGGACGGAGGAGGTTCCTTGGATGAAGAAAAAAGTAGAGAAGAAATCTAACTAATTAAGTTGTAATCAGCCTGTCATGCTGATGATGATGATGATTTATAAAAATTGTAACTGATAGAATACAAAGACGCGTTTACTTCACTTTTTGAAAGATAGACGTAGAAGAAAGTATAAACTATCTGCGTCAATAGTGTAAAATTCTATGTTAAACAAGGCGAAATTTACATTTATTTGTAATAAGTGTTCTCTCGCGATGTAAGTACTGTCTACCACCAATTGCTGAATATATCCATTTCATGAAGCCCCTTTATATACATATTATCGTTTATGAATTCCCTTATCTTTGGCGGAATATTATATGAAATGGAATGGAATGTATGCACGTTGAAATAGTTACGTAGCCACAGCCCCATCATCATGATGATTATGTATTAATATCGTAGCGCTGTTATTATTATGAATTTTTCTTTTCTCGATTTTATTTCGTTCAGTTTATTATTATTATTGTTATTATTTGTTTGGTAAGGAGGTAAATCATAATGTAGCGTAACGTATTGAAAGCAGCTGTTTTTGTGTTTAGCCAGCGAAGGCGTAAAAATTTCCAAGCTCGGCAAATAATCGCAAACATTTACACACATACAAATATATATACAATAACTATGCATGCATATGTGTGTATGTAACTCAGACACCAAGTTATAAACACGGTCGCACATCAAATAGAGGAAAACCGTACACAATCTATACCAACAAAACAGTATTCAGTACATGTGCCATAATTCAAAAAGTCGTTTATAAACATAGGCACACACACACACACACGCACACAAATGATGTTTCTGGCTTTATGATTGTACGACGTATGTGTATTATCATTGGTGTGTGTGTGTGTGTGTGTGTGTGTGTGTTTAGAGCATATAATATAGAAACGAGTACAACGTGTATTATTAATGTCATGAATGGATGAGAGAAAATTTATGGCGCGCAAATTTGAATTTATAATGGTACAGTGAACACACAAACACCCAAACACACATGCCAACATATTAAGATATAAGCATACTTTATGTGTATACATACGTAATTATTATTATTATTATAACAGTTGTGGTTGTTTGTGTTTATTTTTATTTTTTTTCTTCTTTTGTGGCGCATTAATGTTGCTTAACGTGCTGTGTCGGCAACTTTTGTGTTAATGTTTTTATTTCTTCTTTTTTTTTTTCCTCCTCATACATACATATATATATATATTTGTATGCTCTTCTCTTAGTAGAAACTAAAACGTGTGTGTACAATCTTTGAACTATTTATGCTACAAATCATGAACAGTATTCGACTTAACGTCATTTTATCTTCTTTCCATAATGAAGAGGAAATATCTGGTGTATCATTCCATTTGCAACTAGAAATAGATAGAAGAGACTGCATAAAGGATATAAGTTCTGGATAAATATCAAAACTTTGGTCATTCTAGCTATGTCTGTACGTCCACATGTGTAAGGCGATCGTAACAATTGTAATATTGCGGTTTTCTGTTGAAAATGGGCGGAATCAGTTAATAGCCACGCCCATAAACAACAAAACAAAAACAACACATAATGAAAATTGTTAAAATTGAAATATTGTCTACGTTTGTAGGTGGTTATCTAATAGAAATGGGCTGAAGCCACACCCACATTTGACAAAAACTAAATTTGTTACATATATTTATATTTCTTAAATCTATCGACGTTTTAAAAATGGGCCACACTCATCATTTCAAACAAAACCTATTCGTACAGAATTCTTGCCGCCCAGTAAAATGTAACATATTTTTAGTGATTTTGAAATAGAAAATCTAATATTACAAATGCCGCAATCATTAATGGACTAAACGTAAATTGTTGTACACTAGCTTGGGACAAATTTGACATAGCTTTTTATACCCTCCACATAACATATATGAATGTAGAAATTAAGCGTATACTAAGTTACTTGTTCTTGTTTCATATTTTATAAGTGCCTCTTGCATACACACATACATACACACTATTGAGTTAGTATAGGTCTATAGTACTCTGTTATATGTTTTTCCTATGTACGCTTACTACGAAACGTGCCATAATTTGCTTTATCTTAGAATTGGATGCGTTTTACGTTTATTGTACGCTTTTGCTTCGCTATGCTTGCCAATTGTAATAACCAGCCATATTTTGTTATTATTGTTGTGGTCATAATTCTTTGTTCTTGTATTTTTACGGTTTGTCTCACATCATCTACTACATTTCGAAACAATAAATTATAATAAATTTCTTAATTGTATTTGAACAAAGTGACGGTTGTACGTTCCTCTGACAAAAATTGCAATCAATTGAATCAAAGTCATAAATTATAGCAAATAAGAACAATAAGGTTTCTAACAACTCATCTTAATAATGATGATATGTTAGGTTGGCAATGTTTGCAAAGGACACCATCAGAAATAATCTAAGTTGGTTATGACATATTTGTCTGTCGGTCCGTCTTATGTTATATTTATATAAACAACTAAAAAAAAAAAAAACAATATTTGACTTAAATACCCTTCACAAGCATATACGAATAGTGGGCGTGGCAGGTAAATGAATACTTCCTCTAAAATTTGAGCTTTACACTGAGTATGGTTTTTTGTAAATTGTAAGCGGTATTTGTTATCTGACCACGCCCATTTTTTGCACATCGATGATTTGGATGCTATATGTATTATAGCATACTAAATTTTATAGCTCAATTTTTGTGGCAGATATATAGATTTTTATAAATTGTGGGCGTGGTTTAAAATTTACGATCATTAGAGAGTTGAATATAGACGGACACATGGACATACATGTCTGGATCGACTCAGTTTTTAATCCTGATCAAGAATATATACACTTTGTAGGGACTCTGACATCTCCTTCGGGGTGTTGCAATTAGAATGACACACTTAGTATACCCCGCCATAATATGTGGTGGGTATAAAAGCGAGTAAAATCTTTGATGAAACACTTAAAAAACAATAAAGAAAGTTAAAATTAAACAATAATTGATATTTGAGTGATTTAATAAAGTCTCATTTTTCTCATGAAAATGTTATTTTTAGTTAGAAAAAAAAAATCTATTATTAACATTATAATACAATAATATCGCATAACATATAAATAAAATTCTATGAATTGTTGTTTTGGTCACGTTCACGCCATCATATATCAAATTTAATTAGCACTTAAATGGAAAATATATGAAAACGACCTCACTGAAACTTCAGTTCACGTATCGAGTACGATGACGAAATCATAATAAATTACAATAAAATACAATAATTTAATGAAGCATAGCGTTGTTTGCTTACTTTAATTCATATTTTGTATATACATACGGATACACGATCGTATTGCTTTATAAGCTGATAAATTTAAAAAGAAGTCTAAACGTTTCTAAGAAAGTCTTTTTCAAACGAAGAAGTAAAATATAAACATAATTGAACATGTTCTGTCAATGAATCATCTACATTTGTATTGTAATCGTGAATTATACGAGAGCAGATGCAGAATTGTTACTTAGATGATCTTAAAAAGCTTAACTAATTATAATTTGACATCAATAATAAAATTCATAAAAATAAAAGTTGTCATAGACAATATTTTCCTCTCAAACTGTTGAACTTTATCACTCTCCAAGTTAAGTTCCATTTTGCGCAAAACTTGAACTATCAAGAGCACAGTAAAAAGGATTCCATAAAATTAAGACCGCAACTATTGATCCTTATTAAAGTGAAATGAAAAGCAGAAATGTTTATAAAAATCTCCATAAACGTTGGTCGAAAAGTTGTTATTTATAATAGATGTTTTGAAAAGTGCTTTACACTTAATATTGTTCAAAAATTTTGAGATTAGATCAACTTCCTTACTTGACAACCTAAACAACTTCTCAACCGAATGTTTAGCGACTTGAATCTTAAGTTTCTTTACTAATTCATAATAGTAGATAAAGTATAAGTTCCTCGCTAAACTGCGAAGACAAATACATAATTAACAAGGAAGAAAACTAATTTTGGCTTAGACCAAATCTTGATTATATTAAAGTTTCTATTCAATCCCTATGAACTCCAATTTTTTTTTAAAGATCGGCAGAGGAAAAGTGTCCTATAAGAGCACGTACTGTGCTGATTTTACCCAATACTGGGAGAATTTATTTTAAGGTACTAATTTTTAAGTAGGTTTCAGAGTCCCCTGAAACCAACCGCATAGGTTGTTTTCGTTAAGTCACGCGAGTCTATGGCTGCCCGCGTATATGAGAAGATACCATAAGTATCAGTTGTACAATAATAAAAGAAATATGCTAGATCATGCGCGTCATCATATATCACACAAAGAATCTCTTCCTTTTTCTTTTTTAAGGATTCCTTAATCATTAACTTTATGCGTGTGCGCGTTTGTCTATGTGAATGATATTATTTATTATAATAAATTTCGCTTTTCTGGCGATCTAAACAATATAACAATGACAGCTGTCAGAAGCGCGCATGTTCATTGAAATTAATTATCATCAACATCATCAACACTAAACACAGTCGCAGTTGGATGGACTTTGTATTAATGGCGACAACACAAAAATGTTGCATTTTAATTGATGATTAAATATTTCGAAAAATAATTAATAAAAATTTAAAATAATTAAAAAAGTTTTCCATTGAAAAATAATTTAGATTGAAAAAAAAAAGTGAAAATGTTAAGCCCGACCATTTAATACCCTCCACCACTTAGTTCTATAGATTTTGCTACAATTAGTACCAACGTGAGACGCCGACACTTTTTGAATCATTCTTAGAAAGGGGTCATCATTATATAGAGAGAGGTTTTAAAAACAAATATTAAGAATTATGATGTTTTGTCATATAGAGACTTATTTAAAATATGAGCGTTACATCGGTCCAATTTAAACCATTTTCAATGGTATCAATCTTTGATCAATCAAGACACGTCCATATACCGAATTTCAAAGGAATGTCTTATAAACTGCGACTAAAAACTTTGTGCACAAATTTACAAGAACAAGCACGCGAACAAACGGACATTGGTATAATAAAAAGTGGTTTAATATCTATCCATTTAGAGTTACAAACATCTACACAAACTTAATCTACCCTTTGCTCCTGGTGGTGCTCTTGGTATATAAAAAAAATCTATTTTATATTAATAAATTATATTACAGTTGTACACAAACACACAGGTTATCACATTTCATGTGATTTAAGGCCCCCAAAAAATTAAAAATATATATAAAATCAAAATAAACAAATTTTATGCTAAATAGTTGAGCGAATATGTATACAATGAATGGTCAACGACTTAACGGCGTCAGTTTGGTAGGCTCATCAAAGATCGTAAATTTACTAACTTTGACAGCTGTCAGCCTGACATTTGTATAAACAATATGCACGAATGACGGCCTACATATGTATGTGAACAAATAGAAAAAGCTCATATTACATGATAAAGAAACCACTAAATGAATGTGTATGCCTCCTCACTGATTGACCGCAGTCAATGGACTCTAATAGGTTTTTTTATAGTTTGTAGAGAAGTTTATGTCACATAATAGAATAAGATTGAAACTTTAACATGATATCCTTATAAACTTCTTCTTCTTCTATTGTTATACCCTCCGCAACAACACCCAAGACCCAAAAGAGACCCAACAAAGTATATATATTCTTGATCAGTATCAAAAACTGAGTCGATTTAGATATGTATGTCCATGTGTCCATATGTCCGTCTATTGTTGCCATTCTCACGGGCGTAAATTTTGAGATATTGAACTGAAATTTTGTACCGGTACTTTTTGTTTTTATATGCAGATTGCTAAATCGCAAAAATGAGTCAAAGGCCACGCCCAGAATTGACAAATTTCAATTTACCTGCCACAAAAATTGACCTATGAACTTGAAATTCGGTATTCGTATCTATAGTTGTCCTTTCCATCGATTTGCCAAAAACCGTACTCCAAGTAAAACTTAACTTTCAAGCTGATACGTAAATGCACACATTACTACACGCAAAATTAACTACAAATTTACTTTGCTTACTTGTTTTAGTTTATTTAACTTTAAAAGGTATTTCAAATGATTGTTGAAACAAGACCTTAAAATAACATAATTCATATACTTACGTTTATTGATAACAAAGGTTTTCAAATAACGTCAATATTTAGATTGATTAAAATTATTATTAAAAGGAAAATGAAACCTTGTAGACGGCGCAATAAATTATTGATTGTTTATAAAATAACTTAAATGTTTAAAGATATTTGATTGTTTTATTATAAATATTATTGTGTTATTTGAGGTCTTGAGTGTTTAAATAAAGAATCAAGTTTTGATAAATGATATTGTTGTTGTTATCAGTTATTTATTATAATTTGTAATATGAGTGAATAATTATATAAAACGTAACTGAAGTTTGCTACCTTGGAAACAATAATAATTAATCAAATATAAAAGCGGCCACTAAGCGAAAGGCCTGATTCTACCACAAAAACCAAATTAAGAAAAACAAGTAAGAAAACTAAATTTAGCTTAGACTAAATCTTATATACTTTCCCCATCTATAATTGTGGGCGTGACAGGTATATCATTACGTTCTCTATTAGAGTGTGTGGAGTATAAAAAAATTATTTTATAATTCTTGCTTTTAATTTACAAACAAATTTTTGTAATTTTTTTCTTTTTTATAATTTTCATAAAATTTTTTTATTTTTAGTTTTAAGTTTTTTTGGTATTCTGCATTAATAATAATAAATTATTATTTTTGTGGTTGTTGTTGTTGTTTCTATTTAATAAATTAAAAATGGGTGTTGTTGGATAACAAATACGCCTACAATCGACCAAAATCCCTTCTAATGAGGCAAAAACGACCAAGGTCGGATAACAAACACGCCCACAAAACTTTACTTGTCTTATGCAATAATCCGATTTGTCGGATAAGACGGGTACATACCCTATTAAAATACTTAATAAGGTACCTGCCAGGCCCACAAGTTGTTCATTAAGAGTTGAGTATTTTTAAGATTACTTGTCATACTTGATTTTTACTTAGATTGAATTTCTTCTTTTTGAAATTGTTACTAAATTTCTTTTCTGTACAGTAGCTGATGAATTAAATTTGTGTTTAATTGTTTTTAATTAATTAATATATAAATAAATGAATAATTTAATAAAGCACTTACCGCATTTGGTGCCGCTAAATAGTCCGGCCTTAAATATTGATTGCTGGACTGCAGCATTTTATTATAATTTGTTAAATCCACTGTGAAGCCTTTTATCGGATAATACCACGTTTTGAGATAACAAAGAAGCAGTCTTCAAGCGAAAAATAAATAAATAATTTAAATGGCAACTCTGTTAATGCAAAGGTATGCACTCCTCCCCCAAAAAGGAAACAAAAACAAAAAACAACAACAATAAACTCGTTTTACTCTCTAAACCAACAAGTGAGAATCAATATAATAAAAAAGCAAACAGAGAGAGAGAGAGATAAAGAGAGAATTTTTATAATAATTTCCAACGCAGGTGTAGTACGTGAGTAAGAATTTCAAATAAAACTTAGAGAGAGAGCGAGAGATCTAAAAACGTTTACGCAAACCCACGTTTGTTTATTATTGATATGAATACGATTACAGCACAATGGCTAATGTATTGTGTTTTGTGTTTTTGTTGTGTGTTGTGTGTTGTGTTATATTTTATTAATTTATACGCTGCTAATTGCCAGAGTTAACCAATAATTTATAATTTATTTTATCTCTATTTGTGTGTGTGTGTGTGTGTGTGTGTGTGTTGGTTTACCTATAATTTATATTACTTTGGTTTGGTTTTTATTTTTGCGGTTATATTAAATTTTATACAATAATTTGTTGTTGTATTGTATGTTATTTTAATTTTTTGCGATTTCATTGAATTATTTATGAGTTTAGTATTATTTTCTAATGATTTTTTTGCCATACTCTCCAACATAATAATGACGAGGGTATATTAAGTTTGTCATTCCGTTTGCAACATCCAGCAACATATATCAGAGACCCTACAAAGTATATGTACTCTTGGTGAGCATTAAAATCTGACTCAATTTAGACATGTATGTCCGTGTGTCTGTCTGTTTTTCTAATCTTACAATTGTATATTTTGAGAAATTGAGATAAAACTATGTACAGACACTTTTGGTTTTTGCACACAGATCGCTACTGAAAATGGGTGAAATCAGTCAAGAGCCACGCTTACAATCGACCATAAAAATTTATCTATGAACTTGAAATTTGATAAACATATTAATAATTACCCAAAAATCAAGTGAGAGCCACGCCCACAATCGACAAAATCGTTAAAAAAGTTAACTTTAGAAGTTTAAATTCATGTAAATAATTACCCCATCCAATGATTTGCAAAAAATGGGCGTTGTCGCATAATAGACACACCCACAATTTATAAAAAACACTTTTTATTCTGAATTCAACGTGAAAGATGGTTTATAATATATAAACTACAGAAGGCATACTTAAGTACCTGCCACGCCCAGTGTTTGCATGTACAGATAAAGGGTATCTAAGTTTCGGCTTAGAAAATATTTAATTTTTTGTCTTGTTCTTATTTTATCAATATTAAGTGATTGCTTATACTTTCAATTAAAGTAATTAATGTTTCTTGTTAATTTTTATTATTATTATTGTTTTTTAATTAAAACTTTATAATGAATGTATTTTTGTGTTGGTTTTAATTGAGTTTTCTATGTTGAAATGTAATTTTTTTAATGTTTCTTTATAATTATTATGATAATACAGAGAGATGGCTGTAGTCATTAGTATTGGCATCACTTACAAACAAGTAACAATTATTTGCATGCGTACAGAATGTACAGTATAATGTAAATGTATGAGAGATGGATGTATGTAGTTTGAAATTTTTTAACGAATGTTTATGTTAAATGGTGGTGTGTGTGCGTGTATGTGTGGTTGGTTAACATGCGGTTTTGCGGTGTGGTAAACAGAAACAACACAGCTGCTGCTCTAATGGTATGAGCATGAGTTGTATGAGATGTCATTAATCGTTTATTTAAAATACTCATGGCATGATGAGAGAGAGAACAGAGCAGAGGTGGAGCAAATATTGTCTATCCATCTGACAGATGCGGAATATGCTAACTTTAAATTGGCAAAATTGGTTGAGAGCCACGCCCACAAACGATCAAAATTTGTCCAATTGCTACAAAAATTTGTTATTTGTAAATAACATTTATACACATATTATATATATATTCATATCTTCTCTATCGATAAGCCAATCGAAAGGACGTGGTCTGTTAACAGGCACGTCCATGAGTCCTTTACAAATTTTGAGACATTTTGTTGAAATTTTGTACTTTTTCATTTATACTTGAACTTAGATATATATATATCGATTGAATGGCACGCCCACATAAACGACAAAAAATCTGTCTATCTATGCATCTTCCACCCGAAATTTGTTGTATGTAAATAAAATTTCGACAAAATCGATAATTTATATTTATAATTATACCATGTAATTGTATATGTGGACGTGATCGCGCCAACAATTTGCAAAAAAAAATTAAAAATTTTTATTTTTGTAAAAAATTCGAATTCCAAGTTAATATGTATTGTATAATTAATCAAATTACCTGCCACGCCCATTGTTTGTAAATAGATGTGGGAGGTTGTCAATATTTGGCTTAAGCCAAATTTTTTTGTATCATTTGTTATTATTGTGTTTGGGTGCATAATAAGAGATTTCGAGAGTGTGTGTGTGTTTGTTTGTTTGTAATCTTCTAACACCACAGTTCAAATTTACATTAATAATGCAATTTAGTAATAAATCTTTTGGTTTTACACCGTTAACAATAATTTATGAGTTATTTATAAGATCTAAATTAAAAATATATTTATGTATGCATCTGAGTGTGTCTGGTGTATGGGTTCATGTATTTTCTTCATTTGTTTCGTATTTTATTATTTATTAGTGTAATTTATAGTTGTTTTATCGTTTTAAGCACACAGAGAGTTTCTTTTCAGTGGGTGTTTATTTTATTATTACGTGTTCAGTACGAATGGTTATTAATTTATAAAAAAAAAAATAAAAAACAGAAACAAATTGTAGCTATTACTTGTTATTGTGGGGTATGTAAGTGTAAGTGTGTGTGTGTGTGTGGCTTCAGTACAAGTTAATCATAGGCTTTGGTTTTGGGTGGTTTGGTTTATTGTGTGCGAGTGTGTGTTTGTGGTATGGGTGATGGTGGTACTTGGCGTTTTGCTCTGTATTGTAGGCTGTTTATCTTTGTCAAGTTAATATTACTCTTATTGTTCACATTTCATATTTATATATACGATTAGCTGGTTGCTGTTAAACACTTTGCGTTGGTAATTAATTTATAGTTCTTGGTTTTCTCTACTCTTTTTAGTATATTCACTCCAGCCCAGTTAACATGCAATGTTTTTATAAGTTTGTTTTTAAATAGTTTCTGTGTTGCTCTTCACCTCGTTACAAGGTATAATATATATATATATATATAATTACCGTTAATTATAGTGTAAAACTCAAGTGGGCTTTTATAAATGATGCCAAATACTACTACAACCCTGCTTAAGGTTTTTTTTTCATTTTAATTGGATTATACTTGATTTGCTAGCGTTGTTGTTGATGTCGTTTGTAATTTTTTTTAATTTTCTTTTAGTAACAAGTAAAGATTTAGCTTAAAAGAAAACTTAAAGACTTTCTTTATATATTTAAAAGAGGGGGCGCGGCATGTATACTATTTCAGCTGCCTCTTTTTATATGGGTTATATAGGCCTTTTGACCATTAAAACTGAAATTCTACAATTTTGTACAAGTTGTGGGCGTGTTTTAACACTAACAAGTACTACTTCTTTTATTGTTGTCTGTATACCACCACCTCAAATCCTGTCTAATAATTATCGTCCCTACGTATAGGCATAAGCATCATTCCTGGAGTGCTTGGTTAATAAAAATAAACATCTTTAGCCTATAGATGGGCAAGATAGTTATAAATCTTTTTATTAAACTCTTTTAGTTTTAGAAATGTGAGAAATTTTTTCATAATTGTGGGCGTGACTGAAAAAATCATTTTGTCTATTTTAACAAAAATAACAAAAAATTGAGACGCATTTAATATCTATGTGAAATTTCAGTTCTAAATTTAATTTGTTGCCATCGTAAGCATTTGAACAATAGACAGACGTACGGACATTGATGCAGATTATAAAGGGTTTTTTCAATAAGGACATAACATAACATAATATACGTTTTAAAGCTTCAAATGATCAAGAGGCTTTAGTTCTTGAGTTCATATGATATTGTAAGCGTGTTAGCCAAGATCATGAAAATTCATGTGAACGGCACGGAATCGACTGATTTGGTTCAATTTGAATTGAAGCACTTTCAGATGGAATGTTTTCGGTACTTCAACCGAAGCGTTGTCTCACTGGAACAGGAATATCCAAAAGTAATTATTTTGACTTGATTTTTTCCATTATAGCAACCACAACCTGTCTGGTGGGACGATTATTACCATAGAAAATTGGAGAAAACGCTCTTAAAGTTGCGATAGTAATTTGTAATGATTTCCAAATGTTTCTCGTTTACAAACTTCATTATGATAAAACTGTTAACCTTTAATGACGTTTTGACGTTGAAAGATTGCGAAAAACGTTTAAGGATGCGTTTATATTAGAATACAAAATTGTTATGTCCCTATTGAAGTACTCTTTATAATCTTTACCTTCCTTTAGGTGTTGCAAATGGAATAGCAAACATAATATATCTCCACCTCTTGTGGTTTTAAAGTGTTGAAAAGTTATAATTTGATGACTTAATTAAGGAGAATGCCAACTAAAGCAGCAACTTATTTGTACCCAGCTGCATATTAGGAATTTCTGGTGCTACACATACACACATGCACAGTATTCTATTCAAAGGCTCCTGGAGTGAAAATTATATATGTTATCGTATAAGCAGAAGCCCTCTTCCGTTCAAGAAACGCCGGCCTAAAGCATTTTCCAGGCTTCTACATTTTCTAAACAAGATATTTTCAATTGCCGTCGGATTTTGAATTTAAAAAAAAAATTTATGAAAAATGATTTTTAAGAAATTTTATCCTCTGAGTTATAAACGATATTTAAACACTAAGAATATATTTGGCAAAAAAAAAATATTTTTAATAATTTTTTTTTAATTTTGTAACATTTTATAAATTTTCAAAAAAAAAATTCTTACTTTGTAAAACGTGTTGAATTATTTATTAAAAATTTTTGTAATTTTTTTTATCTTCTCTCTCTCTGGTACAGAGTAATTATTGAAAACTTTCCAATTTACCGCGTGTACTATTTACGTGTAATAACAAAGTCCGACTAACAAAAATTTATACACATATAGAAGAAAAAAACAACGCACCACACTATGCATACAGTAGAACGGAAGAATTTAATACAACACGCAACTACGGAATTACGCACGCAACATGCACGCTTTACGACACGATACGATACGAAACGATTTAGCACAGAAATGATATTTTAATAACATGTGTATGAGATGTGTTAGTGGCAACAGCAAATATACTACTAACAGCTACAGATATAGAGTTGCCATTTGTTGTATTTGCTTTTTCAGACCCATTTTCATATTTGTTTAGTTGGAGCCATGCGAACATACAACATTTCAACAAGTGTTGAGTTATTCTCTGTGCTGCTGTCTTTCTCTCTCTCTCTCACTTAATTGAATTGCTGAGGAGTGGGTGTGTATATATGTTTCATATTTTTGTTATTTACGCAAACTTTTTTCTTTCAATTTCTTTGATTCTCTTATACTCGACGCTGCAATTTTATATGCATTGGTTGGTGAGTGAGAGAGAGAGAGGGACAGAGAGTGAGAAAGAGAGTTACTAATGTACAAGAGGCTATATGGGTTGGTAGATATTGTATTTGGTATATTTATGCAGAATTTTATTTTATTCTCTTCTCAATTCAGTTGGAATTCGTAACTCGTATAAATGAAGAGAGTATTGTTATTAAGAAGAAGTAATAAAACTAAATTTGGCTTAAGCCAAATCTTAAATACCCTGTACAAGTACATACAAACAGTGGGCATGGCACTAATACGCCCTTTTATAGTGTAAACATTACGTATCAACTGGTAGCTTTGAGCTTTATAAAGTTTTTTGTGTTCATATCTTAAATTTGATGGCAAATAATAGTATTTTTATGGATTGTGGGCGTGGCTATTGAACGATTTTAGACATTTTAACGATTGTGCGAGTGCCAACATCAGACAAACGAACAGAGACACGGGTGAACATATCTAGATCAACTCAATTTTTAATGCTGATCAAGAATATATATACTTTGTAGGGTTTCTAACACATCTCCTTATAGGAAAGGGAATGATAAACTTAATATATAACCCATCGCATGTGTAGGGTATAAAAAAACTTTGCTTCCATATGATGTTCAGACGTCTCCGATAGTGTTTGTTTTATGCTCTGATTTGAAATTTTACGATCTCTCTTTCTCTCTCTGCTCTTAATCAGCAGTATAAATGCAAAGGTTTTCTTTAACCTATCTAAACGAAGCTCTCTGATGCGAGAATTTTAATAATGGAAAGGGAGCCAAAGAGCTTCCAAATATGTACATTTTTGATTTATTGAGTTTTTTGGAGTAATGTATTAAAATCATTTTATTAATATTTAGATGATATTATTTTAACGAAGTGGTAAATGAAATGAAATGATTTTTTTAAAATTTAATATTGTAAAATGTGTCCCCAAGGTAACCCTTTAAAGTAGACGTTGTTCTAAATGCTGTATAAATGTCAGTACGGCTGACTACGAATCAGGCAACACTCCCTTTTTAGAGAAACATTGACTATTATGATATAAGTCGTGCTTTATTTTAACATATATTTTGACATTTTTTATATGACACGTTTTTCCTCTCTTACGTGGCTTTTTCCCAGCACACGTTTTAATACTCAAAACAATTACTTTACTACAATATACAATATGCAATATATTGCAGTGTGAGAAAAATGATTGAATAAGGACCCAAACATATACTCTGCAGCTGAACTGCAGCAACTCTTTATTGAATTAAATGATTGTTAGAATAATGTTTCATTATGAGTGCGACCATAATTTTGAAAGTGATCCAAGTGAATTTTGTGCTTCTAGCGATTCGACTATTTCAGTCATATTTCATCATAGATTTTCAAATTTTAATATTTTTGAAATTAAGTGACTAAGAATACTTTTATAATTATTAGCATATATTTATAAACAACAACAAATGTATTACAATAACAACTACGATAGCAACAACAACTTAGACAACATCTATGTTAATTACAATATGTTTAGCGAATTTTAACTTTCGTGGCTCATAGATAGTTTAAATATGAACTTACGTATAGATGCTAGAAATATTTCTAATGAATTTCAGTTTAATGTATGAGAATTTACAACTACAAGCAGCCCATGGACGGACATATCGATTCAGATTTTGATACTGATCAAGAATATATATACATTGTAGGGTTTCTACTGCCTCCTGGGTGCAAATGATATAACAAACTTAATAAACCCTCGCCACTAAGGTGGATGGTACAATAGAAGTTTTTACATATTTTACAAATCAATGAAAACGTATGTTTCAGTTCCCACAGGACAAAATAAGTCCATAAACATTCATGTGAAAATCTTTAGAAAACAAAATAAGAGTAAAGCGGTGTGCTACAACGAAAGTGAGAATGAGAGCCTGGAAAGGTTTATTAAAACAAAGTCATCAAGCTGCCACAAAATGTTCAGGTTTATAACTTTACATAACTTTTCCATATATTTTCATGTAATATTCGTATAAAATGGTTTGATCCCAAACACACCCAATACAACAACAAAAACAAACAACAAACAACAGCAAAATCTCAAAATTCCCAAAACACAAACGCTAGAGTAACACACCTCAACATAAACAACAACAACAACGAAAAAATGAAGAGGAAAACTTTTAAAAATTTTCAACTTGTTGTTGAACAAGATTTTATGTAAATTTTGTGGTCACTTAATGGTTGGTAAAACATTGATTTTTACTAGTAAGACACAGATATCTATATATGTATATATAAACCTTATACTAGACAAAGACAAGCATTTCGATTTATATTCAAGTGCATAACAAGTGTAACCTCTAACACTAAGTGGACATATTTTATCTAGGTAAGCAAACACTTTAATTTCTCTTTATGCACTTCCACTATGCACTACGGGCAACATTGTTATGTTTTATACTCTCCTTATAGGATGGGAGGTATGCTAAGTTTGTCATTTCATTCTGGACAATACTCAGAAGGAGATGTCAGGAACTTTACAAAGTAAATATATTTTTGATTATTAACAAAAGCTGAATCAATCTAGACAAGTACGTCCGGGTGGCTGTCTGTTTTTGGCACTCTTATGATTGGAAAATTCGAGATATTGAGCGGAAATGTTGTACAACTATTCTATTTTCTGCTAGCATCGAAAATAATTTAAATTGTACAAAATCGTTTAAGAGCCACGCCCACAATAGACAAAAATCTTTTTATCTGCCATAAAAATTTAGCTAAGAAGTTGGAATTTGTAACACATGTATGTAATAATCCCATTTATTGATGTACCAAAAATGGGTGTGGTCGACTAACAAATACAAAAAACTGTACTCAGGCTAGAGCTCGACCTGCAAACTGATATATAATGTGTACGTACACTTAGAGGGCGTGATTATGTAGCTGTCACGCCCACTGTTTGTACGTAGATGCAGAGAGTATTTAAGATTTGTCCTCAGCAAAATTTGTCTATTTTCTGGTATTATGTACAATCATTATACCAGTTAGCTTACCATTCTGACCAACATGATTCTTTTTTTTTTTTACCACTACATAGAAGTTTTACATATAAATGTGCAAGTTGGAATAAACTTCACATCTGTAGAAGGAGCACTTACCACGCATGCATTGAATATATGGTGTAACCAGTGAACTGCTTACATGCCCCAACCTTAACGACAGTTGAAAATGTCATCAGAGTGTTTTAAGCATCATCGATGCTGTACGATTACACATTAAACATACTGCAGTCTGTCTTGTGGCAAAGTGGGGTGGCAATGCTAATTCATATTGAGTATCTGCTTAGGTAGATCCCTGCCTGTATTTCATGTTACTTGAGAGACAATTATTTAAAAAAGGAAAGAAAAACGAAAAATATAAATTTGCAAAATTTCAACTTCCCCTGTATACATATACACATATATGTTTAAGCGCTATTATTTATATACTAAATTCCTGATGCTATGAGGTTGAATTATGTTGTGTGTGCCACACAGTGTTGTTATCAATTTATCAACTAGTTGCAACTTCCGGACAACTGCTGACATTTATCATAATTGTAAAACATTTGCTTGCATTTTGTGTACATAACATACTCGTATACTTGTACGCGCACACATGCACGAATGTAAAGAGAACATTTTCTTTACCCTCCACATAAGATGGCGTTATACTAAGTTTGTCATATCGTTTGCAACATCCAGATGTAGGCGTCAAAAACCCTACAAAATATATATTCTTTATTATTGTCTTAAACTGAGTTTATTTAGACATGTAATCGGTCTAGAGCCATGCCCACAATGGATAAAAATTTATTTATCAAGCCCAAAAATTGACCTATGAACTTTGAAATTTGGTATACATATCTATAATTATTTCACCTATTGATGAACCAAAAATAGGCGTGGTCGGATAACAGACGCGCCTACAATTTACAAAAAAATCGTACTCCACGTAAAATTGGACTTGTAAGCTGATACGTTAAGGCATACACTATTAGAGCGAATAATAATACACCTGCCACACCTCTTTTTTGCACGTGAGGTATTTAAGATATGGCCTAAGCTAAATTTAGTTTTCTCAATTGTATGCGAAGCGTAAAAAACCAAATGAAAGCGTTTTCGAAGTGGGGATATTTGTGAGGAAATTTATAAGAATAAATGAATGAATGTGATGTAGAAAAAGTATGTGTGTGTGTGTGTGTGTGCGTAGTCTATTCATATCCTACTCCACATGTGACAAAGGGTGTATTAAGTTTCCCGCATGCCACACCCACCTGCAATTATACCGATCGATTCAGAATTAACTGATTGCATTTTTTCACACATTTTGATGAAATGCCAAGTCTTCATCCAGAGATAAATGTTATTACAAATGGCTTAAATTTTGGGAACTCCTCCCCGTGCACGGTGATGAAAGTCTTTATATAGCAAAAAATGGTAATTTGTAATATTATTGGACATAATTTGGTGACAAATAGTTAATAATTGGTTGTGTCCCAAATTTGAATCCAATCGGACCATTTTTAGAGCCTCTTTCCATGTAATAAAATTTCGCAAAGTGAGTCGCGTTTACTGATACAATTCAACTTTATTAACGTCGGCATATTGTTCACGATTCATTCTAAACCTGAAGTCAATGCGAACACGTACAGGTTTAAAGACCTAGTGAAGAACCTTTCCCTCGAATGCACCCACAAAAGCCTTATCTCTATGAGTTAGCGTCCTTGCTTCAGCATAGAGCAGCCATTATGAAGATCTATCAAATTCAAATAGTATTTGTTGTCAATCAAGAGAAGGCTTTGCTTTTAAATTGATTACTTAGTTCTTGGTAGCACTTGGTAGCATCCTCTAGTTTTGGATCACCGCGAATTTAGAATCCTCTATAAGAAAGGTTTTATCACACAGTGGTTAACGAATAACAAAATGAATTGTGTTACGTGAATATCTGTACATTAGGAACTAAATGGTGTAGGAGAATTGAATGGTCGGCCTTAACCGCCTCTAACATTTTCTCTTGTTTTGAATACAAATAGTGTTTACCAGCCACAGAGAGAAAGGGACCAATTGTTATCACGCTCTCTTGTTGCCTTTTCTTCTTCTTCTTCTTCTTCTTCTAGTTTATATTATCTCCATGAATATATGTTTTGTTTTTGTTATTGTTATCGTTACTGTTACTGTTGCTGTTGCTGTTATTATTCTTTACGCTGTTGCATTTACATTAGACGACACTGTCATGTTTTGTTTGTTTTATTTGTTGTCATTTTCAGTGACGGTAGTGCCAGGCATCACATACACAGAGTGTACATTCTCTGCTACTGTATTTTTATATCAGTAACATGGAATAACAAACTTCTTACTAAGCATCTAACAAAGAGATAATCGGATCATATTTAGAAAATCTCTTCTTATAACAATTTTTATACCCTACACATATAGAGAGGGAGGGTATACTAAGATTGTCGTTAGGTTTGAAGAAGAACGCTTCAGACACCCTACAAAATCCGAATCCATCTAGACATGTGTCTGTCCGTGCGTCCGCCTACTGTTGATTCTTTCATAATCATACATTTTGATACATTGAAATTATAAATATGTTACACTTCTAGTTTCTGCATGCAGAATTCTATTTAAATTGGAAAAAATCGATCAAGAGCCATGCCCATAATCGATAAAAATCGATTTATTTGCCACAGAAATTTAGTTATGAAGTTGAAAATTTCGTATGCATGTTTATAATTACTCCATCCTTCGATGTGCCAAAAGTGGGTGATATGCCCCCCAATCGAAAATTCCATATATCTGCCACAAAAATTTACTGATGAAGTTGGTATTTGTAAAACATAACTATATCTTTTCATTGAGTTACCAAAAATGGGCGTAGTCAAATAATAGACACGCCTACAATTTACAGAAAACTCTATAAAAGGTAAAATTCGTCACGTCAGTTTAATTGTAATACATACGCTATTAGAGGGCGTAATCATGTACCTTGCACGCCCATCCTTTTATAAAGGGAACTTCAAGATTTGACCTAAGCCAAATTTAGTTTGTCCACTTGATCTTATGGTACGGATATATAGCACTTAGTTAAGTAAGGAATATTAGCTGATTAAAGTTGAGACCATCTAGATAAGATTCTGTAAGAAATATTATGGTTTTACGTATGTGTGTGTATTATACAGTAATTATATCATTTTCATTTTCCTTCACATTCATTATGCAAATGTTAGTAATTGTTATAAATTAAAAACAATTTATATACATGTGCGATTATTTGCGTGTGTGTGTGTGTGTGTGTGATTAAACAAAAATTCATTTACGCTATATTAATTATGCATAATTATCTATACATATATAACAGAAAAGAAGGGCAATTCTTTATAATGTTATTCACTCAGTCAGTCACTTACCCGGTTCAAGCACTTGACAAAATGAATGCATAAACATTAACATTATCATTAACATCATTTGGTTGCACAACATGTTTCGAATATTTAACATCTTCTTATCAACATAAAATTATTATCACCAAGGTACTGGCAACGAATTTTCATTACGCTATCGTTAGCGTGGTCATTAAGGGTTATTAGACATATTCCTTGAACTGTTCATGATGAATGGTTATAAACGTTGTAGTTATATATGTATATATGTATGTATGTATGTATGCATGAGCATATGCTATAATATATTTATGGTAAGTTTTGCAAGTTATAATTTCATGTTCGCGGGAATATTTGCATGGACAAGTAATTTGCTGCAGGGGCTGCTTTTGTTTTGTAAATTAACCAAGCAACCAACCTTATAATTTATTGACACGCCCTGAACGTTGTAAAACATACACTGACGGCAACTATTTCACTTTACATACCAACATATGCGGACGCTGTAATATAATGACAACAACAAAGGCGCAACACGCACTCACTATATAAATAATTACACAAAAAACAACACAACAAAATTGAAAAGAATGGTGGGGTATAGTTGAAGAGAGAAAGAGAGGGTAAATGGGATTGTGGCAAATGTTTAGGATCTATATATAAGTACGCTTAGCCTATCTCTGCAGTACAATAAAACACGACTTTGGTAGTGTGTGGTATCAAAATTTTTCAAATCGACAAATCGTTAATTATTATTGGGCGTTTATAGAAAACCCAGACTTGGCCTTATAACATTAAAATTTAAAGCTTTTATATTGGCCCCACAAAATGGGCAGTATATTAAGTCTAGTGTTCCGTTGGCCATACTCACTAGAAAATATCAGATATCTTACAAAGGTTTTTCAATAAGGACATAACATAATATAAGTTTCAAAACTTCAATTGATCAAGAGGCGGTTAGCCAAGATCTTTAAAAGAAATTGTTATGTCCCTATTGAAAAACCCGTTATGTATATGTATTCTTGATTAATTGATCAGGTACGTCCCTTCTTGATACCCTCAGTTAATTCACGTTTTAGTTTTTGTACCCAGGTTGCTATTTAAATTGGGAAAAATTGGTTAGAAGTTACGCCCACAAACGACAAACATCTATCTATCAGTCATAAAAATTTAGCAATAAGGTTCAAATTCCAGAGCACATATTTATAAATAGGCCATACAAAATAACCGGTGGTATTGGAAAAGAGATACAGAGGGTTGAAGGTGTAAAATGTGCATTTGTTCAGAATTAAAATCTGAATCGATTTAACCATACTCGTTGGTTATATTATTTCAAAAAACTTGATTCTTTTCTCTACATTTCATAAGCAATACCTCCGTGATCTAAGCCTTTGCAATACAACTGTACCACTTGAATGGTGAATGGAGTATATTAGATATTATAATTATACACGTACATTACATGTAATTATCACATAAAGCATACGGTGAAAAAGTACACATAATCTATTATACGGACTGGGCATAATGAAAAAGTAACGAAACAAATAGAAAAAGTAAAAAAAAATTGACTATAATTGACTTTGACCAAATCTTGAATACCCACCAGATCAGGTCATGTAGGGAAGAAGAAACCTTCAATTAAGGAATCGATTCAAACGCTTAAAGATTAATTCTATATGAGTTTTTTGTTTACTCTGGGGGCGTGTCTTTTAACAAATTCAAATAAATTTTTACAAACCGGGAACAAAACAGACAAACGGACGGACTGACACATAAGGTGTGGTTGGTGTATGTAAGCGACAACCAAAGACATGGCAGGTCAAGTAGTCCTGCTGATAAAATCTCTCTTTTCTTGTTTTACAAACATTTTAACCAACTAAGCATACCGCAAAAAGCTTATACATTCACATGTCCAATACGTACAATTATTATTGAAGCATTGAAGGTTGTTGTTGTTGTAACGATTATGATGCTAATGATCCACACATGACTGGCAAGCCTAAATGTGTCGGTACACGACACTATACGCGTACTGTGGTGGTTCTCTTAACTACACAACACACAACACAATATATGGACATGCTTACGTTATCTGTTGATTTTTTACAAGATCTTAAATGTTATGTGATAAAATTAAAAGGGAACAACAACAATAAAGAACAATTTAAGGCTTTTTATACCCTTCACATAATATGGGGGATATATTAAGTTTGTCATTCCATTTGTAAAACCCAGAAGCAGGCATCAGACACCTTATAAAGAATATATACGTACCAGCATCAAAAACTGAGTCAATCTAGACATGTGTGTCCGTGTGTCCGTCTGCTAATGGCATTCTCATGCATTCTCTGAGATATTGAAGAGACATTTTGTACAGAGACTTTTAGGTTTTTGTTTGCAGATCTCTATTTAAAATGGGTGAAATTAGTCAAGAGCCACGCTCACAATCGATAAAAATCTTTTTATCTGCGACAAACATTGAGCTGGGAACTTGAACTTGTTGCATATCTATAATTATTCTATCCCTCGATGTGTTTAAAATTATGGCGTAATTATGTCAAATGCACTGTCTGTAGATGTGCAGTGTATTTAAGATTTGGCCTAAGCCAAATTTAGTTACGTACTTGTTTTCATATAAAAAGCAAGTCACGCACTTTTAATGTAAAATTATAAAATAAAAGAAAAACATTTAAATTCCATTTTACTTGTATGTAGACATATATAATAAAAATAAGTAAATTTGGCTTCGGCCTAACCTTAAATACCCTTCATTTCCATTCACAAACAGTGGGTGTGCCCAGTAGCTGATGACAACAGTATAAGACTTATAAGACGGATTCTGCACAAAAAAAAAATGTTTTTCTGTAAATTTTTGTACCAAATTTCAACTTCATAGGTATATTTTTGTTGATTGTGGGCGTGGTACGAGAAATATTTATACAAAATTTCAGCTTGATCAAAATTTATGATTGTGAGAGTTCACCCACATAGACCGACATGTCTAGGTTGACTAAAATTTTGATATAATCAAGAATGTATATAATAGGTTTTTCGAAACTACTTTCTGGATGTTGTAAAAGTTATAGCAAACTTAGTATACCCTCATGGATGAAGGGTATACCTGCATAAATATATGTTTAACATAAACACCAACAATGCGTTACTTATATAGAGTTTCGTTTAAATTATAAAGACAAGCTACAACTAAGCAACTGCATCAAGTTTCCACTGTGAATACGCCCACTTTTTTAAAAAGATCTTCCCTGAGATATAACCACAAAAAAAAACCCTTTTTTCCAAAACACTACAATATCAGTTAAATATCAATCAATTTTAATGAAAATATAAATCATCAGAATGAAAATGCTTGATGATCAATAGAGGATGACTACAAGTTGTCTCAATGAGCGGCAACAGCAACAAACCATCTACAACAACTGAACATACCAACATTATGCTATAAAACCCTTTATTATAGTAAAAAAACTAATTTTAGTTTTGGCCAAATCTTAAATATCCTTCACTCCATAGTAGGCGTGGCATATATATAATTACGCTCTTTGATAATGTTTATAAATCAAGTTTTATGCAGTTTTTAAGGTTTTTGTAAATTGTGACGCACCTGTTATCCAACAACGCCCATTTTTTATACATTGTTGCATGGAGCAATTATACATAAGTGCACCGAATTTCCACTTCGTAGTTCTATTTTTGCTTAATTTCAATAGTCACCCTTGGACAAAAACTCAAGTACAAGTATGTACAAAATTATAATATAATAAAAATTACGGCTAAGAGAGATATACAGACATTTATAGAGACGGACATATATAGATCGACTCAAGAATATATAATCTTTAGTCTTGTTGTGGATGTTGCAAATGGAATGATAAACTTAATGTACCCCTACCAGCCTCATCTTGTGTGGAGAGTATAAAAATCCTTGGATCCCTAACAATAACTTACAACAACGATGATGGCACCTTATAATTATAGCATTTCTTTATGAGTGAGTAGAGACCGTATGCCTTACGTACGTACTTACTGTTCTCGTCAAGTAACATGTAAAAATAATTTGCTAAAAATTAATTACTTTAGCACTTGAATTCAATTGAGTTAACATTTTATGTTATAGCCCGCTCACACGCAGGTGCTTGCGCAAATATATGCGCATTTAAACGATCAAATAATCATTTCACAAAGGAAAAAATTCATTTCATCTGCTCGCTAAACAATGAAGAAAATGAACGTAAAAAAACTCATAGGTTTTCCAAATACTAAAACACAATCATCATTATAATTATAGATAATTAATAACAAATGCAGTTTTCTTAAAAGGTAGCTGACGTGTTATGTGTTACAATCCATGGGTGTACATATGCCACTCTCTCAACTCCACTGATTGACAAATTAACAATTATAGAGCAGCCGGTTGATAGAAAACATAAATTGTATGAAATGTGGTTGATGTGTGTGTGTGTCGAAACATTGCTGTTAAACTCTATTTATACCGCTGCTTGCTGTACATAATTCATTCATTTCATTTCATTCAACCACTACTGCACCATTGCCACCACCACCACCACCACCACCGTCACACAAATTACTGATATTAGTCGTGTATTACGTTTATAATAATAGTGATGAGAGATGTGGTTGTTATAGAGTACAGGCAACAAACATAACAAACATCACTTGCATAGATGTAACATATAATAAATTATTGTTTGTGTTTGTTTGTGTGTGTGTGTATAGTTATATAAATTAAAGCATGCAATGGCATACACCAGCATGTACGGTAGCGTTAAACTACATACATACATAATATGTAATTTTTATATTAAAGAAAAATAAGAAAAAACAAGTAAGAAAACTAAATTTGGCTTAGACCAAATCTTAAATACCCTGCACATATACAACGGTGGGCGTGGAAAATACATACGTATCAGCTTCAAGTTTGGTTTTATGGTAAATATGTTTTTTTGTAAATTGTGGGCGCTTCTGTTATCCGACCATGCCCATTTTTTTTGCACTTTAATGCATGTGATAATTACTAATACAAGTACAAAATTTTAAGTTTATAGATCAATTTTTATGGCATATGATTAGATTTTTGTCGATTATAGGCGTGGTTCTTGAGCGATTTTGCCCATTTTAAATAGCGAATCTTCAATTAAAAACCAAAAGGACTTGTACAAAATTTCATAATTTACGTCCGTGAGATTGCCAACAACATGTACATGTCTAAATCGGCTCAGTTTTCGACATTGATCAAGAATATACATACTTTGCGGGGTCTCTGGGACGTTCTTCTGGGTGTTGCAAATAAAAGAATAATCTTAGTATACCCTCATCGTTAAAGTGAAGGGTATAAAAAACCACGTAATACATACTCTATTATGCGGCGTAATACATATACATAAAATTACCATCCGTACCGTTGTAGATTTGGAGGGTGTTTAAGATTTAGTCTAAGCCACATTGAGTTTTCTTACTTGTTTCTTTTTTAATACATCTCCCGATTGGTTGATACAATTTTCTTCACTTTTATAACGTTAGAATAGCCACATAAAGGATTAATTTCGATTTCCTGTTAAATTCAAATTTACTTAACTGGAATAGAAATACAGAGCAGAGCCCAGCATCTTGAAGTTTCCCTTTTTTAACTTTTTTAATCATGAACACGTCAAAATTTTGACGCTGATGAAGGTTTTTTATACAAAAGTTTAGCTCGATATAAAAATGTGTGTTATGGTCGTGAGTGTTCCAAATAAAAATCACGAGGACATTCGGAGAGAAGGCCTAAATCGACTCGTATGTTAATGCTTATCAAGTATATATATACTTTTGAGGGTGTGGCTCGCCCTTTTCAGGCATTTAAAAACGCCTCTTTATAAAGGCATTTTATAGATCAGAAAAATTATTATTAATAAATTTACAATTATTTTGAAAAATATTGAAACACAATTTTTATGGTTTTTTTAGGCGAAGTTGTCCAAGAAGTTTTGTTTTTTACTTTAATTATCAAACGAATGGCTTGAAGCATTTTCTCATAAAAGTGTTTATAATTCTAATAAAATCAGGCCTGCAGTCTAAAGAACTATCTCGTGGAAGTATTAATGGATGGTATTAAAGGCATTTATGTGCAAGGTAGCTAAAAAACCACTGCCAGCGGCGCTCTTTTGTGCATTCACTCCAATAGTTTTTTAATTTCAATCCGTCAATCCAACTTAATGGCAAATAACACGAGTGCTTATGTACATATTTTCCATTTTTATTAAACATTTTCTTACATGCTCTAGGAGGTGGCTGCTGCTGTTGGTGCTGGTGTTGGTGCTGGTGCTGGTGCTGCTGGTGCTGCTGTTGGTTGGCATGGATTGTATATTGTGTACAGGTAACTAATACTGTTATTATTGTTAATTTGTTTCATTTGCTGTTGGTTGCTTGCTTGCTGGTATGCTTTTTGTACACGCTTACTTTAAATTATAAATTAAGTTATTAACATAATAATGTGAATAACACAAATTACTCTCCTCTATGAGGCGGTATTCAAAATGTTTACATCGACTGCGAGAAAGAGTAATTAATCAACGTATCATGCCACGTTTTTAGCAAACATGAAAATATGTTTTAATGGTCGGTTGAAACGCTACTTTTTAACGCTTTACTAATTTCTGATATAAAGCACATTAAAGCAAAAGTTACATTTCTTAAACGAATGGTTGAATAATTGCTACTAACTTTTTATGATATGTCACTTGGCAACTTGCTTAAGGTTATGTGGAAATTTCATATCAGAAAAGTAGCTTCAAGGTATGATAACTAACTATATATCCTGATCAACCCTCGCCTATAAATAATTAGTGGTAAGAAACAATATGTGAAAGCAATGACATCTGCCAATGCACGTGTCAGTAAACCAATAATGACATAAATGTGGTTCATTTTTTTATACCCTCCACATAAGAGTGTTTAAGTAAGCTTGTTCTTCCATTTGTAACACCTAGAAGGTGGTATCGGAAACCCTACAAAGTATATATATTCTTGATTAGCACCAAAAACTGGTGATGACATGTATGTCCGTATGTCCGTATGTCCGTACGTCCGTGTGTCTATCTATTTTTGGTATTCTCACGGGCGTAAATTTTGAGACATTGGATTGAAATTTTATACTTTTAGTTTTTGCAAACAGATCGCTATTAAAAATAGGCAAAATCGGTCAAGAGACGCGCCCACAATCCACAAAAATCTATATATGTGCTACAAAAGTTCAGTTGATATTTCGTAAACATATTTACAATTAACCTATCCATCGATTTGTTAAAAATAGGCATGGTCGGATAAAAGACAATCGCCCACAAAAATTTATATATATGACAAAAAATATACCTTATATATGAACTTATCTATTGCCGTGCCTTCCATCGTTATACCAAAAATGGGCGTCGTCAAATAACAGACGCGCCCAAAATTAAAAAAAAACATATTCCACGTAAAACTCGATTTGCATGCTGATACGGAATACATTCACTATTAGAAAGCGTAATCATATACCAGCCACGCCCTTCTTATGTAGATGTGGAGGGTATTTAAGATATGTCCTAAGCCAAATTGAGTTTTCTTACTTGTTTTAAATTTTTTTTTTTGCAAGTAAATGAACAAATGTAGCCCAAGGTTATAAATTGTTCAATTTCTAGAGTGAATGCTCTATTCGTGATTACATTGTTATATAAAATAAAATAATAAGTAACATTAGTTTGCTAGCAATCATCCGGAGGTAATAACTCATTTCAACGTATAGGTACATATACATATAACTTAGGGTAGCAGTTCTCTAATTTCAATAAATTTCAATTTATTTCGATTAAACTCTACGATGGATGAGAATTTTAAAAATTAGCTGATTTTACTTATATATATACTTAAGGTTTCAGTCCGTGCTTTGTGGCACTATGACGAAATCGAACCTACAACTTGACCCTTTGGGCTTTAGTACTGGCGCCAGCGCTGTTCCATGTGATATTTTGTACATTTGTCTAGCCTCTACTGGTAGAAATTTTCCCTACATCAGGACAATTTCATATCTCTTTTGATCGGTTATGTATTAAGCATTTAAACTCAAACCCTTTTATAATACAATATCTCTAACACAAATCCTCCCCTTAGCACAGTCACTTGTTCTATAAAAACTTCTTCTTTCCGCACTCGTATGCCTTTAGGTTATTAATTTATAATGAGTTTTTTATTTAACTAGTCATGCTAACATGCTAGTCACAGCTTAAACAAATTAATTTTATACATATTGTTGCGAAACATTTTGCAGACTTTATCAAGAGCTATATTTGCCATATTTACTTTTTATACCACCCACATAATATAAGGGGGTTTACGAACTTTGTTATTCCGTTTGCAACAATCAGAAAAAGGGTGAAATAAATCAAGAGCCACGCCCACAATCGACAAAAATCTATTTATCTGCCACAAACATTGAGCTGAGAACTTGAACTTGATGCATATCTATAATTAGTCTATCCCTCGATGTGCCAAAAATGGACGAGGTCGAATAACAGACACGCCCACAATTTCCAAAAAAACCATACTCAGCGTAAAATTTGACTTTCAAGCTGATACCAATGCATACATTATTAGAGGGCTTAATCGTGTACTTGTCACGCTCACTATTGTAAATGTGGAGATACTCTTAGGATTAGAATCAAGTTATCTTAAATACTCTATATCTACACACATATATAATTGAGTGCTTTAAACATCCAGAAATATTTTACTGATTCTACTCACCTCGGAACATTTTGACTAAAAGAATTTATATAAAGTGTAACAAACGGTTTGGTCCAACTAAACGTTTTTGCTTCCCAGTGATTTAATGCATTCATTAATCTATTGCAATACATCACACTTTTAACCTGCTGCGTTTAACATTAGAATTCCATCAATGAAATCAATAAATATGTCAAAACGAGAAGAAAGAATTATATCATGATTTTCTTAAGTGGACATTGCGAGAACCAAAGAATGGAAATTGGTATAAAAATCGATACCAAAATGAAAGAACGAGTGATTCTTGCATTATTCATCATACCAAAAAGAACTCTTACTAATAATTCACGCCGATTATGATTAACTGGAATAATTTTAATCTTTTAATAATATTATACTACAGTTGGATAATATTCATTTCTATGAGAAAAACTAACGCTTTGCGTTATTCACAGGGCAGAGGTGATGAAAATTGTGAAACAATTAAATCGGAAATACATCTTATTAAGGAGGAATTCGATGAATTGGGTCGCATGCAGCGGACTTGTAATGCGGATGTTATGGTAAATAAATGCGAAGGCATGTGTAATAGTCAGGTGCAGCCATCGGTCATAACGCCAACGGGGTTTCTGAAAGTGAGTTGAGTTGTTGACTTGTTGACTGGGACTTGTAATAAATCAGATTTGAACATTTCAGGAGTGTTATTGTTGTCGCGAAAGTTTTCTAAAGGAACGAATCGTTACGCTTTCACATTGCTATGATCCGGATGGTCAACGTTTGAATTCACCCGAAATGGCTGCAATGGACATCCGTTTACGCGAACCCACTGACTGCAAATGTTTCAAGTGCGGAGATTTTACCCGTTAAATGATTTATAATCGAAATCAATAAAGATATTAATAAAACAAGCGTTTGTAAATATTTATTATATTGTATATATTGTCTAACCAATTAAAGGAGAAATGCATGATTTGCTTTATGATTAGGTTTCATTACACAGAACCCTATACATGTGTGTGATGGGGTATCCATTGTGGAATTCCATTATAATTATATATGTTCTCTTTGAAAAAAACAAATACCTTTCAATCTCAATTCTATACTCAATCAAGTGATTAATGGGCATTTGTCAATAGCTATTAATTAACTGGCTGACAGTTTGTTACCCATGAGCGCTCATTTATATGCCAATCTTATGCAAATTGTTAATGGATTTAGTGGTAGTGGTAGCAGCAACAGTTGTTGTTGTTATTATTTATATTTTTAATTATTACCGTGTTGTGGTTGTTTATTAATGCCAAACAGTTTGAAAATTGTGTCAATTACAGGAAATCATAAAACAAACTTTACACAAACCGCACACACATTAAGTGCCTTATTTACATATTTATATATGAACTATTAAAAACAAGTCAGGAAATTAAATTTAGTTTAGGCCATATATTAAATGCCCTCCGCCTCCTCAATCAAACAGTGGGCGGGCCAGATACTTAAATAAGCGTTCTATAGTTATTGTATTCTACATCATATTCCACCTTGAATTCAGCACTAAAAGGTTTTTTTAAATTCTTGGGGTCTCTGTTATACGATCGTATCCATTTTTGGCATGGATGGATGATGGATGATGGATGAGATAAATCTACATATGCATACAAAATTTCAACTTAATAGTTGAATATTTGTGGCAGATAAATAGAGTTTTTTCGATCGACAGACAGACACACAGACATACATGTCTAGATCGACTCAGTTTTTGATGCTGATCAAGAATATACATACTTTGTAGGATCTCTAACATCGCCTCTTGGGTGTTACAAATAGAATGAAAAACTTAGTGTACCGGCCATCTTATATGGAGGGTATAAAAAATGAAAAGAAAAATGTGTAAAGGTTTAAAAAATACTACCCTACACTTTCAATTTGAAGCGATAACCGAGATCCTTATACACCTACTGCCACACCCAAAAGGAAGCATCACATATCCAACAATATATAAATTTTCATTTTGAAAGCATGTCCGTTGGAAAAAAGTAAAAATAGTTCGATAGTATTCAAATAAGGCACAATTAAGCCTTATGGCAAATTGTTTTACGTGCGGGAACGGTGGTGGTTACGTAGGTTAGAAGGTAGAAGGATTGAGGAAATAGTGTTTACTAATGTTGAATGAAGCGGAATGCTTTTGGTGGTAAATGGTTCCAAAGACGGGAAAAACGGTTGAAGAACAAATTATTTCGATAGTGTTTCGTGCGGTACATAGGCAGCTCTAGAAGAAATGGATAAAAATGCTTAGAAAGCCTGGTATTGTTAAAACATTTGATCCAAGGACTCACCTCTTTTATCTCTGTAGAACACTTGCCATGGAGACACCTTTACATAAGCGCAACATAGCCTAACGAATAATTACGTCGATTATGCTCCAGTATGCCGAGTGAGCTAAAAACGCTTTCGTCACCTATGAGTATCTGAGCCATATAATAATCTTTTCATTTTTATATGTAAAATATTTATGTAACAAGAGGAGAGATAAGTGAATAAAGAAAGGGAAACAAGTTCATCATTTTTTCAATTTTGTTCTTCACTATTACTAAGAGTAGTTAATTTAATTTATTGCTGAATTTTTATGGTTGACTTTATTACATAATAAAACATAATTTACAATACCATCGGGACTGTAGGTCGTTTCGGTCGCCATTAATAATATGTTGCAAATATACGTAGCAGCTGTGATGAACTATTTTATGGACAAATTTGGTGCAACTTCTACATTCTACATTAGTGGTGCAAAGGGTATAAAATGTATTAAAAGCAAACCAATAAAATTTGTGAAAGCATAGTGAAGAGAGAATTTGTGCGTAATAAATTATAAAAAAAAATATATATATTGATGTGTTTTTTATACTTTCCACACAAGATGGGCGGTCTACTAAGTTTGTCATTCCCTTTGCAACACCTGGAAGAAGGCGTCCGACACCCCACAAAGTATAAATATTTTTAATCAGCATCAAAAACTAAGTCGATATAGATGTGTTTATCTGTGGGTCCGTCTGTCTGTTGAACAAAAATTTAAAGTGAGCGAAATCGGTCAATTGGCCACAATCAACAAACATCTATGTATCTGCGATCAAAATCGAGCTATGAAAATCGAATTTTGCATATATATCTATAATTATCTCATATTTTAATGTGCTGAAAAAGGACGTATTTAGATAACATACACGCCCACAATTTACAAAAATACTATGCAAGCTGATAAGTAATACATACATTATCATATACCAGCCACGCCCACTACTTTAGATGTAAAGGGTATTTAAGATTTGGCCTAAGCCTAAATTTAATTTTCTTACTTTTTTTTTTGATCCCTTTAAAAGCCAAGCAATTAGTGTAAGTATAGTCTGCAGAATTTTTGTATACGGAATGAAAAGAAACGATGGAAATCGTGCAGAAGTTTTCGAAAAACCTTCCGTATAATACAAAAGTTGTTGTAAAAGTTGTAAAAGAAGGGAAAGGAACTGGAAGATGACCTTAATATTGATTCTACATTTTAGCATCAAGTTCATTTCCTGTCTTCTAACCTGACAACTTTTTTTTGTTCAAAAAATTTCACCCCATGACGTTACTAGAGGGTTTCCATCTTCTATCTTCACCCTGTATAACATGAACATGAATTCTTATTCCATTACTTTTAATATTTTCTTTGCAGTTGCCCTTAAGCTGTGAATAATTTCCGTATTAAATCCGTTTGATGTTATAATGTCCACAGAGTGGAGAGTATGTTAGCCAAATATTTTACGTTTTAACAGAACGTCGCTTCAAAATAAATTTTATGTAATGTTAGCAAATAATTATTACCTGAGGGTGTTGTGGTTTATCCAATAAAGAAAATTCAGTCCTACGTCTAATAAAATATGTATTAAATTGTAACAAAGTTATAAAAGTAAAAAGTTTTAATCAAAACAAATGAGGAATATTAGAATGCGTTAATACATTCACCTAAGACTGCCACTGAAGAAGTGCCTTATACTTCTGAACTGAAGACCCAGTCTTGCACAATAGATGTAATGAACGTAGTGATATAATATGTACCCCTAAGTATAATAGTAAGCCTTATAAGTTACTTAACCTATAAATAAACCCAATTAGATCAATTTTCAAACGAATATTTTAAATGTCACTATAATGTCACATTGATATGGAAGCTGTTCCAACCACATTCAATATCTCATTTAATATTCATTTAATGTTTACCAGACTCGGTGCTAATCATTAGTTTTAACAGTAACCTTATTAATTATACACGATTATAATAAATAATTGTACACTTTAAACATATCATATACAATAACTTACTTTATTGTATATTAACGAATGCTATGGCTGCAATAGTTGCGGCATATTATTACACCAATTCCAACTACAAGTTATGAGCAATCTTTCACATATTAATTATAATACAATAAATACGATAAATATAGCACCAAATGGGCGTTAGGTTATTATTTATTTAATTTTTTTATTTTGTTCATTAAAAATATAATTAATTAATCACCTTGAGCTACATGATTTTCAGTAAAAATGTGTTGTATGTGTAATTATAATAATTGAAACAAGTAAGGAAACTAAATTTGGCTTGAGTCAAATCTTAAATACCCTTCACATCTACAGCGGTGGGCGCGTGACAGGCCTTCTAATAGTGTATGTATTACGTATCACCATTCAAATCGAACGTTACGTGGAGTACGGTAGATATAAAGGTTTTCGTTAATTGTGAGCGCGTCTGTTATCCGATCACGCACATTTTCGGCACATAGATCGACTCAGATTTTAATATGTAGTGTTTCGAAGAAAAGCAATTTATTGAAAATAATAAAGATTGCAAATAAATTGTTAATGATATTGTTTGGATAAGGAGTACTTTACAATTTCAGCCTTCCTTCCTTCCCAATCACTAAATCTTGGATTTGAGTTTTAATGATATAACATAACTAAATTAATGCAGAACTCAATGAGAAGTTACTTTGTTAGGAACGTTGAAAACTGCTTCAGATGTGAAGATGATACTTATGATATGATGACTGTATAAACTTGTAGGATTATCACCGCATATGAGGGGTTCTTCAATAAGGACATAACAATTTTCCATTTAAGTAAAACACAGAATAATTGAGATATTTGGCTGAAATTTATTTAAAGTACAGTACACATATTACCTTTAACAAAACATGTTAGCAATCTTTTTCTTAGTTAAAAAAATGTGGTCAAATCACACCTACTGCGTCACACGGTCACTTTTTGTAGCTGTAATGGAGTATTTTAGAAACAAATCTGGGTTTGTTGCTGTCCAATAAGGTGTATTTTACATATTGATGAAACCATTATACCAAAAATGAGCTTCATCGTTGAAGATAATTTTTCGTTGAAATTCAGGATTTCTTCAAACTTTAACAGAGCCGAATCCGAGAAGTTTCGGCACTTCAAATATTCAAGAGTCTCCCATTCTTAACTCTGCACAGTACTTTGAACTTGTAAGAGTTTAAGCCAAAATGTTTATCTGAAATTTGCCACAATGTGGTTTTTTAAGAGATTATCAGTTCCTGTAAACAGAAGCATTTACGGCTCCAATATTTTCGATATTTTGACCGGTGCATTGTCTAACTTGCACAAAAACATGCAAAATAGAATATTTTAACTTAAATGTATGTACCAAAGCCTTTCTGGTAGAACGAAAGAAAATTAGATTAAGCGCTCTTATAGTTGCCACCATCGACTCAGAATTGCGGCGTTAATATTTAATAACTTACAAATGTTGCTTATTTGTAAACTTTATCACTTTAAAAATGTTGAACTTAACGAACGTTTTAATTTTGACAGATCGTGAAAAACATGCAAGGGTTTGTTCACATTAAAATACAAAATTGTTATGTCCCTATTGAAAACCCCGTTACAATTATAATTAAATAATTCATTTGCTATTGTATACAATAATATATTACTACATATGTAAATGCTCATGTTTAACAAATTTTATGCAAATGAAACCAAAATAAATTTGATTTCTAAATCTATTATTCTTATACATGCCCAAGAGAGAGAGATAGGGAAAGAGAGACAGAGAAATTTATTAACCTTAGTATTGTAACTTAACCACAGATTATAAATATTAATGAAACCATCAGTTTGTTTATAACCGTGATATGCATAAATGTATAAATTTTCCATAAAATATATAACGCGCTACAAATTGAAAGTTTCATTTGGCCTGGAGTGCCTTCTATCATAGGTATGGCTTGTCTCTTCCCGTTGATAACGCACGAGATGTTACAAAATAAATTTATAACCAAAGTATAAAAAAATTGTCAGGCAATTAAAGCTTAAAAGGCACAAATTATTCTGTCACGTAAGCTGAAAATCGCCATAAATTGTGAACGAGTTGCTTTTCTCTCTATGGTCATGATAATGTTAATGACGATGATGGTGTTTTTATGGTAGCTCAATAAAAAAAAGAAAAAAAAAAAAAAACTAAACATGAGGAGCACAAAAAGAAAGAGAGAACAAAAACAAATGTTAAATATATAGAAATGAAAACTTTATAACACTAACAACTAATGGCCATTAAAACGGTTGAAGCTGCGTGTTAGTAGTTTAGTGTCAACACAAAGTCGTCTCTGTGGCATGATTACACGAATGACACAAAGTAAGTGATGGCAACTAATGCAATCAACGTTTGGGTAAATATTGTTTTTTTTGAGAAAAAATTATCATAATGATCATTTCTCTCTTCTTCTTCTTCTTCAGTATTATATCCTTTGTTACTTTTAGCTTGTTCAATATTTTGCTTTACTTGATTTTAATAATTTATAGTTCCCAATACATATAATACCTCGTTAATCAATAGCATTCTGCAGTTATTTTTTTTTTTCTTTTTTTTTTGAAACAGTAGTCTTTTCTCCCATTTTTAACAAAAATCTATTGTTTATCGATTTTCTTTGGAAACAAATTGATTTCTTCAAGGCAAACAAAAACAAGTAAAAGGAAGATAAATGTGACTTGTGCCAAATTGTTAATACCCTCCAACTCTATACACAAAAGGTGGCCGTGGCAGGTTCCTCATAACGCCCTCTTTAGTTGATGTAGTTTATGTATTAAGTAGCAACTAAAAAGTTCAATGCTGCGTTGAATGTGGTTCTTTTGTAAATTCTAGGCATGTCTGTTATCCCACCACGCCCTTGTTTGGCAAATCGATGAATGGCTCCAATTATAAATGCTTGTACTAAAGTAGCAAACAGCACAAAGAGAAATAGAAATGCTTTTCAACTCAATTCTTAAATTTCAAACAACAATAACAACAACAACAAACAGACACACGGTCGGACATACAGACATACACGTGTAGATCGACTCAGTTTATTCGAGTTTTCTTTCTGATTATTGCAAACGAAACAACAAACTTAGTATACCGTCATCATCCAGGTAGAGAAAGGTTATAAAAAAAACAATGACAAAATAATAACTAAATGAGAAGAACAGTTAACTTGTACAATTCTAAAACATATCTTATGAGCTTTGTGTTTCGAGCTTCTGTTGGGCTTCTAATGATTTAGTATGGCGGAAAGCCTTTTATAGTGCAATGAGGCGGTCTTATTGTTTAATGTGCTTGAGTACGGTTCCTCTCATTGACTATTGAGAGACTTCAAAACATAAGGTATAAAAAGAAGCGGCTTCTTTTATATTTACATTTTACCGTGATTATGTGACAATACCGCAAATCTTTATTGAGCTAAATTCTGCGAATTTGTAGAACATTGTACCTTTCTAAAGAATAATAAAAGCTTATGGATAGATAGAGACACAGACAAACAGATACATTTCTGAGAATTTTATTAAATGTAGAGACTATTTGTAGGTGTTTTGTGTGTGCTTGAAACTGATCTAAGTCCATTTTTCCAACACATTGATTTCGCTATATCGATCATCATATTTCTTTATACATTTTAAAATTTTGATGTTTTTTCAAAAGTTAACTTAGACTCCACATCTTCTATTTATGAAATATGGACAATCACGTTTTGTTAACTTCGACGATAGAGGAATTTTTTGTAAATAGTGAGCGTAGTAACCTCTGTTAATTATAAAACAAGTAAAAAATCTAAAATTGGCTTAAGCCAAATCTTAAATGCCTTCCAAATCCACAACAGTGGGCGTGCCAATAGTGTATGTATCAGGTATTAGATGGCAAGTCTAGTTTTACGTTGAATATGTTTTTTTTATATAAATTATGGGCGTGTCTGTTATCCGATCATACCCGTTTTTGGCATAACGATGAATGGGCTAAACCATGCACCAAATTTTATGTTCATAGGTCAACTTTTGTGCAGATATATATAATTTGCCCAATGTGGGCGTGTAAGTCATTAGACCACGCCCATGGACGAACAGTTTTTGATGCTGATTAAGAAACTTGTAGATTTTCTGACCCGTCCTTCGAGGTGTTGCAAAGGGAAGAACAAACTTAGTATACCCTCATCATTTAGGTGGAGGGCTTCCCTTGAATGTTAGAAAATGTGGGCGTGCTCTTTACACAATTTTTAAGTTAAAATAAAATATTATACTTATCCTTAAACAATGTTGATATATTCTAAAACCTAATATTGTTTGAAAGCGTTGAAAATCGATTTAAAAAAATAATCCTTAGCAATTTTTTACTCAATCCATACATTGCATAATTCTTGTTCCGACATTTTTCTTTTAGCAAAATTAATCATTAAGTTGCCCATGTGCGTATGTATTACAAAAACTCTGCTTCATCAATCACTGAAAACCAAAAGTCATCACATGGAAAATTTTCCAAAGGAAACAAGTAAAGCAACTAAAAAACTAAGCTTGGCTTAGGCCAAATCTTAAAAACCCTTCACATGTACAATAGTGGGCGTGGCAGGTATATGATAACGCCCTCTAAGAATGTATGCATTACGCGTTAACTGACGAGTTGAGTTTTACGTGGAAAAGGATTTTTTAAAATATTTTAAAATAATATCCAACTCCGTCCAATGTGGGCATGTCTATTATCTGACCACGACGTTTGATGTTTGTTGATTGTGGGCGTGGCTCTTGATCGATTGCGTCCATTTCAAATAACAATCTGCTTGCAGAAACTAGAAATGTCTGTACAACATTTCAGCACAATATCTGAAAATTTATGACCGTGAGCATGTCTAGATCCACTCAGTTTTTGTTAATGTTCAAGAATATTGTATACTTTGTAGGGTCCCTGACGCCTCCTTCTGGGTGTTGCAAATGGAATGACAAACTTAGTATGCCCTCCATCCTATGAAAAACTTTTCATTTATAAATTTGAAGAGATTATCTTGATGCCATGTGTATGTATGTATGTACAATATAATACATTATATATATATATGTATATATACTGTAACAACAACAACAACAACAACAACAACAACAACAGCTTCCAATAATAGATTGACGGCTATGTTTCTTTTCTACTTCTCCAGTAAAGAGTGAGTGAGTGAAGTGAAATGATTGAGTTGAATGAATGAATACCTTGACAGTGCTGAGTGCTCGTCCGTTGTTGTTTTTTATAGCTTGGATAAATACGAAAAACAAAACGATGATAATAATAATAATGATGAGAAAGATGCAAGAGTTCAAAGAGCTGAATCATCAGGCAGAATGACATACACGAGTATGTGTCTGTGGCAAGAAATAACAGACTGGCGACAGGTTGACTACTTGGCTTGTCTAAACTAAGAAATGTTAACTAATGCGATTTACATGAATATCATTTTCCGATTAAGATTAGATTATAATGAACACTAAAATGTTTTTGTTTTTTACAACATTGACAAAATTGTGCAATAGTTTCATTGAAGTTGTTCTACTTTTCGCGATTTTAGGGTTAATGGCAATTCTCGGTTGTTGTTTCATTTTATAATATTATTTTATACACACACATATAAATAAACAATACATATAAACATGCCGACCAGAATGACTGATGATGTTGACATTTGGTTTGGTTGATTACTCATGTCAATCAAGGCTTCAAACAGCGACGACATGTTGTCAATCTTTGTGTCAATTCAAGAACTAACTTATTGTTGCTCATTTATATGTACGAGACATATACGATACTAGGCATGCCCTGGAAGATATACCGCCTTGTAGCTCAGCTTTCAATATATTGTATGCTAAGTAAAGTTTTGAGAGAATGGGTATCACTCGGATGACTGCGCGCTATGAATGTGAATAATCGTTCGAATAAGAAATTCGATGGAAAGTTATCCTGGGTAGTGGTAGTAACTCTTAAGGATTAACAAGCCAAATACTTTACAACACAAAACAGAACAGAACAGAACAAAACAATTCATTTTGTCAAAGAGTGTAGCAAACACACAAACACACAAACATAAATTTTTATATATATCCGATAATCACATGTTGCTGCAGTGGATGACAATGACGATGACAATGAAGATGGCGATGATGATCATAATGATGATGATGATGCTGACGAGATGTTGACGTTGACAATCATTGTATGTAAATTGAGTAGTATTCTCGTTGCAACTATAAAGCGTAGGGACGCGTTTAATTTTTTACGTTTTTTTTTTGACACACAAAGGAAGAGTGCATCGCAAAAAGTGGCTCATTATAAGGTTCACTATAAAACGCAGTAACATAAAATAAAAACTGATAGAAAACGGTTTAATAATTTACCATGAAAATGGTTACAAACGTACATACAAAAATTATAATACCAAGTTGACAGCTCAACCGAAAAACCCATCAGCGATGAGAATGTTGACTGAACCAAAATAATGATGACGATCATGGCACACACACACACACACACTTGTACGGTTAACAACTGACAATCAAAACATTTGAAGAACTACTGTCTGTCATTATTCTTACCTACGTACATACACACATAATGTCCATATAAAAAAGTTTATCAATGTATTTGTTGCTGTAAATTTGGTCATCTTGTTGCTTAAATTGCTATGTACGACACATTGTTGTCATTATTGTTATTATTATCATTTGTATTGTGTGCTAATGCAAAGGGTAGCAAACAACAAGCGGATAATGAATATGTGGACAGTGGCACAGCTATTGACTTTTATTGGATAAACACCCTTTCTCTAGCTGAGTACTTTGTATTTGTATGACAATTTTTCATTTTTTTAATAGCTACCGTTAAGGAGAGATGTGTTATGTAAAAAAATAATAATAATAATGATGAAAATAATAAAAAAATGTATATAAATAAACTAAAATATGTGTTCCAAACTTTAAGTTCATAGATTAACTTCTGTTCGGACAACGCCCATTTTCGGTACATCGATGAAGGGAATATTTATATATCTACATACTACACTTTAAGCTCAAGTGGGCGTGGATCGATTTTGCCCATTTCAAATAGCGATCTGTGTGGAAAAACTAAAAGTGTTTGTAGAAAATTTTGGCTCAATATCTCAAAATTTATGCCCGCGAGAATGCCACAAGAGACGGACTCTCGGACATACGGACATACATGTCTAAATCGACTCAGTTTTTGATGCTGATCAAGAATATACTTTGTAGGATCTCTGACGCCTCCTTCTCGGTATTGCAAACGGAAGAACAAACTTAATATACCCCCATATCCCTTGTGGAGGGTATACCAAGTGCGCGAAACATATAATGTGAAAGCAGCATGTGCTCCTGGCAAGAATTTTTTATAAATTGGATTTTAAACAGTGTGGGGTATCAAATGGTCGGGTTAAAACGAAAACAAAGGAAACGCATCACTTTTTACAAGTTGAAACCTCACATGCCTGTCTAAGTAACAAGTATTCACATTATGGTGCTCAGCTGGACTTGAAACCACAACCCACCTAATGTGTAGCCTTAGCTAATTCTCGGCTTCTGAAAGAAACCAAGTTAGTTTTTTCTAAAACATATAAATCTTTGGTGCGCACTTCAAAGGAAAAGTAATATTTCGCATTAATTTTCTTAAGAAGTAATTCAAAGAAAGCGCATAAATGCCTTTTTATAAATTGAAATTATTATACAAGGGGCGCTAAGACTGTACCACATACTTGAATGATTTTGCAATGAAACCGCTTACATTACCAAAGAACAAGACTTTCGTTTGTATCATCTATCATTTACATGTTGAAGATGTTTCGGAAGAATCTTTAAAGTACTCTTAATGTTATGTTGAAGACGGTCTCACAGAAAAATACAACATGCCCACAATATTGGTAATGGCAGCGCTCAGTTATCACATTATGACTTAACGTTCACAGTGTTTAAAATTATGTTTATTTTTTGTTTTCCTTTCATCCAAGTATTGTTAAAAAACTTGTTTTTTTTTTTTGTTTGTTGCGAAAGCCTTTCTCCCTGCCGCCAGTTTGCCAGTTTCATGCTTAATGTGGCGATATCCAACCGCGCCTTGTCGAAACAATTTGAACAATGTGACGTCTTCCTTCCAACCTTAGGCTATAAATAACAAAATGATTGACAGCGGTGACAGTTTTGATCGATGGTCATCATCATTATCATGAGTGCAGATCTCCTTCTTATTTTTTCCACTCATTTCATTTTTCTTCTTTGCCTTCTTCATCCTAAACTATATGCTTGTTATTCTTTATGTTTTGCGCTGTTATAGAGTTGGGTGCGTCCATTAATAGGGCGTGTTAAGTAAACTGTTGTTGATGTTGTGCGTATTGCATTGGGCGCAAAAAGAAACAGTTTGTCCGGATGATTTTTCAGAAGACCATTCTTTTGCTAAATTACTAGCCATACGCAATAACCAGACTGCCAAGGAGTCCGTCAGTCCGTCAGTCATTCATTTAGTTACTCACAGCATACACTTACATTGAAGTGGCTGATGGATGGAGAGGTGGGGTGGGGTTTTCTTTATGATTGACGTTTAAATTAACGGACATTTTCATCATACTTTAATTGATTAAAGTGTCATGAAAGTTGTACAAATGTGTTAGAAAGCCAATAGTACCGAGTAGTAGTAGAGAGCAGGAGAAAACATTTTATATAATTTTTATGACTTTGATTTTGCCATTTTTGATGAACACAAATTCAATTAAACTGAATTACAATCCATACAGCCGTGACGTGGGCACCAAGCGTACACAGTTACAGCGATAGGAATCGTTTTATTTATATGTTAAACAATTGGTAGCTGTAAACATTTTATGATAATGTTGATAGGTTATGATTATGCAGGTGATGATGCTACCGAATGCAATGGTGATGGAGAGAAAATGCACATCACACAAAATATGTTAACTTTTGACTCTTACGCACCAAATGTGGCATCAATTGGTACGAGCTTGGGTACATATTATTACTTTCCGTATGCCGGTATGTTGTACAAGTGATGCACCATTATACCCTACACCACTTGCGGCAAAAGATATAATTAGTTTGTGCTGATGTTTGTAACTCCTAAACGGCAAATATCAAATACCACACCCACCTTCTATTATACCGATCGAATTAATATCCCAATCGATTTAACCATGTCCGTCTATCCGCCTGCCTGTCTATGTAAATATAGCTGCAGGTTGAGATATTTCGTTGAAATTTGGTACAAAAATATGTATTGACTCAAGGAGAAACCCTTTTGAAAATGGTTCGAATGGGACCATTTTTAGAATCCTTTCCCATATAGTGGCCCCATTATAATGAAAAACTTTATAAAGCAAAAAATTGTAATTTTTTTTGCAAAATTTTGTGCTTTTTAGAACCCCTTCCCACATAATAATTTTTTCACGAAGTGACTTATATGGCAATGCATCGCGTTGGCTGATTAATTTAATCATAATATGTGGAACTAAGTGGTGTAGAGTATTAAATTGTCAGTCTTGACCGAACATAACATTTTTACTTGTTTTTGATAGTATGTTAGTTGTCGAAGACATGCTTGGCTTTTTTTTTTTTTTTTTTTGAAAACCTCTAAACTGTGAAGCTTTTAAGTATGTTTAATGATAAGATTTTTAATGCAAAAATAACAACAACAACAACAACAACTAGACAGACACATAGACAAAAAACACGTTTCTTGTTATTACAAAACACGAAGCAAGTAAGAAAACTCAACTTGGTTGAAGCCACTTATTAAATACCCTGCACATCTATATACAAATGGTGGGAGTGGCAGGTACATGATTCCGACAGGTATAGATGGCCAGTCAATTACGCTATTTTGCAATGTGTTGTGAGCTTGTCTATTATACTACCACGCCTATATGCGGCAGATGGGTGGACGAACTTTTTATAAATTTGTTTAAACAATTTTCATAACTTAATTTATGATGCAGATATATAATATTTGACGATTGTGGGCGTGACTCTTAACCGATTTTCCCAATTTTAATAGAGACCTGCTTACATAAACGAAAAGTGTTTGTATAAAATTTCACTATGTTAATACTTATGACTGTGAGAATATCAATAAGAGACGGACATACGCACATACGTGTACTTGATTGACTTAGTTTTTGATGTTGAAGAATATGTTCTTATACTTCTGGATGTTGCAAATGGAATAGTAAACTAAGTATACTCCCTCCTATGGGAAGTGCACAAATATAGAAGAAGAATGGCGGATGTTTGTACCATAAGTGGCATCACGTTTCACATTTATAATATGACACCGTCAAGTATGCGCATACATTATTAAATCTAAACAATCTAAAGTGAGCCAAAGCAACAACTTTTTCTACATCAAGCTGCTCATGTCCATTGTGTCATCAATCGTGATGAGAGATAAGTTTATGCTTTATATTGTAGTCACACATACACTCTGTATGCATTGTGTCGTCTTCTACACCTCAGTAAAGCATTTCAACAAATTCCATGAAGAAATTATTTTCTTTATCTTTTTTTTTATTCCAACTTCTGCTTTATATATAACAAACAACATTTTAGAACGTGTTCAATGTGTTTGTTTAACATAGAGAGAACTAGGTAGATGCGGCGGCCTGGAATCATTACTTATCCATAGAGCCGGTTTCAGTCTCGCCGCGGCGCTGGTAAATTTCATCATAAATTATAAAGCATCATTTGGTTGGTTATTATCCCATACATACCGTACCATGCCATACCATACCATACCATTTATATGTTGATTCTTTCTATTCCACTTTACTATCAAAAGCACTTGTAAAAACTTAATAGACTTTAATGATGATGGAGCTATCACAATTACTACCACAAGCTTAATACCTGTAATATTTTATGATATGGTTTGACAGACGTGAGGCTTTATTGAATTTTTAATTGAATGCCACTAAAGACAAACAATTAAGTTTTCAGTAATTGCAGAGACTTTAATGTCGAAATTTAATAAATACTGAATGTTACGTTTATGATTCACGATTGAATGGAAATGAGCCGTGTTTCTCCAAGTTTCATAAAAACAGTCACAGCGGTCCGATCAAGCTTAAATTTTGTGTGAATTGAATTTGTGCGATCAATCACTATCGATTGGCATCAAAATTTCGATACAAATCTTGTTTCAGAAATTTCATGATTTTTCCCTTTGGGAAAAAATATGTAAAAAGCGTCCAATTGGACGTGAACTTTACAGGAATAAATTTGGTCAAAACTGGAACACATAAGCCAAATTTCGTATAAAAATATGAAGAATTATGGATTCTTCTCACATAAAATCTTTACCCAGGGGCGCTTTGAATGGTTATAAAACACTGAAAAATAAAGGAAGATGAAAATTTTTTTGTAACACTTTAAAGATGACATTTTGTAGAAACCTATAAGTCGGCATATCATATGTTTCTGTTCCAAAGTGTGTTTTCTATGCATTGAATGCTACATACAGTGGACTGATCAAGCTCGAACTTGTATATTTGAATTATTTTTGTCAATGTCTAGCGATAGGCATCGAAATTTCTCAATTTTTGCCCTGCTATAGATAAAGAACCTTTAGATTGACAAAAAAGTAAAAATACCCCGGTTGCACTCAATCTGGTTTGGATTAAGTCTTATAACATAACGTGTGGGTAAGAAATAACTCTTTTACTGTCTTTGTCAGCTAGACGTGATTCACAGCGTGCAGACGCTCTAGCGCAGCTATTGATTATGGAAAAATATTGAAAAATGTGGGTTATTTTCCATATAGCGATCTTTTTTTTTTCATAGTGCGTTAAGTGGAGTTTTGCACTCTTGTAATATTATGGAAAATAAATAAATATTACGAGTAAATGAATATTTGTGAGTTGAAGATGCAAAAGGCAATTCTTCTCTCATTTATAAAAAAAAAAAAAAACAAATGAAAGCGTTATAGTTGGTTATGCTCTAGCATTTAATACATTACACTACTTAGTATCACCCGTTGAGGTTCAAGTGTAGTTAGGGTTGGGCCCTCTTCCTCCCTGTGAAGTAATACTGTAAGGTAGTACCATAGGGTGGATAGGAGACAGCGGAGTGGGTTTTTTAGTGGGTATGTCGCCCGGGCGAAGACACCCACATAACTACGTGTGACAATGTGATTACGGGTTTTCTGCTCCGTTATAAAAAAAAAAACACTTAGTATCACAAATTATGCTTTTAGTTGTATGAGTAAAAGCGAGGTTTTGACAAATAAGTCACTTCGTGAAACATTATTTTACGAAAGGGGGGGGGGGGGTTCTAAAAAGGTCCGAAGGGGTTAGCTCAACCAATTATTAAGCCAGATAACTACAATATTCTCCACCAATTTTTTTTTTTTGTCTTGCAGAGGCTTCTTTTATAATAGGCCCTTGTATGGCGAGGGGTCCTAAAAATAGTGAAATTTATATATTTTTTATGGAATAAATGTTTCTGTCCAAGACATGTTATTGTAACAAGTTTTATCGAAATATCTTAATATCTTTGCACACAACAGACAGACGGATAGACGGACATGCTTAATTGGAAAGTATCAGAATAGATCGCTATAATTGAAGGTTGCTGCATCTTTAGTCGTTTAGGACCAGTGTTACTAGTGAGTGCAGAGTATATATTTAAGCGTTCATACATATTATAAACACTTGGTAAACCTTTCATCTTACACCTATTATACCATAAACTTCTTCGTTCATATATTTTATATTTCTTTCTTACATATATTTTCGTTCTCTTATTCCCGTACTTTTTCTATAGTTGTACGTTTTGTAAATTTTGTTTTTTTTTTAATATCAGAGAAAGAATTATTATCCTGACAATAAATGCAGGCAAACCAGCGAGCTAGCGCATACGTTTAATTTATGATGCTTATAAATATTCCGCAGTTATTTGTAGAGTGGAAAACAAATGGTTAAAATATACATATATACACAATAACAACAACAACAACAACAACAAAAGAACGACAACATAAATTACAAAAAAAAAACGGAAAAAATTTTAGGTAAAAAAAGGAATATTTTACATGAATTCGACTAAACGAGGTATAGGGAATAGAAAGCTATAGCTGAGAACCGTAGATAGAGAGAGAGAGAGAGAGAGAGATCGAAAGTTGTGTTAAAGTGATTTATTCGTATATCCTGGCTAAAGGATATGAATTTTATTACAATGTAACTCCAACGCCTCCCCGCTACCCGCTCCCCCCCAAAACCAAATATGTTTCTTCGTAAATATATTTAATATACATTTTATTCCAACTCGACACAATAAAACACGATATAGAGATGCGGCGGCTTTTCAAATTCAAGTTCAAATGATTGTTTGGCTTGTTTAAGATGAAAAATTAATTGATTTTGAAACGTAAATTTTCTTCACCCAAGTATAGCTTTCAGCACGTTCAAGTTGAAGCCTTGAATGAAGAAAATAAAGGAGAAGGAAAAGAAATAAAGAAGAAAAAAAAAGAACACCCACCTATATGCATACTGAGACGTTCTTCCTGTTCAAAGCGTTTTTCCCTAATGTCGGCACATTGAAAGTGTATCAATGAATGTCAGCATGTAAATAAATGAATGAAGTGAGTGAGTGAGTAAGCGAGCGAGCGTGTGGAGTGAAGTGGAGTGGAGTGAGAGTGAACATATAAAATGTATGGCTTAATAATTTATTAACCAACATGCACGGCGTCTATGTTGTATACTCTTTATTCATTTATCTTCTGGCACGAGAAAAACATTGTTGTTGTTGTTGTTGATGTTGTTATTATTATTATTATTTTACTGACTTTGGTTGCTGTTGGTTGTTGTTTATTCATTTATTGGGGTGCTTGCTGTGTTACTATCAGCTCGTTTCCATATTACCAGCTATCAAGATTTATGTGTCTGTTGTGATGTTGCTTGCATTTGTTTTATACAACCTAACTACTACTACCACTACCACTACCATACAATAAATCCATTTACTTTCCTAGTATAGGGGTTCTAAATTACCTTTGATGGTGGTTCACTGTGTGTGTGTGTGTGTGTGTGTGCTTGTTCGTATTTCACCATGGGGAATTTCATGATAAATGCATATCAGATGAGATGAAATCAAAATTACTCTCTTTCACACAAACACAAACACGCACATACACACACACACACACACACCACGTTTACAAAATCTACAAATAATATCCTTAATATTGTTAAATATTTATCATGCATGCATGACCAAGTACAGCACGTACAACAGCGGCGCACTCATCTACTTGTATGTATCGTAGCTGCAGCTTATAAATATATATCATCAGTTCAACTTTAGCCATATGCAAACGTGTTGCCTGTTGGTTTGTCTGTCCGTCTGTCTCTCTGTCTGTCTATATTTTAGCTTGCACACATATATCTCCACTCGTTTGTTGTAAATCATGTAGATCATTATTATTATTATTGTTGTTATTGTTGTTGTTTTTGTTAATATTATTATTATTATTATCATATGAAAGTCTGTATTTTTTTTTTTTTTTTGGTGTTTTTTGTCTGTCGTTTCATTTTCCATCATACACATTTGAATCGGATTAAATTCAAGTATACGGAGAGATGGAGAAAGAGAGAGAGAGAGAGAGAGAGTGAGTATAAGCACATAAATCAGGATTCAATCATCGCTTTTCATTTGTTACCGTATGTGATAATAATCTCAGGATCAGAATTTATGGGCAAATGCTTATTATTCAGTTAAATAGATGAATAATTAATAAGCTGTAATGTAAAGGACTTAAGTACCCAGAACTCTATAACAACTGTAATAGGATTATAAGGGAGATTTTGCAAAAATAAATCATTTCATTTCATTTCATTTCACAAATTTCAATTAGTTAAAAATAAGGACAAGTTCCGTTCACAAAGTTGACTCTTATTCGAGTGATTAATTTGGCACAAACCTATTGCAGGGTTGTTGGGTGTTCTAAAATGTTGTTTAATTATGTTTTGTTGTGTTATTTAGGAGGATTTAGGTGTCACGGCATCATTGTGTGTGTATCCCTGCACCTAATTTGCCCAATTGCAAACCGTAGAAAAACTCAAAAATTGCGTGTGCCAGTATTCAACGCGTTACCTCAGTTCATGCGGCCGTGAGAATACTCGCAAAAATGCTTAAAAGTTCACACAAACGCGGAAACGAACAAAAGGGCTGAATCGATTTATATTCATGCTAAGCAAGAATATATATTTTTGGGAGTGTGTGCCTTGATCCCTGGTCTTCTACTTCCTCCTATCAATATAATGATGGTTATTAAAGTGGCAGAAGGCCCAAGCCTTTTATCAAATGGAATGATTGTGGCTCAAAATTTACGTCCGTGAGAATGCCAAAAACAAATCGGCTCAGTTTTTTATGCTGATCAAGGATATATTTGTAGGGTCTCCGACGCCTTCTTCGGGGTTTTGCAAACGGAAGAAATGAGCTCTACTTTCTTTATTACTGTTTCAAAAGACGCTTTTCGTGATAATTTTAATTCAACATCGATGCTATTAGATGTTGTCCAATCCAATCTATACGTGCATTTTGTATGATTTGTATGTATGATCAATACCTATGATAATGGAATCAATAAAGTTACATTGAATTTTTTTCAATTTCAATTGGAAATGATGTAGTGTTCCGGTAGGGCTTCTGTTGCTATGAAAATTTGTTAGCGATTAGGGGAAAAAGCGAAAAAGTTGGCGATGGCTGAACAAAATCGTTGCTATATCATCTGTCTTGGTATGTGTTTAAAATTATAACTAATCCAAGAAGGTATTGTAGGGTATTGAAAAGTCCGCTTAGACAATTAAACTGTCTTTGCTTTTACTTTATTTATGAAAGTAAGTCTTGTAAGAGGCTGAGCCAAATATTAAGGTATTTTCTTAAATAAAATAATATACAAAGCACTAACGCATACCTGGACAAATGTACACACACGCACACACATGCACATGATCTTATATACAAAATGAATATAAAATTTATAACATGGAATTCCGTATGAAATAAATTTTAAAAATATTGCCCATTTAAACAACAACCAAGGTAAAATTGAACACACATACAGCCATACAATGTATGTGGTGGTGTGTCTGTGTTTACGGCAAAGAGAAAGATTTATAGAATACAAAAAATAAACAAAAAATAAAAACTATAAAACAAAAGAGACAAAGGCCAACAAAAATAATAATAATAATAATAATAACAACAGCAACCACAACAACAACATGCAATGCAATCAACAAACGGCAAAATAACACAATTGCAAAACAACTGTAACAACTGTAACAACAACAATAATTCACATTATGTTGGTATGAAGGTGGCCTGACAAAGTCATACAATATAACAGTCATGGAGGTACCGATATTTGGGTACATACGTTTAAAAATATCTGTATGTGTGTGTGTGTGTGTGTGTAAGGGTATGGATGACAGATATGAATTATGAGAGCAGATTAACGTGTGCAGAGTCTCTTGCCCAAGTCACACACTGCAGCTACTACTGTCACCGCTTGAATTGTACGGTATACACTTTTACCTATTTTCTGTGTGTGTATGAGAATGCACATATACACATATTGTACGTACACGTAATTTATAGATATTGTTTTACATAATGTATTTATGTGCAAAAATAAAATTTATGACATTTATCCATTGTCATAAATTGTTTCAATGACATTTTTTGTACTGCTGTGTACTCTCTCCTCCTCTCTCTCTCTCTCTCTCTGTCACCATCTTTCATTCTCTGTCTTTCTATTATGGCGTAATAACAAATAAATAACTGCAGTAAAATATTGTGTGTATCGAGAACACTAAGCAATCTTGCAGAATATGTTGTTGTATTGAACTTTTCAACTGTTACCCATGAACTACAGGCGCATCGGTTGTGATGATGGGTATGACCGGTCGGTCAGTTCGTTGGTTGGTTGGTTGGTTAACTTTAACTATCACACTGCGTTTTAAACTCTTTTCAGTCCAGTCCATCTAATGGTAAGTATTGTATAAACTCGCATTTATGTACAGGATGTTCATTTCGGTTTTGTTAGTTGGGTGGCCAGTGTCGGTTTGTGTCAGTGCTTGCCAGCCTGCATATCGTTTGCCATAAAACATTTAACAAATAAAACATAATGATTTATGCATTTACACACATACACATATGTCTCTTCTCAATATACGTATATGTACATGCTTGTGTAGCAGATGCACAATGAATTTTCGTTTATTAGTTTGTCAATTAAAGTGGTCAAACGAGCACAATAACCGTAATGAGGGGCTTTTCTCTTGTAAGTTAATTAATTTTCTATGATTTATGCTTTTGTATGAGCTTATACAATATAATATTGTAAAGCATTATAGAATATAAACACACAGCAACACACACAATATCATGAAATGACTGCCATTCCATAGATGGGAAAGTGTTTGGCATGGTTATTGTGACATGTGTACTGATGAAGTGTGTACAGTATGTTGCAGCAGTTCTACAGCATTTCCGATTGGAAATGGATGAAATTTAGAAGATTTTTGTAATGTTCTCAATTTGATATTGAAAAGATCTTCAAATGAATGTAAAAGAAAGTTTTTTTGAATGAATTTAAATACAAATACAAATAAAACAGACAATATTTCAAATATAATTGAAAAGAACTCAAGTGATTTAAATAAATTACTCAAACTAATAATTAGGAATAATTCTAAAAAAATACAAAAAATTGGAAATAACTCAAATGAGAATAACTCAAAAAGAATTCAAATGCAACTCAATTGGAAAATTCAATTGTAGTGATTTCTCTTTATTTGTCTTCGTACCAATTCTATTTAAGACATTTCCCATTCTATTTGTTCTTTTCCCATTCCCGTACATTCTGTTTGATTTATTTGAATCCTCTTGATTCTATTTGGAATAATTTTTAAATATAAATGTTTAAGTTGATATCGCTTTATTTGAGATTTCTTTTCAATTTATTTTATTTATTTTGTATTCCTTTGGTGCTGTTTCTAAATCATTTGAGTTTTTTCCTTTCCATTTTATTTTCTTGTATATTCACACTTTATTTGACTTCTTTATAAATTATTTGGATATTTTTCCACTTCCGTTGGAGTACTTTTGGTTTCCATTCGAGTTTTTCAATTTTTAAAATATTTTCCTGCAACTCCTTTGGATACTTTGATCTCTATTTTAGATCTTTTCAATTTCATTTGATCACATTTGTACATCTGATTGAGTTTTTTTGAAAACTCATTTGAGTTTTTTCGGTTTTACTTTGCATTTCAGTTTCATTTGATAGAAGAATTCCTAGAAATTTTTTATATAATTTTTTAAATTTATTACGTACACTTTTTTGTGACATGACATTTGCATTTACATAAACTTTTAATGTATGCACGTAACTTCTGTGGTACTCGAAACAGAATTTATACTTTATTATGCATAATTTTGCATTAATTACCGCGCAACATAATAAAAGAAATACTTGAAAAGCAACAACAGCAACAAAAGACTTTATAAACATATAAATAATTATTGTATATACTCGTATGCATGCGGACATAACTATTTACAACATACTTCTTACCAACGATATTATAACGGCGGCAGCGGCAACAGCACGCATAAAATGTGTCAACAGTGTGGAAACAAGCGAAACACATAACAACGTAATTGACGACAATTTTCAACACTTCAGACAATCGAGATAGAATGAAAAGTTTGTCAAGCAGTCAGCCAAACAACCAATCAGTTAGTCAGTCAGTCAGTCAGTTAGCCAACTAGGTAGGCAGTTAGCCTCCAGCCTAGCATATGAACAAATACTCATTTAAAGTAAAGAAATATCAAGTCAAAAAATGTTGAGTGTTTGTAGAGTGTATACACTATATACACGTATATACGATTACAAACACTTGTGGCATGTGAATGCAACTACAAATGAGCAATCATGATATGACTGACATTTGACAATATGGCGACCACAAATAACTCACGTACAAAAATGGTTGCAGACATTTCATTAAGTTACAATGACCACACCATCTCACTACCATATATTTGTCGAGTTTATCCGCTTCATGCCCCATTTGTTTGTGAGGAATTTTTATGCTTTTTTCTTTACATTTAATGTTAAAGGTTTACTAAGTGTACAATTTCATTTACAACCATAAGGGTGGCGGAGAAGAAGGTTTTCGAGACTTAATAAAGTATTTGTATATATATGTCACAAAATATATATTTGTGAAGAAAGGCAGGTTTATTAAGGCTCATGTGTCCGTGTGTCCACATTTTGTTGAAAAACTCACTCGTGATAATTGATAATAGAAAAAAAACTAATATCGGCTTTGGTTAAAACTTAAACACTTTAGACATATAAATTAAAATTGGGGGCGTGGCAAAATATAAAAATAAAAAGGCAGATTTTGTTTTTGTAAAAGTTTTTGTACGTGTTTTTTGGCGTGACTCCGCCTTCAACGAAAACACTAATAATATGGCTAATGGTTGAACATTTGTCGATTTTGGGCGTGGCTATGAACCGATTTTCTCCCAAAAATAGTTTGACATACACAATTTTGTGTATTTATAATAAAATATTTAAATTTATATAAAATGAACTCCTTCAGATAATGGCTCACACACCCACAAACAGTCTCTGTCTCTGAAAAATTCTCCTTACAATGTGAAACCATCTCTTATGATAAAAGTTATAAGTGTTAAATGATAATGAAACAATACTCATTATCAGGCTTCAAACGGTGCAATAAATTCAGAATTACACCCTCCCCATGGTGGACATGATTAATACTAACTGACCAAAGTATTATATATAAAATATAATTAGTTGCCGTTGCTATTAACTTTATTGTTATATAGCGTGATTAGTTTTATGTTAAGCATGACGAGAGAATATAATTCCATCTGATATGATGGCTTTTTAACCACTTTTCAATCATCCGTCATCATTTTGCGTGCTCGAACAACATATGTTTATATAATAATAAGTGTATTGTCTAACAGTACCTGCAATATATTACTTAGCGGATCTGTTTGTCGCAACGTTGATTGTTTATGTTGTGGTTCACCATATTTCACGCGTCATGAACACTCTTTATGTATTTGCTAAAGCAGCAATTTAACGCCCAGTTACATTTTCTTTTACGTACATAATAACGTGTGTGTGTGTGTGTGTGTGTGTGTGTATGGCCATGCCTTGCATTAATAGTCTGCGTTCATTAAAAGCAATCCTCTTTCATTCTGTTAACTGTTTATTGCAACATGCACATATTTTACATCCCAGTGTGTTGTCGTCGTCGTCGTCGTCGTCTTCGTCTTCTTCTTCATCTTTTTATGTGGTGTCTTATGTCAACAATTTCTTATGTTTTTGTGTTGTTAACAATTGTCAACCAACATTAACAACCTACTCATCCAGTTATGTCTTCAAACGAAGTATGTGTGTTTTTAAACGATCTTGTCAATAACATTTGCTTTTAGTTGTTGCTGTTGTTGTTGTAATTATTTCGCTTTTTTTTTTTTATCTTTTTTACACGTTCATTATATGAACATAATTATTGCTGTCATTTGTATGGTTTTTTTTTTTCAAATTTTTTTATATGAAGAACTTTGTTGTTGTTATCATGCTGTTTGCAACGAAATGTGATGTTATTAACATTTTTTATGAACAACTAATTCGATTAAAGCATTTTTAGTGAACAAGTCTAATAAATTTTTGAAATTATTTTGTAAAAATAATTTATTTTCTTCATTCTTACGTTACCGAACGTATACATATATACATACTCGTATACCTTATAATGCAATTTAGAAGCAAGTGTAGTATAAGAATTACCTTTAAATAGTCTCCACTACTTCCTACATAGTGGGCGTGGTATGTACCTGATTACGCCCTCTAATACTGTAAATATTTTGCTTTAAAAGTAGAATTTTGCGACATCGGTTTTAGGATTATTAAAAATGTGAAATTGTTCCAAAATGACTTTCTGTCACGCCCACAATAAACAAAAAAGATCTTTTTTAACGTAAAAGTACAGCTATGAAGCATATTTAATTTATTTACCAATGTGCTGAAAATAGGCGCGCTCGGAAATGCCCCCGATTTTGTTAACTCATACTCATGATGGTCGTTAAAATGAAGAGAAATTTTATATATGCCACGCCCATAGTGTAGGAGAAGGGTATGACAGATTTAACGAAGTGTTGTTTAATTGTTTTAAAATAACTCTGTCATACTAAATGATTGTCTCTCTCTCTCTCCCTCTCCCTCAATTTCAAAATAAAATTTATCCTTTACACTTAAAAGTAATTGCATGGGGTTGTACAGACATTCATACAATATAACAATAAAATATACAAAATGTTTAATCTAATCACTAGATGGTAGATCTCGATGATAACATTAGAATGTTAATTATATGTAAAGGCAGTCCACGCAAACGAAGTTAGAGTAAAGCGGGTGTCATATCCCTCCGACAGACTTATAGCTGTTACAGTGACAAATACAAAGAGCGAATGGCACACACACACACACACACACACACACACACACATATATCAGCATAACACATGCATGCATATAAACAAGTATACTAGTAACAATAAAATGTCAGTTTAGTAAAGCCAAGCAGCCAGCCAACCAGTCAGCCAGGATGTGAGAAGTCACATATGGACATTGGGCATAAGCATTGAGTCTTCTACATATTGTAGTGGACGAGTACAACAGCCGAAACTGTTTCATGTCAATCACAGGCCAGCACGATAATGATGGTCTGAACTTTACATCAATGTCTTGGACTGACTGACATTCGTTAAGGATGCAGAAGATATATGAATATATGGATTTGTGGGACACATACGAATGGATGGGTATGGCAATGGTCACTTCATACTGTTGTTGTTGTTGTTGTTGTTGCTGTGAGATGTGATAACCAAACTGTCATCGTTATCCTCAATATTTATATGTGCACAACTCCTCTTTGCCTGCTGTTGTTGTTTTTTGTTTCTTGTTCGGTTCGCTGAAGTTTATGTTATGTCTGATTATCAATTGTCGGTTGTTAAACCACTTGCTATCCAATTGGCATCAATCTTCTATGCGTGCTGTGGTTGTTATTGTTGTTGTTATTTTTGTTGTTGTATGAAAAAGAGAACAATGCAACATTGTTAGCTCTATAACGAACGCACCCAGTTGTAAATATCAATCAATTGTTAGGTGAAATGTGTTGATAATGCTTTTGCTCAACATTCTTATACCCTACCCCACAAAGTGCTACAAATCTGCCAAAGAATAGCTAATTAAGCTAATAAATACAATAAATAAAACAAATTTGGAACCGATCAGACCATTTTTAGAACCCCTTTCCATATAACACTTTTTTCAAAGTAACTTTTGCAATGATTCTAAGTTTAGTGATACAACTCCACTATAGTATGAAAGTAAGTACAGTAGAGTATTAAATGGTTGGGTAGAACCCTGTGTAATAAGTTTGATTGTTTTTTTTTTTTTTTTTTATTTAAAAATTTGATACTTTTCTGCGTAAGTGTAGCTGAGCGTTTTGTTGAACTCTTCTGTGAAATCATATTCGAAATTTAAAACGATTCTACACAACTACAAACAATATAAACTTTAAACGGCTTTAATTGGGTAATGAATTAACTTAACGTAACTTTATATGATAAAGGGTAGACAGTATCAACTTACAAGGACTTAACATAGAAAACATTTTCGTATGAAGCACAAAATGCTTACCTTTCTATTAAAATTGATCAAGTGTGAAATTTGGTTGGTAATAAAGGTTTAAACTGTCCTCACATTCTTGGTTTATCTCTCTTTCTCTCTCTCTCTCTCTTTGCATCTGTCAATTTGTCTGTCAGTCTGTCTTTTTAAGCCCATCATCTTTAGCTTTGTTGGTCCCTTATGTGTGTCGTATTATTGTTGCATGCTGTGCGGTTTGGTGGCTACTGTTAGGTGTCAAATTAACACATTAATCACAGAAAACAATATGAATACGATTACGCATACGAATACGCATACACATCAAATCAGTAAATTCTGTATTTTGTTTTTGCGGTAATTTGATTCCATTCTATCAAACCCACTACAGGCTGACTTGAGTAAATTGATAAAGTTGCCTTTATTTACCTATATGTAGATATGTGTGTAAATGAGCAGGAAAATTAATCACATACATTTTCTGAAACTTTAACTATAACTCTTTCAGTCACTCACCACAGCAGTTGTGTGATGGATGATGATTGCGTAGAGAATGAATGAATGATACAAATCAACAACTATTATATACCAAATAAGTATTGGGGCGTAATTTGCAAACTATGATATGTTTTATACAGTTTAAAGGCGTGGCATAGCCTATCAACTCTACATAATTTCAACTCAATTAAATTTTATAATGCGGAGAATTTTATCAGTAAACAGATAGGCGGACATTTTTAAATAGATTCAGATTTTTGATGATATTCAAGAACACATGAAAAATTTTATACCCTTCCCATCATATTAAGTTTATCATTCCATTTGCAACACCTAGAAGGAGTAATCAGAGACCCTACAAATTAAATATGTTCCGATAGGCATCAAAAGCCGAGTTGATCTAGACACACGGACACAAACGGAATGACAAATTTAGTATACTCCCCATCGTGTGTAGAGAGTATAAAGAGCGTTTTTGAAACCTTATTAAAAAAACGTTAAAATTCTCCATCCATGGAAAATTGTAACATTTTCTCTTAACTTCTTCTTTCCAATCATTGTTTCCTTAGTAAAAGTAAGCACAAAAATTTTCGACAAAAACTTTTCAAATATTTCGATTTATTATGTTTTTTTTTTTTTTTTTTTTTTTTGTACAGTAATAATTGTTAAATTAGCGTGAAATTGAAAAACGTAATAAATCTAATGCACTGGTTGTGTTGCAGAGCGTTTGAAGTGGACTGGAGGTAGAGTCTAATTATTATAACCAACAAGCACTTTAAGTAATGAACACGATAAGAGACGGAACATAGAAAACACAATATGCTAAAATATTTCGGAAGAATTCTTAATTAACATGTACACACAAACACACATATGTATATATATATATTGTATAGTATATTTGATCTTTGTATTCATGGATTCATACGTACATCATGCATGCAGAAGAGTTTTGGTGCCTGAGTGATAATAGCTAACCAAGCGTTCAGGCGAATGAACATAAAAACGAAACAGATTCTTTTTTATGGTGATGTGATGATGAATATGATAATTTGAAAAAAGTCCGTCCTCATATATTTTGTATGTTTGTTGTCTACTCTCTTGAAATGTTCATGTATTTATATTTTTTGGAAAGGTGAATAGTTAGCAAACAATTCGTGTGTGGCATGATCAGCACGGATAATACAATCGCACACACGTACTATGCAGAGTGTTTCCATACCAATCATTGTGTTCTTCAAACAATATACTGTATTGTTTAACTTGCATATTAACAACAACTTGTGAATGAGAATGAGAGAGGGACAGAGGGAGAGAGGGAGATTGTAGCCACATGAAGATATTTATTGATCAGTTCTGCACAAGGGTTGAGAAGAGTTGCCTGTGTATAGTTTGGGTCATGCATGCATATTAAATATCTATATGGTATCGAGAGTACGTGCATTTTTATTTTGCATTTCTGTACTCTTGTCGTTTTTAACAAATATTTGCATTTTATTCTGACAAAAATTTGCTTTTTTTTTTCTTTCTACTATTCTGTCAACTCGTTGCTCTTGCATCTGCATGCATACAATTTGTTGTATATTGTCAGTCAACAGTTAGCAACAACGACTTATCACTATAATCAACTGTGCAAGTAAATCGAAATGTCAGAATTTATTCAAAAATCAATATGTCAGTCAATCATATTCAGAAAGAGCATGAATGGGTGGTGGGTGGGTGGGATGAGCTCTCTTCATGCTATCCACAATAAAGCATTCGTGCCATTCTGGGACTGAATGATTTACTGATTGACTGCTGCTTCATTTTCTCTATACATACGTTTTGTTTAATAGATTTGCATAAAGTATTCTTGTATAAGTTATTAATTGAAATGCAGAATGTAAAGAAGAAGTCACCGAAATACATTTTGTGAAATTTATGTGATTTTTATACCCTCCACCACAGTGATGGATGTATACTAAGTTTGCTCTGGCATATGCAAGACCCCGAAAGAAGATTTAGCGACCCCACAAAGTTTATGAATACTTGATTATAAATGAAAATCAGCGTTACACTAGATATGTCAGTCCGTGTGTTTTCATGTCTGTTATTGGATCAACTCACAGCTAAAATTTTATAAAAATATTTTCAGTACCTGTACTTAGGTTTCTATTTAAATTGGACAAAATCGGTCAAGTTCCACGCCTACAATTAACAAAAATCTATTTGTTAGGCACAGGAATGTACCCATGGTACACATATTTATCATTAAAGCATTCATCATAGACGTGGTCGGATAACAGACACGCCCACAATTTACAAAAAAACTTCATGTGTTGAACTCAATGCGAAAGTTTATATATATAATAGATAGGCTACAAATGGACTTATTGAGTACATGCCACGCCCACTTTTCGCATGTTGAGATGGAGGGTATTCAAGATTTGTCCTAAGCCAAATTTTGTGTTTTTACATATTTTTTCTTAACAAATTTGGGAGGTGTATTCAATCATGTGAATAAAAAAATTTGCATTCAAGTCATATTTCAAAGAAATATTCAACAGAAAACAAATTTATGAGGCGCCTGAAAAAATTATGCATAAGTAAAATTTACCAAATGATTAAACTAAATTCAACTTGAGACAATTCTTAGAAGCCTTCCTTGAATATAAGCAGAATAAGGGGGCGTGGCGGGCACCTAATAGCTTGTATTGATGTATTCCATATCAACTAATAAATTGGGTTTTAAACAAAATAAATAATTTTTTTTTGCTCGCGTTTCCGTTGTCCGTATACGCCTACTTTTTAGTACATTCATGAAGACATTTTTTAGTTCTGTATTAATCACTGTATTATGACTTTCAATTAGAATTGAAAGAAACTGAAATCGAATTGAACTTTGTCGGTTTGGAAATGAATAAACTCAAAACTAAAAGGAAAGAATGCCTTGCTTTCAATTATATGCATTTCCTATTGACTATCCTTCAAATCTAATTGTGCCTACTTTGAAGCTCCCATAAAATATAGAGCAATTATGAGTCAGTATTTCAGAAACATTGACTTGTTTTACGTCACACCTCTACAACATTTACGGGTAAGTCATTATTTAATTAGGTGAAAATATTATAGTCGTTCAAGTCCAACCCTTTAATACCCTACACCAGTTAGCCTCAAATTATGCTACAATTAGCTTAGTTGTGTCAGTAGACGCGAAGTTTTGCCGTAAAGTACTTCGTGAAATATGATTATATGGAAAGGGTTTCTAAAAATGGTCCGATTGCGTCCAAATTTGATTAGGTAATTACGAAGCTAATTAACTATTCTTCACAAAATTTTGTACAAAAATATTAAGAATTGCAAATTTTCGACATATAAAAACTTCCTTTATAATGGGACCTTGTAAGGAGAGGGGTTCTCAAAATTATGCAATTCGGTCCATTTTTAATACTTCAGTTTCTTCTTGGACCTAAACATGATCTTGTATCAAATTTCATTAAAATATCTACAAAAACACAAGCTATACCTTGTACACAAAAATACATGGACAGACAGACGGACATTGTTCCATATATTGTTTCTGAATCGATCGGCATAAAAAGAAAGTGATTGTGGCATTTACCGTTTAGGAGTTACAAACTTAATTAACCCTTTTCCACAAGTTGTGCAAAATACAATAATTTTACAAAATAATTTAATTAATTGTTTAAATATGTTGTTAAAATGTTTTTATATATAAATGTTTAACATAATTAAGGTGTAATAAATAATTCTATCCATAGAAATTCTATCCTCATATGTATAATTACCAACTAATTGACAACAATTAAGAACGAGCTGAACACTGAAAACTGCCGCCAACCAGAAAAAGCAAAATACATGCAAAATAATAAATGTTTCTGCATATATGTACGAGTATGTATTATAAAAGAATAATAGTAAGCATGGTTGGATGTTCATGTGATATTATGATTATATTATAGAAAATTATGTCGAATGGGTTCATGTACAATATTACACTAAAATCAGGACGATGTACGATTATGACACATTTTACAATCGTTCGATTTTGCAGTAATTTTACGTTTAGCAGAGCTGAGCAGAGATATAATCTCATTAAAGCCTTCTTATATAAAATATTTAGTAGGTATATAGAATTTCTAATCAGATGAGTTTGGTATTAAGAAGTTATCAGATTATTATAATGTGTGCCTATAAAATAAATTGTAGAGCGGTTTAGGTGGCAAAAGAGATTCCATAGTATATAACAATAAAGAGGATGTTTACATAATATATAAAATGAGACTTTAAGAGTATCAACGAGTAAGAACCATATTCCATAGATATGAGAACTGACCACGCCCAATTTTGACACATCGATGGATGGGTCAAAATAGACAACTTCTGCAGTAAAACCCACGTTCAATTTCAATATTATTTTATTACGTTTTAGGGCGTACAGTAGCCGTGCTGTCTAAAACTTTGCTTTGAGTATGCTTTAGACGTAAAAAGATACTCTGACCTGGCCTCTACAGTTTTAGAGAAAGCTATGATATTTTAATATAAACCATTTAATAAAATTATTACAGATTTTTTTCAAAATCCATTTACGGACTTGCTTAAGCATTGAGAAAGTTTAACATGCTGGGTTAAGATATATATTTCGATTCCAGTCAAGCACATTTTAATTTATATAAAATATCAAAATTTTTATTTTCTTTAGGTAGTCTAACGGTACATAAATAAAGGAAATAGGACCAGGTATCCGGGAGTTGCACTTAATTTAAAAATGTGCAATTAATATAAGTACTTCACTTGAGGTTTCCTTTTAAACAAATTTAAATATTTATTTAATAATTCCGTAACATACATATAACGTAACATATAGCTGTGATAATGGGCAAAAATGATTAGATTAGACGTACGTCTACATTTATACTTATTCAAGTTGAACCCGGAACTTTAAGCATAGTATAATACAATACATTTTAAAGAAACATGGAATAATAATCAATTCTGCTGTTAGGGGGATAGGAGGGGGGTCATGCTTTTCTCTAACATGACATATAGAAACTACCGCATTACTGTTGTCTGTTGAAATTGAAGGAAACCTGGAAAATGTTTAATATGCATTAGACATAATTGCCTTCACTACTATTACGATAGAGGAGTTTAAACGCCAATTATCTAAACGACATTCTAACAATATTTCTCTCTTTACAATAATTTTCCTTTAAATTCCTGGCGTTTTGATTGTTGTTGTTGTTTTTGTTGTTGTTACTATCATTGTTTTGTTGTTCTAGGGTATTTAGTGTCATTTTAATTGGCGCCCAATCATTTCATAATTACCATATAGAATATATACAAATGTACGCTTATATAGTAGATACTAAAATTATATTATTATTGTAGTGGCGTGCAATTCATATATTATTCAAACATACACTATATGGGATTTTCATTATATTGCTTTATAACTTTTTTATACCCTTCACATAAGTTGGGGGGTGTACTAAGTTTGTCATTTCGTGTGCACCACCCAGAACAAGATGTTAGAGATCCTAGAAAGTATATTCTTGATCAGCATCAAAAACTAGGTCGACGTGTCCGTGTATCTGTTTGTTGTTGGCATTCTCACGGTCCTAAATTTTGAGATATTGGGGATACTTTCAGTTTTTGCATGTTATTTATAAGGGGAAAAATCGGTCAAGAGCCACTCCCACAATTTATTTATATACCACAAATATGGAGCTATTAAGTTGAAATTTCGTATGCATATCCATATCCATCGATAGGGCAAAAATGGGCGTGATTCACGCTGAAAATTTACAGAAAACCATACTCAGCATAAAACTCGACTTGTAAGCTGATACGTAATACATAAACTATTAGAGGGCGCCACGCCTATTATTATAGATGTAAGGGGTATTTAAGATTTGGCTTAAGACAAATTTAGTTTTCTTACTTGTTTTAATTTAATATTCCTAAAATGTTTTTCAACTTTGTTTTGTTTTTTTGTGTGTATTGTATAAAATTTCGACAATTGAATTTATTCATTGAGTCAACTTTAATGAATGCTAATGAAGTAAAAAAAAAAAGTATGTTAGCATGCTAACAAAATGAATATTTGAATATATTATTTAGTGGGATATTATTGAGAATTACATTATTTTAATTAATTTATCCATAAACATATATTTAGATTTATTTTTAATAGTAAATTTGAATTAAAGGAAAACAATTAATTTATGATTTGAAATGGCCAAAGTTTTTTATCTTTGGAATGAAAAAATATATAAATGGACATACGGACAGAAGTTAATATTTCGTTTTTAAATGAATGAGGGCAGTATCAAAAATACTAAAAATACCCGACCAAACAAAGAAACCTGAAAATTGTTTCAATAGCTCTGTGCTCTAAGGCTTTGGCTTAGTAAAGTCTGTCTGCTCTAGGACACGGGTTTAAACTGAGCTGAGGAAAAAAGTGAAAGAGTTTTTTGCAGCTGGAATTTGAACTCAAGTATCGCGTATCGACTGGTAACCCACCGACAGTTAAGAATGTTACCACGAAAGTCGAGGCTGGTTTGACAGGCGAATGAGCTTTTAAGCTTGTAAAACGCCAACAAAGAAACCGAAAAAGAAAGTGTTGCAGTCACCTTGTAGCTCGTTACACTTAGCTTTATTACTCTTTACATTTTCTTAAGGACTATTACGAATTGCGAATTTTGACCTCCTCTCAAAATATTGGTTGTAGCTCTCTTATATCCAATTAAATTTTAAATGTACAGTGGGCTTGTGTTTTCTTTTTCAATACTAGTTCTTTACTTGTTATTTAATAAATGTAATTTTATTTGATTTTTTTAATAAAAATCATTCTTTAAGTGATGTTTTCTTTCTAGAAAGTTAAATTCTTTAAAAAAAGAAATGATAAAATCCGCTTTTAAGCAAAGTTTTTTGTTTTGTTTTGTTTTGTAACTCCTTTCTCTACAGTTTTTAAAACTAAACATATTTAACATATTTGAAAAACAAAGAAATATTTATTCATTCATTATAGAAAAACACTTGTTTTTCATTTTTAGATAATATCTTCATGTAATTATGGAGAACATTCCCCACAAACATTTCCACCGATTCTAGATTACAGAGAAAATGTGTAAATTATTAATAAATTTGGAAAGAATTACAGCCTTACAATTATAAAGGCACCGAGCGTTAAATTAAAGAGCGTGGTGCGTGATTAGGGTGTGAGTACATGCGCCACATAACAAATAACGAAAAAAAAAACAAAAAAAAGTGAAGAATATAAAAAAAAATTCTTCATAATTTAAAATCATCGCAGGAGCACACGAATATATTTTATTTATGGGAAATTCATTAGAAAATACGAACAATTACATGAAAACTTACAACACTTAACGATTAAATCGTACAAACAATACAATAGTAAATAATATTTGATAGTTGAATAGATTAGATGAATATTGTAATTCTGGAAGCGATCCGCACGAAATTTATTTGTCAGTTAGACAGACGGACTTAGGTGCTGATATTATACCTACAACGAATAAGGAAAAAAACTCAATTTGGCTCACACCAAATCTTAAGTACCCTTCACCACCTCTTCATAAAGGGCGTGGCATGTACCTGATTATACTTTGTAATAATTCATTAGAAGAAGAATAAGTTTTTTTTGGTTTTGTTTTTTTTATAAAATATAGGCGTGTCTGTTATTGAATTGCGCCAAGGATGAATAAGTTAATTATATACAATCATACCGAATTTCATCTTCATAGCTCAAGTATTGCGACAAAGAAAGCGGGTTTTGCCGATTGTGGGCGCGCCTTTGAACCCGTTGTCGGTTATCTAACGCAAGGCATTCTCTTTCAACTCGACTTCTATTCCAAATTTATAAATTGTGGACGTGCCCATTTTTGGCACACCTATAGAAAGGTCTTTATGTATTTTATATATATATTTAGCGAATTTCAATTTCGATTTCTAATTTTCTGATTTCTGATTACCGGGGAAAGTGTGGGGTAAAGAAGCCTGAGCCCGCATGTGTGCGATATGTTTGTGCGTGTATGTGTAGCAATGTCATGAAATTACAATTACCAGCAAATAGTTGTGTTTTGTGTAGATTTCTATGGAATGGCAATAAAAGTGTAATCTACCGACTACCAGACATTTCGACAATTACTTTGTTAAGTTTGCGTGACATTGGATAATAAAGTTAAAAACAACACAACAGCGCACAAATTATATACAATGTACCATAATATGCGAGAGGCGTAAACACTGGTAAAGATGGTAACGTGTGATAATGTTTAACAATATGTAACAAACTTTAAACATAATTGTCATATCATATGGTGCACACGAGCACGTAAAAAGTAAAAAAAGAAAAAACACAAACACAACACAAATATGTTGTATAATACAACAAGATCTTGGAGATTTTTTCCATTAATGTATAAAGTTTTATTGTTCTCTTACATGGAAACGCATACATATTCATACAAGTATGAAATATTTCTTAATTTCAAGTTATTTAGACACTTGGATTAAATGTAAACAAAAAAATAAATTTAAGAAAATTTATGTTCATAATTCGATCGTATTATACACATACATACAATACAATACAATACAATAAAAAAAAAAAAAAAAAAAAATGAAAAAAAAATTTAAAAACTAAAAAAATTATGACTGCAGCGTTATTAAATTTCATTTTCTTGGCTTTCCTTTCCTTTCTTTCGTTTCCTTAATAAATTCCATATCAGGCGGATTGTGTGGCTTTTTATTTATTATGATGATATGATTATTTATTCATTTAAATATTTCATGTTTATTGTTGTACATGGTAGCGTATGTAGCGTACGTAGCGTATGCATACAGATGGAATAACGTGCAGCGCCATATTTCCTGTTATTAGAGCGTTAAAAAGAAATATTTTTTAAACAACTTTTATTGTACGAATAATTTATGCATTTCTAAGGTCAACATGTAGCCGAAATGTAAATTTGAAGCTTATGTTTGATATGTTTGAAGCATAAGTTGAACAGCCAACAAATTCGATCCGACATATTTCAATTATGTTTAAATTGTGTGTGACACCCAAAAAGAAGATCCAGCATTAACATTATGCTTGATCTTCTTGGATTTTGGATTAGTATGAAATTCTTAATCGGTTTAGGCATGTCTGTCTATCCGTCCGTGGGAAGACTTCTCCTAGTCACATAAACTGACACATCTACACACATTAGAAACATATTGACACGCAAGTTAGTTAGTATTGAAATTAAGCATTCAGGTGATGGATCCACCGATACTAAAACAAAATTCAAAAGGTGCAGTTTTTTTTTTTTTTAATTTTCAAACCAATACAAATAGATACAAATAAGGAAGAACAAATTTTGGCTTAGGCCGAATCTTAAATACCCTCCACATTTCCGTATAAATAATGGGCGTGGCAAGCATATACCCATACGTCCTCTAATAATGTATGTATTACGCAAATCAATTTTTAAGCTTTATAAGGCTTTTTGAAGCCTGAAGGTGATACTTATAGATAAACATACCCAATTTAAAGTTCAAAGGTCAATTGTTGTGGCATATGTACATAGATTTTTGTTCATTTATTTATGTTCATACGTAACCAGTGGGCGTGACAAGTATACAATTGCTTTTCCTGTCAAAGACTATTTCGGTACGTGTTGAGTTTTGGCTTGGTGTTGAAAACTTTACACCAAACCTAGTTTTAATAGCAAGCATGTCCCGCCCATTCCTAAAATAATACACCTATGTTTGCTATAAATATAAATATCTGTACAGTTTCAGCTTTTTAGATGTATTTTATTCTACCCAGCACCACTTGTGGCAAAGCGATGGTTGTGCTGGTGTTGCGGAACTTTAAAAGCAAATGCTATAGACATCTACTGATCGATTTAAAATCATTTTCTGAATTGATAGAACCATGTCCGTCTGTCTGTCTTCTTGTTTGTAAGCGACAGATTGCACTTTTTTGACACATTTCAATCAAATTTGGCAGAAGAACATATATTGGCTGAAAATGGACCGAATTGGACCTTTTTTAGAATCCCTCCCCATCTAATTATTTATTATAAATAAATAAAATTCGCAATTCTTAATATTTCTTGATAAAATATTGAGGTGGTCTTAATAATTGGCTGTATTATATTTGGACCCAATCACTCTATTTTCAAATATAATGAAATTTCACGAAGTGACTTATGTGGCAATAACTTGCGTTTACTGATTTAACTAAGAGCTTAATATGTGGAACTAAGTGCTGAAGGGTATTAAATGATCAGGCTTGACTGAACTGTGACATTTTCACTTGTGTTTTATTTTATTTTTATTTCTTTTATCACAATATGATGATAATGAGAAAAATGTTCTTAAGTGGCACAAAACTCTACAAAAATTGTTAGACTTTTAACAGTTTGTGTTAATTGCCCTACTCAACCTATAATATATTTAACTCTCAAGGTGGTAAGGTTTTGAATTTTGCCGCTTGAATTACCTTTTTAATAAAATTCAAATTCAAATTCGTTACGTAATCAAGACACGCTTTTAAATAGTATTTTACTTTACCCTTCTCTCTCTCTCTCTCTCTCTCTCTCTCTTTCTTTTTCTAATTAAAAGGTGAAGCAATTGTACGTTTAGAACGATCAATGAGTAATTGCTTAAACAATTTATTTATTAGCCTTGTAATTGTTGTTGTTTCTGAGGTTATGGATGAATTCACACCTTTTTCGTTTCGTAAGTAATGAAGCGAAGTTGTACACAATTTATTGTTAATACTTGTGATCATGAAGAATTTTATTTAAATTAGTGTATGGAGTGAGTGTATGTTCGATATGGCTAATTATTAGTTTTGGATTAGCTTCTTTAAAAAAACAATAACAACAACAATTGATTTTGTTAATTGTTTATACGGCTGTCGCTTCTACTTATTATTCCAAAAAACATCCGAATGGATGAATGTCAAATGAAATGCTTCTCATACCTTTTAACGAAACAACAAAAACAAGCAGCTACGCATAATTTGCGTTTTGTTTATGTAATGAATTTTCGAAACGATAAAAAAACAAAAACAAAACAAAACAAAACATCTCTACAGTTTTATTTTGTCAACTGCCAACAGGCTTTTTTGTTGAAATGGAAAATTTAAAATTCTATTTTTTTTTTTTTTTTTTTAAAAAATATCAATAATCCTAAAATAACATAACAGTTTCAACTGGCTACAAATTGAATATGAATATGCACAAACGTGCGCAAACACATGCAGGCAACCGTTTGTAAGCTGTGTAAAGTTTAGGAGAGAATATTAACTGAAATGGTCAAACAGCAGTAAACTACAATATCAAAGAAGTAAAACAAGTACAAGAACTAAATTTGGCTTTGGCCAAATCTTAAATACCCTGCACATCTGCATATACACGTGTCAAATATATGTTTACGCCCTCTAATGAAGCATCCATTACGCATTAGCTTGCAAGTTGAATTGTATGCTTTGCAAAGTTTTTGTGTAAATTGTAGGCGTATCTGTTTTGTGATCATGCCCATTTTTGGTACATCATTTGGATATAAATATGCATAATAATTTCACTCACTTTTTGTGAGCGTGGCTCTTGACCGATTTTACTCAATTTATATAGCGGTCTGCGCACAAACACTAGAAACATCTCTAGAAAAAATCATCCCTGAGAATGCCAATTACAAACAAACACACACATATCTAGATCGATTGATGCTGATCAAGAATATATATATTTTGCTGGGTCTTTGACCCATATACATAAATATGTACCAAATTTTTACTTCATAGCTCAATTTATGTGATAGATAAATAAATTTTTGTTGATTGTGAGCGGGTATGTTAAGCAATTTTGTCTTTTTTAAAATAGAAATGTTCATACCTATATAAATCATATTTCAGGCCAATATCTTCATTTTCGGAAAGGCTCACCTTTCAATTATAGACAGAAACACAGATATTGGCTAAAATGACTTGAATTTTGATGCTGCACAAGAACTTCTAACATCTCTTTGTGATAGTTACATAAGGAATGACAAACCTTTAACAAAACATTTTATTAAATACATATGTGATATTATTACATACATTTAGATTTTATACAAATTTTAATAACCAGCTATGTGCCTGTGTGGGAGGTATTAACTTTTGTAGCGCGAATTAGGCGATTTATTAGTTTACAACATAAAAACGTTCAACTCTATGACACTTGAATTTTTGTTTAGGAAATTATGGGCGTGGCTAATACAAATTTCCCTCCCTAAAACAGACGAATGATTGATTCTTTGAAATCATGAGTTACAGCAGACCACACTTCCATGACGAATGGTGTGACAAAGTTAAGCTGCCATTTTTCACCAAAAAAAAAAACCACATCAGTAAAAAAAAAAAAAACTTGAAACAAGCATAATAACAAAAAGCCTTCCGTCTATAATAAATGTGTCTGTTTCCCTCTCATTCATTACTTTTTTACTCTGATACTTAGCAACTGTCACTAATCTGCCACTTTTCCTAAATCAAATTGAACTGACAGAATAATAAACAACAGTAGCACAACAATAACAAAAACTTATATATACTTATCGAAAAAAGAAAACAAAAAAAAAAAAATAATGGAAAAAATTGAAACCGCCATTTGGTGGTTGAGTTTTGTTACTTTTCTCCCCTCTTGTATTTTTAATAATAACAACAACAACAACAACAACAACAATAAAAGAACGCATTGGAATTGTGCTTCTCTTGAGTCTCATTGTCAAGTCATTTGTTCTTTATTGTTCGGCGATGCATTAAATACTGTGAACAAAATATAGTACAACACAACAACAACAACAAAAACAAGTAAGAAAACTAAATTTGGCTTAAGCCAAATTTTAAATACCCTTCAAATAGTGGGCATGGCTGGTACTTGATTCCGCTGTATAAGAATGCATATATTACGTATCAGCTTGAAAGTCGAGTTTTACGCGGAGTATGGTTTCTTATCCATTTTGGGCGTGTCTGATATCCGACGACGGCCATTTTTGGCACATCAATGGATATGATAATTAGTCGTATTTGTACTAAAATTCAACTTAACAGCTCAATTTTTGTGGCAGATGTATAGATTTTTGTCGATTATGGACGTGGCTCTTGACTGATTTTGTGAAAAAACTAAAATCTCATAATTTATGTCCGTGAAAATGCGAACAACAGACAGACACACGGACATATATGTCTAGAAGGATTCAATTTTCAATACTGTTCAAGAGTGTATGTACTTTTTAGGGTCTCTGACGCCTTCTTCTGGATGTTGCAAACTGAATAACAAAATTATTATATCCTCCATTTTATGTGAAGGGTATAAAAATACATTTTGAAAGGTCATATCAGTCACCTCATTTGTTTATTTTTTTTTTTTTTTTTGTTACATATTTTGCTTGTGTCATCATGAAGTGAAGGAGAAGAGATGAAAACTTCACAATTTGTTTGTGGAACGTATAGATTATTAATTATTTTTTTAATGTTTGTTTTATTTTAAATTTCTTTCCATCTTTTTTTTTGTAATCTTACTGATCCTGCTTATGTAGAAATTAATAATTTTATGCATCGTTGAGTTAAAGTTTCATTTTGTTTGACATATAATCCGGAATCCTGAAAAAGGCAATAGGGCAGAGTGTTTATTAATTGTCGTTTAGGATTAGCATAAGGATTGTCAATAAGGTTGCCATTAGGTATAAAACTGTCTCTTCATTGTATTTATAATTTACTTTGGTTACAATTGCATAATTTTGCAATCAATTCATAGGAATATCGAAAACAAAGTCCTCTACATTTAGTCGACTTTTTATGACTTTTACAGCAAGCGGAAAAAATATTCTCAGGTTCGATTTTGGAAAAGTCAAAGTGGGTTCATCAATGTCGCTAATATTTAATAGGTATTGAAATTGTTCTATTTTTGTTTTTTAAATGGACTTACATTCAAGCTATTACAAAAACAAAATTTTACTTGGTCCAAATCTTACGATCTCTTTACCACATCCTCCATAATGGGCATGCCATATTTCTCATAACGCTATCCAAAAATGTACGCGTTAACAAAGAAGTACATTTTTGCTTTAAGAATTGTTTTTTTTTTCATTTGTGGGCGTGTCTAATATCCAACTTTTGACATATGGAAGGGCTATGTATTATATATAATATAAAGTAAATATAAAACATATTTAGATCAAGTCAGATTTTGATGCTGATTAAAAAAAATGTATACTTTGTAAACTTCCTTGCGCCTGTGAAGAGATAGAGAGAGATTTTTGTTATTTGTGGGCGCGTGTGTTTTACTACTCCGCCCATTTTTGGCCCCTTATTATTTTATTACACTTATAAAAAAACTAAAAATTATACAAAAAGAGATATGTGATCTTATTTTATATAAGTGTACGTTCCTTATCCGACTGCACCCATTTTCGGAACATCAAAGGATCGAATAACTATAAATATGCATATCAAATCGATTGTGGGCATGGCTATTTATATAAAAGTGTCTGTAGAGAAATTTAGATACACGGACACACACGTCCAGATCGACTCTGTTTGTAATGTTGATCAAGAATATATATATACCTTGTAGGGTCCTCGGGCGTCTCTGAACGGAACAAAAAACTTAGTATACACTCATCTTATTCGACCTATAGCTGAAGCATACATTTACGTAGAGAGACATCAAGCAGACGGACACACTGACATAGTTAATTCGTTTCGGAAAGTGATTTTTAATCGAATAAAAGGTGAGTTTCTCTCTAGCCGTTTCAAAGTTTCAGATATCCGTGTAGGGTATACAAATCACCTTTCATTAAAAAAACATCGAATTTGTTTCCGTCATAGAAAACCACATTTATATGAATCCCTTTTTGTCCAATAAGTAGGTAAATAGAAAGAGAGAGAGAGGGAGAGAGAAAGATATATAATGTTACAATTTAAATGATGTACACTCTTATCGGATAATTCAGACAAAAAACTCTAGCGAAAACCTCCTCATGATGTCAAAACACAGCAGGCTAACTAAGACCCTGTCAGCTTAACGTTCTCTACACATCCAGCCAACACCGACAGGGAGAACTAGTTTAAGGATAATGCTACTAAAGCAAAACTGCTCCTGCATTATATAGCACAAAATAATATGATAGATAAAAACAAAAATAACAAAAAAGAGATATTTAGGATTAACCATAACATTGACTGCTGTTGTGTAATCTGAGTGTTCAGGTGGTAGGTGAAAAAAAAAACAAAATTGTAAAATTGTACACTTTTATGTGGAGAGGGTTCTGCGTTGTAACAATAGTATAGGGAAACACTGAATAGATTATTTAATATTATATTTGGTTTGGTTGCAGATTTCCAGTTGAATTTATTTTTTTTTAAATTTTTTTTGTATATATTCTAGCTGACTACAGTTTGATTGTTATCACACGCAATTTTGTAATTTTGATGGAAACAATGGAATTATGAGATAAGTCCTTTCACCACTTAGCATATACCATAACAATGTATTATACATACTCGTACATTGAAAATGTTGTTGCTGTTTTTCCCTTTATGTTGAGTTGAGAGATTTTACAATTCGCTGCACTTTTAAATTGAAAACAAAGCAGTTTTGTTACAAATAAATTTTTTTTTTTTACTTCTTTTCTCGAAAGAAGGGAAAATACTTTTTTTGTGGTATACCATGAGTGGGAAACTTTTTGACTATTGCGGGCCGCATTTAATATAGGCAGTTGATAAAGGATTTGTGCCTGTTAAAACATAGAATATGGAGGCGCATGTTCCCCACCTAACAAAGCAAAAATTCTCAAATTTCTCGGAAATATTTTGATATCGAAATTTTTGATGGCATTTCATAGATACTGACTAAATAAATTCAATGGTGCAAGTTTGAACTTGATCAGGTCACTGTGACAGTTTTTGTGATGATTTTAAAACACCATGAATACCTTTTGAAACTGTCCTAGAAGATAGAAACTTATTGAGACTAAATATCAATCATACATGTAAAATTTTAAATTCATATGAATTTAAAACTGTAAGCTTTCAAAAGATTTTTAAAAGGTAAAGTTTTTCTTCTACCTTTAACTTATGCAGAGTTACAACAGTTCAAATTTTGTGTCAAATTGTGGTAAAAAACTTTATTACGAAAAAATCGTTATATGAAAAAATCTACAATTCTAGATATTTTCAAATAAAATTTGGTCTATCGATTCCCCTTAATATAACACTTAATTATGCCGAATATGAGTTCAATCGAACAATTTATAATTTTCTAACATATATTTTCCAAAGGTTATACAGCAAGACAAAAATGGCATATTACCGAAAAATCTTTTATATCGAAATTTCGATTCCACTCGATAGTATTTTAATTGATCACAGAAATTCAATGGTTTAAGTTTGAGCTTGATCGGACCACTGTGACAGGCTCTTACGATGATTTTAAACTAACGTCTTATGAAACTATTCTATATAGATTTATGTATTAGAGCAATGCGGCTCATTTCGGCTCAGATATGAAAACAATTATGTTTGGCTCGCCTCAATAAATAGTTGGTCATGTCTGCTCTGTTATAGTTTATATAAATAACAGTTGTTTAGTTTCAGTTGTTATTTTATTGGCGTTACATTTTTTTTTTCGGAATTTTCAGATAAATATTTTCATTTAAATTGTTATCTAAATATGAGATTTCCGTTTTTTAACGAAGTATTTATTTTTGTTTCTATTGAGGAGAATTATAAGAAATTGTGCTCTTTCATAGACAAGGGGTTTGATGGTTTGGGGATTAAGGGGTTGTACTGTTTACACATTTATTAGAAGAAAATTTTTTTAAATGAAAGAACTGATCATATACTATTGTATATATGTACGAGTATGTGTGGTGCGTATACATTATTTTCGACGTATTTCCTTATATCTTTCGCCTGAGATGGAGGGTATATTAAATTTGTCATTCCGTTTGCAACACCCAGAAGGAGGCGTCAGAGACCTCACAAGATATATATTTTCATCATCAGTGCCGAAAATGAAGTCTGTGTGTCTATCTGTTGTTGGCACGGTCATAAATTTTTAGATATTGAGCTGAAATTTTCTACAGAAACTTTTAGTTTTTGCACGAAAATCACTAAAATGTACAAAATCGATCAAGAGCCACGCCTATAATCGACAAAAATCTATCCATATACCATAAAAATTGACCTATATACTTAAAATTTTGTATCAATGTGCCAAAAAATGGGCGTGGTCGGACAACAGATGCGCTTACAATTTACAAAAAAAAAAAAAACACTTTTAGCAAAAAACTCGACTGATACGTAATACATACTCTACTAGAGGGCATAATCATATATCTGCCACGCCCATCATTGTAGATGTAGAGGGTATTTAAGATTTGGCTTCAGCCAATTTTGCTTGTCTTACTTGTTTTTTTGTGTAATTTATTAGACATTATATCGGTATTGATCACCTTTCTTCCTTCATGTCATTAATCATTGCATACATTTTAACCCAATTATTATCACATCACCATGAAACAGTTCAATGCGTATGCTCTTTGCATATTTATACACGTTTAATGAAAATTCAATTGAAACGTTATATATCAATCACTACCATCAATGAAACAATCTCCATAAATATGTCGCGTTTCGACTCTACTCTGTTTGCATACGTAATTTTTCAATTTTATGACAATAACAACAACAATAAACCAAACCAAATAAAATTAAAAGAGTTAAATTTTAATTTTTATATTATTTACAGTAAACGTGATTTGATGTGTATTACATATTCATGTTGAGAGGACATGAGCTGCGTTCCTTATAAAACGCTTTTCATGGTAGTTACAAATCGTCACTGAAGCTGTCACTGTGGTCTGATCAAGCTCAAACTTGCAGCATTGAATTTGTGTGATCAATTATTATGATTCAGCATCAAAAAATTTTTTTTTAGAAATTTAGCATTTTTACCTTGAATAAATTGACGAAATGTAAAAATCATCCAATTCCACTGAAAATGGGCACGATTAAGCCTTACAGAAAATGGAACTTATGTGCCAAATTTCGTGGAGATATATCAAGAATTGTGGATTTTTCCTATAAGGTGGACAAAATAATATGAACATCATGCAATTTAGTAAATCTTGTTGCATGTTGGCAACACTGCTTCCGTGTAAATAATGCTCCGCGTATGTATTACACAGTTTACATGTCAAATCTTGTACGTTATATTTCAGTGTAATGCGACGGTTAACAAAGCGATCGGTGAAAGAAAGATCAGACTTCGAAGGAGGGCATATTGTTGGTGCTCGATTAGAAGGAGCTTCTGTGGCGAAAACAGATGAATTACTTAACGTTTCACGAGCGACAGTGTCTACCGTAATGACACCATAACCAAAACATTGAAATACATCATCGGCAAAGAATAGTGAGAACAGAGAATAGTGGGCGAAACTTAACGTTAACTGACAGAGATCGACGAACTGAAACAAAAGTGACAGCAGAACTCAACACTCAACATTCACTTAACCTTTTCGACCGAAACAGTACGAAAAGAGCTCCACAAAGCTAACATTCGTGGAAGGGCTGCAATTGCAAAATCCTCTATGTCAAGTGTTCACATTATTTTGTTCATTCCCTGTATATAACAATCTTTTCATAATGCCCCAAGTGAATCTTTTTACTACAATACATAGTTTAAACTGCTATAACTCTGCAAAAAAAAACATAAAGAAAAAACTTTTGCGTTATTTAAAATTTGAATGAATATAGAATTTTTAGTGGCCACAATCCATTTTGAGTCAAAATATGCCATTCTTCTTGTGGCTTGATCAAGTACAAACTTGCACCATTGAGTTTGTTTAAGTATCAAAATTTTATTTTAAAAAAAATTCTAGAAAAGTAACATTTTTGTCTTGCTATAGCTCATACTTGGGGAGAGTGCAATGTGGAATCGTTTTACATGTTTAACAATAACAATAATGAAAAAATGGAAACTTTTATGGCCTCCCTTATAACTTTCTATGACCGTCAATGGTGAAAAGGTTCCCCACCTATGGTAGAGCAATCTAAGATTAAACCTAAATCGCATAAATTTGTTCCTTATATAAATACAGGGTATACCAAAGCTAATAATACTAAATAGTTAAAGAGTGTTCTGTTAAAAAATACCATTAAATATAAATATAATCATTAATTATAACGGTTGCTTTTTTGTGTTTACACAAATGAGTACAGGAACACAGTCCACACCATATAATTTATAACACATTTAATTGTACCATATTTCAAGCAAAAGAGGCGCCTTTGTAGCGCTCCGATTTCATAGAAAATAATTAAGACTGCCTTTTTCAATCTCATCTCATATCTCATCGTACACTATACAAGTGCGATTATGTGTGTCTAAAGTAATTATATATTGTGTTAAAAGATATGAATGAGGTACAAAACATAAGGATGATGTTGATAGAGATGATTGCTTCTACACTTTAACATACACAGGACACATCAATCAAATTTATTGTGTTCTCCCAGCGATGTTGGGCAAAGCAGGGATAACAGCAACCTTTCATTTTCTATACATTATAATTATGGGTTTGGTTATTATTGTTCTTTTTTCATTATTTAATAAAACAACGGTATATAATATATAATTATGATGAGACTTGAATTTTTGAAGTTTTGTGTAATTATTCGATATTTAGCTGATATATGATGTTTAAACATTTTTAGTGATAAGCGATTATTTTCAATAGGTATTCATTTGAAATTTTACTATACAGAGTCATTAACAAAAGAAAGAAAATATATAAACAAGTAAGAAAACTAAATTTGGCTTAAGCCAAATCTTAAATATCCTCCATATCTACATACAAACGGTGGGCGTGGCAGGTATATGATTACGCTCTCTAATATGTATTACGCATCAGCTTCAAGTCGATTTTTATGCTGAAAATAGTTTTTTGTTAATTGTGGGCGTGTCTGCTATTCGACCACTCCCATTTTTGGCACATCCTTGCATGGGATAATTATATAATACATATGGGTATCAAATTTCACGTTTACAGGACAATTTTTTTGGGAGATAAATATATTTTTATGGATTATGGGTGTGGCTCTTGACTGATTTTGCCCAAAAACTGCAAAAACTAAAAGTATCCTTACTTCGTAAAACATCATAATATAGTAAAGGGTTTTATAAATGAACCGATTGGGTCGAACTATGATACCGCCAAGTTTTTGTACCAAATTTTGACAAAAAATATGAAGAATTTCAATTTTTTGCCATATTTTGGCTTTCTTTATATTATCACCTTATATGGGGAGAAGTTCCAAGAATGGTCCACTTAGATCCATTTTTAACAATGTTGGCTAATATGTGTCCTAAATTTACATGGACAGACAGATGACAATCGATTTAGAAAGTAATTCTATAATACAAGATAGTTGTTACAAACACGTGCACAAATTTAATATACCCTTTGTACAAAAATACGGAAATCAAAGTTGTTAATATATTCTAACGAAACGTGTTAGTTTATTGTTCGTAACGCTTTTTATTCGGTATCAAATCTTTGAAAAGGTATCAATTTGTTATGGGTTAAGATTTGTGGTTCAAACATTTATTGAAAATCAATTCCAAATAATTGTTTATTGAATGTAGTGCCAATATTCTTCATCACATTGCTTTTTGTCTAATTTTGCTTATAAACACACTACATAGTAATGTGGAGAGCAATTAAAAAAGTATGTAATCCCTGCAGGAAAGGTGTTGAGTTATACTCTTCATATAGAATAATGATTACACTAAGTTTATTATTCCGTTTGCAAGCTACAAAAGGAAATGTCAGTACATATGTGTTCTTTATTAGCATCAACATCTGAGTTGATTTAACCATGTCCGTCCATATATCCGTTTTTTGTTGTTGTCGTATATTTTGAGCAGAAATTTTGTACAAATATTTGCACTTTCTGTCGGTAAGTTTTTATTTAATTTTGACAAAATCACTTAAGTTCCACGCCCACAATCGACTAAACTTGAGCCAAAATGTTGAAATTTCCCACACATACTTATTATTAGCTCATTTATTAATAAACCTAAAAAATGGGCGTGGTCGAATAATGCTTACAATATAAAAAAAAAACTTTATTTGGACCAAAAATCTACTCATTATCTGCAATACATAAATATATAGTTTGATACCTGCAACGCCCACTTGCTACATAGGGTGTTTAAGATATGGCTTAAGCCAAGTTAAGTTATTTTTTCCTTGTACACATTTTTGTATTCACCTTTAATCACCTTTGTAATGTGTGAGGCAGGTGTAAACTAAATTAAATTTCTCTTTTACATGTCCGTTAATATTGTCCGTCTGTCTGTCTGTCCACTCATCCTTTTACTTTATCCGGTACGTGTTTGACATAATAATGCTTAAAATGACGCCTTTGTTTTTATTGTTATGGTTAAAGGTAGATTCTTTTTTTTAAGTATTTTTATTTATGTGTTTGTTTCTATATAATCCTGTGTCACTTCTTATTTGTTTTGTGGCAAAAAAAAAATATATTAAGTTTATGCAGATATTTGTAACTCTTAAACGGCAAACCATTTTCATACTGATCGATTCAGAAGCAAAATATGAAACGATTTAATGAATTCATTGTCCGTCTGTCTGTCCATGTAATTTTGTGTATAAGCTATAGTTAGCATTTTTGTAGATATTTTAATGAAATTTGATACAAGATCATGTATTGGTCTAAGGAGAAACTGAAGTATTGAAAATGGACCGAATTGCACAATTTTTAGAACCCCTCCCATTATAGTGGAAGCTTTTATATGGCGAAAATTTACAATTTTTAATATTTTTTGACAAAGTTTCGATAAGAAAAGTTAAGCTAATTCTTAATAATTGGGAATTGACAAATTTGGACCCGATCAAACCATTTTTAGAACTCATTTCCTTATAATCATATTTCACGAAATGACTTAAAGGCGATGCCTCATGTTTACTGACACAACTAAACTAAATGGTGTAGGGTATTGAATGATAGGTCTTCTCCACTTAACATTTTCACATGTTTTACCATTATAAAGGTATTTTGTTATTTGGTATCTTGTGAAGCATTGGTGCGTGCTTTTGATAACTAAACTGATTACAAGAGTAACAAAAAAAAATGCCCTTCTCAACAACAACCATCAACAAACTAATCATTGTATTGTTTATTAAACAATACTAAAGGTTTTATGTGTACTCGTATATTGTTCAGTTCATATTCTTTATTTTTCGACTGCTCCTACTGTTTCCCTTAACACATATTTTAAGCCAAGTTGATTATTTACTAAACATTCTTAACTGGGATACTGTACGTGCTTGTGGTTTTTTATTATTACGTTTTTTTATTTAACAAGAAAAACCAAACCGACAATCACGTATACTGTAAAGTGATTTGTTAGGGTTTTTATATACCTTTTACCTTTTTGATGGCAATATACTCATTAGGTTGGTGAAAATCTGAAGCGAAAAAAAAGGGATTTTAGAATTTCATTTCTCTTAAGGGTACAAATTATATACTGCCACGCCCAAAAAAGTATTCAAAATTAAAGCAATTGACAATTTACCTTAATCGCAGCCAACTTGTTTACACAATATTCACCCTCTCACCCACCTTAACATCTTCAATGTTTAACCAACCACCAGCCGCCAGCCGCTAACAAAGGAACATAACTTTTTCAAAATAAAGAATTTCTTTAGAGAACTTTATGGTCATGGTAGTGGTAAAATGGAAAAAAAAAAAGATGTAAGTACGCTGTACAACTATTTAGCACATTTAAATCGACTTAACAAACAAGCACATGCAAGCGTACACACTGTATGTAAATGAGTGCAAAACTACTGAATTACACATGGTGCTCAACATTTGAGGCTAAGAGGATTTTACAATTAAACCGATTTAAACATTAAATATGTACACACACATACACACACGCGCAGGCATAACAACCTAAAGAGGAACTAACTTGTAAACTAACAACAATGAATAACCAACAGCTAGAAGAAGAATTGGAAAAGGTTGTTCTAATCAACAAAGAACGATTAGTTAAGTGTCTACATAGGCATACACTTACACACACGCAGAACGACCATATGTTGTTAAATCATATAAAACATGAACACTAAAAACTGAGAAAATTTCCAACATTGCTTGTTGTAGGGAAATGCTAATTTTTATACCCTACATATGAAATGGTGGGCATACTAAGTTTGTCATTCTATTTGCAACACCCAAAAGGAGGCATCAGAGACCCTACAAAGGTTATGTAATCTTGATCATAAATAAAAAACTGAGTCCGCCCAGACATGTATGTCCGTGCGTCCGTCTGTTTTTGTCATTCTAAAAGTTCTAAATGTTGAGATATTGAGCTAAAATTTTTTTACAGAAATTTTTACCTTCTGCACTTAAATCGCTATTTAAAAATCAGCCAAGAGCCACACCCACAATCGCACAAAATTCTATATATCTGTCAAAAAATTGACATTTGAATTTGAAATTTGGTAATTGCCAAAAATGGGCGTGGTCGAATAACAAACACGCTTGCAATACCAAAAAAACCTTATAAAGCTTAAAATGCGACTTGCAAGGTGATGCGTAATATATGCACTATTATAAGGCGTAATCGTGTTCCTGTCACGCCCACTTTTTGTATGTAGATGGGGAGGGTATTTAAGAGTTGGCCAAAGCCAAATTTATTATTTGTACTTGTTTTCTTTACAATCATTGACTTGGTAGTAGAGTAGAGAGCGGCTTAAAATGTGTAATTAGTGTTTGTTACCCAACGGCCTAAAAGACTTGAAACCTTAGGCATGCAGGCGATAATTATCAGTTAGCCTGTGGTCGGCTAAAAATCATTAAGAAAGCATTAACACTTTTGGTATGAATATAATCAGCGAAAGAAAAAGCGAAAGGTAGGAGTGGAAAGGTATCTGTAGTGTAATATAGATTCAAGCAAAAGTAAAAAATCGGGAAATATAGGAAATTTGGCTGTTGGCGTCCCTTGCTCAAATGAAATTGTAGAATCAGAAATTGAAGAATTTGCCAGCGAGGGGGCACACCTCCTTAACTTTTGATTTATTAACTATCCAATGATATAAATTTACAACACTCCGAAAAGTGTAAAAAGTACTAAAAAACCATACATCTGCTGTTTTACTTTCATACAATATTGTTAACCTTCAAGCCCATAGTCCGCATGCAGTAACTGCTACAACATATGCTTTATGTCTAAATTGCCTCCGCTTTGTATCACTTTCATTCATTCGCTGTTGAAAACTATCACAGTAACAATAACTTTACATAACTATTGTTGGAATGCAAGAGTGAATAGAAAGCAAGAAAATGAAAAAGAAGAAACAAGTTTATGGTCAATTGAACAAAATGAATTGTCATAAATTAAAAATTCGTTTAAGTTTGACGGCTTGCGTGTTTGCTTGACTATTGCTTGGGCCCTGTGTTAAGGCGAAAACCATTGTAGCAGCCATGCAGCCATATTTATAAAGCAGTGTGTGTGTGTGTGTGTGTGCGTGTGTGTGCATGCATATGTCCTACTGCGTATAAACCGTATAAAATTGATTTGAATTGCCAACAAAATACTTTTAATGCATATTTTGCTAATAATTCACTCTCTCACTCTCTCACTCTATTTCTGTATATATTTTATATAAAGATTGTTCGAATGTTTGAAACTCCTTCAATTACAAAACAAAATCTGAATCAATTTAATGAAATCAATGTCCGTCTGTCTGTCCACGTAAATTTATGCGCTACTGTTGGCACTTTTTGAAAATAAAATCCATAAAATTTGGTACACAAGAATATGTATTGACCAAAAAGGGAACCTGAATTGGATCATTTTGAAAATTTCTTTCCAAAGGAGGTCCTTTTATAAAGGAAGTCTCTATGTGGTAAAAAATTGAAATTCTTAATATTTTTTTACTAAAATTTGGTAAAGAAGATAATAATTAGTTTCATAATAGGCTGTGCCAAATTTGAACCCGATCGAACCAATTTTAGAAGGCCTTTCCATTTAATGATTTGTTACGAAGTGACTTTTATATGACAAGGCCTCCCGTTTAATACAATTTTTGAATGAAAAATTTCTTAGAAGTGTTTTTTTTTCCAGTTTTTATTTATTTGTAGGCGTGTCTTTAAACTGATTTTAAGTAATTTCAATGTAAAATCTATCAATGTTAAAGTTAGTAAATTTTATCTGAATTTCTGAATCGGAAAGGCGGACAGACTAACTATGGCTAAATCGGTTGAAAATGTCATGCTAATCAAAAATATTTATTATTTGTCTTTTTAAGAAGCTTTTGCTTAAATATTACACGTATAAAATTTTTTAAGGTTTTAACGCCTTTGTTAAGTTAAGTCTGATTTTATAGATTTAATATGAGGGCCCCTTAGAAAGTTTGTGACCGTTTAAGGTAAGCTGTTGCCTTTAATGTAAGTAGGAGTAACCCTTCTTTGTTTTAATTTTTTAGCTACAAACCTGCATTTCTAATATTTAAAAGCAATAGTTCTTCCAGTAGGTAAAACATAAAGCGTTCTGTTGTCTCTACATCAGATCTAATATCTAGCGACAGTGACAGCTGTTGTTGACACTAATTTATAGACAATAAACTATATAAATCTACACAAGAACTTAATTCGTTTTTTATCAACATTATGATGAACCCAACAATCAACGACAGACATGAAACACTTCAAGCGTGCTCTTTGGGGAAGGCAAATATAAATATGCCTGCATTCACGCTTTAACACAAGAAATATGTCAAATACTTGAATAAACAATAACATGTAGCGACACATGCAACGACTGTAATAAAATATTAACAAAAATAAAAACATAAACGAATATAATTGTTGAATTTTTCATAATTTTTAATGTTCTGTAACAAAGCGACACCACACGTAAAAGCACACACAGGCAGACAGGCAGTTAAACGGAAGAGTAAAGTTGATATTTTTCGAAGCCAAGACAAATTTATGTATGATGTAATGCTACAATGCAAAGGTAAATAAAAGTATATTTCACGGTTGATATGTGGTACACGACTATTAACAAAATTCATTTATCATACAGTCATGTATTAATCTATTACCAAGAAGAAGATTGAATGAAAAGAATTTATTTAAAATTCTCAAAAGTGTACAAAAACGACTGATTTGTGATGCTTTTAATTTTGTTTAAAGGATTATCATGCATCACAACAAATCTCAATGTACGTCTTAACACATTAAGCAACATTTAGTTAGCGAACATAATCAGCTACAATAATAAAAAAATAACAAGTTGAAAAACGAAATCTTTAATACCCTCCACATCCACAACGGTGGGCGTGGCATATATATATATATTGCGCACTCTAATAGTCGCACTAAATGTCAGCTTGCAAATCAAGTTTTACGTGGGGTATGGTGTTTTTAAATTGTGGACGTGTTTTGTTATCCGACCAGGCCCACTATTTTTGTCGATTGTGAGCGTGTCTGTTATTCTACCAATCTCATTTTTTAGCAAATTGATGCTTGAGGTGTTTATATATAAAAGTACCGAATTTCAAGTAAATAACTCATTTGCGGTAGATAAATAGATTTTTGGTGCATTTTAAATAGCGATCTGCGTGCAAAAACTGTACAAAATTTCAATTCAATATTTTAAAATTTACATCTGTGAGAATGCCGGCTCAGACGGACGTACGGACACACATGTCTAGATCGATTCAGTTTTAGACGCTGATCAAAAATATACATACTTTGTATGGTCTCTGCCTTCTCCTCCTTCTGGGTGTTGCAAACGGAAGAACAAACTTAGTGTAACCCCCCATCTTATGGGGAGGCTATAAAAATAATCATAAATTGTTCCATATTTTAACTTAATTGTATGACATTTCAAAGAAATTTACATACCCTCAAAAAAAATATATTTTTAATAACCAAATCATTCCCATTAGTTGGCAATCTTTGCATAACAATCTTTTTAATAATTTAATACATAAATTTATGAGTAAGGTTGACTGTGTTGGACAATTTGCATATATCGTATATATGTATGCATATCTGAATAGAGATGACGATTTAATGGGAATTCTGTTTCATAAAATTTATAGCCGATAATCCGATTATTTATTAATTTTTTCTCAACACTTGTTGAAATATTCACTGACACGCGAAACTTATATAGTGGATCTATAAATTAATTCAATATAATTACAAAACATCGTATATGTTGAATAAGAAATTGACACTTTTTTTTGTTTTGGAAATTTTCTTAAGTAGAAAAATTTGAAGGTTTAGTTACTTTGAAGGAAAATTTTGCGTAAATACTAGCTTAGAAAATGAAAATGATATTTTTATAGAAGCAGGCGTGGCTTTACAAAATATATATATTTTTGATCAGCATCAAAAACTGAGTCGACCTAGACATGAATGTCCATGTCTGTTGTTGGTACTCTCGCGGTCGTAAACTTTGAGGTATTGAGCTAAAATTTTGTACAAACACTTGGGCAAAATAAGTCAAAAGCCACGCCCACAATCGACAAAAACTTAAATTTTAAGCATATTTTTGTACCCAGAATATAATTAGGAAAATTTGTATTATCTTGAAAAATTGTCACAAATATACGGACGGATGGACATGCCTAAATCGTTTCATTATCAAATATATGTCAACAATACTTCTTATTGTTATTATAACGACTCCAATAAATCTTTTGCTACAGATCGTCCCCTAAAGTGTTAATAAAAATAGTGCGCCATTATTCACTACTCATATATTTCTTTCCGTTTTCTTTTTTTATGACAATTTGTATATACTTTGTAACCTAAATATATTGATAAAACAACAATCTAAGCACAGAAGAAAGAGTGTAAAGTTGTTCTGATTGAAAGTACTGACCGATTACAACTTATGGGCATTAGTTTGGCTACCAATTGTTTGCAGGGCTTCAAACACTAGGTCCCTCCACCAGAGTTTCGGTCTGCGACTCGCGCGACGTTATTATATACTTCCTGTCGAACACCATCCTATCTGGAGCACTTTCATCCATTCAGCCGAGATGGCCTAGTCATCGTAGGTGTTGAATCTTTATGCGATGTAAATATTGGCCTAAAGTTCATACAGCTCAACATTCATTCTAATTCGGAACTCATCGCCAACGCGTACAGGACCAAAGACCTTTCGGGGAATTTTTCTCTTAAATACGAGCCCCCCATTTGTGTTAGCGTCCATGCTACAGCCGTATAAAGAAGCACGAGACCGATAAGGGTGTAAGTTATGTCGCACGAGAAAGAGCTTTGCTGTTGAAATACTTACTTGGCCCTGTTTACAATCATAATTCTTTTTCCATGCTGACGTTATAGGATACATTTACGGTTGTACTTAGATAGACAAATTCCTTAACTATCTCGAAGTTATATCGGTCACAACATGCAAGGGATTCAGGGCACTGCGTATGCCTGGACGTTGAGACCATGTACGTGAAAAGTATAATCGCTTGAAAATATCATCACGTTATAATTGTAAAGAGTTGTGACTAAAAATTCATTCATTATTGGACCCACTGAGCTTATAAATACAATACAGTTTATTTTTCAACTAGGCCATTATACCCTACTCTACTTTTTTTATTACGTCTTTTACATTTGGTTGAGTTTGTATTATAAAAACTTTTTTACAACCGCAAACTGTTTGGTTTTTGGTAATAAAATGATAAATTTTAATTGAAGTCTTACATAAACTTATCGTTTAATATATAAACGAAACCTTTCAAAGTTTTTTTATTGTTAAAATAAATCACTACACATTTATAACAGACAATATCCTGTTAACGAGTGTTATACAATCAGAAAAAGAAAATGTGTTACATATCAATAAAAGTCTAAAAATGCAAACAGTTATACATTTATCAAATACACAACAACAGACGGTTTCACTTGGGTCTTGTGGTAATCTATGAACGACCAGTACATGTCAAATGTTAAGACATAGAAAAAAACCACACTGAACAGTTAAAGTAAATGAAAATTTATGGCCATCCTACACGTATACACAACAAGAAGTATACATAGAAACGTAGTGTGAATTAGTGAGATAGAGAAAGAAAGAAATGAATAAATATGTAGTAAGGTAAAGGATAACGAACGATTTGTTTCATTGTAAATGGTTTCGTAATTTATTGAAAAGCTAAGATATAAATCAAATAAAGCGCCCAATTTCGATCAAAATGTATTGTATTGATTTACAATGTTTTATACTTTCTTACCTTTTGTTGAACCATTACTTGAAAGAGTCCTTGATCCCTTTTCTTCAGACACTCTAAATATAATCAAACGTATTTATAATGAAAAATGTATTATTCTGGCTGGGAAGTTCATTTTTTCCAGTGTAAAACGATGAATTATATTGTTTGGCGAGAGAGGGGGAGTATAAAATATAGAAGAAGAAGTGATAATAAAAAGGAAAGAATAATGTCCTAGTGTTACGGATATAAAAAATAAAAAAACCAAATTTGGTTTAGGGCGAACCTTAAATACTCTCCATATGATTATATTGCTTGTGGGCGTGACAAGTACTCTTTCTAATAGTGCATGTATTTTGACAAGTCGGGTAATACATCATATGTAAACTTTTTGTAAATTCTGAGCGTGCCTCTCTTCCGACCACGCCCATTATTGGCATATCAATGAATGGCATAATTGTGTAACAAATGTTTACCACATAGCTAAATTTTTGTAGCAGATAAATGCATTTTTATAGATTGTGGGCGTGGCTCTTGGCTTCATGCAGAAACTAGTTTTCCTTATTTCAGCTTAATATGTCAAAACGTAATAATAACGGACAACCATGTATAGACTGACTCAGTTTTTGATACTGATCAAGAATATATATAATTCGTACAGTCCCTGACGCCTTCCTCTGGATGTTACAAACGGAATCGCACATATAGTATACGTTCCCATTTTATTTAAATGGTATAAAAATGAAAAATGAAAACAAAAAACATTCTGTTAGATGACAGTGTGCTGCGTTGCTATATGACTGGGGGTGACATTAACTCGACAGGATAACAAATCTGTTAAAATGTGACAAACGATTTTGTAACTTGCCAACAGCATGACACTGCGCAACAACATAAAGAAGAAATTTTCTTAAAAACTATCTACTACAAAATATTGCATAGAGAAAAATAGAAAAAAAACATTTTTATTATATGGTACACATATCTATTATTGTAAAAACTGTCAGCTTAATGTCTTTTCTACAACACAAAATATGTTTGACCAATTGTTTAGCTGGTAAGCGGTGTCTCGTTCCCTCTTATCTACATTTCTGTCACCCGCTGTGTGTTGAGTCGTATGCTTTACCCTCTTGCTTTATATAGAAAATTTTGTACTAATTTATGTTTTATGTTTTTTTTTTTCCTTATTACAACCATTCATCCTTCAGTATTAACATGTATGTGTCTGTCTACGTGTGTATGTGTTTTACCTTTATATCCTTTAAATATCCCTCTTTATACTGTTTTGCTTTCTAATGATGATTCCATATTGTTGGCTGGTCAGCTTAACCATAACTAAAAATCCTTATACTCTGCATTACTTTTCATTGCTAGGTTTTCTCACCAAATTTATTTATGACCTTTTTCTTTTTTTTGTCTCGTCCATTATTATTCTATATCGTTTCATCTTTCACTCGTCCTTGTTGCCTTTTTTTAGGTTTATTATCCTTTAAATATGTTATTTAGTTGATCAAAAGGATTTCAGTTGGTTTTGTGGTCATTGTTGACTTAATTCATTTTCCCCGTTTCCCAACTGGGGAATACGAACCAACTAACTAAATAATGACAATTTCATTAATGAAAATCATTTATCGGACAAAGGGAATACAACATAAAACAAAGGAAACACATTACCATCTAGTATCTAGTTATCTTAAATAGAATTCCTGGTGAGTTGTGTAAGGAAATAAATTAAAATAATTGCTTTAATTAAGAGTGAAAATAAACCAATAATAAGAATGATTTAGCTAAAGATTTTCACAAGATATTAAAGTTCATAAAAAATTTAACTAAATTTTAATTAGTTTTCTCTAAATAACATTCATTAGTATGTTAATGTCAATAACCGCTAAAGTGGCGGCAAAAATATTTCATTGGTTTGACGATAGCTTGTTGCTAAAAAGAAGGGTTAGGCTCAGTGATGGATTTAAGGGTGCATGATGTAAGCGTTCGCGGAAGGCAGCTCAGGGGCCTTTTTAACAATATATTTCCTTTAGCTAATAATGATAATAATATATGTAATAATAATGTATGGAATTTTATAAGCTTAAATGTTCATTCACTTGTCGATCCAACTTCGACTTTATTGGTAATATTCTTAACTGTCGTTGGATTACCAACGCGGCAAATTCCAGCTCAGAAAATTTTCACTTCTCCCTTCAGCTAATGGTTTTCAAAAAATGTTTCCGCTTAAAGCCCGAAGCAATTGTATCTATCGCTAGTTCCGTAGTCTACTCTTCAACTTTGAATTTCGCAAGAATCGTATTGAAAAACTATTTTCAATTAAAACATAAAAATTTTCCATTCCAATACGAATACACGCTTGAATGTTTTTCATAATCTGTCAACGTCAGTCATTTATCAAAATTACTGTCACAATTCTGAGGCTGTAGTCACAACTCCAATTTTCGGCCATAATAATCGTCCCACCGCGTTTTGCGTGCTTTAGTGGATAAATTCAAATGAAATTATTCACTATCGGATGTTTTTGTGCCAATGAGATAAATACATAAATAGATTTTTGTCGATTGTGGGCGTGGCTCTTAACCGATTTGGCTTAATTTAAACGACAACAGACACACAGACGCCTATGTCTAGAACAACTCTAAATTTTGATGCCTATCAAGATTGTGAATATATCTGAGTATTGCATTAAAAAATATTGTGTGTGTAGGGTATAAAACGAAGGAAGAGTTTAAATTAATCAATTTTAACAATCTCTCTCCTCTCCTGAAATACTTTTAATAAATATTTAAATAATACGTGAACAATATTTTTAATAATTGAAATTATTAGTTCAAGTAATGAATTGACAAACATTTGTGCTGTGTCGTCATGGAGAAGAAGTGACTTTATTTTTAATTTTTTTGTATTTCTCTGAAATTCAAACAATAATATAAAGAAAGCAATCGAAGGACAATAAGTAACAAATGGTGAAATCATTTCTCTCAGCCTTTTTTTATTTAATTTTTTTTTTTTTTGGCCAAAATATTGCAAAAAAGTCGATGCAGGACAAGAAACGATATTATTATGAAAACGTGCAATGATTTTGCAACAAAGTTTATTTTTCCTGGGGAGGAAGAGAGACGAAAATTGGAAAACAAAAATGACTTGTTGGTATGGGTGTGTGAGTAGTAATTTAGTGCATGTTTTATTCCGCTGATTTTTCCCTCTGGTGATATTTGCCATTTCTGTTGTTGTTGTTGTTGTTATTATTATTATTATTGTTATTGTTGCTTGTTAGTATGTGGTGTTCACATTTTCCGGTGAAACAACAGAGAACCTTATCGAACTTGAATAAACATATATCATTGACACTTTGACATTGGCATGGATTCACCGACATACAGCCAACCAACCAACCAACCAACCAACCAACCAACATACGAAGTTAAAGACTATACTGCGTCGCACTCTACAAAGTCATGACCGGATTTTAGTGCTTTTCAAAATGACACTTAATCATGGCAGCCGCCTGCCGTGCACCCCAGGCACCGAAGGAAGATTTGTTAGTGGGGCGGTTGAAATGCCGAAAAAAGAAAAGGAGACGTTTGAAGAAGGAAAAAGGAAACGTACATATAGTAAGTAATCGCATGTGTTTTCGCTTGAAAGGATATCACGCAGACAAGTTGAACATGTGAACACAGCACCCTCTCGATTTTCGATAGAAATAGATGATGAAGGAGAAGAGGAAGAACAAGAACAACAATACATTAGCTTGAATGTGGCTCTGACTCTGACTCTGACTCTGACTCGGCAAAAGGAGAGAAAGTTGTATAGTGTGCCATTTGTTATTGTGTGTGATATATCGCAGTATAGTTTGTTGTTGGCTTACAACAACTAAATAAGATTAATGACTTGGCAATGAAAATATCGTCTATTGTAGTATATGGAATAAGAAAATTGTGTGTGTGTATGTGTATGTGTTTATATGAAAATAGCGAAAAATAAATGAACGTTTGCCTCTGTGCTAAATGTTACTTGTGTTGTTTGTATCCGGTGCAAACAAATAGTTGAGTTTAGTTCAGTTTCACTTTCTCTCGTCTTTCTTAGTTTGTTATTGTTATTGTTGTTGTTGTTGTTACCCCTACTGTCATTGTTGTTTGCCCAACCAAATGAAAAATGTTGGCAAATATTTTACGTCGTTTATCACTTGATTGTGTTTAGTGATTTTTATTATTGTTAGTTAACGGAAAGAATTAATGACCGCACAATCTATTCCACATTATTTATTGTAGATGTTTTTACGCTACAATAATTTCTCACACACACACACACACACGTACAAACATTAACATTATTGAAATTATTAATGGGTATTATTATCACTTCAAAGTGTTTATAAATTTTTTATACACTCTTCAACTTCATCTATCTCTCGGTTGAGTAAAGAAAATAATTTTTAATGCCCTGCTCCACTTGTGGCAAGGGGAGGGTATATTAAGTTTGTGACACCTAAACGGCAAATGCCACACCCATCTTCAGTTATACTGGTTGATTTAGAATCGAAATCTGAATCGATTTAACCATGTCCGTCTGTTCGTCTGTCCGCCTGACTGTCCATGTCAATTTGTGCGCAAGCTACGGCTCGCCTTTTTTGAGATATTTGCACGAAGTTTGGTATAAGGATATATATTGACCTAAAGGGGAAACCTATTGAAAATGGTTAGGATCGGACAGGATCGCTTAAGAGACACGCCCAAGGTTTTTAAATTTAGGGAACTTTATTTTTAAGTTTCCTTATATAATATATTATCTAGGTTTTTATATAAGATCTTGTATATCTGAAAATCTGTCTCCCACTTAATCATATACCTGAACAAACCCACAATTAACAAATATATGTTTACTGTGTTATTGCTTTTTTTAAAAAAGGTTGGGATTGAAGGAAAAGACACGCCCACAATTTACAAAAATGTCTCTTTACTGCAATATACTCGTATGTGCTTCGAGTTAAATTGCAATACATTCCTTTAACTAAAAATTTGCCTCCGACTCTAGAAAAAAAGGTTGTTGACTACTGCATTATATCAATACTTTTGCAAAGTTTGATACCGATATTTCAATTCGAATCGATTCAAAAGTTGATGGTAAATGATATATAATTTATGCGTCTCTTAAGCCCCGTTTTTGGGTTTTACAAACGTTTGAATCAAGCAAGTCTACCATCAACCTCTAGGTGATGGTTATAAAAACAACATTTTTTCTTTGTATAAAATGTACATAATTGCCAGAAAAATTGTATCAACCACAAAAGTGTACAAGCAGTAAAAAAAAAAAAAAAAGAGAGAGAATTTTCTTTGTGTTTGTGTGTATATAACAACAAAAGCAAACGACAAACGACATTTTCAATTAGTATCAACAGACAATTTAATGTAAAATAATATTCAAAAAAATAGAAAAAAACGACAAAGAGAAGTAAATTTAGCTTAGACGAAATATTGAATACCTTTCACATCTACACACAAAAGATGGGCGTGTTTGTCATCTAGCCATGCCCATTTTTAACACATCAATGAATGGAACAATAATAGATGTGCATATCAATATTTTATGTTACATTTTTTTTTGTGACAGATAAATAAATTTTTGTCGATTGTGGGCGTGGATATTAACTGATTTTGCCTATTTGAAATAGAATACAGAAACTTAAAGTATCTGCGCAAGATTCCACCTCAATATCTTAAAATTTACGATCGTGAGAATGTCAATAGCGGAAGCACACCCAGACTAGATCGATTCAGTTTTAGATGCTGATCAAGAATATATGTATATACTTTGCAGAGTTTCTGACGCCTCCTTCTGGGTGTTGCAAATGAAAAGATAAATTTAGTAAACTCCCCCCAGGGTATAAAAAATACGGACATAAACATACATGTGTACGTACACATGCGTATGCAATTTTATTGTAAATAATGTTGTTGCTGTTTTTAATTTTTTTTTTTTTTTTGTATTTTTGGTATCCATTGACATAAAGTGACACGCAAACAACAGCAACTAAAGTCACATATGGTAATAACCCATGAGCAACATGTGAGAGCGAGATGAAACGTATAGAAATAGAAAGAGAGAACCATGGAGTGAGAGGAGGAGTGAGAAAATATGAAAATATTGTACAACACATAGAGCATGGCAGCCATAGAGCGACCATCGATAGTTGGAGCATATTACTACGTAGTATGTAAATGTGTATGTGTATGTATGTATATGTGTGTGTTACAAGTATTTATGGATAACATGTGCTGACAGCAATGATGGGTTTGCAAAAGAACTGTCATTTCTCATGTCATACATTTATGAAAAATTATGGGCTTATGTCAATAAAAGCGACAATGATTGATTTGACACCCCGAGGCCCTGTTCGCACATGTACGTACGTCTGTTTGTATATATACGCTATGCATAGTCAACAAGCATCACCAACAAAAACAACTAAGTATGAAATGTGAAAATTATTATCGCATACATTCAAGCTGAGTACACAAAACCCACGAAAAAACAAGTAAGAAAACTAAATTTGGCTCAGGCCAAATCTTAGATGGAACTTTAAGAGAATCACTCTTAGTGATACGCATCCAGAATATGACGGCAATTATTTCTGAAAATTCCAAAAATCTAACCAAGTCCGTTCTATAAGGCCACCCACAAACCACACATCTATGGGTAAGTGTCTAGAAGTTATCTAAAAAGGGACTTAACCTCATAGTCTTCTGAGTGGCGTAGGTCGTCGGCGACACTTCTACAGGAAATCAACAAAATAATATGAATACCATGCAAAATACTGTTTCCGACAGAAACAGTACATCGGCAGCTCCACAAAGCTAACATTCTTGGGAGGACTGCAATAGCGAAATCCTTTATGTCAGGTGTTCATATTATTTCCTCCATCCTCTGTAAGTTTAAGCAAAATCGGACCCTCGGTATTAATTATAGTTAAGGCGATTAAATTGTTTCAGACGTTGTGTTAAAATACAACATATTATAAAGAAAAGATGCCCACAAGATACTCTAACTGAGAAGATAAACTTTCGTTCAAATACATGGTAAGAGGTAGATAAGCAGAATTGGAGTGTGTTTAAACCTATGTTTACTTTAGGGGGGAATAGGACAATTGAGGAAAAAGAAAAAAGTATTGAATTTCAAAACAAAAAGTTTAGCCCCTGGCTTAACCGAAGGGTTAAAACTTAATCAAATCGAATTCTTTTCAATATGATTCCTTTGACGCTAAGCCTTTTGTTACACACACCAATGAAGGCAAACATTAGTTTTTATATCATCTCTGCTATTTTGCTATACCCCTTCACTTAAGATGGAGGGGTATATTAAGTTTGCCATTTATTTTGCAACACCAAGAATTACGCGTCTGAGACGCTACGAAGAATTTATATTCTTGATCAGCATTAAAAACTGAGTCGATCGGGACGCGTACGTCCGTCTCTGCATGCAGATCGTTATTTAAATTGGGCAAATTCGGACAAGAGCCACGCCCACAATCTATAAAAATCTATATATCTGCCATAGAAATTTACCTCTGAAGTCGATATTCAAAAAATGAACGTGATCGGATGGCAGACATGCTCAAAATTTACAAAAAACTGTAACTCGACTTGCAACCACATACGTAATACGTTCACCGTTTGTATGCAAATGTGAAGGGTATTTAATATTTCACCTAACCTAAGATTAATTTTTAACTTTTCTTTTTTTTTTTTTTGTTCGTAAGAACTTTTCGGCGTCTGTCAACATTTGTCAAAATTGACAATTTTGACAGTATGTGCGTACTTTGTTATTTATAAGGGGTTAAAATGAAGCAGTGGGCGGGGATGGGAGGGGGGGGGAGAGTTAGAAATACTACAAATTAATAATTTTTTTAAAGACATGAAAAAGAAATTACATGAGTAACCCACAAAACAGCCCTGAACGGGCCGACTGTGATAACGGTGCTTGTTGGACCAAATAAGCACAATTTTCACACTTGAAAACTTGTATGAAACCGAACAAGAAGGTTGAAATGTGTACACACACATTCACACATATTTCAGTCACGTATTTATGTAATTATACACTAGCTGTCTGTCATTTGGGTTTTATTTCAGTTTTTGTTTTTGTTTTCTTGTTGTTTTTTTTCTTTTTATATTCCGAAGCATTTCATGTGTAAATGTCAAAATTATAACTTGCGGGCATATGTTGTTTGTATGTATGGATGGTTGGTGGTTTTTTTCCTGTTTGTTTGAAGCTGTCAGTATAATGAAAGAATAATACGAGGGTTGGCCAGATAAAAACTATCAACACCCTCTTAGCTATATGCACAAAACACACAACAACACAAACATAAGACTGAAGAACAGAAAGGTTCAACACACAGCTTGCTGCGCAACACAACCACCACTACCAATTATTTAGCTATTGTTTGGCACAATCAAATATTAGATCACATTTCAATTCAATTGGATTTTATGGCCATTTGCATTTTATATGTTGTGCCCTCTTCGCAAGGCAAACAACATTCTCTACTTTTTTGCTCCATAAATTATGATTATTGTTTTTATGTTACACACAATATACACGTATGAACGACGAAGTTTTAGATTTCATTTTGACATTGACATAAAATTGCCAAAAATTATTTCAGCTTAACAAGGATAATCATAAATCTAGCTAATTGTAAATGTAGTCCACAGACAGCAGATTGTATGTAGAGCTGCATAAGCCTCACCAAACCTCCCCTATAAGGACAATGATTTACCGTTTTGTACATAGTTTGGTAAAGTTGTGCATGTGCGTTCGGAAGAGATTTCAGATAGTTGCGATTATATAAAAATGTTAATGGAATTTGTTACGGTAACTGTGACCTGTAAATTATCATTAGTTGAATAATTTATTACCAGTACTTTTACGCTTATTTCCAAGCCTGACGCCTTCATGCCAATGCCAGAACTTGAAAGCTGAAGAAGAAAATTTTACAAATTATGAACAGGTTAACATATCATTTATAAAAAAGTGTCGTCTTCGTATGAAGCATACCCTACAGGAGTTAGTTTCAATTGTTAAAGCTGTTTAAAAAGAAAATTCGACTAATCATCAAGTAGGTAGCCTGGTAGAAAGAAAGTTTGCCTTGAAGGCTGTCTTCTTAGGTTGTATGGCCCCCTGACACTCTATGCTTTGTTGAGGAACCATTGAGACGACGTAAAATTTGACCTGTATACCTGCCAAGATTGCAGATCATGTTTGGACCGTTTACCCTGAAGAGCCGCACAAACACAGAGAATTCTTATCTCTACAACTATTAAAGAAATCAATGGAAGAAGCGTCGCATCTCATGACCATATGGTCTATAAAACAGTGCCCCGTCATGACTCCCATGACTATAAAGATATATTTCTTGCTCAGACTAAGTTCGATTGTGATTGAGCCGATTTATCTGTTGTTAGTTAATCTCACTGCCTCTGCGTCCAGTTGATTAATCAGGCTGAGAAGCTTGCTTTTAAGCAAATATTTTTTCTTCTCCGACCCAAGTCCAGCGCACTGCCATCTGTCATCTGGTTCCCGGGTATACTCGAATGTACAGAAACTCGACACTCATCTTCACGTATACCGATCGATTCAAAATCAAAATATGAATCGATTTAACCATGTCCATCTGTCTGTCCATGAAAATTTGTGCGCGAGCTAAAATACCGCACAGACCTTCCATTTACCCAATCTTCTCTACTTTTCGGTATCCCAGTTTTCTCTTCGTTGTACCTCACCGTTTGCTTCGAAATTTTTTTTTTAATTTTATTTAATATTCGCTCTTTGTTCCATGTTGGTTCTTCGACCGATGTACACAAAGTGACTTTACATAGAATGTCAAACTACAGTGAAAATTTTGAGGTTATGTAGATGAAGGATAGAATATTCACCTACCATCATTTACTCATAGTATAGTGGTCTGATCAAACCTGAGTTCAACCGGTTAATAACTATGGATTGGCTTCAAAATTTTGATATATAAAAATTATCGGAAATTGATCAATTTAAGTAAAAAGTATCCGATTGCACTCAAATTTCATCGGAAAATATGTGTGAATGAATAATTATCCATTTTTTCTATGAAGTAATTTTCGTTTGTTGGTGCAGTAAGAAATATTTTTAATGACCTCCGTTTTGTATTTCTTAATGTAGAGTGTTTTAAATGTCGGACTTGTGTGACAATAACCTTTTTTCTACTCATTTTCCTTATAATCAATTGGTCGCGCATTGCAATAAAAACCATTTCAATCCGTCAAGGGAATTATTTAAGTATAACAAATAAACTCTTATAAGCCGGAGAGTGTGTAAAATGCATCGAATTGTTTTATTGGTTAATATATACAATACAACATAATATAATATATGTATGTACATATGTCTGCAGTATATATGACAGCATAACACAACGATGCAATAGTTTAAAAACAGAACTTGACAGCCGGCAACTTTTAATGTGAATGTTTGTGTCTTACGGTGGATTGAACATGTACCACACTACCGAAATAAGGCAAACGGTTTGAAACAATGAACAGCTACAACTACAGCAATAATAATAATAATCAAGAATAATAACAAGAAGAGAAACAGCATCAGTGTCAGCAACCGTAACACAGAATGAAATTGCAATGCAATGTGATTTTATGTGCCAAATGATGGCAGCAGCAACAGCAACAGCAGCAACAACAGCAACAACAGCAACAACAGCAATGGCAATCCCAAGTCGAGTCAAACGGGCTTTGATGTTAACCGGCACAGCAGCAGCAAACTGTCAAAGATATGTATGGGCTTTTTTTATATCCACCACATATGATACGGAGGCTATATTAAGCTTGTCATTCCATTTGCAACACCCGTAAGGCGGCGTCAAAGACCCCACAAAGTACCTACAAACTATATGTGCTCTTGATCATTAACAAAAACTTAGTGGATCTAGACATGTATGTCCGTGTATCCGTGTCTCTAAAAGGGGAGATATTAAGCTGAAATTTGGAACAGATACTTCTAGAACTTTTTGCAGGCAGATCACGACTTAAAAATTACTCAGAAGCCGCGCCCACAATCCTTACTTACTTCATTCATCGACGTTCTAAAGATGGGCATGGTTATTGGACTCAGTGCAAAACTCAACTTGAACGCAGATACAGTTTAGAGAGCCAACCACGCCCATTTTTAGTAAATACATGTGGAGGGTATTTAAGGTGTGTCCTAAGCCACATTTAATTGTTGTTATACGAGTACATACTTAATACCCCGCCAAAAAGCCATGCACTGTTAAATATTCTTAAAAGCGATCGATAGCGAGAGAGAGAAAAGAAAGAAAGCAGCCCGTCCATCACACAAAAAAACGGACATTTGTTTTTTTGGCTGTTTGGACGTTTTCATATGCATTCGTAGGTCATTTCGGGCACATGTAGCTTGGAAAGGAAGCTGTTGTGCTGTCAAGATACCGCAGTACCAACCACCCGATTTGGTACTCAGACCGTAAAACACAAAAGGCGATTTTTTCTGTATTGGCTTATTTTTATTGGAAAACCACACGTGTTTTCTATGCTTTCATTTCACATTTACTGGGTACATATAAAAGATTACAGCGTTTATAAAAAAGAAAAAAAAAACATTTGTGAAATTTCAATATTAATCATATCATGATCTCTGTACGAGATGTAAACATTTTCATTTTATAATCAATAACCTTTTAATTAATCAGCCACATCAGTCAAATATTAACAATAACAATAACAGCAACAACATCTTAAAGGGAAATTAATATATAAACAACACGCGTCCCCACCCTATTTCTATTTCAACAAATACATATACGAACGTGAGATAAGTTAAATGATCAAACAACAACAACAATAACAGCAACAACCACAAAACGAAACGAAATGTTAGGAAATCAAAAGCAATCTTATGTGATCAAAGCTGTCATTACAGATCAGCAGTTGTTCTTTGAAGTGTGACCGCCGCACACAAATTAAACACGTTTTACACACATTCGATTTTCACTTTGTCTATCAATCAACGTGTGCACTCACTCATTCACTCGCCCCCAAACGTCAAAAGATTTGTTAATGGAATTGAATGAAATAAATATTAAGCAAACGATTCCAAACGATCGGTGTTTGTATGTTTTACAAACAACAAAAATCATCATGAAATGAACGGCGGCTGTATAAAAAAATATAAATATTGTTCGAATTTGTTCTTCATGATGTCGGTTTTTTCTGTCTGCTTCTCTTTGTCTTATTTGTTTATATTGATATCTGGTAAAAAGAATAGAAATTCTGTCCATTGTGTCCGTCTTTGTAATGTTAAAAGAAATGTTTAGTTTAATCGTTGTGGCAAAAATGGGCGCCCAAACCAAACTCCAAGGAAAAGCTGGACATGCAAGCTGATACGTATTACAGAACGTAATCAGATCCTTGCCAAGGCCACTGTTGTAGATGTGGAACGTATTAAAGATTTTGCCTAACCCAAATTTAGTTTTCTTTCTTGTTTTTTAACTTATTTTGTACAAACTTTTTTGTTTACTAAATTTAGTTTTTCGTAGCCAGGTGGTGTGGAATTCGAAACTTGTCCCGAATTGCGTGAAAACCTTTTTGCTATTGTTTCATATGATTTATTCCCCTTTCCATATATCTTATATACTGTGTTTTATATTGTTTATTACTGATCTATATACTGGTTTAATTATTTGTTACCTATCGTCTAGTTTATCAAAACCAAAATCCACTTTAATGATGAATATGTAGTAAGAGCAAATGCCATTATCACGCACTTGAAATAAATTACAAAACAAGAAATTTCCTTCTTTTTTTTTTTTTTTTGTTTTTTTTGCCCCTTCCTTTGAATACAACAGAAAAGAATCGAAATTGAAATTGTCAGAAACAAATCACATGGAAAACAATTACGAGTAATAAGTGTAAATGCCCTGAACCAAGCCAGGAACAGGAGGGAGAGAGAGAGTTGATACAGTAACAAGTAAACGACTAAATTTGGCTTAGGCTGAATTTAAATACCCTCCACATCTAAATACAAATAATGAGCTTCGGCAGGTACACGATTACGCTTTCTAATAGTGTTCGCTTTACGTATCATCTTACAAGTCGGGTTTTTCGCTGAATACAGTTTTTTGTAAATTTTGCAAGCATCTATTATCCAACCATGCCCATTTTTGGCACATCAATGAATGAATTATAAAAATGTGTACTATACTCCAACTTCATATATATAAATTTTTATCGATTGTGGGAGTGGCTCTTGACCGATTTTGCCCGTTTTAAATAGCGTTATGCGTCCAGCAACTAAAAATGCCTTTTCTAGCTCAATATCTAAAATTTTACAACCGTTAGAATGCCAACAACAGACAAACCGACTCAGTTTTTAATGCTCATCAAGAACATATGTACTTTGTAAGGTCTCTAACGCTTCCTTCTAGGTGTTGCAAAAGAAATTATCAACTTAATATGCCGACACGTCTTATGTGAAGGGTATCGAAACATAAGACAAAAAAACAAAAACACTCATGGTTTATAACAATATTATAAAGGATGAAAAGTGGAAATCCTGTTATATACACATTAATGTACACATTTCAACCCCTTTGTTTCTTAAGATTTTGCATTGTGTGATGAAAATCAAAAAGTCCTCTTCAGAGAAACAGTTTAATTGTGTGTTTCTTCAATATCTTCTCAACCGTAACAAGGTAAAGGGGTATTTGTTCCTTTGCTGTTGAATAGAACAATGTACGATGTGTGTGTGTGCGTGTGTGTGTGTGTGTGCTGAAAGCGGATATAAATGCGCTACGCTTTAACAGGATGTGTTCTATTATATATTTTTTTTTTTGAATAAAAATTATCTAAATGAGTTGCATTAAATTTTTTAATTATAATAATTATCGAAAAAATAATAACTGAGACGTTTATAGTAACATACAAATAACCAATAATCATCAGTCTGTCATACCATATGTATACGTTTCCATATAAGAAAACAAAATATTAAGAATTAGAATTCGACCGCACAACACTTGACACTTGATGAGACACCATCATCAACATCATCACAACTTCTAACCACAAAATTTCTTACCAAAAAATCCAATAAACATGAAAAAAAAAAACGATAAAGAGAGAGAGAGAGAGAGAGAGAGAGGAAGACAGACAGAGAAAAGAATTGACGACAGATATTTGATATCATTGATGTGATGAGCAACGGGAGCAGTACAGTTGACAGTTGAAATGTGCCAACCGAACCATAAACAGGCTGTCAGCTAGCATCAGTATCGAATGCGAGTAACTTAGTAGCGTTGACTTATTAAATGTGTTATTGGTAGATGACAAAACAAAACAGAACATGGCATCGCACAAACACACACTTACACACTGTCTTCTGTGTACAGCATTATATGCTAAACTCAAATGACAATCATTGGAGCATTCATACATACATACACACATCTATACATAACTTGCCTTGAGGTTCATTATTTTTATTTTTTTATTTTTTCATCATTATTGAACCCTAAACCGCATACGACATTATACCTGTATCTACTCGTAAATAAAACATAAAACATAACATTAAATTGGGTACTTCATGCTAGAATTCAAGGACTAAGGGAGATGGGAGAGAAAAGTTGTGCAGCTATATAAGAAAAGTATAGTTGGCTTGAACCAAAGCTAGGATGCCCTTCAATTCACATTTATATTAAAGTATTATAAACAAAGCTGAATTTAACCTTATTAGCTGTATTTTTTGTGATTATTAAAGATTTTTATCATTTGTAAGCGTGTCTCCTATTCAATCCCTCTTACTTGAAAAGCATCATTGGAAAAAACATTTCTAATATAAAACCTCAATACCTCGACTTTATAGTTGTTATTTTTTTTTTTTGTCAAATGTAGGCGTGTTTTCATATTCGGTGTTTCCCACTTTAAAAACATGAAATAAAAAAGTAATTTTTTATATAAAAACTTAATATTAACTGTGTAAGTGTATTTTTATACTAGTGAGAGGTTTTTTAAAATGTGGGCGTGTCTAAAATGCTATCTCTACCAAAGCCTTTAAAAGGTGAATAGATTTTTTTTTTAAGAATTATTTGAATATTAACTTTAACGCTCTAGATACCTTTTTCTCCGATACCAGATTTTTGTCAATAGTGGGCGTGTCTCCTCTTCTATACTTCTTTCATTAAAACAAGTAAAAAAAAACAAAATTTGGCCAAATTTTAGGCCAAATCCGAAATACCCTTCACTTTTACAATAGTATGCGTAGCCTGCAAGTCGAGTTTTACGTGCAGTAGGATTTATTGTAAATTATGGGCGTGACTGTTGACCTACTGTTTTGCCATTTTAAATGAGAAACTGGTGAATATATACCAAATATCAAAACACACCCTAACATATAAACACTCACATGAACCTACAGACGGACACAACTAAATCGATTCAAATTGTAAGACTGATCAAAAAAATCTTTACTTTTATATAGAATAACACAATTAATATACTTGTATACAGGGTATAAAAAGTATATATCAGAGTCAAAGCATCACAGTAGTTAGTTGAGATATATGTATGTATGAATAAATATATGCACTTGTGTAGAGTATTGCTATAACAGAATGTACGAGTATGTGTAGATAAAATTTCAATAACTAAATGTCAAAAAGTCATCATAAACAGATGACAAACATCACATTGTTATAAATGAATATGTTCCTTGTCTTGCCTTGTATGTATAAAACGTTAACAACAATAACAACAACAACAATAATAACAACAATAATAATAATAATAACAAAATTCAATATTTTATTACTACCATGTTTCTTCATTTCTGTTTGCTAACTTACTTACTTACTTATCTACTTACATACATAAAATGCTCTTACATACACAAATACATACAGTTTGTGTACAGACGAACGTTGTATAAAATTTTGTATTCAAAAGCTTTTAAGATGAATACTTAGAAAGAAATTTGATTAATACCGTATCGCATCTGACTGAACTGAGGTAATCAAAGCAGCTCGAACACAGACACCATCGAGATTTCTTGATAAGCATCAACATTTCAGTCGATTTATATACGTCTCGTATGTATGTCCGTGCGTCTCTTTGTCTGTAATCAGAAACATGAAAGTGTTGTTTTGAAAATTTTGGTATATTTTTAGATTATACCAGCAGTTCTTGTTATTAAAAATTGGCAAGAATTAGCCAACTGTCACACCTATAATTGACAAAAACTTCTTCTTCGCATATTTTCAAGTTAATTTTTACATTTATGTTTTGAAAGTGAGCGTAATCGAATAGGAGGCACGCCTGCAATTTCAAAAAATTCTCACAAAAACAAAAAAGCTACAAATTCCCAATACATAATGAATTTTTTTTTTAAATGGGCGGCATCGTATAAAAGGCGCGCCTACAATAATTTTACCATCGTAACCACAAAAATCATTTATATCAATCAACTATATTTGCCATAATATTTGTATGGATCACAGTTTAATAATAAGAAATATTTGTTGTTGTTGTTATTATTATTGTTGTTTGCTTAGTTCGTTGTGTTATGTTATGTTATGGTTATGTTTGTGGCATATAATTGAAAGCTTGCTAAATTAATTTTCTCGCTTCCCTCTCACTCCCTTATAGTATAACACACACACACACACACACACACACACCTCTTCGTCCTTAGTCATCACATCTTCTACTCCTCCCATATCTTAAGGTCTAGCTGCTGCTATATAGTCAATTCATAGCAATATCATTACATGGCAACGAATGTTCCAGAGTACATGAATAACACTTTAAATGACACTTATGTTTAATGGCAATAACAGCAGCAGAGGTAGAGGAAGCCAGCATTCAACTAAGATTGTGTATGTATGTGTATGTGTATATATAAGACATTTAGTTATATGTCATGCCAATATCAATATATATGTATGTATGTGAGAGTGTGTACTATTCTCTTTCTATAACATTAAGTTGACAGCAACTCTAATAACATTTTTCACACATGACTGCAATTGCTAACAGCAGCAACAAAATAAAACAAAACAATACTGAAAAATACAATAAAAACAAACTGTTTCAAGCAATACGAAAAGAAATGTTATGCAAGCACGCATACATACGGAGTTTTTATATTATATTTATATGTATGCGTGTGTATTACATCTTTCAGTCTGTATGACAATTTTGACAAGGCACCCACTCAATGGCTTTCCTTTTGCCAGCATCGTATGCGTCGTATAAAAAAAATGCAAGTAAACAAATTAAATTTGGTTTAAAACATATCTTAAGGACGCTACACATTTACATATATACAAATAGTGGGCGGGGCAGATACTTGATTACGTATCAACTTTCAAGTCGAGTTTTACACTGAGTACGATTTTTTGTAAATTTTTGGCGTGTCTGAAATCCGATCACGCCCATTTTTGGTACATCGATGGATGGATAATTTGTAAACATGCATTCTAAATGTCAATTTAATAGCTTCATTTTTGTGGCAGATAAGTAGATTTTTGTTGATTGTAGGCGTGGCTCTTGTCCCATTTTATCCATTTTTAATTAAGATCTGCATGCAGAAGCTAGAAGTGCCTGTACAAAATTTCAGCTCAATATCACAAAATTTTCGCTCCTGTGAATACCAAGAATGCCAAGACGGACATATGGACATATATATCCAGAATGATACAGTTTTTGATTTATGATCAAGAGTTTACACACTTTGTAGAGTCTATGACGCCTCCTTCTGGGTGTTGCAAATGGTATGATACACTTAGTATACCTACCATCTTATGTGTAGGGTACACACATTTCTTTATAAATTCATTTGAAAACATTTTTGCCACATGATACGGTATGGTACGTTGATAAATCATTATATGTAGAAATCTAAAAACAGTATGTTATTGTTGTTGTATATGTACATGATAAAAGAAATATTTGTCATATTTTTTTATGATAATTGAGGTTGCAATTGGCTATGAGAGCTGTGCGTTGTAACGAAGGTTATTATTTTATATTGTACATAAATTATTGTTGGTTATTAACAATATAAACATATAAATATATAAAATATATATCAGATATATGTACCTACCACTACAGATCTTAAGAAAATATATTTAAACACAACCTGAGCAAAAGCATTCGGTACACATTGTATACATACTTTATACAAACTTATTACTAGCACCGCAACAGCGTTGACATACGTCAATTAGCGGCGTAATATCTGTCAGCACAATGTTGTATATCACCCTTTAGCTTCATTTTATACATAAAACAAACGCATACACAAGGAACGTTTATATGCGTGCACCCTAACATAACAGCTTGGGACAGAGAATATGTGCAGTTTATATAAACATATAATAAAAAAATATATAAATAAAAACACAAAATAAAAGGCACAAAACATAAATGCTAATAAACGTGACAGGTGTACGAGTAAAAAAGCAGAGGTCGTCAAATATATTTTTATTTTAAAATTTCTTTATTTCAAAGCATTCCAAACAAAATATTCAAAAAAAATTTCATTAGTAAGTAGGGTGCATGTTTCGAGACGAATTACCTAGGCCGTAATATCCATTAGAAGTGGTTAGAGGCCCAGATAATGTTATAAATCGCACAACAATCTTCACATCTGCTGTCCTCCGGGAATCTGACACCAAATACTTGGTATCGTTTTCCCTGTAGAGGCAGATATTCACACAAGAGTTCCAATTTCTTCCTCGTCTATGCCGCTTTCACTGAAGTCACTGTGTATGGGACACTCTAGCTGCTGGCCACACAGCCCACAAGGCAGTGTCCCGTAAGGTTTTCGATCGATTTTCTGGTGAGACTTGCTAAGTCTTTACTTCGCTTGTGATTAAGTTGATGTTAGAGCGTGACATATAAATATAACAGCTCGATAGCGAAATTCATCTGCTGTTTGTCAATCTAGCTCTCGTCCATATACAATCGGCCAATTTCATAGTAGAAACCAAGTAAATTTGACTTGAGCTAAATCTTAAATACCACTCAAATCATCACCAACTCTGGACGTGTTAGTCTCTAAAAGTCTTTTTCTTATAAATCCCCTTCTACATCATATATATATATATTTATATTTTATATTCTTTTTAGGGTCTCTGACGCCTCCTTTTGGCCTTTGAGTGTTGATAACCCCCATCTTATGCGGAGGATAAAAAAAACTTTTTAATTACATTGTGTAATGAAAATTTTATAGCATGACACAATTAAGATTAAAGTAAAGATTTAAAATTAAAGTTTATACGTTTCATTTGAAAAAGAAAAAAGAAACTAAAATGATATTTAATCCACAAGTACGTTAAGTGTCAATTACGATTAGGAAAATTCCAATGCAATGTAACGCACAAAACAAAATGAAACCGCAATTTCTAAAACCAATGACATGTGACCAACATTAACACCACAAACTAACCGGAAACCAAGTAACAATTATAAGAATGAAGAGCAAGAAAAATGAAGCTATTAAGGTGGATTCTATTACCTAACAATATAAATGCAACGTAACTGATTAGAAAATCCTTTGAAGGTAATCATGATAAACCAATCAACTATCACCAGCTAAGTTCAGTCAACCAAACTCAACTAAAAAGGAAATAAATATATTCTAGGCGGTCCCGTTTAACTATTTAATACCCTGCACCACTTGGTTCCATTAATTATGTTCTTAGTTGAATCTTTAAAGGCGAACATTGCCACATAAGTCCCTTTGTGAAATATTATTATATGGAAGGGCGTTCGTCATAAAAAGACTTCCTTTAAAAAAGAACCTTGTATGGGGAGGAGTTGTAAAAATGGTCCATTTCGATACATTTTTAGTAAAGTTCTTCGTTGGGAGCCAATACATATTCTTGAAGCAAATTTCATCGACTTATTTCTAAAAATTGCCACAGCTTGCTGAATCGATGGTTATAACTAAATTATAATTAAATGTGGGAGTGGCATTTGCCATTTAGAAGTTATAAACATCAGCACAAACTTTATATATACCCTCTGCTACAAGTACAGTGCAGGGTATAATTATTTAAAATTTTACCGGATTGGTGTGAATATGTAAAGTTAGGAAATGTGGCAACGTCTGCTTTATCTCCCATTTATATTCTTAATATTCTCTTGCTTTAGTTTTAGTCTGATTATTATGTGTATTTTGTTAGTGTATTAAGCCAACAAACAGTAGACTCTATAAAACTCTACTTAGTACAATATGTTGGTAGAAAAATTAGCAAATAATAGCAAACAAATAACTGTACAAAACCCATATATTGCCGCCTTTGTGCGCCCCACACCATCTCTTTATTTTACTTGAGCTGTGCTGTTGGAAATTCTCTTTTTACATAGATGGCTGGATAGTTGGTTTTGTATTTGCTAGTTTTCATGTTGCAGATATAAACGAGTGGGCATGATGATAAACCAAAGGGTTTTTATCACTAAACACACATACACACCCACACCCATATACACATACACATACACATACACAAGTTTTATCTTGATGGCAAATGTAAGCTTTCATGTGGATATGTATGCGTACAACAACAGAAGCAACAACAAAAACATTTATACATACCTGGCAACATCACACCAAATTAAATGTCACAAATGTGATTAAGGGGTTAATAGTACAAAAGCGAACATGACAAAACAGCTGAGTCACATAGTTAGCATACGGTTTATATGTGTGTCACATATGTATCAGGCCAAAACATTATTTCTATATGCATTACAATGAGCAAAGTTCTCCTATTCTCTCTCTCTATCCCTCCCCCTAAATGTTGTGGTATGTATATGGAAAAATCCATTCATTTGTTATATACCCTTCACACATGATGGGTGGTATACTAAGTGAGTCATTCCGTTTGCAATATTCGGGTCAGAGACCCTACAAAGTATATATATTCTTGATCAGCTTCAAAAACTGAGTCCATGACACTATCATGGTCCCAAAATTGTAAATATTGAGCAGAAATTTACAGACATTTTTACTTTCTGAACACATGAACCTATGAAATTTAAATTTCATATACATATTTATGATTGCTCCATTCCTCAAAGTGCCAAAAATAGACATGGTCGGATAACTAACACGTCTACAATCTACAAAAATCTATATATCTCTCACAAGTATGAACGTGAAATTTGGTACGCATATCTATAGTTATCTCATATATGTTATATGTTAAAAATAGGCGTGGTCGAAAAACAGATGCGCGAACTATTTACAAAAAACCGTACTCCACGTAACACTCGACTTGCAAGCTGATACGTAATACATACACTATTAGGGGGCGTAGGCATATACCTGCCACACCCACCGTCGTGGATGTAGAGGGTATTTAAGATTTGGTCTAGGCCAAGCTTAGTTTTTTTACTTGTTTTACTTATTTTCCTTACATTGTAGAGAAGTTTTTGTTTCGATTTTTTTTTCTACATTATGAACAACTGTGTTCACTTGAAGCCATAAACCACACAAAGAAAAAGTTTTTCTTTTTTCTTCATATCTGATTTCTTTTCGCTTAGTTTTCATAACCTACAAAATTATTATTATATTATGACTATAGTATTATCAACGACTTCTGCTGCTGCTGGTCTTGGGTATGTGCTATCTGATGGCAATGTTCAAAAGTGTTGATAGTATAGAACAATAGAAAACTTTGGAGACAACAAATTAATATTATATTGTGTTGTATTGTGTGTAGTGATGATGGTGATGATGTCTGTTGGTACCCAATTATTACACTCTTACAAAGATTACAAAATTTTCATATAATTTTTTTGTCCTCCTTTTTATTACATAGTCTCTGTCGTCTATTGTTCTGTGTGGAGGATGGAAAAAAAATTTTTCTTTTTTAATTATTCAAAAGTTATTATTGAGTTTAATAAGTTGTAAAAGGGTAAGATTAAGTTTTTACATACAATACTTTATAAACTCTTGCTAATGATTGTGTAATTATTCGAAGGGATAATAATCGTTTAAGTTTTATTGACAAGTTATTAAAGTGCCTCAACTTTATGATGTAGCCAAAGAAAGTAATTAAAATTCAAGTATATTATCTGATATTTATAAAGTTTAATTATTTTAAAAAATTTATTACTTTTTATGTTTATTTTTATTTTAATTTAACTTACTTTGCATGTAATTTATTTTATATAACTTTTATACTTTTCGCATCAGATGAGGGTAAACTTTATTTGCTAATCCGTTTGCAACACTCAGAAGGAATCCTCCTCCATCAAAAACTGACTCGATCTAAGCATATATGTCCATGAGTCTTTCTGTTATTGGCATTCTCATGATCGTAAATTTTGAGATATTGATTTCAGGCCAAAATTAGTTGTTTTAATTATTTAATTTTTTTTTATTTTATTTTATTTTATTTAAACATTTATTATATTTAATAGCTGTGTATGCAAACAGCTTGCATGTACTAAATGCTTACCTCTGTATGGAATATTATAAATAACTTACAATACAAATAATCATCTGTTGACGACATCATTTATCATCAACCTGTCTGTCAAATGTTGACAAGAAAAGAAATGTATAAAGCAATTTTTTTCTTCATCTCTCTCTCTCTCTCGCTCTGTATTATAGCACGCAGAGAATTTATGTGCTTTGTATGTTTGTGTGCCATGACAGGACTCACAGTTCATTCAATCAAACTGACATACGCATTTACACACACACATGTATGTACGTGTATATGTATTGAATATACAATGAGCAGGAAATATAGTCAATCATTTTTATGCCAGCAACAAATGCTAGAGAGGAAGACAGGAGAGGCAGAAAGAAAAATGAGCTGAAACTGACACACCCCGTACTAACTTCATAAAAGATCCTTGGGCCTGTCAAAAACTGATTATGCCTATTAATTTCTGGAATAAACGTATACATGTACAGGCAAAGGATAGCAGCGCTCACTGAGCAAGTAGCCCTTATAAGTAATGTGTTGTTGCTGTGCTGTACTGTGCTGTGTTAGAAGGCGGTGCAAGAAACATAATAAAAAGAAAAACAAGTGAAAAGGTTACAGCCGGTGAAACCCGACCAATTAATGCCCAACATTAATAGTTCTACAAATTATGCTACAATAACAATAAACGCCAGCCAATGCCACTTAAGTCTCTTCGTGATATAACACTATATGCAAAGGGCTTCTAAAAATAGTCCGACCAAACCAAAATTTGTTACAATGAATTATTAAACTGTTCTTCACTAAGTTTTGTCCAAAAAGAAAGTAGAGTTCCTTCTTCATCTAGTATATATCATTGTACCAAATTACATCGAAACATCTGACAAAATGCGACCTGTGCCTTGCGCACAAAATGTCGTCCGCAATAGGCTAGATGCATAACACTGTAGAATCCGTGTTTGGGGTGATGGAGTGTGTTTAAAAAAGTTTCTTAAATCAATCGATATGATTGAAGATGAGTGTGGCATTTGCCGCGTAGTAATTACAAACATCCACCACAAGTGATGCTAAATATAAAAATTAAAGCTCAAAGTGGTGAAAATATCAGTTCTCACAACGTACTACAAATGGGCACTTAGCAATTACACGCGCACATATTACGAAAACCTTTCTATGGTGCAGAATGAACCTCATTACAGCATACTTCAATAGGCTCTTGAAAAATGCTGCAATTGTGTACATGCCACACCCATACGTTACCTGTAAAATTGGTGAATTTTTTGCCAACTAATCAAATCAAACGTGTAACCGTATTTCATTTGGAGTAACTGTTACATGTTACATAAAAACAGAAAAAGAAACATCCAGGCTTGTATATTATGTTAATGATCAGCTGAGATTTAAAAATCTTCAAAGCATTTTCAAATCTGGCATATTTGAAATCTTATGGGCTCAATTACGGCCTTGTCGTCATTGAACCTTTCACCAATCCAACAGAACAAGATTATCTGTTGCTTCTGTGGCAGCATTCATAGAAATGAGAGACTTATTGAACAAACGAATTACGATCGACGTATCTACGAATCCACAACCTCCCCGCCCTAACAACCAAGGGCGCACAAGTCTGTATGACGTACAGATGGCGAACCGAAAAGGAAACATTCTAATATCAGCTTAATGACCATATTTTGGAAATTCAGTCAAACAGTATTTAGGTTTGATACAGGACCGTTTTTGTTTTGGTCAACTCCATAATTAAAGTCAATACAACTATCCTTGTATCCTGTACAAAGCCTTCTCTATTTGCTTAAATTTAGTAGGATAAACTTTGCGGATCATTTATATTCAATTTAGATAGTAAATATACGCGGTCAATATCACCATTCGGTAATTTATGCATAAAACTTATATTCAGCATTGTGCTTCTACAAAAGTCGGTAATCTTCTTAACATTACATGTGTTCTATTACGATTCCATCGCAGACCCTGTCGGCAAAAAAGCAAGAAATGGCTTTGAACGGATTTTATTTTACTACAATACACATTCCATGATAGGGGAATAATATTCCATTATAGGTCTAACCAATGCGGTGTAAGGAAACTCTAACCTATCGTTTTACAAATCTTCATTTCGCTATGTTGACTATAACTGCTGCATACACATTAAATGATAGTTTGTTATGAAGTAATGCCCTAAGATCAACCCTATATCCTTCATAAAATGTAGAGAGAATATTAAGTTTGTTAACACCTTAGAGTAGACATCGGCATACTCGTATATACACATGATCAGAATTAAAATCTCAGTTGATCTAATCATGTGCGTCCGTGAATCTCTCTGTTATTATCACTCTCATGTTTTTAAACATTTTGAAATATTTTGGGTGAACGTTTCTACAAACATTTCGAATTTCTCTATATAGGCTATTATATAGACCAAGTGTCACGCCCCCAATACATAAAAATCTTCACAAATATTGAATGAAATAAAAATTTAAGGATTCAAATAACAGACACGCGCACAATTTTAAGATATTTGGGCATTAATCCATTGAAGTTATATAAATAAATAGAGAGAGAGGGTGTAAATCAGGAATCTGTCACGGTATAGGTATATAGAGTAGGAGTAGGGTTTATCCTTTTTTTATTATTTTTTATACCTTGCACATAAGATGGAGGGTATACTAAGTATATCTTTCCGTTTGCAATACCCAGACGAAGGAGGCGTCAGACCAAAGTATATATATTCTTGATCAGCATCAAAAATTGTGTCGATTTTGTTCTCGCCGGTGTAAATTTTGTGATATTGAGGTGAAATTTTGTGCAGATACTTTCAGTTTTTGCGCGCTTTTAAAATCAGTCAAGAACCACGCCCATAATTAACAAAAATCTATTTATCTGCAACAAAAAATCAGCTATTAAAATTTAAATTTGCTACACAAATTTACAATTCACTTATCCATCGATTTCTTAAAAATGGGCATGGTCGAAAAACAGGCACGTCCACAATCGACATAAACCTATAAATCTACACAAAAATTGATCTATGATCTAGATATTTTGTGTACATATCTATAGTTGTTCCTTTCATCAAACTGAAACGAAACTGAGCATGATGGCTTAACAGACATGCCCATAATTTACAAAAATTCATACTCAACGCCAAACTCAACTTGCAAACTGATACATAATACATGCACCATTAGAGGCCGTAATCATATAACTGCCACGCCCACCATTATGAATGCGGAGGGTATTTACGATTTGGCCTTAACAAAATTTAGTTTTCTTACTTGTTTTTTTATTAATTTCCAACATTTGTAATTGAAACCTAAAGAGATTTATATACATATAAATATATATTCCCTTGACATTGACGGATTGCTTATGTGTCATGAAAACTTGACTGAAGATAATTTTCACTAAACACCAGAAGCCATAACAATGCAACCCACTTACCATGCTCATGCTCTAATAATTAATCATTGTCGTATATGATTGTGTCTCCACCCAAAGCATGGTATAGGACAAAAGGAAAAGCTTCGCATTTATTATTAATGAATTTTTTTCCTCTCTATTAATATTTAATCATTTATTATTAATTGGTGAAAAAAATGGAAATAATTCCGTGCCATAACTTATAGCCTCTGCCATAATACAAAGGTTGTTGCTTTGTTCAGTTTGAGGACCTTCACGTTTAAGAGTTTGTCATGAACAAATCCATCATTAGAATTTTAATTATATGCATTCTTGTATATATTGTGGCATATATTTGGATTCCTATGGAGTAGATGGAATAGTAAAGTTTGTACAAAACATCACAACCTGAACATTCAAGGACTTCAAGTAGTTGTAATTAAAAGTATTTATGCTTTTGCTATGTTAAGTTATTCTTGTCGCAAGAAAAAATCTATTCTGGCATAGTCAGCATTGCTTCAAATAGCACTATTAGTCTCTGTCCCATTTTTAAAAACACCCCATCACCCCATACATGGATTGTAGATATCGTACCTGCGACCCTCCACATTATAGCTATGTGTTATACTTCTAGGCTGTACGGACGGCATTTTGAATGCAAATTTGGTAGAAGGACATATGAACCTCTCCTCATATAAGGACCTATTATAATGGAAGTTTTTCTACAGCAAAAAATCGCAATTCTTAATATTTTTTGACAACATTTTGTGAAGAATAGTTAATTAGCTCAATAATTGGGTACGACAAATTTGGACTTGATCGGACTATTTTTAGAACCCCATTCTCAAATAAAGATTTTCCAGAAAGTGACTCATGTGGCAATGCCTCGCATTTATTGATACAGTTAAATTTATTGCAGCATAATTTTTGAACTAAGTTGTGTAGGGTGTGACTTGCCCGTCTATGACATTTCCATTTGTTACTTAAAAGGTTTATTTGCGTTGCTGTGTAGGATAGGGACATTCGGACATTCTAATGAAGTTTGAAGTTTTTATTTGTTTGAGCTGCTTTACATTGTAAATCGATTTAATTGTTTTTGCTGCGCCCAATTTCCTTAACAGGTAACCAACCTGTCAGTTGAAACGAACAGGTCCAAACACGACAATTTAAATTCAAAAATCAATTTTTAGACGTTAATACTTTTACTTCTACAATTTATATCCATTGACCTTTCACTTCATACATAATTTACGATGAAATAATAAAGTTTTGAAAAATACATTCATTCGCTCTTGCTTTCTTAGAAGCAACATTTATAACATTGTTTTGCGCTATAAAAATTTTATACACCCCACGCAGAAGAAAATATAAAATCTATTTACAAAATGTTATCTAAGGAAACTAAAGAGAAACGAAAGAAAGGAAAAAAATTGCATAAAGAGTCATTACAGTCATTGACGGCGATAAATATCAAGAGGTTACTCTTCTTACCCACAAGGAAGCTAAGTAGACGGGCAGCTCTAGCTATAAAGTATCAGGAACAAACAAATAGCACATTTACGACTCTTGTACAATATAATAAAAATGGCAACGATATATATCATTGCAACTCCCAATTGTATAGCATTGCGTTTGACAAATGATCAAGTGTGTGCAGCAACAGCAGCAGCAGCAGAAGCAGCATTTTCTCCCTGCAACCGTATAAAACGAAAAGAAAAACAGGAAGAAGAAAACAGAAGAAGAATGAATGAATGAATGAATAAGTAAAAAACAATTTATAGCATAAAGTCGTTACTTGCAACATAAGTTGTTGGCAACAAATGGAGAAGCTGAGCCACAGCAATGGAGGGAGAGAGAAGGAATTGTGTAAGAGTTGTAATAAATGTGCAGATAACATCTGAGTTCAAACAAATGTATGAATGAATGAGCTGTAAGCAAGTTAAGAGTTATATCTGTATTTTTATACCCATCATCATAACGATGTGGGGGTATATTGTTTTTGTTCAGGCACTCCCAAAATATATCTATTCTTGATCAGCATCAATAGAAAAGTTGATTTAGCCAATCTGTATGTCCGTGCGTCCGTGGGAGTTTTAACTCTCACAGTCGCAAAATTTGAAATATATTTCATTAATGTTTAAAGTATCCTGTTGAAAATGGGCAAAATCGATCCATGGACCTTCCTACAATTTTACAAACCGTATACTTTTGAGGGGTTTTTCCTTGATTACATTCAAAGCATAAAAGATACAAAAACCAAATTTTATTTATTAACTATTTATAAATCTGGAAAACTCAAATTAATCACGCCCATCTAAAGTGAACTTATTATGGATGTTAGAATGTTTTTTTCGAATATTTGGCTTAGGTTGCTCCATATATATATAAAATTTACAAAGGTCCTTCTTCCTCCAAAATGTGCGTGATCGGTTAACGTACATACCCACAGTATTATGTTTCACTTGCGTTCAAAGTAATCTAGAGTTGAGATATAATTTCCTAACTATTTGGAAGAAGCTAATGATAATGGGTCTCCTAGATTTGGCACACGCCTAATATAGTGCCGTTTTACTTGTTTTTATGTGGCTGTGTATGTATTGTATGCATATGCATGTTGGTAGAAAAGAGAAGCCATCAAAATAACAAATAACATTGTCTCAGAAAATTGATGGCATGTCATTAATTTTCATTTCAAATTACACTACCACTATGTCTTCCGGCGCGCCAAATTATACACACACACATATACAAACACACACATACGCACATATACATATATATAATTCCACGTAAAATTGGAGGTATACTAAGTTTGTCATTCCATTTGCAACACCCCGAAGTAGGCGTCAGAGAACCTACGACGTATAAATATTCTTAAATATAAATCAAAAACTGAATCGGGTTAGACATGTGTCCGACTTGGCATTGTCGTTGTTATTTATACGGTCGTAAAGTTTGAGATATTGAGCTGAAATGTTGTTTAGAAACTTTTAGTTTCTGCACGCAAATCGCAAAAATAGGACAAGAGCCATGCTCACAATCGAGAAAAATATATTTAAAATACTACACAAATTGACCTATGAACGTGACATAAGGTACACATATTTATAAATATCCCATTCATCGATATGTCAAAAATGGGCGTGGTCGCATTAAAATCACGGCGTTTTCGGCGTAAAATTCGCCTTGAAAGCTGATCTATAGCTGATTAGAAGGCGTAATTATGTACCTGCGACGCCCACCGTTTCTAAGTAGATGTAGAGGTTATTTAGAATTTGGCTTAAGCCAAACTTTGTTTTTTTACTTGTTATATATGTTGATACATACGCGTACACGTAGAGAGTGTTTGCAAATTAAGCTCGATCAAAAACGGCACCGAATAGAAGAAAACATAGTGACAAAACATAATACGCACATATAAGTACATTGTTGTATAATATTTTTTGAGTAATTCTTTATATGCAGGTATGTTTAACGGAGTACGGTGTTAACATTCAAGTGTTTATAAAGAACACCTTTATATTTCGCTTCGTTAAATATTAAACGATAACAACAAGTACGGTTTTCAGAAATTTATCATTTTTCTCTACTTGTGATCAAATTTAACCCAAGTTTATATAACTGTCAAACGCGCATTTACCAAAATATTCATCTATTATTACAACTAAAGGTGAAGAATTGTTTTATTTTAAACGATTTAAGTATATCGATGTCTGTTTGCATCAAGCTGAACTAACACACTACACCTAAGATGGATAAGTATACTAAGGATACTAAGGATACTAAGTTTGGTATTATGTTTGCAACAGTCAGAAAGAGGCATCACAGACCCTACAATGTTACATGTTCTTGACAAAAATTAAAATCTGAATCGCTCTAGAATAGTCCATCCGTGTATCTGTCTGTTATGGTATTAAAATATATGATATTGTGCAGAATTAAATCTGGAGATTGATGCGTCATTTAAAAAAACTCTTAAAAGGCTTACTCAAGTATCTGCCACTCCCATATTTTAAAAGAACATTTTACATTTGGCCTAAGTCAAGTAAAATTTCGTTTTTTACTTTTATTATATTAACTTAAGAAACACATAATATAAATATAAAAAGTTCATTTGGCGCTGAATCCCATTTACAAGTTGCTACGTAATATACAGTCTATTGAAATGTTTAATCAGATACCTACCACGCCTACCTTTTCAGTGGACAGTTTTTTATATTTGGGCTGAACCAAGTTTAGTTTTTTTACTTTCTATTTTTTATATTCAATTGATGTATTTTTTACATTAAACTGATTTTCAGATAGAGCCCTAAATTAATTTATTAAAAAACTTTTCAAGTACTTTTCTCCGAATAAGAAAATATCAACCAAGGATACATATACACAATATAGTAAGAACAGCAATTGCATTAGAAAACATTACTTTACCATCATATGGTTGTTTAAGGGATATGTACGAGGAAGCTATAAAAGCATCAACATTTACTATACTGGCACGTTACGATGCAAATGTATGGTCGAGTATATTCCAATCACCATGAAAGTGGTGGAATTTTTCACAATATTTTTGTATTTGTACACAAGTTGCTTTTATGCGAGTAACATTGTTGACAAAATGCTAAAAAGTTTACGCTTAAGCTCTCGCCTCGTTTGTATCCTTTGTATAAATATTTACCACACAAGAGATTTGCTTTTTGAAACAACTAAACACTGAGTTTATATAGTCTAAAGCTTATATTGTTGTTGGAATGCTGTACATGTACAATATATTTATGTATTGTACAATAGTTGCAAGAGTAGGTAACTATCGTACATAAGTGGAAAATAGAGATAAAGTGTAAAAGCTTGAAAATGTTTTCACAACATCGCTGTTCCGGCTTGTTTGTGTGTTTCATACAATGTCTCGCCCGAAAGTCAGCTCATTTATTTTGTATGAAATTACACCATAAATTTTCACAACTACTCGTATTTTGCCATTAAGTAATTTTATGTGCTGTTCATTCATTCTCTCTCGTTCTCTCTCTCTCTCTGTCTCTTTTTCTCTTTCTTACTATGTAAGTGTGATATAAAAGTACACATAAAATATTGCTTTGATGACATTTTGAACTGAATCTGCTGTTACTGTTTTTATTGTTGTTGTTTTTGTTGTTGTTGTAACACAAACTTATTTGTAAATTTATCTCTTCCAGGGTGGCTTAAAGCGTATTGCACAAAATGAATAAAAATTTTGTATAAAATAAATAAGTGCGGTGCTGATGGCATTTTGGTGGCCATAAAAAACATGTTCTTCCTCTTTACACCATACGTCACAAAGTGGTATATTTCATATAGGTGAATGTTTGTAACTACCAAATGGCAAATGGCTAACCCGCTGATATACATATATGCCCGTGAGCCTATTTATTATTGCTACCTTCATGGTTGTAACTATTAAGATATTGATTTAAAAGACAGACTTTGGGCGAAATCGGTCAAGAGCCACGCCACGACAAAATCGATTTATCTGCCATAAAAATTGAGTTATTATGGTGAAATATGGTGTGCCTAAATAAAATTATTCCTTCCATCGATGTGCTAAAAATGGGCGTGGTAGAATAACAAATACGCCCATAATCAACAAAAATCTATATAACTGGCACAAAAATTGACCTATGAACTTGAAGTTTGATATGCACATCTATAGTTATACTATACATCCACATCCATTTGTTAAAAATGGGTGGGGTCGAATCTTAAACGCGCTTACAATTTACAAAAAAACCATACCCCATATAAAACTCCATTTATATGATGATACGTAATATATGCATTATTAGAAGGCGTAATTATGTACCTGCCACGCCCACCTTCCTAAATGTGAAGGGTATTTAAGATTTGACCTAAGCCAAATCTTCTTTTTATACGACAAAAATTTGCATTTTTAAAAATATTTTATAAAAACCTGACTAGGCCAAAGTTTGGACTATATTGGACCATGTTTAGAACCTCTCTCCACAGAATGCTTTTCCACGCCCAACTCAACTCATCAAGTGTAAGTAGGTAGATAAGTAAGGTGCTAAATAGTCGTGTAGAAGCAATTTTGTTAAATTGTGTTTATTTTCTCACACACATACCATGCGCAAACGCTTATCACAACAAATCCGAGAAAAACTCCAAAATTATCTCTAATATGAGCGAACGAATTTACTTAATCCGAAATGTTTAACATCTTCAAAGTGGAAATATTCTAAATAATTGTATATCCTGGGTGGCAATTCGTTCATTCATGCATCAAAATACTGATTGAAGTGTTGGCAGGCAAGTGTAAATAATAACAAAAAAAAAAAAAAAATATTTATCAACAAAACAACAGCATATCCAAGCGTAGAAATCTGTTTCGAAATTGTGTGTGAACGTTGTGATTTATGAGGGACATCAAAAGCAAAACAGCCGCCCGCACAGGGAACTTAACAAAGAGCTCTTGTACGCATTGCCCGCAAATAAATCACAGTACAAATGCAATAAAATATTTGTATGGAAATCTAGGAATATTTAGAATGAGAGGGAGGTGCAGAGGAGAGGTATACGAAGAGTGCTTTATAAATATTTGTGTGATAAGAAATGAACGCGCATGAGCTATAATTTCATTCTTGACAAATTTGAGTAAGCAAAGGTCCACAGTAATCATTACGGCCATTACAACAATAGTTTCCTTGTGTAATGTATTGTAACAATCTCTGAAATACCCTACACGTTCATTTTAGGTTTGATTGAAAAGTTGTTGGATAATAAGATTTGGGACATAAAGCTGAAATTTGTATACCCTCCCCCTTGTGTTAGTGATGCTAAGTATACTAAGTTTGTTATTCCGCAACACTCAGAAGAAAGCTTTGGAGACCCCTTAAAGAATATTCATTCTTAATCAGTCATTATCAAAAACTGAGACAACGTAGACCGAATGCCAAATGTTACGCCCACAATCGACAAAAAAATTTCATAGCGGCACAGTTGTACCTATGAAGTTGATATATATAATAAAGTAATGTGCAGAAAATGGGCGTGGTCGTAATACAAACAGCAGTCAGGCCATATACAGATACATGCCACTCCCACTATTTGTATATAGAGATGGAAGAAAATTTTATGATAAAACACCACGCCCACAAGTACATTGTGCCGCCTTTCTCTGCATTTTTAAAGGAAACATAGAATTATACAAATTTTTATAGAAGACATGCAGACGCTTAGCCCCGCTTACCAAAAGTAAAGTAAAGAATTGTTTTTATTAGAGACGGGACGTACAAAGATTTGAGTTATTTGACTCTAGGTACTGCTTTTTATTGTGAACAAAATTAAAAATTTATACAGAGGTTTCTTGCTTAATAGCTCAAAATGTAGAACCGTGAGCATTCTAACAGTATACAGACACATGGACAGACATGGCCATGTGTATATGTATACTTTATATGATTTGCGAAGCCTCTTCCTCATATGTAGAGGACATAAAAAGGTTCAAATCAAAAAAACAAAGAACAAAAACAAAAACAAAAACAGATCTTAATATTAACACATCAATTCAACACTTCAAAGGTACTGCAGATTGTTAAAAGGAACTCTCATTGTGTGCACTGTATATACCCGACAAATGTACAAAAAGAAAACAAGTGAAATTGTTATAGTCCGTTAAGTCCGACCATTTAATATCCTACTACCCCACTTAGTTCCACAAATTATGCTGCAATTAGTTTAGTTGCAATATAAGTCTTTATATAGTCCGATCGAATTCAAATTTGTGACAGAGAGGCTCTAAAAATGCTCCGATTTCTGTTTAGGCCATTGCATGTCCTTGAACCAAATTTAATTGAAATATTTCAAAAAATCCTGTAGCTTGAGCACAAATTTACTTGGATAGACAGAAGGACAGACGGACATATTTGAATCGATTCAGATATGAATTCTGAATCATTCGGTATAATTTATTTATTTATCAATTGTGACCCTTGCTGTTTAGTAGTTACAAACCGCCGTACAAACTTAATATACCCTCTACTTCAAGTGGTGCAGCATATGAAAAACCATTCCAACATATGCATGAAGTATCAAGAACGGGAATATACGGCCACTCAACGCGTAGAAAATTAAGTGTGAATGTTTTGTCTGACAGCAGGTCATTTATTACTTTAGAATACACATACACACGCACTCGAGTTGCTCTCTGCCTATAAACAAACATTGGCGTTGTTTTATTGCAGTTCCTGTTTACTTTGGCATGAAGGTAATTATCAACTATATAAACGATTCGTTGTTTTTTTTTCTTTTTTTTCTTTTTTGAATCTTTATTATTACAAGAGATAACTAACAACGTGAAATGTTACATAGCGCCTGTGCAAGTACGTTAAGTGTGTTTATGAAACAAGAAATCATTCGAATATAAATCATTCAAGTTTATGTTAAAGCGTATCTATCTAACAGGCTCTTATTTTCATTATTTTTTTCCTTTATCAGTTAATTTTATTTGGTAGTAAACGTGTAACGTATGGCGCAGTCCAACAATGCTATATTTCACACAAAATCCTATACTTGGGCAATTTGTATTGAGAAATAATCTGTAGCTCGTAATGTTGTTTGCTTATGTGGTTTAAACACTTGTCATTGTAGGATGACAGGTCGGCATAGATAGCGTGAGGTGAGCAACATAAAATGGTTTTATTTTGTTGGCATTAGAGTTTATTACCTGCTTGTGAGAAAACTCATTTGTCGGTTTCCGTTGAAAAGAATCAAAGCCATAAATTCTACTAACTTAATTAACATATAGTAAATTTTCATCTTACAACTCGCCTCGCCTATAATCTGCCTACCTTTACAACGGCTGCTTTGCCGGCCGGTTGAATAGATATACACACACACTCACACACATACATAATCCATTACTTTATTATCTACTTCTCGGTAAAAATCGTTAATTATTGCGCACACATACACACATACACACACATGCACATTTTACACCGTTTTTATATATCGCCCATAAATCTTAGGTGGAAAATGTGTAATAAAAAAAAAAGAAAAGGAAAAAATTGTACATAAAATATTCTAAATACGAGCAAATGCTCAAAATGAATGAATTAACGAGTGACTGACTAAACATACACATACATACACACCAACGGAATAAATAGTCAGACAAATGCTTAATGTTTTTACTTGAGCTAAAAAGACATTAAAGGCGTTTTATTCCCTTTTTTTAATGCCCTTCTTATAAGCCACACAGCATACTAAACGTGTTAGTCTGTTTGCAATGCCCAGACAAAGATATTTAACATAAATACTTCTTAAAATGCTAAAATAACAACAAATGTCCGTCTGTCCTTCTATTATCGGTCATAAAAATAGTGTTGTGGACTTCAAATATGAAGAAAAATTTTGATAGTCTTAACATAATGATAAGATACACCCTCAGAGTAAAAATAATATAAAAAAAATACAATTTTTTACATAAGTCAGAAGATGAAAAATTGAAAAAAAACATCAAAACGGTTTAAAAAGTTTTGGTGCATTTTTTATGCAGCGCATATCCTACATCTGGTTCAAGTAATTCAGAAATTGTATTAGTACCTCAATGGCCACACCCACCTTTATTTATAGCAATTGCTTTACAATCAAAATTTGAATCGATTTAATTATGTCTGTCGCTCCGTCCATATATTTCTTGTAATCAATTTGTGGTAGAGATGGCAAGGCATCATATTGATGCCCTACACCACTTGTACCAAAAGTATTTTAATTTTTTAACTCTTAAATGGCCACCTATAATTATATCGATTAATTCTGAATCAAAAGATTAAACAATTTAATCATGTCCTTCCGCATGTCCATATAAAGTAGTGGTTAAGTTTAATGTAGCATTTTTGATTACACTTATAAATGAAATTCGGTTCAAAAACACGAATTGGCCCACACCAAAAAACTTTTGAGAATGTACCGAATTGGACCATTTTTATAACTCTTTACCATGTAGGGTCCTAATATAAATAAAGTCTTTATATGGAGAAATATGGCGCAGCATAGTTAATTAGCTTTATAATTAACTGAACTCTGGCCTGAAGCATGTTCCATATATAACTTTTTGCAGAAAGCATTTGTCAGGGACTCCAAAACATATTATTTTGTAGAGTATTAAATGGACGACTAGAATCGATTATATATTTACTTGTTACTTGTTTTAACTATATTTTCGTTTTCTTGGTAATAAAAAATACAGTAAAAATGTTCAAGCAGATCTTAATGATTTAATACAAAAATTTATGAGCCCATAAAAGTCAGAATATGTAAGAAAGCAAGTGTGAGAAAGAGAAATTGTAGGCACATTAATGGATAGATATCAAAATTTGTCGAATGTGAATGTCAGGAATGTACTCAAAGCAAGACAATTTAAGACCTATTCTGTGAAACATAAATTGAACGTACAGTCGAAATTGATAAAAATCGTTACAGAACTAGTATATATGGATAGCAAATGTCAAACTTTATAGCTCAATTATTGTAACTGATATATAGATTTTTGTATACTGTAGGCGTGGCTCTCAAATGATTTCACCAATTTTTTTGTTTTAAATTTTTCACTGTTAACAAATTTAATAGACGATGGACGTACAGACATGGCTAGATGGATTGAAATAAATTTTGATTTACTTAAGAGAAAATCATGTATGGTATGATGGCCGACTCACTTATATTGGGTGTTGTATGTAACATTCATACATTCTTTATAACCAAGCCATATGCTTCTGATGCCTCTCTCACCTTGTTTGGTTACCTGGTTATTGCAGAACAATTTTACCCGCCGCATAATCTTACTTACCGTTGAATAGTTGAGATTAAAGGGGTGAAACACTTTCAAAGTGTTTGCTTTCCTTTTTAATACCTCCATACATAAAATCATTTACGAATGAATAAATAAAATTAATCGTAACCGAAAAAGGAAAACAAAGGACGCCGGCTATGCTTCGTTGATCTTATTAAAATGGGAGAGATTTCAATTTACAACAACACGCATGTACTAAACATGAAATACTGTTAAAGTGGGCACATCCAATTTGATAGACACCTACTTTCTTACACATTTAAAACCATTTAAAACGTTAACACGGAAACCATCAAGAAATGCGTTTGGAGAGTGTGATTAAAGGAGAACCCAGAAGAAACCAAAATATATGCTAACAGTTGTCCCATTTTCGAACTGTGTAGTAGAAGGAAATACATATTACTATTTTTTCTTTTTAGATTATGTGCTTTGAAGAACAGCCCAACTTTGAAAGTGATTCAATCTGATCAGCTTCATTAAACTTACGTGTCTTATGTGTTGTTTTGTTTTTCCCTTTTCTTTTCACCAACTTTCCTATGCCACACATTTGATTGCTTTGACTTTTCAACATTTTTATTAAATGTCCTCCCTCCCTCACCGCCTGTTATCGTAGCGTGTTAAAGTGCTTTTAAAACTCTAAAAAGATTTCTCTTAAGTCAGGTACATATAGAACGGAAGAGTAAAACAAACAAATAACGTGTAAAAAAAACGAATTTGGCTTGACTCGAATCTAAAATACCCTTTAGATAAAAGTAGAAAATGTGGGCCCGATTACGCCCACTTTTCAGAAAAGTCCAATACAAATAAGCGTTCTAAAATTCAACATTGTATAGCTCAATTTTTGCGATTGATGTTTTTTGACAATTGTGGGCGTGGTTATCAACTTTATTCATTTAATTTATATACGTACAGATACTAGAAATATTTCTACTGAATTTCACGACCGGTAGAAGACACACGGACGGACATGTTCATATCGATTCTGATTTCGATTTATAATCAAGAACAAATATATTTGGTCACCGAGGGTGCGTTGCAAATAGAATAATAATCTGGGTATACCCGCATCATAAAGGTGAAGGGTATAAAAAAAAGCATTCCGACCACTTTTCAACAAAGACCCGGACAGACCAGAACATAAAAGAACAAAACAGAGTCGACCAAGTCAAGCCAATACTAACAATAACATTACAACTAAGAGTTTTCCATAGTCATCACTAATACCGCGACAACATCTTTAACAGCATCTTTAGCATCTTTAGCAGCAGAAGCGGCAATATCCTCATCGTCATCATTTTATGTGTGTATTCACAACGTCTTGTTGTTGTGTTTATTTTTTACCACTTCTATACTAGAATTGTTATGGGTGCCAACACACAAGCACCAACATACCACACATACTTGATGTCCATGACAGCTTTACTCGTAATATATTCATTATATTGTCTGTCTGTTTATTGTTATTGTTGTTGTTGTTGTTGGTGTTTTGTTAGTGGTGATGTTGTTGGTAAACGTGTTGATGCCGTTGCTGTTGTTGTTGTTGTTGTTGTTGTTGGAGTTTGTTCTTGCTTCTTGATGTTGATCTTATGTTGTTGTTGTTGTTGTTGCTGTTATTGTTTATGTTAATGGATATGAATTTAATTGATGAGGAGGTTCCCTCTAAACACACCATCACTTTACATACTACATAAAATGTAGAAGATGTACTCACATATTTTTAAGTGTTGTCATTGTTGTTGTTGTTGTTGTTGCTGTTATTTTAGAAAACCATTTAATTTGTCAAAAGTATGAAAAGAACTTGGGGGAAACTGTTGAAAAGCATACTTAGGGCATAACCATAAAAATGTCTATTCACAAATATTGTAATGAATACTTTTTGTTGTTGTTGTTGTTTGTTGCTTTCACAACAATGATGCTACACAGAGCTGTTGTATTTATAGTGGTGACTTAATTATGATTTTTATGGTAAATGTAATGCGAGGGAGTAAAGAGCTTTTACAGCGATGAAAATATTAATCGATAGTTTATTTGAACATTATATAACAACGAATTTTACCAATTTTCATTTCACCACAAACAATAATTGTCCAAATTGATAGTCATCGATGTTAATGAAACGTATACTAAAACGCAATATAAAAATCGTTGTGATTTCGGTGCATGAAAAAATATGTTCGTTATATAATTGGTGTAGGGCATTTATACAAGTAACAAATTGCAGCTACCCTCCCCAATTATTAGGCGTGGCATGCATACAATATGATAATTATTGTTATATTGTATTTCACCCAATAATGAAACTCTGTTGTAGCGATAATTTTTGGTAAATCGATTTTAATATTTATCGATTATTCAACAATTTAAATATATGTATCGATTAAATTTGTTATCGATTTTTATCGCTTATGTCGAAACCAGTTTATATAATATAGCGTCGTCATCAAATATTCTCTCGTTTTCTTTGCATATTTTTTAGTTCATCATACTTCCTTCCTTTTCAACGATCTCCAAAAATATACAACATTTATGCATATGAATACGAGCCCATGTACACACATGTGTGCACAACGTGCAAAAAAATAACAAAGAAACAAAGAAAAGGACACAAAGAAAAATTTATGATAATTTAAGGTAGCACATAGACATTAACTTTAACGGGAACAAATTGTAATTTTTTTGACAACTTTTTCATGCATTCAGGAACGGAAAAGGGAATGAGGAAGAAAACAAGCCCTTTTATTTGGTTTGGTTGGACTGTGTCAGTGTGTATGATTACCTAAGCAGAAACCCCTTTTTTTTCTGCGAATAATTATAAAAAAAGATCCTGAGAACGAGTTGCAAGCCTGGTAGAAATATATCAAATTGCAAAAAAGGAATAAATTGACAGTTTTGTGGTGGAATCGTTCACTTTTATTGGGTTTGTGTTTATGTTGTACTTAACAAACGTCGATGATGAACGATTATATTTATTAATTGGATAAATAATCAGCTTATGTTTTCACGTACGTATGTGTTGATGAGTTTAATAAATATGTGACATGACACGATTATTATAGGAGGGGAGAAGCAGCAGCAGTAGCAGCTTAAGTTACTTCAAATACATATTTAGAAGTTAAACTAAGTCAACTGGAGGTTTTAAATTTCTGTCATTTCCCTTCTGATTACTACAGCACTTCACTTCATCACGTGTTTGTGTTTGTATCCTTTTTGAAAAATGAGTCATTTTACATAAACATATGTGGTGAGTGGTTGTTATTATATTTTTGTGATTTCATTAGAAATAGTCTTCAGATAACAAATGATATTTATATTTATTGTAATTTTAAAATATTAAAAAACTAATACGTAAACTAAATTTGGCTTAGGCCATATCTTAAATACCATACACAACTACATACAAATAGTGGGCATGGCATGTATATAATTACGTACTCTAATAATGCATGTATTACGCATTAGATTGAGGTCCAGTTTTACGTTGATTATGGTTTTCTGTAAATTGTAAGCGTGTTTGTTATTCCACCACGCCCATTTTTAACACATCGATAAATGGGCTAATTATTGATGTACGTAGCAAATTTTAAACTTATAGGTCAATTTTTTATGTCATATATATAGATTTATATCGATTGTGGACGAGTCTGTTATTTGACAAAGTTTATTTTTGGCACATTTTTGGATGAAATAATTGTCAATACTTGTACCCATTTTCAACCTAATAGCTCAATATTTGTGGCAAACATATAGATTTTTGTTGAGTGTAGGCGTGGCTTTTAAACGATTTTATCCGTTTTTAATAGAAATCTTCATGCAAAGTGTCTGCATAAAATTTCACTTTAAAATCTCAAAATTTGCGAACGTGAGAATGCCAAATACAGACCCACGATCATACATGTCTAGATCAACTCAGTTATATACTTTGTACGGTCTCTGACGCTATCTCTTAAGTGTTGCAAACGAAATGACAAACTTAGTATACCACCCATTATATGTGGAGGGTATAAAAACAAGAACAACATACAATAAAAATATTCATTTCAATTTGTATGAAAATCGTTTTGGCTCTTCACAATCCACATAATCTTAGTTTAAGAGCAGAATTTTTATTTAGAAAAACATATTCGAGTACTTGTCTGTACGTATGTATGTACGTATTTCTCTAATAGATTTTTCATATTGTTTCATATTCATAACACAACAGATAACTAAAAGAGATTTCATTTCCAATTTAAAAAAAAATAAAAATAAAAAAGTATACACTTGTCTGCCATTCGTTTTCTATGTAGTATGTGTTCTATTCGTTTTTGTTGTTCAAGTAGGTAATTTATGTGAAGATACGAAATGATGAATTCAAGGAGTACGGGGTGGTATAGATACATACAATATACTCGACAGTAGAGCACTTAAAAAATAAAATAGAAAAAACTAAAAAGAAAAAAGAAATTTTATTTCGGGCATATTTTAAATACCCTACATATAAATAGTGGGAGTGGCAAGTATATAATTACGCTTTCTAACAGTGTAAGTATTACGTATCAGCTTGCAAATCTTGTTTTACGCGGAGTATTGTTTTTTTGGCACATCGATGGAAGGGACGCATACCAAATTTCACGATCATAAATAGATTTTTTTTGATTGTAGGCGTGGCTCTTGACCGATTTTGTCCATTTCAAATAGCGATCTGCGTGCAAAAACTAAAAAAAAATTAAGCCCTAGAGAATGCCAACAACAGACAGACACCCGGACATATGGACATATATGTCTAGAACGACTTGTGGCTATTGCAAACGCAATGACAAACTTAGTATCCAATCTGAAGGGTATAAAGAAATGAAAAGGATTTTTAAATAAATAAACAGGAAAAAGAAAATATTGAAATATATGAAAACTCTTTACAATTAACCCTTTTCTAAATATGTGTGTATGTGTAAATGTAAATATAAATGTAAATGCAGTTGAAACTGTATTTTGATAGGTAACATGAAAATGCATTTCCTTTTTCTTTCTTTTTAATCAAAAACTTAAACATTTAGGAATTCATTGTGTGTACACAGTGCTACCAATCATGTATGAGAAAAAATATTAAAATGTAATCAGAGTTAACGCATAAACACAGTGAAAACTCTTTATGACGAAAATTCCCACTGACTCTACAAGGTATATATATATATAAAGAAGTCTAAGTTCATCTATAACCTTGAACGTCCGTATGTCCGTGTGCTTTAAGAAGGTTGCAAAATTTGTCAAGAAATTATATGCAAGAAAATTAATTCGGACATTTTTACTTCCTAATCAATTCGGACAAAATCGGACCATAATTGATAAAAAAATGATCTTTCTCACAACTAAAAAAAACATAGAAAACAATCTTTTTTTCAATTCGTAAAAAAAATGCTGAAAACTAGTTGACTTAATAACAAACTGTAACAAATTTGGACTCGATCGGACCATTTTTAGAATATAACAATATTTCACGAAACGAATTTTATGATACTAAGTGGGGGGTAGGCTATTAAAAAATGGTACTTGGCGGACTATAAAATTTATACTTTTTTTGTATGCATAATTTTTAATATATTATTATTATTATCATATTTATTAATTTAAAAAAATGCTTCATTAATTAATTTTCGAATTTTTAAACAAAAGTAATTTAATTGAATTGAATTTATGCTTTCATATACTTTTTTAACGGAAGTTTATAATCAAAATCCATAATTCATTAGGAACAAAAGACAGCATACACAAAATATGACAACAAAACAGCGACATAAATAAAAACGGATATTTATATATTTTTGTGTCTAAATATTCTAACATGTTTTTTTATTATATATATATAAATAATTGTTGTTTTTTTTTTTTTTGTTTTGCGGGGAATGAATCTAAACAACACATGGAAACAGTGAAAATAATTTATATGATAACAAATATAATCGTATCAGCGAAATTGTGACACATTTTAAATTAAAACAAGTAAGGAAAGTAAATTTAGTTTAATAGCCTTCACATTTATAATAGTGGGCGTGGCAGGTATATGATTACGCCCTTTAAAAGTGTGTATATATTACGTGTCACCTTGCAAATCGAGTTGTACGCTGCGTATGTTTTTTGTAAATTGTGAACGTGTCTATCCGAACGCGCCTATTTTTAGCCCATCGGGGGAGATGATAATTAAAAATATGTGTCAAGTTCATAGGTCAATTTTTGTGGCAGATAAATAGATTTTTGTCACTTGTAGGCGTGGCTCTTGACCGATTTTACGCATTTTAAATAGCGATCTGCGTGTAATAATTAAAAGTCTACTTTTGTTCAATATCTTAATATTTGTGATCATGATAATGTCAACATAAGACAGACACATGGACATACTTGTCTAGATCGACAGAGTTTTTGATCATTCTTGATCAGAATATATTTACTTTGTAGAGTTTTTTACGCCACCTTTGGGATTTTATAATAAATAACCTCTACATATGTGGGCATGGCGTAACTCCTTTTAAAAACTGGTAAAATGTTGTCCTCGTATTAATAAACTTTTTTGTGAATAACAAACCTATTTGTTACTCGACCACACCCATTTATCCTGTGACCTACTATGCCTTTGCGTTATTTAGGCGATCTACAATGCATTATTCAAGCACATTTCAGAATAGGCGTGTCACCGATGTGAGCAAAACCAAGCATATGCAGCTTTTTTTTTATTTATTCTAACAATGTTCGATTCTATGTAGTTACCCAGGTATGACAACTCTTTTACACATTTACCTTCGCAGTTACTTAATTAGTAGCTTTAACCTTTTCGCGTATGAATTTATTTATAATATCAAACAATAATAAATTAGTTTACGAACCATTCCTTTCTAAAGTGTTTTTAAAAATACTCACAAAACTTAAGGTGAAAATGTATTGAACGACATTCTCGCTATCTGAAATATTTATAGATACTAAGAAGTAAATTATCAAAATAATTACAAAACTATCTAATATTCAACACGAACAGAGTAAAGGAAATTCGATTATGTGTATGGGTCTGTTATTAGGATGTATGGTAAAGGACGACCTTTCTATGTAATAAAATGTATGCCTACTCTCAACAAAAAATTGAGAATATTTAAGGTTTGGTTCAAGTCAAACATAGATTTCTTTACTGGCCTAATAATAATTTTAAATTTACAAAAACAAAATAATATTCTTTTAAATTCAAGGACATTGCATACATCGCACACAAATCTCACCTATGTGATTTACACATAAGCAGAAAATTTGAAATACATAAGAACAAAAAAAAAAAAGAATACGTAAAAAACTAGATTTGGCTTAATCCAAATCTTAAATGCCCTCCACATCTACATACAAATAGTGGGCGTGGCAGGTACATAATTGCGCCATTTAAGAGTTTATGTATTACCCAACAACTTGAAGCCCAGTTTTACGTTGATTATGGTTTTCTATAAATTGTAAGCGTGTTTGTTATCCAACCATGCCCACATTTTTGGCACATTTTTGTACAATTATTCAACTTTTTAGCTACATTTTTGTGGCACATTAATAGATTTTTATTGATTATGGGCGTGGATCTTAACCGATGCAAAAACTAGAAGTGTCTGTACAAAATTTCAGCTCAATATCTCAAATTTTATGATCGTGAGAAGGTCAAGAACAGATGGACACAAGGACCTTATATATCTATACACACTTAGACTCAGTTTTTGATGTTGGTTAAGAATATATTGACAACCATGTCATTAAGGATTTTGTCGACAGATGGATTTTATACTTTAACATTTTATGAACATGGAGTTATGATGCTGCCTGAACGATGGTAATGCATCATCGATAAAAATAAGCAAAAATTTTAAATTTTCATTCTTTTATTCTTATTAAAAATCCGCAATCACTTAGTTGCCAGCCCAATATATATACTTTGTAGAGTCTCTGAAGCTTCTTTCTGTATGTTGCCAACTGAAAGACAAACTTAGTATACCACCCATGTTATGTGAAAGGTATAAAAACCATAAAACTGCAACATTTAAATGTAATAAAGGGAAATTTATGTTGTTCTCAGTGTCATAAATATTAAAAAAAAAAAAAAAAAAAAAAACAATTAATTCAGGCTCAAATTAATGTATACGTGCGTACGTAGTTGTATAATATGGAAAATACTGACATTGTGAAACAAACGAGAACTACACTTAAGTGATATTGAGGTAACCATAAAAATGTAAAGTTAACTATGCTATTGTTTCAACACAACAACAACAACAACAACAACAATAATAATTTGCAACCCCTCCCTTATACATGCCCCACAAAAAATAAGGAAAAAGAAAGAAAGAAAGAAAAGAATGCGTTCACAGCGTAACAATAAAATTATAACATAATAAAAACAAATAAGAATACTACAGTCGGCTCAGCCCAACCATTTTATACCCTACTTACGCTTAGTTCAACATTTTATACTAAAATTCAGTTGAGTTGAAACAGTAAACGCGAGTCTTTGCCAAATAAAACAAACTTCGTGAAAAAACGATACCATAGCAATAGAGTTCTAAAAATAGTCCGATTAGGTCCAAATTTAATTTTTAAGCTAATTAACAATTTTTCATTAAATTTTGTTAAAAAAAAATTAAACAAGTTTTCGTCATCTAAACATTTATTTTATAATATTAACGTTATATGAGGAGGGGTCTTAAGAGTCGTATTCAATAGAGAACGTGCTTATCTTGAAGGACCTCTATATTCCAAATTTCATACAAAAATATCCAAAATTGCTGGCCAGACAAACATAATAACTTTGATTCAGAATTTGATAATGAACCGATCAATACAATTAAAAATGGGTGTGGCATTTGCCCTTTAGAAATTATAAACACATCCTCTTGAACCATTCTGTGATGTAGGGTATAACAACTATACACGAATATGCTGATAAGAGAGAGAGAGAGAGAGAGACAGAGATGAAGACTGTGAATGTCACTATTAAGTAACAAAAGGAGAAAATTAGAGTCGTAAAAAGAAAAGCATTATATATACATTCACTATGCACTCATACACATACACATACGAGTCGTATATCCTATATATAGAGAATGCAAAAGCTTTGTAGTGTAGCTGGCAAGTGAGTGTATATGCATTTTTTCATCATAAATTAAATTAAATGCTATCTATGACAAGCAGTGCTACCAGTAAGTAACGAGAATACATTATGCACATATTTTCCTATGAATAAATACCATCACCAGCACCAGCACCAGCACCACCACTACCACAACACCGTCGTCACAGCTACCACATTAATCACTTTTAAGATGATTTCGCACATACGTACAGTGCATACATATAAACTCCATTCATTAATATTCATCATAACAGGAAAAATCATAAGAAATCTCATCATGATAATGCAAGCATGCAACAATAAAAGAAAGAGACCAAAGAACAAAAAAAAAAAAAAAGAAAAAGAAAAAGAAAAATTTATAGATGATCAAAATTGATAAAGCAACGTATTGCCATACATACGCGTTTAGGCATATGTGCTCATGAATGATACGAATAATGATAAAATATTCACTCGGCCATGCATTGTTTATGATATTTATTATATGTGGCAGTTACCATATTTTTTCGTGATGATATTAAAGCTGTTTTCGTGATTTTTATTTTATGCATGAGATACAAATCTTATGTCATTTCGAATTTGTGAACAATGGTTGTTTTTTATTTTTTTATTTGTTTCTATTTTAATGATTATAATGAAACCATATTCTTCATATTCTATGACACGTACGTTTAGTTTAGTTCTTCTCTCTTACTCAAATATTTTTGAATATAGATTGAGCAGTTTTCCAGTTATATTGACGATTTTTATACCCTCCACATAAGATGGGGCTTATACCAAGTTTGTCATTCCGTTTGCAACACTTAGAACGAGACGTCAGAGACCATACAAAGTAGACCGTTTTTGATCAGCGCCAAAAACTGAGTCTATGTAGATATGTGTGTCCGTCTGTCCTAAGTTTTGAGTTAGCTTTTTCTTACTTGTTTGATAAAAAAATGGATTGGATTTAACTTAAAACTGGATCGCTCGATTATTTATGATGATTTTTCGAGAAAGTTGATATATAGGTTTTTTCCAATAATGAATTATTGTTCTTAATAACCAACTGTAAAGATTTTCATTTTTTAATGATTTCCTACAACCCCTTATTGTTGTAAAATGATGCGATACTAAGCAAAATAGTTTTTACTTTACAACCTATTGTACAAAGTCAACCATCATAAATAACTGTCAAATTTTGTTGTTTGCATTTAATGATCTTTGCCAAATCAAATTAATTGCCTTTATGGCCAAGCAAACAACAATTAGTTATTGTCACAAAACTAAATACAATAGAATGCCATAAAACTTACTCACACTATTCTATATACATATATCTGTAGAGGATGAGTATATATGGAGTAGAATAGAGTACGAATTAAATAAATGACGCGTGACTTGTTACAAAAGGGACGAGACAGCAGGCAGCTATAGCAATAGCAACAGCAGCAGCAGCACCAGAAGTAATAACTGAAACAAAAGATATTTTAACAAATGACAATAATTTTTCACAACTCAAATCAAAAGCATCTGTTCCTAAGAGCCCTTTACTACAATATTATTTATCTACTTAGTCATTCCCGTTGGTGAAGAAGGAGGACAAATAAATTATATGAAATTTTATGGACTTTTTTTCCATTCCTAGATATAAAACTGACAAAATGCTTCACACTTAATTAATAAAATTCATCTAGTCTTCGTATATGGAGACAGTGTGCGTAGTGTGTGTAGACAGTGACAACTGTCAATAATATAACAATTTGTTAAAAGGGATTTTTATCAAATGTCTAGTAGAAGGCGCTTCCAACAGCAAAATGGGTGTGACACTATAAAGTTAACAAAACTGATGAGTTTATAAATCATAAGCATGAGAGATGGATTTTTTGGAAAACCTTAAGCTACCTTGATTGACCGCATTCTCATTTAAGCTGTTGGGCCATAATTCATAAATAAAAATTACATTTAAACGCGGTAGCTAATGTTGTTTTATGGCCTTCACATAAAATGAGGGTTAATTAAGTTTGTCATTCTGCTGGTAACACTTAGACTCAGAAAGCCTCGGAGACCCTGCAAAGTATATACATTCTTACTCAGCTTTAAGAAGTCAAAATTTATAATAATTCCATACTTTAAAGGGGCAAAAACCAACAAAATTGAGCTAAATTGCTTACATTGATTGATTTGGAAAAAAGTGGGCGTAGTGGGATAACACCCACGCCCACAATTTACTTTGCATAAAACTTGACTTGCAAGCTGATAAATATTTCATACACTAGAGATCGTAATCAAGTACATGCCACGCCCCCTCTTTGTAAACAGACATGAAGGGTATTCAAGATTTGGCCTAAGCCACATTTTTTTGTTTTTTTTACTTGTTTTTATTTAATAGTATAAAGCAAGCAAACCAACACCAGGACAATAACAATACAAGGAAATAAATGGCGTTTGAAAGGGAAAAAATAGTCTTTATAGGTACTCACACACACTCACATACATACTTACATTTGACATTTTTTAAGAGTCCTATAAATAATAATGAGTCATAAAAAGAACAATTTTCAATTCCAGTTCTTCAGTTAATAGCATATTATCACACAACCCCACAGCGCCTTACTGGAAAGTTCCTTTTTATTACAAACAGATAAAAGTGTGAACACGTTAGAGAGACAGACAGACAGACAGACGGAATAGTATTGTTTGTGTGTGTGTAGATGTAAAAAGAAATATATTTAATTTTTTTTTCATTTGTGAACATGAAACGAATACATACACAATTTTTGGTAACTTGATTTTTATGGAGTGTACTCGTTCACTTTGCCTCACAGCCAACCATAAAATTGTTCATAAAATTTATTTTGATTTTAACGACGAACCGAAAAATAAAATCGGAAAAGGGTAAAATAAAAAACAATGAGGACAACAGAAATAATAACAGCACCAACAACAATAACAAAAATAGAAGGTTAAGAAAGGTTAACACTGTTGTACTTGAAAAAAAAAAAAAAATAAAACCGAAATCTTTAAAGAAATATTTTAAAACATTTTTCAAATTAATTGCGTCTTATAGTCAATGTAAGTAGAAGAAGAGCTTGTTATTGTACCAAAATTATGAGCATTTTAGCGTTTCCCAAGTAATTACAATATCTAAAATAATGGGCGTAACAGGTATGCGATTACGGCTTCTAATAGTGTATGTATGACATATCAGCTTGAAAGTCCAGTTTTATGTGGAGTACAGTTTTTTTTATAAAATGTGGACGCATATGTTATTCGACCAGTCTGATTTTTTGCAGATTGCTGAATGGAATAACTATAAATATATGCAGCAAACTTCCAGTTCATGTGTAAATTTTTGTATAAATACTTTGAAAGGTCTTCGACGCCTCCTTCTGTGTGTTGATGGGTATAAAAAGTCGAAAACCTAAATATTGGTTTTAAAGCTATATGTGGTTTATTTTCACACATTTTTAAATAACATATGGGCGTGGCAAATTATATGCTTTCTTAACAACGATTACATTAAAAATCTCTTTACATTTCAAATAATCAAATACACACCACAAGATAAATTTTTTGAAGAATTGGCAGACTTACAGACATTACTATATAGATGCAGATTTTAATGCGCATCAACAATATATGTTCGTTGAAAAGTTGCCTGAAATGTGGTTGTGGGAATAATCGACTTAGTATACCTTTAGATATAATGTCCATCCGTCTGTCTGTTTGTCTGTTGTTTATATTGTTTATATAAGTCGCAGTTTTTGAGTTATTTTGATTAAATTTGATACAAAGACATATTTTAAATGAAAAACTATTTATATTAAAAATTGCTCGAATCGAATCATTTTTAGGCCAGCTCCCCATATAACGCTGTTTTGAAATAAATGAAAAATAATCGTAATTCTTAATATTTTTATTAAGTTTGTGCGGATGTTTGTAACTGCTAAATGGCAAAAGCCACATCCACTTTTAATTATACCGATCAATTCAGAATCAAATTATAAATCGATTTAACCATCTCCGTCTGTCGGTCCGCGTAAATTTGTGCTTACGCTACAGGTCTCATTTTTTGAGATATTTCAACGAAGTTTGGCATAATTTGGCCCAAAGAGAAGTCTTTTTAAGAATAAGTCGGATTAGACCATTTTTAGAACCCTTTATAGGAAATAAGTTCTTGACAAAATTAAGTAAAGAATGGTTAGTTAGCTTAACAATTGACTTGATTGGACCATGTTTAAAACATCTTTTTATATAAATGCCCCTCGCCTACTGATACAACTCAACTCAATTGTTTAACCAAACATAAGTAGGTTATTAAAGGATGGTATAGAACCGACATGTTTTCTATTATTCCGCAGTTAAACCGTATTAAAGGATTGTGTGAACCTATTGCAGATTATTTAGTGCTCATCAATTTTGCGTAAAACGAAATGAAACAGATTCTTCTGAAAACAGGGATAATAACATAATTAGACAGAGTAAACAGGAGATTATTACAAATTACAAATGAAATGAAATGAATGAATTTCTCTCAAAATACTGACAAAAGATTTGCTACAGATTTAAAGGTATTTAAAAGGTCAGATTAAAGTGTTACAGCCTTGGCTGTGTAGGGAATGTTTGTTCAGTTTCTCTAAGGATCAACATATCTTATCTTCCTGCCAGTGAGACATTAAGTTGGTGTTCAATAATAGACAAAATCGTTTATAATACACGATGTGAACTAAATGCTCTTGTGATAAGCACAGTCATAAATCTTGTGTGTACGTATGTAGGATATTCCTAATAAATGAGGATTTCATTTTCTGCTTTTTCCAAGAGCATGAAGCTCATAAATTTTGTTGATTTTCTTATTGTTTTTCAATTTTATTTACACATATTTATTTATTTGTTGTTGTTATTTTTGTCATTTGGTGCAAAAACAAGAACGAACGAAAGGAATAAAAAAAAAAAAAATAATAAACAACAATTCTGTGAAACTTTAATCCTGCTGAGCAACATGTGCGCCTGCTTGCCTGCCTGCTGTTCTTACTACTGATGTTGCCGCCGCTCGCTTTTGTTGTGTCCCTTTTTGTTGCTTTCGTGTGTGTGTGTGCATGTCTGTTTGTTTTAAATGTTTGTCATTTTAATTTATTGACAGTCATTTATCTAATCGTTTGTGAAAAAGGAAACCGCTTCTGCTGATACCACCTATACACGTCCATATACCATTAACAATTTTACAGTTAAATTTCGTTCATAATTCATCCATGTAGGTATAGGTATTAGCTTTGATTATATGCGCATCAAAATGTGAAATAACACCGGAAGCTCCAATGATAGTAACGAATGCGCTTTTCTACAGAGCGATCTAAATAATTCTTGCAATTGGTGCGACGACAACTTTCTAACATTCTAACAAATGCAAGCACATAGTGTTCTGTAGAACTAATCATGGCGATGCGTGTTACAATATTAGACAAAATTAGGATAAACTTTTTTATACGTTGTCGTAAACGTCATCGTTAATAATGCAAAATGCACGTTAGGCTTTGTAAAGCGTAGAGAACTAGACAGTTACTAGTCCATATACTACTAAGCAGCTTTACACTGCTTTGGTCAGATCTAGATCCTAAAATATTGTTCCTTTATCCTCATATCAAGTCTTTTATAACAAAATCGAGTCTGCTCAAAAGCAATACGCAACGCAACGCAGCGTTTATTCAAAAATTGTTAAATGGAAACATGTTCATACAATGGACGTCTTTTATCAACGCCCCAACGTACACAACTCACACAGTCTGATAATTTAATATATAGTTTTTGGTTGATTGTGGGCATGTCTGTTATCTAACCATGCCCACTTTTGGCACATTGGTAGTTGGGATAATTGTAAATACATGAAACAAATTTAAACTTTGTTGAGAGAGATAAATCGATTTTTGTCGATTGTGGGCGTGACTCTTAACCGATTTCACCCATTTTAAATAGCCAACCGTATGGAGAGTGCGTCTGTAAAAAATTTTAAATCAATATCTCAAAATTACGACCGTGAGCATTCAAACAACAGTTTCACGGACGTACCGACCGTGCCAATTTTTTTTTTTTGTTCTAATTATAAATACGTTTATAATATTTCAATTTCATAGGTAGGTAATTGTGGCTACAAGAGATTTATATCGATAATGGGCGTGGTACTTGACCATTTTCGCCCATTCCCTATAGACACTAGAAAAGTTTGTACTGGATTTGAGCTTAATATTTAAATAAAGACTGACATGACAGAATCGATTCAGATTTTGATTTTGATCAAGAATATATACACTTTGTGGGGTCTCTGAAGCCTCCTCTTGCCATCTTAGTTCGCCCTTTGCTCCCATCTTTTGTTTAAAAAGTACCGACGGCAAAATACAATATAATGCTAAAGAGAAACATTAAAAGGGGGCTACAATAAAGCGATAACATTCTTGCTCAACCAACATAATTATAACCAAATACACACACACACACACACACACACCCACTTATATATATTAAAAATAAAAATAAAAACAAATTTCAAGCACGGAAACGTAATAAAACTTTTATTATATGCTTCGTCAAACTTTTTTATTCCTATATACACACACAAAGAAAATAAACAAAATTAGTTAAAGAATATAAAACTGTTTCCTAAGTTTGACATTAAAACAACATTTTCCACTTAAACGGAAGAATAAACCGCAAAAAGCCTTTGGCAGCCAGCTATAGTTAATTTATGTACTGTCAGTTGATGTAGGGTATGTACGTAGAGTGGCAGCAATAAAACATAATATAAAGTGTAGCTACAACAGCAGCAACAGCAAACACTAATCATGTTTAAAGGTGTACTTGAACAAAAACACAAACATGATGCAGGCTTAACGTATCAAACCCGGCATCATCTGCTGCTGGGTAATAATGTTACTAATTTAAAGTTTGATGGTTTTTTAGGAAAAATTTATTGTGTGAGTAAAGAGGATGTTGTATAATATAAAGCATATTATGGAAAACTTTTAAAAATATTAAGTAACAATAACAACAACAATAGCAATAGCAACAACAATACTAATGATGACAGCAACGATGATGTGGATGATTTCTTTACCATTTAGTTCAAAAAAAAAATAAAAAAAAATGAAAACCAAAAAAAAAAAAAAGGCATGATATATGTGACAGGTTTATAGCACTTCATTCAACTAAATGACACAACATGCAACTGACAAACTGGCCTAACCTGTCATACGCTAGAATGTAGTGTATGTTTAAGTATGAAAATATGACACATATATAAAAGACAGACAACAACAAAAACAACAACAACAACAACAAAATTGATGTTATACACTGAAAAAGAGTAACGAGGAGAATATTTAAAAAGCCAGAGAAAACTACTCATTTAATATTTCGCTTACTCCCTCACTTTCTCTCTCTTTTTAGTCTCTCTCTCTCTCTCTCTCTGTCTGTCTGTCATTTAATTTCTCAATATAAAACAATTCACAAATTGTATAAAGAGTACAACACTAGTGCTTCGTACTTGATTGGTAAATTATAAAAAAAAAAAAATTGAGAATATTCTCTCTCTATCTCTTCTCTTTTGATTTTGAGAATACATTGAGAGTAGTCAAGATTTGGTTGTTGTAAAATGTAATTAAATTTGATGGCGCATGCGAGATGATTGGTGGAAAAAGACGCCATATTTGAAAATTACTGTATCACACTCTTCTTTATTTCTGTCGCTCTCCTTTTCTAACTTTTAAGTAGATATCCAGCAGAGAGGTACGAGTGTGCTCTGAGCATAATAACAACAAGAATTACTATACTCTCCCGGTGTGTTGTAGTAGAAGTCTCTTGTTGAAAAACGTAAATTTGAGTTTTATTCATTAGCTGTTAGTTTTGCCAAACTCGAGCATGCAAAATATTTAAAATGAAATTTCAGTTCGTGTTTAGCTGTCGCATTGTTCAGTTGTTAACGGAATTGGTAAAAGAATTATAAGCCGAATAAGTAAAGACCAAATAAATTGACCAAATCAAGAGATTAGGGAAAGAAAAATCATTTCTAAAAAGAAAAATTATTTCTGGTTTTCTTACAACCAAGAAACCTTTATTAAAAACAAACTTAAAGTGGATTATTGTTAATACGTGTATTAATTGAATTAAAAAAAAAAAAATTGCGGATTTTTTGGATTTTTGGATTATTGGATTAGTAGCTGTTCAATAGTTCAACAATATTTATTTTTGGTTTTCAACCACAGCGTCTGGTTGTGATATTTTCTCAATTATCGGCACAACATTATGGTAGTTTTGGAAGGCGGTGGTGGTGTTGTTACCATCGGCAATAACCAATACTTACAACCGGATTATTTGGCTCCCATGCCAAACACGGTTAGTATTTTTATTATAATTTTTTTTTTTTTTACAACTTTAAAAATAATTATTATGATAATTTTATATAAAAATGTCCAACATAATATTTTGCATATAATTGAATATTAATTAGGAATTTTTTTTATATAGACGTTTTAAATGTAGTACGAAAAAAATTTATAAAAAAAATTAAGGTTTTTAATTATATTAAGAATAGTAAAAATTTTTATTAACCAAAAATAAATTTTTTAAACCAAATGAAATTTTTTTATAATTTTTTTTGTTAATATTTACATAAATTTAACGCAATTTTATAAAGAGAAAATTCATATTTTTTGTTTAAATCAATATCTGAAAAATTAAGGTTAAAAGAATGTTTACCAAAGACGGGCGCCTAGACATTTATTACAGCTAGACAAGCACACTTTGCTAAATCGTCTCGGTATTCCTTTCTAATCTACAATTTATCTAATTTGCAGAGTGTTTGTAAAGCATTTTTGTGTGTTTCATTTGCATAAATCAATGTTCAAGTGATGGGTACTAGAAAATACCCCACCCGACGGCATTACAAGCGCTGTCAATATGTTTCAAATAAACCTAAAAATACTCATTTTTGTAACAAAGAATAAATGAAAATGTTAATATAAGATAATTATATAAGTTAATAACTACTTAGTTTACCCAATTTATACCAGAATCAGTTGGGGTTCCAGTTATCCGATTGGGGTCCAAATCTGTTACAGTTAATTATTAAGCCAAACTACTCTTCATAATTTATTTTTTTTTTTTTTGAAAAATTATTAAGAATTACATTTTGTCATATAAAGATTTATTTGAAAATATTACGTCATATGTGGAGGGACTCTAAATATGGTTCAATTAGAACCATTTCCAATTGTGATCATCCTTAAAAGACATCGCTACGCTAAATTTCATGAAAAAATATCAGAAAATTGCGAGCTGCAGTTTAATTAGAAGAATAACAGGGACGGACAGACCGACAGACGACCTGTGCTAAATTTCAAGAAAAATGATCAAAAATTATATCCTGTAGGTTGATTACAAGATATATAGTGTGGGACAGACTGACAGCGCGTCTTTGTCATGAAAAACTCTCTGAAATTGCATCCTAATATACATGGACGTACAGACAGATACGATTGATTTTTTTTCCGATTCCGATTGGTATAATTAGAACTGGTTGTGGCAATTGCTGTTTTAGGCGTTACAGACGTCCGTTACAAGTACCAAAAGTTCACCCTTTTACCACCCTGTGGTTAGCAAACGATTTTTCCTTCTTTGAGTTACCGTCGCTGACTAATACTTCTTTATTATCATTTAAAAAATAATGGCTGGTATTGATGAAATGAAATTATATATTTGGAAAAAACTCCTAAAACGCCCTTAGCAAGATTACAATTAAAAATACTCACTTTTACTCGGGCTACCATCTCTTACCTTTGAGCACTTGTTAGATTTAGGTCCCTGATGAGATTTGAATATGTCTAGTTTATAAGTGTGCCATGGCATATATTTTTTTTCATAAAAAAAAAAAAATTATCTTCCATTGCAGATGGATACCAAAAAAAGTCCGTTGGCTTTACTCGCCCAGACCTGTTCACAAATTGGTGCCGATTCGTCGGCTGTTAAACCTTTGTTGTCTATGGATAAAAATAAAAAATCAGGCTCAGCCTCGTCTGCTTCATCAACTTCGTCCAGTGTGGGCTCCGAAACGGGTTCAGCTAAATCACCAACTCAGGCGAAATCGCCCAAATCTACGACGCCCACCACAACCGAAGTGAAATTGGCTTTCAAACCGTACGAAACGAATGTTTTAAGTCAACAAAATCAAAATACATTCAAGTCGGCCGCCCAATTGGCGGCTACCGTTAATAGTAATAATAATATATTGGATGAACAACAACAGTTGCTACAGCAGCAACAACAACGCCCTAGTTCGAAATCGTCTTCACATGGTGGTGGCGGCGGTGGTGGTGTTGACAACCATAGCCGCGTGCCGTCACGTAACAAAGCCGAACATGGTACCCCCGATGGTACAATGCAGAAGACAACACAAGACTTGACGACCACACCGCATGATAATAATCGCAAAACGGTATCACCGGCTGGTTCATCACAACGCGGCACCAGTCCCATTGTACGTTCAGGCATGGAGGTATTAAGTAATGCCAATGGTTCGGCTACTCATCCCAAAGAGATGAGCAGTATGGCGGCAGCCGCCGCTGCAGCAGCAGCCGCATATAAAGCTGCTGGTGGTCCGTACGGGTTAAATCCGTTGTCTGCGTTGTGTTGTCCGCCGGGTATGGAACAGCATGCCAATCCCGCTTTCCGTCCACCATTTACTACGGGCGGTTTCACTCATCATCATGCAGCCATGTTGGCCGCGGCTGCAGCTAATGGTGCCTATCCAGGTGGTAATGGCCCCGGCGGTCAACCCAGTCCATATATAACCTATCAACGTATTAAGACGCCATCTGGTGGTGAGGCCATTGTTCCCATATGTAAGGATCCCTATTGTCCGGGCTGTCCCTATTCGGCTCATACGCAACAAATGCTAATGGGCGCTCCATGTCCAGCTGGTTGTACACAGTGTGAACACCAAAAATATGGTATGGCGGCTATAATGAGTGCAGGAGGTGCAGGTCTGCCACCAGGCCATCCTTATTCACAAGCGGCCGCCGCCGCAGCGGCTAGTGCTGCAGCAGCTCGTTCGGCACCGTACGTTTGCAGTTGGGTGGTCGGTGATGCTTATTGCGGCAAACGTTTCCAGACATCAGATGAGCTCTTCAGTCACCTACGTACTCATACCGGCAATCTGTCGGACCCTGCTGCAGCCGCCGCCGCTTTGGCCCAATCTCAGGCTCAATCATTATTGGGATCTCTGTTTCCGCCGTCAGCATTACGAGCCGGTTACCCCACACCACCATTAAGTCCGATGTCAGCTGCTGCTGCCGCCGCTGCTGCAGCACGCTATCATCCATATGCTAAACCGCCCAGTGCTTTGGCGGCTGCCGGTCCCTCACCGTATGGTGGTCCAGGAGGATTTAATCCTGCAGCTGCCGCTGCGGCAGCCGCTTTAGGACCTTACTATTCACCATATGCCATGTATGGCCAACGTTTGGGCTCAGCTGCTGTTCATCAGTAAACACTCACTTTGTGGAGTTTTTCTTCTCTCTGAGGCTTCGTATATATGTGCGTGTGATTAACTGAAACTCATGAATGTTATACCAAATAAATAAATAAACAAATATATAAAAATAAAAATAAAAAAATTGAAACAAAAGAGGAGACGGAATAATAAATTAAAAACAACAACAAAAAAGTCAGGCCGTCATTGAATGAAAAAACGGAAAATTCATCAGTAGAAACACCGACGGCATAATAAGACCGATTTTTCACTGTGATACTAAAATGTAGAAGAGCGCTAGTTTGTTAGTTTATAAAAACAAAAACAACAAATAATGAGAGGGAAGTTGGAAACAAGAAATCGAATTGCGTTTTCTGAGCGGGACAAACGGAAACGGAAACGGAAATGTAAACGAAATGTTTTTTAGCAACAACAACAACTGTCTTTTAAATGCATCCATAAAACATTTGTAACTTTCCTACCACCCAAACTTATTTGTAAATTTAACACAAACATTATTTTTTTTTTTTAATATGTAAGTAAGCCTTTTTTATTATTATTATTATTATTATTATTATTATTAAATTTGATCTTTTCCAGTTTTGTATTATTATTGTTTTTAACAAGAATTTTTTGTTTGTTTATTTTTATTAATACGAGTAACAAGAACTGTTGGTTTCTCTTTAAAAAACAACAACTTACTTATCAACTTATGTATATATTGATAATTTTTAAAAATATTTTAGTAATAAAATATTGTATCACAGCAAATAAAACTTATGTATAGAACGAATATCCAAAAAGCGAAAATGTCATGACAAAATAGAAACAAAAACAAAATAAAAACAAAAACAAAATCAATCAATTTCGATTGATAACAATTATGAATATTAATGTAAACATAAAGCATATAATGTCGGTAATAATTATTTTTAATTTTTAAATATTATTGATAAGATTTAAGTGAAATTGAAATTGAATAAAAATTACATAAAAATAAAATATTCGTGTTGTTTTTACTATTTAAGGCAAACATTTTAGGAAATATTTTCAGTGGTTAAAAAAATTTATCTCATGATATATTTTTTTAAATTTAATCATTACATGGAACTTAATTAATTAATATTATCCATACAAGAATGGTGTATGTTAAATTTATTATTCTGTTTGCAACATCCAAAACGAGGCGTCTTTTTTTATCAGCATCAAAATTTCAATCGTCTTATATACGAGTATGTCTGTCCACGTTTCTATCTGTTGTAGGCACTGTGATAGCGCTAAATTTTGTACATACACTGTACTGTATGCATTTAAAGTTTACAAAATGGGTCAAGAGCCACGCCCTCAATTCAACTTGTAAGTTGATAAGGAATGTATACATGCCACGCCCATTATTTGTATGTACATGTTTAGTGTATTTAAGAATTTGCTCAAGACAAATTTAGTTTTTTTATAGCATGATATATTTTTTTATCTTTTATAATAAATGTTGTTGTTTTTAAATCAAATGTTTTAGAAAATTTCTTAAATACATAGAGAGTAAAATTTTTTTTATCATTGTTTATGGGACTTGCAACTTCATTATTGTTGTTGTTTTTGAGTCAAATATTTCTGATATACATAGCTATTAAAATGATAAATTAAAAATATCGCATGATATATATATTTATTTAATATTCCATGCGACTTAATTTTGTAATTAAACATGGTACAAAAAAGTATAAATATATTCAACAATGAAAACGAAATGATTGTGCCCAGCAGGTGAAGACACAAAAAAACTGTCTTTTCTCCTGCAGAGACATTATTAGCAGGTAACAGAGTTTCACTAGCGCTATACGAATTGGTTTACTTTTAAAAGTAACACAAGTTCATTTTCATAATATTTAACATCTAAAAAAAAAAAAAACTTTTAAAAAATCATTTCTTTTCCAACATTGAAATGCTTTAATATTCTGTTCTATAGACAAACACAAAACCAAATAACTTATTAAACAAGACATACAGGCAGTCAGCCACACAACCATTCTCGCAATCAGTTGTAGTACTGTAGATACAATGAAGCTTATAAATAAATTAATTAATTGTGACAATTTTCAATTGATGTGATGTGTGCGCACAGTGATTTGTAAGTGAATGAAATGTGAACAATAATCAAAAGGAAAAGAAACACAACGACAGACATGATTAGTAATACAACAAACAAAAATAAAGTACAGAGGTTTAAATGACTCGATTGTTGATTGTTGTTGCTGTTGTTGTTAATGTGTATGTTGCTGTCGGTTGTCATGTCAATTACTGAGAAACGAAAAAAATGCGGGATTTTGATTGAATGTGATTGATTTGGCATCACATTCAGTTAAACTGTGTGTGTGTGTGTGTGTGTTTGTGTGTGATTTACTTCATGATTTTTGTGTTGGTGTAGTTTGTGCATGTGCGTGTTAATATAAGATTATAGGCGGATGTTTGAAATAGATTTTAATTTAGATTGTGTGTTCATTAATGTTTATTGTCTTATAACATATTATTTTTTTTTTTTTTATAATCGCACGAGAAATATACATTATGACTTAGGTGGATGCCATGGTAAGTACTTTGAGACAAGTTATGTGTTTATATGATTACGGTTTTACAAGGAGAGCCGAAGGTTTTTTCACACATACATATAGAATGATTGTTCAAAACAACAATAAGTAAAACAAAATATTTTGATTATACCGTCCACGTAAGATGGGATTTTGTCATTCCTTTAGCAACACCCAGAACCAGGAGTCAATCTGAGCTAAGTCAACCTAGACATGTCTGTCCGGGTGTCTGTCTATTGTTGGCATCTGTCACAAAAATTGAGCTATTAAGTTGATATTTAGTTTCTCTTAAGCACATTATTCAGATTGAAAGGTATCAAAGTTTAACGTGTTCAGGCAGCCGCCATATTTTATTTAGTATAAAGACGTTTATGTAATGACTTTCTACTTGTCAAGACCTTAGAAACATTGCTAATACGCCATTTTGTGGCGCTCAAATGAATACTTGAATATAATAAGTGATGCACCGTTTGCAACACCGGGATGAAAAGGCAAAATCAGCCAAGTGCCACGCCCAAAATCCACAAAAATCTCTCGCAACCATCAAAACGTACCCACTAAATTGACGTTACATGTCATATTCATAATTCGGCTACGCCTTGATGTACGAAAAATAGGCATGGCCGAATAAAGTACATGTCCACAATTTACCAGGGACCTTATTTTGTGCAGAATCTGATGTGTAAGTTGATATATAATACTGACACCGTTACAGGGCGCAATCAGATACTTGCCACGTTCCCTTTTTGTATATATGGAGGTTTGGCTTTAATCAAAATTTACTGTTTTTACTTGTTTGAATTCATTTTGTTGCTGTTGTAAACGACTATATAAAGCTAATGTATGCATGTATATACAATTACACATATTATTAATAGAACAACAACTAAATTAATGCGTGTAGATGGTAAATAAGTGCAGCCGTTGTAAATTTATATCATAACGAAACAACACTTTACTGTACTGGTAATTATTCTAAATGAACAAAACAGAAAAAAAAAACGAAATAATAATAATAGTAACGACATAAATAACAGCACCAACAACAACAACAACAACAAACACAACTTAGAGCAGTGATTTGCATGTTCAATCAAAAAGATTTATAGTGACAAGCTGTCAAGCTTTATGAACTTTTATACACACGCATGTAGCTTTGTAACTCATTGTTAATAAACAAGCTCAAATCATTCAAATCACAGCAACAACAACAGTAACAATCGACTACAACTAAGCAGTTACTTAATCATGTTGATGTAGTATGCACACACACACACACACACACATGCAGACAAAGCATTAGTTTACACAAAGCAATCATTCGTTGTCAAACACAACCACCACCACCAACGCCACCACTATCACCATCGCCAACATTATTTACATTTATACCTGTATGTGTTGTTGTTTTTTTTTTTTTTTTTTTATATTTTATTTACTGTATTTATAAGCTGCTTAAGTAATTATTTATTTTTATCTGCTGTTGTTACTTAATAAATTAAATAAACATTCATAAAACAAAAAGCACTTGCAATCTCTCCTACAGGTTGTGATATCAAATTGGATTAAAATATTTCTTCACACTCGTATAAAATAAACAATCATTCACACTCGTGTTTACAATTATTATTAACATTTTTTTTTTTTTTTTTTGTATAAATATAAATGAGACAGGAAATGTTAAGTAGTTAGTGATACACACACACACACACCCTCACACACGCACACTAATATTGTCCACTGTCTATGTATAATATGATGTAGAGAAAATTGAGGAATTTTTTTTCACCCTAAATCCATTCCTGTTCATAAATTTTACCTTAAAAAAGTAACAAAAATTGCGACCGATGCGTTTTTTATAAGAAATACAAAAACGTACAGACGGACATACTTAAACCGATTCAAATGTTAATGTTAAGGTGATAGAGGGGTAGACTAAATCCAATCAATGGAAAATCGATGGAAGGGCCAAATGTTATTATATACGAGTATACTGAATTTTGGCTTTGTAGCTCAATTTTTGTGGCTAATAGATGGATTTGTGTCGTTTAGGGGCGTGGCTCTTAATTTCATCCATTTTTAATAGCGATCTTTATGCAGAAACTTGAAATTTTTTTATAAAATTTTAGCTAAAAATGTACAACCGTAAGAGTGTCAACAACAGTCAATATCAGGGACGGACATATCTAGAACGACTCAGTTTTTGATGCTGATCAAGAGAATATTTACTTTGTAGGTGCTGCAAACGCAATACCAAGTTTTCTATTTAGAATATCCCCCTTATTAATGTGGAGGGTATCAATATGTCTAAATCGATCTAAAAAATAGTTTTTGTGTTCATTGACTTTGACAAAAAAGTCTCAACAAACTTTCATTTAAAAGTTAAACTTTTAATTGGGTACCCGCACACCTGGCAAGGTATTCTTTTAAAATTTTTATATACGTCGTAATAAAATTCATATATAATAAAAAAAAAATATTAAAAAAAAAATATTGAGTTTACTTGGGCTCGTCCGGGATTTGAACCCGGGACCTCCCGCACCCTAAGCGGAAATCATACCCCTAGACCAACGAGCCAACTACACCATTGTTAGCAAATAATACGTTCATTAAATTTCTGTATAATCATTATTTCTAACATTTATTGAAATTTAAACATATACATATATACTCGTATAAGCGAATATATACGATATACTTATAAAATATCTACTACAATATCACATTTTATTACATCAAGTCACAATTGTGTGACTGTAAAAGCATAAGTTGGGAGTTATGCTAAGTTTGATATTCGATTTGCTACACCTAGAAAGAAGCCTCGGACACCCTACAAAGTATAATCATCAAAAACGGACGCTAACTAAACATGTTCGTCTCGGTTGTCCGCGTGTATGGCCGTTGTTGTAAACTTTGAAATATTAAGTTGAAATTTTCTATATATTGGTCAAGAGCCACGCCCACTATGGATAGAAATCTATTTATCTGCCACAAAAATTTACCTATAAAGTTGAAAATTGGTATACCTATGTACAATTAGTTCATTCATTGATTTACCAGAAATGGGCGTGGTCAGATAACAGATACGCCCACAATCGACAGAAATCTATATATCCCCCACAATATTTTACGTATAAAATAGAGATTTCGTATTACTATTTATTATTAGTTCAACCGTTCATTTACCAGAAGTGGGCGTGGTCGTTCAACAGACACGCAAATAATTTGCAAAAAACCTTATAAAGCGCAAAACTTGACTTTCATGTTGATGTGTAAAACATACTCTATAAGAGGGCGGAATTATGTGCCTGCCATGCCCACTTGCTTATATATATATAGATAATATGGGCTTAAGTCAAAATTAGTTTTCTAATCCACCTTGTTCCCCCTTTATCTTTCGCGCTTTCTACTGCAGTCTATCAACATGATTGATATAAATGTATAATGGAGGTTAGAGATGTTGTTGTTGTGTGTACGTTGCATTTGTGCGATGGTTGATATTAATGCTAGACTTTTTACACCTAAATGTGTACACTAACTAATCAATCACAGTCACATGAGAAAAAGCTAAATAGTTGGTTGTGCGTTGTTGTTGTGTTTCTGAGTGGTCATATATTATCAATACCAAGGCACATGTACGACACCAAAAATTACATCAATCATGAAAAATTAACTGACTATGTCAGTCACCAGTTACAGTCAGCGGTTAAATAATAAATAACATTTTGAAATATGTATAATTAACAATAATAACAACAGCAATGGCAACATCACAAAAATAGGTGTACGAAAAATCGGTTTTGCGTTATGTGTATGTATGATTATATACAAAATACAAAATATTTAATTATCGAATATAATAAATTAACTGCTAATGATCGCATATTTATAATCATGAAATATTTACAAAAAAAAAAAAAAAAGGTGATTAATTATTGACCCGTAAATGAGCTGTAATTAATAACTTAAGCAGGGTGGTTATGCTGCGGTAAGATTGCTGGTAATTATTTCCACAAAGAAACAAGAAAAGAATTTATGTAGGTTTTAAAGTGGGCGGGGATTTTATGTTCAACTATTTCATTATACCGATTAGATCATAATCAGAAAGTTCGAATCTACCAGTCTTAGTTTTTGATATTTTTTGATAAAATCTGGTACAAAGATGTCCTTTTGGACAAGAAATTGTAATCGGTACATTTTTAGGACTGCTCCACATATGTCCGTTTTTATTTGTTCTCCATCTTTCATCTTAGTGATGACGGTTTACTAATCGACACTTACACAATCGACAAAAATCTATATATATAATAAGCCCACTTAATGCTAATTAAATGGGTGTGGTCGTATAACAGATTCACAATTTACAAAAACAATCATTTGTCATATAATCCGACTTTGAAGTTAATACGAAATATATAAAATATTTGAAGGCGTAATTGGATACCAGACACGCCCACAAGTTGTATAATGGGGTTTTTAGTTTTCCTACTTATTGTTTTTATTATCTTTGTTAGTGTCGCCTGCTGGTATGTTGTAGTCAAGTGTGTGTTTGATAGTTCAGTGCTTTGTTTGTTTCATTGTTTATTTGTTGTTATAATTATTGTTTTACTTTTTCCCGGTACCGTGTTCAAGTGTGATTTGTAACTTGTTTTGTTTTTAAACGACAAGCGAGGTGGTGGCAGTGTAAAGTGATGATAATAACAACAACAATACCAATAAATAGTTTTATTATTTGCTCTTCTTTCTTTTTTTTTTTTTTGAACTGGCAAAAGACTTCTGTTTCAGTGATAATTTTTCTTTCATTTCATTTCTCCTTTATGTTCGCTTTCGTGTTTTCCGTACAAAATGTGACATTTGTAGGTGACAGGCTGTCAGCACTCACAAGGGAGACATTTATTTTCGTGTGCTGCTACAAAGACATGCCAAAGAAGGAAGGAAAAAATGTGTGTTGTCAACGTCTTGTGAAGGTTGACACGCCTTCCTTCCATTCTGTTGTTACTTGAACGACTTTACACACTCTCTACCATCTCTTGTACAATGCACTGGGGAGCAAAAGCAGCAATTCTTCGGATTCTTGGCTTTGTTTCATTTCATGCAAAAGAGTTGTGTGTTCACATTTCTTCTCTTCCACATATAACACTTGTCTCATTTAACTAATCTAAATAATAATTTAAGTACTTGATCTTATTGGTGCATGAATCGTAGGAGACGGCAGCAGAGTCTTAAGTATTTGCCTTTATATTTAGAACTACTTTGATGGCATTAAATTTAATGTTTAATGATGACAGTTCATAATTAATTTCAATATTTAAGTATATAGCTCTTCTTCTTCATTTTTATGATAATTGCATTATTTCTGTACTTTGTATAAAATAAAGAAAAATAACAGACAAGAGAAAGCTTTTGCCTCTGGACTGACAGACACTTATTATTTTGCACATATTTCCATTTCATCAGTTCGCACAACACAATCAATGCCACCAACCGCAAATAAACATTTTTATTAAGTAAGTATGCCCAATATTCCAGGCGAAATTAATGAAATTAAATTATGGCATATTTTACATTTTAAACAACATTTTTATTATAAACTCCACATAAGATGGGGCGCATACTAAGTTTGTCCTTTCATTTGTAACAACTAGAAGGAAGCCGTCCGTTCGTGTTAATGTCTGTTGAAACTCTCACAATTGTATAATGTTAAAATTTTGTGTACGTAGGTTTCTATTTAAATTGGGCAAAAACTGTGTCATGCCCATAATCGACAAAAAACTGTCTATCTAGCACAAACATTGAGCTTTGAAGTACAAATTCACATTTATAATTGGAACATATATTAATTTGGCAAAATATGAGCGGGATCGGATAAAGACAGACGCGTCCACAATCAACAAAAATCAATCTATCTGCCATTGAAATTATATACCTATATTAATAACCACTGGATAATGGCCACGCCTACAATTTACAAAAAAAGCTCTTTTTGGCAGAATCTGACGTTTAAGTTGATAAGGATTTCTTTCACTGTTACAGGGTGCAATCAGTTACTTGCCACGCCCACTGTCTGTATATGAAAATGGAGGGTATTTAAGATTTGGCTTAAGCCAAATTTAGTTTTCTCACTTGTTCTTTCATACGTAAGTGGAGAATGTGTATTTCTCGCATAAAATACTTAATTCTTGATAATTTATGTTTATTGTATATTTGTATATATTTATATATGTATGTAGATGTGTCTGTCAGCAATGCTGTGCTATCATTTTGGGTATTTGCTTGTTAATAAAATGATGATTTTTAATACCCGTCATATTGCTTATAAAGGAAGAAATTTATTTTATTTAATACTGTATTATAAACCAGTAAGTGAGCGGTAAGATTTGGTTATATAATTATATATATACATATATGTTCCATTTCATGAACAGTTAAACGTTTGGTTGTCCGAAATCTAGCCGGACGTGCGGGACTCTAATCCGCTAAAACCACTTTTGCGTCAATTTCCTTTTCCCTGCGGTACTACCGTGAGGTATTCCATCACAGGAGGGAATGCCGTTGACACGACCTAATACTAGTCGACCTATGAGAATCCTATAAAAAGGTGGTTTTCGCAAAATGCATGGTAACTCTCTAAACCACACATAAGATGGGTGGTACACTAAGTTTGTCTTTCCATTTACACCAACATCCAGAAGGATGTGTCAGAGACCCTATTGATCATAAATCAAACATTGAATCGATCTATGCATGAATGTCGGTGTGTCCGTCTGTTTTGTTGACGTTCTTACGTTCGTAAATGTTAAGATATTGAGGTGAAATTTTGTACAAACACTTTTAGTTCCTTCATGAACATCGCTATTTAAAATGGACAAAATTAGTCAAGATCCACGCCCACAATCTACAAAAATCTGATTAGCTGCCACAGAAGTGTACCCAAGAACTTGAAATTGGGTGCACATATTTATGGTTATCGCATCCATTGATGTGCCAAAAATAGGTATAGTCGGACACGCCCACAATTTACCAAAAAAAAAATAAAACTTCTTACTTGTTCAACACCATCATTACCACTAAAAACATTAGTTGACTTTTTTCCAACTTCACCTCCCCTAACATGTATACGATCAAGTGTGTGTTTTATGTGTTGTACGTTTATTATCTACAAGTATTTTTGTTACCTCCCTAAAACACATGAAGCGTGTGTGTGTTGTGTCATTTACAATACTTGTCACTTAACACATGATTGAGTTCAAATAGATTTTTCATATATCACAAACACACACTCAATGAGAAAGAATGTTGACACTAATGTTTCATACTTGACAAACGCACACGTACACATACACATTTAACACTTAAGAAAATTTGTGTGGTATTAGTGGATTACTCCTCTCGCTTTATAGCTTTCCACCACATAATAATTTATATATATATTTTTTTGTTTTTGTTTTTTTTTTGTGAACAAAATTTCATAAATTCATGTTGGCAGCCACTTAACTCAATGTACTCTGCATGTTAGTGGGTGACTTCTTTTTCTCTTTTTAGGGTAATTTATAACAAAATTGTTAATTAGCTGCAACATCAGCTGTTTGCCATATAATTTATGAGGTGCTCATGTTATGTTAATAACAGAAAAAGGTTCGAAAAAAACTAAAAATTAAAATAGTATACATTTTAGTTGTCACGGTGTATGATTGGCAAATTATGAAAAGAAAAGAATATAAAAAATTAAATAATCGAAATATTTCATTTTTGAACATTTTGCAAAATTAAAGGTAAAAATTCCTAAAAACGATTCATTTTCATAATATTTTTTTTTCTTTTTTCGATAATGATAACGATTATGAGGGATCACGTCGACATATTGCATAAAGATGCGGAAGGTATCTAATATTTGGCCTAAACTAAATATAACCTCTTTACTGTTTATACAATGATTGACGGACATACAGACAGAATTACTCTAGCAGAAGGAAATCTCTTTTAACTCTCCCACATAAGTTTGTTCTATCGTCTGCAAAACCCAGAAGGAGGCATCAGAGATCCTACAAAGTATGTATATTTTTGATCAGCATCAAAAACTGAATCGATTTAGACATGTGCGTACGTGCGTCCATCTGTTTTGGGTATTCTTACGGGCGCAAATTTTGACATATGTAGCTAAAACTTTGTACATACACTTGTAGTTTCTGCACCCAGATCTTTGTTTAAGATTTTTTATAAGATTTGGCCTAAGCAAAATTTAGTTGACCGATTACTTGTCATTGTATATTGATGTTTTTCCATTGACGGACATACGGACACGAATGAAGAAATCTTGTTGTTCTTTCCTTTTTATGTACGATCCCCTTAATTAAAGTTAACATGCGTGTTTGCCTGTCCTATGTTTGTATTATATACAAATTCATACATATATGAGTTATTCAGTAAATTTTTTTATACACATAAGTACTGATTATTTATTTCCATTTTTATCAATATTCTTCTAGAGTACTTTCCATCTGAACTCATTAATCAAATTGTTTCTGTGTGTATGTATATGTGTGTGCAATGTATTGTGAAATACCATAAAATTGTTAAACCATGTATTTTTGTTAATTAATATACATTTTAAATCCATAATAAATCATTCTTAATAATCCTCACACACAAACAAACACATTTACACAATGTGCACAAAGATTGTGTTATCAAGCGAAAAATGCCATTCAGACAGACATAATATTTTATAATTGTCATTAATAATAAATATTTCTTTATTTATTGCATTTGCCCAGTAAAGAAAAACAAAAACAAGGAAGGAAGAAACAATACGATGAGGGACAGTAGGCAGCGGGACTATTGCAAGTATCGGCAAAAATCCAATAAAAATGTGATAGTGAAGGACAACAGCTGCTGTTGCTTGTACAACAGTTTTATGTACGTAAAATGGAAAACCAGAAAGGTCTGATGATATTTTAAAATGACTAATGGTCATGATGCTTATCAAGCCATAGGCAGTCAGAGATAATAAAACAGATTCAACTGATAGCCGTCAGTGACTTTGGGGTGAAAAATTGAAAAATATGTATCGTTTGTAATGTTGTTGCTTTTGTATTGTTTGAAAAACTGTTGTGAACTAATTACAGTGTGTAGAGGATAATATCAATATCATTAGAAACCAATGGTTTATAGAGACATGAGGCTAATCCTATAATAATTCTGTATTTACACACCGACAGCTACTTTAATTATATTCTCTTACCTTGAGAATCGAATGCCCTTTAGGTATAGGTACGCTATGGAGTCAAAGCGTAGACAATGCTACAAAGTAATGAAACGCTCGTACACTCCGTTCGAGATGGAGAGACAAGTTATTCGCAAGGGTCCGTGGTTCTGTACGAGTTTGCATAGAGTTCCGTTTTCGAATGAGTTAAGTTCACATAAGTTATGCGGACTCTGCGATAAAATTTCGCAGAAAGTCCGTCATAAAGTTCAACATAAACGATGGCTAGGTAATAACAGTCATATGTCATAACACAAACTGGGGCTGTTGGTATCAAAAATTCATATAAAAATTTTATAAACCATTATCTGTTTACACCCTATATATATATACACCCATCCCTCGTTTTACACGGTACGCGTTTTGCACGTTTTCGATCTTACACGGTTTTTAAAATCAAAATTAATAAAAAAATTATGTCGAAAATAACTAATTTTGACTGCACGCGAATTTATTTCTACTTAAATATAAACCTGGCAACACTTTATTTAAGTTTATTTTAATTTCAGTTTAAAATCTTGAAATTTTAGAATTTAACTGCAAAGTTAGAAAAATAGGTGGACACACGGTTGGACATATCTAAATCGACTCAGCTTTTAACTTTGCAGGGTATATGAGGTTTTCTTTTAAGGAAGGGGGTATAAAAAGCAATCGCCCAAGTTTTCACGCATATTTTTCAAGTCATTCTACATAAAAAAAGTAAAAAATCCACTTTCCCTTAATGCAGGAATAAAGTATTTTACACCATTAATATTCATTTCATTTCAAGTATTCCTTTCCTTTACTTTCCTGTCTCACTTTTGTTCACTTAATTTTCTATGTTAATTCCATCTTTCTCTTAGCTTTCTTTATATATACACTTACATACATGCATACATACAGCATCAGCCGACGAGATAGTTAAATAAATTGGTTGAAATTATTATATAAAGATTAAATTTATGACTTGAGTGACTATAAATTATATTTTCTAATGAAAGAAAATGAAAAACAAACATAAACAAATCGTGAATAATTTATACTCGCGGGAATTGTAGAGAAATAGGGATTTAAGTAAAATATATTTTTTTTCGTATATATTTAAAAAAAATGCACACACACGCACTAACACAAACATTTTTAATTAGGAAGGACGTTAATGAAAAAAGTGCTGATTTTCTTAAATTGAATATAAATTGAAATTGAAAGAAAAGTGAATTAAAAGATTTTATTTATTTATTTTAAAGGAGTTGTCAAAGGTTGAGAAAAGATCAAAAACCGTCGGGTTCGTATGTGTTTAATTTGGAATAAATTTAAAAAAAAGTGAAAAAATCTAATTTTCATTTTCTTTCTAATAATTTCTACAGTTTTATATAAAAAATGGGCGTGGCAAGTACTTGATTACGCTTTCTATTCTGCTATCTCATCCATACAAATCATTTTCTGGTTTATACATTTTTTTTTAATGTAAGCGCGTCTGACTTTCCCTCTCCACCCCAATTTACAGCACATCGAAGAATGTATGAATTAAGTGTGAATTCAATAGCTTGACTTAATTTTAATCACTGATTGCTGGATTCTTATTAATTGTGGGCATGATTTTTAAACGTGCCACCCAACAATAAGGTTATGGCCGGAGAGACAAAGAGATGCGTAGCATAGATGGATGAATCAAAAAGGTAATCAATGTACGATGAATGAATGGTTGGAAGGATGTGTGATTTAAAATGACATCATATCAGACATTTTCTCACTCCTTCACCCATTATATGTATGCTTGTATGTGTTTGTAACTTGTAAGTGTTACAAACATTCTAATCAACCCTCAAGAGCAATAATTTTTTCTCAATTTTCTTAAACTTGATCTAAAAATTTGAAAAAAATTATTTCTACTTTACCTCCCCCCCCCACACACACACACACACAACATAGTACATATTAATCGCATTGTAATTTTACCTCTACATGGTAGCCAGTATGAAATATGTTGTCCAGGAAATCCAACACAACAAAACACAAACAACAAATGTACCTTTTATCGATGATTTATGTCTGTTTTCTACTTTTTGTACTTTTTATACTTTGTGGGTGTTTGTTATTACAATTCACAATTTCGTAATTGTGATTGATGGCTGTGTTGAGTACGCCATCCATTCAAGTACAACACATACAATGTATAGCGCATGCATGGTATAATATGACAGATATATGTACATATTAGTATATGTTTAAATGTGCATGTGTATGTGTGTCAATATATATATATATATGTTGGCATAGTTGGTTGTCAGTAGGCAACATTCCGTAAAATAAATGCCTGATAATAAATTAATCAAATTGTTTATGATGTTTGTAACCGTTCGTTTATACGTTTGTTTGTATGTACAATACATTACTAACAGAAATATGTGTCGCTTAAAACCGATTAAAATATTAAATTATTGTTCATGTATGATTTGTGTTTTGTTTCTTTTTTCTTAAACATTTCTCCGCCGATTATGTGTTTTTTTATTTTTCATAAATTCATTAACGAAGCCATGTTTGGTATTGTGTGTTAATGTTGTCAGTGTTAGCGTCAGCGTCAGCTTTTTCAATCTGGCCTGTTTGTTAAATGCTTTTTTAACTCATTTATCATATATTTTGACAACCAGCCATCAGTTGGTGTTGTTCGTGAAGTATCATAATTTGATAAATTATTTAAAAATAAAAATCTACGACTCAGAGGGACTTTAGACTCTCTCTCTCTTTCTCTGTCTTACTTACCCACTTCACATAACAACACATCGTATAGACAAATATTAAATATTATTCGGCCATGACTTGGCAACATGTCTGGTGTACATACTTACTGTATTTGTAATCTTTATACCCATCACCATAATGATGTGTTTCTTGTCAGATGCTTGTAAGTACCAGAAGCGGGCGAGCCACACCTCCAAAAGTATATATGTTCTTGATCAGCATCAACAGAAAAGTTGATTTAGCTAATCTGTACGTCCGTGTGTCCGTGGGAGTTTTAACTCTCACAGTCGCAACAACTGAAATATCGCTCTTAAATTTTGATACACGCAATCTTTGAGGTTTTCTACGGTTCCCTATTGCAATTCAACAAAATCGGGCAAAGGATACGCTCACAATGGCATCCGAAACCTTGCACCCGGACCTTTCAGCACTCTTGCAGTCAGTGTACATATATTTCATCAATGTTGAAAGTATCCTGTTGAAAATGGGCAAAATCGATCAATGAACTTTCTTTCAATTTTATAAAACGTATACTTTTGAGGGGTTTTTCCTTGATTACATTCAAAGCATGAGCAATACAAAAACCAACTTTTAATTATTAATTATTTTTATATGTGGAAAAATCAAAATTAACCACGCCCATCTAAAGTGAACGTATTATGAATGTTAGAATGTTTTGAAGGTTTATTTCGAATATTTGGCCTAAGTTGCCCCATAAATATGGAAAATTTACAAAGGCCCTTCCTCTTTTGTGTCCAGAATAAACTTGTAAGAAGGGGCGTGATTGGTTAACGTACGTAACCACGGTGTTACGTTTCACTTGCGTTCAAAGACAGACAGAGTTGAGGTATTATTTCCTAACTATTTGGAAGAAGTTATCGATGATGGGTCTCCTAGATTTAGCATACGCCTAATGTAGCCCCGTTTTACTGGATTTATGTCCTTCTGCTGTGCTTTACTGCAGGTTTATACATACATTTCCAATTTCTGTACGCTATTTAAATTAGTTTTAACATTAGCCTTGTAAATTTTACTTATAAATTTGAAATTTTTTAATTGGGCGGCGTCACATACCAGATGCGACCACAATTGAAAGAAAAAGTTCTTTTTTCGAAACTGATGTAAAAGTTTATACGTATTACATGCCCTTTAAATGTTGTACATAAGGACCTGCCACGCCTACCACTTTTATATAAATGTAGAGCGTATTGAAAATTAGACTAAGATATATTTAGTTTTACTTACAATACTTGTTTCATCATTATATTTGTATAATAAATGACCACGCCCCTAAACAATTTAACATACTCAATTTCCATTTTTTATGAGATTGTTATGTACGTATATTAAAGTAGGAGAGAGGTAAGTAAAAATTGTTTACTATAAAACCACGCCCACCATTTAGAATCATCATCATCAGTTTAATCAGTTGTTTATTTATGTTACAGAAGGTTGCAAAGAGAGTTTTGTTAAGTAAATTTTTTTTATTAAGGCCACGCCCACAATTTCTTTTTTATATCTTACATTAGAGCATTAAAACGAAAAGTGTCCTTAATTTAGTTAAACATTCGTGAACAATATACGGCATACGTCACTGTTTTCGTAGAAAGATTCGGTAGAGACGAGTTGTGTGAGGCGGTGACGCATTTAAAATGTTGTTTGAAAACGCGTTGTCGGTGTTTTTACTTTGATGTTAAAACTTAAGCACTACCAACGCTTTGATGTTGTGTTTCTTGCTGATTTATTAGATTATTAATCTCTCTCCCTCTCTCTCTCTCTCTCTCAATTGCACGCACATTTTATATAACTTTTTTATTCATGCATGCATTTGTATAACCAACATATCGGGTATAAGACGTGGTTGAACACACGCTCTTTTTTTGTTTGTTTTTTTGTTGTTTTTGTTTTTGATGTGTTGCCAAGATTTATGGAAGTTAAATGTCATGACAATAAACCAGATAGACATTGACAGTTTAGACAACGGCTTGAGTAGATTTAGTTGAATAGCTAAAGGAGAGTGTGTGCGTGTAAGAGCGGGTGAAAGACTGAGTCGAACTGACACCAGAATTTATGGACGCGATTTTACAACACAATTGACAGCTACTCAAAAGCTTAAACTGTTATTAAGTGTTATGCTTTGACATTACTCTCGGCGATGGGATGGGATGTGATTGGATGTGATGTGATATGATATTTGCTGCTTCAGCCTCATTGTCATTGTCCTAACGTTTCATCACTCTACGAATGACGTGAGAAAGTTGTACGTTTGTTGCGAGTAGATAACAAATTTATTTTAAGTAGATGCATGTATATGTATGTACGTATATACCCGATTTAGCCGTTTGTTAAAAAAAGGGTCTTTTTTCATTATTTTATGCATTGCACGTGTGTGCGATACATTAAGTAGATATTGGAAATAATTGCCAGCTCAACACATCTATCTCAGTAATATATCTCAAATATGCTTATTTCTATCTCCCTGTGTCTCTGAACCCTTTGGCAATAACTTTATTGGAAAACAAACATTGTAACGTTTCATTTTCATGATACTTTGATATCGTCTTTCCCCATTTCAAGCGGTCTGTCCATTTCATACATGTGCGTGTGTGTGTGTGTTATGCATTATTAATAAAAGACCCTCAAGTTGATTTTAAACATTTACAAATTATTCTAAATTATTGCAACACAAGTAATGTCTTGACATGTGAGTAGATTATGAGCGATTATTCACGGAGAGATGGTAGAGAGCAGATAAAAGGCCCCCGTCATGTTATATTAAACAATATGTTTTAAAAAAAAATCCCTTTTTGGAAATGAGAGAACTTTTCGATAAACAACAACATCAACAAAACATATGTCTTCCATAATAAAAGAAAACATTTTCACATAAGTTGAGAAAGTTATGCGTCACAGAAACTAGCAACAGAGAGAATTCTTGTATAAGAAGAATTATTAGAATTAATTTTCATAATTAATATGTAATGCATCTGGAATAAACGTCATCCCAATATCTTAATTATTCTCTGTTTTATTTGAATACAAAATAGTTATGCTCTTAATGAAAAACGTTTTAGTAAACTTGCTTTAAAGTAGGAACTTATATGAGAAGAGGTCGTCAAAATGGACCGAATAGGTCTAACTTTCTTATTGACGGTTCTTGGACAAAAAGTTATAAATAAGTCAAATTTTATTATGAAATTTCAAAAATTGCAACCTATACGTTGATTATAATAAAGTTAATGGACGGATGTACGGACAAAATTAAATCAATTCAGAACGACATAATTACAAGTGAGTGTGACATTTGCTGTTAGGAGTTGAAAACGTTCGTATATATACCACTTTGTGATGTAAAGTATAGTCCAGGGAATGGGTTTAGTAAAAATTCGCTCATTCAAAAGTTTATCATGGAAATCTGTTTCAGACAACTTCTCTAACTTGTAGATGCTTTATATGCAAAAATGTATTAACGTTAAAGGATTTAATTAGATTTTTTGTATAGCACGTATAAAGATGACTGCTTGTCTATTTGAGAATGTCCAACTGTCTATCTCGGTAGTGGCACCTATTAAATAATGAAACGAACAACAAGTTAAAGTAGTGGCGGCAACAATTTCGAATTAAAAATGATGCGATAAGCTGCTCATGTATTGGTGTACATAAGCCGCATATACTGGCAAGCTATTAATAAAATAATTACTAATTCCACTTGTCGTTATATTAATACGTACTTTTCTTTTTAATACCCTGCAAATAATAAATAATGTCGCGAATGGCAGCAGTAGCAGACTGCCACTGTCAGATTATATAAATGATTAAATGAAACATTTACAACATTTAGTTGTTAATATACAAGGGTGTTCGTTACAACAAGCATTTGTATCCACTTCAAAATGATAATTAAACGATATCACGTACAGACATACACACAAACAATATGATGACCTTTCACTCACGCTGTCTCCAACACCTTCTAAATAATCACTTTTCCTTTAATTCACATTGACTTGTAACATTTTAACATAACGGCTTGTACAATAACACACATACAATGCAAACATTGAAATATAGAAAGGAATATAAAACAAAGTGGGCGACGTTCTAATTGAAAATAATTCAAAGTGTTTCTCATATAAATGCAAATCTGACATCAAGCAAGTACGATTTCATGTAGATTGAAATGTGATAAAAGTGTTTAGAATTACATCGCTTTACATGTATTTCCTTTAAGCTTTAACACAGCGTATATTTCATTCAAAACAAAACAAAGAAAAAAGGGGTGTAACAATCGTAAATCATTAATAAAAACCTAAAACACGAAAGACAGACGTACAGACCTATGTAGCGGGCTTATATTAAATGAGTAATGGGTAAAAAAAAACTAAGTAAAAGAATAAAAAACATTGACTTGGGTCAAATCTTAAATACCTTCCATATCTATTGACAAAATTAAGGCGTGGCAGGTAATCGATTAATCCACTTAATAGGGCATGCCTTACTTAGGTGTCAACTTTATAGTTGAATTATAAACCATATATCCTTTTATTTTTAATTGTGGGCGTGGCCTAACAATTTTTGGCAAATTAATTGACACGTTAAATAAAAATTTCACTTTTATAGAAATTTTATAGATAGACTGCAAGAGAATGTTTCGTGTCTTTTGTAGGTGTGGCACTCGACCCATTTTGCTGCATTTAATGCATACACTTATGAGATATATTTTTATTTAATTTTACATCAGCAACGTTGGCAGACCCACTTACATATGGGCATACGGATGGACATTTCCTAGAATGATCGGATCATATTTTAATATTATCTAATAGTTTATAAAATTATCAGGTAGGGTATAAAAAAAGTAGGATAATAATAATAATAATAAAATCAAACTCAGCGAATGTAACGGCCCAAAACGAATTGTAAAAATTGTTGAAAACGTTATAATTTACACGCTGTGTGTGAGAGAGAGAGAGAGAGATAATGCGGTAAAGTGACATTAACAACAAATGACATTTGAATAATTTGGGACAATAAGCATGTTTGTTGTCATATATCATGCGTTAAATATCAACAATCAACAACAAATTTTTAATGACATATACCGCACAACAACAACAACAACAACAACAACTGTTTATGACACAATTTATCTGAGATTTTTTACACGCCATTATAATCTGTACTGTGTAAAGCAAATGAAAAAGATGGAAAAAAGATTAATATTAATGTTGTAACATAGGCAGAGTGAGTGTAAGTGTAGAGAGATAGAAAGAGAGAGAGAGAGAACACAATAAACCGGTGCATAAATTAAATTTAATGTGACACTTTAACAAAATGCTCATTTCTCACATCATTCTAGCCATCCATCCATTCAGCCTGTCAGCCTGCCAGCCAGACAGCCAGTCAATTTTAATATTCATCCCCAATACTAATATACTTGTAAGTTACCTATTATATAAACGCATACATATACACACATATACTCTTTGGGTTATTGTTGGATGTTAACATTGTTTTCTGTAATGATTTATCACATGTGCAGCCAAGCAAAACCTAAAATGAAAGAACACGAAGAAGAAGCATGCATTGTTTGTTACCACCCGATATAAAAAGGAACGATTTTTTTTTTCTTTTGTGCAAGCCTTAAATTAGCCTCAATTAAATATTAATGCATTTTGACATATTTGCGACTTTTTCATCGTCGGTTCAGTTCAGTTCAGTTTCAGTTTCAGTTTGGTTTGGCCCGCCATATATCATTTGTTGCAGATTTTTATGGCATGATATAAAACATACGCCAAGGAGGGGTAAAAGAAGCGTACGTACAATGTTTCAATAATAAATCTTAAACCACTAACGCCCCATTTACTTATAGGCTCTGACATTTCCTTTTTTGTTTATATCCTCCACATAGGATGGGCGTTATATTAAGTTTGTCATTCCATTTGCAACACACAGAAGGAGCTTTACAAAGTATATATAATATATTCTTTATAAGCATCAAAAACTGACTCGATCTGTACATGTATGCCCGTGCATTCGTTGCTGTTGGCATTCTATCAGTCGTAAAGTTTCAGATATTGATTTGACAGACACTTCTGGCTTCTGCATGCAAAACGGTATTTAAAATGGTTAAAATCGGTTTAGAGCCACGCCCACAATCAACAAAAATCTCTATATCTGCCCCAAAAATTGAGCTATTAAGTTGAAATTATAAAACACATGTTTCTAATTATCTCCTTAATAGATTTTCTTAGTCTTTAGTACTTTTTAAAATTTCCATATTTTTGGAAATTGTGATTTGGAAGACTTTCCTACATTTAAGAGATTTCAGGGAACTTTTAATGATTTTCCAACACTTTTTAGAAGCCAAAGAAACAGTTTTCATGATTTGGTTTAAAATATGTATTCAGGTAAACCCGCTTTTGTGCAGTAGGTAACTAAAAGAAAAAAAAAATTGGCCAAAAATAATGCGTAAAAAATATTTCACATGGTAAAGGTGAAATAGAAATTTCTCACTTGGTTTAGACATACTATGTGATTGCAAAGTATTAAGCTAAAGAAATGAAATTATTACAATAATAAATATATTTCAGCGGGTGTTTCCCAATCCTGTTAAAGTCTCAGCATGTATCGAGATAAATACTATACGTTGTCATATATTATGGCCTTGTCTGGAGTGCTGTATTACCCAGGAAGAAAAACGATCTCTCTCTCTCTCCTCCGTCACTGCGCCTCCAGCCCCCCTGGTAACTGACACCCCCTATGAAGTAAATTATATGAATTTAAGTACATATCAATGGAGAAGCAGTGATTATTAACTATGTGTGTTCATTACAGTGCCATACAATGGCATTGGAAAATATTGCTTTAATATGATAAATTGTACCCTGTTAAGGAAACAAATTCTTTTTTATGCCATCCACATAAGAGGGGGGTATACTAAGTTTGTTATTCCATTTGCACCACACAGAAGAAGGCGTCAGAGATCCTATAAAGTATATTGTTGATCAGCATCAAAAACCGAATCGATCTAGACTTGTCCGTAGGTCTGTATGTTAACGCCTGTCCATCTATAGTTGCCACTTCCTTAATTGGGCAAAATATGTCAAGAGCCACGCCCACACAATCAATAAAAACTACATTTATCTGCTACAAAAATTAAGGTTTGAAACTGAAATTTGGTACACATAATTATAATTACCCGTTTCATCCATGTGCCAAGAATGGGCATGGTCGGACAACCGATATGCCCACAATTTACCAAAAACTGTATTCAGCGTAAAACTCGACTTGCAAACGAATACACTATTAGACTGTGCAATCATATACAGGCCACGCCCACTGTTTATATGTAATTATGGGGGGTATTTAACATTTGGTCTAAGCTAAATTCATAATTTTTGTTTTGTTTTTATTAGGTCGAAAGAGTAATATGTTATGTCTGAGAGGCGGTTGGAAGAAGCAGAAGAAGAACTATTATAATATGAGGTAAAGAAAAATTTTTTGTATACAAATTCGGAGATTTAAAGACAGCGGGAATCTTCTTTAGCATACTTAAGGTAGACGTGCTTTTTGTTGTTGTTGTTTCTGTTGTTGTTGTTCTTGTTGTTTTTGGTGGTGGCATCTACTCTTTACTGGCTTTAGTCCATTGTTTGATTAAATTGACGTGAACAACAGCAGGGAAGCGGCAGCAGTGTAACACTATTACACTGTACACCTTGACAGCAAGTCAGTCGACCGGTTGCTAAACATTGTGGAACCCCTTTTTCTCTCTTTGCTGCGAAACAAGTGAAAGAAAATACGTAACGCTGACTCGACAGGAAATCTTTTTTAATTTTTTTTGGCGGCACACTCTTGCACGAAAAAAATAATACGCATTTTACGGTTGATTACAGAAAACAACACAAACACACACATCTCTTCAGTACATAGTGCAGTTAAGGTATTGTTGAGAGGCCAGTGGAAGATCTTTTACATAAAATCTGTGCAAATTTACCAATGTTCATATTTGTTAGCATCTACAACAACAACAACAACAGCAAAACAAATTTCCAACCGTACACTAAACAACTTAGCACACCACACGCATCACCCATTGTTTTCATGCGGTGATCAAATATTCAAAAAAAAAAAAGAAGGAAATTTTTTGCTTGATTGGCGCGGCGGGATTTTATAATCGTACGTGATAAACATTCCCTCTCTCACAATAACTTATGACCGACTGTTTACAATACTGTCACTACCAATAATTGACACCTTTCCTAAGTTTGAAATAAAAAAAAAAAAAAACAATGAATTTAATACTCTTTTTAACAACAACAACAATAATAATAACAATAACAACAACGTAAGATTCTTGAGTCAAGTTGAACGAAAGAAAAATTAGAAAAATAAATGAGACGCCATTTAGTATCCAGTTTATATGTTAATATAAATGTTGCCAACATTGAAGTGATCCTCTTCTCTCTCTTCTTCTTTGTTGTCTTTTTCTTCATTATCACGATGGAGATGTACAATTTATGTTGTTGTGCGTTTGCGCGCAAGCCCAATAAGACACCAAGCCCACTGCCTAGAGATTGTTTTTAAAAGGCAACATAAAATGTCGTGCTGGTGGTGGGTAGTATAGTAGTTGTCATTTGAGTGACTTTAATGGTCTGTTGAGATATAATCGTTGCCACTTTAAATGGATTTTTATTGCCAAACGTAACATATCACCAACACCGAGACCAGGATCCGTGACTGTGCTGTAGACGTACACTGCAAAGTCTTATCGTGTGTTAAAACCTTAAGTGAATCACAACATTAAATGTTAAACGTAAAAGGACAGTTTTTTTTTCTTTTTGTATAAGGTAGTAAAACATAAGACACGTGAGCTTAGCATAGTGGAGTGACTGACTAGAAAAATCTTCTATAAGGTTTAGTCATTTGCCAGTGAAGTAAGGAAATCATCATTTACTTTGAAACCCTCCTCTGAGTTTGTTATTCCATTTGCAACACCTAGAAGAAGGCTTCAGAGACCCTACAAAGTATATACTCGTATATTAGTGATCAGCATCAAAACAGAGTCGATCTGGACTATGTCCGGTTGTTCGTGTGACTGTTAAATTCAACTTGAAGGCTAATATGTGAGGCATGCATTTAAGATTTGGCCTAAACGAAATTTAGTTTTCTGACTTAGTTTTTCTCTAGTATAAAAATTATCCGCTTTATTTTATGTTTAGTTTCTAATTTGATTAACAGTCACGCCCCCAATTGACAAAAAACTTTCATGGATACAAAAATTCAACTGAAAAGTTGAAATATGTGTTAAAATGTCGAACAATTTATAAGAAAATAAGAGAAAGCCACGTCTACAACGTGACTCACACTTTAATAGTTTTTAAAAGTGGGCGCAATATTATACATACCACGCCCATTTTAAACTTTTAATTGTTGTTTAAAAAGAAACTTATTTGAACACAGAATATTACAAAGCAGAGGGGTTCTAAAAATAGTGAAAATTGTTTGCTAGAAACGATTTTCAAATTAACATAAATGCTTGTTGTAAATATTTTAACAAAATATCTTCAAAACTTGTATTAAACTTAAACTTAAACCCGAACACATATAGATAGATAGACGGACGGACATGCTCAAATTGATCCGCAAAATGATTTTAATTTAATTGGTTGGAGAAAGCGCCTTAAGGAGAGACTTTGCTTTAAAACTTAAGATAATGTCTTCTTCTTGTTCAAGCCGCTATGGAAGTAACTTTATGCTGAAACAAGTGAAAGGCTGTAAGTTGTTGAGTATTTGGAGTTTATTTGCCACATTACTATAAATATAGCGGGATAATTAAGTCATAAATTATAATTGTTGTTGTTATTGTTGTTGTTAGTGTTAGTATTTGTTAATAAAATATATTTTCCGTTTAAAGTTTCCTGTTTAACTGGTAATTGTGTACCGAGAGGAGGGGATAAGTTCTTGTTATGTCGCTCTGTTTATATTCTCATTTATTTATTGCTTGTACAGCATAGACGCGGCCTTTTCACAAAATTTATATTCTGTTTGCCATCGAATGACAGTAGATTTGAGTTTTAGTTCAGTGGTTTTATAGTTTTTATGCAACATAATATATATCTCCATCTCCTTCTCTCTCTCTCTCTCTCATACTTTCCTTCTTTCTTTCTCTTTTTGTGTGTGTGCATGTACACATTGTTGACTTTACCTCTTCTGGGGGAATTTAATACATTTTTTACCTTTTAGGTTATTCTACATAAATAACAATAACAACAACAACAACAACAAAAAGTAAAAAAATAATAATAATTTGGCTTAAGGCTTCTCTTAAATACCCTCTACATCTACATACAAACGATGGGCGTGGCAGGTATATGTCAGCTAGCAAGTCAAGTTTAACGCTAAGTATAGTTTTATGTAAATTGTGGGTGTGTCTGTTATCCGACCACGCCCATTTTTGCCACATTAATGGATCAGATACATTTTTGTGTCATATAAATAGATTTTTGTCAAATGTGGGCGTGGCTCTCAACATATTTTGTCCATTTTATAAAGCTGCATGCACAAACTGAAAGTGAAATATCAGCTCAATGTCTGAAGTGTTATGACCGTGAACAACAACCGAGGGACACACGGACACACATGACTCAGTTTTTCATGCTGTGTGCTGTGTAAAATGTATATACTTTGTGGGTTCCACCCATCTTATCTGTAGGGTATAACAACAAAAACCGGCTACAGCATCATGTTGCCGTGTTAATGGTTTAATGTCGGGCATGTGTCGCCACTTTAAAAATATCTGCTGTTGCCTGTATTCCTGTTGCATTAAGTCTTTGTTTTACATTTCTCCTCTTCCTTCTGCTCCACCTTGTTATTATCGTTGTATTGTTGTTGCTGTTTAAAAATCATTGTAAATTGATGCCTAATCGACTTGTTTTTAATTGTCCAGCGAGTAGTATGTGATATACAAATTTCTATATTTTATGAGACTTCTTCAATGCAGCAGCATCAGCATCAGCACCAGCACAGCGTCGCTGTACGATGATGCATACACACGTAGGAGGCCACAATGCGATAAAGATATACTTAAATATCTATAAATTATTCAAGTTTAAGGAAGCTACAGATTAATGAACAACATTTTTTATGTTCCTCAGCTATCGCTGAAGACATTTTCCAAATGACTCTTCGGCTGGATATTTATGTAAAACTAATGACCATCATCATTTCTTTTTTTATGATTATTGCGCTCGGGACAATCATTTACAATATATGCCGGATTATAATTAAGCGATTATTTGTTATAGGGGCCCCATGGTTATATATGTCAACTAGAGAAACTAACGGAAGGGTATGAGAGAAGAACTGCGGGTGTCGGGCTTGTAAGATAAATTATAGATAGTATGTGTATGTGTGCGTGCGTGAGGTTCGTTTACTTTATTAGCAAGATATTTTCAAATTCTATATCTTGAATATATATGTAAGCAGAGATACAATCATAATGATTTTGAAAAAATTTAAAATTGAAGACAATCTGAAATCTTTCTAACAGACTCACACTCACAATACAATGCTGCACACAAAAGAACAGGGGTTGACATGTTAGATGCAGCGACCATACAACTAATCAACTAACCTGATGACAATACAAAGATAACAACAACAATAACAACTATGAAAACAAAACAAAAAAAGAAGAAGAAGGTATCTCTTAGCGTAGAAACCTCAAATTGAAAAGAAAATGACACAACATACATATGTTAGTGAAGTGCTCATCAGCCTAATGATAATGACGATGAAATGAATGAAATAATGCACTGCATCGCATACAACACACAACGCACACATACACACATACATACATACATACGTCATTTTCAAATGACAATAACTTAAATGGACAGTAGCAGCTGCTGTTGCTGATGTCACATCAAATCTAAGCATTATAGTGTCAAACATAATGTATACTCTTCACTTGATGGATGATTTGTTGTAGTTAGTGTTGTTGGATTGTTATTATTGTTGTTGTTATTATTATTATTAACGTGAGACGAGTAGCTATGGTACTCATTAACAAAACTTGTGTCATGTTTATCATGACGATGGGGACGATGATGAATAACTTTTCATGATTTATGCTACAGTTGACTCACACATCAAGCGTGTGAAGTAGAAAATTACAAATTTTCATAAATTTATATTTTATTATATGAAAAATATTCACTAAAAGTTTTATAAATGAAACTTGTAAGTTATTAATTTCAAAAAATAATAAAAAAAAAAAAACAAATTAATTAATTAATTAATTTAATAATAAAAAAAAGTCAATTTGTGAAATATCATTATATGAAAAGGAGTCTAAAAATGGTTCGATCGCGTCCAAATATGAAGCTAATGAACTATTCTTCACCAAATTTTATCAAAAATTATTAAGAATTACGATTTTTTGCCATATAAAGGACCTTCCTAAAAGGACCTTATATGGGGAGGAGTTCTAAATATAGTCCAATTCGATTCATTTTTTTGAAATCAAGTTCCATTAAAATATCTCAAAAATGCGACCAGTAAGTAGCTTACGCAAATTACATGGACAGACACACGGACAAGGTTAAATCGATTCAGATTTTGATTTAGAATCGATCGGTATAACTAAAGGTGGGTGTGGTCTTAGTGGCAAAGGGCACCACATGTATAGCAGGGAATGGAAACAAAAAAAAAAAAAGGATACAAAAATAATTAATATATAATAAAAAACAGGAATTTTAAAATTTTGTTTAAAAATTTTTTCAAAAAAATTAAAAAAAATTATATAATATTTTTCGTTTCAATACGTCACACTGTACTTCTTGTGTAGCTTTTAGGTGGTGGCAATTTCCAAAAACGCATATTTTGTGAACAAACAAGAAGACGTATGACGGTGATAAGGCTGTTGATGAAGGTGACAATTCATCATTTCAATGTCGTTATTTCTTCTTTATTTTTTTGGGGTTGTTACTATTTACGCACACACATGAGACATCTTGCTTATTTTATGTTATCATGCATAAGTAAATAGTCATATCATGATGCTTGAAACTGTCAGTTAGTAGATTGATTGTCTTGCGGATACTTTCACAATGTTTACTTGACAGTTTTAACAAATCATAGACTTTTGTAGAATCGAAGCCAATGGAAACGGGTAATTATGTTAAAACACATGCTTCGCTTTACCTCAAATCCCAACTGACAAGTTTATTAATGAATCTACTTAAAGGACACATAAGAGTACAGTTGACTTATGACAATAAATATCACTGGTACACTTCTAAGTAAATATGTGTTAAATTTTTGTAATTTGACCGATTTTTCTAAATTTCAACATCAACTGTTATGCTTCCCTCATATATAGAATCGATATAAATTTTCACGGCCAAGATAAATTGAATAAAATGAATGCCACACAGATAGGAAAAGGCGGACGGACAGATATGGTTAAATCGACTCAGTACTCTATGAAAATTCAGAATACGTCTCCTTGGTAGAGTCTGCTAAATGTTCTTCTGGGTCTTGCAATGAAGTGACTCGTGGTCGCAACTATCCTACCATTGATTCCAAACTTGAACAAGTAAGAAAACTAAATTTGGGTTAGGCCAAATCTTAAATACCCTCCACATCCACAATGGTGGGCGGGCCAGATATACGCACTCTAATATTGTATGTATGTATATCAGCTTGCAAGTCTTTTTTTTTTTTAAATTGTGGCCGTGTTGCGTACCCAACCCTGTTCATTTTTCGGCATATCGTTGGAAGGAATAACTATGGATACGCATACCAAATTTTAAGTTCATAGGAAAATTGGCATACACAGCATAACTCTTTGAGGGCTTTTCCGTATGACTGGTAAGTATTGAAATAAAAACTTTTTATTTACCAATCGGCTTAAAATAAAAATCTGAATTGACTTAGCCGTGTCCGCCTGATCATAAACTATTAGAGAGCATAATTATATACCAACCACGCCCATTGTGTGCATGTACAGGAGGGCTGTATAATATATTTATTTATTTATTCCACTTTCTGCTTTAATTGAATTTAAAAATATTTACTTTTGCTTGCTTTTTTCATCACCACAGTAGATTGATGATCCTTACGTGTATAAATGCAAGTACTTAAAATTAACTTAATAACATTATTTAAATTAATTTACTTTTTTAAACTCTCGGTGTCGTGAGGATCATAAAGTCACTTGAAGTCTATTTAATGAAGCTGTGATATGTGTGTGATATGTGCGCGTATGCATGTGATTACAATGCATGAATATATCCAAATTGACGTGACAGCAAGCAATCGCTTATTACAAGAATGTTAATGATTGACATAGAGAGAGAGAAAGAGAGGAATTAAGGATGAGTTCGCAGTGTAGTAGGACAATAAAGTGTTGAAGAAAATTACAAAAAAAAAATTAAAAACAAGTAATAAAACTAAATTTTTCTTCGGCCACATCTTAAATACCTTCCTCATCTACAATAGTGGGCGTGGTAAATATATATGATTACGCCCTCTAATAGTGTTTGTATTACTTATCAGCATGCAAGACGAGTTTTATGTGCAGTATGGTTTTTTGTAAATTGTGGGCGTATCTATTATTTGACCATGCCCATTTTGTGCACAGTCATACAAGTAATAATTACGAATTTCATTTTTATAGGTACATTTTTTGCCAGATAAATATATATTTTTATCGATTGTGGGCGTGGCTCTTGACCGATTTTGCCCAATTGCAAATATCGTTTTGCTTTCTGAAACTACAAGTGTGAAAATTTCACCTCAATATTCTAAAATGTATGACCGTAACAATGCCAACAGATACAGATACAGACAGAAATGTCTAGATCGACACAGATTTTGATTTATCATCAAGAAAGAACACAAAGACGTCTCTGTCTAGGTGTTGTAAATGGAATGACAAACTTAGTAGACCCCCCCCATCTCAATGTAGGGTATAAAAAAGAAATTAAATTAATCTTAAAATTTGTTAAAATTTTATGGGCATGTGTCTGTAAATGGGTTTGATTTAGTTGGCATTCGTATCTTGAGCTATAGCTCTTAATGAATTTGTGATGTTGATTTTTTTGTTTTTGTTTATTACAACACACACACGTACACACACACACACTTATATAAACCAATTTATTTATTTCCTGTTAAAAGTTTAGGATGGGAGGAGGAAATACAAACTACAATACTGAACCACAAAACTCACACATAAATAATGTTGAGAAACAAATCAAACACAACACATAAGCACGAACACCTCTCATCAGGCTCTCCTGATGGCAGCAGCATAAAAAGCACAAATAATCAAATTCAACTTTGTACTCACGTGAAATTTATTTCCTTGCGTCATTTACATCCTGTTTGCGTGTTTGTTGGTATATGTGTATGTGTATGTATGTGTTTAAGCATATACCACCAAAATGATTGAATGTAAGGAATGAATAAAAAATGTTAGTGAGTGTGTGAGTGTGTGATAGAGTTGAGTGTGATGGAGAATATTTAATCAAGTGTGTGCGTGTGTATGTGTTAGTGTGTGCATGTTCATTTGATGTCGTAAATATTGTGCGAAAAAATGTTCACGTTATGTTGTTGTAACATGATGCTTGACGGCTGCTACTTCTCTTTAACTGGTTTTCTTTTTTCGGTTTTTGGCGCATAAGTGTGTATGGGTGTGTGTGTGTTTGTTAGTATGCAAATGTACTATTTGTGTATGCATGCGCATACATATACGAAACTGTACAATATGTGCTAAACACATTCACACACACAAACAATTCCCATCAAGCAACTTCACTGTCACTTGTCACATCTCACGTGTCAACATGTTGGCATTGAGGTGACAGACATGCTGGCACACAAATACAAATACGTATACGAATATGTACCGAAAAAACAGAGAGAAGAGGAAGGAGAGAGAAAAGTAGACAAGATATAGGAGTTAAGTCATGAGCTGAGCTTACGTTAAGTTGAGCATTGAACGCGTAAATAACATGAATGCACACACGCACGCATATTACAAACACTTAATGTCAGCGATATATACGCGTATGGCTGTGTATGTATTCTGACAGATCCTGTGCTTCTATATATTGTACATTGTCTGCATATATTTGTGTGTGAATTGATGTTAAGGATAGTGGAGTTGTTTTTAGGTTTTTTTATACTCTCCACATAAGATATGGGGGTATGCTAAGTTTGTCTTTCCTTTTGCAACACCCAGAAGGAGGCGTCAGAGATCCTATAAAGTATATATTCTTGATTCTTTAAATTGGCCAAAATCGGTTGATGGCCACGTCCACATCTCACTAACTGTCACAAAAATTGAACTATGGTAATGAAATATATATAATGAGTGCTTTTATCAGTGGACGTGATCGTATAACAAACACGCACATGGGTTCGACTATTGTAGGTATCGAACTCGCACTCCTGCAAACAGTGTTGCAGTGTATATAAAGGTGAAGGGTATTTAAGGTTTGTTTTAAACTGAATTTAGTTTTTGTCGTTTTTGTTGTTGTTTGTATTTTCATATACAATATATATATGATTTGGCATACATTTTATATATGTATCTGTGTGTATAGGTATATACGTATATGTATATGTGTTGGTATGAAATAAACACATGACACAAAATGAATTACTCGCGTGAACAACAAAACTGTCAGGGCGATGTCAGTTGAAGAGGCGTGTTGCATTCAGGTTGCGTGCTTATGTTAAGGTGTCAGCAAGAGCTGTTTAAATTTTCACAAAACTACAGCAACAACAATACCAACAACAATAACAATAACAACAATAAGGATATTATGAAACAGATGACAAGTCAGTAACAGCCGCTTACAAAATCAGCAGCTACCGCTGTTAGCTATCAGCCAGCCACACATTTTTCACATACATTTATATTCACTGACGGTGTTTGTTACGCACTCCTTGATTCAGTCACTCCGTCATTCACTCACTCACATACTTACCTACACTTATAAGCGCTCACTCGTGCATTCATTCATTTATTCATCTAGAAATTAATGCACTGACAGCAGCTTCTTGTTGGTTGGCATTATTTTTCAAATGAATGCAACAACAACAACAACAACAACAACCACTGATATACAATACAACACACACTGCAGATAAATTATTTTAATTTTGTTCTTCCTCTTTCTTTTATAATCATTTTTATGCCAGCTTTGTACTTGTTTCCATATTTTCCTCTCTTTGTCACTTTATATGTTGGTTGTTGGTGTTGTTGTTTCTATACGCATATGTTGCATACACTCTACCCTGAAAATTGTGACATATTCATAATCAACGTTTGTGCACATGTGTTTTTGTTTACTTTTAGTGTATGACAAATATTTTTTTTATTTTATTTTTTTGTTTGTTTCGAGGGTACGGCAATGCCTCAGGTATTTGGTTAAATTGCTGGCTGAAGTTTTTTTTCTTCCTTTTTCATGTGGTATTCAAAAAAAAAAAGAAAAGGACAATAAAATAAAAATAAGTGCTTTTGCTCTTAGGAGGCATTTAAACAACGATGTGAACATGTTTTGTATGTTTGTGCGGTGTTTACGGCCGCCATTATAAATTATTTTCTTTTTGCACTTACTGAAGCACAAAATGAATTCACCCACCAAAGCAGAAAACACAGAAACAGACACCAAAGCACAAGTCTGACATTCAAATATGACAAAATAATCATTTTAATTTACTTTCTGTCTGTTCCGTAGAGCAATAAACTGCTTACAAGGCAGTTGTGAGGTTTTTGTTTATTATCCGCATCCACCACCGCACCTTGTCTGTTCCGTATTGTTGCACAAATTTCTTTCTGGAAATCGGTTTACATATGGGCGTGTCATGTACACAATTGCAACTTCGTCTAACGACATTATATTTAATGTACCCTACACCACTAGGCGATATATAATGTTTGTGGATATGTCTGTAAGTTCAAAAATGGGCACAGAGATGCTTCCACTTTCATTATAGCGATCGATTGTGAATCATTTCATTATAAATCAATTCAGCCTATGATCGATTTTTTAGAAATTTCAATAAAATTATTGCTGAAATGGTTTAATTGGGGCCGTTTTTAAAACCCCTCCCTACATAACGCTCTAATTTGATTTTTTAAAATTTAAAACTAATAAATTTGGCTTAAGTATATTTTACGTATCCCTGGGCGTTGCTGGTACATATATGCCCTCTATTATGCCCTCTAATACATACCCTCGCATGTGTTACGGATAACCTTAGAAGTCGAGTATTACGTTGAATACGGTTTTTTATAAATTGTGGGCGTATCTACTATTCGACCACGCCCATTTTTGCATATTCATAAAAGTAATAATTATAAATATGTGTACCGAAATTTAACGTGACAGGTAAATTTTTGTGACAAGTAAATAGAGTTTTGTCGATTGTGGGCGTATATGTTATCCGTTACAAATGGTCTGCTTTCCCTCCCCTCTCGGGTATGTACCAACGCAAAATCTTATTAATAATAATAATTTCATGTTATATGCAAACCAAACCAAATCATAATGTTGTTGTAAAAAGATGCATTCTATTGTATTGTAGATGATTAGGATATAAAGACAACAGCATATGACAGAGCATTTATGACATGGAAACACAAAAGATGTCACTCTTGTACATATCATATCACACATTATTAATAATATAAAACCAAAACCAAAGCAAAAGAAGAAAACTTCAAGTGACAACAAAAAAAGATATTCTATGACGATATATGTGAATGTTAAGCAGGGGCAGAGAGCGAAGGAGAGATGAAGATGTTAAATGACAACAAATGGTTAAATTGAAAGCAGATATCAGCACTAGTAAAGCAAACTATTGCTAGTGTGTATGTGTGTGTGCCCGTTTGTGCTATATGTCGGTAATTGTGATTGACAATGTGTTGATGTTCATTCTTATAATGACTGAGAATGAAGAGTTGACATGAAATGATTGAATCTGTATAAAGAGAAAAGGTGTTGCTCGGTTGGTAATCTAATATGAAGATAATAGTTGTTGTTGTTGTTATTTTTGTTCTTGTATATAAAATAAGAAATATGATATTTTTCCTCACATACACATCAAATGAACAATAATTACATAAACAAACAATGGAAACAAAAGAACAAAAATTAGCTCAAATTTCTTTAAAAAAAAAATAAAAAAAAAAAAAAATAACAACCATAATTAAATCATAATAGGTAGGGATTTTAAAGACTTCTTCTCTTTCTTTTTTTTTTTTTTGCCAAAACATTTTCTAATGGTTAATTTTAAGCAAATCTTAATTAACATTTGACGTGAATACGTCATGAATGGGAACGTAATGCGTTTCATACCCTCCGCATAAACTGGGTGGCGTACTAAGTTTATTATTCCATTTCCAATATCTAGAAGGAGGCGTCAGAGGTGCGTAGGTATTGCAAATGGAATGACAAACTTAGTACACCCGCCATCTTCTGTGGAGGGTATCAAAAACGTTGTAAAGCGTATAACTTGACTTGCAAATGGATTCGTAATACGTACAGGATTAGAGGACCCACCGTTATGGAGGTGAAAAGTCTTTAAGATTTGTCCTAATCAACATTTAATGTTTGTACTTGTTTTCTTTTAGATGATTTTACTCACTTTTGAGATAGTTTCCCTTCACATCACATTTTAACTTTATTTGACATTTTTATAAATTTGTATGTATGTAATGTAACATTATGTTAGCTGTTTTTACCCGGATGCGATGACTTTTCACCGCAACCAAGTGAAGCATGAGAGTAGAAAAAGAGAAGTAGAAAATGTGACAGCAGTGTCAGCACTGCATGTTCCATTACATGACACACTGCATTTTGATTTATGGTCGAGTAGTACCATTAGAGTTTTTTTTCGCACGCATACACACACACTTACTAAACTAAAATAATAACGTTTTCACATTTTACTATTGTAACATTTTACCACACTGCACACTGCGCTGCACCACATAACTGAACTGTCAGCTACGTCATAAGACATAATTTATTTCGTTTGTGTGTGTGTGTGTCCTCTCACCCAAAAGTAGACATTTTGACATTCGCCTGCTATATGAAATTCTATTGTCTTGCCATGGTCTTGGTCGTCTTTCTATCTTTCTCTCTCTCTCTCTCTCTCTCTCTCTATTTCTCTCTTTGTCATTCTTATTGCTTGTACTCAGAGCACTGTCACTATGTTTTAGTAGCAGTTATTATTGTTGTACGCACGTACACACTTTTCATCATGTTTAAAAATGTCAGCAAGTGATTGTTGTTGTTGTTTGCAGTTTTACTTCTCTCTTTTTTTTCTATCTTCAATTTTGTTATTCTGTAAGCATTTCTGCTGTTTCTGTCAGTTTTACTTGACTGATGATGGTCACTATGTCACGTTATTTATGCCATTATAGCTTTTTTATATTCAATCATCAACAGTTGACATCTCCATCTCTTTGCCGTTCTGTCTGATTTCATTTCTACTCTTCTTATATGAAAATGTAAATAAAATGTTTAGCTGACAAATCAAACAAATGTAAGAATTTATTATAAAACAAGTAAGAAAATTAAATTTGACTTAAGCCAAATCTTAAATACTCTCCACATCTACATTAGTGGGCGTGGCGGGTATATGATTACGCCCTCTATTAGTGTATGTTTTGCGTTTATTAGCTTGCAAGTTGAGTTTTACGCGGAGTACGGTTTTTTTTGTAAAAGTGGGCGTGTCTGTTGTCCGACCACGCCCATTTTAAGCACATCGATGGATAGCATAACCATAAATATTTGTACAAAATTTAAAGTTTATAGTTAAATTTTTGTGGCAAATATAAAGATTTTTGTAGATTATGGGCGTGGCTTTTGACCGATTTTCCCATTTTTAAATAGTGATCTTTAATGAAAAAACTACAAACTACAAACTACCTGTACAAAATTTCAGCTCAATATCTCAAAATTAACGCCCCTGAGGATGCCAACAACAGACTGGCACACGGACTCACCGACGTCTACAAGTCTAAGTAGACTCAGTTTTTGATGCTGATCAAGAATATATATACATGTTATATGGCACTAGTATAAATTTTATATTTAATTGAATAACATAAACTTAAACACAGTTAGAGGGTATCGCACACACAGTTCAAGGGTTCTTCATCTGATTGAGAATGTTTCAGATTGATTGAGACTGCTATTAAGAATAAGTGGACTTTAGTGAATTTTTTATTATTTTTGTACAAATTATTGTACATATTATGCGGGTAAACTGAAACTTCCTGTCTTTCTTCTCTTTGTTCTCGCCATATTACAAAAATAACGCGCATGATGAACGATTTAAAAACAGCGGGTGACTAATTGCCGAATGTGTATAAATGGTAAATTGCTACAATAACAAAACAATCACGGACAGATGACAATTTAAAGTTGTAGAAATCATATTTTTTAATATTTATGTGTGTGTGTGTGTGTGTAAGCATAAAAAAATGTAAAGAACTTTATGAAATAAAAAAAATTTTATACCCTCCAAATAAAGTCATTCCGTACAATTCCGTGCAATATGTAGAAGGAGACTTTATAGACCCTATTTTCTTGATTCTGAGTCGATTTAGACATAATCGTTCATGTGTCTGCCTGTTGTTGGCATTCTCACGGTTGTAAATTTTAAGGTGAAATTTTGTATGGACGTTTCTAAAGTTAATATTTAAATTGGACAAACTCGGTCAAGAGGCACGCCCACCATCGAACATATATATGCATCTGCCACAAAAATTTATCCATTACGTTGAAATTAACAATAAACGTATTCAACTATATGCCAAAAATGACAAAGACACGCCTACTATTAGATGGCGTAATCATATACCTGCCACGCTAACATTTTTTGTATAAATGTGGAGGATATTCAAGATTTGGCCAAAGCTAAATTTAATTTTTTTACTCGTTTTGGATTAATTTTTTTCTCTATCACTCCCACATTTCTTTCTCGTTATGTGTGCGGATCTCCTAGCTTCTACGCTGTCATCATTTATTGTGTCAAACAACTGCTAGCACATGTTGCTGTGCTGAACTGGTTATTGTCATGCATGTCCTCGTCATTTTCATCATCATCATCATCTTTAGCCATCAAGATGATCATCACCAACAACAATAACAACAACACCAACAATAGTACCATAAGCAGCGGCAATCTTATACAAGAGCATAAAATGCATTTGACAAATAACATATCACATTTTGTGACAGGCAAATAAAAACTGTCAAGTATATAAACCACCAACATATTTGTATGTCAACACACCGACAAACTCATACATTAGTGAACACACACAAACACTCTCAGTTACACATCTCCCTCACAACTAAAATTATTATAGAAATTTCGTTGACTTTTCCTAAAAAAAACAACAAACAAACGAAAAATTTTGCATCAACATTTGGCAAAAACTGTTTTAGGGGAAAGAATGCATTAGCAGACAATTGGAATAAGTCAGGAGCGTAGGAAAGAAATTTTTTATACAATAAAAAAATTCAAATTCACAGCAGATCAAAAATTTAGATAAGATAAGAAAATTTCTACTATAACTGTAGTAAATGCAGGGTGGCGAAATATCGCCTGATTTTTCGATCACCCGACTTTTCGACTGATTTTTAGATACTGAAGGGATTCGAGATCTGAAAATAAGAGGGGAAACAACTGTATACACATTGGTCTGGAAAGAAGTCGTTTCCGAGTTGTAGTCCCTTTTCCAGAGACCCTGTATATTCTACCTGACCCTTTAATTAATTTATAGGGTACTATACCGCTTAGTTCTACAATTAATTATTATTGATAAGGACACAAAAAGTACACTTCATAAAAAATCGTTATATGGAAGACGGTTCTAATAATTATCCGAGTCCAAGGCATTTGGACCTGTTATTAAATATTCTTCATCAAATTTTATTAAGAAAATATCTAAAAATTTACGCTTGTGAGAATGTCTACAGCAGACAGACACACGGACATACATATCTAGATCGATTCAGTTTTTGATGCTGATCAAGCATGAGTCTCTGACGCCTTTTTCTGGATGTTGCAAACGGTATGACAAACTTAGTATGCCCCCATCTAATGTGAAGCGTATAAAAATTGGTCGTCCTCTACGCTGTAACTCTGCTTATGAATGGTTGAATGATTTAAATCACTAAGCATAAGTAATCCAATCTTATTATAGTATACTCGTATACGTATATATGAACGATGGAATCTTTAAGCAGCAGCCTAAAGACCCTTACAACGTAAGCTTTGTTGTTGACATCAGCTTGTATTTGAAGGCAACAACTTGTATACTATTCGACTAATGTTTGAGGTTCTATGTGATTATAATTTTCATATACATATACGCACATAATCAATGCTTTGGGACTTTCAGCTTTTACATAATAACTTATTATTACACATGTGTCAATAAGTGTATGAACAACAAGACTTTCTACCGAGAGTTATTAACAGTTTTAATAAGATTCCTTTCCTTTTGATCTTTTGATAAATCCTTCATTCAAATTATTATTTCCACGTTTCTGAATCGTTTCCATATCGTAGATTATATATTTACCGTTTACTTAGCGTCAAAGTAAAAATTTGTCTCTTTTTTTTAAACTCCATGTAAGATGAGGCAGTATACTAAGTTTGTCATTCCATTTGCAGCATCCAGTAGGAGGCGTAAGAGCATCAAAAACTCAGTCGATCTAGATATGTCCGTCAGAGTGTTGGTGACACTTTTTCAATTTTACGATATTAAGATAATTTTAGTTTCTGTCCTCAGAATGCTATTTAAAATGAGCTAAATCAGCCGAGAGCCACGCCCACAATTTACAAAATATGTTCCTCTGCCACAAAATTTGAGCTATGAAGTTGCAATATGAGGCTCATGGGCGTGGTCGGATAACAAATGCTTCTACAATTTATAAAAAACCGTCCCCAACAAACCAAACAGGTCGACTGATCCGTAATACATAATACATTAGAGAGCGTAACCCTGTACCTGCCGTGGCCACAGTTTTCTTATAGATGTGCAGGTTGCTTAGGATTTGGTCTAAACCAAATTTAGTTTTTTTACTTGTTTCTTGTCATTACTCTGGTATCTTATGGTGTGGGTTGTGTTGTATGGTATGGCATGGCATGGTTGGATATGATTTCAAGTACACACTCATGGTTTTTTTTTTTATTTTCATTTTATACTTATTGAGAAAGCTATGAACACGTATCTATGTGGCAGAAGCAGAGCAAGATAATGATGATGATGATGATGATGAAGAAGAAGAAGAAGATCTTAATTTCCACTTCAATTTGTCTGCTGTCATACATAATTGAGTTCAATTTAGACGTATGACTGGTGGTGTGGTATAATGCAATGAGTGTGTGTGTGCGTTGTGCTCTGCTTTGTGGTGATGTATTGTGTACACACATATAACAACCAACCAACAACTTCTCAAGCAATTCAAGTCAATAGCGCAAGTTTGTGTGTGCATGTGTGTGTCTGTTTATGTGGAGTGATGTCTTTGTAGCCATAGACACATAAAGTTCATAAATGATTAAAACTATAATTCATTTTGTGTTTTTAATTACAACACAAACAAAGTAAACGTCAAAATATGTAGAGTGGCCGACAGATAGCATTAATAAAATACAATTTGTGTCGTTGGGGAGACGTTGTCTCTATACAGCATATACAGCATATACAACTAATGATGGATGATATATTTTGGAAAGTCTTAACAATTAAGAAAAAATTCTTTCGCTTTTCCTTTAAACATTTTATGTTAATACGTTGTGTTGTTGTTATTGTACTTTTCAGCTCTATTCTAAAATGTGGTCTCATTCATGTTCTTAAATGCATTTCTTACAGCTGTTGGAAATATTTTTAAATTGCAATCATTTAAATGGTAAACCATTTGTAAATGATAAATGACTAGACAGGACTTACTGACGGAACTCAAAACTATGATAACAGACAGAACAGAAAACAAAAAAAAAAGGAAGAAATCTTCACATAACTTGAATAAAATCTTTAAAACTTTTCATATATATAAGCTTAGCTTATATGCCCCGCCCATTGATGGATGCGCTAATTATATACATCAAATTTCAACTTTATAATTTTATACGGTTGTGCGAAAACTTCATCAAGTGGGCGCGCTATGCATTAACAGTCCTTTAAGGAAGATGTAATTGTAAGCCACCTTAATAGGTTATCTATAATAATGAAGGGTATTGCAAGCTATATACGAGTATTACTCGTTACAAGGTATGATTTATTTATACTTGTACTCTTTTAAATTATTCTACAGCTGGAGCTGTGCCGGACAAATATTCCGTAGAACACATTTTCCAATTACAAACATTTATTATAAAATGACATTGCTGTCATTTCATATGTACGATTATGTGTTGTTGTTGAGAATTTGTACTATCTTATTTTCTATATCGCCATCTATCACCTTCTATCTCTCTCTGGCTCTATGTAATCGGTTAAATAAAAAATAAAAAAAAACACACAAAAGTTAAATAAAACTTATGACTATTGCATAAAGCACGTAAGTGTATACATACACACAAACACAGTGATTTCAACAAGCATGACCATATCCTACATATCAAATAATACACACACACACACACACATGCCAACTTAATGTAAATTTACTACAAAATTGTTTTCTGTCTCTATGGTGTCTATGGTGAATGTATTGTATGTAGGTGTATATGCGCGTGTGTATATAAGTGCATCGACACGTACATATACAATAGAGTGACAGAATTAAATTTTTAACAAATGGTCAACAACAGAAATTGAAATTTATTTCTTAATTTATCGTCATGACAGTTTTGCGACATATTGAAATTTATGTCAGTTACCCGCATGCATGACTCTACTCTATTATAAGCAACATATGTATGCATGTGTGTACATTCATTTGAACTGATTTTTTGTTTTGTTTTTTATACCCTTCACATAAGATGGGGGGCATACTAAGTTTGTCATTCCATTTGCCACACCCAGAAGGAGACATCAGAAACCCTACAAAGTAGAGTAAAATCGAGCCAAGAGCCACGCCCACAATCAACATAAATCTACATACAATTTATATATCAAAAATTTAAGTATAAACTTGAAATTTTGTATTCCATCCATCGATGTGCCAAAAATGGGCGTGGTCGGATAATAGAAACGACCACAATTTACAAACAAAACTTTACTTGCAAGCTGATACGTAATACACACACTATTAGAGGGCATAATCACATACCTGTCACGCCCATTTATGCAGATATTTAAGATTTGGCCTTAGAAAAATTTTCTTTTCTTAATTTTTAGTTTAGTGTGTAAGAAAAAAATAGCTGGCGAGTGAGACGTCAGATTACATGCGTGAGAATGATGGTGCGGGTGTACCTCTCTAAATTATACACCCAACTGGATGCGGTGGCGGTGAGTTTGATGGATTTCTTTATTAAGTTATTGCACATCTCGCGGCCCCTAGCCTCAGTTGAATCGCAAATAAACTAAAGACTCCCTACATATCAACAGAAAATCGATCTCTGCGGTCATTCTTACTGCCTTGGGGCAATATGCCTACAAAATATTCATAAAATGACTTCTATAGTAGCGTCAAAGATGATGAGGAGGTTGAAACTGTGGGTCATCTATTTTGTGAATGACAGACTCTACAGGGAAAATGGCTCAAAATACTTGAAGGGTCACTGGCAGATACTCAGATTTTCGATCTCAAATTATTCATAACATCTCTCTATATGGTAAGTATAGCTACTAACACTTTTTACGGGTATTAAGATTCATAAGGCGAATCGCTTTCTGAAAAGAGAACGCCATGTGCTTCGGTCTTCTGCACGTCTTTTCCAGTTGTGCACACCCAGTGTTTGTAAGATATCAAACACTTGGTCCCTCGACCGGACTTTCAGCCTCTGTCTTCTTTATTAGTTTTATTTCCTTTTGCAGAGTGCTGACCGGTCCGTTAATGGAATAAAATCGTATTTGAATGTTAAAAAAAAAACGCATCTACAAAGCTCAATTAAAACTGTCACTTTATATGAAATGATAGCAGTGACAACGAGTACCATTTTTTATTATTATTAATTAAATGTCAAATTATATTTTAGATAGCATCTGAGAGCCAAACTGAATAACATGCAATACGTTACAGTTAGATTGCACATGCTGAAGCATGAACACATATTTATGGATTGAAATTGAAGTAAAAATGTTATAATCGATCAAGCTCGCCATTTAATACCCTACCCTATAAATTGTGCTTTTAGGTGAATCAGTAAACTCGTGGCATTGCCACATAAGTCACTTCGTAAAATATTGTTATATGGGAAGGGTTTCAAAACTTGGTCCGATCGAGATCAATTTAGGTACAGTCAAGTACTAAGCTGATTAACAAATCCTCTTCAAATTATAAAGAATTACGATTTTTCGGTTTATAAAGAGTTTCATTTCAAGAGGACCGTGAATGGGGAGGGGTATTCAAAAAGTGGTCCGATTCGTTCTTTTCTCAAGATAATTCGTCTTTGAGCAAATATACGTCTTTGCACTAAATTTCATTGAAATACTTCAAAAAAATGCGGCCTATAGCTTGCTCACAAATTTACATGGACAGACGGACGAAAAAGGTTAAATCGATTAAGATATTAAATCGATCGGTATAACAAATGGTGGGTGTGCCATTTGCCGTGTAGAAGTTACAAACAACCACACCAACCTAATATACCCTTTACAACAGGGTGGTGCAGGGTATAAAAACAAAGAGTTATAGATGAAGATTTATAATGATTTTGATTCTGTTCTTCTATTGTAATTTTTATACCCACCATCATAATGATATGGGGGTATACTGGTATTATTCAAACATTTTGTATGAATTTTACGGTCTCAAACATTGACATAACGATCTGAAATTTGGTACACATGATTTTCGAATTTGTCTAATTCTTGGTATTACAAATAAACAAAATTTATCCCCGGATATGCTTACATATAGTTCAACGAGTTATCGTCTTCTTATGATATACCATTCGGTAGGTATATTAAAAAGGGGAATAATTTCAGAATGTGTAAGAAATATATAAGCATGTTGCTTTTATCCAAATATCTGATTATGTCTTATGTCAGCACAGCTGAAATAGTGAGTGTGGCTGTTGGGATATCGCAACTGATTAGCGATGGCATTCTAGAACAGGTGTCTAAGTATTAATAAAACATTTATATTCCTATTTCGAGCGTGAAATTCTTCCATGAGTTTGACTTTTAATGTTTCGCTGGTAGGAAATTTTTTTTATGATTCAATAGCAATTCTAAATGTTTCATATTCGTCTGGAATACTGTACAAGAGGATGATGGTTAAAAGTTCATTTAATAAAACTAAATCTAGCTCGTTCAATTTGTCCACTATTTCAAAGAATTTTTGGATGTGTTCACCCATGTCATCTCCGCATTGCATTTTCGATAAAATTAATGATTTCAATAACATTGCTTTCCTAGCTGGACCTTTGGATTGATAGATTGATTGTAGTTTATCTCATATATTTTTTAATTTGTTTGAGTTCGGATGGGCTTATTGCAAGAATAAGGTTTGCTTTAGCCTTTTCATCGTTTTCTTCCCAACGCATTACATCTTCAGGTGGTTCGTTTGGCTTGGTACATTTACCGGATACGTATTTCCATGATTCGTTTTTTATGAGTACAGCTTTCACCTGTTTCGTAGTTTTCTCTTGTAAGAGGTTCGATTCTAGCAGCGATGCACATTTTCATAGAAATTCTTTATTTGAAGAAAATTTCTTGTTAGAGAAAATTTTTCTTTTTTTATTCGGGAGTAATATCAGACCTCTTGGAGTTTTTTATTAAACCAACTTAAACGCTTTATTTGATACAACATATATAGGTATATATGATTAACGCATAGCCTACTAAATTTCATAAAACAAAGCATTGGGGTTCTTTCGAACAGAGTGTAAATTAATACAATTTTAACGTTTTGTATTATGTTGTTTTTTATTTTAGTTTAGTTTAGAAAAAATTAACCCAAATTTTCTGGCAAACATTCACTTTTATAACATGTCCTTGAAACCATTGTTTTGGGCGGCGTAGTAACAACTTGAAACTTGTACTTTCTCGATTGATGTGTTTTTATAAATGCCACATAAACCTCAATTAGTTGTTGGGTTATTTTAAAAATTTCCTGTAAGGGACGGAGAAGACGTTGCATAAAATATAAAAAACAGAAGATTTTGTAATTCTTAACCATTTACTCTCTCTCTCTCTCTTTCTCTCTCTCTTTTACTCGTTTTCTTGTAAATTAACACCAAACATTTCCTTTTCCAACCATAAATATTAAAAGAGGAAAAAGAAAATATTCAGTGTAATTTGTTGCAACAACAATAACAAAATTATAAAAACAATCCATGAGCATGCGATGTTATAAATTTTATTGATGTTTCTATTTCCAAAGCACTGAAAACAAACTGCACAAAACATAATAAAACTAAAACACGAAGCACCAAAAAAAAAAAAAAAAAAATCAAATGGCAAAATAAGTAGAAGAGGAAACTTAACACTTTCTTACTTACACAAAATGAATCAAATGGTTTTTTATTATTATTATTGTTGTTGTTGTTGTTTTACGGTTTACATACAGTTCAAAAGGATGTGGGTAACCCGAAACGGAAGTAATTTTTAGCCAACTTGTAATACAGTTCAACTCCAGTCAATAATTCTCTTTTTTGCGGTAATCCGCCTCCAACAAGAACTTTTTGTTTTTATACCCACCACATAAGAAGGGGGGGTTATACTAAGTTTGTCATTCCATTTGCAACACCTAGAAGAAAATGTCAGAAATCCAACAAAGTATATATATTTTTTATCAGCATCAATAACAAAGTCGACCAAAACGTGTACGTCCATGTGTCCGTATGTCTGTCTATTGTTGGCATTCTTACGGGTAAATTTGAGATATTGAACCTAAATATTGTACAGACACTTTTAGTTTTTACAAAAAACCATACTTGGCGTAAAACTTGACTTGTCAGCTGATACGTAATACAAATACTATTAGAGGTCCCAATATCCGTTGTGGATGTGGAGGGTATTTAAGAGTTGGCCTAAGCCAAATTTAGTTTCTTACTTGTTTTCACATATATTGTAGCATTGTGCACACACACGCACATTTTTTTTTGACCAACTTTTCTAAGAAGCACAATATAAATATAAATTTCGTAAAAATAAACAAGAACAAGCATTTTAGGAAATTCTCTTTTTTTGTATTATATTTTGACCCGTATTTTATTTAACAAGCCTTGTTGTTAGCTTAGTATCTTACTGTGTTTTTTTTTACTATTTTTCTACTTTTATAATAATTATTATTATTGTTGTTGTTGTTGTAATTGTGATTATAGCACTATTTGTTCCGTTGGTATGTATGTATACGATATATATATATTTGGCATGCTAGCCAATGAAGTCGAACAGCTCCACATAATAGAGAAGAAGAAGAAGAAGAAGAAGAAGAAAGGAACGAAGGAAAAATTGTTACGTGTCAAGTTTTTCGGTTTACCTGCTAAAGGACATATTTTTCTATGTACAATAAGTGTAGTGAGTGTATTATATGTCAAGTATTTGGCACACTTTCAATGAAGCATTAAAAAAAAAAAAAGAATTTCTCTGTATACCTGTTTTAAGCAGTCCAAGGGGAGCGAGCTATTAGGCAATATCTAACATTCACAATGATTTTCGTTGAGAGTTGGATATAAAGGTCACGAGTACCACTTTGATTTAGTGGATATTTGTGGAGATTATTATTATTCTATCCTTCACAATGGACGCTGCAACATAATCGCGACCTCATGAAAATCCCGGAATGGACTTGGGCAAATAGGGTTCCCCATGGCAGTGCTAACTTCTGTTGCACAGCGATAGTGATTCCTTTTCCTTTGGCGCCCATATTATGAAAGAATCGGCAGCTCTAGATATTCTGGTTAAGAGAATAAAGGGTTTTCAATAAGGTATTAACAATTTTGTATTTAAATAAAGCACAGAATAAATCAGATATTAGGTTGAAATTTATTCCACGTACAGTAAACATATTACAATTAACTACGGTTTTAATATCGTTCATATTAGCATGACCTTGCGGTCACAATTCTATTTTCAATAAACTAATATAATGTATGTGTATGTATGTATCCCCCGCATGAAATTCGAGCGGTGTGATGTTCCACTGGTGCAGGAAGTCTCAATATTGAATATTTTGAACCAAATTTATCCACCAAAGCACACACATTCCAAACGTTTATTCTCATATATCAACTTTACTACTTGGCTGATATTTAGCATTCTTATTTTGATGCTATTCAAGAATATATTTATTATCTGATGCTTATATCTAAGTTTTGCAAAGAGAATGAGAAACTTAGCATACCTTCCCACCTCCATCACTGAGGTGGGGAAGGGTGGTATCAAACTTTCTTCTTTATTTCATGTCAAATTATAATTAATTGCATGCGTTAATGATGTCTTCATAAATTAGATGAAATATATGTATTTCATACTACAACAGCAACAACAACAATAACAACAACATTGATTCATATATTGTACAAACAATTGTAATGTCAAAAAAGTCACTCACGAACATATGTTTACAAATGCATTTAATTGATTAATCAGATGGAAGAGGAGGAAGGGCATCAAAACATAACAGAAACAAAAAACAGAAAAACTAATAAAAACAACAACAACAACAAATCAAGATCAAAGCAAAATGGTAATGGAATAATAAAGATAACAATAACAACAATAATAACAACTCTAACAACCAGCTAAACAGCATCTAAAAAAAAATTTAATGCACAAATTTTACATATGTGCACGTGTGGACACAAGTAACTAAAGTGATTGAACGAACGCGAACGAACGAACGAACGAATGAACCATCATACCATTCAGGCATGTGCCTGAGCACAGCTGAATACATACAACCTTCAACAAAAATACACCAACTTGAAGCATCACTAACATGCAGCGAAACATTAACAAGCAAGGAATTGGATAAAAAAAAAAAAAGACTACAAACACACTTGTTCTTAAAAATACAAAAAACAAAAAAAAAAAAACAAAAACACACACACAGCTTTGTAAGTGATATAACAGCACCAGCGTCATCATTATCATCAATTTAAAGAATATTTCAACCACATGAGTACGTATATGTACAACACTTAAACAGTTTTGTAATAAAGCATAAACACCTTTTATAGTTTAAGATTAACATCACTGTGCCATACGAGAGGTACTTTAACACCCTGCATCACTTGTGGCAACCATCAGATTGTACTCAGTTTGTGCGGATAAACGGCAAATGCCACACCCAACTACAATTACGGTAACGATCGATTCAAAAACAATTTAACCATGTCCGTCTGTTTGTTCATGTACATGTGTGTTTAAGGTAGAGGTTACAGTTTTTGAGATATTTTAATAAAATTTTAAAGAATTTGAATAAAAGAGATTTTGGCCCAAAGAGAAACCCTTTAGAAAATAGAACGAATCGGGCCATTTTTAAAACCCCTCTCCATAGAAGGTCCCGTTATAATGGAAGTCTTTATATGGCAAAAATTTTCAATTCTTATTTATTATTGATAAGATTTGGTGAAGAATAGTTAATTATCTTAATAATTGACTGTAATAAAGTTGGAGCCGATCGGAGCATTTATAGAACGTTCTTCTGATGATATTTCACGAACTGATTTGTCTCGAGTTTACTGATACAACTGAATTAATTTGTAGCTTTCAATGATGTAGGGTATCGAATGGTTGGACTTGACCGACTATAACATTTTCACTTGTTATAATTGGGTATAAAATCACTGCACAACCATGGAAACCGTGAAATGAAAAGAATAATAAGAGCAAACAATACTTCCACTGGATCATAATTTACAGATAAGTACAGTATAAGAAGAAGGGAACTATGTTTTTTCAATTATCGAGATTTCATAACAATTATAGGTTACAAATAAGTAATCTCCCATGGGCTTAGTAATGCATCGAGTGGTTGCTGTCGCAAGCAAATGTCTAAAATATTTCAATTCAAATCACTCGCTTAACAATAAATGGTAATGTTATGACAACTTATACTGAACTTGTGTACAATCACCAAAGAGATTTCAGTCTATCAACTCACATTATTATTTCGTTTATTCGATCTCTTCCATTCATACAGTAGTTGATGTTAAGCCGACAAATGACGATTATAATGACTCAGAAAAACATTTCAGTTTCAGTCGGTTCAGCCACCATTAACTATACAATTTATTTTTATTTTCATTTTCCTTCAGAGAATAACAAAAAAAAAATAAAAATAAAAATCATTTTTTGTTAATGTATCCAAAGAGTGGAGTGAAGGGAGGAGAACTGACATGACACGCCATCAAAACACATAACAGCCTCAATTTAAAACTGTCAGTTTATATGTCAGAAAACAACAACTGTCAAAAGAGAGCAGGCGTCTGTCATCTCTTTTAAGCTTTTAGTAGAATACAAATATTGTATGTGTGTTCGGTTGCTTGTGTAAAATTCATATTTTAAGTGTTTTGCGTGCAAAATGGAAGCTCAGTATACTGAAGGGTGTTCAAATTAAATTAATGATTAAAAAACCGAACAAAAAAACTGTTTTTTGAATATTTCTTAAACAGTACTCTCCACATTAGTTGGCATCAGAGGCCCTCCCAAGTATATATATTCTTGATATTGATCAACATCAAAATCAAAGTTGATCTAGACATGTCCGTCTGCATGTCCATATGCCTGTCTGTTGTTGGCCTCTTACAGGCGCAAATATTTCTACTAGTTATTGAAAATGAGCAAAAATGGCCAAGGGTCCGGCGCCAAATCTCTTACAGCCAAAAAATGTGCCCATGAAATTAAAGTTTCGTACATATATAATATAATTAAAGCAATCATCGGTTAAAAAAAAAAAATGGACACGATCGGTACGTATGACACTTGTTAGAACGGTTAGGGTCAGAAATTTTTTTATGTTAAGCTGAAATTTTGTACAGACGTTTCTAGTTTCTGTGCGCAGATCGTTATATGAAATTCGATCAATTCGGTCAAGTCATCACCATATGGCGACATAACCACTAAAACCCCTCTACAAATCCATTGTCCTGCGGTACCACCAGTCAGTATTACTTGGCAGGGCATGAATGGCTCACTGAGCGCTACACAATGTTGGTAGGCTTTTAAGCAACCATGTCCGCTAAGCATTTGGATGAGGTAAATTTTTTTATCGCCGTGCCTCCTGTTTAGCCAGGGTTCGAGTCGTGCAATAAGGGTATGTGTTCATCGAACTTTCGTTTGCGATGTCCACCGTTGTTGCCATTCAAATAAGCTTATCTGTTTGGCCATGGTTCGGGCCCCTTTCCCTAATATAAGTAAAATCGATCCTCTAGCCATGCCCACAATCACGAAAAATGTATTCATCTGCCACAAAAGTTGGCCTCTACAGTTGAAATTTGGTTTGCATATCTTTAATTATCGCATCCGTTGATGTGCCTAAAATAGGTATGATCAGGTCAGGTTTGTATATGGAAGAGGAGGGTATTTAAGATTTGGCTTAAGCCAAATGTAGGTTTCTTGCTTTTTTTATACATTTGTGTACATATTATATATGGTAAAATCAAATTAAATTTGTGGCGGCCTTAAGTCCTTTTTGCATTCAATACTTTCAACATGGTCATAAATTTGATGATAGATGTGTGTGTGTGTGTGTGTTATATAAATTATAAAAATGCATGCAAGTATTTAAACTCCACTTTACAAATTAAACCACACAGGGACCTCATATGGGGTTGATATAACGACAATGGCAACAACACCAACATCAACAACAACAACGATGATATTTATGTTATTTTGCGTAATTTAAGCACTCACTTGATACATGTGTGTATATTTATATATATTTGTATGCTGTTGACTTGATTTTACGATTAATAAACTATAATTATGTTTTTTTTATATAAAGTCAGATATAAATGACGTCTGGTCTGGTCTGGTCTGGTCTGGTCTGGTCTTGTCTTCAATATTTTAAAAAATTTACTCCTTTTTATACCCGCCACCTTAGTGATGAGGATATACTAAGTTTGTTCTTACGTTTGCAACACCCAGAAGGGGGCGTCGGAGACCCTACAAAGTGTTTATATACCTGATCAACGTCGAAAACTGAGTCGATTTTGCTTTACTTTAAATGTCTGTACAAATTTTCATCGCAATATCTCAAAATGTATCATTGCGAAAGGGCCTTCAACAAACAACGGACATACGGACGAATTCAATTTTTGATGCTGATCAATAGTAGAGTCGATCTAATCGATTATTTTATTTACAAGGTTCACTAACATTCCGTCAATTATCCCAGAAGCATTAAATTGCAGCAATTTTCAATCATTCCTCCCAACACTACAGTATGAGAATTTGACATATGAGCAGCATTATGTTTATAGTTTTGTAACTACCAAATTTATTTGCATTTTAAACAAATATTCTCTGCATAATTTATGGTACCACCATCAAGGAAAAAACTGACTACATAATGAAATTTATTATTGTAAAATATTCGGAATACCAAAACAAACAACCAACTAACCAACCAACCAACAATGACAACAAAAATAATAATAACAATAATAATATAAATATAATCATAAATACGCTCATAAATCATGACATTAGTTGTTGTTCAACTAATTTACAGCTTGTACACATTTTTGGGTTGATAATATTTTTTAGTAAAAATAAATTTTATTTTGTTTATTTAGGTTGTGTATGTATGAACACATTTGGTTATTATTGTAAAATTTATGATAATAAATATGAATGGCTGTGTGTGTATGTGTTTGTGTTTGTGTTTGTGTTATTCTCCCCTGAATTATGTTAGCTGCGACTGTTTGCTAATGTTGTTACAGCAACGAGGGCGACGAGATAAAAATGAAATCGTGAGTTTGTGATTAATAATTGGCGATAATGGCCGAAATACATAAAATATATATATTTCAAAATTGTGCGATATGATAAAGCTGAAAGAGAATAAAGTGAACTAAAAACTAAATTTGATTTGGGGCAAATCTTAAATACTATTCTACACACGTTCGCGCTCTCTAATAATGTATATAATGTTGCATCAAATGTTGCTCTTTAAATGGTTGTGGGCGTGTATGTTATCCGATCATGCCCATTTCTAGCAAATCCATAGATTTGAAAATTTGTATTTCATGTATATAGCTAAGTTTTTGTGGCAAATAAACAGAGGTTTTTCAATTGTGGGCGTGGTACTTTAACCTTAAGTATCTGTACAAAATTTCAGTTCAATATCTGTCAATATGACGAGTCTGGTAAAGGCAACAACAGACATACGTACGGACTTACGGACGGACCTGTCTAAATCGACTCAGATTTTCAATTATTATCATGAATAAATATACTCTATACGGTCTCTGTGGCCTCCTTTTGCGTGTTACAAACGGAATGACAAACGTATCTTCTTATTTGGGAATAAAGGAACTTGGAACACAATGTAGAACGTAGGGTGTGATAAAAGTTTTACTTTTACAGAAAGCATAGAGTTCAGGAATTTTTATTGCACATATCACAGTTATAGCACCAACCATTACCACCACCATCAGGGCCGCGATAACAAATCATTTTTTATTACTCGCTTAATGGGCACCACAGTACAATTAACATTAATTTTATAACCCATAGTTAAAGGTTTATGATAATTCTCCAAAAAAAAAAAAAAAGAAAGAAAAATCAAAAAAATTATCATTTTCAGTATCCGACGCTGGTTGGTTTCAGAGCAACAATACAGGAAACGAAAAAATTTACGAGTTGTGCGCTATTTTTATCATTATTAGAAGTAAAAAAAAATTATATTTTTTTTTTCGTTCATATTGTTTATGTTTATACGTATATCCAACCCACTCTCTCTCTCTCTCTTTCCCTCTCTTTTATTATATCATATATAAAGCGTTTAATAATTTAAAATTTGAATTTTATACCTTTTCCAATTAACTTTTATACCCTTCACCTTAGTAATGAAGTTATAAAAAGATTGTTTGCAACACGCAGAAGGAAGCTACAAATCAAAGGCATCATCAATATCAAAATCTGGTATTTTGAACATGTCCGTCCATGTGTGTATCTGTTGGTATTCTTGGGATGGAAAAATTTCAGATATTTTCCCGAAATTTAGTATCCATACATACTGTTACTATATAGTAATACATAGATTAGAAGAAATTCGTTAAGTGTCACGCCTACAATCGACAAAAAACTATCTATCTATCAGCCAAATTATTTTATGTATAAATATACCAATTGGGCGCAGTTGGATCCCCATCTACAAAAAGCCTTATTTAGCACAAAATTCGACTTGTACACATAAACTTTGTTAAGATGGCGATAAAGAGTAGTTAAGGTATGACTTAAGCCAATTTTAGTTGTTCTTCACTTCAATTTTATTATTTCTTGGAAGGTTTGTTTTATTTATACCCTGAACCTCTTGGGGCAGATATTTGCAACTCTTAAATGGCCAATGTCGCACCTATCTCTAAGTATGAATCGATTTAACCATGTCCGTCCCTCTGTCCATGTAAATTTGTGCTTAAGCTACATGTCTCATATGTCAAGATATTTCAATGAAATTTGGTGCAAGGCTCAAAGAAGAACCTTATTAAAAATGGACCAGATCGCCCAATTTTTAGAGCACCTTCCCGTATAAAATCCTATTTTAGTTTTTATGTGGCAAAAAATTGCAATTCTTAATATTTTTGGACAAAATTCGGTGAAAATTAGTTAATTAGCTTAATGGATTAATAATTTACTGTACGAAATTTTGACCTAATCGAACTATTTATGGAACCCCTTACCATATAATTATGCTTCACGAAGTAACTTATATACTAGAGTCTTACATATACAGATAAACTAATTGTAGCATAATTTAAGGAGCTAAGTGCTATGAGGTTTTAAATGCCCAGGCGACTATAACATTTTTAATAGTCATGATTTATGTTGGTTCAGAAAGTGATAAAAAATGACCTAATAATTATTGAAGTGGTTTAAGTCCGTTTTTTATATACATCGATTTAGTCATTTTAATATTATTTTTTTTTTTTAATTTACATTTTTTTTATATATTTAAAAAATTGAACTTAGACCACTTTTACAATTATGCGTACAATTCGTGATCTTAGTATGCATGTATATGCATGTATATATGTGTGTGTTAGAGTTCGTGATATTCTTTAATTATGACATTTGCTATAAAGCACTGAATTATGTGCATAACTAACTAGTTCCATTTAGTTCATCTCCATAAAAACGCACAACATTACGTTTATAGCTTTATTTTGTGAAATTTTACGTTTATGTCATGCATGCTTGGTACTTTAGAATTTCCTTTGATGTTCCGCTACATTTCATTTTACTTGCGATATATACAATGACAGGCGGTATAATAAAATGTGAAAACATGCTTGAACATGAGATAAGTAAAAATAAGTGTTGTGCTCGCGACTACGTTGGATTTATTTAGATGGAAATTGAGGCAAATCCATTTAAGTATAAAGTATTTTGTTCTTAGCCAAGGCTTTTAATGCTAATGTTGAATAAACGTTCCTTATTTGTGATATATAAAAAAGTGGTCATCTAGGGCTTATAGAGATTTTTGGGCCGCCTTTAAGAAAACAAACCCTTACATATCCCAAAATGAAATCAGTGAAAAAACTTAACTTGACTTGGGCGAAGTCTTAAATATTCTCCACATATTTATACAAACAGTGGGCGTGGCATGTGTGATTACGCCCTCTAGAAGTAATGCGTATAAATTGCAAGTCAAGTTTTAAACGGAAAACGGATTCGCATTCAAATAGCATTCTGCCTGTAGAAGGTGGATGCGTTGGTACAAAATTTCAGCTTAATATCTCAAAATTTATGACCCTAAGAGTGCTAACAACAGACAGACCCACGGACGGACGTAGCTGATCAAGAATATATATATTTGATATATAAGTCTCTGACGCAACCTTCTGGTGGTTGTAAACTTAATATACCCTCCATATGAAGGGTATAAAAAATATGTACTTTCATAAAAATAAAACGTTCGGAGAAACGCTGCAATAAAGTCCATTTGCAATAGTAACCGTCCTTGGCTCAAAAAGAACCCATATGCAAAATTTCATCCAAAAACAAGTGAAAATGTTATAGTCGATCAAGTTCGATCCATTAATACTCTACGCCATTTAGTTCCACAAACTATGCTACAAATTAATTAATCATGATTGAATATCATCATATAGAGAAGGATACCAAGAATAGTCCGATCGAGGCCACATTTGTCACATACAGTCAATAATTGAGATAATTAACTATTCTTCACAAAATGTTATCAAAACATATTAGGAATCCATGTAATTGTTGGTCACATGATTGAAGGTGAATGTGACATTTGTCTATTGAGAGTTGCAAACATCCTTACAACTACATTTAACTGTTGTAGCACACTTGGTGGTGTAGGGTATAAAAATTTAATTTATTTTAAATCAATATTTAATACACCAAAACGTTGATTATGTTTAAAATATATTTATAACAATAATACTTATGATTAAAAACGTGTATGTGTGTGCGTTTACACTACAAATATACCCAGCACATCTAAATGATAGTTTTGGTATAATTTTTCAAAGTTGAAGACCACCGTCGCGTCGTCTGTTGATAATTATTATATGCTTAAGAAAAGTAGTTGTTGTTGTTGTTGCTTTTTTCCATTATGCTGCTCTACTTGAAGTGTACCCAGGGTAACAAAAATGCATGTGTTTGTTGGTAAGTGTTTATGGAGTGAAAGGGTGCATATGGTGTGAGAGAGTTGTGTGTGTACGGCTTTATAAAGCTGCTTTTTTTTTATCATTTTATCATTCATACCCAGTCACTAATGTCACACAACATGCTGTGTCAAATTGGCTTGTCAAATTTAAATAAATGAACGGGCGAGAATTCACAGAGCAACTGACAGCCTCAAAACATACACACACACACACACACACATACACAGAACAGATAGTGTATTTGAGATCGAGTTATATAAGGGAGGGCGAACAACAACGAACAACACGCAGTTATTAACAACGAAACAAATTGACTCCTGCTGTGCCTTAAATTATAGTGTTAAACTAAACATCGAGACCAATGAAAAATTTATGGAAAATTATATGCATAAATAAATGGCCTGAAAGCCGTATTCGTTCTTGTTCACAGTACACATTCCATACAAACATTTATTATCCGCTTTTGCTTGGCTGTCTGACTGGCTGCCTGGCTGGCTGGCTGGCTGCCATTCTTATGTGTTCATGTTTGTGTCTCATTCATCTTAATATGTATGGATTGTATTTACCATTTAACGGCTAATTTGAATATTTATGTACATAAAGTGTAGAGTGCCATATATTAAGTGGAGTCGTGTAGGTAACTTTTGATCACATTGTCATCATCATTATCACACATGTCATCTCGTACGCAACGATCGTAGTTCGTTGTCTTTGTTTCGTTGAGATATGATTTAGTTGCTTACAGTTGGGTGTCTGTGCATGTTAACTAAAAATGGGTTGTGATCATACACACATGCACACAATTCTCATCAGTCATGCATACAAACATACTTACACACATACGTATATATATAATTTTTTTTTTTATACATAGTTGGCGCATAAAGTTGAAGCTGAAGTAGAAGAAATTTGATACCAACACATTCAGTAATGACATAACATTGCCACTACTAACCATCACCACCAGCAAGACATCAAGCTTCATTTACAACAACAACAACAACAACAACAACCTAAGGTTTTATTTTAACATGCCATCACGATTACCTGTGATAGGTGGTAATGTTGTTGTTGTTATTATTTATATACCCTCTACCTAAGATAGGAGATAAACTACTTTGTCATTCCGTTTGCAAACACCCAGAAGGAGGCGTCAGAGACCCTACAATGTAGATAAATTCTTGATCGTTAACAAAACCTCAGTTTCTCTAGACATGTACGTCCGTATGTCCGTCTATAGTTGGCAATCTAACGATAGTAAAATTTGCGATATTGAGCTGAAGCCAGCATTTTTTTGTTTCTGCATACAGATCGCTATTTAAAATGGTCAAAATCGTTTTAGAGCCGCGCCTGTAATCGACAAAAATCACTATATCTGCCTCAAAAATGGAGCCATGAACTGAAAGATTTTGTGAACACATTCATCGATGTGTCGAAAATGCGCGTGGTCGTATAACACACACGCCCACAATATACAAAAAAAACGGACTCAGCGTAAAACTTGACTTGCAAGCTGATACATACACCATTAGAGAGCGGAATCATGTATCTGCCACGCCCACCTTTTATTTTGAATGCAGATATGGAGGGTATTTAATACGTGACCTAAGCTAAATCAAATTTTTTTATTGTATTATAGATTATGGGCATCTCTGTTATATACAAACGTTTACATATGTTGTCATGGCACGGCATGGTATGCTTGCTATTGTATACCATGTCAAGTCAATGATAAGCATGAAATACATGCATGTTGCCATTTACACATTCACCACGCTCTTGCCAACACGCTTGTTTGGTACGTAATGCAACGAAAAAGGCAGAGTCCGAGTTCAAGATAGAGAGAGAGAGACACAGATACAGCTTTAAAGCTGGTTTATTGATTGTCCAACCACATTAATCGACCCGAACAGATATTTATCTTTTATTTTGTTCTGCTTGATGTCGACATTAACTATATTATCTACGTATGGTATGTATGTATGTATGTATTGCATATCTGATGATGATGCGGCAGGTGAAATTTTTACATCTTCCACACAAGATGGAAAATATACTTAGTTGTTTGTACCATTTGATGAAGATTTCAGAGGCTTTACAAAGTATATGCTCTGGATCAGCATCCATCTGACCAGAGTCCTTTCCAAAAGTCCCACGCTATAAAAAATTTCATATTTCAAGTAAAAAATTCTTAATTTATGCAGACAATATGCAATACTTGTCAACAGCCACGCCCACATTTACCAAAAATCTCTATCGGCCTTAAAAATAAGCCTACAAAGCTTCAGATATATCCAGCGATAAAGATAAAATAATAAGGGATCAAAAAAAGGACACACCCACAATTTCAAATAAATTTAATTTAGTGCAAAATTCAATCTTTAAGCTAAAACTTAATACAAACAGTCACAGTCACTAAACGAGGAGGCAATTGTACACTTGCCACGCCCACTATCTAAATGTGTAGGATATTTTAGATGTCGCCCATTTCAAATCTACTTTGTATACTTGTTTTTTCTGACAATGCATTTTTTCTTCCTCTTTTTTTATTGTTGTTTTCTTGTTTACGAGGTGGCATGCATCATGCATGCACTGCATTTATAATATGTTGATTGCATCACATTAACATTTTGTAAGAGGTTTTGGCACATGAATGTCATATGTTAACAGATTTTTGATAACACAATTTTCGCAAAAAGGAAAAAAAAAGAAAAAGAAACAACAACAACAACAATGTTCAATATGTGGTTGAACAAAAGAGTTGAATACATTTCTTCTTTTTGCAATATTCTCAATACCCAAAAGGAGAAGCATAGTTCATTAATATGTAAATGAGAAACAGTTGATATGTGTGTATGTAGCAGTTAAACGAAATTCTCCAGTGAATAAAATATAAAAAAGTGATCCATTACAAAAACTTTGGATATCGTTACAAGTTGTGTTTCAAGGTAAACGATACATATTCAAAGTGAGAACATAGACTTATTAACTAAACGAAATCAGGGGTGGATTAAAGGGGTCACTCCCCCAAAGTGGGATATTTGTTTCTCCTTAAGTTGAATTAACCCATTTATTAGAGTAAAAATAACAATTTCGGGCCCATACGTTTATTGCGGAAACATTCTTCGATTGCTGATATCTTAGTACTGTTAGCCCGCCACTGAACCGAAACAAATTTATCATATTTTATGCAAAAGAGTGTCCCTGAGACTTTTTACAGTGATTTCATCACGATCAAGCAGCATTTCTTACCAGTATTTAGAAGAGATTATTTAGAGAATGTCATTGAAAGTAGTGAGCCTTTATACCCTCCATATGAGGTGGCAGTGAAATTAGTGAAGTCATTTCATTTGCAACATTCATATTGCATCCTAGAAAGTATAGATTCTTGATCAGCATCAAAATCTAAATCGATCTAAACATGTCTGTCCGTATATCTACAATTGGAATTATTACGATTGTAAATTTCGAGATATCGAGTTGAAATTTTGTTCAAATATTTACGCAGTTTCCTATTTAAATTGGTCAATCTAGGTCAAGTGCCACGCCTACTATTGACAAAAATCTCTTATTGCCCAAAAATGTACCTGAGAAGCTGAAATTAAGTACAAATATTTCTAAGTAACTAAACACATCGATGTACCTAAAAAGGGCGTGGTCAGACACAATTTTTAAAAAGCCTTTTTTAGTACAGAATCTTATACATATTATTTACATATTATCCCTTGTATGTATATGGAGGGGAAGGATATTTAAGATTTCGCCGAAGAGCCAAATATATTAGCTGTCCATGCTCTTCTTTTTACCAGAATAAGCCTCCTTCTCATATATTTCTTTTATAACAATTTTCTATGAGAACATAGAGTTATTATCACTTGTAGAGTTGGAAGCATGACCTAAGCATTTATGTTCAAGTTCCCCTAGGAAATAATATTTATTCGTTTATTTCAATAAATTTTCTCTGTTAGATTTATGTGGAGTTTACTAACCGAGGCTATATATTATTCCACACACACTATGCACACATGCAACCTAACAAACATAATTTTCAGTAGCCTTTTACATTTTGGGTAAATTGTTTATGACCTCACGTTTTTTCTCATTGTACTCGGATAATATATCGCAAAGAGAAATCTTTCAGCATGTGTGTCTAAGATGAAAATATATTACTTGTAAAAGGTATATAATAAGTTGATGTATAATGCACCAGAGGTCATGTTACTATTGCTTGTAATATTTCACCATGTGTGCTGTATATTTATACGTGTGTGTATACATGATGTGTAATATAAAATCCACACCCGAGGTTTTAAATAATTAAAAATATTTACAAGTACGATAAAAAAAAAAAACTAAATTTAGCTTAAACCCTTCATATCTGCGGACAGTGTAGGTAATACGTGTCGGCTTTTACTCAAAAAAGGTAAATTTTAGGCGTACAACCCTGCCCACTTTTGGCACGTCTATAGTACAGCTTAATATAAATATTTTTACTGACTTTCAATTTCAGAGTTTCATTTTTATGGAGGGTAGATGGATTTTTGTCAATTGTGGGCGTGGATCTTCATTTATTCTGCTCAATTGAAATACCAACTACTGCATAGAAACCAGAATTATATGTTTGTGCATAATCTACGTTTCGGAGAGACGGACGGATTTCAGATCGACTCTGATTTTAATGCTAATCTAGAATATATATATTTTGGGCTTAGTAACGAACACAATTTTAACAAACAAACAAACAAAAATTGATAACTTGCTTAACTCAAGAAGATATTCGACATGGGTGAATACTCGAAGACTTACTTCAAAACCTTGTTATAGTAAAAATGTAATTAATAATATAGTAAAATGTTTCTTCTTTTTCTTCTCTTATTACACTCACGCACTGATAAATTTATAATTTTATAGTTATTTTATGATTAAAGGTTTTTAACTAACATTTTTCTCTCTGGGTATTAAAGGCAGTTGTAATGTTTTATGCAGTTGCGGGCAGCAGTATATTTTCCATAGAATTTCTGCACTTTATTAATGTGGTTTATTTGCATATTATGCGCATGTGTATGTGTTTGTAACAAACATGCACACTTTCTCTTTCTTCACCTTCCTTTTCACTACCATTACTGTTCATTCAATTCCAGTACTTAGTGCTCTGCTTTGCATATAGTTCGTGTGTGTTTGTGGTGGCAGCGGGCTATATATTGAATGCATGACTGGGCATGCAGGCGGCGTCTGTTTTATGTTTTTGTTATTGTATAATATTAGTTTCGGTGTGAGCCTATTACTCTTCTGCTGAGTGCAATTTGTTACTTGCCTACAAAAGGATAATAAAATGTCCGCTTCTCCCCTCACTCACTCACTCTCTATCTCTATCTCTTTCTCTCCCTCTTGGCAACACAAAGGCGGGCAGGACGGTCTGACTATTTATGAATGCATACGTACGTGCACACACTAGTACAAGGATTTGTTGTTGGAACATGGTTTATTGTATTCTATAAATAATGGCTTAACAAATTCATAAATAATATTTAACTATAAATTCTGCAATATTTATGTCTATAACAACATTAAAGTCATTTGTGTGATAATTTATTAGGTTTGCAAACCGAGTTATGGTACACATATAAAAGGTACGTACACACACACCTATGTGTTTCAGCTTACTGCACAACCGACAAACGGACAAAAAATATGCATTATCTCTATTTGTGTGCGAGTGTGCGAGTGTGTGTGTGTGTGGGTGAGTTAGGTAAGCGGATAATAGAATCGTTATTTTATAATCACCGACTCACCCAACCGCATATGTAAAAAAAAACCATATATACACAAACAAATGTGTGCACCGCACCATACCACGTGGCTTGTTAAATCTCTTGGGTATGTTTAAAAAAAAAAAAGTAATAATAAAAAAAAAAAAAAACTTATGAAAAATCCCCGTACAAGGCACATATGTTGACGCCTTTAAAATATTTTTATATGTATGTAAATGCAGTTGTGTGGGTAACATAAGCTGCTTTGCATACATCGAGATGAGAGTTTAATTCATTTGGGAAGCGAATGTAAAATATGGTTCAAAAATATTTCATTTCCAATCGGAATTGCACGGAACTGAAATGGAAATACAAGTGAAATGCTATAAACGGTTATACTCGACCATTTAATACCCTAAACTAAACAGTTTAACACTGTACGCCATACACATATATTTGTTTTAATTTCCAATCATTGTCTTATAAATTATACTGCGTGAAAACGTGCACACCGTCCAGAAACGGTCCGGTAGTGTTCAAACCTAACTCAGTCCATTATTAAGCTAATTAACTAATTTCATTTAAGTTTTGTGCAAAAATATTTGAAATTGCGATTTTTCATCATCCAAAAAAAAGACTTATTTCAAGTAAGGGCGCTATATGGGGTAAGGTTTTAAAAATACGTGCACCGACAGACTTGCTTAAACTGTTTCATTAAGTGATTTTGAATGCATCGCTTTAATTAAAGGCTTGGTTCACACTTTGGCCTTTAGTTTAGGAATTACAAACATCCGCACCCATCCATCACTTGTGGTGAGTTAAGTATAGCGGATATAACTTGTGGTAGAGGGTATAAAAACTTAAATGTGGAAGAAATTTATGGTAAATGCAAATATTTATCTCTTTATCTAAGTAACTATTCATCTATTATCTTTTAAAATGTTTATCTATGTAACTATTGATCTATTAATCTGCCTATCTATCTATTATCTATTTATTATTTATTCTATTAAACTGTTTATCTATCAATGTAGGGAGCAAATATCCTAGAAGAGCACCTCTCGGCTTTTTTTTTTTTTTGTTGTTTTTCGAAGGCATAGTACTCGATTCTTTAATACAAGAGATCGTGGGTTCAATTGCCACAGTGCGTAACATTGGGTATTTTTTTTTAAATTAAATTCGATCTATGGGGATAAGATCGGTACGGTGCATGCACTTGTAGGAGTTTTCTCCTGAGCGTCGACCTTAAAAAAAACCTGAAACTTTATCCGCTTAAACATCACATCATACAGATTCCATCCATAAACTTTATTTCATGTACTAAATCTTTTTTTACAGTCTTTTCCATCCCAAACGTAAACACTAATAATGATAATTTCTTTAAGGAAAAAAAAAGAAAAAAAAAAAAACACGCTATAATAATAAAGTCATTAGCATGATTATGAGAAGTCGTGACTTTAAAAATTTCTTGTAATTTCACAAAATTTATCTAATTATGAAAAAAAAAAAATATAAATATATAATCATAAAAATTATATTTAAAATAAATGTTTGTGTAAAAAATAAATAAATTTTTTATAGGTATCTTCCTAACGTTAACAATAAGTTATTGTTAATAAATTTTGCTGATAACCCTGTGATGGCTGTAAATTATTATTATTATTATTATTATTATTATATGTTGTTGTTGTTGTTTGTGGCATATGCACTTAAACAAAATTTATAAATATATCATGTACGGCACACAGACAATGGTGGCTTCGCTCAATTTTTATGAGTGTAGAACCTGCCTGCCAGACCACATGACTTTACGCGCCTGGTTTAAAATGTTAAGTGTTAAAAATAACAACTTTTTCTTTTTATTGTAGTTATTATAAATGTTTGTAAATAATGGTTACAAACTGAGCAAAAAGTTAAAAGTAGTTAAGAGAGAGAAAAAGCCTAACGTTACAACAGCGCACCATAAACATTCTGTTTACTGGTCGTATATTAAAAATAATCGATCGTTTTTAAAAAAATGATAAAAATTGTAAAAAATAAATTAAAATCATAAACCGCCTACTATGAGTTATTTGAGGTCTTAATTATGGTACGGAGAGATTGTAATTATTAAACAGACAGTATAAGCATGCCAAAGAGTGGCCAGATTGTAAAAAATAAATAGCAAATTCTTCAATGGTCAGGGATAAGGTAAGCGGAACTTTTAAAAGTTTCGGAGATTTTGGCATTTTTTTCAAACTAAAAAAATCATTTAAATATGGCAACTCTGTATATTTTTGCATAGGTTGCTCCTTTTTTTTTTTTTTGTATTGTAAAAACAATCAATTTATGGAAATTATCTTTCATGTTATAAATGCTTTAAAGTTTCAACCATTGATAGTTTTGAAGTTGGAGAATTAACAAATGTTTCCACTTTCAACTTATAAACGCCTTAAGATATTATTACTGCACCAAAAGTTATTGAAACTTAAGTCACACTCAGTTTGGTATATTGTTAACGAAAAACCAAAAGGAAAAACAAAAATATATAATGGATATTTTTTTCAGTTGGTGAAAACAACAAGCTTAGTCAGAGGACGGACAGACAGACATGGCATAGCGTTTAACTTTTTAGCTGTTGGTTGCAATTATTAATTGATGGTTGTCATAAATTTATTTTGAACGTTCAGTTAGGTAAAGAGAAAAACAAATGATAATAATAATAATAACAACAACAATAACAATAACAACGCCATTTGTCTTACTGGGCAACACAGCAACCGTACAAACCAGTATGAAAATTTTAAATTTGACTTAGGTCACATCTTAAATACCCTCCAGGTTTACATACAAAATGTGGGCGTGGCAGTTACATTATGTTTTTCGTATCTGTTTACAAGTCAAGATTTACTCTGAATACGATTTTTTGAAAATTGTAAGCGTGTCTGTATTCTGGCCACGCCCATTTTTTTGGCACATCGATGAGTAAGGTAATTATTAATAAGTGTATGAAATTCCAATTTCTTAGCTCTTTTTTTATAGCAGTTAGATGGATTTTTGCCGATTGTAGGCGTGGCTTTTGACCGTTATTGCTTATTTTGAATAGAATTCTACGTGCAAAAACCAGAACTTTGTGTGCACAACATTTTAGATAAATATCTCAAAATTGCCAACTAAAATATAGAGACACGGACTTGGGGATGGACGTGTTCAGCGTGACCTCCTTCTAGATGTTGCAAATAGAATGACAAACTTAGTATACCTCCCATCCACCTTATGTAGAGGGTTATAATAATAAAATTGCAATTTGTTTGTTTTGTTTTGTTTTGTTGGTTGTGGCTGGGTGTACATTTGTAATAGTATTGCAGCCATCGATTCCTCATTCGTTTAAACTGTTGGCAATCACAAGCAACCGCCAGGCGGTGGATTGGCAAAAGTATGTGTATATTGTAAAATCCCAAATTGAGATATCTATCCATAACAACAACAATAATAATAATAATAATAATAAAACACTTCAAGCCACAGACACACACCAACACACTGACAAGGTAGACAGATAGCTCGACAGTTAGATATAAACTAAGAGTTCACTCATAGTTCACTTAATAACTATCATATTGGACGGAGGGACGGACGGACAGACAGGCAGGCAGGCAGGCAGTTAAGCAGACATGTCAGACTGTGAGTTTTTGGGGGCCGCAATAATTTGTAATGTACAAGATTTCTATAAACAATAGTGAATTTTCGTAGGACTACACCTCAATTATGTTTTACTTTAAACGCTGTCTTGATTTGGCTGTGTGTGTCTCTGTTTGTGTGTGTGTCATGTCTTGCCCATAGTCAAGTCATATTTAGTAAAGATGTTAAACATTTTTACTGGGAAACGATGAGTACGCCAGATCATCATCATCACCGTGACCATACTTTTTTATTTTGTTTACTAATGCATTTCATATTGTTTGGAGAAGAACAATAGTGTGTAATGTGTGTAATGTGTGCATGATGAACATCAAGCGGATGTAACTCCTTTTTTAACGCTGCCCGCCTATCTGCAATCGTGTAACAATTGTATCTACTAAAGGTTTGAACGCCTGTCTGCCTCTAAGTAATATTCCTCACATAACAACTGAAATAATCGCTACCGCCACCGTCACATCACATCACCAGCATTACTACAGCAGGCGAGCAAGCAAGCAAGCCAGCGAACAAAGCATCACTATTACCCATGAGCGATGATAACGATGGTTTTCTTTTGGGTTTATTGAAAAAGAGGCGTTAACCGACACGATTTGCCATCAGATAAACTATAGTTTTGTGTATTATTATTAATGTTATTGTTGTTGCTATAGTAATAAAGCCCTAAACATACCACAGAGTACTAAGTATACATACATACAACAACAATAACAGCAACAGCAACAGCAACAGCAGGATAATGGTTAATTTTATTGTTTATTGCTTTAAAAATGCGATGCACATTTTTATATTCTACACATTGGATATGCGGTATACTAAGTTTGTAATTCCATTTACAACAGCCAGTAGAAGGCGTCAGAGACCGTACAAAGTATATTCTTTATCAGCACAAAAATCTGAATCGATCTAGACATGTATGTCCGTGTGTCCGGGTGTCTGTCTGTTGTTGGCACCCTTCTATCTATGTATGTGCCAAAACTAGGCGTGGTCGAATAACAGACATGTCCACAATTTAAGAAAAACCATACTCTGGACTTTAGCTGTACTTTCAAGTTGATACGTTATACAGACACTACTAAAGGGCGTAATAATCATGTACCTGCCACGTCCACTGTATGCATGTATATGCGCAGGGTATTTAAGATTTCGTCTACGCCACATTTAGTTTTTTTCCTTGTTTTACAATACAACTGGAAGTTTATCTGTCCGTCCGTTCGTGTTTCGCTTTTATTTCTCTCACTCATTCTTTCTTCCTTCCACTTAAGTTATCTGCTCCATAATTTACATCATTTTATGAGCAATATTAGAATTGTTATAACTTGTATGTGTGTGCGTGTGTGTTTGTAATGTGAAACCATGCTTAATAATGATAAGATTATACACATAATTTGCAATTACTGAGAAAGGCCTACAATTTTTTTTCTTAGCCAGATTGCCCTAAGTATAGTGAAGGATTTGTTGGATGGTAAAAAGTTTAAAAAGTTTTCTGCCTTTAAAGGAAAATAAAATTATATGTACATCACACATTTCACCAACAACAAAAACAAATAAGAAAACTACATTTGGCTAAAGTTATATCAAAAATACCGTTCACATCTACAAACAGTGGGTGCGGCATAAACATGATAACGCCTTCTATAGTTTTGTGCATAAACTAACAATTTAAATCCTCTACTAAATAAGATTTTTTGTGAATTGTGGGCATGGCTGTTATTCGACCATGCACATCAATAAATGGGGTAATTTTTTTGCCCATTATTAATAGCGATCTCCGTGCCTGTACAAAAATTTCAGCTCAATATCTCAAAATTTACGCCCGTGAGAATGAGAACAACAGACGGACACACGGGCACACGGGCACACGGAGACACGGTCACACATGTCTAGATCGACTTGGTTTTTAATACTGATCAAATATATATATACTGTGTAGGGTCTCTGACATCCCCTTCTAACTGTTGCAAACGGAATAACAAATTTAATATACTTGCAATATTGTATAGAGCGACTGATATACAGAAAGACAAAATAATAATAGAACATAACATATATAAAACACTGTCATTAACTATTATCGAGTTTATTTAAACTGCACGATCTCATGTGCATAAAAATATATATTACGGTGTAAAATAATTAGAGGATTTATTTCTGCTCGTAACTTGTACACTTTTCGTAATAAAATGTTTGTATTTGTTATTGTAATTGTTAGATGGATATATCAGATCTTTTCTTCTTCTTTTTCTTTGTTTCATCTCCACTTTATGGACTCTTCATAAATTGAGTGCGTGAGTTTTTGAAATTTATAGTATTTTCCTTCATCTCTTTATCATTCTATTTACAGTTAAGGTAAGGTAAGTAGACATGTCAGGACTGACAGGTGAATAACAAAAATTGCTATTTGCACTCATCAACTTATTAGTAAGTGAGAAGAGAGTAACGAATGATTTTCAGTTATATTTTTATTGATTATTTTTAATTTTTTTTATATAAATGCTCCAAAAATGGACGTGGTCGGATAACAGATACGTTCACAATTTTTCAAAAACCATACTCAGCGTAAAACTCAACTTGTAATCTGATACCTGATACATACACTATTAGAGGTCGTAATCATATACCTGGCACGCCCATTATTTGTATGTACATGTAGAGCGTATTTAAGATTCTGTCTAACCTAAATTTAGTTTCCTTACTCTTGTTATAATTATTTTATTTAATGTGAAGGCTTTTTCAATAAGGACATAACAATTTTGTATTTAAATAAAGCACAAAGAATTATTGTAATATTTATTTCTGGTTCCCAGTACACGATAATAAAAATATTAATCTTAGCTAATTTTTTGTAATTAACAGATCATAAAAAACTTTCAAGGATGCTTTCGTATTGAAATACGTAATTGTTATGCTTTTATTGAAAAATTCGCAATTTTTTTATGATTTTTAAAATTTTTTTAAATATTTAATTTTTAATTTTTTATTATATTCCATGAAGAATTTATTAAGTATATTATTTGATTTTTTTATTTATTTTATTTTTATAAATATTTTTTGTTAAATTTGTTTTATTATTTTTTTTTTTATAATTTAATCAAGAGGATTATTAAGTTTATTTGAAGTTTTAATGAAGCGTATAAACAAATGATTTCTACCAACACAAGTATAATTGTATGTCTATTATTTTCATCTAACGAGCAGAAAGGCTCCTAAGTGCTCATATTCATTGTATAAGGAGGCGTTGAAAAAATTTCAATCGAAAAATGTCAGGTTTTGTTGGATAATCTTTTAAACAAAATTACAAGTGCTTTTATTATATACCCTAAAGCTATAGCAAGAGATAACTGGGTACTAAAGCACTACCATACTTATGCATCTACATAAATGAAACAAGTAAAACACATCCCCATACAAACCACGTCCACCGGCTGGCACATGATTGCTCGCTCTAAAAGTGTATATATAAGGTATCAACTTACAAACCATTTTTCTTTTATGAAAATTGTGAACGTGACTGTTATCCGACCACGCCCATCTACTGAAGGGGTAATTATAAATGTGTCTACCAATTTTCAACTCCAACTAAATTTTTGTGGCAGATAAATACATTTTTGTCGATCGTGGCCGTAGCTCTTGGCCAATTTAGCCCAATTTAAGTCGTACGTAAGTAAGTATGAAATTTTATTTCAATGTCATAAAATTTATGCTCCTGAGAGTATCAACAACAGACAGACACCCGAACACATGAACATACATTTCTAGATCGATTTAGTTTTTGATTTATGATCAAGAACATATATCTTTATAAGGTGTCTGACGTCTTCCTCTGATTATTGCAAATGGAGTGACAAACTTAGTATAACCCTATCCTATGTGTAGGGTATAAAAGTTATAACAAATTTATTATTTATTTCACCTGACACTATAGGCAGCCAACTCTATAAATTTTAGTTAGTGTTTTATTCGTTATATGTACAACAATAACAACAACAACAACATCGATAACCTTTTGGAATTATACGTTAGCAATTTTTCCAATTGTTGTTGTTGTTTCTGTTGCTGTTGCATTATGATATTATAAACTGCTGTTGATAGATTCGTTAAAATAAAAAGCAGAACTCGAACGAATGAACGAAATATTAGTCCAGCCGGCCCCTACACATTCAAATACTTGCAAATACAAAGTCCTCCTTTCATATGAATTGCACTATAATACTAAATGCATACATATCCACCTATTCATATACCTATACATGTATTGTATATAGCTTTAGGTTTAGACGATAATTTATGAGCTTATCAGGCAGGCATGAATCGTTTTTTAAATTGATCCCTCGAATTATTTTGTTGTTTTTTTTTTCCGCTATTGTTTTTGTTGTTGTTCTTGCTAGTGGCAGCTATCAAAATGTTAAATTATCTCTGAGATAAAGTTCAATTTTCGAGTATTTTCATTATTTAACATGCACGAGGGGGATTTTTCGCATAAATTTCCTCGCGCTTGAAAGAGATGAAAGGAAACGTATGCAAAATACATACAATAAATAAGAAAAAATAACAAATAAACGGTGATAACGAATTTTAGGTATCCTCCCACAATGGTACGACTTGAAAATTGGCATCTTTTAATACTTACTTGATACCTAAAAATATTGAAATTCTATCACAGGTTATTTTGTTATTTTTTTTTTTTTTTTTTAGAATTTCTGGGTATGGCTGTTTTTTACGCCCCTTTATGTACACTTAGCACAGTTTAACTACAGTTTTTGATAACAAAAGATATATTTGCTTATTGTACGCGTAGCTGCCAAACAGAAGTAGACAGAATGCTTAGATAAGCTCAAGTATATACTTGAACTATACTATGTGGTTAAAGCCTTCCGTCAATACTTTCAAACAGAATAACAAACTTGATTAACTGCCGTATAAAAATAGTTGATACTATCAATTGCAAAACAGTGTATAAGGAAGCGTAAAAAATTTACATAAATTTAAATGGTACTAATAAAAAGAAACGACGAAACTGTTGTAATTTTTTATATAATGAAAAAGGGAATAATAAAAAGATAGAAGAGTGTAGCCTATAATGGCACAGTGGTCTATAATGGCACACTTGCAAAATGTAATTTCTTTCAATATTTCAGGGCAGTATATGTATAACACTACACCACCTGTGGTAAGAGGGTATATTAAGTTTGTGCAAATGTTTGTAACTCTACACACACGCACCTTCAATTATACCTATCGATCAATAATGTTCAGCTCTTCTAATTCGACTCCTAAAAATATATATATCTGCCACAAAAATTTACCTATAAATTTGAAATTTTGTATGCGTATCCATCCACCGAATAAAATACACGCCCACAATTTACAAAAAAGCATATTACACGCCCCTTTCGTTGTAGTTGTGGAGGGTATTTCAGATTTGGCCTAAACCAAATGTAATTTTTTTACTTGTTAAGCTTTAATTAATAAAATATTTTGAAAATTTTTGTCCGCTTTTCTTAACTTTAAACAGATTTCTCTCGTTATTGCTTATACGTGCTGATACTAAATACTTCTGTAATCGTAACCGTTCAAATCAGTTTATTGTGAATAATTGAGAAATTTTTAACTTAAATAATGAAAGTTCACTTACACACACACACACACCCACACGCATATATTATCCGAAAACACAAATCATAAATTGCCGCCTTAAAATTTATCTTCAATTTCCGAGACCCCATGTGGTGCTTTGGCGAATGGTGTTTTGAAATTTATTGCTGTATTTGCAATAAATATAATCAGCCAAGATAAGTCAGTTGGAGAAGGGAAAGGAAATAATATTGTATTCATTCATACATTCTGCTGGTGCTGCTGATGTTGCTGCTGTGACTCTCTCAGCCGGTGGTTATACACTGAACTGCAGTTGTGGCAAAGGGTATATTAACTTTGTGTGGATGTTTGTAACTCTTAAACGGCAAAAGTCACATCCACCTACTACTATAACGATCAATTCAGAATCACTTTCTGAAACGATTTAATTATGCCCGCTTCTCCATGTAAATTTGTGTGTTAAATACAGTCGCATATTTCAATGGGTTCAGGGATATGTATTGGCCCAGATAAAAACCCTATTGAAAATGGGACAAATCGGACCATTTTTAAAACCACTTTTCATTTAATAATATTTCACGAAATGATTTATATGGCAGTGCTTCCCGTTTACTCATACAACTGAAATTAATTGCAGCAAAATTTTTGAAACCAAGCGGTGTAGGGTATATTGAATGGCTGAGTTTGACGGACTAAAACGTTTTCACTTGTTTTTATTTTGTGTTGTTGTTAATGTTTATTGTTCCACCAACATTGGCAACGTTTCGGTTTCGGTTTCGACAATGGTGTAAAAATTTAAGGGGAAACTCCCTCATTTTTTGAATTGTATTCCACCAACCAAACATATGCATCAATGATGGCAATTGTTGTTGTTGTTGTTGTTGTTTGTTTGAAAATTGTTTATTATTTAGTGCAAAATTATTAATGATCGTTGATTTCAGACAGTAGTATTATGCAACAACACAACAATGTTGTTGCTGTATGATGCAGGAATGGTGGTAGTGGTGGTGGTGGTGGTGGTTTTAGCTTGAGAGGATGATAATATTGATGTCTCCTCCACTGGATAGGTGTTTACCAAGCACATTATATACACACACCCCTTGGTAACAATCAATAATTACAGTCTAGGTAAAAAATAAAAGAAAGGAGTTAACTCCAACTCTCGCCAGCAAACGAACGAATATCTAGCAGTTAATTATTAATTTAGTATGAAAAGAAAATTAATGGTTTAACTGTGTTTAAAAATATGTTTGCCATATATTGTTGTTGTTGTTGTTTATTGCAATGAATTTACCTCCATTTCACACTCTTCCTCAAATAATAATTGAGTATTTTTGAATGGCATACATACTCATATCAAACTCACACACACACACACACACACACACACACACACACACACACACACACACACACACACACACACACACAATCCTGACATGTCAATAACGTTTATGAAGAATTTAGACAAGTAACTAAAATTTGGTTTAGACGTAAACTTAAATACCCTTCACCTCTACATGCAAACAGTGGGCGTGGCATGTACCTAATTTTAATATTTACAAATTTGAGTATTAAGTATTAACTGCTTAGTCGGACTTTGTACTAAATCAGACAATGCCCATGTTTGGCAAAATCGATGCATATATTTCATAGGTGTATTTTTGTGTGTGTGAGAGATTCCTTTGTCGATTGTGGGCGTGGCAGTGTACCGAATTTGTTCAATTTAAAAGAAACCTAGGTGCTGATATTAGGAAAATCTCCCAATTTACGACGGTGGGAGTTTTAACAACAAACACACGAGCGAGCATGTGTAGAGCGATTCAGATTTTGATACTGATCAAGAATATATATACTTTGCAGGACATTCCAACGTACTGTTACAAATGGAATAACAAACGTGGCGTACACCCAGTTACTTAGCTATTAATAAACATTTCATTATATGTGTTACAATGTGTTAAAAACAGCGTTGAAAGCTGTCAAGATGACCTTCATTTATATCTAAATATTTATGTACGTGCAGGCGATTGCTTTGCTTGTGTGTGTATGTGTTATTGGTTAAAATTACACTCATGCGACTATCAAGATGATATTTATTTGTATATGAGCTGCTTACATACATACACACATTTATCATTTTATATATCCTGCTGGTCATTCATTTGTCAGTTGGTCAGCTTGAAGTCAAACTTTATTTGTTTGCAAAGCAAAGAGCTAAACGGTTATTTTTGTTTTTTATACCTTTCATACCAAGTTTGTTATTCTGTTTGCAACACCCAGTAGGAGGCGTCAGGGACCCTACAATGTATATATATTCTTGATCATAAATCAAAAATTTGAATCGATTATGTGTCCGTGTGTCTGTTGGCATTTTTGATACTGAGCTGAAATTTAGAGCTGGTAGAATAATAGACATGTTTTAGTCGATTGTGGGCGTGCCCTTTGAGCGATTTTGCCCATTTTAAGTAGCGATCTTTCTGTACAAAATTTTGTTTGAATAACAACCGACATACCCTCGATCAGACATTTATACATAGATCGTCTCGAATTTTCTGCTGATCAAGATTATACGTATGTATATACTAAGTATAATCTTTGTAGGTGTTGCAAACCCAACAACATACTCAGTAGACTCCAGATTTTTTGTGTAGAGTATACAAATATAATCCAATAGTCTTTTTTTTAAATCGTGCAAAATAAAATCATATAAATATGATATTAGATTAAATTCGTGCAATAGGAGAGTTTAGTGTATATGATTGTTTATATAGCGCAATGTAACGCCTTTCGAGTAGACATCAAATAACTCTCTAAACAAAACAGTACGGTATGGATTTACATTAGATAACGAAATGGTAATATAATCCATTTGGCGCCTACTGGTATTACGCTTTAATAATAAATAAAGCCACCATCGATCATCGATCATAACGAACGTAACAGTAACAGTGTTTATGATATACGAGTGATCGATTGATATGTTGTGGAATGGAAACCTAAACAAATTAACCTGGGTATGTGTACACACAACAGACAGCAAAACAAAATTGTGTGTCATTGAATGTGTACAAACAATAATAACAACAATAACATTATTTATACAGTACCACGAAACAAGCAACAGCCAACAGCCAACGACCATAACCACAACCGACCGGCTATTATTTACTATAAGTCCATATATCATTAACTGTAATGACAGGCAATCAATCAAATTTTCTTAATATTTACTTACACACACACACATATATATATATATACAACTAAACATTACATGTAATTATTGTACATGAGCGGTGACAACATTAAACAACAACAACAATAACAACAACAACAGTTAACGTACGGTATTAATCTAAATAAAAGTCATCAAGAATTTCGGTTTCCACTCGTTTTACGTAGCATTGTAAATATGTCTGACAATTTGAACTCATACACATAGATAAGCGTATGAATAAAATCGATTTGATTTATGATCACAACATTTTTCTTTTCAACAAACATTTCATTTTATAACTTAATACTTATGTGGATAATCAATTAAGATAATGAATGAATGAGAATGAGAATGAGAGTAAAAAAAAAGGTGGGAGAGAGATAGAGACGTACCCAAATAATAAATTTTTTCAATTCGTTACGTTTGTCGAATAATTTACAGTGTCAGGGAAGAATGTTTATCAGTACAACAAATCGATTTCCTTAATACTTACAGTACACACATACACCCTTACATACATACATACAAAATACAATGCGTTGTAAGAGAGGTGTGTCAATATGAATGATAAATTGAATAAACAAAACGACAAAACAACAAAACAAGAAAATTCGTATTGAACAGCAGACATTTCAACAGCAGTCAACTCAACACCAACTGGCTGGCAGGCAATCAGATACGAATTGATAGAGAAATGTATTGTAGCACACATGCAAAATATTCTAAATACAGACGCAGAAAAAGTAACGTTGATGGATGGGAAAAGATATCGATATGAGGAGGTCTTGACACTTGGAAATGTGCGGCATTGAGACAGAAAATAGAGCGCGACAGGAAATATGAAAAACATTTTTGCAAAGAAAACTAAATGTAGCTTAAGCCACATTTTAAATACCACACTTATATCTAGTATAGGGGGCATGGCATACGCTCTCTTCTAATGTGTATAATACCTACAAACTTGCAAGTCGCGTTTTACCCCGAATATCATTTTCGACATGTCCATGAATGAGGTGTTTATATGTGTGCATGAGCGTCGCTCTTAAGCCATTTTGCCCAATTTAAAAAGCGATCCATGTACCTAAACTAAATATATCGACATTTGCGATCGTTTGAGTGCCAACAACAGACACGTTTGCCTTCTTGGTGTTGCAAACGGAAAAGCAAACTTAGTATACTCCCGCATTCTCATGTGGTGGGAAACAGTTTTTATATCGTAGACTTTTAAAGGAAAAACCTATATTTTGACACTTGATTGATGAGACACTTCCATAAATACATTTCAAGCGTTTCAGTAGGGATAGACATAAGTACTTATACGATCACTACATACAATGCGATTAGAAGGGAAAAATATAATAAAAAAAAATGAAACGTATTTATATTTATCCTTTTTATTGATGTGCCCAAAAAGGGCATGGTCGGAATACAGACGCGCTCAAAATTTACACGAAATCATACTCAGCTTAAAAGTTGACTTGAAAATTAATACCTAATACATACACTATTAGAAGGCGTAATAATATATCTGCCACGCCCACTTTTTGTATGAAAATGTGGAGAGTATTTAAGATTTGGTCTAAGATACATTTAGTTTTCATACTTGTTTTTTTTTTCAAGTCAATAACCCATTAAAAGTGAATGTATTTTTAAGTACGTTTAACGTAATTGTAAAGTTAAGTTTCCTGCCAAGGTGTGGAATTATATTTAATAATCTTACTCTCTCTCCCTCTATTATTCACTTAAGGCTTAAACTTCATATATAAGCTAGTTATTCCACCATAATCATATACCTACCTAATCATTAATTTGTATTTTTTATATGGTTGGTGAAAGTTTTGTTTTATTATTGTTGTTGTTCACCCATTCATTCATTATAATCACGACCAACAGGTAGTAAATATAATAGGCTGAAAAAATGCCTTTCAATTAAGGTATATTTCATTTTTAATTGTACTTAAATTACCCTGGAAGGACGTTCTTAATGAATCATTGAACGTAACTGAGGAATAACAGATTTATAAAGCTGTGCTTAACTATAAACCCTTGAAAATTGATGAGTAAAAGGTTGATTCAATTCGTTATCAATTTCACGAATATTTTTCTAAGGAGACATTGAAAACAAAATTGTTCAAAATTTCATGGTTTCTGTACACCCTCCTTCACTCTACTCTTTTAGTAAAATTTGAAAAAAAAAAAAAAATTGGCTTAGGCCTAACCTTAACTATCCTTCACGTCTATTATGTATGGCATTTTACAAGCTTAAATTCTCATTCGCCTGCCGGGCCAACCTCGACTTTCACGGTAATATTCTTAACTATCGGTGGGTTACAAATCCAAGGCGACACATTCCAGCTGAAACAACTCTTACACTTTTTTTCTCAGCTGGATTCGAAGCCATCTCCTACAGCGGGCACAGTTTACTAAGGCATTCATGTCTATAATATAAACAAAATGGGCGTGGCAGGTACCAATGACGAAGCCCTCTAATGTATGCCATTACGTGTACGTTTTAATTTTTGGTAAATTGTATATATTTCTGTTATCCGACCACGCCCATTTTTAAAACATAGCTGGTTGGTCTAATTATAAATATGTATAACAAATTTAAACTTTATAGGTCAATATTTTTAAACTAATTTATATATTTTTGTCAACTTAAATCGCGATTTGTGTGCAGAAACTAGAATTGTCTGTACCAAGTTCTAGCTTCAAATTTAGGATCGTAAGCTTGCGAACAACAGACAGGACATGACTACATTGTCTCAGATATTGATTTATGATAAAGAATATAAACACTTTGTAGGATTTCTAAAGCTTCCTTTTGGATGTTGCAAATGGAATGATAAACTTGGTATAACCTCCATTTTATGAGGAGGGTAACAAAATAACAAATGTTAACTCAGCTACATTTTAAGGCAACATTTTTCTAATGATTTTTGAAATTTTTTCTTACAATACTTCAAAGGAAAAGTCTTTCAAATTTTTTCCTTAATTTTTTTTTTTCGAAACATTCATTTGCCAAAATAAGTGGAAAGAAACAATTAGAACAACAATTTCAGAAACAATAACAATAACAACAACAACAACAACAACAATGCCAAAAAAGATTATATATCAAGAACATGAAAAAATTTTAAAAATGCTGTACACAAAAATGTTGAAAAGACTCTTAACTGATGGTGGAGGCCAAAGTGTTGCTGGTTGCTCATCAATTAAAAATATTTTATTTTTTTGTTTGTTTGTATTTGTGTGAAAAGAGAATCAGTGAACAGAAAAAAAACGCAATCCTCTTTAATTTTTCCTTTGTTCATTCGCGAAATGAAAGACAGACAGACAGACAGACAAGTGACTGACAGTGTTGAGTGTTAAATATGCTTTTGTGCCGACTTTTTTTCTTTTCTTTTCTTTTGTTTTCTTTTCTTTTATTCTCCTTTTCCTTTTGTTTGGTGTTTTGTATTCATTTTCAATTGAAATTTTTGAAAAGAAAATTAGTGTGTGCGGCTGTTTATCTGCTGTTCGTTTGCTTAAATCAAATAATATAGAGGTTGAGAAATGAACAGAGAGTGAAATAGGGTGAGTGAGAGGGGAAAATGGAAGAAATGAAACAAACGTCATGTAGTGAAATGTGCTCTTTAGTGTTTTTATATCTTTCCTGAAATTGTTGGCGTGACTACATGTCAATGTTCTGACATTATAGTGCCCGTAACGTACAGGAATAGACCATAAAACAAACGAGCTACATACTTGTTAAATGAGTGGGGCGTTTACGCACACACACACACACACACACACACACACACACACACACACACACACACATATGCACTGTGAATGACTGATTGAATGATTTAATGAATGAGTAATGGGGGTAGTTGTACATTTGGCAGTTGTTGCACCCAAATGGTTGACTGACTGACTGGCTAACGCTACATTACTGACATTTTGAGGGCATAATTGCATTATGTACGCATAAGTGGAAATTGAAACATTTCTACATCAATCATGAACCTCCTCAAAGCTTGTGCTTGTAATAGAGAAATATTAGTGAAAAATGTTTTTTATATTTTTTCCCTCATAGTCAACTCATCAATTATTTATAATGTTGTTTAAACAAGTCTAGCGTTCGTATGTGTGCTTTCCTCAGTTAATTACTACTTGGAACATTAAAATGATTAAATTTATAAACTACCAACACCCATGATTGCCACAATAAAAAAATATATATATATTCAGTCACACACATTCACACACACACACACGCAGTATGAAAAGAAAAACAACAAATTGATCAACTGCTGTTAGACACGCAACATGTACATCAATGTTTATGTCAAAACATGCAACTATACACTTCAATTATGAAACTGATTCTGAACTGGACCGAGTTGTCTGTGAACACCAACAAAATGTGGATGATGGATGATGAAAAATGAACAACAATCCAGTCGCATGTGATAGAAATAAGTAAGGAAGTAAGAAAACTAAATGTGGCTCAGACCAAATCTTAAATTCCCTACACATCTACATGACAACACTTTTTCGTAGTGCATGCATTAGGTATCAGCTTGCAAGTCCAGTTTTACCTTGAGTTTGCTTTTATGTAAATTTTGAGCGTGTCTGTTATCCGACCACGCCCATTTTGAGCACATCAATGAATAAGGTAAATATGTGCATAAAAATTTCGAGTTCATAGTAACATTTTTTTAGCAGATAAATAGACTTTTGTTGAGTGGGGGCGTGGATCTTGAACGATTTTGGCCATTTTAGAGACCTGTGTGCAAAAACTAAAAATGCCTGTACAAAATTTCAGCTCAGTGTCTCAAAATTTGCACCCGTGAGAATGCCAACAACAGACGGACACGCGGACATACCTGGCTAAATCGACTCGGTTTTCGACTCTGATCAAGAACGTATATACTTTGTAGTTTCTTTGTCGCCTCCTACCAGGTGTTGGAAATGTAATGACAAGTTTAGTATACCCTCCTTCCCCATCTTATGTGGAGTGAGTGGTTTAAAAACTACATTTGACTTAAGCTAATTCTTTTAATTCCGTTCATAGTAAAATACAAAAATGGGCTTAACAGGTACCTGATTGAATTAATTGTATATATATTAAGTATTATTTAAAACATCGCATTTTATGCTAATAATTATTTAGTTTTTTTTTTAAATTATAGACGTGTCTATTCCGCCCATTTTTGTTACATTAATACAAAAAGTAATTGTAGCATAAAACTATTGTTGTTGCTCAATTTTGTGGCTGAACATATATAATTTGTGGGCGTGGAAATAAACCTTTTTTCGCCCAATTTAATAAAATAAAAACCTACATACAGAAACTAGAAATGTTTGTACACAATTTCAGCTTAATATCTGAAAATTATGGTGAATAGATGGACGGACGGACTCAGATTTTCATAATGATGCAGAATATCTAAATACTTTGTAGCATCTTTGGTAAACGGAATAATAAACTTCGAATAATAACAACAACAACAACAACAACAATAACAATAACAATTAAATGAACGGCAATCGATCATGGTCATTGGGCAACATTATTGATGAGTATAGTAGGCCTACGGTAAGTCTGCTGTTATAACTGCCTGGTTAGTTAGTTCGTTGGTTGTCTGATTTATCATTTGTATGCCAGTGCCAGTTACCCGTACAGATAATAACTTATCTGAAGTTTTGACAGCTCAGAATTTAAAGACAAAGAACAGTAACAAATACCGCACTTTGTAGAGTGAGAGTGCTTACCGCCCTTAAAAAAAAAAAAAGAAAAAAAAAACATAAATTTTCAATTCAACCCAACCATTGCTTGTTGATGTTGGTGATGACGATAATTCTGATGATGGTGTTGTTGGTACAGCCCACAGATGTGTTTTCATTTTGTTCTCTTTTTTTGTTGTTGTTAATACAAACAACCACCATACCACAGATATCTGCTGCCTACTGAATGTGCTGAAATTGACGCTGTCATATTTATCACAAGAAATTCAATGAATATTAATATTTCTTCTGTGTTGCGTTAACATATTGCTTATTATACGAAAGTCCATGTGCACACGCAGATGCATACGCACACGCACACATACTGATTATGTTGCTCATGCTTCATTTAGATAGAAAAATAACATGCTTTTATATACATGTGTGTGTGTGTGTGTGTGTGTGTGTGTGTGTGTGTGTGTGTGTGTATATGTGTGTTATAGCCAATGGCTTTAACATGTCTTTACAAACATCAACATCAACATGGTTGATCGAAATTTTTGTTACCAACATATCGAGTATATGCTGGTAATGACGGCAATGCCAATGTCAGTGCCAAAGTGCTTAAATATTAATTATGAGTTATTGACGCACAACTGAAATTTTATCAAAACCATCAAGATGTAGCGTTTTCGTTCTTTTTCGTTTCAGAGTAGGTAATAAATTGTATGGGCGATAATGAATACAATAGCTATTGTGGCCGTTTACCAAAGCTGTCCGCTGTTTTTCATTGTTGCCTGTTGAACTCATTTACCCAGAGGGAGAGAGAGAGAGACAGAGTGTGAGTGAGGAGAGAGCCTTAATGAGTGTGATGATTAATGATGGAGTAATTGCAAAGTTTTCCCTGACTGCATAATAAATAATTGACGTCATTGAAAAATGTCTTGTGCATGTCTGGTTATTGGTTGTATGGTTGTGTTGGTTTTGTTTTTGCCTTAGCGTGACATTTCTGAGTAAAATTTTTACTTATTGAGCAAATTTGCGTAATAAGGCAGAAAAAATTCTATACTTGGATTGAAAATATTGGGCATGGCAAGTACCTAATTACGCTCTCTAGTTGTGTATATATTATGTAGCAAATATTTTTTTGTGAATTGTGGGCGAAATTTATAGAAGATATGTACTCTTCCCTTACTTTACTCAAGTTTTTCATTCCGTTTGCAACATCCATGAGAAGGCAACAGACACCCTACAAAGTATATATATTCTAGATCAGCATCAAAGCCTGAGTCAATCTAGACATGTATGTCCGTTTGTCCTTATGTCGGTCTGTTGTTGGCATTCTTACGGCTAAAAAATTTGATAAATGAGAAGTAAAAGACTACACTTTTAGATTTTATAAGCAGATCTCTATTTAAAATGGGAAAAATCGATTAAGGGACACGCCCACAATCGATAAAATTATATATATCCGCCACAAAAATTAAGTTATAGAGTTGAAATTTGGTGCGTATATATTTGAAAAATGGGCGTGGTCGAATAACTGACGCGCCCCACAATTTACAAAAAAACATCCTCCATGTAAAACTCGACTTTCAAGCTGATACGTAATACATACACTGTTGGAGGGCGTAATCATACACTTGACACACCCCCTATTGTAGATGGGGAGGGTATTTAAAAAATTTTCTTACTCCTTTTAACTAATATTCTGTTGTATTACGAACTCTTTCTCTCTCTCTCTTTTTCTCTCTTAATCCTTTTTACAACTTAATCAAACAAAATGTCAAGTAAAGTGTTTTTAAGCCGACAGCTAGTGAATTTGTCACATAACAAACACATTTGTCATTTGTATTATATACGTATGTATACGGAGAAGAGATAAAGGGGAGTGGTATAGAACAATAAACAGCATAAACACGCACAAAACTTTCAAAGTTGCCGTCATACCCTCCAACTAAAGATGATTTATACGTTTTATGAGTAACAGTAAAAAATCTTTTCACAAATAAATCTCAACTATACCAAAATAATCATAATAGAAATGTTGTTGTAAAAATAATAACAAGAAAATAAACAACAAAGGGTGGCCCAACACATATACAGAAATACACTTGACTTGAGATAAACAAACATTTTTTGTATGAAAACATATTTAATCCTACACACAATGATATGAATTAGAGAAAGCATGGGTTGGTTATTCTATGTATATTGTGGGTATGTGGATACATTTTTTGGGGTAAATTCTCTCCTTGCTGTCTTCTTTTCTTTCATCTTTTTCATATTTAATGCGTGTCATTATTAATTGCTTTTGACGCTTATAATTACAGCGTTATTTATAGATTTTATGAAAGCAAAGCAGCAGTCATTGTTTGTAAAGACTGTAACGAACACAGACACAGACACACACACACACACATATATATATATATATATATATGTACATTCCACCAACCACTCATGCGGTATTGTGTTCAGACATAGAACGGCTTATCTTTGAGTTGATATCTTTATTACTAAAAAACTTTTCTTAACAAAGCTTTGTCCCGTCTAACGAACTACTAACAAACGAAAATTAAAAAGTTATGCATAACGCTGAAGCAGATAATGTCACGTAAAGTATAAAACGTGCATACACATATGTATTGGAACGAAGGCTTTGTTTGGAGAATCACAAGCGGGCCTATAAGTCGTTATGAGATTTTCGTATAAATTTGGACCTTTACGTAATATCCTACCATACCACAAATATATGTACAAGAGGTCCACCTTTAATTAGACCAATCGGCTCGGAATCAAAATCGGAAAAGGTATAATTTTGTCCGTCTGTACGTTTTGATATTTTTTGGAAAAAAATTGGCATAGGGAGGCAATGACGATTCCTATTGGAAGTGGTTTCAATTGTACTATTTTTAGGATCTTTCCCCATATAATGCTATATTTTTCATTAAGTCTGCATATAATAAAAGTCTTCACATATTTGTAAATTGTTAAATTAAGTTTGGTAACGTTTGCTGTACTAAATTCGATCCAGAGGCTACAGAGACTGATCCTCAAAAAAGTGCATACAGTATGCTAGTCTAGTCTTGATCATTGTCAATATCTGCCCGTATGTCTGTCTATGGCAACTTTTTAGGCATCTCCATCAATTTGACTAGAAACTTTGTACAGATGTTTATAAGGTTTCTATTTCAAATGGGCGGAATTGTCACGGCCATGGAGAAAATTTTGAATAAAACTAAATGCGGTATTTTATTGTGATCATATATAAGAAAGCCATTTTTAATGTGTTTATGAGCCATTAAACTGCAAACATTTTAAAGGAATTGCTTGTAATCTAAAGTTTCCATAAATCATGTATCGACTCTGTAGTAAGCGTATTTAAAGTTATCCTTATGGCACAAAATTGAAGGGCACAAAACCTTTCATGTGAACAACTCAAACAAACAAGAAATAAAAGCTTTTTAATGATTGTGTATGGATGGGTGTGTGCGCAAATATTTATGCTAATAAAATAATCTTGAAAAAATGGACTTTTCCATTTCCAAAATAATCCATTCAACTATTGGGTTGGCAACTAATTGATTGCGGATTAAAAAAAAAATTAAAACTCAAAAATTTTGTTTAAATATATAAGTTTCTTCAATTGAAAACTGTCCGTTTTTGTCGATGACTTTTTGCCAACGTTCAGGCAGCGTCATAATTCCACGTTCATAAAATTTATGATTTTTGCTAATTAAGTGTCACTTGACATCATTAGTGTCATTAAAAATTTTACCATTAAAGGAGTTCTGCGGTTCAGGAGTTCAAATAAATGGCAATCTGAAGGCCAGGGTTATATGGCGGATGTGACAACATATCTCAAGCCAATTTCAATCATTTTTGCGAGTGACCGAGTGACTTCGCATTATCATGATGGAAAACACCACCCACTTCTGGCCGCTTCGCTTGAATTGCATCGCTAAGTTTGGCGAGTTGTTGAACGTACACGCTCGTTTATGATCCCACCGGACCTACTTTGGTGACTTTGGTGAATCCCTGCTTTTGATGTCGCCTTTGGCTGGTTCATCTTGCATCACCCACAATCTCCTCTGATTAATGTCGTTATAAACTTTTCGTCGCAGGTAATTAGTAGAAATCTGGCAAACCAATTTTTGATACCGCCTTTTTTTCGAGGCTTCATTCCCGTACACTGCACATAACTTCTTGGGTTCTTGCCTTTTCGGATATAATAGAATAAAACATATCTGAAATGCTCGTCTAAACGATATAATTTTTTTTACTAAATGAAAGGTAGAAGTCCAAGCAATAAGGAAAAATATTGGTTAGGTTAACGAAACAACAATCCGCAGTCACATAGTTGCCAACCCAATATATACAATCGTGCAACCATAAAACTACATACAAACATAAAAGGGTTCAAGAGCCGAAAAATAAAAGACATGGCGTATGTAGCCAGCACATGTTTCTTTGTCCTTAACTCTTGGTAGTACCCAAAATTCATACAAACTAATTATATAAGTATAATGTGGATGACTAAGGAATCACTTTTTATATATGTATATAACGAAAAACCCAAATTTATTTTAAAGGTTGTAATGCACGTTGGCATGTTGGCATGTTTATATGTGTGTTTGTGTAGATTGGCTCCAGATTGGAATGTGTTGAAATGTTATTACAAATTGTACAAAACTACACATACACACATACACACACACATTTATATACATGCCTAAGAAATCAAAGTTTAAATACAATTGCAATAGTATTCAATGAACCAATAAAAACGATTGTTGTCGCACACAATTTGCTTCTTCTTCGCCTGCTTCGTGTTTTTCTATCCTTCCTTGTGTATGTGTGCGTGCGTGCCTAAATGGTGTACAAAGAAAATCCGTTTCAGTAATTTGCATATTTGCACTCATTCTCAGGTTTATTTAGGGTCGAGAATGACTTAATAAAAATGTTTGTAATAGTTTTCTACAAGTTTATTATTATTGTGTATGAAACTTTCCCTCCTCTTTTCTCCCTCTCACTGTTTACATACAATATATAAAGTGTAGTTACCCTGGCCACGTTTTATTGTAATGCGCGTTTCAATTGTTGGCTTTGTGGGTTTGTGGTTTTATTGTGGAACGTTCTCCTTAGATTTCCTTTACTCTCCCTTTCTCTCCTCTAACTACTCCAACAACTAAATGGTATGAAAAAAAAACAAAACATTCCAATAAAATGTTATGGTGGAAAATTTCAATTTTTTTTATAACCTGTTTAAAAGATGGCTCAGTTTGTCAAAGCATCAGGGACTCTCCAAAGTATTCTTGATGATTATTAAAATGTTCAGAGACCAACACCGAAGTGATACGTATTGTATGCACTATTTAAATGCATAATCTGTTACTTGCTACGCCCATATTTATCCTATTGTGGATTTAAAGATATTCGGATGAAATTGTTTAGATGTACTTTTTTGTTTCTGCACGTAAGTTGTTAATCTGAGGGGGGAAACAAATCTGAATCTGACGTGGAAGTTGATACATACTCCAATAAAGAACTACTAAAAATAGGCATGGCCTCTAATAACAAACACGCCCACAATTTACAAAAAACCATACTCCTCGTAAAACTCGACTTGCAAGCTGACACGTTGTATTAAAAAAGCTACGACTACCGTTTGTATATAGATGTGGAGGGTATATAAGATGTGGTCCCAAGCTAAATTTAGCTTTCTTACTGCTTTTTGCTTGCTTTTCATTATCGCATTACTTAAGGATAATGGAGGAAAAGTTTGAAAATCACGTTTATGTGTGTTCTTCATGCAAGTATTTGCTCAACTTGGTTTTTTCATGATATTAATTCTTATTCCTAACACATAGTACAATAAATGAAATGAAATTATATTAAAAAATGTTTGAAAATTTTTCTTTAAATGTTAATCTTGCGCTAAATTAATTAATTCAATTGTTTGCCATGGCATGCTATGACATTTCATGTGACTTGTACACATCCGTACGTATGTACGTGCCACTTGTTGCATATTTGTCAAAATTCATTAAACACGTACACAAACTGACACATTTAGACAACAGCTGGGTGTATGAAATTATTTCATTTATTTACATCTAGACACGATCTCATCCATTTTAATTAAATTTTTCCTTTTTTTTTTTTTTCATTTTCTTCATATATGTATACAATATTACACATGCTTATGTATTTATATATGTAAGCGTGTGCTTTATGATGCATTTTTATACCCTCCACATAAGATGGGCGGTATACTGAGTTTGTCATTCCGTTTGCAACAACCAGAAGACGGCGTCAAAGACTCTTCAAAGTATATATATTCTGGATCAGCGTATAAAACTGAGTCTATCTAGACATGTGTGTCAATATCAATCAAGAGCCACGCCCACAATCGACAAAAATATATATCTGCCACAAACTTGAAATTTGCTATGCTATCCGTCAATCGTCGAAAAACAGACACGCCCACAATTTATAAAGAAAACAAGTTCATACGTGATACGTACACTAATTCAAGGCGTAATCATATACTTGCCACACCCATGTAAATTTGGAGGGTATTTAAAACTTGGGCAAATTTAATTTTCTTCCTTGTTCTTTGTAAAATATTACGTACAGAGATATTTTTCTTTATGATACGGGAAATTAAAAAAAAAAAAAAAAATACGTAGCATTCAAAGCGTATCCATGTAGAATATTATAGAATTTGTATACTCTTGTGGTATAAGGTATACTAAGTTATTGCAGGTTTTTGTAACATATCAACAATTTAAGATGAAACCACCCTTTTTTATGCCCACCAGAGCACAGTACGTATTCTTTATTATTATTAAATTCTGAATCGATTTAGCTATGTTTGTCTGCCCGTCTATCTGTGATATATATTTACCCCGCCGCAGACATTGAGAAATCAAGTACAAACTTGATTGTACTTGTACTTGCATGCAGGTTGGTATTGAAGTTAAGAAAAATGGGTCGAACACCACGCCTATAATTAATCAAAAACTGAAGAAGTAAGAAAAGATAAATTAACTAAATTATTTAAAAGGATCGACCACGCCCACGGCAAAACATTTAACAAAAACGAAATGATTTTTTGACTTTTTGTTAAAAATATGAGGTTAACATGAGTTCAATAAATCATATAAAAATACTTATTGATCACGACTACAATTGTGCACTTGCCACACCCATCTTCAATTATACTGATCGATTCATAATACAAATCTAAATCTTTTCATTCAGAATAAAAATCTGAATTGATGTAATCATGTCCGTCATGTCCAGACATGCATTGGCCCAATAAAGAACTCTATTGAAAATGATCGAAATGGGACAATTTTTAGAACCCCTCTCCATAAAAGAGCCTAATACAGTGGAAGCCTTTATCGCAAATCTTAATATTTTTTTACACAATTTAGTGAAGAATAGTTAGACTCCGATCCAACCACACTATAGTTCGAAATGGTTCAAATTTAGGCATATTTCAGAAAGTGACAATGGCTCGCATTTACTGAACAAATTGTAGCACAAGTTGTGGAACTAAGTGATGTAGGTTATTGGAATTTGAACTAAGCAGTGTACGGTGCAACATTATTAGACTTTAGCGATTTCTCTCGATTTTGTTTCTTTTTTCTTACATTCTCAACAAAATTGTGATAATAAATTTAATTTAAATGAAATACATACTTATGACAGTTGAGCCGCAGAGACCAATTGACGGAGAGACGGACTATTTTGTTTAGCGTGGGCCAAAAAACAAAGCATTTATGCAGCGCATCAGCGCATCTCTTCACATTCAATTTATTAGATGAAAAATAAATTAGCGACGACAACTGCTTTTTATTATACATACATTAATAATTCATAAAAGCTTGACGTTTACAATTTTAAATATATATATTTCCTTATTTCCAAATGCATCATGACGGACTATAAAACATGTTAATAATGGCACGTAATAAAAACAATCAATCAAATGAAAAAATGTAATAGTTGTCCGCCTTCTCTGAAAAAGAGTTGCACGTCTTCAAATGAAAAAGATTTCAATCAAATAAACTGTTAATAAATTAAGAAATTGCCAAGTAAAACACTAAGTTTGGATTAGGCCTGTGTACAAGTGGTGGGTCTGGCAGGTACATGATTACGTCTTCTAACGATGGAAAACTTGAAAAAAAAAGTCGAGTTTTACGCAGAATAAGATTTCTTTTGTAAATTGTGTATGGCTGTACATGTTTAAATTAACCACGCCCACCTAAAGAAGACTTGTTAAGTTTATCATTCCGTTTATTGGATGCAATAAGTTTTTGTCTTGAATTCTCTCTCTCATGAATTTTAAAGTAAAATAATGCAATAGATGTACATGTGAATGTATGTGTTTATAATTGTTGCTGTTACTTTTGTTTTTTGTTTTGGTATTGTATTAATGCAATGAAACTGTCGGAACCGTTGACATTAATCTATTTTAAATATGATAGAAATTACTTTAAATACTGACGTGAGCTGACAACGGTGCGAGACATAAATGCAACTTGACATTTTGTTAAATCTACCGTAAGGACTGAACAATAACAATAACAACAACAGCGAAAAAGGAAAACACAAAAATAACAATAAACAATGGAGTATTAAAAGGATTTAAGTATAAATGTATATTTTGTGGATATACACACACACACAGTATATAAAATTCACCCTTTTACTGTATAATCCAGCAGCGTAAACATTAATAATTAATAAGTTGAGAAGTTTACAGTTCAGCTTGCATTTCTTTTTCTGTCTTTCGCCAACTTATTACTTTAAACAAAAACAATATTTTCTTACTTCATTTCCATTCAGATTAACTTCACTTCATTTGTTATGCTGTTATTGTTATTGTTGTTGTTTTTGTTATTATTATTGCCAACTCATTCAATTCATATCACTATTTAATGTTGTTGTAATGTCATCTGTTGTGTGCATTTGTAATAGTTACAGTGTTGACAGCTGTCATTCTATTGTATGATTAATGCTTTGTTATTTTGTATTTCCACTACTGTTACTGGCACTTACTGCTAGTATCACTTATATAGAGATCGAGTTAGAGCTGGAATAATAATCAGTTAAGTTATTATGAAGTTTATTCAACAAATCTGGAAGTTTGTTAAAAACAGGAAATTATTTTTTTATACAACCCTACATAAGATGGGCGATATACTAAGTTTGTCATTCTATTTGTCACACTCCGTATGTCTGTCTGTTAGTGACACTGTCAGGGTTATAAGTAATTAAATATTGTGGTAAAATTTTGCACAAAATTTCAAATTTTTTTTCAGATCGCTATTTCAAATGAAAAAAAATCGTTCTGAAGCCCCGCCTACAATCGAATAAATCTATTAATGTGCTACAAAAATTGAGTTATGAAATTGAAATTTGATACGCATATTTATAATTACCTTATTAACCGTTGTGCAAAAAATGGGCGTGGCGTCCATAATTTACAAAAAACCGTCTTCAGTGTAAAATTCGACTTTCAAGTTAATATGTAACACATACACTATTAGAGCGCGTCATCATATACCCGCCACGCCCACCGTTTCTATGTAAATATGGAGGGTATTTAAAATTTGGTTTAAGGCAAATAACTCCTTTTTTTATATTGAATATAAAAAGTTTGCACTTTTGTCCATCTGTCTGTCCTCTTTATAATCTCAGTTATGATAATAGCTTTGTGTTACATTTTTCAAGAGAATAAAACAAGCAACAACAACAACAACAACGTTTTGTTAATTACATTAATTTATCATAATATCAAAAAAAAAAAAAAAAAAAAGAAAAACTCGTAACAACAAATTGTATAATATTTTTTCTTTAACATTTACATATAAATCACTTTTTAACGACCACACAAAAACACAATTTAGAACATGTAGGAAAAAAAAAAATAATTGTAAAAAATTATATGAAAAATGAATGAATGACTAGAGGAAAACAGGTTTTGCTGGAATGGAACACAGCACATACATACGGTACAGTTGGTGTTGTTGTTTTGATTGATGTTTGCTTGTCAGTTATTCATTCAGTTTTTACGTTGTGTGTTATTTTCAGATGCCTCATGTTTTACTTTTCACATTTTTTCTTTGATAGTCACTCACTCCAGTGATGTTTTCTATAAATGCACGGGCATCAATCAGTAACTCAATAGCTTATGAGCAGACAAGTAATTATCTACTTTGTATGGCTTAAGATGAGTAGGAGAAGAAGTTTATTAGGAAAGGAAATTTATGATATTACATGTACATATAAATGATGTGTTATTACATGCTCCAGCTTATATAAGCAAATTTTAAATAGTCTGTGGGCTTGCCAGGTATATTACGCCTTCTAATAGTTTATATGTTACGCATTACTGTACAAGTCAAGTGTTAGGCTTTATAAAGTTTTTTTGTAAATTGTGGACACTTTCGTCAATTTTTGGTACATCGATAGATGGAGGATGGATTATAAATATGTCTTCAAATTTTCAATTTTATAGCTCAATTTTTGTGACTTATAAGTAAATGTTTGTCGATTGTGGGTGAGACTCTCGAGTAATTTTGCCCAATTTAAGTAGCAATCGATATACACATAGCGTGCAAAATCTAGAAATGTTTGTAAAAAATTTCCGCACGATAAATTTGCGACTGTGATAATTCCAATAACGTATACACGTACGGACATGTTTAGATCGACTCAGATTGTAATGTTGAAGAAAAATATTTATATTTTGTGGAGCCTCCAAAACTTTTTGACAAAGTGACACATATATCCCCATATACAATACATAGGATGGTGGGTATAAAAATTTACATATTGAACTGAAATGTGTCAAAATCAAAGTTTAAAGCCACGCCTACATTTGATAAAAGAAAACTTTCATAGTTAGAACAAATAAAATTAGGCTTTAGCCAAAACTTAAATACTCTACAGTTTTACATATAAAAAAGGGGGCGTGGCAGATACCTCATTAGGCCCTCTATAATTTATGTATTGCGCATCAACTAACAAATCGATTTTTCAAATCAGATAATAATTGGGGCGTGGCTATTAGCCTATTGTACCCATCGATGAACGGGTTCAATATATGAAGAAATTGTAGCTAGTTTTACTGATAGGTGTACATGTGAAGATTGTAAGCGTAAAACGTGATGGATGAAAATGGCCAATCATTCAGCTAATTGACTAATCTTCATCAAATTTTATACAAAAATATTAAAAAGTGCAATTTTTTGTCATATAAAGACCTCCGTTACAATATTACTTTATGTGGGAGAGGGTTCTATAAATAGTCCGATTCAGCCGATTTTGCACAGAGTTCCTCTTTGAGTCAATACATATCCTTGTACCAAATTTAATCGAAATGTCTCAAAAACTGCGACCTGTAGCTTAAGCAAAAATTTATATAGACAAACACACAGTGCAGGGTAGAAACACATCATTCACTCATTATAGATTATAAGCAGTATACCGAATCGATTTAATCTACATTACAATTCCTTTCCACTCAACAAATTATAAGAGAAATTGTTGTTGTATTTACAGCTATACCAAGTGTGTAGGGTAGGGTACTAAACATTCAAACTTGTCCTCAAGTTATTCAAAGTCAAAAATATTTCATAACATGCCTTAAATAACCAACCCAATCTAAACCAAAGGTACGATGTACTACTGTTAGTTATTCATAGCTTGTCATCTACTACATACTCCCACCCACCCAATGGAATAATCATTGGGGGCAATATTTTTGCATGGTTTCGTACGGCAATCGTAGTTTGTTTGTTGTGTGTATAAAGTGCAAATGCAAAATGCAATCAATCATACACACCCGTTATAAGCAAATGAATGCAATGCAATATATGATATATACATACTTACGTGGTATATGAGTATGGTTCGTGTACACGTGCATATATCAAAATTTCTCATTCTCCCGACATCACTACAGCAATAACTTTGAACAGTTGCCACACAGTGCTTAACTAGGTAGTCAGTGAGTGAATGAAATGAATGAATATTGTGTAGACATGTTGTTTGTAGGCATGTAGACATAAATTATGCATATTCTGCATTCAGGTATTTGAACACTTATGCTTTTATATGTACGCAGCTTAAGTGCACAAAGGCGTGTATGCCTCCTAAGTATGTTCAATGCATCAACAAAAAGTTGGTATTTTATTATGCCATATACACATGCACTCACACACCCACCCACCCACTTATACACAATCAAGCACTAATACCTTTTGGCCCTTACCGTCACAGTACCCATCAAAAGGTTAACACTGAGTGAATGAATGAACCATTACAGTCCAAATGGTGTGTGTGTGTGTGTGTGCATGTGTGCATAATATACTACACAACGGAAATTGCATACAATGCGTTGACGTGCCACATCAAATTATACCTCAAGTTAATATTCCACGTAAGCTTATCAAGTGTTGTGTGTGCTTTGTTTGCTAAAAGTTTAAAATGTTCATCTACTCGTACGTCTGCTGAGTATATCACAACTCAAATAAATCTCTCATTCCAGTGTGTTGGCATTTTTGTTTATAAATCCTAATTGGGTATTAGTTGTGGATGAGACAAGTGAACAGTTTGTCTGGCATGTGCAGAGAGAGTGAGAGAGTGAGAGAGAGAGAGACTGTGTGTATGTGTGATTCGTTTTTTCGTGCCTCTTTGATGTCATCTCTTCCCATTTGTCCAAAATGCAGAAGTTCTCTTTGTGCATTAAATCCCAGGTTATGCATGCACATGAGTCAGCCAGGCTGCCCGCCCGTTTGTCTGTTTGAATGCATAATAACTGCAGTACTCTACGTCGTTTGCATATTAATCACAATGGATTCTGACCCTAATTGCAGTTAATTTCAATTTTATGCACATTGTCATCTCTCCCACACCATCCATACCTCCCCACATATTGTCAATGATTTGTTTATGCAGGAAGCTCTCCAGCTTGTAAAGTATTCAATTGCATTATGCGGAAAGTGTTTGCGTGCAGGTGAGCTGGGTATTACAAAGTTTTCCATCTTGTATGAAAAAAAATCGTTTTTATTTATTTTAATAATGAGTTATTTTGGTGGGAAATAAAAAAAAAATTACTGAGCTTTTGGGCTCGTCCGGGATTTGAACCCGGGACCTCCCGCACCCTAAGCGGAAATCATACCCCTAGACCAACGAGCCAGCTGCATATCGAAGAATTAAAATTATATTTATTTAAACTTTAAAAACCAGTTTTACTTTTTTTTTTTTTATCATTTTCATTATCAAGTGCCCTCTGTACATAATTATATATTTTTTTAAATAAATTCTCTATAAAATTTATAAATTTATGCTTTAATGGTGTGGTGGTTTTTTCAATAAACATTTCCGTACACTCGATCACAAATAAATTTTGCACACATTTTTGATTCTGTTGGCAATGAAGTGTACTCAATATCTCAATGTTGGAGTATATTCAAAATGGCGGATTCCTAATTAATTTAAAATCTATTTGTTATGGGTATAAAGTCAATTAAATCAGAGGACTTGACGAATAGAATACGATAAGCCAAGTAGTGCCAATCAAAATTGAATGAGCGGATTTATAATTTCTTAACAATCTATCTGATATGGGTATCACATTAAAGGACTTGACGGGTAGAATAAAATAAAGCCTCAGCCTTTTTTCTTGCATTTTAAAAATATTTTGACAAAGCGCTCTCAAGCTGCTGGGTATAGCACATACAACACGGGTCAACATCATTAATCATTGATTCTTGAGCCACCCTTGCATTATGCAATGATAATTCCAAAACTAAAGTGGAATTAAAAGTAAAGGATGAGAGAAAAAAAGTTATTTTTAATGACGACACAAGAAATGTTGGATATCTTTGCACAGATTTTTTTTTTTTTTGTTATTGTTTGTATGGTAATTACTGTGCGCCATACCATCTGGTCTCTAGTCTCGTGGAGCTTTTAGCATCATTAATCAGTCAAAAATGTCATCATTATATGATTATGTATGGAATGAAAAATGGCCAGTTATTCTTTTCATTGCATATTGCTCAACACATTTTCACTATTTGTCTTGTCTCATCATGATAATATCGTGGCGATGACGATGCTGATGCTGATGGTATTGGCGATGCTGTATACAAGGCCGCAAATAATTAATTATATGCTTGCTGTGCAATTGTAAGCCAGCTATGCTTTGCTGTGCCTCGTGATGAAAAATTATTTCATGGAAGGAAATTGATATTATCACACGTCGGTAGCAACGTGATGATGTTTACAGAATAATACCCTACACATCTCAATCGGAAATTTATTTCATTTCATTTATATCTTTTTTATCTTTCTCTTTCATTTTCTCTCGCTCTTCCTGTTGACATATAAACCATATGCGAATATTCTCATTCTTTATTGTCATGGCCCCTCATACTTCAACAGTTTTGATATCAGAAATGAACTTGTTGAAATGCAATGATTGTTGTTATTATTGTTGCTACAGTCGTTATATCCTTATGCATAAAAATGCATATTTACATAAATATGTGATGTGTACGTGTGTGCGTTTGTATTCGCATTTAACATATTTTTCATTGTAGCTGCTGTTGTTTCATGTAAAAAAGGTGAATTCGAAAATAAAAAGCGACTTCAATTTTTTTGACATGTGTATAAATTTTTAACAATAACTTCGCATAATAATTCATTCAAGTCGCGTAATGCTAACACATTTATTTTATGCTCGTTTCTCTTTAAAAAATGTTGCCAACACAAGCACACACACACACACACACACCCAACCCACCGGTAATGTTTGTAATAAGGTATGCCTGGTGTTTTTGTGTTTGTGGCTGTTTTTTTGTTTTTTGTTTTTATATGATTTATATGCAACAGACACGACAGTTAATTTGATATTTTGATTAACTGCAGAAAAGCCCGAAAGCACAAACACAAATATTTCCATACTCTGTTTTTTCCTTTGGTTTTTGCTTCTTTTTCTTCTTCATTTTTTTAATTTTTCTTGTTCCTTTTCATGCCTGTCTGCTTGCATAAAATGTGCATGCGTTTGCAAAATTCTACAATTACACACGCACACACATACATTTAACTCTACCACCATGAGGGTCAAATATTGCTTGAAAAAATTAAATTATATTCTAACAAGGAAAGGAACTATTTTAGTTAAAGAGTTGGACCAAAACCTGAATTCCTGAATTCCGTTTACATCTAAATACAAACAGGCCAAGGTTTCGTCTGAAACTCTCCCAAAGTTCTTATAAAAACAAAAGTTAAACTAATTTCATGCGGTATTTAACTACACCATTTTCAATTGAAATTGGTAGAAAGGCAATTGAAATTGAGAAATCGCATTTGTAATTGAGAAAACGCATTTGAAATTGAGAAATCGCATTTGTAATTGAGAAATCGCATTTGTAATTGAGAAATCGCATTTGAAATTGAGAAAGTGAATTTTGTAATTGGGAAAAACGCATTTGAAATTGGGAACCGCATTTGAAATTGATAAAGCGCATTTGAAATTGGGAACCGCATTTGAAATTGAGAAATCGCATTTGAAATTGAGAAAAACGCATTTGAAATTGGTA